>CM063517.1:14501155-15788209 GCA_032199755.1 Ambrosia artemisiifolia | reverse complement strand
GTGTTGTATGTACAAAAGTTTGTATTTTATGGGAAAAGTCTTATTGTTCTTGGTTGTGTGTTTTATGTTTAAATTTAATTGATAAAACACAATGAATAATCAATGTCACTTTGTCCTTGAAGATAAAACACAATACTGTGTATGTCGTCCTTGAAGATAAAACACAACATGCAACCTGTGTATGTTGTTCATGAAGATAAAACACAATACTATGATCTGGGTTTTCTTGTTCAAGAACAATCGAATTAAATAGAATTAAATCCCTATTATCACTCCCTAATTAAAAAAGAATTAAATTTAATAAGTTAATTGATTTGTGTATAATTACCTATTTAACCATTACATTAACCTACCCTAATGCCACGTGTCATATTGAGATCCTTCTTACCCTTTTCACAATTTCAACCTTTTGTACCGGAACCCCTATCTATCTATCTATCTATAGGAATTGGTTTAAATAAAAACATTTGGCCAAATTGAAAACTGAGAAAACCATTCTGGACTACATATTTCTCTAAGGCAATTTTTTTTTTTGCTTTAATCGCTCCTTTTTATGCATGAATTTTTTTTATTTTTTTTCAATATACACATATGTATAGCTGAAAATATAATATACACATATGTATAAATGAAAAAAATTAAAAAAAAATCATTGCATAAAAATGTGCGATTAAAAAAATCCATTATAAGAAATGTGTGGTTCAGAATGGTTCTCTCAGTTCTCAAACAGGGGTGGTTCTCTTAGGAAACCGGTTGTTCAACCACCCTAAACCTGGTCAGGACCGACTGGTTCACGGGTCCAAGCATTGGTTCGTTCCACATCCAGTTTGATACCCCGACTAAGTCCCGGTTCCCGGTCACTCAAACTAGGGCATTGCTAAATTAAGACTTTATGTAAGAGCATTCACAATTGGTTTCCCGTCTCATCCACATGTACATTAAAAATCACTGTAATTTTACTCTTATTTTTAATTAAATAATAATATTTTATATTTTTATCATTATTTTTTATTTCTCTTCCACTCACAACCATGTTTAAAAATTATTAAAAAAAATAATTGCGGTGAAACAGTGTCCCAATAAATATACAGATGAAAAGTAAATTTTTTTCTATCCACTACTCACAATCACTTTCTAAAATATGAGCGATTCACTCACAAACATATGTAAAACCTATTTGTAGAATGCTAAAAAACTACATAGGTATCTTTCCCGTGCTATAATTATGGACGGACATGGTACGCATATTGGTAATCTTCGTACCATATCAGATTATTAAAAGTTCCCTATATTCGATCTAATACTCGTCAACATTTTGTTGTGCAACTCATCAAGTATTGGACATGAATAGTATGAACTAAGTGTTCAACCAACCACTAATATGAATCATCCAACATAGTTTGTGGGCTCTACGGGAGGGACGGTCCAAGTTAACAAACGACTAGGGCTGGCAAATCGTGTATATCCGACCTATTATGACATGAACACGAAACATGTATACACTAACACGACACGATAACTTATCGTTTCATTTTTTCCATACCAGAACACGAACCTGTTTATACCTGGTTTACACGATAAGACACGCTAATACCAGTTTATACCAAGTTAACACGATAATACCTGTTTATACCAGGTTAATATGATAATACACGAACATGTTTTTCAAATCCGACACGTTAAATGGGTACCATCAAGCATTACAAAGGTAGAATTCCACCTATTAAAATATATAACTCCAATACTCCACCCCCACAACCTATATTTAAAAAAAAAGAATCCTTAACATGTCTTAACGGGTACTAAACAGGTAAACAAGTATAACATGTCTTAACGCGAAAACTAACAGGTATATTTCGTGTATACCTGTTAATTAAGTCATACATGTACATGTTAAAATCGTGTAGATTCGTGTCGGGTATCCGTGTCTGAAATTGCCAACCCTATATAAGGGGGTCTCACCTTCATAGAGAGGACACTTTTTGCTAATCATAGTATCCATATCACTACGTTTTTGTTACAAACCAATACGAAAGTAGTCGTCTCCCTACCCATTATATGTTTCATCTTGTTAGAGTACTTGAACCGTAGAACTACTAGTGAAGGATCACTTATGTGGATCATTAGTCTCACCATCTCCAAAGGAGGTTGAACTATTTGTTTGTTCAAACACACAAACCCCCCCCCCCCCCCCCCCCCCCCCCCACACACACACACACACACCAACCAGAGGTAATTGATCAAAGTGTAGGTACCAATATAGTGGAGTTCCTCATATACGATCAAAGTGAATATATGGATACTTGTATTAGGTTAGGACAACCCATGTGACAATGAAGGTGACAACCTTGTTAATGTAGCATATTAATGTTTTCTGTATTTTTTGTGTATATTCTTTTCTAGTGTCCTACGGCACACGCATGAACATTTGTAAATAGATTTTATTTATTTACAAAATTTCTTACGACCTAAATACCACTCGTAAGATTTTAAACTCACATCACTTGTGTGTGTGGGTAGGTGTGGGGTTGGGGACCATATTATTAGTCAAAGATCGAAATTTGCATAAATGTTTGGAATTCTTGTATGAATTTTCTACACTGTATTTTGTAAGTATTGCATATGCTTTTTTTAGATAAAGCACTCAAGTAGCGAAAACTGGAATAGATGGGCTCATTTAATTTTGGTGCAATATGTTTTGAAATAGGGGAATTAGAGTTTAATAATCTAAATTTTGATTGGTCGGCCAACAATAATTTGTACTTAAGAAATTCCCCACAAAAGTCTCAACATTCAGTGTATTGGCCGGCAATGAACTTATGTTACCGGAAAACTAACCCATTTTCAAAACTGAGAGTTTGAAAGTTAAAAAGTTCATATGTTGAAAGTTGGGACTGTTGTGACGAATTTCTTAAGTACAAATTATTGCTGGCCAATGAGGCAAAGTATGGATTATTAAAATCCAATTTCCCCTTTTGAAATATGATATGAAAAATAAATTACTGAATTCCAACGTAGATCGATATTAGTATGAGGCAGTTGATGATGGTGAAACTTGTGTTTCTTTTGTGACAACTAAACTAATGCAAGTGAAATCGATATTGGCATAAATGTTTGGAATTATTGTATGAATTTCTACACTCTGGGACCATGTCCTTAGACGAAGACCGATATTTGCATAAATGTTTGGAATTATTGTATGAATTTCTACACTCTGGATTTCGTAACCATTGCGTATATTTTTTTTAAGATAAAGCACTCAAGTAGTGAAAATTGAAATAGATGGGCTCATTTAATCTTGGTCCAATATGTTTTGAAATCTGGTACGAAAAATAAATTATTGAACTCTAATATAGATAGAGATTAGTATGAGGCGATTGATGTTGAAACTTGTGTTATTTTTTTTGTGACAACTAAACTAATGCAAGTGGGAACCGAAGACCAGAAATTAGGGTATCTTATCATGACTTCATATTATACAAGTCAGCTACATGCAAATTATTTAACTTGTATCATAACTATTTAGGGTAAAGATCTTGTACAAATTGTTTTTTTGGTAAGAACTGTGAGAATCAAATGAGGTATTTTTTTTTTTATTTTTTTTTTCAAATTTTTTTTTCCCATATTGTTAAACATGTATTATAATATTGAAAACTAAAAAAAAAATTTAAAAAAAAATTTGGTGTAGAGTAATTACAAGCGCAAAATAATGTATTTACTTTAATGACGTAATTACACTAAAAAAAAATTTAATTTTTTTTTATTATTCATCTAGAAAGTATGTTTAAGCACATAGGAAAAAAAATTCTAAAAAATAAATAAATTTTTTTACCCCCTTTGATTCTCACAGTTCTTACAAAAAAACACTTTGTATTTGATCTTTACTCTAACTATTTAATACTCTTAGTTACGTGAACCTATAAAAAAAATATAAGAGTCTTGGTATAATTAAGTTAAATATATATAGCGAAATTAGATTTTAATAATCCCATCTTTTTAGGGTTGACCAACAATAGTTCTTTTTTTGAACGTCTAACAAACTGACGTGCCAGCTATCCGGGCACCCAACAATCGTGAAAGCACCCATACGCTCTTAGGTGAAGACACGTCTTGGGTGCCCGCCCTAGAATGCGCCGGGTAGCTAACACACACCAAGCCACCTATTCCGGAGAAAACCCGACCCTTCACCCACCCGAGAGCACGACGGTAAAGAGCCGGTAAAACCGGTTGGATCAGGAATCGAACTCCTGACCAAGTGGCCAGAAGTCTTCCATCATATCCCCCAACCACTAAGCTATAAGCTCGTGGTTGACCTACAATAATTCTAACTGGCTTTATTCTTGCCACTATTCCCACATTTTCAATATTTTTCTCTCACTGTTCCCCATTAACTCCCACTAAAGCTGTTTGTTTTTTTGATGAAATGACGTATGACTTGGACGATGATGTAGATTTGTGCTGACATGGACTCTCACTCTCTCCCTCATAACTCTCTCTCTCTCTCTCAACCCTTTCTCTCTCGAACAGTCGAATTCCTCTTTATGCTACCACCACTAATTAACCGACCACCATCTCCTGCCACCACCCAATGCCCCCACCATTTGTGTCCATCACCACCAACATTGATACATGCAAAACAACGAGCACCAGCTTCACTGATTGAGCCATAATCCCCCACAGACTACACCATCATCCTCCAAACACTCCATCCCTATCATTGTCTTTAACCAGAGTGAAACCCTAGTGCCGTCGTCACCTGAACTGCCGCACCACCATCAACCAATATATGATTTTGATGAAAAAAATGAATTGTTTGAGAAAATGATACCCTCAATGGTTGAAAATTTTCTAAAATATTTTGAAGAAATACCACATGTTTTTATGTGTGCCTTGGCTTTAAACTCATGCTTAAATGCTACGGAGGTTTATACTATAATCGATGAAATAATTATGGCTGTACGTTTTTATATTACAAATCCAAAAGGGGTAGAAATCATGAAAAAAACTTTTGATAACGATTTTCAAGCATTAATTGTATGATACTTATTTAGAAAAATATGGTCCTAACTTGCAAATGCAAATAGAATCAATGGTAGGGCAAGGAAGTCGTGGTAGCTCGAGCCAGGCTAACTTTAAAATTAATTTGTTTAATATTGTAAAACACCAAACGGCTAAAAGACAAAGGGTTGAGGCTCCAAATAGTGAGCTTTTGCAAGGTATAAAGGCTCGAATTTTTCGGCGACTTTCACTGCCACTTAATTTGAAAATTTTGATATCTTGGCTTGGTGGAAAGGAAAACAATCCGAATTTCCTTTCCTTTTCGTCCAAGCTTTTACAATAGCTTCGGAATCGGCTTTTTCTCTTAGTGGCAGGGTGCTATCGATACGAAGAACAAAACTAAATCCCGAATCGTTGGAGATGTGCATATGCTTAAAAAATCACTTGGACGTGGTGGATCGAGTACAACATAAAACATTTCTTGAAGACCAAACCGAACTTTAACGAAGAATACAAGACGAAGAGGTGGAAGAATGACTAAATGAACCCCTATCGAACGAAGAACTCACATACGATGCTTCGATGCGCCAAAGTAGTTCGGACGAAGCTTAACAAAAAATTTGACTGTAATATTTCGAATTAAGTTTTTATGTATTTCATTTTCCTAGTTTCTTATTTCGAAAACCTAAAAAATTAATAAAAGTCGTATTTTTATGTTTATTTTTTTTCTTATCGGCCTATATTTTTTTTCTAATTGTGCGCGAAAAAAACCGATTTAGAACCGAAACCGAAATCAGTCTTACAAACCGACAAAACCGGTCCAAAACCAAACCGGTTCGGGACAAAACCGGTACTGTAGCGAATCGGTTTGGCCAAAAAAGCCATTTTGAACACATCTAGTGCCTTGCAGGCACGGCCCGCGTCTTGAGCTGCAGCTAGACCTTTTCTCGAATTTCTTCGATTTTTCGCTTCATTTGTCAATTTGCGGCTCGATCGTCCTGCAAAAAAATAAATGAATATAGAAATAATTTACAACATTTACAAGAATATCAATAAAAACTAGGTATATTTTTATATAAAAAACATGTGCAATTTAATGTGTATGAGGTGGATGTTACGGTTTTATGCTGAGGGAAGAGCAGGGCTGAGGGTTTACAGAGGTATATAGTAGTCAGACTCTATGGCATGGGGAAGATGAGTAATTGGTGGTTGGTGGTTACAACGGCGAGGAGCGAAAGTTGGGCTAGGTTGGTGAAGGTGGTATGTTTGGTCGGCAAAGAAGGTGCAGTGGTGACGTTGCATGTGGTCGACGATGTCGGTGTGTTGGCTGTGGTGTTTTAGAGAGAGAGGGGGAGGGAGGCGTGGCCTCGTAAAAATCAAGTGGATGAGATTGGTCAAATGGTCTCGGTTGGAACGTAAAGTTCAGACTGCTGATCTTTTTATCTTTTTTTTTATTTTTTAAAATTAGATTTTTATTAAAATAATGTTGCAGATTTATAAATAATAGTACAGTTTTCCAAGGTTGCAAAAGTCGCTAGGCGCTCTCAACTCGGTCGGCGGGGAGTACTCGGGGAGTACTCGGACATGGTGATTTATATAGAAATTTAATATTTTAATGATTATATATATGTCATAAATTCATAAAAGTATGCCAAATACTAAAACTATCTCAAAAACATCAACTAGAGGCTTAATTTGATTGATTCAGGCCGATTTGGCCGATTCCAAGGCCGAATTTGACCGATTCCATCCCGAGTTGACCGATTCCGACTTGACCGATTCCATCCCGAGTTGACCGATTCTGTCCGATTCCATCCCGAGTTGACCGATTCCAAGCCGAGTTTGATCGATTCCGAGTTGGGATGGCCGAGTAGGGAAAACTCGGGGCGCCTCACCTCCGAGGAGCGATTCCTCGCCGAGTACTCGGCCGAGTTGGCCGAGTTTTACAACACTGCAGTTTTCTTAAGAAATTAATGTTGTTAAGAAATCAGCACGTCACGTCACTAAAAAAAGGCCACGTCAGCAAAACGAACTAACTAGGTTTAGTTAGTTTTGGAGTGGTAGAAGAAAATAAGTTGTGAGTCAGAAGTGGTGGTTGTTAAATGGTTAGTTAAGAGCGACAGCGGCCAACATGTAATAGTTGAGTTTATTAAAATCCAATAACCCTTTATTCGATGTAGCTGGACACGTTTTTCAAACTGAATCCCATAAAATACATATCTTGTTGCTATAACAAGGTTCTGTTTAACAAGATACTTGATTATATTTGGGTACTACTGCGGCCGCTGCCTATTGCTACTATCCGAAACATTGATGGCATGTGGGGAGCATAAGAACAAGTCTATCCATTTTAACAAAGGGGGATGTTTCACCCTTTGAATTTTAGAGACCCAAAATAAGATTGTCCACTTGAATCGAACAAGAAAATTATTTGATTGAATACTTAAATTATGTGTTCTATGAAATATAATCTTAGAATTTTACTATGTGTCTTCTATTGTTAATGTATTTTTATTATGATTTTAAGTTTATTATGTTCCTCGCCATGTCTCACCTAACTCAAATTCTAACATTTGGTTTGTGAGAAATCTAACAACCTAAAAAGGTGAACCCACAGAAAAAATAACTTGAATTCGCCGGTGATTTTGGCTGTCACTGGAATGCTTTAATTAAGATATTACAAATACAAGCACTACTTTAAGCATTTAATATGTATGCATTATTGCATACAAACAACGTATGTGTAAAAAAATGTATAAAATGTCAACAATCATTATTAAAATATGGAAAAATGGAAATAAATAATCTCAACTATTGACTATTGGCCAATAACAGTCTCAACTATGAAAATCACCAATATTGGTCCCAACTTTTAAAAAAATTGGAATATAATAGACCGTCACTAACGGAAGCTTAACACCGTTAACCCCTGCTTATGTGGCCTTCTAAGGTGTTAAAAAACTTGATTATGTGGCAAAAAACTTATTTTAATATAATATATATATGCTTAGGTGTAAAAAAAAACAAACCAACCTGCATTTAACACCCTTCACTACCATAACCAACCCACCACCATCATTCACCACCTGCATTTAACAAGAAGTTGCCTGCCATCAAGATGAGTAAGAACAAACTGAAACCCACAAAGAGCTTCGGTTAAGCTGACATTATGTTCCACATATAGATCATCTTGTTTTCTTTTGAATCTGGGGTGTTCCTTCAATTGTTGAAGTTCGATTTGGGGATTTGGGGTTTTCAACATCCTCAAGTTCGATTTGGGGATTTCTAGTGGTGGGTTTGAAACGATGGTGATGATGGTTGGCAACTAGATCCGAATCTGAGCAGAATTAATGGGTGAGGATTGGTGATGGTGGCGGGTTGGTTGTGGTGGTGAAAGATGGGAAGATGGTGGTGGGTTGGTTATGGTGAACGAGGAAGAAGATGGTGAGTTGCAGATCTGAGAGAGAAAGAGAGAGGAGAGAGAGAGAGAGATGGTGGCTATGGTGAATGAGGAAGAAGATGGTGAATGAGGAAAAAGGTTAAGTGCAGGGTTTTTTTTTTAACACCTCAGCATGCCACGTAAGCAGGGGTTAAAGGTGTTAAGCTTCCGTTAGTGACGGTCCATTATATTCCAATTTTTTGAAAGTTGGGACCTATATTGGTGATTTTCGTAATTAGGACTGTTATTGATCAATATTCAATAGTTAGAATTATTTATTTTGAACTAAATTCTTTGTTTCCTCGGTGTGATGTATAAAAAAATCATAGATAAAGTCAACGATAATAAAAAACTACATCGTGTCACTTTTATATATATTTGTTGGTCGTTTAAGTAAACAGAAGAACCACTAATCCCATGTCATTTCACAGTTCATTAGTTTTAGCTTGGGCTAAAGTGGTGCTTTGTAACTACAAAACAAAAAGTTTACTACGATTAAAAACCTCCTCTTCCTTGCAACTACCACCACACTCACATTGATCATCCACTTCGTCTTATTCACTATAAGATGTTTTTACAAAATAAGGATGATAACACGATACTCGTGAGGATGTTCGACATATAACGGGTATGTAATAGAACTACTAGTTTTCAATGTCGTGCGTTGCTCGAAGACGTGATTTTTGTTGATATGCGCGGAGGTAATACCACAGAATAAAAGTTTGTGATAATTTTTTACATTGATAAACGTTAAAGGTTTATAAGTTTGATAACTATTAAATAAATTATATCTGTTAACATGTTTCAATAACATCGTTTATAATATTATTATACTAAATTATATCCCGGAAACTTTTCGGGATAAATAAATTTAATATGATGTGATAAGATATGTATTATGATGTAACATAGAAATTAATTTACTATAATATGAAAAAACAACAATTTTAATCATGTGAATAAGATTGAAAATACATATTAAAAAGAAGATATATGTTTTGTTGAGAAGCAGAGCTAGAAACAGCTATTGCAGGACGTGATTGAGGTGGTAGTCTTAAAGGTGTGATTTTTTTTTTTTTTTTGAAAATGAGTAGTTTTAACCTATTCTGTTTTTGATGAAAATAGAATTCATAGTTTGAACATAGTTAGTGACTTGCTTAGACATGATTAATAAATTACCAAAAGCATTGTGTTTTTTTTCCTGTATGAACAAAAACTGACAAAAAAAATCATTTTTTTTTCGTTTTTTGTATAGCACTATGATACTCGTTGTGAAGATAATAAAACGTTTGTTAATTTTGTGTAAATTTTTTAAACAAAAATCTTGTATATCTATACTACATTATAAAGGATGAGACGTGGGTAAATATGTCTAAATTGTCCAAAGTTAAGATGGTATACCAAGGGTTTTTTAAAAGTCTCTAATTTTTTTTCTTCCTTTTATGCCTTCATGTACAACCTCTAAAACTAATTGTATATATCTCTTATGCACTTTTTGTATCCACATGAAGATGTAACCCCTTCATAAACACCATAAACACCCAATTGAATTCTGTAACCCTTGAAACCCCACAATGCTCTTCACCTTCACTTTTTCAAGACCTCAGAAATTTTCTACAAGATACAGCTATGAAAGGCGGAACCATTCTTTTAAACATGTCTTGTTTTGAGTTATTATGCATTGTTGACTAAACATATTTGTTTAATACTGCTAATCCTCTCCTCATATTTTGTTTGCAGAAATCAGCAGACTTTTCGACCAAAAAAGAACACCACATCATGAAGGTTACCTAACTACACAATATTGTATGTGATGGCAAGATGTTCCATGACCGCCTAGCCGATAAACAGGTGTATTATTTTTTTTACGCGTATAGAACTATAGATATGTTGACATTGTGATGTATATATAGCTTACATAAATATTTTTAGGACATACTGGTAGGTTCTTCATTTTAAATTCATCTTATGTAGGTGTATGTTGGATGCAACCTTACCAAATTATTCTAATGCACGTCATTTTGCTATCTTATCCCTCATAGTAGAATGTGAGCACAACTAAGGCATCTCTACAAGCAATTTTTAATAGACGTCAATATGGGTAAAGAGAGGCTGAACCAAGGAGGCGACCATACTGACTGAAGCCAAAAGAAGCGCGGGGACTGACTATCAGACATAACGGAAGAGAGGGAAGAGAGCTCAACCGTCAATTGCAAAGCGAACAAAAAAAATGCTTAAACAAACCCTCTGATCCTGAGGTGAGGGTCCGATGCCTATCAAAATCACAAAAGGTGCAAAACCGGATCCACATTAAATGAAAAATGTTTTGGCATCGGCGGATTCCATTTCCAAAAAATGGTTGTTATGATTTAGGGTCGGACTCTTTTATTTTAACCACTTTTGAAAAACTTATGAATGATTCTTGTAGAGCACATATGCAAAGCTTGGTTGTACTCAAGGCTGGTTTGCGACGTCTCTCTTCCTACCTTTATCAAAGTGAGTTCTTAACTTGGAAAGTGTAATTATTAAAAAGAAAAGGAGACCCGAGTTGCAATCGGGTTGATTAATATAATGCACATTGGAAACCATGACCAATTCAAGTAATGGGTTGATTTGGGTCTTATCAAATCATACAACGGATCAAAATAAGTCGTTCTTATGAGTTGTGCCCCAACTTCCTAAGGTTATGTTTGAGTCCAAAATTTGTAGAATGGGTATTTTACTATTTAGTTAAAAAAACTTAAACTTGATTTTTTTTGTTTAGACACACCAAATAAGATTTGAGTTCCATAACGGTGTAGCAGACTACATATGTATGCGGATGGACGGGGAACCATGGAAACAACCTCGCCCAGTAGTAGACGATGACAATGACATGACTGTTGATTTCTAACAACCTGAACGAGTGAGGATGCTTGCAACAAAAAAAATGCATTTTAAACAACGTTAAAGATTCATCAACATATTCTCATGATCAACATGTCGAGTTAGATTGTGCTATCCAAAAGAGCCTCGTTAACGTCCGTTGTATCGCGCGAGCCAACCCACTAGTAAAAGTATTAACGTTTAAAAATTGTAAGGAAACATCTTTTGAATGGATCATAAACACGACTTATTATATTATCATAAACACTAAAGCAGCCCAAATATTCCTTAACAATAATTTAACATCTAAAATATTCCTCTAAAGAAAGTCTACTCCAAGTCTCCATTTCACAGTTTCACACTCACGAGTCGATTGTCCGTATGTGAAACTAAACGGGCCCTCACATGGCGGATTATCTGCGTATGTCAAATCGTTGTGATGGGCTGTTTAAACCAATTTTGTACAGTATTTAGTTTGTCGATTGAGACACCCTTGCGCCCAGGGCCGGCCCTGAAAATTCAGGTATCCGGGCCGAGCCGCGAAATATGTGCCCATTAGTCTTAGGTCTTTTAAGCAATGTTTTAATAACTGAAGCGGACATTGAACCAGTGTCCTTACGGGTTTCCTAGTCGGACCGGTCAAACCGGATACAAAACTGAAAGTGTCGTAATAATTATAAAAATTAATATGCTTGGCTAACTGGCTCATAAAAAAAACCATCATTTCTTTTAATTCCGTAATAATTTGAAGGGCCATTATTTTATATCTAGACTTCAAAAGTTTTTTAATAAAATAAATTTGAATTGCATCATGTGCAAAAGTGTAAGACAATTACTGTTTTGTAGTACTACTATATTAAAATTTACTGCAAAGGCTACATAATTAGTGTAACACAACACAAATCTCAAGTAACACACTTCAACTTTTTTTTTTAATTTTGTCGTATCCTTCTAATCTAGTTTATTATGTATTACTCATCTTTTTTCTTATCTACTCTTCACCTTCTTGCGTTTATAACCAGTGATGTTTAAGATGAGATCTTTTTTGGGTCGAAAATAGAAAGAAAATACTTGCAGAAAAAAAACACTCGTTGCCGCTCAAAGTGCCCCTTTAGAAATTGGGCCCGGGCCGGGAGTCCTCCCCGCACCCCCTTAGGGCCGGCCATGCTTGCGCCTATTTAGACAGGGTTAGGATCATGTGAGAACTAAGGTGAGTTGTGAGAACTAGAGAACTCCTATGGACCATTGATCTTGATGATCCAATGGTTGAGATCAAAAGATGAGTATTTTGTCTTTACTTGATTAATAAGTAGTTTTTTAATGTGCTTAAGTACAATTAGGGGTATTTAAGTAAAAATGCATGAGAGAGAAGATTTTAAATATAATATTATGTTAATTTTTATTTTCATTATTAAAAACAAATCTGATTTATTAAACTTTACTTTAGTATTTTAATTAAAATAATATTATTTAATTTTTTTAAACTTTAATTGATTTTTAAAGTTTATTTTATTATTTTAATTAAAATAAATTACTTTTTTAAAAAAAATTATTTAAAAAAAAACGTGCATTTTTTTGTCATCTCCCCCCCCCCCCCCCCCCCCGTTTTTACACTGGTGTAAAATTTACATCAGTGTTTTAGTTACATCTATATAAAACATTCATCCATAAAATCTGTATGATTTACACTGGTGTAATTATTTACACCAGTGTAAATCTGCCATACACATAATTTTACAAACAAAATGATGAGGGTGATTTACATTGGTGTAGTTATTTACACCGGTGTAAAAACCCAAATAAACATATAACGAGGATCATTTACACTAGTTTAATTGTTTACACTAGGGTGATTACACCAATGGAAATCTACTATACACAACATACCGCAAACAAAAACACATAGTGTTAAAACCAAAAACAAACATCTTTACAATCGTATTGCACAACACCACGGTAACAAAATGGCCCTATAATATCATTTTTGTGTATTACATCAAATGTAAAAACAAAACAAAACATTTAAAAAAAATCATACTATACATTAATGTAAAGAAAAAAAAACCCGCTGCTACATCTGCAAAAAACCAAACAAACATATCATGAGGATGATTTACACTGGTGTAATTGTTTACACCAGGGTAATTACACCATTGTAAAATCTACCATACACAACCTACTACACCAAAAAACGGTTAGTGTTAAACCAAAACAACCTACTACACCAAAACAAACATCTATACAATCGTATTACGCCAAACGGTAAAAAAATACCCCCAAAATTATGAACATGTGTATTACATCAAATGTAAAACAAAAACCAAATAATAATAATAATTATTATTATTATTATTATAACAGAAAAAAATAATAATAATCACAAAAAAAATAAAAAAATAATAACAGAATTAATAATAATAATAATAATAATAAAAATAATAACAGAAAATAATAATAACAATAATAACAGATAAATAATAATAATAATAATAATAATAACCGAAAAAATAAAAATAATAATAATAATAATAACAACAGAAATAATAATAATAATAACAGAAAAAAAAAATAAGAACAGCTTTAATAATAATAATAAAAATAATAATAATAATAATAACAGTTTTAATAATAATAATACAAAAAAAACAAATAATAATAATAATGATAATAAAAACAGGAAAAAAAATAATAATACAAACAGGAAAAAAATAATATTAATAACAGAAAAAAAAAATAATAATAATAGTAACTATAGTAATAATAATAATAATAATAATAATAATAATGATAATAATAACAAAAAAAACAATAATAATAATATTAATAATAATAATAATAATAATAACAAAAATAATAATAATAATATAAAAAAAACAAACCTCCGTCGTCCTCCGCCTCTCACCGTCGTCCT
This sequence comes from Ambrosia artemisiifolia, assembly GCA_032199755.1. Classification (NCBI taxonomy): domain Eukaryota; kingdom Viridiplantae; phylum Streptophyta; class Magnoliopsida; order Asterales; family Asteraceae; genus Ambrosia; species Ambrosia artemisiifolia. The sequence goes on along the minus strand of CM063517.1, from coordinate 15,773,996 downwards.
CCCACCGTTGTCCTTCCCACCGTCGTCCTCCCACCGTCACCATCATCAAACCACCGTTTAATCACCAGATCCACCGCCTCCCCCACCGTCACCATCATCCAACCAGCATTTCATCACCAGATCCACCACCTACCCCACCGTCACCAACGTCCAACCACCATTTCACCACCAGATCCAACCCTCAAACGAAAACCCTCAACAATCCACTGAAAACCCACAACCATCGACTGAAAACCCACCAAAAAACCCATTTCGAACCTCCCCTCTCCGTCCCACCACCGACCTCCGGTGTGCGTGTGTGTGTTAGAGAGAGAGAGACGTGTGCGTGTGTGTGTGTTAGAGAGAGAGAGAGTGAACCGGTGGTTTTTTTTAGAGAGAGAGAGAGTGTGTGTGTTTTAGAGAGAGAGTGTGTGAGCCGGTGTGTGTGTGTGTGTGTTTGAGAGGGTGAGATACATTTATTATTATTATTATTATTATTATTATTATTATTATTATTATTATTATTTAAATGTTATTTGGGGTGGGGGTGGGGTGGGGTGGGTGTTATTTTTACTGAAATACCCTCAAGTGGGTGGGTGTAAAAGACAACCATGTCCCTAATTAAAATATTACAATATATTATAAAGGTGTTGATGTGTCCTTTGATGATTGGTCTAGAGGAGTTCCCTAATTCTCACAACTAAGGGGAGTTTTCATATGATCTGGATCCTAATGCACTCTATTGGTCAATGGTCAATATGGAGTGTCTACACGCTTCATATTAACCAATATATAGCGCATGGTGGTCGTCACAAGCCAACTCTAGATACACAGTTTTGTCAAAATATCACATACCATTATTTATAAACTTGTGGATTTCTTGGTGCGACGGGGCCAAAATTCCATACAAACGTATAAGATAATTGGTCTTATAATATCGGTTTAATCAAATAAAAGTTATAAACATAGTGTTTGCTAGCTATAAATTGACGTTTTAGTATGATACATTTGTCACACCCGGGTCAGAGGACCCCCTGGCGTGCAACGTGTTGGTACCTGGACTAAATTATTTATTTATAGACATTGCAGCGAAATTTATTGGTCCCAACTGAGTATAAAGAAACTTTTTGTTATATATTTTGGGATTTAAAAACCCATAGTACAAAATATTTTATCAAAACATCCTGTCTCAACACAGGTTCACAATATAAAAGGAAATAAACTTTCTTAGGCCTGAGGAGTCGATATATCCCTTCAGCGTTTATTCCTGTCTATATATTTTAAGCCACCAGGTATCTTATGCCTAGGGAATCTATATATCCTTTCAGCATGCACCTGAGCCTAAAATATATTTATTCATCACCTGAAAATGTTTTTAAGAATAATACGTCAGCATAAACTGGTGAATAGCGTTTATGTGACACAAATCATCATTTTATACATGCAGCATATTAAATTGTTTAAGCATAGTTGGATTTAGTAATCTACACATTCAGCATAACTATCGTATACACTGGCATAGGAATTCAAGTAATCCGCAACTTTAAGATGCACTACTATCGGTGTCTTTAAGTGTTTTACGCCTCTGGACTACTGATTTATTTATGCCAGACCCACTAGATCATAATCATCGTGTGTGTATTATTTGATCAAATCATACGTATACATTATAGCCTGAATGCTATCTATAGATTACCCTCTACGTTTTAAACAATCAATATTTTGCATGCGGGTTTAAAATAATCAAAACATTTTATATAATTTTGAAAGCAATAAACGTATTCACCTTGGCAGTATAACCACGCCACTAGATTTTTGGATATCAACCTGGTTGAAAGCGGGTATAACGTCGGGTTGGATCTTCCTTTCATACTATATATTATTGCTTTATAATTATAAGTGCTTAACAATTTAAAAGTTTGATGTGAAATGAATCGTTCAAACTGAAGCTTTATATAGTGAAAGTTGTACGTGATGGCCAAGTAAATCGTAGGTATAGGATTGAAATGTGTCTTCAAATTATACTACCACTACTCATATTGATACACGTCTACCATGCACAGAAGATACATATTAATCTTACTTTAGCTTGATGCCCAAGTTTACTTGTGATGAGAAGATAAAAATCCTCACATTCCTCCACGTAATACAATGATCAATCCATATCTCATTTTGATATTACACCATTATAATTATATTATTATTGTTATTACGTACAGAGTGAATTCTTAGATTAATTTTGATTATTATTATTATTATTATTATTATTATTATTATTATTATTATTATTATTATTAGTTTATCTCAAATAATGTTTTCTTCTAATAACTCTTAATACTTGACGTTTTATAAATTTTAGAGTATGCCGCAGAAATCTGTCAATTTTTCTCTATGATTTTAGTTAAGGTTTGTTAAGAACGGAGTATGGTAAAATATAATATTTTAAATGGTCTCTTATAATAGTAAATGCCCGACTAGACAGTTCTTAATTCCAATAGCCATTTTACTTGCTACTCATTATTTACTCATTGGACGATACTTAATATATGAGTGTCATACATATGTTACGATAAGTTAGGTTGAATGTTTTAACCTATTCCAATAATGAAAATGATTATTCTTTCCTAGTTTGATGACACGTATGTTTCAAGATCTATGAGAAGATCGTGAAATTCATTTTGTTCTTATCCTTTCCTGGGTTAATGATATTATTGTGTCTTTAATTGTAAAACATGGCATCAATCTTGGTGACCAAGTTTTCACACAAATATGTATTTATATACATATAAATTAAAAATATAAATATGGAGTGGCATTTAAATGCATTCAAATTCTGACGACTTGATGTCACAAATATATCATTTACTTAAAAATATAACTTTAAAATATATGTGTATGTATATATATTCTTATTTTATATATTACATACACACATTCGCAAGTACATTATTATATAACTGGTTTAGCCCAAAATGTTGTTTTCTTTATAACTTTTAAATATAGTATTTTATATAGTTTCGAGTATGTCGTTGAAACATGCTAAATTTATTCTGCGTTTTGACCTAAGTTTTAATAAAAATAGAGCATGGATAAATATAATATACTTTACTATTATGGTAACACAGTTTTTGATAATAACACATACTTATCTAGATACCGCATGTCCTAATGGTCATGTTATTTTGTACTTGAGCGTTTAATAATATACGCTATATAAATTCTTACACTTTATTTATATCAAAAAAATCAAGATGTTACATTCTCCCCACCTTTATTTAAATCTCGTCCTCGAGATTTGTTTTGAGTAGATTTCAAAAACTTAGTTTGGGTAAAATCTTAATATCCTATTTCTGACTTATATGTCTTTTGTTGGTATTATCTTAGGTAACCATTTTACTATATCTCAATTTTCAAATATTTCTTCCTTCATTCCTTGAATGAGTACACTCTTCTCTATGTATAGTTTATTATTTCATTCATAAAAGTGAGAGAAGCTTTTAATGTACGTACTCACTTACTACTCACATATATTATTCATGTCTTAATCTAGTAAAACCTTATGTCATTCAAAGCATTTCTTAGTATAACTTCACTACAATAACCATCTTTCTAGTTGATTTTATTCCATGATATATCATTGATCTAGAAATAAATAGTCAATTCTTAGAACTACCTTAAATGGCCAAAACTACAATTTATAATTTCTATAAATATAACAAAATACAGCAATCTTATAACTATCTATAATCAAACTCCCATTATTTGGTTTGTCCTTTCAAGTGACGATCTTACCCGATATACTTATCTTTCACTAGACATAGGCAGTCATTTATCATCTAATTAACTTACTTTCCTTAAGTATTTTATCAAAATGTCTTATATCAAATCATTTAATGTCTCATATCGCATCCTCTGCTTAAAACAATTGTTTAATATTTGTACTTATATAATCTAACTTATTCCAAGAAACTATTCACTATTCTCATCTTTCGATTCCTTCCTAGTCGTCTTTTTATTTCCTTGCTTGCTTAACTTCTATATCCTATAGAAGTATATCACATAATGTATCATCGAAACTCTCTCCTTTTTTTTTTTTTACCATGTGAAATATATCGTACACTTTTTTTTTCCATCCCTCCTGGTAATTGCAATAGTAAACCACTGGTCTTAATTCTCTTAAAATTCTCAAATAGTCCGTCCAAAAGTAACCTTAACCTTTCGTTTTTTTTTTTCTCTCTTAAATACTTTACATCACTTGTACTCTAACCTTTCGAGTCAACGCATCTATATTATCTTCTTATGATCATATCATAGCCATCTTACATCATTATGACTAAGAATATAATTTGACTACTTTGTCACAATTTAATAACACTATATTTCTACAAACAAACTATTTCATTTCCTATGGTTTTGGGAGTATTCAACCAAACATAAGTCTAGAGCATCATCAATTAGATTACTTAACATTCCATTACTCCTTATATGTATTATTACACCCTAAGTTGACGAGTCATCATTATCACCATCATCTAAGTACTTACATTTATTATCGGCTTATAAATTTGGTTTCTAAGTAAACCAATTGTCTGCTTTCCACTATAACTATTATACACAATCTACTCAATTTATAACCACACTACTTGTGATCGTAATAGCTACAGACTGATCACTTGAACTTGCCTCTCATGATTAATGTTAAATTTCTAACTTTGAAGCGTATGTGAATAGCTTTACCCATGATGACCGACATCCCTGTATAGGATCATATTGTTTCTTCCATTTACTAGACACAATTATATTTATATTTATATTTCCAATTTCAAATAATTAATATTATAATAGTCCCTTTGTAGATATCGGGTATGGTTTTATTTTATTATCGCACCTGTTTCTAAGCTGAAAACGTGCTGAAAAGGCTATTAGCTTTAGATGTTATGTAGCTATATATCACTTCTAATCAACATCTACATATCTGTGGTTTTCTAGTTGTTTCAGACTTTATTTTGATTCACTAAGACATAAGCATTAATCAACATGATAAGATTTACTAGTATATATACATATACATATGTTATAAATTCACAATTACTATAATTAAGTGTATTTGCATGGACATTCTAGTTGCCCCATCACATGTCCTATAGTGGTGTCTAATTTGGATCTTCCATTTTCTTTTTATGGCCTCTAGCTATTTGACTTGTATTTAGAATTCCTCATAGTCCTCTAAACTCAAGTTTAAGTATAGACACTAACGATTAGTATCTAATTCTCTTAAACTAATGTTCTAGTATCAAACAAACCACGAGTTGGTAAGCAATACACTCCCACAACCAAATTGACATGCCTACTATCTATTGATTTCAGTACAATACGATGGTTGCAAGATCATGGTAGTGTCATTCATTAACCTTCATACTGGCCAGGTATGAAAGCAATCTATGATACACATCATGATACTCCCAACTATCATATTGTGCTTCCATCATACAGAGTTCGACATGTATATAACTCTTTTTTTTTTCCATTTTTTTTTTCCATTTTTTTTTATAGACAAAGGAATGTCCAAATCCTATAATCGAGGCCTTATAAAACACATAATGTATTATTTTATTAATGCAACAAGAAGTATATCAAAGCCCTATATCCCATTGTAAAGACTATAATCTTATCCATAAGAGTCCAATCTTAATCTGGTTAAAGCCTAGACACTATCAAGTATCTAATTCGCTAAAACCTGGCTCTGATACCAATCTGTCACACCCGGGTCAGAGGACCCCCTAGCGTGCAACGTGTTGGTACCTGGTTACAATTTTTTTTTTTTATCGCAGCGAAATTTATTGGTCCCCAATAGATAATAAGAAACCTTTAAAAAAAAACTTTGATATATATATATATTTTTGGATTAAAAACCCATAGTACAAAATATTTATTCAAAACATCCTGTCTCAACACAGGTTCACAATATAAAAGGAAATAAACTTTCTTAGGCCTGAGGAGTCGATATATCCCTTCAGCGTTTATTCCTGTCTATATATTTTAAGCCACCAGGTATCTTATGCCTAGGGAATCTATATATCCTTTCAGCATGCACCTGAGCCTAAAATATATTTATTCATCACCTGAAAATGTTTTTAAGAATAATACGTCAGCATAAACTGGTGAATAGCGTTTATGTGACACAAATCATCATTTTATACATGCAGCATATTAAATTGTTTAAGCATAGTTGGATTTAGTAATCTACACATTCAGCATAACTATCGTATACACTGGCATAGGAATTCAAGTAATCCGCAACTTTAAGATGCACTACTATCGGTGTCTTTAAGTGTTTTACGCCTCTGGACTACTGATTTATTTATGCCAGACCCACTAGATCATAATCATCGTGTGTGTATTATTTGATCAAATCATACGTATACATTATAGCCTGAATGCTATCTATAGATTACCCTCTACGTTTTAAACAATCAATATTTTGCATGCGGGTTTAAAATAATCAAAACATTTTATATAATTTTGAAAGCAATAAACGTATTCACCTTGGCAGTATAACCACGCCACTAGATTTTTGGATATCAACCTGGTTGAAAGCGGGTATAACGTCGGGTTGGATCTTCCTTTCATACTATATATTATTGCTTTATAATTATAAGTGCTTAACAATTTAAAAGTTTGATGTGAAATGAATCGTTCAAACTGAAGCTTTATATAGTGAAAGTTGTACGTGATGGCCAAGTAAATCGTAGGTATAGGATTGAAATGTGTCTTCAAATTATACTACCACTACTCATATTGATACACGTCTACCATGCACAGAAGATACATATTAATCTTACTTTAGCTTGATGCCCAAGTTTACTTGTGATGAGAAGATAAAAATCCTCACATTCCTCCACGTAATACAATGATCAATCCATATCTCATTTTGATATTACACCATTATAATTATATTATTATTGTTATTACGTACAGAGTGAATTCTTAGATTAATTTTGATTATTATTATTATTATTATTATTATTATTATTATTATTATTATTATTAGTTTATCTCAAATAATGTTTTCTTCTAATAACTCTTAATACTTGACGTTTTATAAATTTTAGAGTATGCCGCGGAAATCTGTCAATTTTTCTCTATGATTTTAGTTAAGGTTTGTTAAGAACGGAGTATGGTAAAATATAATATTTTAAATGGTCTCTTATAATAGTAAATGCCCGACTAGACAGTTCTTAATTCCAATAGCCATTTTACTTGCTACTCATTATTTACTCATTGGACGATACTTAATATATGAGTGTCATACATATGTTACGATAAGTTAGGTTGAATGTTTTAACCTATTCCAATAATGAAAATGATTATTCTTTCCTAGTTTGATGACACGTATGTTTCAAGATCTATGAGAAGATCGTGAAATTCATTTTGTTCTTATCCTTTCCTGGGTTAATGATATTATTGTGTCTTTAATTGTAAAACATGGCATCAATCTTGGTGACCAAGTTTTCACACAAATATGTATTTATATACATATAAATTAAAAATATAAATATGGAGTGGCATTTAAATGCATTCAAATTCTGACGACTTGATGTCACAAATATATCATTTACTTAAAAATATAACTTTAAAATATATGTGTATGTATATATATTCTTATTTTATATATTACATACACACATTCGCAAGTACATTATTATATAACTGGTTTAGCCCAAAATGTTGTTTTCTTTATAACTTTTAAATATAGTATTTTATATAGTTTCGAGTATGTCGTTGAAACATGCTAAATTTATTCTGCGTTTTGACCTAAGTTTTAATAAAAATAGAGCATGGATAAATATAATATACTTTACTATTATGGTAACACAGTTTTTGATAATAACACATACTTATCTAGATACCGCATGTCCTAATGGTCATGTTATTTTGTACTTGAGCGTTTAATAATATACGCTATATAAATTCTTACACTTTATTTATATCAAAAAAATCAAGATGTTACAACATTTCATTACAGTAGGTGAAAAAAATATATAGACAGACTCATGTCGAAACAATAGAATAATAATTAGAGACGTCTCTGAAGATTTATGTGTCATATCCAAGCCATTACAAAACATGCCCCTTGAGCTTCAACAAAACCCTCAATTCTTAATTTGTAAAAATTACCTAATTAAGTAATTACACCCAATTTTAGGGCACAATAAAACACCTAATTGCAATAATAGTTCATCAATCCGCCGACAAACATAAAAAATACACAAAACCCAGGTACCCACCAAAGTAATCATGCTCAATTGATAGTTAAAAAAAAACATAAAAATAATTTTAATAATTAAAATCTTAAAATCTTTTGCAGGTGTCACCAAATATAAAGAATAGCGTTGTTTTTTTTTTTTAATTTAGTAGGTTAAATAGGTATGGGGCTTATAAATGTTATGGGCTTTGGGTTAATAATTTATAAGTTTTAAATTGGTTATTGGGCCCAATTTTAAGTGTTAAATGTATTTTCTATTTAAAAAATGCACACACACACACACACACACACACACACACATATATATATATATATATATATATATATATATAGGAATTTTATAAAAAAAATTGTGCCCCGCTAAAAACGGGCCCAAGTCGAATGGCCTCCCCAGCTTGGGCCATAGCCGGTCGTGATAATAATAAATATCAATACTACTGCCAAAGTTGTTTGGGCAATGTTGGTTTGTTATGATTCCAGTAAAGAATGCTAAAAAAAATACCAGTATAAATGTTTTCGAGGTGGTATTAGCTTGCTTCGGTTATGAAAATAATATATCAATCAATCATACCTAGTATAATCTCACTTATAGCTAAGCTATTGGTAGGATCTGTAAAGGTGTGATGTATGCAAGCCTTACCTCTACCCCATGAGATAGTGAGGCTGCTTCCAGAGAGACCACCAACTCTTAAACCATTTACTGACATAAAAGACAAATAAGCACATACAAAAGTGTAAAACACCTCATATAGACACATATACAAGAGATAACGCACATAGGCTATCAATAAAAGATGAAAAAGTAAACCACTATGTCAAGTATCTAATATAAAAACGAACTGTCCTTCTAAAAGTCGTTAACATTAATCATACGTCTCCACAAACTCCTATCTTCGACCATGTCCTCAGAGAGGTGCAAGTCTAGAAAATCTCGCCTCAGCCTCTCATCCCAAGTCACATTTAGCCTGCCTCTGCTCCTCCTTTTCTCCACAAAGAGATTTTCCACGATTCTAATTGTGGTTGTTGCCTGTCTCCTCTTAACATATCCAAACCATCTCAAGGTCCCCTCCCTAATCTTATATGATATATTGGCAACTCCTAATCTATTCCTAAAGACATATTTCTTATCTTGTCTAACTTAGTGTGCTCGCTCGTCCACCTCAACATTCTCATCTCTGCAACATCCAATTTATGCGCATGACATGTGTGTTCTTGATTGTCCAACAATCTGTTCCATATAACATAGCCGGTCTCACTGCCATACTATAAATTTTTCCCTTTAATTTAGTTGGGAATCTCTTGTCACACAATATTTCCGAGGTTGCTCTCCTATAAAACTTGCCCTTTAAATGTGTTGCGATGCGTTAACTCACAAAACTTAGATCGAAACGTAACACATTATTGTAGAAAATAATAACTAAGTCGAAACGTTTAAAAACCATTATTCAACCGGGTTTAAAATAATAATAACAGTAATAATAATAATAATAATAATTAAATTAATTTATAAACAATAGAGTTCAATAAAATTATAAGTATAATACTCAAATAATAAACATGTGACTACAACCAATTTTGATAATTAGTACTAGCATGGTGGTGGTAATAATCGTAATAATAATAAGAGTTAACTATCGTTTTAGTACCTGTGGTTTAGGGCGGAATACAGTTGAAGTCCCTACTTTGCTGATTTTCTCCTCTGAGTGCCTAACTTTCATTTAGTTTGTCAATCGAGTCCCTACTACTAACAGACGTAAGGCAAACGTTATAAATGTGGCAAAATGACATTATTACCCTCGTCTTAACTATCCATCTTCCCCAATTCTCTCAACCACCATTGTAACCACTAATCAACACCGCCAGTGAACCATAAATTGTCATCAACACCCAGCCACCGCCGATAAATCCATTACTGCAACTTCCCCTCCAAATTCAACACTATGAGGTGTTTGGCTCTCCTTATTTCCACTTCCTTATAACTTATGACTTTTTCAAAAAGTCATAAGTTATTTTAAAAGTGTTTGGGTGATGGTTTGAAAATGACTTTTTGGGTTTGAATAAGGTGAAAAGAAGGTGGAAAATGAGATAAATTATAAGTTAGGAATTTGTGACTTTTTGGAAAAGGAGATAAGGATGTGGAAAAGGAGATAAGTAATAAGTTATAAGTTTATCCAAACATGCCCTATCTTAATAAAAAATCGAAATGGGAAGAGGCTCTGGTTGGGGACATTTGATACTGCAGAGGAGGTAACTTTGGCATATGATCAAGCATCATATTCAATGCGCGATTCTTCATTTGTTCTAAGCTTTTTCGGTTAAAACCACTAAGGACTCTGTTAGTGGAATCCAGTGTTGTAGTAACATGGATGGGAAATCTTCTGCACTTGCTTTATAAGCGATGGGTAAGCCTCATAGAATGTCTTTATCATCAACCCTTCAAATTTGTTGTTACTCAGATCTAAGGTACAACTCCGATTCGACTTAATCTTGACTGAACAGAGAATTGTTCCGGTGTGTGACGTAACAACATTCGAAGAAGATGATTTTGGTGTGGAGGGGTTTGGATGTAATAGGTGGTTGCCGAAGGCTTTGTAGTGGTTGTGGTGCAGAGGAGATAGTTGTGTGGTGGTAGAGAGGGGGGTTATAATAATAAGAAAAGTGAAAAGAATATAATACTCTCATCATTCAAAGCAAAATGACAAAGATACCCCTCAATTCTAACGGTTATATGACGTTTGTTAGTGGCAAGGATTCACTTGACAAATTAAATGAATGTCAAGGACCCGAAGGTAAAATTCAGCAAAGTAGGGACTCAAGCTGGATCCCGCCCAAACCACAGGAACTCAAACAATAGTTAACTCTAACAATAACAATGATAGACAACGATATAATAAGGTACATCAAAATTAAGGGTTATATTATATTTTTACTAATACTTTAAGGGAAGAAAATGAAAATTAGCAGATGAGAAACCAAAAAATGAAAAATTAAAGTGTAGTTATTTTTACTCTTAAGAAGGAAATGAAAATTAAAGGCTAAGGTACAACTACTTAAAGCACATGCAATTATACTATATTAATAGACAAACTTATTTGAACAGCAGTTTTATTATATTTTTTATTCTTTTTGTTTTGTTAAAAACCTATTATATTGAATTTAGTTTCAATATGTTTGTGTGGTGTAGTGGTGGAATCTCTATTTTCTACACAAACCACCCGGGTTCGAGCCTCTATCTTGTAGTTTTTTGGCCCTTTAATTTTTTTTCATTTATTGGGTTTCTTTTTTTTTACCCCACGCAATGCATGAAGTGTTAAATCAAAACCGTCCATATTGATCAAATATTTAGCTATACATTTCAATAACCATTTTTTTTTTAAATATTTCATCCTTAATTACCATTTTTTTTAAATCTTCTTGTGTTGTGTTGGACTGTTAGATGTTGATGGTACACTTTATCCTCTAAGCTCTGGTTTATTAGCACGATGTACCAAAAACATCACAGGTCATTCGAATTTCGCAAACCAAGATGACGACATAAAACAGCAAAGAAGTAACGATGTAAAAAAGATGTTATAAACTCTACCAAACAGAGACAGGTCGTATTGTAATCGGCTGACGCGCGACAATGAAAAACTTTTGCTTACACTTTAAACATGTGATCACCAATGTTCATTTCTAGCTAATCCGACTTTCTATCTCATGTTTCTATACATTCCAAAACGTGCAACGCGCGTATCTGAAACCGAATTATTTCATATATCTTATTTGGTGTGTTAACCGAATTATGTGTAGGTTTCCTTTTTTTTCGTTTATAACCGAAATGGAATCTTGATTGTATAACTTCTGATGATGAACACTTCATTTGAATCTGAATTGTAAAACGCGCAACGCGCGTAATTTTACACAACTAGTTTGATTAGTGAATATGTGAGTGCAAAGTTTTCATTACGTTCCTTCACTAAATCACAATCAACCAAAACATGCCATCTCATTCCCCCTTTACTCCATCAAACCCTTTATTCTTCACGGTCATTATGGATTCTTGGAAGTTTAAGGATTCATGGAATTCTGGCGTGCAATTGGTCAGCCGACCTTGCCATGTGTACTTCATGTCCCCTTTGCCATGACTGTTAGTGGAGTGGACACATAGTACATTGACATGCGGGTTCTGATTGGCTACACGTCACTGTCACTTGTATGGATATAGTGAGCCGCCGACCCGCACATGTGGGTGGTGTGACTATGCCATGGGGCCCGACATGTTCCTACATGTCTAGTCTTGTGTCTACGCGAGCACTGCCACTCACGCGTAGACTTCATAGGTGGTTGTCTGGGCCAATTGGTTGTATGTGGTTCTTGGATATGGGCTTGGGCTCGGCCCATGTTTAGGTTCAAGCCCATATCCCATCAGCCCTAGTTGTATACTAACTCGTCATGCTTTTGGTCCTTAAAATCGACAATTGTTTATGGATGCATTTATTGTCTAAAACAATACTATTTTACCCTTAAATTAAATACAAAAGGAAGATACTACATTCCACCATCATTAAAACCATGTGTAGTGGTCTTCTTCATTTTCACTTCCCCTCTCTAAATGGAGAGATTTAGTTCACTCAAAAAAAAATGTAGGCATCTTTCTTTTCACACCCGTTATTCCTCCCATGGAGAGCCCTTCACGCCCTCATAACAACCCTCTTCGGACAGTGTTTCATGCCTAGTCACGCCCAAACGGATGCCACAGTTGCATGGACATTGCTCTGTTAAGACCCAAGGTTTTTGATAATCTCCGTTACAATCGTACTCCGAAGACTTTGAAATCCATCATAAAGGCCTGGATTTTAGTTACAGTACATTTTGATCATATACTCCTAGTGATTAATCTGGATTATGTGTGCTGTTACTTTGTAGAAGTTGAAATTGTTAGCCACATCCTAGACCATCAATACAATGACCTTATAATTCACTTGTATATATCTGTTTAAATTTAAATTTTATAACTAGATGCAATAAATTAGAGTTAAGTTACATTTTATATTTTCTAAAGTATCATACATGCATATAGATTTAACATTTTACCTTTAACAATAAGGGATAAAGCACATGGCACTATAGTCTAGTGGCATCTAGGGATGAGATAAGAGTTAGGGACCATTTAGTCCTTGGTTCGATTCCCACAAGGGGTTTTTCCCAGATTTATTGGGTTTCCTCCTAAATTGGTGTATAGGCGTTATTGCTTAGTGGAGACCGATATGATTGGATGGCTCCATTGGTGGCACGATGAGACTCTAATGGTCTGTCAGTTATCCAAATTTGCCGTTAAAAAAGAACAATAAGGTATGACAAGGATCAAATTTCAAAACCTTATGTATTAATAATTAAAAAAGAACAATAAGGGGTGTAGTGGGGGAAACAAGTTGGGAGGCACTATTTAAAAAAAAAAACAAACCTGGAGATGAGGTGTCAACATTTGATTGGGTGGTTCAATTGTGATGCAGCGCTATTAAAACGACGCTCGGATGGATTTTGAAGGCATAGCGCCCCCCGTAATGGTGTGGGGGGCGCCATTTTGTTTTCTCAAGCCCACAGGCGCTATATTTCAAGCCCACTAAGGTGGGTCTTAGTAATTTTTTTCCAAAACCAATTTGATTATTCTATGTGGACCATCTTGATCACTTGGTGATTATACAAACGGGTCGATTTAACACGACCTGTTTCATTGACCCTTCCAATACAGACCTTAGGAAATGGACTATGAGTTTCCTCACAAAACCTATCATGTCCTATAAATCATACAATAACCAAAAAAAAAGAAACACACCTAATTATCTTAAAGATAACCATGAGACAAGTGGAAAACCAGTGGTTATCATGGCGGCTAGCCAGCTTGCTGGTGGTGGTGATGGTACTCACAACCATCGTTGAACCAGTGTCATCACAGCCAGCTGATAGAAATAGCACTCTAATGAGATATTATTGTAGTATGTATAGAGGTGTGAGTGCAAGTTACTTCTTGAGTAACCTTAATACCACCCTTTCTAGCCTCCGGCAACAGTTGACCACCAGCGGCTATGCCGCGGCTAGAACTTTGCTCAACGGTGAGTCGGTTTGGGGCCTTGCTTGGTGCCGGGGTTATCTTTCGATTCCGGATTGTTTGTCTTGCTTTGACTATGCTGTTGATCAGCTAAAAGTGTGTGGGCTTGGTAATGGTGCTCATGCTATTTATAGCGACTGCGATCTCAGGTACGTATATAAATTATAACCATCTTGCTTGGTTCATTTAGACTTTTGCGATTGAAATACCGGTGACAAGAACCTTGGTGGGTAAATTCATTTGTGCCCGAAGATTATTTTACTTTTTATTTATTCATTTTTTTTAATTTTTACGACCCAATTTACACGGTCGCTGAATTTTGCGACAATTTCACGACCAGATTGATAGCGGTAACGCCAGCTAGAGACTGCTGTGATTTCAGTCGCAAGTCTGTCGCTAACTTGAAGGTGTTTAAATTTGTGACGTTTTTGCGACTGAAAGTAATTGTAGTCGCAAATCTGTCGCTAAGTTTGCAACCAAAATTGTGGTGACAAAAACTCTCCGTGGCTAATTCCGTTTGCTTCTTAAGTTGTTTTACTTTTTTTTGTGTAATTTTTAAAATTTTTGCGACTGATTAGTACTTAATTTAATGGTCAAGAAATTTCTAGCAGTTTTTCGACCAAATTATGATGGTCGCAAATCTGTTGCTAAAATTCGCGACCAACGTAGATGGTGTTTGGGATTGCGTTTTGAATCTGATTTTTAGATTATTGCGTTTTGAAAACGCAGATAATCAGTTTTTAGTGTTTGGATTAGTTTTTTAGGCTACCAAAACGCAGTAATCTATAAGCAGCTCCACCCATACTTTTTCAAAACGATATCAGTTTTGAATAATCAATCCCAAACACCCCCTAGTAGATTTATCCATGGATTTAGTTTGGCTAGTATGCTAGATAACTAATTCTGCTTAAACATGTTGGATATAGGTATGAGAACTTTAACTTCTTCACCGAGGCTAATAATCGGGCCGGTGTGGTATTATGTGACAATAGAACATCGCCACAACCAACCGAATTTCAAACGGCAGCCCAAAAGTTATTATTAGACCTTCAAATTGCTGCACCAAGAGCACCCAAGTATTATGCAGCTTCTACAAGGAAAGTAGAGTCTGGTGATGCAACTGTGTACGCGATTGCACAGTGTAATCTAAACGTAAGCCAGGATGTTTGTTTAGAATGCTTAAAGTTGAGATCCCAATCTCTATATGATTGTCTTCCTACTGCTTCTGGGAGGGCAATGGACAATGGATGTTTCATGAGGTATGACAGGACTCCGTTTTTTCGACAGAACCAGTCAACTGATATTTCATCTCTTCTCTGGGATGATGGTGAGATCTCTACTCATCTAGTATAGATGTTTTCAAAGTTTAGTCAATTTGTATATCTTTGTGTTTTCAGGACGGGACAAAGATGAGCAAATGGTACCGGGTATTGACTTTTTGGCGTTTTCAGTACTGGTACCGAGCTCATCTATGGGACATGGCCAGCCAGTTAAGGGGTGGTTGAGAGGTCGAACCGGTTGCTTGGGTTGGGTAAAATATTTAATTTAATGGATCAAGTTATGAGATTCGAAAAGAGACCTTTGTATATTTTAGAAAATGATTTATCAACTCTTCCAAATATCATAAGTTATTGCGTTGACATTCTCTTAGAAGAGTTGATTTTTTATTTATATTATATAAACATATATACCCTTTAAAATACTTTAGACTCTTTATTTAATCCAAAAAGTTGTTTTCATATTATGTTTTATTAAGAAAACAATAATTTCTTTTATATTTTAAACATACTAACATAGTTCTATTGAACTTTTATAATCTAATATAGCAGCTAGATTTTATGTAATATTTTTTAAGATTAATTATGACGCCGTCCGGTTCTTAAAAGTGTATGAACAATGAACCAGTAAGGCGTCCAGTCTGGTTATGAGTCCTAGTATAGTGGAGCGCCATGAATGGCTTTATCTTTAAATTCGCGCCCCCCACACCGCTACAGGGGGCGCCATGTACCAATTGGGGGCCATGGCGTTATATTTATAACGCTTCACACCACAAACAACAACCAATAATCTGTTGACACCTCCTCCTCTCTCTCCTACTTCATTATCTTCTTATTTTTTTTTATTATTTTAAAAAAAAAAAACCAGAAACAAATTCACGCTCCCCACTACACCCACATTTTGAATTAAAGCTTCATGCTGACTCAGCTACCACGTGGACCAATCAGAAAGGGGGGCGTTATATTTTTCATCCCCCACTACACATGGTCTGACAACAAGATCGGTTTTTGTTCACTTGTTCGTAACGATGAAATGTTGTGCATGTCTATAACTTACAGACGATTCAAGCAAAAAGAAATCAATAATTGGGGGAGTTGTTGGAGGTGTAGGATTTCTGCTGCTTCTACTTGCAATTTTCTTATGCTGTTACAGATCTAAGAAGGCAGGTAGAGGCCCGCAAGGTAAAAACAATTAATCAAGATTGTTTAATTCTTTCGAAATATGTCGTAACTATTATTTTACATGCTATATTTACAAATTTTGTTGTCCTCTTGGTAGATAAATCAACTGGATCAACCGAATTGTTGCAAGGTCCAGCAACTTATAGCTACAATGATTTGAAAGTAGCAACTAATAATTTCAGTGATGAGAACAAACTTGGAGGGGGAATGTATGGAGAAGTATATAAGGTACTAATGTGATTCAGAAATTTTTTTTAGAAAAATAGTGGATGATTTGGTTTATGGGTGATTTTCTTTAATGTTTTTGGTCTATGAGGAGTCTGTTTCTCCCATAAGCGGACTTGACAATTGCTACATAAGCCATTTCCTCAAGTCTGCTTGTTGAAGGAGCGAACTCAAACTTGAAAAGTCTGAGTTTGCTTGTGGAAAGAACGGACTTCCCCATATAAACGTCCAAATAAGTTTTAAAAATCACCCATAAACCAAATCAGATATTCCAACTTCACCATTTCTTTAAAAAAAATTATTCAAAACTATATACTTCAATTTATAATTAATATACTCAATTATTTCAATCCATTATTTGTGTTTGGTGCCACTTACCAGGGATCTCTAAAAAATGGGGATGTGGTTGCAATTAAGAAAACCTTTATAGCCTCTAGTAGAGGAAACGCACACTTCAATGATGAACTTAAGATCTTATGTAATGTTCATCACCGTCATCTTGTTCGGCTTCTCGGATATTGTAAAAAAGGCCCAAACTTGTTCCTTGTACACGAGTACATGGAAAATCATAGCCTTGATCAATTCCTCTATGGTGAGTTGAACCAGTTTTCTTAATTTTTAAACAAACGACTAGAATCTCTATTTAGCGGCTAAGGTATTTTTATGCGACAGGTGACAAAACGACGACTTTAAGCTGGAAACAAAGGTTTGGTATAATCTTTGGGACAGCAAGAGGTCTTGCATATCTACATGAACAGTACCATGTTACCATCATCCATAGAGATATAAAAACCAGCAACATTCTACTTGACAATGAATTTCAGCCAAAAATTGCAGATTTTGGGCTGATTAGATTACTACCTGAAGATAAGACTCATATCAGCACTAAAATGGCAGGGTCATTGTATGTCCAAATACATATATAAAACATAACTAGTAACGTTTCTTCGTATAAATGTGTTAACAATAATAACTGTTACATTTTGCCAGGAATAGTAGTTATGTAGCACCTGAATACGCCAATTTTGGACACTTATCTGAGAAAGTAGATACATACAGCTACGGTATTGTGGTCCTTGAAATTATCAGTGGAAAGAGATGCAACGATACAATAGATGATGTATCAGTCGCTCAAAACCTTCTTGATCATGTAGGCGCATCAAAACTATATATGCACAACTATTTGTGGACGCGAATATCCATGAGATAATAACCTTACTGCTATTATGTGTATGACAGGCATGGAATCTATATGAGAATGGTACACATTTGAATCTGGTGGATGAGAAACTAGATCCTAGTGAATACGCAACAGAAGATGTAGCTAAAATCATCGAGATAGCGTTGATGTGCACTCAGCCAAATGTTTCAGCTAGACCTGCAATGTCTGAAGTGGTAACTCTTCTCAGTGACAAAACACTTGAAGAAAGACCACCGGTGAGGTCTACTACCGACGACGAGGTGAAGATTCAAGTTGCTATGGAATCATCAATATCCGATGCCACTGCCTCCACTATTCAACTTTCAGGCCGTTAAAATAATTCATACAACATTTTCTGGTTTTAAGTTACATAAATAAATACAATAAGATGGTGAAAAAAATGTATAGCTATCGTGGCCCATGAAAGAAGAATTTACTTCTGTATATGGCTTTTGGTGTTTTACTTCTTGTTGCTTTGTAATTTAAAGTATCTAGAGTTCATTGAACTCTAATAGTTCAACAAATTACCACGTCCTTTGAAATTATTGAATTTTGATTTATATCATATCTTTTCATACAACATTACAACTCTGTATTGTCACCGAGACTCATGTGCTTTTCTGTAACCTTGTATACAATTTCAGCATGTATCACTTTATATTTTACTTGCATATATCGTTGCACAATTATTTGTTTAATTTTAACAATAGTCCATACACATATAACTCGGTAATGAACGCAACGTGCAATTCAAATGTTCAATACTTAAATCTCAATAACAATCAACTAACGTACCAATAAACAATGCAACATAAATAACAATAATCAAAGTAACAATCATATAAATGACAGGGAAGAACTAGGTTTCAATTATTAAAGTAGGTATCAACTTGGCTAACAAAAAATAACTTTAGGTACTGAAGAGGAAAAAAGTTACCCCTTGGATGGTCCGGTGGACCAGATCTGAGAGATGAGATAAGAGTGAATGACAGTTGAGTAGATCTGAGATTATCCTGCAAAACAAATCACCGTTAGGCTCGTCACAGGGGAGAGGAAGGGTCTCTCTGTGACCACCCTCCGGCGTGAGAATAAGTATGGTTTTAAGAAGTGGGAAGTAAGTACAAAAAGTGCAGAAAGTACAAGTAAGTGAAGTTACCCAATGAGGAAATTTTGGGAGGTATTTATACTTTCCTGAATGGGCTTCGGCCCTAGGCCCATGGGCCTTATGACCGAAGCTAGTCCATCGGTCGTTCAGTCTAGGCTTCGACCTCTCTTATGTTCCTTCAGGTTTTAACTTATAACCTTTGTATCTGATTGGTTCGGACTCGATCTCCATCGGATGGTTCAAGCTCCGACCTATGACCATATATTCTCTTCAAGTCCCCCGAAGTCTTTTTTGAATGCTTCGGTATTCAGAAAGGACTTGTAATTTTATTTGGAGTTTTTTCAGCTTCCTTCGAGCTTCGGCATACTTACTTTTTCGTGCCAGCTGTGTTTTGTCATTCATCTTAACAAGTGGGTGACAGCTGCGTCATTCACGTAAGTTTTGTAAGTGACCGTCGGGTGGTTTTAGTAAAGACCCTTGATGTGATTGTTTTTGATTGGCTCGAGAGTGCCACTTGTTGGCTTTGATTGGATGGTTACTCAACCGTCCTTTCTTTCCCCTTTATAAATAGTTTCTTCCCCAATTTTTACTTTTTACTTCTCTCTTTTACTCTCTTTCTCTGTACTGTTCATCTTCTTCCTCTTTGCTTTCGAGCCTTTGACCTGTAATCGTCGTCTTCTTCCTCTGTAACAAGGTGTGTATCTTCATCCTTATTCCTCTCTTTTTTAATCATGCCTAAGGATAATATGTTAGTGTCGTTTAGTGTTCTTAGTCAAGCAAAGCTTGATGAATTTGTAGAGTTTAGGATTCCTGTAGATCTTCATCCTACCCTACCTGCTCCGGGAACTCCTATATATCCTCTTCCCCCTGGGAAGTTTGCATTTTACACTCGGGTGTGTAATTATGCAAACTACCGGGTTCCCTTTACCCGTTTCTTGATGAAAGTTCTTCAGTTTCACAAGGTTCATATTTCCCAGATGACACCCTTCGGTCTGAGCCGGGTGAACCAATTTGAATTATCTTGTCGTTCCCTCGATCTAGTACCAGATTTGAACCTTTTTAGGGCTTTCTACCGACTAAACCGTTCGGGAAATTGGTACACCTTCGAGAAGAGGCAGTCGAAGGATAAGAAGTCGGAGGTAAAGAAAGAGGATAGGGAGTGTGTGGGATGGGAGGTATCTAGTTTGAAGGATTGGAAGGATAGATGGTTCTGGTTAGATGACCTGTGCCTTCCCAAAGGCATGGTATGGAGGAAGAAGGATGATCCCTTAGAGGGTGACTTGCCGAAGGATTTCTCAGTTGATAAGAATCTCTATGCTGCTCTGGTGGCTAATAAGTTTAATATTAGGCGTTTACCGGAGCATGTACTCGTGATTGGGTGTGTTAGTAGGAATTGGGAGTTTCCGGATCAATGGCCTATCGTTAGACGAAACAACATAGGTTCGTTTTTATTGTTTTTGTAATATGTTTTTTGTGAACCCTTAGATTTTTGCTAACAATGCTCTGTTATTGCTTTTTCAGATATGTCGCTACGTGACATGCTTCATCTGGAGTCCTTCGAGGACGATGATATTGAGTACACTTCATTGCAGCAAAATCCAGGAGATAAGCCGTTTCTGGAGGTCTTAAAGGCTCCATCCTTCAAGATCCGACCTTCGGAGGATTCTTCTTTGGCCAACCCTGGAGGTGCTTCATCTTCGGTTACTCCCTCTGAACCGGCTAGGGATTCAGGGAAGCTCCCGGAGACTCCAGTGCCCACTTCCGATGATGCTAGTAAGAAGAAGAAAAAGTCAAGGAAGCGGAAGGGGTCGGAGGGAGATGCGCCTCCGGAGGGTTCGAGGGATACACCGAAGAGGATGAAGACTCCTCTGTCGGTTATCCCTGAAGATGTTATTACAGATACGTCGGAGCAAGGTGGTATGTTACACACTCTTTCTGACCACTTGGATAGTGGGAAAACTGCTCGAGACGAACCGCATGTGTCCTTTGCCGAAGGTGGGGATGATCAGATAAATCCTTCTCCTCTTCATTCCTTCCCTGGCCCTTCGAGCCCTGCTGGTAAGTGTGATGGTCCGGGTTTGTATTCTCTGTTTCCTACTCCGGATGATGAGGTCTCGAAAGAGTTCCTTAGTCATTTGTGGTATGGGTCGGAGATTAAAACGGATTGTTTTGACGTTTTTATAGATTCTATGGATCTGGACCCTGCTGTTGCTGAAGAGAAGTTTATTCCCAACTGGGATTTGAAGAATGGGGATAAGATTTTGGATGCTTTGACGGCCCGAACCATGATGCTGAATTTAAACACACCGGCCGAAGCTCACAGGCATCGTCGGGCTCCTCCTTTGGTCTTGGCGGATGCCTTGATGATGAACCAAGCCCAGTCTATTGGGTTGGTTACGGAGGTTTACCGCCGATGGGTTGACTTGGAGATCGAGAGGGAGAAGCTCCGGACGTTGGTTGGTGGTGAGGAAGTTTCGGACTGGGAGAAGAAGATTGAAACCATGGTTGGGGAAAAGCAGTCGTTGGAGGAGAGACTGAACCAAGCTCTCGTGCAGGTGAAGGCTAGTAATGCTGCCATGGCTTCGGCCTCGGAGAATAGGGACAAAGCCTTGAGGGAGGTTGAAGGGTTGAAGGCCGAAAGGGATGCGGCGTTGCAAGGTAGTAGTTTTTTGCTCCCTTCTTTCTTGTTTTTACGATAGTATATATGTTTTATAACTTTGTGTGTTTTTGACACTATTTCAGAGAAGAAAATGTTTGAGGTCGAGGCTACCAGGTTTCGGAGTCAACTGGACCAAATGAAGAAGGAGATGGATGGCCAAGTGTCTAAGTTAACTGAATCAAATTCTCAACTGACTGGCCAAGTTAAGGAGTTGCTGGAGACGAAGGGGTGGTTGCTCACCGAGGGGATGCGGTCGGTGGCTCGGAGAGTCCATACAGGAGAAGAACTTAAAGCAGTGGTCGGAGCTATCAATAATGCTATGAATGCCTGCGGTGTAAATGTGGGTGTTAAAGCTGGCTACCACTATTCTGGAAAAGGTCTTCCTTTCGAGCAAGTGCCCAAGTTGAAACTGAATGCTGATGAAATGTTGAACGAAGCTTTGGATCGGTTCGACACTCTTGATTTTCCATTTCTTCAGCATATCGCACACTTTGCTTCGGAGCCTCTGGACACCCTTAAGACCGCTGCTCAGTCTGGTGACCTGTTTAAGCCTCCTTCCTCTTGAATTTGTTTGTTTTTTATGATGTAAGCCACAACGGCAACCTTAAAACAATGTTTTTGATATTTGGCCGGATCACTTTTGGTTCGGTATATGAATGTGATGTGTGTCTTTGTTCTTTTTATTCGAATATTTTTTGAGGGTTTATGTTGGCCCTATATCATGATTGTATTTCACACAGCCGAATGGTTCTTGCCTCGAAAGAAACTTTCGTTTCGGCTTGAGGAGGTGCTGCTTTGAACATCTCAAAATAAACTAAGGGTTTGTTCAACCTTTATTTTGTATCGAACCATGATATGCGTCCATATGCTTTTGGTTCGATAAAAATTGTATTTTTTTACACTTGCAAGTTTTTTGTACATGTTTTTTAATCATAAGGTCGTTGGTCGACCTTCGGTACGCCCGGTTATAGCATCGGTGGTTATTTAAACCTATCCATCGAAGCTTTTTCCTCGGCGATTTCTGATAAGTAGAAGGTAGACTTATCTTTCTTCGACGTCGATATGTTTTATATTTTGCATGCTTTGTTTATATTTCAACGTGCTTCGGCACATACTATGTTTTTTATACGAGATAGGCATGATTTTTCCTTCTTTTTTTTTTTTTTTTGACGAGGCAATTTTTAAGAATAGGTTCGAATGCTTCGACCTTCATTGTGCCTTATCTCATTCGGCCTTCGAGTTTCATGTTAACAAATTATGCCTGTTATCATGAGTTTCGGCACAGTTTTTGCTTTTTCTTTGTTGTGTGTGTGGGATCGGATCAGAAAGCTTTTAATGGCGTTTTGCTCCGACCTTCTTACTACATTATGTGTTGTTTAGTATTTGCCTTTTTCCGGACATTAATGGACAATATGATAGACGGATCATACTAAAAAGTTTCTTTATTATAAGTGGGAAAACTCGTCCCATCTTCCACTCTAAAAGTTCGGGGTAATCAACATCCCGAATTACAAACAAGAATAAAGAAAAAACTTCGGGGCATGTCACATCCCGACTAAACGTATTGAAATTATTTGAAAATAAGATTTTTAAACACTAGCTTCGAGCTTCGGTGTTTCACATGTAGCATTTCTTCAGATGGATTCCGTTCCATGTCCTGGGAACTGGGGTACCATCTATCTTGGCTAATGTATACGAACCTTTTTCTCCAACGGTGGTTATCAAGTACGGTCCTTCCCATCTCGATGCTAATTTGCCTGAGGGCTCGGCTCGACTGGCCTCGTTGCTTCGGAAGACGTAGTCTCCGACTTTGAACGTTTGTTTCTTTACCCTGGCATTATAATACTTTTCAAGCTCCTTCTTATACCGAGATTCTTTTATTGAAGCCATTTCCCTTCTTTCTTCCAAAAGATCCAAGTTGAGCCAAAGAGAATGATCATTGTCTGTGGTGTTGGCCCTTCGAGGGCTGATCACACCGATTTCGACTGGTATCATAGCTTCGGTGCCATAGGTCAAGCTGAAAGGTGTTTCGCCGGTGCTTGTTTTTGGCATGGTTCGGTGAGCCCACAGGACATTGGGTAACTCATCTGCCCATCCAGCCTTCTTTCCACCCAGGCGTCGTTGGATTCCTTCAACGATGCTTCGGTTGGCCCTTTCTACTTGGCCATTGGCCTGAGGGTGGGCTACCGATGAAAACAACTGTTTGATCCCTAAATCCGAACACCATTTCTTGAAGGGGTTCTCAGCGAACTGTTTCCCGTTGTCACTGATGATGTAGAGTGGTAATCCGAAACGGCAAACAATGTTCTCCCAAACGAACCTCTTCACTTGATGGCCAGTGATGTCACCCATTGGCTTAGCTTCGACCCACTTGGTAAAGTAGTCGATGGCTACCAATAGATACTTAACCCCTCCGGTAGATTTAGGGAATGGTCCAATAATATCAATGCCCCATTTCTGGAACGGCCAAGCTGCAGTCACTGGGATCAGATTGTTCTTTGCTCGAAGGCTGACTGGAGCGTTTCTTTGACATTCTTGGCAACTTTGAAGCTCTTGTACAGCACTTTGGTGCATGTTGGGCCAATAATACCCGGCATTCATTGCCTTTGTGACGACCATTTTTGGTCCGGCATGTATACCACATACACCAAAGTGGATTTCTTTTATCATATGAAGCTTCGGTGAGTGAGAGGCATCGTAGGACTGGGCCTAGGAAAGTCTTTCGGTACAACTGACCATTTTGAACTTGGTACTGTAGGGATTTGACTTTAAGCTTTCGAGCTTCGGCCTTATCTTCCGGAACCCAACCTTCGGTGATATGCTTCATAATGGGAGTCATCCATGTGTCTTCTTGAACTTCAACTTGTAGGACCTCACTTTCTTCAATGGAGGGTTTTGTTAACACTTCAATCTTTGTGCCCTGGGTTGGAGTGGACGTGTTGGTCGATGCCATTTTACTGAGGGCATCGGCCTGGGCATTTTCTTCTCTTGGGACATGAAAAACTTTATACGTCTGAAAAGAGGCTACGAGTTCTTGGGCCTTTCGGAGGTATTTCACCATGCTTTCATCTTTTGCTTCATATTCTCCTCGAAGCTGGTTGACCACAAGTAACGAGTCAGTATGAATTTTGATGTTCTTGACTCCGAACCTCTGTGCGATTCGGAGACCAGCTAATAATGCTTCATACTCGGCCTCATTGTTTGAACTTGGGAACTCGAGCCGGAGGGCATATACAAACTCAGTGTTATCTGGATTAATTAACACGAGGCCAGCTCCGGAGCCCTCAGCACCTGACGCACCATCGGTGTATAGAGACCATGCTTCGAATTGTTCTTCTTCTTCCGAAGGTTGTTCCTCCGACTGGTCAGAACCACTTGGTAATTCAGCAATGAAGTCTGCTACTGCTTGTCCTTTCATGGCACCTCTGGTTTTGAAGGTCAGGTCGAAGGCTCCTAGTTCGATGGCCCATTTGGCCAATCGACCGGAAACCTCCGGCTTTCGGAGAACATACTGGATGTTTTTATCGGTCTGGACCTCAATTTCATGTGCTTGGAAATATCTTCGTAACCTTCTCGAAGCATGGACCAAGGCTAGTGCTAGCTTCTCAATCATTGGATATCTGGTTTCGTAATCCCGGAGGGCCCTGCTAACGTAGTAGATTGGTACTTGGGCTAAGTGCCTTTGTACCATGAGGACTGCACTAACGGCCCCCTGAGATGCAGCCAAATAAACGGTGAGGATTTCTCCTGGCTTCGGTGCAGTGAGGGTAGGTAACAAACTAAGACATTGCTTCAACTCGCCAAATGCTTGCTCAGCTTCTTCGGTCCACTTAAAATCATTTTTACCGAAACTACTTTTCAACACGGTCATGAAAGGCAAAGTTCTTTCGGCTGCTTTAGAGAGAAAACGATGCAAAGCTACTAATCGACCATTTAGTGATTGGATTTCCTTGACTGTTTTTGGAGATTTTAAATCCATCACTGCCTTAACTTTCTCCGGGTTTGCCTGGATTCCTTCCTTAGCAACCATAACACCCAGGAATTTCCCTGCCTCCATACCGAAAGAACATTTGGCTGGGTTTAGCTTCATGTTGATGCTCCGGAGACAAGTGAACGTCTCTCGGATATCAGTCATCATATTAGCTTCATCTTTGCTTTTTATCACCACATCGTCTACATATACTTCCATGTTTCTTCCAATCTGATTCTTGAATGCCTTGTCCATTAATCGCTGATAAGTAGCACCGGCATTCTTAAGGCCGAAAGGCATTTTTGTGTAGCAGTAGAGCCCTTCGGCGGTGATAAAAGCAGTTTTGTCTTCATCTTCTGTTGCCATCTGTATCTGATGGTAACCCTTGTATGCATCAAGAAAGCACTTTAGTCGAAAACCAGCCAGTGAATCGACCTTGACATCCATCTCGGGGAGTGGATAGCAATCTTTGGGGCATGCGTTGTTAAGGTCTTTAAAATCAACACACATTCGCCATCCCCCATCTTGCTTCTTTACCAAAACTGGGTTCGCCACCCAGGTTTGATACTGAACCTCCCGGATGATATTTGCATCAAGAAGCTTTCGAACATCTTCAGCAATAGCCTTGTTCCGATCCAGCCCCATACTTCGTTTCTTTTGTTGCACTGGTCGGACCGAAGGATATACATTCAATTTGTGTTCGGCCAGGTGCCTAGGCACCCCCTTCATGTCCGAATGTTGCCAGGCAAAAGAATCTAGGGACTCAGTTAGAAGGTTCCATAAAGCAGCTTTATAATCAGGTGGGAGCTGTGCACCAACAGTTACCTGCCAATTTTTTAAATGGATTAAGCAAAGAATTTTGGTAAGGTTGTTTAGAACCTTTTAGTTGCTTCGACTACCTTTTGCTCCGGAAAGCATGGGTTAATCGACCATTTTTCTGACAACTCTTGAGTAACTGGAGCAGCTTGGGAGCTCGAAGCTTGACGAATTTCGGCTACGATCTGCATCTGCTCGGTGTGAACAGTTGCTATTCCATCTTCTGTGGGAAACTTAATGGCTCCATGTATGGAAGAAGCAACCATTCCGAAAGCACACATGCTTGGGCGTCCCAAGATGACGTTGTGCACGGAATGAGCTCCTACCACCAGAAACGTTAACATTTCCGTTCGGCTCCGGCCTTCAGCGCCCAAAGTTACTGGAAGGGTGATCCGTCCCATGGGCTGAATTATCTCTCCTGAGAAACTGACTAATGGCATGGAGACCTGTACCATCCTTCTCTGGATTTCAGGTGCCAATCGTTGAAAACAATGATGGTACATTATCTCTGAAGCACTGCCATTGTCTACATAGACTCGCTGGACCTTATGTCCGGCAATGATGGCAGAGATGATTATTGGTCCTTCCAGAAACTGATCTGGTGTTACCTCAGGGAATGATATTGCCTGGCTCATAAATGAAGCAAGGTGAGAGCTGGAGCGTTTAATGCTATGCGGTGTGATAGCCTGAATCATGTTGATCACTGCTTGGTTGTTGGTATTGGTAATTGCTCCGGGCTTCCCTTCCTTGACTTCTTTAAGAAGGTGGGAAAGCTTTCCAGACCGGACCGCTTTCTCAATTTCTTGCCGGAGAGACCATCAATCATCAGTATTGTGCCCTTTTGCGCGGTGATACTCACAGTATTTTTTGGAGTTTCGGTCGGACGAAGGTCGCTGCTTAGCGGGCGTAGGAAGCTGCAAATTTTCTGTTAACAAGATGTCTCGAGGAGTTTTGGTTAAATCAGTGGTTCTTCCGGAACCTTGAGACTTAGAAGAACTGTTTCGGTCCGACCGGTCATATGGTTGCTGTCTGTTTTTGTTCCAATGACTGTTTCGATCTGCGTTATGAGAGTCTTTCTTCCACACGTTGCGTCCTCCGGAGTTCTTATAATCTCCTTCGGAAGATTGCCCGCAGGCACTCTTCCCCCTGGCGAAGGCTCTAGCTCGTTCCATGAGTACTTCCATTGTCTTCGGCAAATCTTCATGTAGTTTTTCTACCAACTGATTGTTTCGGACTCCGTGGCAGAAGCCCGAAACTCGGAGCTGGTCCATTGCACCATGGATTTGCATACTCTCTTTGCTGAAACGATCGATGAAGGCCTCCAAGGATTCACCATCCTTCCTCCGGATGTTATGTACTTCCGTGATGTCCTTGGAGCATCGTCGTTGGTTTGCAAAGTTTATCAAAAACAACTTTCTGAATTCGATCCAGTTGGTGATTTCTCCAGCAGATAACCCATCGAACCAAACCCTTGCTGCTCCGGTGAGGGTTTGTGCGAACATGTGGCACCATGCTGGCATGGGCCATAGTTCAATCTCTGCTGCTCCTTCGAATGCAAAGACATGGTCATCTGGATCGGAGGTTCCGGCATATGTTTTAACAGTAGCTGGCATTTTCAGCTTAACCGGAAGAGGTGCAGTTGCAACTCTTTGAGAGAACTTGGAGAACGATGTCATATGAGCAGGACGATATGGAGCAGTAAGTTCATCGTCTCCCCCTGTTACAATTGGCATTCTTTCTGACATGGGCATGCTAATCTGCATCGGTCCGGTATAACCAGAAGATGCCAGTGGCCCTTGTGGAGTTTGGATCTGCATAGTGGTGACCGCGGTGGAGTAAGTGGCAAAAGATCCCAGACCGGTGCTTAGCTCTGCCGAAGCAGCAAGTCCACCGGTGGAGAATAGATTGGTTTTCACACTTTGCAGAACTGTCTCCCTACTTTGTTGTTCCTTCAGCCGAAGCAACAATTCTCTGTTTTTCTGGAGGAAAGCATCATCGAACTCTATCAGTGAGGAACTTGTTTTAACAGCCGAAGCACCAATAGAGTAAGATGACTGCTGAGCACTTCCCTGTGTGCCAGTGGAGGTGATAGCTGGTGCCGACGAGGTGATAACCACCTGATCGTCGTTAACTTCATTTGCTGTCACGTCTTCAATTATGAATCCCTCAGAGTGTGCCGTCATGGGTAGAGATTACTCTGCTCTTCTCGAAAAAAGAAAAGAACACAGCAAATCACGGATGGCGCCAATTGAAGAGGAAAAAAGTTACCCCTTGGATGGTCCGGTGGACCAGATCTGAGAGATGAGATAAGAGTGAATGACAGTTGAGTAGATCTGAGATTATCCTGCAAAACAAATCACCGTTAGGCTCGTCACAGGGGAGAGGAAGGGTCTCTCTGTGACCACCCTCCGGCGTGAGAATAAGTATGGTTTTAAGAAGTGGGAAGTAAGTACAAAAAGTGCAGAAAGTACAAGTAAGTGAAGTTACCCAATGAGGAAATTTTGGGAGGTATTTATACTTTCCTGAATGGGCTTCGGCCCTAGGCCCATGGGCCTTATGACCGAAGCTAGTCCATCGGTCGTTCAGTCTAGGCTTCGACCTCTCTTACGTTCCTTCAGGTTTTAACTTATAACCTTTGTATCTGATTGGTTCGGACTCGATCTCCATCGGATGGTTCAAGCTCCGACCTATGACCATATATTCTCTTCAGGTACAAAAAATGGTGTGCCTCCATTTGTCGCCTAGAATGTTGCAGGAGAATACTACACTTTATACCCTCAATTAATTGATCTAAAGCTTGTATCCTAATGATCTCAAGCATGGCCGGATTTATGAAGAGATTAGGGCAGCCCGGGCTACCACTCAACTTTGTCACCAAAGTGTAAAATTAATGCATTTTCTTTTGTCTTCTCCGTTTTATGTATCGGATATACCTCTGAGCAAAATTTCAGAATACTCCTAGGTCCAAATTTGTTTTTTAGGATATCCTAAAAAAAATTTTAGATCCGTCATAGATCTCAAGTACTTTTTAAGCAATGAAAAGAGTAGTCGCTGATGGATCCACTCTCAAGCCTTTAACACATTTCGTTTCATTTCCACAGACCAATTAAAATTAGAAGAAAACGAAGGATTGGAGTCGGCCCACAATAACCAACATCCTAAATTATTCCGAAATTAAATATAAAATAAGTTATAAATTGGGGGCCCTATTTTTGGAATCCTAAAATCGTTAATTTTTTAGGCCCATTGGGTCGGCCCTAGGGGACTTTATGAAACGTGCGATTTAGTTGTTTGTAGCTTGTCGTTTACGATTTAAACGAATTGGTGTAAGCCAACAGTGGGCGTCTGCCACCGAGCGGTCCCACGATTAACATGAGGAAGCTAAATCGTGTATCCTGAGTAAATAGAGTGGGTTTGATGCCCATACCTCAACAATAGATTACCACCTCCATACTATTGAAGCAGTAGGGGACAAGCCGTTGCGATTTAGTTGTTGATGGTGGTTTTATGTTTGTGATATTGTTGTAGACTTGTAGGTTGTTTGACTGTTTGTACTTGCTCTAACTACTTAATTTTTTGAGAAAGTATATGGTATAAAGCCCCTTAAAATAAGAAGCGTAAGAAGCCACCATAATTCGCCACCTGTCCACTCTGGTTAGGTTTAATTAACCTAATTCTGGTTTATCCAGGTTTATCACAGGGGTAAAGTCGTCTATATACACGATCATTCAATTCCTTCAATCACGTTCTAATTAACCTGTTAATTAATACGATTTCAAAAATTAATGAGATTCAAATCATATTCGTTTCAAATCATGATCGTCAACATTTAATCAATCTGTTATTCATCAAACCAAATCTTAATTTTCGTTTTTTAGTGCTCTGTTTATCGACGATTAAGTTTAAAATTGATTTTTGTTTTTTAAATTGAAATTATATGTTTGTTTATTATAAGTTTTTTATTGTTTTTGATCGTTTTTTATAAGTTTTCAGGTTTGATATAAAAAATACAGGTTTTCGAGGGTTTTTCAGAGGTTGAAGATGAACAGAGGTTGAAGAAGGTAGCAATGAATGCGTCTGAAGAATCAATGAATGCGTCTGAATACCTCAATGAGTGCGTCTGAATACCTCAATGAGTGCGTCTGTTTAAGCTGTATAGTTGTTTTCTGTTGGTTAATGAATGCGTCTGTTGTAAAATCATGAATGCGTCTGTTTGTACTCTGTATAACAAAACATGAATCTTGAAAGTGTTTTGATAACAACCACAAACCACAGTACCTAGCACTGCTGCATGTTTCACATCTCTATTTGTTGTCTCTGTTTTATCTCTTAAAACAGAGGATGATAGTTTGTTATTTTAACTAAAACAAAAACACATAAAACGATAAAAAAAACCTTGTGTGCAACAATCTCCATTCGAAAGCTTCATTTTGTGGCTGGAAAGATGTTTGCAACCTTCTCTTTCATGTGTTACCATTGGAAAACAGCAAAGAAAACTAATAATTAAAAAAAATGGCTGCAGTTCGTTGAAGCAATCATAATGTTCAACTTTTGTAGCACCTACCCACCGACTCACTACTATCTTTGTTTTTTTTAATAATAATAAATTCCAGATTTACATCCCATCTTTAATTTAATTAAGCTACTCTTTTCAATTTTTGTGAATCAACATGTGAATTAATGGTTGTAAGGTGCGTTTATTTTTCATTTAAGGTGCGTTTAATTTTTATAATATTTTTGATACAAGTGCGTCTATTTTTTATATAAGTGCGTTTAATTTAATTAAGCTACTCCTTTCAATATTTTGCAACCTTCTCTTTCACTGAGTGCGTTTGTTTTCTGTATTTGCTAACCACCTACTGTCTTTTTTAAACGCACCTTATAATACACTGAGTGCGTCTGTTTTAAACATACAGATTTTGATTTGTTAATAATCTGAAACTTTTTCAAATCCATTTTTTTCTTTAATTCTAATTATATTTATTAAAATCGTATGTTTGTGTGAATATTATATGCGTTGATTGTGTTTTTTGAATAGGATTAATCTGATTTAAAAAATTCATTTGTAATGCTCTGTTTTTGAATTTTCTGCAAATCACGAACTGTCGATGATTCAATTCAATGTTTTTTATTGTTTGATGATTCTTAAAACTTAATCGGTTTCAAATATTTGTTTAATCGTTGAAATAATTTTGTTTGATGTTACGTTTCGATCGATTGTTTTAATCTCTGTTGTTACGATTTCTGGAAATTAAAATGAGTTTTCCCTAATTTACCCCTGGTAAGCTTAACTGAAGTATGATTAGGTTTGTTAATTACCATCTTGCCACCGCCTAAATCCAATGGCTTGGAATGCTTCTTATCGCTTCTTACGTTAAGAAGCTTTATACGTTATCTCTTCCCTAATTCTTTTAAGGGCAGTTTCTTACAACGAGTCATTGACTGTGGATAGGTTAAATTTCAACTAGTGATAAGCATTTGGTATTGAATACCAGTACTGTGACACCCAGCCAAATCCCACATCGGCTGTGATTAGGAGAGATCCTTGGTTCATATGTAATCCAATGCCTCTTAAATCATCAACGAGTTTTAAGGCTTAATGTTAGTGGATGAGAGGAGAACTCCACGGTTAAGCATGCTCAGATGGGAGCAGTATAAGGATGGGTGGCCTCCTGGTAAGTCTACACCTGGGCAACCAAAAACAAATTCGTGAGCTCTGGATGGGCAACCCAGCGGGGCAAAGCGGACAATATTGGTGGTAAGAGGGGCCGGATGTTACAGATGGTATCAGAGCCACTCCTGTGCCGTTCGGGATGGTGGGTACAACCTCATCAGTGACGATGAGACTCTAACAGGGGGTGAATGTGACACCCCAGGAAAATCTCACATCGGCCGTGGCCATGAGAGATCATTGGTTCATATGTAATCCAATGCCTCTTAAACCACCAACGCGTGCTCCCACCTGAGCACGCTTAACTATGGAGTTCTAAAAAAATCCATGAGCTCTGGATGGGCAACCCATTCGGGCAAAACGGAC
This sequence comes from Ambrosia artemisiifolia, assembly GCA_032199755.1. NCBI lineage: Eukaryota > Viridiplantae > Streptophyta > Magnoliopsida > Asterales > Asteraceae > Ambrosia > Ambrosia artemisiifolia. The sequence continues at coordinate 15,741,188 of CM063517.1, read as the reverse complement.
AATATTGGTGGTGAGAGCGGCCGGATGTTACAAATGGTATCAGAGCCACTCCTGTGTCGTTCGGGATGGTGGGTGCATACCTCATCAGGGACGATGAAACTCTAACAGGGGGTGAATGTGACACCGAGACAAATCACACATCGGCCGTGGCCAGGAGAGATCCTTGGTTGCCTCTTAAATCACCAACGCGTTTTGAGGCTTAATGTTAGTGGATGAGAGTAGAACTCCACAGTTAAGCGTGCTCAGATGGGAGCAGTATAAGGATGCGTGACCTCCTGGAAATTCTACACCTGGGCAACCAAAAACAAATCCGTGAGCTCTGGATGGGCAACCTATCGGGGCAAAGCGGACAATATTGGTGGTAAGAGGGGTCGGATGTTACAAGTACCATACCGATATCGTACTAAATCGGAATTGTACGATAGATTCGGTACGGTATTCGGTACCCACTTTTCAAAAAAATTCAGTATCGGTATTTCCGGTACCAATACCACATATAGAGAATATGCTGTAACGAATACCGATATCGTACAAAGGATTCAGCACCCACTTTTCCAAAAATTCAGTATCGGTATTTTCGGTACCAATACCATATAGAGAAAACATGTTGTAACGAATATCGGTACCGTACCGGATAATTCGGCACCCACTTTTCCAAAAAATCGATATCGTTACCGGTCCATTTAGCGATTGCTCGTTAGGGAAGACGCTAAACTAGAATTAAAAAAGTAAACACCAAGGTATAAATTAACCATAGTTCACAAATAAATAAACTCGTGTAAGGAACGAAAAATAAAGTTCACATTTTGGGTACTTATTTTGAACGGCCACTAAAATTTTACTTGGTTACCAATTTTGATTATGCAAAAGGTTGTTGGGTTAGAATTGGGAATAGGTGTATGTTTTGTCATTTACCGTCGGCGGATTCCTGCAATAAGATCGAGTGTAAAAATAATAATTTATTTTCAATGCCCTTTTTGTTTATTTATTACCTGCTTTCGCTAGTAGTAATCTATCATTCAAAACTCCTACAAAAGAAAATGCTGTTGAAGAACGATCAATAGTCAACAACGCAAGTTTAAAATTACACGTATATATGTGGGTGAATTAAATTCTATGATGAAGATCGCGAAGAATATGCTTTATGCAAGATAAATGCTTCATTTTAAGGTATGCAAATAATATTCATCCAACTATATTTATATGTGTAGGTCTTATCGTTATAAAATAAGTTATAAAAAAGAGTAAATTATGTTATAATATTAAATTAAAGTAAATACGTTAGGTACGCTGGCGATAATTATTAAATTATAATTGTTGACATAACTAAAGACAACGCTTTTTTAACTACAAGATAACCATGTCTGATGTGTTAGTTTAGTTAATAATAGTTACATCGATTTAAATAAATGTATATATATTACTTAAGTTTTGTATTTGTTACTTATAATCAATCGATCATAGCTTCTTGTACGTATAATGCTTTCTAACAAGTGAAACCTTAAGATTTAAAAACTCAACCGGAAACAAATGAAGATACAGGAAACATGGTCAAATTAACAATCTGCCCATCAGTTTTATTTTTATTCGTTTTCAGTGTATTCATTATTAATCAGATTAACAATGCCTTTACAAAATAATTATATTAAAATATTATATGTTACATTAAATATAAATATTTGTCAAGAAATAAACAAAGACAAAAATGTCTTAATTGCCAGACTAGCATCTATGTTATTTCAAAAATGTATACAATGCTTTTTAATAAGTAAAACAATACGATATTTAAACAATTCAACTAGTCGTGGTGAGGTCTAAAAGGATGTTTGATCAAATTAAAAGTATACACTATCATTATTTGTTTGTCTCTCTGTAATTTAATAATGATGAGTGTCTAAAGTAGCTAGTATTAAATTATCATATGTTAGGTTCGTTCTTAATAAAAGGTTGTAGGTATTGCTTGCGGACATAAACAACGACAACAATGTCTTATTTGCAATATGGCTGAAGTAGCGGACTAGCGGCGGTGTTATTAATAAACTCGTTTATTAGGTGTTATCGAGTATTCAAATCCTAAGCCAGCCTCAACTGGGGACAATGTTTATTAGGTGTTATTAAATTATCATAAGAACTCTATATTAAAAGTTAAAGTATTAAACAGTTAATATTATTTTTCGTTTGGCTATTATATAAGTCTCAGAAACATTAATCTTTGTTGCTTAATTAATTAATCCGGTTTGTGCAGTACTTTGTTGGGCAACTTCCTGCGCTGTGTAATATCCGTTTCTGAAACCTCATGGGGCCAAATTGGCAATCACCGGTCATATTGGCTCGTTTACTTATCAATAGTTTGATTCAGGTTATGTATTATGTCTAACGTATCGATTAAATTGGTAAGATTAGCTTAAAAAGAAATAAGTCAGAGATAATATTAATGTATCAAGTCATATGTGATTTTATTAAAAAGTATCCTCTCTATCTTTCAAAGAAGGTATTTTTTTTATAAAATGTTGAGTAAACTATAAAGCTAAGTATTTGATGCAATGGCTATTAATAATATAATATATTTGTGCTAGTACAGTGTCGCAATTATTTCAGATTTTTAACTATGCTAATTGTTCTTGATTCCCCTCGTTTACTTGGTATGGGCCAGACAGCCCACATCATTACCCCCAAATCCCAATATAACTTCTATTATTAAGTAAAATGGGCTCGAGTATATCTATACCCAAAAACTAGAGGATTAAAAGTTAAAACTTTAATTTGTTGATAAAAACTTTAAGACATTTGTCTTAAGTAGGGCTGTTCAAATCTCTCGTCGTTCATGGCTCACTCGTCATTCAGAAAATGCTTGAAAAATGCTCGCTCGATCGTCCGCTCGGTTGTAAATGAGCCGATTGTCTCGGTTCGGTTTGTAAATGAACTAAGCACGAGCAAATACCCGCTCGACTCGGTCGACTCAAATATATTACTATTTATCTATTGTATATATAATTATATATATATACCTACAAATCATAGTAATATTTATAGCTTTATATATAACATGTGGCTCAATATATGCAAATAAAATATGACTACCCCGCTTTATCAAATAAAAATTTAACACTAAGTTTATAAGTAAAACCCTAAGTCGTAACGTGACAGCCTTGACTTCTTTATATTATTAGTCGTCTGTAGCTAATCGCCGCTTGATATCACCCTACGCCACAATGCGACAATTGTTCTCTGTAGTATGCTCATTGGCTTACCAGCCACAACTTAAGCTTCATTTTTGGACACTCGGGCCTCAATATTAGTGCCCTCATCGAACTGTTCGACCTTAGCTGTCACTCGTCAAAGAAAACATTGAAGGAAACATCCCAATTTCATGGTTGTACAAATTACTCTTTGCTCGTTTCTTACTCGAGGCTTACTCGAAAAAATTTGCGGTGCGCAAAATGTTTGCTCGCTTTTTGGCTCGGTTGTAAACGAGCTGCTCAGCTCAGTTCGGTTTGTAAATAAGCCAAGCATGAGCAAGGTCCGTTCGATTTAAATCGTGAACAACCCTACATTTAAGTATATTTCTTAATAATTCTTTGAAAAAGGAATCAAATGTTAACAAATAACATGTAGAATCCCATTTTATCCAAATTAAAAGTACCTAACACAAATATACAAGAAGCTAAAAAGTAAAGTAAGGCAATAAAAACCCAATAAAATAAAAGCAATCCATACTATTCATCTTGACTAGTATGTTTAATGGCATTATTTTTAAAATAAAAAGTTTGTCAGGCTTAGCGAATGTTTGGCAAAACTAGCTGGCGGCTAGTAGCTGTAGCTTTTTAAATATATTTTGGTGTTTGGCAGAGTAGCTGGAGCTTTTAATAAAATGTATAAAATGACCAAAATAGGCATTAACTAAAAGCTTGTATGCATGTTTTTTTTTATGATAGAATGGGTATTTGTGTAATTTATTCATTAAAAAACTTGTAGCTAGTATGAGTTTTTTTCTTAAACACTAGTACTAGTAGCTTTTCAATATAGAGCTTTTTCTCCTAAACTAAAAGTTTCAAGCCCATTCAACCAAACAAGACTTTTTAATGAGTAGGAGCTTTTTTTTTAAAGCTTGAATCTCTTGAAAGCTCCTTGTCAAACACACCCTTAATGAGTTGTTTAGGGGTAACATAGGAAAATCAAATATTGAGATTTAGAAACTCATTAACTAATAGTATTTTGCCTACAGCGTGTTGTGGCGGCGCCACAGAGGGTCGAAGCGCGTAGTAATACACGAAGTGTAAACACAAAGCGTAAGACACAATGCGCTACACACAATTCTTAAAACACAATACATAAAAGACAATTACTAAAAAGAAAAAACACAATGCGTTTAACTGGATTCGAAACAAAATTTACATCGAAAGGTGGACTAACTAAAAGGACACAAATAAGCACGAAAACATATTATATTTGACAAATTCAAAAAGGAAAAATGTTTAAGTATTTTATAAAACTTGTAAAATCCTGGGGGTTAAAATGACAATTTGCAAAGTTTGGGGGGTTGATTTATTGGTGAGAAAAAAAGGCAGGGGCTAAAATAGACATGCTCAAAGTTTTAGGGGTTGAGTTGCCAATGGCCCACCGACATTATGTTTAGGAGAGTATATAAATAAATTACTCTAAATATTTCTCATATAATACAAGTTTCCTTGTTCATAAAAATTAAATCAAAAAAATGACTTATTGCATCTTTTATTGTTGGAATATCAAGGAAATCAATGAACGAGGAACAAAAAGAGCAAATTTGTAGGCCAAAATTGCTTGAAACTGATTTACATTTATGTAACCATGTAGATTGTCATATGGGTCATTCTTTCTTCTCCGTGACCTCATGTCATGTCTGTTTTTTTCAGTGTCTTATTCAAAAAAAAATTGTTGCATTTGGTGTGTGTCAGGTTGGGGTTAATGATTTTGGTGGTTCCTCAACCTATGCTTGTGGATTCAGCTGATATGGATCACCTTTTCACAGAAGACGGCCATGTTAGATTTTCAATGCACATGTGGATAGTGATGGTGGACGTGGGTGGATCCGCAATCTGAGATTTCGGATCTATGACATAAAGCTGACAAAACCGCAACTTGAAATTGCAAAACTCTGTAAAGTTGGCCGGTGACGTGTTGAGTGCAATGATACGAAACATGATAGAAACACTGAATGGTATTCCAAAAGAAAGAAAACAATGTTGAATCATCTACAATAGTTTGTGAACATGTTTATGGTGATGGGGATCATAATATACAACAAGATAGAAAAACTGAAGGTGGAGAAAACCCTAATGGTATGCAAGAAGAAAGAAATGAAGATCAATAATAGGAAAGAAATCAGGAGTCATAAGATCTTAATCTAAACCTTAATGATGAAAATTTGTTTAATTCAGTTGAAAATCCACAAAAAGTTGTTGAAAACCCGGTTGAAAATCCGCAGCATGTTTTTCGAAACCTTGCTAAAAATCCACAAACTAGTTTCCAAAAACGCAATCCACCCAATTTGGGATTACAAATCATGCCACATCACTTAACCTAGTCCAACGTCATCCTCCACCTCGACACAAAACCCATGTCATCATCCTACATATGATAAAGGTGTTCCACCTCATCTATTTCAACAAACTGAGGTTGTGGAACCACCAAAGCCTAAAGATCACTTCTAACACACACATTGTCAAAGAATCGTTCTCCACACTACCAAAATAGCTATATATATATACACACACGTCATGTCCACAATGCACAACCACATCTCCATGCTTCTTCACGATGCATAAGCCTCACTCAAGTTTGTGGTTTCTTTAGTAGCTTTTCTAATTTATGTTTAGTAAAAGTTGAATGGTGCTTACTTAATTTACCTCATGTCTAGTTAATTTTTTTTGTCTTCCATTAATTTCAACTAGTTGTATAAAATCACGCACGTTGCGCGTTTTACAATCGAGATTTAGATGATTTGTTAATTAATCAATGAATTATACAATCGAGATTCCATTTTGGTTGTAAACGTTAAAAAAAATAAAGAAATCTACACATAAGGTAACACATGGAATTTGTAACGAAATTACATAAGATTATGATATCTATATTAATAGTATATAATATAATAAATTTTTTGAATAAAATAATAGTATATAATATATTAATAGTATATAATATAATAAAGTTTTTAACTAAAATAATAATATAAATAAAATATTAATATTTTTAATATTAATTTGAGTTACTATTCAAATAAGTTGTATTATTAATATATTGTAATTGTAAGCACTTAAAAAGTGCCTTCAATGTTTTAGTAGTGATCATGAAATAAAAAAATAACTGAGTTTGTCCAAAATCTCAAAATTCTTCTTGTTTCCTTATGAATTTTTTGTTTCAAACTAAACCATATCAATTTTTATCAGAGCAATCTGGATTCACACATAGACAATCATGATAATTTTGATGTCGAGTTATGACAATGGTTGTACAAAACCATGGCAAGACATAGGTCTTAGTTTCAAACCCTTTTCGTTTGGGCTTTGATCAATCTGAACCTCCTTGCAAGCACTCCAAAATCAAATCTACCAAACATTGATTGGTCTTTCAACACTACGTTGCGCACCACCAATGTAACAAGGTTCCTCTCACCCGAATATAATTGCGACCCTTCCATTTTGCAGCCTAAACAAACCCTCTTTATTTTGGTACCTAGGTCCTCGATCTCATCATCCATGGAAAGCAAGATTACCTTGAACCAAAAGGACGATCCAATCCTTGATTCCCAAAAGGAGATGAATTTGTTCAGGCCATTTGTCTTAATAGCAGTGAAAGGAGGTATAATGAAGAAAAAGATACTAGTACTTAGGTTCCTAAGGACAAGTGGCAGAAAAGGTGATAAAGACTCTTTCAAGGCTAAATCTTAATCGTCATGCTAGTGTGAATTCCACTTAGATTTTAGTGGTGACAAATAAGTCAACGAGTCAAGACGAATAGGCCAATTGGGTAACCAAGTGGCGGCCTCTACGGCACCTCGTTATGACTTCACCAAATGTCGTGGGACAAACTGAATGGCAACTAACTAGACATATTACTAAGTATCTTATATTATCCTTGAGGACAAGGATGTTCAAGTGGCGGGTGATGACACATGACATTCTTTCTTTCCCATGATATTCTCATGTCATTTCCACCATGCACAACAACGTCTTTGTGCTTCTCCACGTTCCATGGGCGTCACTTAAGTTTCTAGTCTCTTCAGTAGCATTGTTAATTTGTGTTTAGCACTTGTATAATTGTGGGTAGTTAATTTACATCATATCTAGTTAATTTTTTCCTTCCATTAAATTCCTTTGTAAGCCTTTAAAAAGGTCTTTGAAGTGTTATTCTGTTTTAATTATATAAATTGAAAATTGGATTATGATAACCCCAACTTTGACATATTGACCAGCAACAGTTCTAACTAAGGAAATGTTTCGCGATACTCCTAACTTTTAACCTATTTTCTTTCAGCGATCTCATACTAACTAAAAGTTAACTCAATTAGTCTTTGTTGACGTGTGTGCCACATAAGCAACACAATCAACAAAAACTAACTTGGTCAACTTTTATTTAGTATGGGTCACTAAGGGAAAATAGATTAAAAGTTGGGAATGTCACAAACTAAAACATTTTCTTAGCTAGAACTGTTCTTGACCAATATGTCAAAGTTAGAATTATGAAAATCCAATTAGCCATTATAAAAGAAATATGAATTGAGTCTTTCCTAAATCTCCAAATTCTTTCTCGTTCCCTTCTTTATTTTCTATTCCAAAACTAATCCTACCAGGTTACATATATAAGTTTCATTATGTATACAATTATTTACACACACACATAAATGTATCATAAAAAAATTAAGGGAATTGGATTTTAATAATCTAAACTTTGCCTCATTGGCCGGTAATAATCTGTATTTAATAAACTCCTCACAACAGTCTCAACTTTCAAAGTATTTTATTTCAATGAGTTTTTGTTGACTGGGAACTAACCTTGTAACAGTACCGATTTCTGAGAAAATTAACATGGACCTTTGTATGTCACCCTAGGCAAATCCCACATCGGCCGTGGCCAGGAGAGATCCTTGGTTCATAAGTAATCCAAAGCCTCTTAAATCACCAACGCGTTTTGGGCTTAATGTTAGTGGATGAGAGGAGAACTCCACAGTTAAGCGTGCTCAGGTGGGAGTAGTATCAGGATGGGTGACCTCCTGGGAAGTCTCCACCAGGGCGACCAAAAACAAATCCGTGAGCTTCTGGATAGGCAACCCATCGGGAGCAAAGCGGACAATATTGGTGGTGAGAGGGGCCGGATGTTACAAATGGTATCAGAGCCACTTCTGTGCCGTTCGGGATGGTCGGGCAAACCTCATCGAGGACGATGAGTCCCTAAGGGGGGGTGATTGTAACAGTACCGATTTCTGAGAAAATTAACATGGACCTTTGTATGACACCCTAGGCAAATCCCACATCGGCCGTGGCCAGGAGAGATCCTTGGTTCATAAGTAATCCAAAGCCTCTTAAATCACCAACGCGTTTTGGGCTTAATGTTAGTGGATGAGAGGAGAACTCCACAGTTAAGCGTGCTCAGGTGGGAGTAGTATCAGGATGGGTGACCTCCTGGGAAGTCTCCACCAGGGCGACCAAAAACAAATCCGTGAGCTTCTGGATGGGCAACCCATCGGGAGCAAAGCGGACAATATTGGTGGTGAGAGGGGCCGGATGTTACAAACCTAATTAGTGGATGCTGACATGACATGCCATGTCAGCGTCCACGTCAGCATCCATATCACCGTTAGCTTGTCATGTTAGCGTCCACGTCAACATCCGCTAACTAGGTTAATTCTCAGTTAACAAAAGCTCATTGGAGTAAAATACTTTGAAAGCTAGGACTGTTGTACTGAAATGTTAAGTACATATTCTTGTCGACCAATGGGGCAACGTTTAGATTATTAAAATCTAATTTTCCAAAACTTAAAACAAACTAAAAAACTTTTAGAAAACTGCTTTTTAACAAGATTTTTTTATTTCATTTTTCATTCTTTATATGTTTCTAAATTTATGAAATTAAAAATAAAAGTATGTGTAAATTGACGAGCTATATATCTAGCTCATCCATCTACATATTTTTTTTAAGTGTTTAATTGTTTTTCTAATGAACATAATCTTATATAGGCCCGTCATTTAGTATATTACTCTCTACTTTCCTATATTTTTTTAAGTAAGGTAAGAAGAAGAAAAACTGATAAAAATAAATAAATATATATTGGCTAATTGAACGGTGATAGATATTGGAAATGAGAAGTGAGAACTGAGATGTTATCATTAAGTGATCTTTAAATTTTAGTAAAATATGTCTATTAGTTACGTAAAATATTATATGGATGTGATAGGGAAATTCGGACTTTAATAATCCTTCTTTATGCCACTTGAAAATAGTATTACTTAATTTATATACTACAAAACGTATTTGTGTAACCCACTTCAAAATAACCTAGTATTACTTCAAATTGAAAATTAGTCTCAATCTAGCCAAAGTCAATGCAAAAGTTACACATCAAAAAGGGATATAGAATTAGAAGTACGATCACTATTAATCCTTCTTTGAGAGTCGCAAATGGTGAACTTTTTATTGCAAGTCTTTTAGAAACGATATAGATGTCATAAATTAGCATATAATTCAAAGAAGTCTCAATAATGAACATGTTATAAGGAATCGATATGAATAATACATGTGCCTATATATAGAATCTAACTTTACATACAGCACAGATCCAGGTAGCTTATCTAAGACTGTCCGACTGTCCGTTGTGAGCCGCAAGCGAGCCCCGGCGCGAGCAAGGTTTCAGTCTGGTGCTCACCTCCAGCCACAACAGCCCTGGCGTGAGCACTCACGAAGAGCCCCGACACGAGCATGCGCGATGATGCTTGAGTGAGTTTACGGGAGAAAGTGAGCACAGGTCGTGTCACCCCTAGCCACAACGGGATCAAGTGAGCACAGGCTGGGATTACTTGAGAGTGAATTTTTTTTTTAAATAATACTTTTCATACAATTAGAAGAAACATTACATAAGGATAGTAGGTAGACGGGCAACAAGCTGCGCCGTCACCCTTTTCTGGATCGAAAATCCCAATCTGTTAAAAACAAACTCTCGCCCTTGAGGGGTGGAAAAGTTGTAGAAATCAAAAGGTATAAGTTGTAGATTGGAAAATATCGTAACTTTAAATTTCTTGACCTGCAAATTAGTTATCATTTTTGCTAAACGGCTAAGTCACACATTCTCTAAGCTTATTTCTAAATCTACAAGAAGTCAACAATACATATCCTAGGAATACATTTACTACATTTCTTGATACCGATACTTTGCTACTTCCAACTTATATCCATATTTGTTTTGTTTAATAAATTTTGAATTCGTATCCACTAAAAACAAAAACATTCAGGTTTATTAATTATTCTAGTCTTATTATTATTTTATAACTAATAATACAAGTTTCTGTCACAAATAAAATACTTAATCGAATTAGGTTTCTTAATTTGGGAATCATAAAATTTAGTAAATTCTTAATTCTTAATATGCTATATATAACTATCTACATATAGATGCTTTCCAATAATACATTCTCGATCTCGGTGATGAAAAATGTCTGAACCACATCAGTTGATGCTGGATTTTTCTCAATCATCCCAAGAAGAAAGTAGTGATTGTTCATCAAATGAAGTAGCCATCAATTCAGAAAGGAGAGAAGAAGGTGAGAAGATGAAACAATATGTTGGTGTTCGAAAGAGACCATGGGGAAAGTTTGCAGCAGAGATAAGGGATTCGACACGAAACGGGAAAAGGGTCTGGCTAGGGACATTTGATACCGCAGAGGCAGCAGCTTTGGCATACGATCAAGCGTCGTACTCAATGAGGGGCTCTTCATCGGTTCTAAACTTTTCGGTTAAAACCGTTAAGGATTCTCTGAGTGGAATCCAGTGTTGGAGTAATATGGAAGGGAAATCTCCTGCACTTGCTTTAAAAGCTATGCATAAGCTTCAAAGAATGTCTTTGTCATCGAATTCGGGTGAAGAAAACAAGCAGCAGAAAAATTTGGTAATATTTGAAGATCTAGGGTCTGATTTGTTGGAGGAGCTGTTAAGTTCATGTTGAAGACTTTGTTTTTCTTCTCAAATTTCTTATTCTTCACCACTTGGAGTTGTGTTCCATGATCATTCTATTCTGAAGATGTTTAATATTGTTAAAACTTTGGGTTCTAATCTTAGGGACTCTAGAGATCTGGGTTGATCGAAGTTGATGAAAAATATTGGAGTTTGAATATGATTATGCAAAGTAGGTTATTTGCTGGAAACACTTTCAGTACTTTCCCTACTTTGTTGAAAACTTGTCTTTTTTTCTTATCCAATGTGATTGGCGTGCTCCATAAGCATAAAATTAAATATCAACCAATATATGTTAAAATTTTATTTCAAAAGAGTGAGATTGAAATACCATGGTTATAAGCGTGGATGGCGTCTTGGACTATTGGTATCAGGCGTTTATCCCCATCAAAGGGATGCGGGTATGAGTCCCACAAAGTGGGCATTAAGTAAACTTTAGGAGAAGAGAGGTGAGTGTGTACATCGTTAAAAAAAAAATTAGTAAGTTAGCTTAGATTGATCCGTTGCCTTTTTAGGGAAAAATTAACAAAATTACGATGAAAGTTACAAAATTATATGGTGGCGTCATGCATGGCCGTCATGATGTTTAGTTAGCAACTCGGTCTATGAACGATAGAGCTGTTCACGAGTCGAGTCGATCCGAGCGGAGCTTTGCTCATGTTTGGCTCATTTATAAACCGAACCGAGCGGAGCGGCTCGTTTACAATCGAGCTGAAAACCGAACGAGCATTCTTCGAGCGCAAATTTTCCGAGCGAGCGCCGAGCGAGAATCGAGCGGAGAGTAATATGGACGATCATAAAATTAGGATGTTTCCTTCTCATAGTTATCAAAAGCGATAGGCGCACTCAAAACGTATAGGTCTCGCTTGGGGCATAAGCGCACGAGGCAATGACTTTTAACAACTATGTTCCTTCTATGTTTTCATTGTCAGGTGGCAACTAAGGTCGAAATGTCCAATGATATAACTAATATTGAGATCATAGTGTCCAAGGATGAGACTTAGATTGAGGCTGGTGAAGTAATGAGCACACATAGAGAACAGTTGTTGCATTGTGACGTAGGTGTGATATCAAACGACAATTAGCGATGGACAATTAATAACATAAAGAAGTCAAGACTGTCACCTCATGACTTATTGTTTTACTATTAAATATAGTGTTAAATTTTCTATTGAGTTAAGTGGGCTAGTTATATTTTGTTTGCATACACTGAGTCAAATCCAATAGAATGTTATGTATAAAGCCATAAATTTATTTGTAAATTGTGTGTATATTTATTATTAAATAAATAAAAATTTATTCGAGCCGAACCGAGCCGAGCGTACCTTTGCTCATGCTTGGCTCATTTACAAACCGAGCCGAGCTGATCGGTTCATATACAACCAAGCGGAAGATCGAGCGAGCATTTTTCGAGCATTTTCTAAACGAGCCACGAGCGAGCGACAAGCGGCGAGCGATTTGAACAGCCCTAATGAACAATGAAGAAATAGTTGGAGGAGATTTGTCATGAGGATACACGAGCCCACGGACGAAAAATGCTAGAGAAGGATATGTTCATAGAGGTAATACACTAACACACATAACCGAACGTACACCCTTCATGCCTCCATTGATACTTAGGATTAGGGAATGTCAACCTGCGTTGCATGGAAAAGTGATTTCTTGTAGCAAATATATGTGATGAAAATAATGTCATGTAATAGCTAAAAGGTATAAAATAGCTATTAAAAGGTATACCTAGAATTAGGAAATGTCAAAACACCTTTTAGCTATTACATGACATTATTCTTTATTAATTGTTGTTATTTTTAGTTGTAATATAATATTATTACTAACACGTGTTGTTTGTATATATCTATTTTTATTATTGTAATTTCTAAATTAAACTTTTGGGATGTACTCAGAGTTGGCTTAACGTTTTCAGAGGCCTAAAGCAAACTAAAATTTTGAGGCCTTTTTAAAATAAACAAAAATTGTATTAAAGCATCCCGTTTTATTTTTTATCCTTTTTACGTGAGCTAATTGATACTTACGGTCTTGACTTGACATTTTTAGAATGTTTACATTTTACTCCTAAATTAATTAACAAATAAAGTATCAAATAATCACTTTGTTACCTAATTCCTATAAGCCTAAATCAATTGGAAAACAACAAATCAAAGGCTTGCTAAAGCAAAATGGATTGACAAACAACAATAGATCAATTGAAAATCAACAAACCCAAAAATTACTACCTTGTGAAGGCTTGAAGCAACAAAGAACTTCTGAACACAATCCACTCGCCTTTTGAAGCAAAATAGAAGGCTTGTTGTTCTGTTATGATTTAGGGCCCTTTTGAATCATGATAGAAGATTGCATAATAGAATCATCGATTAAGAATAGAACTTGTTGTTCCCAAAAAATCGTAAGATCAGATTGAGAATAGTGCCTTTTGAAGCAGAAACAAACTTGTTCACCTGTTCCCAAAATAGCTCCATCAATATCAGAATCCTCGTTGATTGAGTTTCCCTGATTTTGCGCTTGGAAACCTGGAGAGATACTAGGCTAACCAGGAGAGATTGGGCCTTTTTTTCTAAACAATGGTGGACCTATTTTTAGGGAGGCCCCAAGCCCTAGCTTGGGTTAAGACTATGATCCAGCCAGCCTTGGATTTACCGAAAAAGTACTTTAATATGAAAGTGATCAATACAAAATTCAAAGAGTTATATATTCATGCTTTTTACAATACAAACTACTAGCAGGAAACCCGCGCGTTGCGGCGGAGTCGATAATACAGGGCGGAAACATAATTCAAACCTTAAAATGGCTAAAAGAATCCGCTCTCGCTCGCCGCTACTAACGGGTCTCAGTTGATTTCCCTTCCCTTAGCTACTCAAATGTTTCAGTTCGCTAAGTTTGAAAAGTCCAAAGAGCGCAGACTAGCCATGGAGCTTGGATACGGTTTCCCGATCAAAGATCCATGGATCACAGACGGTATCTCCGCATGGCCTTTCGCCTCTGAAAGCGTCCTTCCTTCTCAAAATCCTGGCATCCATCCAATGCATTGTTTTTTATCTTGTACCCACGGAGCGCTACAGTGAACACCAACCCAATCGAGACATAAAGAAGAAACATCGCTCTTTATTTCCGTTATTTCCCCGCCCGGCCTCGAAACATCAAACTCGGTTGAATCCAGTGAAGACTTTACTTGGAGGGAATAACCTGACAGAAATGTCAATTCGAAGCCAATTCTCGAACGGTACCGAGAAAAAGGACAATCAAGACAAGTTCCACCCCCGCTCCTTCTTAGAAGATTCCCTTTAGCTTATGACTTGACGAGAAAACCGCAGTAAGAGTTGATTCAATTGCCAACAGAAGACCATCTGCGACAACAAGACCATCAGCAGCAGATGATTGAATAGCGGATGCGTTAAGGAGATCAACCCTAATTGAAGACCCAATACTCTCAACCAAGAACTTATATATATAACACCAACCGCGGAGCAGGAGCATGTGTTACACACATCGCCAGCTAGCGGACGCAAGCAGAGTGGAACCTTCTTCGATAGTCCTGATTAGTTCCACAAGTCTTACTGCACTGACCATAGTAAACTCCTTCTCGTTGTACCGAAATAGAGGTTTGATTTAAACGATCAGGTACAACATCACATTTTACACCTGAGGAAGGTACAACCCAACTATGAAGTAGATCAACAGATGTTACAATAATACGTAGATGACTTTTGGTTGGTTTTAGTTGGCGGGCAAGGTTTCCTACCCACTGGCTATCAGCTAAGGAGGTACAGTGTAGCTACTGCAACTACAGTTGGGTAGCTAATGGATTTAAACTATCTAATTTTCAGGGATTGATTGTGTGTTTTTGAGCCGAGGGTCTCGCTGGAAGCAGTCTCTCTACCTCCAATGGTAGATGTAAGGTTTGCCTACATCCTATCCTTCCCAAACCCTACCAATAGCTTTGCTATTTGTAGGATTTATTGAGTTTGGTTGGGAGTATTTAAATCCACTTCCCCTTTTAATGCCGCAAATCTTTGAGATTAGAACAAATAACAGAACCATTGCATCAAGAGACCTAAGTATTCAATTTAAATTCTTATATCAATTCAGCCACAAGACAATTGAATTGACATAAGAATTTAAATTGAATACTTAGGTCTCTTAATGCAATGGTTCTGTTATTTGTTCTAATCTCAAAGATTTGCGGCATTAAAAGGGGAAGTGGATTTATAAGGCACAAGACAATTGAATTGACATAAGAATTTGAATTGAATACTTAGGTCTCTTGATGCAATGGTTCTGTTATTTGTTCTAATCTCAAAGATTTGCGGCATTAAAAGGGGAAGTGGATTTATAATACACCATCATATCCCCTTAGGAACATAGCTTATGATGGATTGAAGTACTTTTAAAGTCGTCTTTGAAAATTCGACTTTCCTCCTTATTTTCAACTGGAAATTTATAATACAATTAAATTTCTACAATTGAAAAAAAAAAATAGATAATGAATTGCTTTGTATGACTAGATAATTCTAAACCATAGAAAAAGTTTTTTATAACTTTATGTGTTTACAGAATGAGAATGAAGGGTTGGGTTATTCTACAAAGTTTACAAAAAAATGAGAAGGGTGAGAAGCCACTAGAAAATGACATGTGTCAAAGGATTAAACAAGTGGGAGAGGTAATTTGGTCAAAAAAATATACACATGCAAGTCACATGTCATTTCCACCTTCATTTTTAAATGTCCATAACTTTTTTATACGTCATCGTTTTTAAAAAAAAATTATACCATAAAATCGAGCGTCTTTTTATCTTTAATACGAGTACCATATTGTTATACTTTCGAAAAAAGAAGTCAAAAACCCAGTTGCGTAAGACACAATGGAGTGTAAAACACAATGAGCACCAATTAAATATAGGGTATAAAACATAATCAACAATCTAATAAAACACAATGGACGACATACTAAAGACACAATGAATAAAAAACTAAAACACAATGAATACTTTTGAAAAAAAAGTTGAAAACCCAGTTGCGTAAGACACAATGGATGACATACTAAAGACACAATGAACAAAAGACTAAAACACAATGAATACTTTTCAAAAAAAGGTCAAAAACCCAGTTGTGTAAAACACAATGGATGACATAATAAGGACACAATGAATAGAAGACTAAAACACAATGAATACTTTTGAAAAAAAAAGTTGAGAACCCAGTTGCGTAAGACACAATGGAGATAACATAAAACACAATGAGTACCAATTAAATATGCAATGAACAATAGGGTATAAAACACAATGAACAGTCTAATAAAACACAATGGACGACATACTAAAGACACAATGAGTAGAAGACTAAAACACAATGAAAAATAGACTTAAACACAATAAACAACATAATAAAACACAACGTACACATAAATACAAAACTCATTTGCGTAAAACACAATGAAAAACATACTAAAAACACAATGGACAAAGTTAAATCATGTGTAGACTAAAAAAACATAAATAACATATTTATAAAGCACACGTGCATAATATAACACAATGAACGAGCAGAAGACACAACGGAGAAGAAAACCCATTTAACACGAATTTTTTTTTTCAATTTTAATGTAGCAATGTGGTACTCATATTAAAGAAAAAAAAACGCTCGTTAATATGGTGAAATTTTTTTGAAAAAAAAAAATATCGTATGAAAAAGTTATAGACGTTTTAAAATGATGGGGGAATTGACATGTGCATTGCATGTGGAGAGAGAAAGTCAACAAATGTGGTTTTCCTTTTATGCTCTTACTCTAATTTATTATTTATTTTTTTCAAACAAACTAATCTCAACCCTTCAAATATATGATCAATGGATCACAATCCTTCTCACCCTTCATAGAAAAGGTGTCTTGTGTATTTGATCCTAACCGTGAAATGAATCATATTAATATAAAATCATAAAATTTATAGACCAATAATTACGACAATTTTGCAGATAAAAAGTTGTGTACTAAACATATTTACCAAAGTTAAAAAGGGGTTTAAGCATAAATGGGAACAGGGTCATGTTTTGTCCTTTACCGTCGGCGGATTCCTGCAACAAGATCGAGTGTACCCATTTTAGTAAAATAATGTTCCCAAATAGTAAAATAATAATTTATTTAATTAACTTTTTTTGTAAGAATTTCCATAAATGGCGGTTCAATGTCTTCACTATAGCCTTAAATCATTCAAAGGTTCTCCTATATACTCTTTTGCTGGTTTAGAGACACACACATGTGGGTGTGTTGTTGAAGAATTTATGGTGAAGAACGTGAAGAGTATGCTTGAATGCATATTACATGATGTTTGGAAGATGCTTCATCATATGGTACGGTATAATTATCTACTAGTGTTTCAAAATAAGTTGATCTAAAGAATATACTATTTATGATATTAAAAATTAGTATGTCAGGTATGTCGGCAATAATTACGTAAATTATAATTGTTGACATAACTAAAGACAATACTTGTTATAACTCCAAGATTACCATGTTTAGTGTGGTAGTTTATAATAGAAGTAGTAATGGGCTAATGGCGCACAGATTAAAGTATATCCATATTCGTTAGATTTTGTCCGTATCTTTTATAGATTCATATCAAAGATGTGTGATTTGTTCAATGTAAGAAGTAACAATACAATATACACGTTTACTAAACATGAGTTATCAGTGGATTCGAATTTTGTAATTTTAAGTGTTAACTAGATCTAAATAATGAAGTTGATTGTTAAAAAAAACATTAGATCTAAATAATACTAGAAAAAGCATGAGATAATAACGCTCTTAAGAAGTTAAAACACTTCAAAATATTAAAACCCAACCAAATGCATATGAGATTGAAAGGATGTTTGAAAAAAAAAATTTAGATCTAGATCATTTTCTTGTTTTCTGTATTTTTATCCTAATCATATATATTTATAAGTACGAGCATTAGGAAATACATAGTATTAAATTATCATATGTTAAATATAACATAACGAATATGTAAGTGTTATTGAGGACGTAAATAAAGACAAAGATGTCAAAATTGTAAGATTATTATATTTCCACTAGGGTAATGCCAGCTGGGAAACAGGATAAAATAGATCAATATAAATATTATATTACGTCAAATGCGGCTTTATTACGAAAGTAACCTCTTTTCCTTCCTAGAGTGGTAATCTTTCTTATAAAATGAGTAAACTACACAATCAGTCACTAATATAGAGAAGCATTTGCTGCAATGAATATTATTCTTTTTTTTTCACGAACAGCAAGTTGATATCTAATTGTTAATTTGCAAACTCAATATATTAGTAATACAAGATGCAGTTTAGGCAAGTTATATGAGCTATAAATTCATAGATTTCCTCTTTCCAAACTATGCAAATTGTTTTTATTTTTAGTTGTGTGGTTTACTTGGTTTGGGCAAGGAAGTCCACATCTTTATCCACAATATATACTCCTATATCACTTTGATTATAAAGGGCTGGGTTTGGGTAGTTGGGTTTGATCGTATAAGTCACTCGTAACTTTGGGTAAATGTGCCCTGTGCGGCAGAGGATAAGAAAAATGTTATAAACAAAAAATTAAACTGTATATTAAACTAAAAAGAAGTGGCTGTTGAGCTTTCCTTGTACATGCGTCTCTACCAGTACCTCTCACATGTATAACTTTTCTTACATTGTTAAATACAATATTTTTAGTTGAATTTTATAATAATGCTTTTAAAACTCTTCATATATAAAAAGTCATCAATTAGAGATTTTGAAGTAAATTAATTTAAAGTTTATTTTATGGTGGACCGTCAATTAAATTGTTATCATTTTGGTTTAATTTCAATTAATCCAGATTAAACCTTTTATGCCATAGGTATTTGTATCTTCTTACCCCAACTTACAAATCACAATATCACATATGATACATGTGAGATCTATGGAGTGGGGTTTTGGTTCAATCACAAAACCTTTGAAGTTAAAATGAAGTATCTTGAAGGTTACAGATTCAAGGCTTGAAAGAAATGTCGTACTTAAAATAAATACATGTGAGATCTCTTAATTGTAATATCCATTAATGTTAACTTATATTTGGGTATTATTATTATTATTATTTAACTATTCAGTAATTATTTGTAAGACGCTAAGGATGGTAGAGTTCTATAGGTTCAGGGTTTGAAGTTGGAGGATTCCATCAAGGTGGACGGTTTGAAGGTGTAGGGTATGAGCATGGACGGGATAATCATCAAAGGTCCTGATGGTCCGATCAAACTTAGATATTCACCACCCATAACTCTAATTTTTCACTGTTGGTGGGAAACAGGTACATAAATAATCATTCATACATACGTACATACCCCTAATTATGAACTGTTTGGCGGTGACAGGTATAAATTGGTGATCAAAAAATTTAAGCATTGGCTTCATCCTCTGTATCGACAGTTTATCACGCACATTCAAGATGTTTAGCCAGACGGTAATTGTGGGTTCCGCTCTGGAGCAGTGTCTTTAGGGGCGGAAGAGGAACGCCAACGGGAGTGGTTGAGGGTTCTCAACAGTTGGAGAGATTACTGGTACCTGAACATCGTAATGACCTACCTGAACATCGTTATATATTGATAACCCATATGACCGACAACCACTTCATCATGCTTAGCTAGCAGAAGACGCTCCAATGTCACATCCGAATGGAGCACGGATGACTTGGGTAAATGGACGGGAAAACCCATGATCGACGCTATATAAGGATCGTCTAGAACAGGGACATAGGCTATATCGAAGTAATACAAGCTGTGAAAGAGAGTGGTTTGACTTAACTAGTAGTCTAGTGTAAATGTTTTTTTATAATTTATACTGATTTATTAAGTGAAAAAAAATTCTTTATGTTATAATTTTACCTTTATAATAAGAAATGAATTTTTTTATAAGAAAACTCAAATAACATATATAAAACTAAAAAAAACAACAACAAATATATGTGATGTATAGGCCTTTATGGAGCATTGAATGGGTAAAACTGCGGGCCATAAAGGGTTGTAGGGCCCATATATTGACTGGGGATGGGTCGTAAAGGAGTTTAATGAGACATAGAAGGGTAAATTCTACGCCTCGTAGAGTGCTTTACGGGGCATAAAAAGAAATGATTTTTTTTAAACTCAAATAATTGAGAGGTCGTAAAGGGGTTAATGGGCCGTAGATGGAGCAATTCTATGCCTCGTAGAGCCCTTTACGGGCCATATAGGTGCTCACACACCCATACAACCCCATCAATCCCACCCAAATTGGAGCTCAAATTAATCAAGGGTCCTCTATGCCCCGTAGATTCTACTCCCCGTAAAGTGCTTTACGGGGCATAAAAAGAAAATGATTTTTTTTAATTATTATATATATAATAGACCTTCTAATTTAAATAGTGTAGTTTCACATTTTTCATTTTTGCCACATTTTTTTTTTTGCTTTTTTGTTAACTTTTTTTTTTCTCATTTTGACCACCAAATTTTTTGTTAAGTTTTTTTTCCCTCATTTTGGCCACACAATGTTTTTTTTTATTTTTTGTTAAAGTTTTTTTCCCCGTTTTGGCCACCAACTTTTTTATTAGGTTTTTTTTTCACGTTTTGGCCACAATTTTTTTATTAAGTTTTTTTTTTCATTTTGGCCCTACATTTTTTTTGCTTTTTTGGTTAACTTTTTTTTTCTCATTTTAACCAGCAAATTTTTTGCTAAGTTTTTTTTTTCTCATTTTGGCCACACAATGTTTTTTTTTACTTTTTGTTTAAGTTTTTTTTCCCGTTTTGGCCACCAACTTTTTTATTAAGTTTATTTTTTTTTCATTTTGGCCCCCGGCATAATGCGTTTTTTACTCGATTTCGCACGGGTTCGGTTTTTGTCCGTTTATCATCTATATATTTAACGACCACAAAATGAATAGCTGCTTCACTCTAACGTACGCAGCCGGCCACCGACCCCATCTACCGTGCGCCATCTCCACCATGTTTCGCGGACCGCGGAAGATTCCTGGTATTCTCCGCGTAGCTGCTGCCACTTTTGTATTTTCTCATTGTCCAAGGTTAGTCTCTATGCCTTTGTCGGTTACCAAAATCCGTATTAACGCGTCATGTGAAAAACGCGCAACGCGCGTATTAATACACCTAGTTCAAATAATTGAGAGGTCGTAAAGGGCGTTAATGGGTCGTAGATGGGGCATTTATATGCCCTGTAGAGCCCTTTACGGGCCATAGAGGTGCTCACACACCCATCCAACCCCATCAATCCAACCCAAATTGGAGCTCAAAATAATCAAGGGTCCTCTATGCCCGTAGAGACCTCTATGGGCCATAGAGGTGCTCACAGTCATTGGGTGTCAGGCTTACTTGCAACTGAAACTCGTACCTCGTATTTTATGCACATCTATGCCCCCATAAAGGTCTCTACAAGGCATAGTTTTGCCTCTACTGTCCGTAAACGTCTCTACGGCCCATATAGGGTTGTGTAGATAAAAACATTCACTGTGTGAATTGTTGGGAATCATGATATCAAATACGAAACGGAAGCGGTTTATATTTTTATTAATAAATCGATTATATACAATATATAATATAGGCCGATTTATATGTATAATATATATTTAATTTTATTAATCCAATTAACAAAATATTCCTAGTCAAGATCTCAGTTAAATGCGTATAAACAAATAAATAAGAAACAACCATAGGGGGTTTAGTAATCAACCTTTGACGACTACACCGGAATTGTAACATGCGGGTTACAACGAATCCTCGCTAGTAGGAAGTTCACAACCGAGCACGAACCAACCAGGAAGCAACACTTTGCAAGTGGAAGGCGGTGGCTTGTGGTGGTTATCGGCGGCAGACAAGGGTGGCGGCCCTTTGGTGTTGGTCGAAAATTACTTGGGAGGCAAGGGAGTTGTTTTGATTAAAAGTGTGCATCTAGTGTTTACTCCTTAACTCTCCTTTTATAAAACAATAACTTACACTAAGCCCCCTTGTTAAATATCATAATATTCCTTAATGTTAATCTAATTAATATTAAGTCCCTCAAGTCTGAAACAATTCACAAATAATAATCCACCGACATGTGAACTTGTCTGATTCATGTACCAACGTGTAACTCTTCTGATCATACCGGGTCGGGTAACGTTGACCTTGACTTTAATTACATCGGACATACTATATATCCAACATAAATAACCGGAGCTACTATTTTAGGAGTCCAAGTATTAGTTGAGGTAAGTTGCAAACTTGCAATTTAAAGTGTTTGACGTTAAAAATCCAGTAGTTTTATGCATGTTCTAGTTTAAATTTTAAAGGGTAGAAGCTTCAAGTACAGTACAAGGTATATAAATCTTCTAATAAGTGTACTTTCAAAATATTTTTTAATCGATCTCCTTACCAAGAAAAAACGTACTTGATAAATCACTTGTTCTCCTAGAAAAACTACATAGATAAGTTGTAGACCGGAAAATATTGAAATTTTAAAGCCCCTTACTATCTTCACATCCCCAAATCTAATCTCACTGGTTGTTAAGACAAAGGATTAGTGTACTGGTTGTTAAGACAAGACACAGGATTAGTGTACTGAATTGCTAACTGATTACACGTTTGTTAGGTTTAAAGGAAGACTTCCAAAATACATATATTCACCAAAATATATTAACATTAAAGGAAAAACACTAAGACCATCTACAACGTTGGACTTGTCCAAAATCTAAACTTACCACATAGCATGTCTATCATTTCAAATCCCACATTTTCCTCAAACACTAAGTACTATTCTTAAATCCCATTTTTTTAATGGTTAACGGTCACTTAGGACCCACCACCTCACCAAAATGGACGATTCCACTCCAGCGGACCAAGCCGGTTTTGGACCACCCATCCAATGCCCTTTGTCCGCTTGCCCCCTTATCCGGATTTCGGACTACCAAACCAAACCTAGCAATGAAGGTGCTCCAAGAATTGCTTCAGAATAAAACGGGAAATAAGGTGAAACCAAAATCGTAGGATTTTTTAAGTTAGAATATTTTGGAAAATACCAATGGATCAGAGAGTTAAGTGATTGTTAAAGAATGGTTGACGCCGTCACATGGATTTGGTTGTCGCTGTGGTTAGTGGATACCATGTTTGAGAGAATTAAGCTTATTAAACTAATACCTCAAGTCGGTGACCTTTAACAATGCTACCCCAAGCTGGTGACCTTCAGGCTTTTCAAGGAATGCCCTTGTTTACGCATAAGTACAAAGGATTGTGTAGGTGATATGGAAATACGTAAGAATCATTTGCAAGAATGGATGTTTTATGGTTTTGGAAATTATAATTGGTTGGTAAAGTGGGAATATTGTAAAAGTGGTGATGTCTTAGATTGAAACAAAGGGATCACCCCAGGCTTCTTTCCCAATCATTAGCAACCTGACCATATGAAACTTTTGTCCCCTTGATGCCTTAGATTGAAACAAAGGGATTGGTGATGCCTTAGATTGAAACAAAGGGATTGGTTATGCCTTAGATTGAAACAAAGGGATCAAATGATGTCGCCAAACCACTCTAAGGCATCAAATGAAGTCGCCAAACCATTCTAAGGGATCATTCACATTGTCGTGCAATATAAATACCTCATCAGATTTCACATTCTCTTCATCCCACCCACAATCATTTTTTCAACACAAACAAAATACTAATCAAAAGATGAGGTATAAGTGTTTTTACACAATTGTTTTGGATGGTAGGATTTTTTAGTGATAATTGGATTGATGTTACATCCACATGGAGATATAATAGTATTGGGCGGGGAGTGTTTGTTTTTAAAGTTGTATCATACGTGCTTGAAGGCATCATCTCCTGTTTCATCCCCCGCCTTGCATCGCTTTTCTGGGGTCCAAAAAAGCGGTGTCTTTGGATCGGTATTACATCCACATGAAACTACTTGGATCGATGTTACATCCACACGTGGTATAACACGTGTAGAATGCAATATTGGTATTGTAGTTTATAATATTAAAGAGTTGGTTTGCGTTGGTGGTAACAATCTCCAGTGTTGCACCCCCAGGCATGCCAATAGACTCTTTAGGAGGTTCAACCTTCTAGGCAAAGCCTGGTTTTTTGCCAGGGTAACGTGCCCTACCAATGGCCCTTCCATTACCAATGAGATTGAAATGTTTCAAGATGAAACTTTTCTAGGCAAACATTGGTATTTTTTGGAATCTGCCCTGGTACTCTTTTAAGATGAAAGTTGAATACGTTCATCCGACAAACCCTCCGACGTCGAAGAAACACGCTCAGTCATTAGCGACGTTGGGGATATCGGATGTTCTTGCTCCTGCTCGTGCTCCTCTTGTCAGGGTAATCTGGCTTAGTTACGTAGATACCCTTGATTTGGTACCCATGTTCAACAAATCGATGAACTTAAAGATTGGGCCAAATGGGTTTGATTTTGAATGCGGTCCTGAGTTTAAGGATTAGGAGAATGTCGATGGAGAATATTGGAATTGGTGTTCTCGAAAATAGATTGTTTTGTAACTCGATAGATTGTATAGTTTGACTAGTTTGAAAAAATTGTTGTAAATAAATTTGTATTATTTGTTTTAAATAAATTTATCATTATTACATTTATTTACTATTATTAAACATTAAAGATTATTCGTTTTAAATAAATTTAGTATTATTAAGTAATGTAATAATCCTAAATTAGTTTGACTAGTTTGAAAAAATTGTTGTAAATAAATTTGTATTATTCGTTTTAAATAAATTTATCATTATTACATTTATTTACTATTATTAAACATTAAAGATTATTCGTTTTAAATAAATTCAGTATTATTAAGTAATGTAATAATCCTAAATTATTTAAATAAAGATCCCTTTAACTGATCCAGCGGCATCATAGATGCCTTAAACTGATTCTGCGGCATCAAAACTGACGTGTCTGATCCCTTGGTTTCATTCAGCGGCATCACCAATCCCTTTAATTGGATCTAAGGCATCAAGGGGACAAAAGCTTCACATGATCAGGTTGCTAATGATTGGGAAAGAAGCCTAGGGTGATCCCTTAGTTTCAATCTAAGGCATCACCAATTTTACAATTTTCCCACATTGCCAACCAATTATAATTTATAAAACAATAAACCATCCATTCTTGCAAATGATTCATACGTAAACGTAGAAATGAGGAGGGATTTGAAGTTATGGAGAAGCGTTGAGATCCAAGGGTTTGTATGATGTCGTATGGTAGCTTGGATGAAGCTTGCTAGTTAACGGGTTTGTTTGTGGATAGATTTATAGAAAATGGTGAATGCCGAGGTAAGAGAAGCGAGATTGAGAGAGAGATTCTAGACATGAGTGAACTTCCACTAGGGATGCTAGATGGCCAATGGAACTTGAAGAAGTGGATGTTATACTCCTTTAGAAAAGCGCACGACACCTCCATGAAAGAAAGTCAAAGTAGCTCACGGCTAGAAGGGATTACAAGATGAGGTGGAATAAGCAGGTCAGACAGATTAATAAATAAACCAGTTAACAGTCGTTTGCTCTAATTATAACGGCCGTTGTTATTCTATAAAAGTTGATGTCACCCTTCTCTTAACAGTCGCCCGACCCTTGTAGGAAACGATCGTCTTAAACATGTCAATAGATGACATCAACCAAGTCTTCCCTAATGCCTATTGGAAGTGTTCTCGAATGGCCATTTGAAAGCAATGTGTGATTAGAAAGCAACGGTGTGGGTATAGCGAGCCTCATTTTAAATTGCTTTAGGGTTCAATTGTAGAAACTCTCTGATTCTTATGACCTTATAATAAATAATACATATGTTGTTTTCTAGTTCTTATTAATTAATACTACGAGTTTCTTTCACCATTAATATATTTAAGTCAATTGTTTTTCTTTAAAACTCTCTTAAAAAAGTTGCGCTTCTCCGAAGAAGTCGGGCGATCCAAGACGAATGGATCCCGATGGCTGGGAACAACAACGAAGACGTCATGGTAGAGGGAATGAACGAACGGCAGAGGCTTCTAACAAGGTATTGTCTAAGTTTTTCGTCTCGAATCTTCCTCCGAAGTGCTCCTCACAAGATTTAAAGGAAGTGTTGAAAGGGTATGGGAATTTTGAAGGGTCGTATATTGCTAGAAAACTTGATAAATGGGGTAAAAGGTTCGCTTTCATTACGTTCTCTGGGGTTAATGATGCAGTCCGGTTGGAGAATGACATGTCGGATGTATGGCTAGGTACGTACAAGCTGTTTATTTCCATTGCTCGTTTCGTGGATGGGCAGAAAGTTCATAGGCCAGAGAGTGGGCAGCAGCGATCGGCAAAAGTTACGAAGGAGGTTCCCCATGCAAACCCTAGTTCTGTGGGTCCCGAAGTGGCGGAATCCATGCACGTTAATGCAGGACGCTCTTTCGTGGACTCGTTGTTGAATAGAAACAAGGTGGATGTTATTAACATTGATGATACAGTGGAGCGTTTCACCCACTGGTCCGATTGCGCGCTCTATGGGAAAGTATTGGACCTTAATAGCTTGACTTCTCTCAAGCAAATTCTGAAAAGGAAGGGCTGGTCAGCATTGGATATCAAGTATTTGGGAGGATTGTCAGTGGCTTTGGTGTTCTATGAAAGTAGCGATGCGGAAGGGTTTCTTAGAGACGTCCAAGGCTGGTCAGGGTTGTTCGAGTCGCTAAAGTTATGGGCTGAAGGAGGTTTCGTCGAGGAGGGTCGTATTGCGTGGTTACAAATTCACGGGGTCCCAGCACAGTTGACGTCGGATGAGGTATACGACATGATCGGTAGTAGATATGGCAAGTTGGTCCGTTCGGCGTCTTTCTCAGGAGATGTGAATAACCTCTCTTATGCTCTCATCGGTGTTCTCACTAAGGAGTGTAAGAGGGTTGTGGATAGGGTTGATATCGTTTGGAGAGGTCGCACTTTCAATGTCTGGATTGACGAGGACGCGGCCGAATGGGTTCCTGAATGTGTGGTTGATCATGAGGAGGATGATAGTAGTACCCAAAGTCAGACCGAGTCCCAGGATGAACAAGTGCAAGATGATCAGGAGGAGGGTGAAATTCCACAAGTTGAGCAGGTGCCTGATGAGCCCCTAGTTCCGGTGGACGAGGGCCAAGATGATAGTGGTGAAACTAGGGTGGAGGATGGTGCCGATAGGGTTGGAACGGAGGGTGTTCAGCCGGAAGCTTCGAAAGGTAGGAAAAAATTTCGAAGAAAATCTTTGTTCAAGAACAGAAGTGGCAGCAGCGGATCGTTAGAGCGTCCTAAGAAGAGGTCTCGGGAAAACAACGATATGTTTGGGTTAGATCGGTTGATAGGCATCCTTTCGAACAATGCGGACCAGGGTACCACTGTTGAGTGTGATTTGGATGGGTCGGAGGATATCTTTGTTACACCGGATTTAAATAGGCGATTACCGGTTGATTTGGATGTAGCGCCTCATGTAGCAAACGATCCGGAGGTTGAAGAGGTATTTGCGGCTTCCAACCTTAGTGTGGGCGATAATTCTGTAAGTGCACTTGATACTGAAGCTAATCAAACTATTCTGTTGAGTCGGGCTTTGGGGGTGGAAAATTTAGATGCTTTTGTTCCTAATGTCAAAGAGGTGTTGCGCGAAGAAGGTTATCAAGAGGTTACTCAATGAATGTTATCTCATTGAATATCCGGGGTATGGGTCGGGTTGGGAAGGCGGATTGGGTCCGAAACATTAGGGTGGCAAACGAGGTTAGCTTCATTATGTTACAGGAAACGCAATTTCGTTCTTTGGATGCGGTTCCTTTGGGTAGTTTCTGGGGGTTTGGGGAGTTCAAACACGATTGGGTTCCTTCTTCAGGGAGGTCGGGTGGTTTAGTGTCGCTTTGGGATCCTAAATTTTTTATTGTGGATAGGGTGGTGAAAAATTCTAATTGGCTTTTAGTTTCTGGGTCGATAAAGGGGAGTGGTCAATTGTATCATTTGTTGAACGTTTATGCCCCTCAGGATATAGTGCACAAAAGGGTTCTTTGGGAGGATATTAAAAGGTTAATGGGTGAGGGTGACGGGAGATGGTTAGTGGCGGGAGATTTTAACTCGGTTAGATTTGAGGAAGACAGACGGAACTCGGTTTTTAATGCGGTGGAGGCTTCCGAGTTTAATGATTTTATTAATGATGCGGACTTACATGAATACTCCTTGAAAGGGAGGCGGTTTACTTTTCTTGCAGGTGATAAGCTCAGCAGAATTGACAGGATCTTTGTCAGTTGGGATGTTTTTATGGAGTGGCCTTGTGCTGAGTATATCGCTTTGGAGAGAGTTAAATCTGATCACAGTCCGCTTTTGTTAAAGACAGGGTCGAGGAATTTTGGCCCCAAACCATTTAAATTTTATAATTCTTGGCTTGGTCGTGAAGATTTTGATTTGGTGGTGACAAAGACGTTGCAGGAAGGGGATTTTTCAGGCACTCCAGACGCTCGTTTGTTGGCTAAATTCAAATTGTTACGTAAGAATATTACTAAGTGGGCGCATACGGTTAAGGCCAACGAGATGGAGGAGAGGCGGGTTCTGGAAGAAGAGCTCAGTATTTTAGATCATATGGTGGAGGTTCGTACGCTTTCTGAAGACGAGATTTGGTCTTTGACAGAGATAAAGAGACGCATTGGGGAGTTAGATTATTTTAAACAAAGCGATCTTAAACAAAAGGCGAGGTGTAAGTGGGCTTCGAATGGGGATGATAACTCTAGATATTTTCACGGCTTTATTAATAAAAGAAAGGCGTCTAATTTTATCCCGGGCTTGGAGGTTAAAGGTAGGTGGGTGACTAATCCGGAAATTATTAAAAGGGAGGTTATGGGGTTCTTTCGGGATAAGTTCAAAGAGTCTATGGGGGTTCGGCCAAATCTGATTTGTTACGGATTGACAACCGTGAATGGGGATGAGGCGGCGCTTTTGATTGACAAGTTTTCTAACCAGGAAATTAAACGGGCGGTGTTTGATTGTGGTGCGGATAAAGCCCCGGGGCTGGATGGATTTAATTTTAAGTTCATTCGGCATTATTGGAGTGTTTTTGAGCACGATTTTCTGGCTATCTTGGATCACTTTTATACGGCGTCCAGGTTTTGCCCCGGTGTAGGTTCTTCGTTTATTACACTTATTCCTAAAATTGGCGATCCCTCGAATCTGGGGGAGTTCAGACCAATTAGTCTTATTGGCAGTATTATTAAGGTGGTGTCCAAGGTGCTAGCGAACCGACTGAAGTTGGTGTTGGGGCGCGTAGTGTCTGAGACTCAGTCTGCTTTTATTTCAGGGCGGTATATATTAGATGGTCCTCTTATGACTAGCGAGGTTATTTCTTGGGCTAAGAAGAGAGGCAGAAAGATTTTCTTATTCAAGATCGACTTCGAAAAGGCGTATGACAATGTCAACTGGGAGCTTTTACTATCAGTTATGGCTCAGATGGGTTTTCCGGGGGCTTGGTGAGAGTGGGTTCGCGGTATCTTATACTCTTCTCGTGCGGCTGTTCTTGTTAACGGTTCTCCTACGTTCGAGTTTGGTTGTCACAAAGGGATTCGTCAGGGGGATCCTTTGTCGCCGTTTCTGTTCGTTATTTTAATGGAGGCTTTCTCGGGCATGTTACGTCAGGCTAGTGATATTGGTGCCTTTCATGGGGTTAAGCTCCCCAACGAGGGCCCAACTTTATCTCACTTACTCTATGCGGATGACGCTATGATAATGGGCGATTGGTCTTTATTCAACTTTAATAATATGAGACGTGTGCTCCGTATTTTCTACTTATGTTCCGGTCTCAAGATCAATTTACATAAGTCGGTTCTTTATGGGGTTGGAGTTGAAGAAGCGGAGATCGTCAATATGGCCGCGGAGATAGGGTGTCAAAAAGGTGATTTGCCGTTTACTTACTTGGGTATAAAGGTAGGGGCAAACATGAATAGAGCTGCAAACTGGGAACCGGTGATAACTAAGTTCAAATCTCGGCTTTCGAAGTGGAAAGCAAATACTCTATCGATAGCCGGGCGCTTGACTTTAGTTAAATCGGTGTTGGATAGCCTTCCTATTTATTATTTTTCTTTGTTCAAGGCACCTAAGAAGGTTATAGGGGTTTTGGAAGGGCTTATGAGGCAGTTTCTTTGGGGCGGTTCTGAAGAGGTGCGCAAAATGTGTTGGGTGGCTTGGGATACTATTACGAAACGGATAAAAGATGGGGGTTTGGGGGTTGCGCCTCTTGAAGTTACTAATAATGCTATGGTGATTAAATGGTTGTGGCGGTTTTTGAGCGATCCCAATGCTTTGTGGAGGAGGACCATTCTTTCCATTCATGGCTCGACGCGCCAATGGGGTATGGTTCCTTGTAATAATGCTTTTACCGGTGTTTGGAAGAATTGTGCTACTTTGTGGAACAAGCTCAAGGTAGACGGTGTTGGTTTAAATTGTCTCTTTCGCGTTAATCATGGTAATGGTAGATGTATTCGGTTTTGGTTGGATACTTGGTTGGGAGTAGAGCCGCTTAAAAATTCATTTCCTGTGCTGTACGCTGCTGAAAGAAATAAGCGGGTTCTTCTTTGCGACCGGTTGGTTTCCTCAGGTGATAATTGGTTGGTCCGGTGGGAGTGGTCTCGGGCGGTGGTTAATCCGGATGAGGTAGACAGTAAAGCGGCGCTGGAAGTGATGTTACAACCCATTATTTTGCATGATAGAGAAGACGTGTGGTATTGGGCTCGTGGGGGTAATATTGGCTTTGATGTTGCTGATGTTAAGTGCTGGCTTAGAGGATCGGATTTTGGTTCTGGTTGTGATTTCAGGTGGAGTTCTTGGGTGCCTTCTAAATGCAACATTTTTATGTGGCGTGCGTTCCTGGATCGTCTCCCCACTAAAACGGCTTTAGCTAGAAGGAGTATTATGGTGGATAGTCTCTCTTGCGTGTGGTGCCAGTCGTACGACGAGTCCATTGAACACCTTTTAACGGGTTGTGCGATGGTGGCTGGGGTGTGGGATAAGGTCGCTTTGTGGTGTGGTATTCCTAGACCGTTTATCTTTCATGTGAAGGACGTTATTTCGATTCATGAGCATAGTGGCGTGGCGGGTATCAAGAAAGAAGTCCTATATGGTCTCATCATTATTACTTGTTGGAGAGTTTGGAAAGCGAGAAACGAGAAAATTTTTAATGGCTCTGACACGGATGCGGTGAGATTGGTTGCGGACATTAAGGCGTTGGGTTTTCTTTGGTACAAAAATAGGTTTAAGGGCGGGGTCGTGGATTGGGAGCATTGGTGCTCGTTTGATGTAACGTAGTTTGTTTGTTTTTTTTGGATTTCCCCGGTGTATTGGCTGTGTTCTCTGTCTTGGAGAGCATAGTCGTTTTGTGTGTTTAATGAAGTTCATCTTTCAAAAAAAAAAAATTGTTTTTCTTTAAAAATCATTAACGTAGTAAATACAGTATATTCTTAAATTTGATATATAAAACTATCTATATATAGATAGATGCTTTCCAATAATACATGTACTCAATCTCTGAGAGAAATTAACTGAACCCAATCAGTTAAAGATGGCTCTATCACAATCATCCCAGGAAGGAAATACTAATTATTCCCCAAATGAACAAGCCATCATTAATTCAGAGAGAAGAGAAGAAGGTGAGAAGATGAAACAATATGTTGGCGTCCGAAAGAGACCATGGGGAAAGTTTGCAGCAGAGATAAGGGATTCAACCCGAAACGGGAAGAGGGTTTGGCTCGGGACATTTGATACAGCAGAGGCAGCAGCTTTGGCATACGATCAAGCGTCGTACTCAATGAGGGGCACTTCATCGGTTCTAAACTTTTCGGTTGAAACCATTAAGGACTCTTTGAATAGAATCCAGTATTGCAGCAACGTGGATGGGAAATCTCCTGCACTTGCTTTAAAGGCGAAGCATAAGCTTCAGAGATCAATGTCTTTGTCGTCGAAATCGGGAGTAGAATACAAGCAGCCAAAGAACTTACTGATTTTGGAAGATCTAGGATCAGATTTGTTGGAGGAGTTGTTAAGTTCATGGTGATTACTTATTATTTTTTTTTTCTGCTCAAATTTCGTATTCTCCACCCTTGGAGTCTTGTTATTGATCATGAGTATATATCAGCAATATTTATGAATGATGAAGATTGTGGTTTATATGAAAGTTCTATTAGGTTCAATTGCGGCAAAGCGATTGAAATTAAAGTGTTCCTTCCTTTGAGATGATGATGAATTTGAGCCCTATTAAAGACGGATTTAGGGTAATTTAAGCTGGTGAAAAGAAAGATTATGTTAGAAAATAAGTCAATTTGTTGTCTTTTTAAGGCAAATTTTAATAGAATTACGATGAGTTACATTGTTACAAAACACTACATTTAGGTTAAGGTTAGCCTACTTGCTGCTAAATGTTCATGTGTCACTATCCTAGTGCATGTGTTACTTTCACACGTTTTATATTTTTATTTCAATCTTCAAAATATTTGTTTTTGTTTTCTAATTTTTGCTGGGTTGTGAATGGTGTTTTACTATTTTGAGTGTGAATATGTCAATGAACTGAAGAATAGTTTCAATAAAATATAATTACTTTTTTGTAAAATCAAAGGATTGTAAAAGGAATCTAAGATTTTTAATAAAAAAAAATACTTCATAAAGTATATATATCTATACTATATTAATAAGCATATAGGAAGGGCAGAAATGGTCTTTTTACACTGTACAATACTTGGAAGCTTAATGTACAAGTATCCATTGCATAAAACTCTTAAAATTTTATGGGGTGCAAGTTATTATGCATTATGTACAAGCCTACTATAGAAAATAAAAAAACACACGGAACAACAAATCTGATTAGGGTTTTCAAGATTCATTCATCATATTACATTCCAAAGCCTATCCGCCTCTTTCTTTTTCTCTCTCTCTCTCTTTCTCAACCGATTCAACAACATCAAGGAGATTTCACCTTGATTTCATCAGATCTAAGAAGATTTCACAATGATTTAACCAGATCTATAAAGATTTCGAGCCCCGGTTCTGATTTGGGCTTCTTTTTGCGTTATTTCTACCTTCGTCAAGGGTAAGTGACCATGTTTTGATTCTGAACACGATTTCGTTTATGTTTAGAGATTAATCTTCATTATTGTAGGTCATGGTTTAAAGAGTAGGTCACAGTTTGAGAAAAGCTCAAGATCGAGCTGTTGTTTTGTGATTTATAGGTATCCTCTCTCAATCTGCTGTTGCTAACTTCATTTGTTTAGTGTCAAGTAATATTGGGGATATTTGATTTATGTTCACATTTTGGTTTATATGTGCTTTCAGAGGTGCACAGTCAACGCATCCGGTGGTCAGGTTTTGGTGTTGTTATATCTGGACTCTTAACTGTTGCATATCCTGTTAAGTTCTTCCCTCATTTCTTTGGGAAGCTTAATAAGTTTTGTTTTCCTAATGTTTTGATGTTTAAATGTTTATACTGTTAAGTTGGCTTGTAAAAAGGATAAACCTGAGTGTTCAAGGATAATTCGGTTCTTTTAGCCGAATCTAAATACGTAAGTTATCAAAAACCTTTTTAATAAACATGTGGTATTCTGGTTGGTCTGCTTAACACGGTTAATTAAACAAGTCATGTACTCATGTTAGGGTAGACATGTTTAACCCATTTAATTAAAAAGTCGACCTGCCGACCAGTGGCGGAGATTGAAAAAATTTAAATGCTCATAAAAGATATGGTGGGATGGGAACAATCCTTGTAACAAAGGTTCTTAGTGTAGAAAAAATAATATTATATATAGTTGGTGAATGTTATTTCTTGTTTCTTTAATCTGCTTTGTAAGATTTGTAGCTCAGCTTTGGGATATCTATGTTTTAAACAGATCCTCCAGGTACTGGGTTCATGCGAACAGCCATTAATTTGAGCCAAGATGGGTGGAGGTGCATTCGCAAGGATAGCATCATATAGGTGCATTTCAAGGTATATTGATGTTTAAATTCTAAAGCAACTTAATGAATTTAGTAATAGCTCATGTAACATGTTTTGCTTGATGTTTTACCTTGCTGTTTCACTTTATTATATTTCAATTTTGATAGTTTATTAAGTTGAGATGCACTTGTTCTAGCTTTGTAGAACATGCACGAAACAACCCTTCCTGTCTTAAGTTGCCTTTAATTAAAATTAAGAGGTACTTATAAGATGTTTTAGCTCATAAGGAAGACATTTCATTCACCCATTTCTGTCTTGGAGCTACGAGTATCACATAGGTAAAAAATATTGTGCTAATGGTCAGCCTTGTTCACTGGTTTTCTTATTAATTGCTGTGTATTTATCTGTTATTTCCTTATTGCTTTCAAACCTTTTCAAGGTATTCACTTCATTGAATTTGGTGATTAGCTAATGTTGACTTTTGATATAAAAATATAATGATTAGCTCATCAATGACATTTTTATAGTTTGGTTGATTGGAACAAGTTCGTATATTCTTTCTATGGAGAGAGCGCTTTGAGGAGTTTGATTGGAAGTTGCCACCATGGTTGAGTGAGGCACGTCAAGTATCAAGACTTGAATCAATGACGCGTCATCTAATTAACTAACTAATGTGAGTTGTAATAACCATTTTGTTTCTTTTTAGCCTTATTAATAGTTTATGCTGATACACATGTTTGTAAATTATAGTCGTCGAATCTTTTCTAGATTGGGGAAGAGCTGGGAGATACGTATAGTTATATGGCTCTTTGTTTCCCTCCAAGGCTTGCATTCACAGGTAAATGCAGTTCGGTACCAATGCCTATGTTGTTGGCGAACTGGCCTCCAATGGGGTAG
Source organism: Ambrosia artemisiifolia (assembly GCA_032199755.1). Taxonomy (NCBI): domain Eukaryota; kingdom Viridiplantae; phylum Streptophyta; class Magnoliopsida; order Asterales; family Asteraceae; genus Ambrosia; species Ambrosia artemisiifolia. The sequence goes on along the minus strand of CM063517.1, from coordinate 15,706,176 downwards.
CTTATAAAAATTTGATTTTTTCCCATTGACGTATTAAAAAATCTAATTTTTTTTCCCATTAACGAATCTGATTTTTTTTTCTATTATCATTGCTTGTGAATAATCTTTATGTTTAAAAGTTCGGATGAATAGACCTTTTAACATCTGCTGATTAGTACAGTAAATATTTATTAAACTTTGCTGCAAAATAGGATAGCAATGAATGAGATTTGAGTTACACAGAGATTTGAGGGCAAGAAATAAAGCGTGGTGTGTGGTGGTGTTTAATAGCCGTGGTTGTGCTGATAGTCCTGTTACCACATCTCAGTTTTCCATTTTTTAATAAACTATTGTGTTTTAAACCTTTGATAAAACAATTGTTTTGTTGCTGCATCATTTGTATTATTATATATTGGTGTTAACACAGGTTATGCGCTTTGGTTTGTAGGTGATCCAACAAAGGAGGTACTGAAAGACTCATGTCAAGACTTGATGATGATATATCAACATGTCCAGAGCAACTTTGACCAAGCAATTGCTGTTCCAAAAGGTGACTAAATATATATGTAATCATAGGGAAGATGTGGCCAAGCTATTGTTTTTCAATTTGAACAATTTGCTTGATTTGTGTAATCATTCTGTTGTTGTTTTAATCACATATATAGTTGTTGGGTGATCACATGGGGTTACCTTTATGTTATTAACTATTGTTTTAAACAATTACAGTGTACGCCAATATATACATAGGGTTATCTTGCTGTTATCAACTATACAATAGAATGTACCTGGTTATTAAACATATATAGCTGTTTGAAAACTTACAGTTGTATCCAGGTCAAAAAGGAAAGAAAAAAACGGGCTGGTGTTCGAGCGAGAGAGATGGGACTGTGAACCGCAATAAAAAGTAAGAAATAAGTTACGAATGTCATTATGTTTTTATTCAGACAAAATTTAGCATTTAACAGTCGACATTACGTTACTTTGAACCCTTCGTCATCATATATTTGAATTTATATGCAGGCGACTAAGGTTTTCAGTTGGATGCGACACCGATGGTCGATTGGGAACACGAAGCAAAAACTAAAGGAACACTGGTACCTTTAACTTGTCTTGAGTAAAAGCAGGAGCAACAATCTTACAATGTTTGGCCCATTTTTTGTCTTCGTAGGTGGGTAACCCATGAACCATTAGTTTGACCATTGGGTTGGGGGTGGCCTTCTTGTAAATCTTATTGTTAATTAAAACCTCTTTAATTAGTTCAGGATCCATGATGCTGATCCTTGTAGTAGGTCCTACCCAGTTGCTCATCAACTCATTGATCAAGGCAAACCTTCTGAAGCTCTTCAAACGGTAACTCATGTTTTTATTAAATTATTGTACCTTGATTATTTTGTAATTAGTTGTTGATGTTTAGTTCATGTTGTTGTTTTTGTTTAGTATATGGTGTGATTGAATAGGAATTTGGTATTTTTTCTGATGTAATTGAAGTTTTTAAATTAGGTTTTTCAGATTTATAACATTGTTTTCATTTGCTTTGAAATGATACAAAAAACATTGGCTGAAAATGCTGGGATTAACGCCATGGAGATCATATCCAGTCTATATGCAGAGCACTCATCCGGAAATATCAGAGTTGGTATTGACTTGGATCTTTTCGTCAGAAAGTAAGCAGTTCTACTCACCTTTTTACTTGCATTTATTTACCTGATTTAAAACTAAATGTGATTTTTTGCATTAATCAGCGGATTCATTAGTTTTAAACCTCAAATTTATTAGTATTAACATTAGAAGCTTCTAAACAATTAAACTGAATGTGGTTTTCAAGCTACTTCCAGATGTGGGCTGAAGGAAGAGCGATTGCGGAGCAGTTTCTGGCGACAACTGCTGATGCGAAGATGTATGCTGAGCGTTTGGGTGAGCTTTCTCCTGCATTGGGCTTTGATGGGTCGCTGGTAATTCTATACATTCTATGCTAGAGATTTTAGTTCTTGATGCTTTTAGATGTATTAATTCGTTTTATATATTCTGATTGTTATTAGTGATACAAAGATTAGCTTGGAGCGCAATAAGTTCTACACAATGGGGGACAGATTTGATGCTAGGATCAGCTGATTATCAGCAGGCCTGCTGGAGCTGGGCCAATGATTCTGCCAGCCGAACTCATTGAGTTCCAACAGCTTCACACTTATATGAAGATATTCTAGCTAAGAAGGTATACAATATTTTGCATGTTTTCTGTTATTTTTTTTTCATGTTTTGTCTCTTACACTTCATTTTTCTGAAGAAGCTTAAGTTGAGGCGCGCGCTCCTCAAGCCTGTAAAAACTAAAAAAAAATAAAAAACCGAGCCTATTTTTCGCTTTATGGAATTTTCCAAGGCCATAGAAATTAAGGTCTGTTTATGTAACAGAAATTAAGGTCTATTTTTCGCTTTAGTTAGATTCACCAGAATTGTTTGTTTAAACATTACTTGTTTTTAAGGCCATAGAAATTAAGGTCTGTTTATGTAACAGACTGTTAAACAACAGTAAATGGTTCTCTTTAATAAATAATGAGTGTCTTACTTGTAAACACAATCAACCTGTTTGGCCTGTTTTTTTAGTTTTCAAGTTTTTCCATTTGACCCATTAGCAGTATAACACAAGGCCAAAGCATTGTTGTTATAACCTGCAAAGCATTGTTGTTATATTTGAATTCAAACTTGTACCAGCCAGCTGTCATTTTACAGCTGTAAAAGTACTAACCCTTCAATTAGATTCTTTTGATATTCTCATGCAAAGTTTTACATAACTTTTGATATTTCAAAGTCAAATAGCCCCTTTCAATATGACCAGCTTTTACAGATGTGAACAGTGACGGTACAACATACATTGTGCATAGTGTCAGGAAAGCATGCCTTGGAAGTTTGCCTGTATCATATCTTTAACATCAGACCCCTACAAGTCTACAACTACTATACAGTGTACAACTATTACTATACTCAGCATTATATCACTTGTTATGTAGTATTGCTGGTCGGAACATATAAATATAAATCCTTTATAGGTATTTTAGTAATTTCTACTCTATTCAATTTACATTTGTATATTTTTTTATTCTAATAACCATGAATATTTACTTGTGTTGCTAGGTCCATAACCTGCAATTTAGAGGAAAAAATATGGTTGGCGGTCATTGTAGAGTTGATGTCAAAATATTCTTATCAGGTACTCCATTAACCATTTCTTCATTAATTTCAAGCAAAATAACCTATTTGTTCATTACGATTGTTTAATGCTCACAAGGTAGTTATATGTGATTATCAAAGAGTATTTTTATTAATTTTGACTTCTATTCAAAGTGTGAAACACTTGTGCTAAAATACATATGATGTTGGCATTCATATATTTTCTGGTGTTGGGGGCGTTAAGGGGTGTTATTGGCTAAGGTGGCTAGGGACGCACCACCCCACATCACCCAATCTTACGGACATGCTAAATTTTCCACCCTTTGTGCAGCTCAAAACATTATTTTATTTCTTTGTATGATAATTTTTTTCCAACTATATAAATCATTGCGTATTGGAATATGTTTATTTGCTATAGTCCAATCAATCAGCATGGAGGCGATTTTTGGAAAGAGTCGGAGAGTTGGATTCGGTGGTTAGTTCTTCGTACGTGTTTATGCTACACATAAATCTCATGGTAAGGTGAGATTTTGTGTATTGTACCTTACTCTGCAGTTTTTTATCAGGTATCAATAACACCTAACTGAGTTTGCGTATTATACCTTCTCTGCAGTTTTTGATCAGGTATCAATCACCCCTAACTGATTCAACATCAAATAGCAATGGTGTCACCCCAAGTGGCCAACACTACTTCTAGATTCAGTTTTTTGGATGCGCGCCTCGAGGAGAGACGCTAAGAAATCGTGTCTCATGGTGTTTTTTATACGTGCACCTCAAAGGGTCGAGGCAATAAGAAACCTTGTGCCACATGTTCGCCTCATGAGGTTATACTTCTGCGCAATTCACATTAGCCATAAGGCCTTGTTAATTGGTCAACCTGAATGGAGATTCGATCTCACCGTTTATTATGGCCAAGTGTTTTGGTTCATATGTTGAGAGTGAATCTATAGATAACTGTTTGATTTGAGATGAATATTAATTAATGGAGCTTTTAGTTATATCTTTATTTCAGTTTTTAACCACCTACAGGCTACTCAGGTATTTAAAAGTTTTCTTTAAAACACCCTCTTAACTGAAACCACTTTATTCTATTAAAATATGAAACTACATTAGAGTCCCCAAATCATGTATCCGGTCATCTTTTTCTTATAAAGAAGGTGCAACTGACCCCCTTGTACTTTGGTGCAACTATCATACATAATTTCATTTATTTGACATACATTTATTTTATCAGTGGTTGTCAAGAGAAGATTAGACAGGCTGTTGGGAGATAAGCTCAGTATAAAAGATTTTTCTGTAATGTTTATGTACATTTATCGCTATAGTTATCATTCTTGATTATAAACTATTGACCACAGTTTGCAATTTTTGTGTTTCTTGTTAGAGTATGTCATCTGTGGTGGACCCCTTTGTTCGCACATATGTGGATTCAATCGCTATAGTAATAAAGCCAATTCATATTCAATCGCCTTAGTAATAAAGACAATCCATATTCAATCACTTTTAGCTTGCAAGCCTAGCAAATCAGTTGACATACGCAGTGAATTTGCTATCCGGTACAAGATGGACATTCATAATGAAAACTTAACTTTGAACCAATTGATAACCATTATATTTGCTTGAATTGGAATGTGAAAGTTGCTACCAGATTGAACTTGAACAAATTGATAATGAATCTACACTTGACAACAAATTAGCTACGTTGTATCGCATTGCAAATTGTTGCCGCCGCCGCATCGCGCGGGTTTCTCACTAGTATATATATATATATATAGGGTAGGGATCCTAAGAGAACCAACCCCTATTTGAGAACTGAGAGAACCATTCTGGGCCACACATTTCATATAAAGGCAAAAAAAAAAAAAAAAATTTTTTTTTTTTTTTTTTTTTGCTTTAATCGCACATTTTTATGCAAGGAAAAAATTTTTTTTTATTTTTTTGAATTTTTTTTTCATTTATACATATGTGTATATGTCAATTATACATATGTGTATATAGCAATTATACATATGTGTATATAGCATTTTTCAGCTATACATATGTGTATATTTCAGTTATACATATGTGTATATTGAATTATACATATGTGTATATTGAATTATACATATGTGTATAATGCAATTATACACATGTGTATACTGAAAAAAAAATACAAAAAAAATAAAAAAAAAAATTTCTTACATATAAAGCAGCGATTTTTGCAAAAAAAAAAAATAGAGAAATGTGTGGCCCAGAATGGTTCTCTCAGTTCTCAATTTGGGGAAAGGTTCTCATTTGAACCAAATCCTATATATATATATATATATATATATATATATATATGTATGTATGTTTATGTAAGTTGCGGGTAGAAGAAAAAATACGAAAGGTGCAAACAAGCCGAGCCAAGATTGAGCTAGAATATGGCATATTATTTTAAGTTTATAGTTTGCAAAGATCACCAATATATATATTTTTTTGTCGACTAAGGGTATCATTTTAACTTTATACATAAATAGATAAAAATAAATACAAATAAAAGAATTATCTATTATGTAGCTTCTCAGTCTCTTTTTAACCTATTGGAACGGGTTAGTATTGATACACCATATTGACTATTTTGACACCCCTCCACCCATCACTCTATATCTATATATATATCTATATATATAATAAAAGAAAGCAATTTTAATGACATGGCACTCAAGGAAGTATTCTCCTCCTTGAGTGTGCCATGTGTCATGCCATGTGGCAAATTAAAAATAAATAAATAATAATATAAAACCTAATAATCTATTAAAATTAAATTGAGTTATTTTAGGAAAAAAGAATTTAAAAACAAATTTAAATTTTTCTCTCTTATGTTTCCTCCCATAATTTTTAAACGTTAATATCTTTTATATACGAGATTTTTTAAAGAAAAAAATTACACCAAATTAACGAGCGTTTTATTATCTTTCCAACGAGTACCATAGTGCTATATAAAAAACGGAGAAAAAAACGACCATTTTTGTGTGGTTTCGTTCATACAGGAAAAAAACACACAAAGTGTTCATGTTATTCATTAATCATGTTTTTTTCTTTTAAACCAAGTTCTTATCTACGATGTTGAAATTCAGCCTAATTGCCATGCTATCATTAGAATTTTACTCTTCTAAAGATGCTTAGGTATACTTCATCAAGAGAAGTTAGGAGAAAGAATCGCGCAACACTACAACATATGGTGTCACCTTATAGCAAGTTTATTTTTTTATTTATTTAATTAGAAGAGTAATAATTATTACTATTAGTATTAGTATTATTAGAATTGTTATATTTTTCAACCCCGGGACGCTCCCGGGATAAAATCTAGTATATATATAAAACAAAGCCCTTTTGCTGACGTGGCGTCCAATGGTGACTCCAACCTCCCCTCTATAGTGCCACGTGGCATCCTTAATGAATGTTTTTGGTGTTTTTTAATTATTTCGTTTTTTTAATTAAATAAAAAAAAGAAAAAGATAAAACCCTAAAGTTATTAAATCCTAACCTCCTCATTCACTCTCCCAAACCCTAAAAACCTTTTTCTTTTCCTCCTCTATTCACAAACCCTAAAAAAACCCTCCCAATCTCTGGCTGCTATCTCTCTCTCACTCTTAATCTGATCGAAGGTAAGGATAATACTTCAATCTTTCAAATTTTTATAAACCCAACAACAATAATATTAATATTATCGTCAGAATTCTCTTGCCGTTGATGATTCCACTGTTCTCTCTCTCTCTCTCTCTCTCTCTAAACCCAATACCACCTGCCGGCCAACCATATACACTCACCGGAAAAACATTCACCGATCATAATATTTACCAATTTCTTCATCCGGTACCCTTCATCCATACATCACCTACTCAAAACATACCTTTATTATTATTATTATTATAATATAATTATTATTATATATGCAATTATGCATAATAATTGTTTATTTAACTCTTTTCACTTTATTTTTGATTTTGCAGGTTCAATTGAATCGGTGAAGTTTAGATTCGACAGATCGGTGATGCAACTGATTTTTTTAGTGTTACGTATAAAAACTGTTCTTCCTGTTTTAGATGGCAGCTTTTAACATCCAGGAGGCACTTATCTGGAAAGAAAAAATTGAGTCTGTTATTGATCAGGTATATATTTTTACAAACTAATATTATTGTTAGCACACGATTTTTCTTAACTTTTGTCAAACATGTGTAATCTTTTACCTATGTCCTTGTGAAAGCTAATGTCTTCTCAACAATTTTCAGTCTGATCTGTGTTTGTATGTGTGTGTGTGATTTAATATTAGTACTGCAAGGATAATTGGGTATTATAATGCTTTGTTTTTTGTGTGTGATTTAATATTAGTACTGCAAGGATAATTGGGTATTATAATGCTTTGTTTTTTATAATTTATGTTACTTTTGTGAAATTATTATTATTATTATTATTATGACTCAGTCTTCGTACAGAGGTCGATCGGTTGGGGATTACGTGGTAGGGAGACAGCTCGGATCAGGTTCGTTTTCTGTGGTGTGGCATTCGAGGCATAAGGTTCATGGTTAGATCGAAGGTATGATATTATTACTGTTATTCACCTTATTTCATGCTTAAAGATTTAGTTTTTGTTTTTTTAGTGATTGTTATTGAGGTTAACACCCTTCTCCTTTATATATATATATATATATATTAATAGATAATAGATTATTGTTCTTTTTTATTTTTTGCAGAGAGGTGAGTTTTGTTAGGTTGAGTTAAGTTTAATTTATATCAGTTTAGTTTAATTTGTTAAGAGAATTGATACATGTATTGGAAGATTGTTTACATCTATTACTCATAGGTCTGTTTCAATGTCAGTTGAGTTGTATAGTATAATAGATTTATGTTTCATTAGGTACTTAAAGCTGAGTTGAGTTACATGTTTCATTAGTTACTTTAAGTTGAGTTTACTTACATTCAGTTAAGCTTAATTTATGTCACTTAAGTTTACTCTTAACAGATTTGATAGAGGTATTGGTGGTTATGTAAGTTCCATTATATCAGTTTAGTTTAATTTGTTAAGAGAATTGATACATGTATTAAGTGGAATGGTGTGTGATCTGTGATGAGAGTTTAGGATTTTTCCTATCAACCCCGGGACCTTCCCGGGGTAATCGGCTAGTTTACATATATACATATATAGAGAGAGTGTGTGTGTCAAAATAGCCTAAATTAGATGTACCAAATTAAAGCCACACCCTTATATTATTAATTATATAGTTTGGCAATCACATATAGGAGTGTCCATGAGCCGAGCCAAGATAAGCTTGGTTTGGTTATAAACCGAGTCGGCTCGACTCTTCTCGCATTTGAACCGAGCTAAAAATCAAAGCACAAGCTCGGCTTGGTTTGGCTCGAAACTAATAAAAAAAATAGTTTTCAAAATTCATTATTCTAAAAAATTATTCAATAGTTCAAAATAACCCATTTAATATAAGTTCAAGCAAATACAAAATAAGTCTCAAATTTCAACAAAATTTAGTATAAGTTCATCAGCATATGAATTAACCCCCTAAATATGTAATAGATGTTCTATTAAACTCCTAAATACTGACCTCTTTGAAATCAAAAACACTATTGAGTTTGATAACATAAGAACTTGAATAATTATCATTATGCTACGGTAATAAAATAACTTGATTGGTTGTAAATTCAGTCCCAAGCACAGAATCTCTATGTTACTATTAACAAATATTAAATATGTAGCATGTTCCCCCTTATTTTTTAACATTTTATAGTATATTATATGTATATAAGAATAATACATATTAAAAATAATTATAATTATCCGAGCCAAACCGAGCCAGCTCGGCTAGTTACGAACGAAGCCGACCTAGGCTCAAGCTAAATCCGAGCGAGCTACAAGCCACAAGCTTTTTGGACAACCCTAATCCCATAAATAATCAAGCCTTTGGTTATTGGCACAACCCCCCCCCCCCCCACCCCCACACACACACAACATTTACACATCCTTGGTTGACTTATACACCGACGTATAGGTCCAATGATTTGGTGTCATATAATCTTCTGTGTTATGGAATGTTTTGACTAAACCTATACATTGCGTATAGAGTTATATGCGGTGTATAGGTAGAAATGGGTTTTTTCATGTTGGAAAACTAAATCTCGGGTGAAATGCATGACCCTTCGGATACTTTATGGTTGACTTATACACCGCATATAGGGCTATACGCGGCGTATAGGTCCAATGATTTGGTGTCATAGAATGTTCTGTGTTAGGGAATGTTTTGACTAACCATATACATTGCGTGTAGAGCTATATGCGGTGTATAGGTAGAAATGGGTTTTTTCATGTTGGAAAACTAAATCTCGGGTGAAATGCATGACCCTCCGGATACTATATGCATTGTCGCATCCCGCGACCTAATAATCCAAATTCTTAGACCATAAGGAGTGGAGGGGGGAAGAGGGGGATGAAGCGTCATGTGGCACTTGTGGGGGGGCATGTGTGACGGGTGAAAATTGTGGGGAGTGGAAGGGGGGAGGGGGAAAGGAATATTATTATTATTATTATTATTATTATTATTATTATTATTATTATTATTATAAATTGTGTGTTAGATTTAAAAAAAAAAAGCCAATCAAAAAATGTCACATGTCCCAAACCAACCCCCCTCTCCGGACACTCTTACAGATGTACTTTCTGAGATATAAAATTCCTAACACATGCGAAAATAAAATTATAATAAGTTATTTTGAATGACTAGAATTTAAAAAGATGCTAGCAGAGAGCCCGCGCGATGCGACGGAAAACACAAACACTACTAGGGTTTGCATGGTTAGGTTGGTTCAGTTATTAATTATCCTCGGCCGACAGCAAAACCGAAAACTATACCATGTGCCGGTACCGTAATTAGCGAGTCGTGTTTAGAATGGTGTATTTTTGTTGTGTCGTAAACTATACCAATTGTCAGTATCGTGCTAGTAACGAAACAAAATGAAACAAACCGATCTGATACAAAACGAAAAATGTTGGTACCGTATCGGTGTCGGTATTCATTTTTTTCGGTTTTTGATCAACGCAACTATTTTGTTTATTTTAAACTATATTTTTTTATAAAATTCTTTATGTACCGTTGCGTCGTATTTTATTTTTGTTTCGATATAAGTTTTATTCAAACTGAACCGCCTTGACACACGGAGCTCAAGCTCGAAATTAAACGAGACAGCTCGGCTTGGCTTAAACACAAGCTCAGAGTTAAATGAGCCTAACAACTATCCAAGCCAAGAGTCGAGTCGAGCTAGGCTCGAGCTCGTCTTAGTTACAAAATCACTCAGCTCAGCTAAGGTAGTTTCAAATATTGTTTTTTAGGTAATTTTTTTCAAGCTTTTTACAAATGAGCTATGAGCCGAGTCACGAATCGTGAGTTTTTTGAACAACCTAGATAACCCACTCGTTAGTTAACTTTGATAAAGCAAACATGTGTTGAATGATAATTGGGAAGAGGGCACTGCTTTGTCCTTTACCGTCGGCGGATTCCTGCAACAAGATCGAGTGTACAAAATTAGTAAAATAATATCAACTTTTCTTCTAAAGAATTTTCTTAAATGCCGCTTCGTTGTCTTCATTACTATTTACTATCATTCAAACTTTGTTGGAGAACCCTCAGCGATGGAAGTTCCAAATTACTCGTATACATTTTATGTATTTGTTGTGTGTCAGTGTCAGTGTGTATGTACTATATATATACACACACACATGTGGTTGTGTTGAAGAATTTATGGTAATCGGTGCTGGCCAAGAAGAGAATGCTTGCAAGCATATTAAATGAAGTTTGGAAGATGCTTCATCTCATATGGTATGCAAATAATTAATTATCTAATTATGTACGTTTCGATAGTAATAAAATAAGTTAATAATAAAAGTATATTATCCTATAATATTAAATTAAAAGCATGCCAGGCATACAACAATAATTGCGTTAATTATAACTGTTGACATAACTAAAGACAACGTTCTTGACATAACTAAAGACAATGTTCTTGTAGCTTCAAGATTATCATATCTGGTGTGTGTTTTAGTGGGTAATGCATAGTATATGTATATTCGTTAGATTTCATTTTTTTTCTTGTATAGATTCATACCATAAAAATTAAAATTAAAAAAGGTTAATGATTTGTAGGCAACAAATGCAATAAGTAACATTACAGTATACATTGATTTGTAGGCAACAAATGCAATAAGTAACATTACAGTATACATTGATTTGTAGGCAACAAATGCAATAAGTAACATTACAGTATACATATTTGCATAACATGAGTTATAAGTGAACTCAAAATTTGGATTTTTTTTATTGTTAATTAGAGTATGTATGTGTTAAAGACTTTTTCTTTTAGTTAGAGCATTCACATCCCATCCACCATTTTTTACCCTATAATTTAACTAAAAATTACACTTTTTAAAATTTATCTCTCATTTTAAAAAACTTCCCACATCCCATCCACCATTTTTATCTTTATCTTACTCACAAACACATATTTTATTATATTTCTCGTTTTCATACACTCACAATAATTTGGTGGAGGGTGAATAGTAGCTTTTTATATATAAAAAACTAGGATAACAAATTTTCATAATATAAAGATGGGGTATAAAATGGTGGATGGGTTGTAGTGTGTTTTTAGTAGGATTTTTTAAATTTTAAAGATGGGGGAAGGTTTGATGGGTGGGTTGTGAATGCTCTTACTTATTAGGACTCTTTATCGATCACTATCACTATCATATTTATTCAATAAATAACACCTGAAAGTTTATACTTTATACAAGTGAACTGAAAGGATTATTGGTCGAATTAACAATATTGCATCATTATCATTTGTTTTAAGGTTTAGTCATTATTGTTCTTATTAATAATGATGACTTTTTGAAACAAATTATATTATATTATCATATGGCAGATAAAATACAAATATTAGTTATTATTATCATTAGTTATTATATACAAAGACAAATATGTCCTAGTTGCAAGACTATGTTTAATCTTATATATATCAAAAATGAATATATAATGATCTTAATAAGTAAAACACTTCGAAATTTTAAAACTCAGCTAAAAGCATATGGAATCTGAAGGATGTTTTGTCAAATTCACATAACATAGATCATGTTCTTGTTATTTGTTTTTGTTATTGGTATTTCTAATCAAATATTTAAACAACGATGAGTTTTAAGAAGCAAATAGTATTATATTATCATATGTCAGGTATGACAGATAAGTATTGACTGAGAACATAAATAAAGACAAAGATGTCTTAATCGCAAGATTATTATACTTTCAACATGGTAATGACAGCCAGGAAGCGAAACAAAATCGCCTAATATAATATTATGTGACATCGTATGTAGCTCTATTACTAAAGTAGCATCTCTTTCTTTCAAAAGCAGTAATCGTCATGCCGAGTAAACTACACAATCGGTTACTAAGCATATAACACATCATTTGATGCAATGAATAGTAATAATCTGTACCTAAATGCTAGTACTGATATATGATATTTAATTGTTTATTATTGAATTTATTCAATATATTGTTAATATAAATATACAGTTTATTAGTTTAATCAACTGTATGTCTGTATGGGCTATATTTTAAATTTCCAAACTAAGGCACTAAGCTAATTGTTTTTCGTTTGCTGGTTTACTTGGTTTGGGCTAAAAAAAAGCCCACCTAATTACCCACAAGGCCACAATGCCACAAACACTATATATCACAAAACCTATTCGGATTTTATCATGGTGGGCTCAAACCGGTTTTTTTAAACGATTCTGTTTACGAATCAATTTTTAGTTGATAATCCTGGACCTACCCGAATCGATATGGCCCGGGTTAAACACTGGTTCTGGCCCAAACCTATTCCCAAACCAATGCTTTTTTAGATAAACTAGTGGGATGCCCGCGCGTTGCCGCGGGGTGACATATATTGTAGCACATAATGTCGGAAACCTACGCGATGCAACGGTGACGATAATGTAATAACAAATTCGTGTTGTTTTGCTTATTAATTCCTTCTAAAAAGGTATTGCTTTAGTCCCCACAACAGCCATCACAAAGTTCACATATTCTAGGCTTTCGCAGCTTCAATGGCAGCCGGAGGTGCAGCCCCGCCCGTGGTTTGCCTGTAGATAACATATAGTCAATTGGCTTAAAAAATCCATGGGAAAAAATGGGAACTGTTTAATAAATGTGACAACTTACAATCCAACAATCACTTTGATAGCATCATAAATTCCCCCCTGAGCTCCATGTGAGTGTACCAATCATGAAAATTCATAGAGGAAGCTCTCTCGTGAAAAGACCCCAAACTCCAAGCTTCTTCACAATTTTAAAATATTCAAACCATATATAATGGTAGCATATGATCAGAACATCAAAACTGAACCTCTGTAACAACAAATTCCTTCATCCATGCCCTCGCAAATCCAAAATGTCCCCAATCTGAACTATGAATAAGAATCTCTTCACCATGAAAATGATAATGTATTATCAACTGACTTATTCCATAACAGATCCCTAACCAATAACATCAACATAAAACACTAAAAACAAAACAAACCAGAAAACGAACAAACAGTTTAATACCCATATGAAAAAAACTAAAGAGATTAACTTACAAATCCTATAACCTCTTGAAGACGAAGACTGCTCCGTGTATGGAGGGAGATGAAAGAGAAAACCTACGACAAGATTAGAAGTCGACCGTCAATTAAACCCTTTTAATGAACATATCTATTCATTCGACTTATAATTTCATAAAAGAAGGTAATATATTGAACAAAATCAAAATGGTGTGATTTACCTCTCGAAGCTCGTCGTCTTGTACTCGTTCATTGGAGGTTCATAAGGTGTTGGTTGGGATCATGTGTTATGAATGGGAATGGGTTGTTCACATTCTTGTATTTAAAGAAATTGATTATAGTGAAGATTGTCAATCGAAGGGTGTTGTTAAATGAAACGTAGAATTCAATTTGCGACATTTACTCTTGTTGAATGCTAGAGAAACGTATAAAGCATTGATTGCATCAGACGTAGTGAATTCAATTTGCAATCTTTTGTATCCCATTACCTTATGTATTTGTTCAATGCTAAAATGCCTCATTTACCCCTATACAAATGCATCAAATGTTTGTACTTCCTGCAATTAAATTTATACTTACTTAACTTTTGCAGGAATCCTTGCCTCATGCTTTATTATATAGTATAGATAAATTTTGATAATTTTAAGAGTAAATTCCTTTTTAAGTCTCTGTATTATGGGGGTTTTAACTATTTGAGTACAAAATTTAAATTTTTAACATTATAAATGCCTATGTTTTAATTCTGTAACACTCTGAGTCCAATTTTGTGATGTCGTTAACTAAGTCAGTTAAGTATAAGGGTATTTCAGTCATTTTACATATATGTACAGCTTTATAATACATAAGGTATAATGAATAAGTCTTTAATGCATAAAGGTTTTGATTATATATCAAAAATAAATATTATATACTATACACACATACATAGCTTATTCACACACTTCGCTTCCCCACTCATACTCCAACCGGTCACCCCCACCCCACCACTGCCTCACAACCACCACCCACCGTTGCACACACCACCACCATTGTAGAACCCCACTGCACCTCCACCACCGCTCCACCACCACTATAAACCCCACACATTTGCAGGCACAATCTCTCCTTCACTCGGCCATCCCACCAATACTACACATTTATCACCGCCTTTCCAGGACCACTAGTTTCACACGACAACCACCCTCCTCCTGCCACATTGCATCATTTTGATCTTAACCATAACCTAATCTGGATCTGAACCCTAATCCCAAAACAAAAACAGATCAAAACTCAAAAACCCTAACCTGCTAACACTATCCCCAAACAAAAACCCATCTCCTCAACTTAGACCACGGTAACCCTCTACCAAAAATCATAACCTTCTACCAACGGAGTTAGTAATTTGGACTCAAATGGTTATGGAATGAAAACATAGATGTTCACAATGTTAAAAATCAAAACTTTGAACTCAAGTAGCTAAAATCACCATAATACATGGACTTAAAAAGAAATTTGCTCTATTTTTAAAAACATACAAATTAAACAAAAATAAGTGTAATTCAATTTTTTATTTAGTATTTTAAAACTTAAAAAACAAATATTAATATACAAGGTAGACAAAAATACAAATGTTAGTGTATTTGTTACAATTTAAACGAACACAAACAAACAAATATAAACGAACATAAATGAAGTAACATAAACGGACGTTCACGGACATAAATGAACAAGAAAAACGTGTGTTCATGTTTGTTCAATTATTAAAGAAACAACATAAACGAACTTCCTGTCGAACAAGTTTACGAACGGTTCATGAATGTTCGGTTTGTTTGCATGCCTAATCGAAGATAAACTTAAAAATACCTTACGAACAGTTCATGAATGTTCGGTTTGTTTAATAAAACTTGTTGTTTATGAATGTTAGGTGAACTAAATTATATTTTTTTAATAATAACTTTTATTAAAATCAACAAGTTTTACAAGTGGACGACGGGTAAACGGGTTATAAGTTGCGCAACTACAAGGTTTTATCGACGCCGTAATTAACCACAAGTATTAAAATAAAATATTAAAACTTAGTATTTTTAAACTTATATACCAATATTCTAACATGTGCCGATAAAAAGCTTTGTATAACTAAAACTTATTTAGCGATTATAACTTTTATTAAGCAAACAGGTGTTGAGCGATAATTTGGGAACAAGGCAATGTTTTGTCATTTACCGTCGGCGGATTCCAGATCGAGTGTACAAAATTAATAAAATAATAATTAATTTATTTTCTGAACCTTTCTTTTCAGTAAATTTCTTAAATATTAGTTCGTTGTCTTCACTACTATCATAGACACTTTGTTAAAGATCCCTCAACTACGATAGTTCAAAATTATCTACACACATGTGAGTGTGTTGAAGAATTTATGGTGAAGGCCACGAAGATTATCATTGAATACATATTAAATGAATTTTGGAAGATGCTTCATCATATGGTATGTGAATAATTATCGGATTGTTTTTGTTTAATAAGTACAAATGTTATTATATAAGTTAATTAAAAAAATGTATATATGACAGTTATGTCAGCAATAATTACGTAAATTATAATTGTTGACATAACTAAAGACAATGTTCTTGTAACTACAAGAATATCATGTCTGGTGTTGTAGCTTAGTAGCAGCGGTTGTGCAAATTAAAGTGTGTGTATTCGTTAGATTTTGTTTCAATCTAGTATGGATTCATACCCAAAATATATTAAATTTCGAAGTTTAAATTTTGAATGCTGATTAGAGTATGCATAAGTAACTTTTTTCACTTAGGATTCTTTGTTACTGTCTCTAGTTTACTTATAATCTATCAGTTGAAAATGATGTTTTTTAAGAGGATAGTGAGGTTCAAAATATTTGTTTCAAAAGATATTTCTTTTTTAATAAGTAAAACATTAAAGTTTTAAACTCAACCAAAATGCAAGTATAATGAAAGGATGATTGGTAACAATATCTGCATCAGTTTAATTTCTATTTATATATATTAAGGTATAGTCAGTTAGTCACTAATGATCTTACTAATAGTGATGACTTTTTGAAAATGCCAAGTAAAATTTATACAAGGACAGATGTTTTAATTGCAAGACTAGATTTTATCTTATTTAAAAAAAATGCATATGATGCTTTTAAAAAGTAAAACGCTTCAAAATACCTAAACTCAGCTAAAAGCATATGAAATCCAAAAGATGTCTGGTCAAATTAACATAATCTAGATCATTTTCTTGTTTTTTGTTTTAATTGTTGGTATTCCGGATCAATTATTTCAATAACGATAAGTTTTAAGGAGTACATAGTATTAAATTATCATATGTCAAGTATGACAGATAAGTATTGTGGGAACATAAACAAAGACAAAGATGCCTTAATTGCAAGATTATTTTACTTCCAACATGGTAAGGATAGCGGGAAAACAAGACAAAATTGTTCGGTATAATATCATGTTATGCCAAATTTGATTTTTTTTTTACCAAATAGCCTCTCTTTCTATCAAAATAGGTAGCCTTTATGTTGTAAACTACACAATTGGTCTCTGAGCATACAACAATGGATAATTGGATAGTAGTAATCTATACTTACTCCTAGTATATCATATCTAATTGATTATTGTTAGTTCAATATATTGTTTATACAATAATGCAGTTTAATCATTTATATGGGTTATATTTTTAATTTCCAAAGCTAATTGTTTTTTATTTGTTTGGTACCCTGGAATCCTGGAGTTCTAGATTACTTGGTTTGGGTCATAAAGCCCACATAATTACCGACCCAATATTTCACTTTGATTATTAAGGGCTGGGCTTGGGTATAATCGGGTAAATCACCACTCGTAACTTTTTAGTACTCCAATTGCTTACGCCTAGTGAGCACAAACGGTTATTTTTCAATTTCATAACCGATTCAGTTAGCCTAACCGTTCGGCTCTTTTTTTTACAATTTTTTTTTATTTCCAGTTTTTTTTTTTTGGAAAGCGTAGATCAGTTGGAAACCCACTACTAAGCTTGCTTCAACCGAGTTGCGGAAGTCAAGCCACCCGGGTTCAAATCGGCACCCCACCGAAGCAGAGCTGGAATAACACATCCAAAGGCCAAACCCACATGGGGCATAAATGCCACTAGTGAGATTCGAACTCGGAACCTGGTCCGTGCGGGAACCTCCCTAGGGAGTAAACCCTCACATCCTCAACCAGCTGGGCTGGAATCACGGGACTTTTTTATTTCCAGTTAATTAATCGGTTTTTTCATATATTTTTTTCCGGTAAATAAGTTGAATTCGGTTCCTTCTAAAAAAATTCCCAAACCGATTACTAATCTATGGTTAAAAATAACCACTAATAGGTTACTCTTCGATCGCTTAATAATCAGTTACGTCTTCGGTTAATTAATAGTTAGTGTTGTTGGATCGGTTATTTTGTGCACCTCTACGTCTTACGGGTTCGTTGTGCCAACGAGCACGTAAATTGTAAAATTGAATGTAGTTCTAAATACTGTTCCGCCCAATAATGAGAACTTCACATCGTCCATGGATTTTCCTTCCTTTTGCCGTATTTCACTCAAAGGAATGAAGGGAGATAATGCATCAAGTTGTTCGCAAGGGCCAACTTGATCCTCTTCCCCAGGGATCCCCGATAAGGGAACTCTAGGAGAGCCACCGACTCCAACTACTGTCCATGTACGATCCATACTAGATCTGACCAACTGCCCATCCTACCTCCTCTTCCGCCTGGACAATTAGACATCCAACCCGTAATTGCAATGACCCAATTGCAATAGCGGAGCAAATCAAATGCAGCGATTTAAAAAACTAAACAGGGCACTTGAAATTTACAGACCAGCTCTGATGATTCTTAAAATATGATAATGTTGTTAAACATTATGGTTCATCATTGCTTTTCCAAACAAAAAATTTGTCACGCGGTAACAATATTGCATCAGTTCAGCAGAAAACACAACAAAAACTAAACAGGGCACTCGAAATTTACAGACCAGCTTTAATTGTAGTACTGTGTTTAAATAATCAACATTAGCCATGTGTGAATATGTATATGGATATATATATATATATATGCATATATTAATAGGTATATACCTAAATATAACTAACTAAAAGAAATTTCATCAAACTTTTAAATATACATAATTAGCTAAATATATAAAACTTTAAAAATAATTAAGTTTGGAAAATGTAAAGATGCATATTAAATGTTAATTGCAGATAAATTTCTTTTAAGAACCCCAGCTGCATCAGTTCAGCAGAAAACACAAAATGCATATTATATATCCATGTGATATTAACGTCTATGTTAATAACAACATATCCACCGCAATGATGGTACAACAAATAATATATGAATTTGAAATAAGTATCACAATGCAAAGTGTCGCTCTCGCGCATCGCGCGGGTTTCCTACTAGTAGAACTAATGTTTAAGAATATAGGTTGGGTAAAATGGCCCCTAACTAGGGGTGCAAATGAGTCGAGCCACTTGCGAGCTACTTGAGCACGGCTCGGTAAAAAGCTCAAAACAAGCCGCGCCTTATAGAGCCCAAGCTCAAGCCTAGCATGTGAAACTCGCCAGGCTCGTCGAGCCTTAGCGAGCCTAAGTATAACATTAGTTTTATTGATATTTAATAATATTTACCCCTCATTTGAAGTTGTTTAGTAAACAAGCCCGAGCTTCACTTATCGAGCTCACGAGCCTAACTAAGAATATTATTTATGTTATTTTTATTTAATATATTAACACCTAAATAATAAACAAGTCGAGCTCAAGCCTTGGAAACATAACTCGAGCTCTCATAAGTTAATCAAGTTCAAACTCGGGTTGGGCTCGTTTGCACCCCTACCCCTAACTCTTGAAGATGCAAATTCCTTCTTGTATGTTAGTGTGTATGGTTTCTAGGGTTGTGCAAAGAGTCGGAACCGATCCGACTTGACCCGGACCCACTAGAACCGTATACCTTTTTATTGTTGAAATTGGGAACCATGTACCGAGCCTTAAAAGATTGTGTGGTTCCGGATCCTAAATGTTCTAATGGGTCGGGTAAAGGGAATGACCCTTTAGAACCTTTTTATGTAATATGCCTTTAGAGGGTTATATATTCCTAATATCTTACCACGCTCGTCAAAGAATTCATCAATATGGTTCACTTTTCATTTCTCGACATATGTTTTCATAACAATTTTGTCATTCTCATCACTCAAAGCATTAGTTTATGTGGTTAGGTTAATAGGTGTTAGGTAGAGTAGTTATATATGTGTACGGATCTGAATCATTGAAGTTGGTATGTGAAAGACTGAGTTTTATTGTGTATGTAGAGGAAGATTTAATGTTTGTTTTGATCCAATTATTAGTGTTATCTGGTTCATGTTTGTACATATACAAGTGGCGAGAATGCAAAATAGTAAACATGAACTTCATTAGGATAAGTGTAGTATAAGTTGATTTGGAAATATAAATTAGTATGGGATTAAGACTATAATCATGGTCAATATCAGTACCAAAAAAAATGGATTAAAACTTAATAGAAGGGGCCTTAAAATAAAATCTTCCTTTAGGTCTCCAAACAGGTTGACCCAGCGCTGGAAACACCGGTGGTGGTTTATGGTGGTTTAAAGAGAGATGGTTAAATGGTTAAGTTTGCTTTGTGGGTTAGGGTATAAGAGAAAACATGTATTTGGTTTGAATGGTTCTTATTTAATAAGGATGGTTGTATTTTATATAAGTTTCCAATATGAAGAAAAATCAAGGTATAGATATTTCTAGGTGAATTAGATGATCACTGAGAATGCGATCGCTAAAATAACCACAAAGGACGTGGAAGTTAGGTAGGTAATCATAACTTAATTCGATGTCGTTTATACATAGCTTTTAGAAATATAGTACTTATTTGTAGAGGTTTTCTATTGTAATTATTAGTTGCTAGTATAGGAATTAAATCCATAGGGGACCAATAGAATTGAGATGGTAGCGTATTATGCGGTTAGGGGATACAGTAGCTGTCGAAATTGTAGTTTTCCTTTGCAGTCGTATTTGGTTGAGTTTTTCTTTTGTAAATCGTATATTGAAAATTTTATTACGTCATATTAGATTTTTCAATCCAGAACACTCCCGGAGTAAAAACTAGTATAATTATATACTTGTTTTGTTTCTATGTTCGGTTGCTTTATAGTTTATATTTCCATCTGCTCATAGTGGTGGAAAGGCTTGTACTCACTTTATGTGATGCAGGTTCGATCCCCATTCCCATCATTTATGGGTGGATATTTTGCCAAGTGATGATTGAGTCTATCTTCCTCGGAGGGGTCAG
Organism: Ambrosia artemisiifolia; assembly: GCA_032199755.1. Taxonomy (NCBI): domain Eukaryota; kingdom Viridiplantae; phylum Streptophyta; class Magnoliopsida; order Asterales; family Asteraceae; genus Ambrosia; species Ambrosia artemisiifolia. The sequence goes on along the minus strand of CM063517.1, from coordinate 15,685,083 downwards.
GTTCGATTCTGATGCCCCCCGGTTTTCTACTACCGTGCATTTACTCCAGAGAGGCTTGCCTCTTGTGGAGGGTGCAGCATCTGTCAAGTGGCAGGTGGCCGGAAATTTTCCGGGTGGAAGTCTTAGTGCCCCTTATGCGCAGCCTCGACACGTTTGTGGGCCGGCCACTCTCGCGTCAGCGTGGACCTGGTTAAGACAACATAGTCCGACCATTGTAGAGTGGCTAGAAGATTCCCTTATAGGGTGTTGTGATAAACCCTGCCACAACATAGAAAATTACCTTAAAAAACAAGTTAATATTTCCTTTTTATTTCTTTTACTTTATCCGTTTTATTTATATCCTGTTTGATTTATAGAATCGAGAAAACTCTATTGCAAGCAAACTATAGAACCCTACTCGAACCAGCTAATTTCATTTCTAAAACCCTAACATCTTTTAGAAAAATTAAAAATGGAGCTCTGCACTCACACTCGTTGTATCCCAAACCAACTATCAAATCTTACACCTTTAACCCCTCACATCACTAATCTGCAATTTAAACCCTCTCTGTCTTTAAAATCCTCGTTTGCTCTCAATAATAATAATCCAGGTCCACAATCACATTCTTAATTATTTACTTTCTTGCTATTAGTTCTTGTTAAATACCCTTTATTAGTATATGTTTAAATAGTTTCTTATTTATGAATATTTAGGGCTTTAATCTGTTTAAATAGTTTATTTTATATAATTATTTGGCTGTAAACTAGTCTTGATCTGGACTAAGAAGAAATATCTTGTTAGTAATGTTTGCGTCCATTTTCTGATAAATTTAGGGATTTTAGTAAAAATCAGTTGAAAATTATGATAGTGTTGTTAAAAGATGGTATGGTTCTTTTCTACTATAAGGTTATTGATAGTTGTTGATGGCGCAAAGGGTGTGCCGTGTGCCTAAGGCGCAAGATGCTTAAAAAGCGAGGGCCTGAGATAAGCAACTTACACTGCACGTAGCATAACATTATCTTTTTTAGGCGTTTTTGACATGTTTAGGGCTTGTTTAGGATAGTTTAGGCTGGTTCCAGACCGTTTTGGCATGTTTGAGACCAGTTTGGCTGGAATGTTTAAAAGTTTGTAGAAGTTTACACGATTTGGCCAGAATCTGGCTGGAACCTCGCTGCAGCGCCTGGAAGGCTGCAAGGTGTTCTGAGTTCATCGAAAAATTTTGATATGCTATTGTAAAAGATGTTCATTAAAGTCTATAAAACGAAAAGGATTCTTAGTTATTTTGGTTTACAGGCTTACGCCAACATAATTGCTTGTGTATAAAAGCAACAGCTTCTGAGGAAACATCAAGTGAGGCAAATCAATATGTCAAAGAAGAAACTGATGATGTAGTGCCGGCCAACGAAGGTCCATCTGAGGAGCATAACGGGTTTGGAGGATTTGGTCTGTTCAAAGATGATAATGCTCCTGCTGCAGATGATCAATTCCCTCAATTTGATTTCCTAAATAAGCTCAAAATGGAGGTACGCTATGTTGTTATTTTTCATGGCCTTGGTTTAAAAAAGCGCGCTTGAGGCGTGAGGCGCTAGGAAAAACGCTTTTTTTGGCCTGAGGCGCCCAACTACATGAAGCGCTGTGAGGTGCAAGGCGCGTGAGGCGCCGCCTCAGTCAAAATTAGGGTTTTTTTTTGCACTAAAAGTCAAAATTGGGGTTTTTTTTAAAAAGATTTTTAAGTGTGTTTCGGCTTCAATGTATGTTTAATTAAGCGTTTAAGTGTGTTTTATAATTATGTTATTGTGTTTAGGATTTATTAACAAGTAGAATATGTAGTATTGGCTTGTATAAATATTTTTTACTCTTTTTTACCTTGGGCGCCTCACTACGTGAAGCTCTCGCCTCGCGCTTTAAGCCCCGCGCCAACCAAAATGCCTCGCACCTCGCGCTTTTATAAACCAAGTTCATGGCCATTTCTTTGTATCACTGTTGTAAAACAAGGTCTCGGAGGCCGCGTACTCCCCGAGTAATCGCTACAAGGTAGTTTGCCGAGGCCCGAGTAGTCTAGGCCTAGGCCAAGTATTCCCCGTGTACTCCCGACTCCGACTAGGGAGCGCCTAGCCTAGCGACTTTTGCAACATTGCTTTGACTTATTTATAAAGATGAGTTATTGCTACGTATTTACTGATTACTGATGGCTTGCTTTTGCTTGTTCTATAGTTGGAACTTGAAGATTCGTTTTCAATTGCTGTGCTTGGTGTAGGCGGCGTTACAGCTCTGTGGTTGGCTGCAAACATAGTCGGATCCATTGACCGTATACCTTTGGTGTGTTATTTGGTTTCTGTACTTGCTTAACTAAAATCTTAATATCTCATAACTGTCTTATAGTTAAAAATTTTTTTTTCTAGTTTCCTAAATTGATGGAAGTGGTTGGTCTTGGCTATAGTATCTGGTTCACTACGCGTTACCTGCTCTTTAAGGTATGTAATCTCTGCAATGTGACATAACAATTAAAAAAACCAAGTGGGCTGTGGCCTGTGGCCGAAATGTGTTTTCGAGTCTGCAAAAGACATGGATGTGTGAATTTGTTGACTGTTTAAAAGAAGACTTTTAAGCATTTTATTTTTATATTTGGATGCTGGATTTTTGGCAAATTATGTTTTGATCTTTTTACATGTTTGCAGAGAAACAGAGATGAATTGGCATCAAAGATAGAAGAGATTAAGCAGCAAGTCCTCGGATCAGAAAATTGACGTTCAAGATACTAATATCATCTTTTTCATAGCAGTCTAGATTGAATTTTAGTTTTCTGGTATAAAAGGGTATGTGATTTATGGTTTAAGTTTTTCTTATAGAATTTAATATTTGCATGTTATAGAGATAAGTTTTTTTATCGAACGCAATTTTTGGTCAGTATGCTAAGTCAAGATTTCACATTTAGTCGTAGCTTTCGATAAATTACTCATTTGGTCTCGGTTCATTTACCTGTCACCTTTTTTATCCTTGAAACGAATGGACGTCTGGTTACCTTTCAGGCTAAACAAATTAAGTTCTAGGCACTCCAATTGACTTTTTTAAGTTATTACTAAGCCGTGAGATATTGCTTGTTATGTAAAGGAACATTAAAATAAGCCAACCCGAAACATGACATGTTCTTAATTGGGTGCAAGTTATGGTTGATATCTTTGACCCGAATAAAATATTAGAGGTTGATCGGTTAACCCACTAACCTGAAATCCTTCAATGTCTAACCGAGATGATTGAGACCCCTACTCGAGCCCGTATTGAATACTCCTTCAGATGAGTTGAAACATACGTCATTAATCCCATCAAAAAAGAAAATCAGGCTTAAGTTTAGCTTAGATCCGAGGTTGACTAGACTGTTTACAACCCTACCAACAGGCACTTGATGAGGTGGTTAAAATGGTTCATTGAAGGGGGTCCCTGCATTTTGATCATTGGCTTCTTCATGCTCCACTACAACCCTTTTAACATGTCTACTTGCTATTTACCTAATTTTTAAAATCAAATATTTACTAATTAGATTTTTCTTTATTTTCTTGAACATAAATGCATAATTCATGTTATGAATGTAACTTTTCAATTTCCTTTAGACTTTAGACTAGGGGAGTGTGGGGTTTGGATAAAGGCATGAGTTACTATGTGATAATATGTGATAATGGTGGGCTCTACAACTCAAGCCCTTAAAAGACAAGGGAATGGAGGGGCATGGGTTGGGCCTTGGTTTTCAAAATAACCAACCAATAATGGCCGGTCAATTTTTTTTAAAAATTCAGCCAATCAAACACCTCCACATCACCTCCCTCCTCCCCCATGCCAAGGGGCCACGCCCGACCCATACAACAATGGGGGTGGTGTTTGGGCTTGGGTTGGCAACCCACGTCCTTTCCCCCTCCCCAATCCCTTCACTCTCATATATTAGACTTTCCTAAACATAACTAGTTGTTACTAATGATTTTGATAATATGTGTTTAAGAAATATTACTTTAATAATAGTAAAAATAATTATTCAGGTTATATTTTTATTTTACGTATATACTAAATACTAGGGTGTGCACGGTTTGGTTTTTGAAAACCGCTTGGTTTCGGTTTTTCCGGTTTTAGTAACGGTTTGGTTCGTTTTTCAGTCTTTTTTGTTTTTGGAACATAATTTCATAAAATTTAAAATAGAACTTGTAGTTCAAGATTTAAGAATCTTTCTTAGATGTTTATATTTATGTTAAATATATTTAACCTTTTAAATTAGTATTGTGCGCATAAACCGAACATTCTAAACGATTTTCATGTTTTTTCAAAGTTTTTATTAAGACATGTCTCTTGTAATACTTTGAAAATTAATTATTTTCAAGAATAAAACTAATGATTTCTAAATCAATGTATAAGATATATTACAAAAATGATTTTTTGGTTGTTCGGTTCGGGTTTTTTCGGTTTTTATAAAATGCAAAACCGAACCGCTAATTTCGGTTCGGTTTATCTGGTTTTTTGTGTGAATCGGTTATTTTCAGTTCAGTTAAATCGGTTTTTTCGGTTTCAGTTTGGTTTTTTCAGTTTTATGCTCACCACTACCAAATACAGTAACAAAAAAAATAAGATATTTACATCATCCTAAGAGTATGGCCTTTTCATATTAGTTAAAGGCCTCTTACCAATTCGTTTTATACTTTTATCATTTATAAAATCAAAACTATTTTTGTCAACTTTTACTATTCACGTGTCGAGATTTAAAATTTTGTGGGAACAATAGTTTATAAGAAAAGTCATAACTAGAAAACATTGCCACATCTACAATCAACTCCTTATTAAAAAACAAAAAAGCAAATATCAAATAAAACTTGAATACGTCATTAGGAAAAATAAATGTTTAGTTTAGATAGATATATATTTGTTGTTTGGGTGTTTAATCGGCCATATGTGTGTTTGAGCAACCCTAAATCAAAGCCATTAATTAGAATCCATTTAGGAGCAACAACATTATGTGCGAGAGACATAGAAGTTTTTCACGTATAGATGGGGTCGTTTAACGGAGATAGTGTGATGAAAAGATTTGTTACATATAATTATTGGGTTAGGATTAAATACACACTGAATGAAAAGTATGAAGTTGTAGAAAAGGTATCAAACGGACTCTGATTGAACTCATTCAAGCGGGATTGGAACTGTCTTATCGAACCACACGATCTTAGTTTTTAGGTTTTCGTTTTTTTGGATTTTTAGCTTGTAGTTTTCAGAATTTATGTTATATCATTGTATATTTTATGTAGCATTGTGTCTTTTTCTTATTTTCATTATTGTATCATTTTTGTGATTCATTGTGTCTTTTTTCTTCAGCACTGTGTTATATTTTTCGGCATTGTGTTATTTTTTGTGGCTCATTGTGTCATATCTCTTGATCTATTGTGATTTTGTATACTTCTCACCTTTCTTATTTTCTGTTATACTGTCTAGGATAACTTGACCCTATGTTTACACATCTTAATATGGCACTACTGTTTTCTTATTTAACTAGAAATAGTGTTTTAAGTTATTTTTTATAATAAGTTATGTTGTTATATATAAAACTACCATTTTAAATATAAATTCTAACACTTCTCTATACAATGTGACAATTTTATTTTATTTTGAAAATTGCTTATGACATAACTATTAACAAACACAAATAAAACAACCATCATCACTTTATTGAGCTATACATAAAAATATTAGTTTTATATATAATAAATAAATGTCTAAATACTATTTAAAAAATACTGAAACTTAAACATTATATAAGACTAGTATGAAACCCGCGCGATGCGGCGGGAGTGACACTTTGCATTGCAGTATTTATTTCAAATTCGTATAATATTTGTTGTACCATCATTGCGGTGGATATACAACATAAGCGTTACACATGTCTAGTAATTACAAAGATTAACATTCAAGATATAAACTACTTCAAGAAACATTTGATAAAATAAAGTAACACATGAAATGAAAACTAAGTACTAATAAACATAAAGGTTGAAAACTAAAATCTCAAGCGTGATCTGCTTGAATCATGAGATCAATTTAGTCATACGCCTTCTAAATCTACATGATCTTTTCTATATTGTATGTCCACCGTTCATCATCATCAAGAGTGATCATTGGAATTTCTTGTATATATCATCATGTTTGATTATTACATCTTCTGGAGGATGGATGAGTTTATAATAAAAATCTAGAACAAATTCTTGCTTCCAATCCATCTTTAACATTTTCAGCGGACACATATATTTTTATTTTCTTGTTGTTGATTTGCAAAGTCAAGATGATAATTAAAATTAAGAAAAATCATATCATAACCGACTAAATTAAATGAAAAGTTACTGGAATGAACAAAATAAAATACGATACTAAAAATAACACAAATTTTAAAGAAACATATAATATTGGTCCACGTGGCAGCTGAGTCAACATGGAGAGATAAAGTGAAAAAAGAGTGTAGTGGTGGGGCTTTATATATCAATATTTTATTATATCTTTTAAAGTGAAAAAATAATAAAATAATAAAAGAGAGAGAGAGAATCTGATGTGGCATCATCTGATTGGTGGGGGAGTTTGTAATCAGGCGCTATATCTATAGAGCCAAACTTGATTTTGGAAAAATGGAGCCCCCCCCCGTTTCGGTGTACAGGGGCGCTATTTTTTTTCCCACTATCACGCCCCACTACAGGGGGTCTTAAGCATTGTTCAAGGCGTGATGTGAGGGTTCTAAGAAAAATTATATGCAAGATAAGAATAAAAATAAGGTTACAATTGTATTAATTCAGTTTATGAATTATGGAACATGAATAAGCGCGCGCGCACACACACACACACACACACACATATATATATATATATATATATATATATATATATATATATCAGTAATGTTTACATACCGTAAACAAGTATGCACGTAATTTCAATAAAACACTTATTTGCGTCTAAATATTGGGTAAATGATGTTAAAAATCTATAGAAAACAACACATAAAAAAATTTGTATAATTATTTGCACCTCATACAAAAAAGGGTGTGTTTAACGCTTCGCGCCTTGGTTTTAGACCAAGACTGTGAGGTGGGCTTTTACTTCTTTGCTACTACTTAAAAACACTGATATATATCAGTAATGTTTACATACCGTAAAAATGTGTGCACATAGAAATGTGTGCGGACATGCATATAAGACCTTAGGCTACTTAGGCCATGGGTATGGGGATGTCCCTAACCTAGCAGGCACCGTCCACACCGTCCCTTTTAGGCTTGGCACGTCTTCACCGGCAGACGGCAACCAATGGACGAAGGAAACGGGGTTGGGTTTGGTCAAATTGGAGCATTGGAACATTTTAATGAGAGGGGAGCAATGGTAAAATAACGGTAACTTTAAAGGTTGATGTTTGCATATATAAACATCAACCTTTAACTCTCATTTTTTACACCAACTCTCACATTCTCTTTAATTTTTATAAAATCTCATCTAAACTCACATTATTTTTATATCACTCGTACATTCAGTGAGACACAAGGAGAAAAAGTAAAACTGAGAGTTAAGATATTTAGTTGAAAGAAAATGCGACATAATTAGAAGAATGGAAAAAAATGACAACCAACATCAACACTTACCCGAAAGAAGACCGTCCCGTTTTACAAACAATGAAAGAGAGGATCACCAAAAAAATGATTCATAATTTTTTACTTTTTAAGATATCTTGTATTTTTTTAAGTGTTTTTTTATGTAATTTTAGTTTTATTAATTTTAATTTTAGCTTTTTAAATACTAAAGATTATTTAATAAAATAAAAAAGAGGGGAGGCTCATCCTCCACGCTCTAGTACAATTTCTTGGGTGATGACATTGCCCTAAACTAACGTAGCGGCTGATATGGAGGACCATCCCTAACTAAACCACGTAGACAGATGACCAATAAGTGTGGTAAATTAACTGAACACTAATTAAAATTAAAAAATAGATTAGTCAAAAAAGGGTGACCCCACCACCGCTCCTCCTTTATTCAACGGCTGCATCAACCACCAAATCATTAACGACCACCATTCCAACAGCGAGGCAGTGGATAACGACAAGCAACAACGGTGTGGCACTGTGTTTAGTTTCGTGAACGGTTAAGCTGGCACCCTTCGCCAACCCACAAAACTCAGCCTTACCCAGTAAATATTAAGAGGGAAAACTCACCAAATTTTCAAACACACATGCAACCATTTCTCCAAAAATAATGTGTTCATGTCAAGAGCCAAACATAGCTAGTTTTGAAAGTACATATTCAAATATTATCAAGTAGAAGCAAGACTACTTTTATTGACTGACATAAACCACAGCTTCCCTTTAGCATGCATGATCAACCCTGCAATCCAATTATACCACATGCAACTCTTCCACCAGCATTTCCAGTGCTTTTGCTAAGCTCATGTCCTCCTGCAACATAAATATGTCAAAACATCACAACATCTAAAACAAGGGTGCACACACGCGTGTCTATGTGCGTTCTGATAACTAAAAAGAACTCAAGTTTACCCTTTCCAAGATCATCAGGCTCAGCATGGACAACTACAGCTCTTCCAACGATGGATTGACCTCCAATTAACGGAATCTACATGAATTTATACGTGTTAAATTGGCACGATTAAATGTATATCAAACCTCAATTACAAGAAACAATGCAAGGAACCAACCTGCTTGTCAACAATGATGAACTTTGCAGTACCTGCGTCGACGAAAAAGCGATAAAGAGGTTAGCATCAGGTTTTCAATAAAACATTTTTTGCATTTACAGAGCTTCACATCATTCTCGTTTTCATTTCATAGTTTTAGAGGAGTGTAAATAAAATTTGCGTCCGAGAATTTTTCTAGCAGTAAAGGTCCCGGGCTATTTTAGTTCCCGGCTTTGTCTCCACTTAAGGTTAAAATGAAATGAAACTCGTGGATAGAATAAAAGAGGTGGCAAATGAAATGAAACTCGTGGATAGATTAAAAGAGGTGGCAAATGGCGGAATAATCATAAGCTTAACATTTTTGACAAATGATCAAGAAAATGGGTAATTTCATATATGCCCATGAAAAATTGCATACTATCATACATTTTCCAATCAAAAGAATTATTACCAAATAAACACATCCCAAATACTTAAAAGTTTGTATGTATCCAAAATTCAAATTCATAAAATACAATCTACAATACTACCATTATACCCATCTCTTTTCCTTGCATTCCAAACGCTAATATCCTAATGCAAGTTTAAAATAAGAGTATATATGTCAAAGTTTTTAGGTGCATTTGATATTTTAATATGTTTAATTGGGTAATAAATATGATATTGTACCCCATGAGAGGGGTATGAAATTATCGTGAGCAAAAACTTTACACAAATTGATCATGTAAAAGATTTAATCAAGTGTATGATGGTGAAAACATTGCTGTTAGCAATGAATTAAGAAAAAGTAACAGAACAAAGTTCACTTTTATCATATCTTGAAAATTCATTTTGTATAAAGCGTGCAGAGGAAATGACAACAATGCTAACTCTTGAAATATAAAGTATACCATCTTCGCCTACTGTGACATTGCCAAGATCGCCAACATGGCGGATCTCATCATCAGGGGCTCCATGCTCCTTTCCATGAGGATTGTAGTGGGGACCTGCCATCAAGAGGAAAAATTCTAAATTTTTAGATATGTCGACATTAAGCACATACAAATTGAACTTTAATGATAGTAGTGAGGAGCGCATACCAGTTGACATGCATCCGTTGGTTGTGTCACCAAGTGCACCATGGAGACCAGGTTTAAGGCCAGAAATGTCACCGGTAACAGTTGTGGGAGCACCTGCAGCATCAATCAAGTAAGATATAACTAATATATTTATCGAAATTCAAAATATAACTAACTACCTTCTGCCTCTTGAGTGAAGAAAATGGTTCCGCTAACACCCTCGCTGCTGCTAAGAACTGCAACTGCCTTCACCATTTTTGTATGTGATCTAAACAATTGATGAAATGAATAAGCAACTATTATAAATGAAGCACCTATAACTCTATGCCCAACGATTTTGATATCAAGATATAATACTTAGATTGAAAGACTCTTTGAGGATAGACATAAATGTTAGATTCCACATAAGCAACTTAATGGAGCATTGCAAGAATCAGATATCTAGATGTCAAATAAATCTAACTTATATAAGTTTTGGCATTGCTAATATATGTTTTCACTGTTGGTAATGGATGCATGCAAGTCGAATGACTGAGCTAATAAAAAAAGTCTAAGAGCATCTGCTCTGTCTCCACTATCCTAAAAAAGATGATAGTGTAATCAACTTACAGGTATGATTACATGCATTTAATATATAATATGAGCATACAAGCAAATCCCTTTGTTCTTCTACTCACCTTTGCCTAATTCTGCAGCACAGAGCCCCATAATTTAATAACCCCTCAAGGCCCTCTCCTCTCTGTTTTACCCCTTCCCGTTCAACGGTCCATTTTCAAAATTATTGACCCGTTCGTCCCATTTTCCAATCCCATTCGACCTTTTTCTCCATTCGACCTTTTTCCCCGTTCGACCTTTCTTCTCCGTTCAACCTTTCCTCTCCATTCGACCTTTTTTTCTCCGTTCGCCCCCTTGGTCCCCCATTCGCCCCTTCAAACCCTTCAGTTTATCCCCTCGCCCCTGTTGAACCCTTCGCCTCTCCACCTTCAGCCCGGAACCCCTCGCCTCTTCACCTTGCGTGTGGTGTGTGAAAAGATGGGTTAAATTGGGATCTTGTTTTGTTTTAGGTTATGCCATATGGGTCTATTCATTATTATCTAATTAGCTATCTATTATCTACTTATTATTTAGTATTTATTATTTATATTTTAACAAAATGATAATGATAATAGTACTACCTATAATAATAATAATAATAATTAAAATAATAATACATTTAACTCCCTCAAATCTGGCTGAACTAAGTTTCTTGACTCACTCACCATTGCTGCGCAGTTTATAAACGTGCGCACCAAAAAACAATGCCTTCTTCTCGAAGGCGCCGTCAACGTTCTAGTATTGTGGCCGGTCCTTGCATCGCTGATGCAACACAGCCGTGCCCCTTTAAATTTTTTCACTCGTGTAAATTTGGTATTTCAAGCAGCGCCCGGCTGCTTGCCCACCTAAAACGCGACCATTTAGGGTGGGATGATGGAAGGGATGTTATGCGTAGCGCAATTTCTGAGGATCCAGACCTTTTTGGGGAGTTAGGGGGAGCCTTGAGGGGTATTAATCAGTGGTTATGCGCGCGGTGCATGTCCCTGCATGCTCTCAGCAGAGGCTGTCATCACGAAGACGGTGTCGCGAAGTTCTCCCAGGCTACCAATAGTGTCAATGACTTCATTGTGGGGATCCCTAAGCCCTGCCCACCAGTACCCCAAAATGTTCCTAATCATGAGCACGGTGGGAGGGTAGTTGTAGATATTAGCCTTCTAGAACAACTTTTCGCTATGCCAATAGCGACTGTCAAAAGCATTCCGTCTTCCTGTCGGATGGCGTTTGCCCAGGCGTTAACAGTGACCCTGCGTAAAGTTGTGGCTGCCCCTGGATCTATTGAGGCATGGGTTAAGTTGTTGTTGTTGCCTCGCTGCACCTTACGTGTTATACGACCGTCCTCTAGGCAAGAGCGGCGGTCTGGGAACCGCAAGTCCTTACAGTGCAGCAGTATCATGCAGGCTTTGGCTACTTGGAAAGACGGGACTGGGATAGAGGAGCTCGTCCTCCAACTTCATAACCAACCCGATGAAGGGTTAGTTAGGGCGTCCAACGCTCAACCTGACTTAGAGAACAGGGCCAATATAAAACAGTGTCTGCGGAAGGTTGCCGATGGCCATTTCACGGCCGCAGTTAAGGTTTTATGTTCCTCCGGGGTTGCCCCAGTTGGGGATTCCACCTTGAAGGCCCTGATCGATAAACACCCCATCACCGAACCCCCTACATTGCCTAATGCCTTACCATCTGAGGATGCCCTTCAGGTTGATCCTGATTATGTGTTAGGGAGTATTAAATCCTTCCCTAAAGGGACTTCATGTGGGAGGGACGGCCTCAGAGCTCAACATATTTTGGATGCCCTTTGTGGACAAGGGGCCTCGCCACCCTCTGATTTACTTTTGGCGATCACTGAAATGGTTAACATTTTGTTAAGGGGGCTTTGCCCAAAAGTTCTTGCGGAGTTTATCGCATCTGCCCCCTTAACTCCATTGCTCAAGCCCGATAACGGTATTAGGCCTATTGCTGTTGGGGCCATTTGGAGAAGGTTAGTCTCTAAAGTTGCGATGCGTAAGGTTGGGAAAGAGATGGCGGCATACTTAGGTGATTATCAATTTGGGGTGGGGGTCCCCAACGGGGCAGAGGCTATTCTCCACAGCGCGAATAGGTTTCTGAATGCATTCCACGATGACGGGTCCCTGGCCATGCTCACGGTCGACTTTTCGAACGCTTTCAACTTGGTTGACAGGACGATTCTCCTGCGGGAAGTGAGCATCCGATGCCCGTCCATCTACCCTTGGGTTCAGTTCATATATGCCCAACCTGCTAGGCTTTATGTGGGGGATTCCTGTATTGGGGCCTCCACTGGGGTCCAACAGGGAGACCCATTGGGGCCGCTTCTCTTCGCTCTTGTTCTACACCCGTTGGTCCGTCGGCTAGAAGAGTGTTGCTCCCTCCCGTTTCATGCTTGGTACCTCGATGATGGCACTATTATGGGAGAGTCCAGGGAAGTGGCTAAGGCTTTTGATATTATCCGAGCTGAGGGGCCAAATCTAGGGCTTACGCTTAATATTAAGAAATGTGAAATTTTTTGGCCTTCGTGCAATGGAGAAAAACTGAAGCCTGGTTTATTTCCTAACGATATCGGGAGACCAGAGGGAGGTGTGAAGCTCCTGGGGGGTGCTGTTAGTCGGGACGGGGGATATATCAGATCCTTGGGTGCTAAAAGGGCCCGCCAGGCAGTGGATCTGATGGTTTCTCTGCAGAAATTGGGGGACCCCCAAAGTGAACTTTTACTGCTCCGTTCTTGTATGGGTGTTTCTAAACTGTTGTTTGGCCTTCGGACATGTCAACCAGCCTTTGCTGATGAGGCTCTATCCATTTTCGACAAAGGGCTTCGTGAAGCAGTCGAAGATATTGTAGTTTGTGGGGGGCCGTTCTTTGGGGATCTTCAATGGCGGTTAGCGTCTCTACCGATTGGGGTGGGAGGTCTTGGCCTGTGTTCGGCAGAGGACGTGTCTGTATATGCTTTTGTGGCCTCTAGAGTGCAGTCCTGGGAACTGCAAGACCACATCTTACGAAACAGTAGGATAGTGGGGATGGACTTGGATTATGAGCTTGCCCTGGACATCGTTCGCAGCTCTCTTCCTGATTTAGATTTGGGTGGTTTTATGGATAAGAACACCGCCCCCAACAAACCTCAAAAGTTCTTGGCGAGTGCGTTTAACTGTAAAACCCTTCAGACTATGGGAGAGAAGTTTGCCATGACTTCGCGTCAGAAAGCGGTGTTTGAATGCCTCAAAGTAGCGCATGCTCAAGATTTCTTGGCTGTCCTTCCTATTGTGGGGCTCGGGCAACACATGTCAGCTATCGAATACCGGGCTATCCTTAAATACAGGCTCATGATTCCCATGTTTCCAGTTGATGAGCCGTGTCCGGTTTGCAAAAAAGCATGTTTAGATAAATTTGGGGAACATGCCCTTCACTGTAAGGAGCTGCCCGGATTTAAATACAGACATGATCTGGTTAGGGATGTTTTATGGGACGTCTTGCGCAGGGCAGGGATTTCGGCTAGGAAAGAAGCCCCGGTTAACTTTTTGACAGACCCCCTAGAAGGGCGGTCAACCCTAAGGCCAGCAGATGTCCTCGTGTTCGGGTGGGCACAAGGCAAACATGCGTGCGTTGATCTCACAGGGGTGTCTCCGTTGGTGGGACTTCGAGATTCGGGGTTTGTGGCAGGGCAAGCAGCCTTGAGAGCAGAATCCCAGAAAGTTGTCAAACATGAAGCTGCCTGTCTAGAGAACCAACACGTTTTTGTGCCATTTGCTTTTGACACATTTGGAGGTCTAGCCCCCGAGGCAATCCGGTTCTTAAAAAGAGTTCAAAAGGTGGTGCAGAGTAACTCTCCAGCGACGAAAGACCTAAGTTTTATTTTTAATAGAGTAGGTTTTTCTATTCAAAAGGGGGTAGCGGCGCAACTTGTGGCTCGTTTACCCTCCTCCCACTTGTAAAGAGTTATTAGTAATTATTATTAATGTAAGTTACCTGGTAAAAAAAAAAAAAAAAAATTTATACACTAAGATAACTAAAATCACAAGAAGAAATAAAATAAGCATTTGTAAAATAAACATTCAATTTGACTAAGCTTGATCCTCATATTTCCGGTTATAAAACGACTTTATAGATAATTCATCTGTATCAGCCAACCAAGCGATATGTGGACAAATTATGCCTCTACTGATTTGTGTCTGTAAGGGCCGAATACATTCATCTAATAGTAAATCTAGACAAAAAGATGAATTCATTCAAACAGAAATACGACAGGTCAGTCCATCGCTACGAGAACTCATCCGTGTAAGAAACTAAGAATCTTGACACTAATTGATTTCCTCAAAATCACCTTATATAGCAACACTTAACAATAATGCACACTTATAAAAAGACAAGTGTGCAAATCTTTCAATAAATCTTTTAAAAGGGACTCTGCTCTTGCTTCCCAATCTCATCCGTCTTCAGCCCCCTGTCTTCATCTACGTCATAACACAATCACTGTTAAAAAATTAAACAAACAAAAACGTTAAAATTTTTGGAAGGTATGAGATAAATAACCAAATTCTATGGAGATGATAGAAAGAAGAAAGTAGAAGACGACCATGTACAGGTACACAGCCACAACCTCATCAACCACAAAAACCAGTTATCATCAACAGATCTGATGGAACAAACCACAAACTTTCGATGATAGCACAAAACAGATCAATGAAAGCAAAAAAAAATATATGACGCATAAAACAAAACAGAAAAATTGATGAAAAAACTTATAAATAATCATCAAATGATCAAATGCGCAACAATAGATGTTGAATAAGATATATAACAAACCTCATCCTTCTAAAACAGTAACTCTGGATCCTAAACTCCAATAACTGCATAATGGAAGGTTTTAGAGAGGGAGACGCCATGAATAGAAGGGTTTAGAGAGAGATTGATGAACATGAGCGATCTTGGTCGATCCATGGTGGATTTCAGAACCTAGTTTTGATTTATAGAAACATGTGTGCGGGATCTTATGCGTTTTAAGTTTTGAAAGTGAAATGTAGATTAGGATTTTTGTGTGTGAGAGAGGGGGGAACGAAGGAAATGATTCAGCGTTTAAATTTTGAAATGTGCATCTTATCCGAGTCTTGAGCTTTGAAATGTTGGTGGGTGCTTCAAAGCTTGTAAAAATCTCAAAAGTTTAGGATTGAATCATTGTATAATATGCTTTTAAGGTTTGTACCCTGGCAAATGACCAAAGTTGACCCTCTCCACATATTTAGGCTTTATCTAACCTCTTCTTGGCTTTGTAACTACAAGCAATTTTTTAGTATAGGTTGTTAGAAACTAACTAAAAGACATATTTGCCCTTAAAAAATCTTTATCATGTGCATTAAGTGTTGTACCTTAAGCAATTATATTTGTATTACTTAAGTTTTAAGAAGTCCCTGCCTCATACATTATAATATAGTATAGATAATAATAAAAAAAATAAAGTCTTCTATTAGATAAACCCAATAATGATTAAAATAAGTTACCCATAATTAGTTTTGTTTATACTTGATTAAAATTGTATATTAGTATATAGGGGAAGGTTGTTGCATAAAGTTTTAATTTGTGTGAAATGTAAAAGACCATAAAAGTTACGGGTATAATCTTTCATGTAAGTAATATACCGTTATTACACAATCACGTAGTGTTAAGTAATTACGTAATGGTACATAATCACATAGGGCTACGCAATTGCGTACTAGTACATAATCATGTAATGTGATAGTTGTTTAGAATATAAGGCATGTTACGTAATGGTATGTAATCACGTAGCATGTTAACATATTAAAAAGAACTCTAGCTATACCCTACTCAGTTTAAATAAAATAATATGTTCGTTCTTATGGTATAATGTTTTTAGAAAGAATCTTAACATATCAAATTGTTATGGTCGTTTAGAGATCGGGGAGAGGGACCGGGGAGAGTTGGTTCAAAAGTAACAATAATGATTATTCCTTTTTTACCCTTTCTTACCCTCGTATCACTTGTTTTCATTACTGATTGCTTGATATGAGAACCACTTAATCTCAACCATTGAATTGTTAGATCAATGTTCCATATTGTCTCATACTCTCCTACCTTAGTATATAATATATGAAGTTTTATTCTTGTCGTGTCTATTACTCATTATTCATCGGGTTGTGAGTATACATATGGGTATTGGATGGTCTTATGTATTGCCGGTTTCAATGCTAGTAACGAGTTTAAGTAATAAGCAAGGACAATGTCAGAGTAACCCTCACTTCACAGCATACGTGTAAAATAACTTAAAAACTAATACATTGCGAGGTCTTAGTATTCAAAATTTCAAATACACACTCTACTAGCTATCGAATGTTCCGAGTTTCCAAGTTTCAAGTTTCGAATTTTCTCACAATTCTTGCCACCCCTATCTACCTATGGCTTTTCAAAATGAAGCATTTTATGTTAATCCAACTGATAATGGATACTTTATTAATAAAAAAGGATGAAGTGCTAATCAAATATTTTAATAAAATTACCTTTACAACTAAAACTTTTTTATTTGATACTTGCATAATCATAAATTCTAATACTGTGATAATTGACCTTTAATTTATACGAATCACAATAAACAGAAAGTAAGAACGAATAACATTATTCCCGAATATGCCACGGTTAAAAAAGAACGAATAAAATATCTTCTTAATTAAAATATTTTTAATTTAGCAAACTATATTCCAAATAAATTATTTCCTTTCTTATGTTTTTTTTTTGACAATTCAAAATACTAGTTATTTTCCTAAAATATTATAAAGTAAAAAAAAAACAATAAAGCATGTCAAACTTTAATAGTGCCATTACCAAAATCATATGACATCATCATCCATTAATTTCAGAAATCCTTAAGAAATTTTCGAACTTGTTCCAATGTGACAAATAACACGATAGTAAAAGGACCCTGTCTTGATATCGTAGGAATAAACCCTTTGTATAGTGCCATTAGACCTTCACTCCTAATGGTTTGCAAGGCACAATCAACCGCGCCTGCATAAGGTGGAGCCTTTCCAGGCTCCACCTTCATATTCATAACTCTGGTCTTGATCACATCAATAGGGTTCGTGACTACTGCAGCCACGAACCCTGCAGCAAAACTCGCTGTCACATGAGTCCCAAGCCCATCTTCCATCACACCCTTCTCCAATATTGTCTCCTTTATCTGATCATACGACGCCAACTGTGACGCAGTCACTAACATGGCGCGGTTCACAGTAAGGGATGAACCGCGCCACAGGCTACCAACGCCTTCGTTTTTCGCCATTTGCGATATAGCGTCCACCACGCTTTTATAATTCCGACGCTGTATAGCCGGAAGCCTCCCATCGGCCTGCATCCGAACCATGGCCACATCAGCCGGGTTCCCTACAGCCGCGCCAATCCCTCCAGCGATCAATCCAGCACCAATCTTCTTCCACAACCGCATGTTTCCGGTTTCGGGATCCGTCCATTTCTTCTTCATCATGTCATAAAGGCCCATACGTGTGGTGGAATAAAGTGTCTGCCTAAGAACAGTGGCGGACACGCCCGAGAAGAGCGCTGCGGCTCCATCCTGCTGGATGATCCGCATCCCCACAGCTACGGGCCCCATACGTGGAGGCCCAGAGACGGGGATGTGGGCACCTAGCTGCACGGGTGCAGCGCGTACAGGGGCGTTTTCGCCCTGCAGCTGCATCCGGACCTTGATGAGATCAAGAGGGTGCGTTGAACATCCTGCCACTATTGACGCTATACCACCTTCAACAAATCCTTTTAATCCCATTATTATGGAGGAACAGAAGATGAATTAAAGTGATTGGGTTGATCTAAGGAACAAAGAAAGAGGGATGAAATTATATATACTTTTTATAGGGAAAGTTGAACAGGTAAAGGAAATATATATATGAGTATCAGAGATCTGTTACGTAAATTGATCGTGACATGTTTGGTAACTGTTAAAACATTTGGATTTAATAACATTTAGTTTTTAATACATAGTATTCAAATTATAGAATTATATATATAACTTTGTTTATTATTTTCTAACCATGTTTATGGTGTGTTTTTTTTTTTGGGTAAGAGGTCAAGAAACGGTGTAAAATTAAAAGTGTCTTAGATTTACTAAAATTTAATAAATATATAAGTTTTATATAAAGATTTATTTATTATTTTTAACTGTGTTTGGATGTGTAAAATAATGTCTTTTCGTAAGAGATCAAATGATGTAAAATTAAGAGGTCAAAAAAATAATATATAAATTATCTTTTTATAGTTAACAAAAGATTTCAACTTACGTAGTGAAATACTATAAAATTTTTTATTGAAAAAAAAAAGCCAAATATGAAATAAATTCGCATTTAGAGCAGGTTTATTCATGTAATTTATTTTAACAGCGAATGTTATTGGCTTGTCTCTTTAGGTTATAATCATAGTTGTTAAAAGGCGTAAGGTGCATGCACCCAAGTCGTAAAGAGTGGTCTTAGGCTTTAGTATAAGGCGCTTAAAAAACAAGAGTTTTTTAAGGTATAATATAGTACAGTATAAAAATACATTTTTAGAGGTTTTAAACATGTTTCAAGCTTCTATAAGGTTAGTTTAGGTTAATTATAGACTTGTTTATGGGTGGTATAATTGTTTTAGACCTATTCAGATGATTCTTGGATAAGATTTCGTCAGAACTTGGCTTGAAAAATGCGTCCGAGGACCTAAAAGTGGGGCTTTTGAAGCGAAGCGAGAACGTTGTGTCTCGCTTGAAAAGTGGGCCTAGGCTCCCACCTAAGTGAGCCTTAACGATAGAGGGTTATACTAGAGCCGTAGTTACATGTTCGTTGTCACGAGACACGATTTATACCCATGCATTTTCAATGGACTTTATATTATCATGTTGAGGAAGTATCATCACAATACATGTACCAAACATACCGGTTTAGTACGAGTAACTGATACAAACTGCTCATTGTTAAAAAGAAAATGAAATTAAAAACAATATAGAGTACCAAATACTTATTTAAAAACAAAAAAACTTTTCAAATGGTGGTGTATGTCATCAAATAGGGGCGGTGCACGTTAACACCGTGTAAGTTAGTAATTAGAGTGTGACTAGTTTAATATGAAACCTGTGCATTTTCAATGGACTTTATATTGTTAAGTTGAGGAAGTAACATCACAATACATGTAACGAATGTACCAGTTTAGTACGTGTAAGCGATACAAACTGCTCATTGTTAAAAAGAAAACATAAATTAAACAGTATCGAGTATTAAATACTTATTTCTTTATATAAAAAAAGCTTTTTAAATAGTGGTGAATATTATCAAATAGGGGTGGTGCACGTTAACTCTGCAAATTAGAGTGTGTCTAGTTTAATATGAAACTATGCCTATATATATATATATATATATATATATAGGGTAGGGATCATACGAGAACCAACTTTAGGGAGAGAACCAGAGAACCAGTGTCAACACAAACAAAAAAAACCTAAAAACCCCACCTCCACCCCCTAAAAACCTAAACCCACCCACCTCACTCCCTAAAAACCTAAACCCCCCATCCCCCACACCGCCCCAACCCCCCCCCCCCCCCCCCCACCCCCCAATTGTGAAATGCACATGTGCAGCTAACCCCGCACCCCCCCAAAAACCAAAACGCTCTATCCCATCCTCCCAAAAAGATACCCCCTCTTCCACCATACCCAAAAACTAAACCCTAAAGCTAAACCCATTAAAAAACTTAACTATAATAGTGAAATGAACATGTGCATGTAGTACAATTATCTTATTTTATAGTTTTATATAGGGGTTTTTTTAAATTTATTCACCAACAACCCCAAAAAAACCTCACCCCATTCCCATCATACCTAAAAACTAAACCCTAAAGCTAAACCTATGAAAAAAAAACCTAACTATAATAGTGAAATGCACTTCGCGTTTATTTAATGATCATTGAATAAATTTTTTTCCACCTTATATATCATATCACGTCCATTTAATGATCATTTCATTATGGTAATTGATAATTTATTCAAAAGTGTGCTCTAATAGTGAAATGCACATGTGCATACGGTATATGTATGTGAAGGGATAGGGAGCCTAATCCAGGCGGAAGAGGCATCCCTATCCCCATAACTCAGCTTCCGCGCGCCAATCAGTGGCGCGAGGAACCATCAAAGCGCAACGAGCAGTACATGCAAGGAGGCGCGCAGGAATAACAACTGATAAGCAATACCACCACCTGATAAGCGCGTACCATCACACGCGGAATCTTCCCTTGACAATCATCGTACAGAGTACAGAAGACAACAAAAGGAAGATTCACAAAGATCACTAACAGGGTACGCGCCAATAGGAAAGCTACAGGTGGCAAAGTGGTCCAACAACTACAAGACAAGGACAGCAGCATGGCTGCAGCCATGCTTCCACCATACCAGCGTCTACAGTAAACAGCAGACATACCTTGCTGCTGTCAGGAGCATGGTCAACGACTGACAGGGGCGCCGTCTGCCAACCACAGATCGCCACGTGTCTGCCTCGAGCAACAACCATGCTGCCCCAATGACGTCATGAACAGTACACTTGTTCTCCCGCCAATTCCAAAGGAACATTGGACTTGGGCCCTGACCAAGCCCAATAAAGAATGGTCACTCGTGGGCCTTTCGATGAAGCCCACGAGTTCTCCTATAAATACAAGGATACCTCTCCTTGCCAAAGGAATCCGAAAATAGTCATTGCTAGCCTAGTATTACTCACTTGTAATCTTTGTATTCGATCATTAATAATACTATCGGCTGTTCACAGTGGACGTAGGTCAACACTTGACCGAACCACTTACATCTTGTGTTCTCACTTACTTTCACCACACACACACTTACATCATTATCAAACGGGTTTGACCTTGTGGTTTGGGTAAAGGATTAATCCTGACGGACATAGGTATTAACCCCACGTAGATTACACGTAACCTCCGTGATACCTATTGTTTCTTCAGTATGTATATATAACAGCAAAATGCACATGTGCATCAGACCTGACGTAAAAAAAGCCATTTTTTGTTTTTTTTTTATTTTTTTCGTATTTTTTTTATTTTTTTTCAGAAAGATTAACTCTAAAAAAACATTTTGGTGTTTTTACTTTTTTTACTTTTTTATTTTTTTAGGTTATATAATTTTTTTATTATTTTTTTTTATTTTTTGGTGGAGGGGTTTTTGTGTTCACACTTAGTTCTTTGGTTCTCTCCCTAAATGGTGGTTCTCAAATGATCCAAATCCTATATATATATATATATTTTGAATAGCCGAACGGAGCGTCACCCTAAAGATCATCTCATCCGCACAAGTTCGATCCCCAGCTGCAACGGTTGCCAGCCCGCGTAAACACGCGTTGTGGGACTTGAACCCGCGATCACCGGGCAGAAAACCCTAAAAAAAACCTTCCCACCTCTCCACAAACCAACTGGTCTGTGGGTCATTGACAACTATGCCTATATATTGCACCGACACTTTCAGTTCAAAGGTTTATACATGTGCTGAAGTAAGTCATTTTTATCACAATAGAATTTTATCAGTGTGGTATTATTATTATATTATTAAATTAAAGATTCGATTAGAATTTATACTAATAACTAGAATTAAGCCCCCGCGCGTTGCGGCGGGGGCCGAGACATTAAGCCGTAAAATAAACCATTATCAAGACGTCGTCACGAATCCGTTCTTTGCATACGTAATTTAGTCGATTATCAAGACGTCGTCACGAATCCGTTCTTTGCATACGTAATTTAGTCGATAGTGGATATGCTCATTATGGTATCGATATCGGCTCGGTTCAAAAAGCTGATATAATAGTGCGCTATGATATAAAAGGCCAAGAAACTCTCCGGTGGGTAGTGATGAACCAACTTGTCTTGACATTTTAAACGATAAATGTTAACAGCAACTTTTACATCTTAGTACCCTTATACATCGTCTTTCGACTACAAACATGACATTTAACTAAGCTGACCCGTGGTCACACTTTTTGTCCAAATATTATAAATAATTAGCATGAAATATGATCTTAGAAACTATATTAATCAAGTAATAATCTATTTTATACACCAGGCAATTCAGTAATAATCTATTTTTAATACATCACACAAATATATTATCAAGTAAAACATTCACTTAAAAGGATAAACATTTGTGTTAATAACTTAACATAACATATATTACCATATTTATTAAACAACATTTGGGTTATTTTTACACACAAAATCCCAATAAACTGAACAAACGAACCAAGACACTAACCTCAACCATCAAGCTGAGACAACAGTAACAATATGCGGCACCTTATCATCATCAAATGGCAGACTAACATACTCACTCGCATACTCCTCAGCAATCTCGGTCACTAACTCACCATGCAACGCCTTCCAGTACATATACAACACCATATTCGCAGCAACATAATGCAACAACAACAGCGCTAAAAACCCCAAAAAACCCGAACTAACAACCGTCTGGAAAAAGAACTCCCAACTCATCTAATCCTCAACAAAGCCAAAACCTGACACACTCTTCGGTCCCATACCCACCCAAATCCCAATCGAACTCCCGAAAACCAAAATCAACGACAACGAAACCAATCGCATCCTGTTGATTAAATACGCGCTTCGCCATAATGGCTCGAACCCCCATTTCGACTCGGTAACAACAATCACTGACCCTAAACCCCAAAGCTAAACCAATAACAATACAAAACAATATAAGATGTTGAAAGTACACATTTATACCTTTCTGCTTAACATGTGATCCGGTTGACCGAGATGATCATGTTGACCCGCTGTTGATCAGCACCAAGATTCATCTTATCAATTAAAATGATAATCAAACAAAATGAAACTAAATCTCCAGTGACATGATAAATTGCTAGATATATGTAATTTGCAAAGAAAATACCTGCAGTAGCGACTCAGGCTACAAGGGGAAGAAAAATCATCATCGCTCACGCCACAACAATGAGGATGATGACTTGGTCAAACCATTCAGACCAAAGGCTTTCGCCGAAAAGTCAAAATTTGTCGCTCGTATAGCGACAGCAACAATACCAAGAAAAGCAAAACTCCCTAGCAGCATCGGCAGATACGATGGCCTGCGTGACCCAGATGACCACGTGCACGACTTTGAGTGCGCGGGAATGTCGGTGGACTGGCCCGTACAGGTTTGGTGCCATTTATTCGCGCAAACTCTGACGGGCGCAGCAAGGGTCTGGTTTGATAACCTCCCTGCGGGGAGTGTTAAAGACTTTGACGACCTCACCGACAAATTCAACAACCATTTCTCGCATTTGCGCAAGCATAAGAAAGACAAGGCGCACATCCTGTTGTGCCGCCGAAACGACAATGAATCCATCGAGGACTTTATTGTTCGGTTCAACAAGGAGGCCCTGCTAATAGGGTGCGGGGAAGAACTCACAAGGGCAGCGTTCGTGCATAACGTACGCAGCCCAGAGTTAATGAAATGCCTTACAGGCAAAGATGGCATACCGGAGTCCTGGGATGAACTCATCCACTCCGCCAAGATATATGCTTCGTCTGAGAAGTCCTTCAGTCAAACGCACAATTTCCAACACCACCATAATAATAATAAAAATAAAAACAAGTCAGTCTGGAGCCGCATCTCCGGCGCCGCGGATGAGGGAAAATATTCCCCAGCCGGGGACGCCAGGCAGATGATCAGTCCCAAACAAACGCGGGACCAGCGCGGTCATTCAAAGAAAAACTATGACTGGACCCCGCTGACAAAGACACCATCTCAGGTCTTAAAGACTGAACAGGTCACGTTGAAGGCCGCCCCTCCCTTGGCCAAGCGCAAGAACGTAGACCGTAGCAAATACTGTGAGTACCACAATGACTACGGTCACCTCACAGATAATTGCTACACCCTCAAGATGGAAATCGAAACCGCGCTGAAGTCAGGGCAACTCGGCCATCTGGTGAAGAACGTGCACCGCACAGGCAAGAATCAAACGGGCGATGAGAATCAAGAGGAAGGATCGCGAAAAAAGATCCGCGACCTGAATACTCATGCTGCCACATTGATTCCTCGTCACCACTGCAACATGACAAAGAAGGGCAAAAGCGCCTACCAAGGAAAGCGCGCCCGAGTGCCACCTCCAAGCGATTCATGGAAAGAGGCTGACGTCCTCATGCCAAAGATCAGAGGCGGCGCCTCATGCACAGCCCCTCTTGTCATTACCGCTATCTTTGGACATTATCGCACGCGATATATGTTCCTAGATGGCGGCAGCAGTACTGATATCATGTATGAACAGTGCTTTCAACAACTAGACCCAGAAGACAAAGCAAAGCTCGTCCCGGTCAACGAGCCCATCTCCGGTTTCATTCACGAAACCATCATGCCGCGGGGTATGCTGTCCATGCCAGTAACATGGTCTGACGGCACCCACGAGCGCACGGAGATATGTGATTTTATGGTTCTACCGGCCAACTCCAATCATGACATTCTTCTTGGACGGGAAGGCATCGCACGCTTTAACGCCAATGCTTCAACGGCGCATGCGATGGTGGGCTTCCCAACCAAAACAGGTATTGCTTTCATCAGAGGCAACAAAGACTGCCATACCACAGAAACCGCCAAACCGCCAAAAATGGTGAAAACCGACACCCGCGCCGAGCCGGAAAAATGGGTTCTTAACCCTAAATTTCCGGAGCAAACGGTGATCATCGGCCATGAAATCTCCGAGGCCATTCGAAATCACTTGAAACAGCTTCTAATCAGTAACATCGATGTATTCGCGTGGCAACCGGCCGACATGGTTGGGGTCCCGCGCGACATAGCGGAACACAGACTCAACGTCTACCGCTCGGTGGAACCTATAGTGCAAAAGAAGCGCAGCATGGGCCCGGAGAAAACAAGGGCCATGAACGAGCAAGTCACCGAGCTGCTCAACGCGGGTATACTTCGCCCAATCAGGTACCAGACATGGGTAGCCAACCCAGTCATGGTAGCCAAAGCAAACGGCGGGTGGCGCATGTGTGTCGATTATAAAGATATCAACAAAGCATGTCCAAAAGATTGCTATCCTTTGCCAGAGATCGACCTAAAGGTGGACTCTTTAGCCCCATACCGCTTTAAGTGCTTCTTAGACGCGTATAAGGGCTATCACCAAATCCAAATGGCAAAGGAAGATGAAGATAAGACGGCATTCCGCACAGACGCGGGCATTTTCTGTTACACCAAAATGCCATTCGGTCTGAAAAACGCGGGAGCTACATACCAACGCCTCATGGACACCGCCTTCATCAACGAAATCGGCGTACGGCTTGAAGTATACGTCGACGATCTTGTAATCAAAAGCAAGGATGAAAGCGACATGCTTAAGGATATCCAGCAAACGTTCGCACAACTGCGCAAAGTGCGCATGAAGCTCAACCC
The DNA here is from genome assembly GCA_032199755.1 of Ambrosia artemisiifolia. Taxonomy (NCBI): domain Eukaryota; kingdom Viridiplantae; phylum Streptophyta; class Magnoliopsida; order Asterales; family Asteraceae; genus Ambrosia; species Ambrosia artemisiifolia. Next base: position 15,659,317 of record CM063517.1, on the reverse strand, counting down.
AAGCAAGTGTTCCTTCGGGATGGAAGAAGGCAAATTCCTAGGGGTCATCGTAACGCGCGATGGGTTCCGTGCTAATCCAGAAAAAGTACAAGCCATAGAGAGAATGCCTTCACCCGCTTCCATCAAGGAGGTGCAAACACTCATGGGCCGCCTTGTGGCCCTCAACCGATTTTTGTCCAACTACGCTTCAAAGTCATTTCCGTTCGTGGACACTTTGAAGAACTGTTTAAAAAAGAGTAACTTCCGTTGGACATCAGAGGCGGAATCGGCATTCAAAGAAATGAAACAATGCTTAATGAACCTTCCGACGCTAACGGCGCCCCTCCCCAAAGAGCCATTGACACTGTACCTATCGGTCACTGACCGCGCAATAGGTGCAGTCCTCATGGTGGAGCGCAAGAATGTGCAGACGCCGATATATTATATCAGCCGCACGCTTTTAGACGCGGAAACAAGGTACACAATCATGGAAAAGCTGGTCCTCGCTCTGGTACACGCATCCCGAAGACTCCGCAGATACTTCCAAGGGCATCCGATAAACGTCCTCACGGACTATCGGATAAACGACATACTCGCCAAGCCCGAGTTGTCGGGGCGACTGGCCAAATGGGCCATTGAACTCGGGGAACACACGATCCATTACAAACCTCGCCCCGCCATCAAGGGCCAAGTTCTTGCGGACTTCGCCACGGAAATTCCCGCAGATAAAGTACTGGAATGTCAAGCGGAAGAAACCCCCGCGTCAGCGCAAGACCCATCACAAAAATGGTCCTTATTCACCGATGGGGCCTCAAACGAGGATGGCGCTGGCGCGGGATTACGCCTCATCAGCCCAGATAAACAAGAGTTCACGTACGCCATCCGCCTCGACTTCAAAAGCACGAATAACGAGGCGGAATACGAAGCGCTGCTGGCAGGCCTCCGCATTGCGGAAAAAATGGGGGCCAGGCACGTGGAGGCACACGTGGACTCTCTACTTGTGGCGCGACAGATCAACGGGGTTTACGACGCAAAAGACGAGACCATGGCGTTATACCTGGAACAGGCCAAACAGCTGATGCGCCGATTCGACTCATGCAAAGTCGAGCACATCCGGCGCAGCGAAAATAAGCCCGCCGATGCGCTAAGCAAAATGGCATCAACGGTCTTTGAACATATGGCCAAAGAAGTCCGCGTCGAGATCCTAGACAAACCATCTGTTCCGCTGCGACAAGTCAACATAATCCAAACAGGAAGCGCATCTTGGATGGCTCCGATCAAGGCCTACCTATCATCCGGCACCCTGCCTGACGAAAAGTCAGAGGCCCGGAAGATCAAGAACAAGGCCCTACAATACCAACTCATCGACGGTATCCTATATCGCCGCTCTTACCTGGGACCGCTATTGCGCTGCGTAGATTCCGCAGATGCTTCCTTTCTCCTACGAGACATACATGAAGGGACATGCGGACTACACGCGGGTCCAAGAATGGTAGTGGCGAAGTTAATGAACGCGGGGTACTACTGGCCGGGCATGCATGTGGACGCGGTCAACGAGTTGCGCAAATGCGACAGTTGCCAACGCCACGCCCCGAACACCTTGCGACCCAAAAACAACCTGGTGCCAGTCACGGCGGCCTGGCCGTTCCAAAAATGGGCTATTGATTTGGTAGGCCCATTCCCCACGGCTCCAGGAAACGTGAAATACCTAATCGTCGCCATCGACTACTTCACAAAATGGGTTGAGGCGAAACCATTGGCAAAAATCGATGGCGCGCACGTCAAAAAATTCATCTGGGAATTCATCATTTGCCGATTTGGTCTACCGCTGCAATTGGTAAGCGACAACGGCACGCAATTTGAAGACCAATCCTTACAAGAATGGCTATCTCAAATGGGCGTCCAACAAATCTTCACATCTGTCGCGCACCCCCAAGGCAACGGTCAAGTCGAGCGGGCCAATCGTACGATTGTTGAAGGCATCAAAGCACGGCTGGGTACCAAACGAACAGGGTGGGTAGACGAAATACCCCATGTCCTATGGGCATACCGCACCCTCACAAAAACCAGCAATGGCGAAACGCCATTCAGCTTGACGTATGGAACGGAGGCGGTCATCCCCGCCGAAATCGGCTGCCCCTCCGCAAGAGTACTCATGGCCAACAAGAGAGACAACGACAAAGAGCTTCGCCTAAACCTTGATCTCCTAGATGAGCGACGTGAACTCGCCGCAATCAAAGAAGCAAAATACAAAACGCAGCTTGAGCGCTATTACAACAAACGCGTCAAAGCCTGCACATTCAAGATCGGCGACTACGTTTTCCGAAACAACGAGGCTTCCAACGCCGAAAAGCCCGGGAAACTAGCCCCCACTTGGGAAGGCCCATACAAGATACAAGAAATACTTGGCAAAGGCGCATACGCGCTAGAAAGGCTTGATGGAACACCTATTCCCAGATCTTGGAATGCAGCACAATTGCGCCGCTGCTACTTGTAAAACACTTGTAATTACGGCTACACATGCCGCGTCTATCAATGAAAACTATTCCCTATATCTGTTATTCTACTTGTTTTTCCGCGCCAAGGTCTTCAAGACTTAAGCAAAACTATCGTCGGACCACAAATAAGGCGGTGTTAACATGATAAAGTCTTCAAGACATACTTCGCGTACGTCGGACTTATAAAAATCATACACCAACGCCACATCAGATGGTCTTCAAGACAAGTTTACTTGCCGGACTTAAAGACGCGCGCTGCTAGTACAAACCTAAAGCCTTGTCTTCTAAACTTGCAAAACAAGTTGGACAAAGAGCAAACTAGTTCAGCGCGCAGTCATGGGTCTTCTAGGCAAGGCGCACACGCGCTTAACTCGGACCTTATGGCACAAGTCGCGCCCCGCTATAGTCTTCAAGGCAAATACTTAACACGCCGGACTATCTAGCAGGACGCGCGCCTAATTTTAACTTGTTAAATCAGGTGACGACTTGGTTAGATAAGTTAAGTTAGGACGAGAAACACAAGATATAAGGAAAAACCAAAATTTTCATTCATCATGAGGGACTTAAAAACCCTTGGTAATTACAAGTTATTTACAAAGACAAAAAGAAAAGAGAAGACAAGCGCCTATTAAACTAAACATTTGAAGTGCCCTCGCCACTGGCTCGTTGGCGCTCTTCTTCAAGGCGCTTGCGCTCCTCCTCCTTGGTCAGCTCATCAGATTTGTCGATATAGTACTTGAGGGCAGACAAAGGATCAGCATTTTTGTTGCAATCTGCAACCACTTGAAGAATTGGGAAGTCCACCTTCTCAAATTTGAGGAGCTCCGCCTCATAATCATCCTTCAGGGGCTTCCCATAATGCTCCGCATCCTCGATCCGCCCACCATTTTGAGCTGCCAGAAAACCATCTTCATAGCCCTCACCATACCCGTAAGCATGGGCGGTGGCGGCTATGGCAGCGACTTGGTCGCCCAGCTTAGGCTCTTGCCAGAACCTCTTGAAGACCTGCAAAAGAGTTAACAAGTTAGCATAAAAACTTCAAAAGTTTGTACAAAAGGCGCTAAAAGAGATACACTTACCCCAGTGATCCCATCAGTCATCATCCACTTGATGGCATCCTGTGTCTGCGTCTGGGCGGCCATCGCCTCATCCAAAAGACGCTGGGCTGTCTCACACTCCTTGACAGCCGCAGCGCGGGCTTCCTCGGCAGAGCCAAGGTCTTGCTCCAGATCCTCCTTTGAATGAAGGATCTGGACCCTCTCCTGCTCCAAGAAGGAGACGCGCTCGGTAGCTTTGATAAGATCTGCATCTTTGGACTCAAGCTCCAAGCGCTTCTCCACGACTTGCGCAGTTCGTTCGGAGAGGGCCTTGCTCTTCTCTTCTAATTGCCGAGTCAGCACCCGGCTTTCCTCTTGCGCCTCGGACAGAGTCTGCCTCAACTTCATGGTTTCAGCATTTGTCTTTTTGCAAGACTCTGTCCATCGGCGCTTATCCGCCGCCGCATCCCCTTCCAACTTGGTGACCTTAGCCTCTGCATCATGGGCGCGGCGACGGTACTTGGATATCTCAGCCTTGAAGGCAGCCTCTTTCTCAGCAAGGTCTGCCTTCTCCGCCTCCAAGCGTTGAATGTCTCGCCACACCGCCGCATCTCGGCGGCGCAGCGAGTCAACCATAGATAGCTGGGTCGCTTGATTAATGCACAAGGCAGCCATAAGGTCTGCGCGGCTCAGCATATCTTGGTGTGCGCGCTCGTAGGGAGGCACCACCTCCCTCACAAACTCCTCGGCGGCCAAGGAGTTAGAGAATAAAGTATTCTCCCTGACCGCCCACCGAGGGCGCCAAATTGCATCACCCCCGGACCAGCTGGAGCCATCATACCCGCCTGATGGCTCCCTATCATCAACCCTGGAGAACTTGCGCCGAGCTTGACGCGAGCCCTCCGCACTACCACCAGCGCCTGACGCCAAAAGGGCCCTCTCAAATCCATCCATGTCGTGAGAGCCCTCGGCGCTAGCATGAGCACTCTGCTCCGCCTGTTCTTTCAAACGGCGAGCCTTCTCCTCCAAGAACTGTTGCTCTTGGAGACGAAGGCGTTCCGCCTCAGCATTCTTGGCCGCCTCAGCCTTTCGCCTGGCTTCATCGGCGGCAGCCTTCTTCTCAGCCTCAGCTCTGCGCAACGCTTCATCGGCCGCCGCTTTCTTTTCGGCCTCCGCCCTCCGAAGGGCTTCATCGGCCTCAGCCTTCAAGCGGGCTTCCTCCCGCTGCGCCGCCGCTTGCTCTTCAAAGAGCACATCCACCTCTGTCCTACCCGCCTCCGAAGATGGAGATGTGGGAGGAGGAGTTGGCACAATCTTAGGCGCAACTGCAGAAGCAACAAAAGTGTTAAGAGCAATTAAAGTAAAAGATTTCAGAACAGGAAAAAAGAAACTAACTTACCAGGGGCTTTCTTCTTCAACAGCTTCTGGAACAGAGGCTGACGTGTGGGAGCAGAGCCAATGCCCACACTAAAAGTGGGGGCAGCAATCCCACCAACACTGGAGCTTTTCTCCAGCACCACCCCCCGCGCCGGCGATGAGGGAGAGACAGTGGTCTCTGTGATAGGAGTTTCAACTCCACCACTCTCCCCGCCGGTAGTAGCAGCCGCCTTCTCCAAGTTAGCAGCGGCACTGCTAGAAGTGGCACCGGTGGTGCGCCTTTTCTTCTTCCTCTCCAACTTGGAGGGTTCATCCTCCTCCTCATCCTCAGAGACGGGCCCATCCTTCCTCCGGCGCCGCCCCTTTACAGCTTCGCCTACTGAAACGGAAGAGCCCGAATCAGAACTTGTTAAAGGGCGTTGGCGACGTTTACGTCTCCGCGGAGCGTGTTTCCAACGGCCACGCCCCGCGGGCGCCTTCTGAACCTCCACAATCTCCACTGAGGAGTCAGAGGCATCATCGCCAAAAAGGCTAGAAAACAAAAGTTGGTGTGACTCACCTGTGGTGTAATAAGGCTTGGGCGCGATGGTCAGGTCAGGATAATAAAACCTGTCCACAAACGCCTCAAGGCAAGACACCTCTCCCTCCGCCAAGCGCCTCCACTTTATACCCTTCTCTTGACGAGCGGCATAAAATTGGAACTTGCTCACACCTGCGCAAGAAACAGTTAGCACAATACGACATACAATGCAAAGGAGTTAAATTAGAAACTGTGCTTACCCTCCGCAGCAATGTAGGGTTCCTTTCCTGGGCCCTGAGTTAGGCAGCTCATCCCCAGAAGGCAAAAGATGCCATCTGTGAGATTTTTAAACTCAAGCTTGGTAGCGTTGGCGGTGAGGGTGGTGAACCAGCCTTGCTTCTTGAAATCCTTCATCACCGGTATGTCAGCCACCCGCTGACCGTCTGCAATAACTTTCCAAGGCAGACTAATGGGGATGACCCCCCTCTTCACAAAGAAGAATTTTTCTTTAGCCCAATGAAGGGACTTGGGGGTATGGGTGGCCATTGGAGGCACCTTGGGGCGCGGCTTGAACGAGAACCACATCTCGTCGCGCGCAAGAAAGTAGAAGACATTGAGCATCTCCACAGTTGGCTCAATGTCCAGGGCGCGGCAGGACGCCTCAAAATGCACCAGCCTTAGCATCCCAAAGGCGGTAAGTTGGGTTGGCCCAACACCATAAGCAACCAGAGTATCGATCTGGAAGCGGGTGCAGGGTAGCCGGAAGCCACACTTGGTGAAGTGGGCTTCATAAAGGGCAAGTTGCCCAGGCCCAGCAGAGAGTACATTCTCCGTCGGAGATGGCAGAGTTGGCTCCCACTCTGGCAATATGCCATAGCCCCTGCAAAAATTATCAAAGGCTTCTTCAGTCCAAACACAAAAAGTGTTGGTCATAAGCTTTCGCTCCTTGATCTTTCCGTGCTCCACCTGCACCTCCTCCTCCACGTCATCAATCACTGGCTCCTTACCGGTAGCATTGCCGGAAGGAGAACCAACGTTCGAGGCTTCAGACATCTTCACAAGCAAGATAAAGGAAAAGACAAGAAAATCTGGTAAACTAACTGGAAATGCTTGAAGACTCGCCGGGAAACTCAAAAAGTTCACCGGAAAACTCAACAGCTTCAACGAAAACTTTGAAGATCGGTCGGAATCTTCAAAGAAGAACAGAGAAATGGAAAGAAATTAAGAACAAACAAAGAAGGCAATGGAGATCAACAAGAAGTTTCACAATAAATCTTTGAAGATTGATTAAACAATCTTTGAAGATTCAAAGAAAACTTCAAATGATCGGAAGTGTTTTTGAAATTGAGAGAGTGCAAGTAAGAAGAAGGGATGAACAAATGAACAAGTAACCGTCTACCATGCATCCCAACTCCTATATATACCCACTGCATTAATGGCAGTGGGGCCCAAGGAGAAACAACGTCGTCACACTTTTTCAAAATTTGGAAGAGCAGATGATGACACGTGTCATCATGCGTGAGTGAACGGCTAAGATCAAGCAGGGATAAACAATCCAACCGTCACGCGACGGATGACTGACACGTGTCACCAGATCTCACCAACGTAAACTGACCAGGCGCGTGAAGCATCACGCGTCTGACAAAACTTCACGTGTCACTTGACACGTGGCACAAGCACAACCACACAAGCAACAAGTGGGGCGCGTGCCAACACACGCGCCTGACACAGACGAAATGTTGGTAACTGCACCATAATGAGGGGACAGCCAACAGTCAGCACAACAGCCAAGGCTGACTCGTCAGCAACCCTCAAACTTCCATCAGAAGCAACTGATCATTCGAATTCCAGGCGCCTTAACTCCCATTTATGAGGGACAAATTAAATGCCAATGATTCAGGATTTATTACAACTGCTGAAGAACTACAACATGGCGCAAAGTTGACGTAAAACCAAAAAAGACGTTCTCCGCCCAGCGCCTCAACAGGTCATGGCGGCAAACTTCTTTCATGGCGTAACTTTGACGTAAAACCAAAAAAGACGTTCTCCGCCCGGCGCCTCAACAGGTCATGGCGGCAAACTTCTTTCATGGCGTAACTTTGACGTAAAACCAAAAAAGACGTTCTCCGCCCAGCGCCTTAACAGGTCTTGGCGGCAAACTTCTTTCATGGCGTAACTTTGACGTAAAACCAAAAAAGACGTTCTCCGCCCAGCGCCTTAACAGGTCTTGGCGGCAAACTTCTTTCCTGGCGCAAATTTGACGTAAAACCAAAAAAGACGTTCTCCGCCCAGCGCCTTAACAGGTCTTGGCGGCAAACTTCTTTCCTGGCGCAAATTTGACGTAAAACCAAAAAAGACGTTCTCCGCCCAGCGCCTTAACAGGTCTTGGCGGCAAACTTCTTTCCTGGCGCAAATTTGACGTAAAACCAAAAAAGACGTTCTCCGCCAAAATTTGCAGAGGAACGAATTTCAAGGCACACAAGCAGATGAGCTTTCATCCGCGACCTCATACTTTGAGTCTAGCGCTCCACCTACTCTTCACAAAGAATAGGAGAAGCCCTAGACTAGGGGGACTTGAAGGGATAGGGAGCCTAATCCAGGCGGAAGAGGCATCCCTATCCCCATAACTCAGCTTCCGCGCGCCAATCAGTGGCGCGAGGAACCATCAAAGCGCAACGAGCAGTACATGCAAGGAGGCGCGCAGGAATAACAACTGATAAGCAATACCACCACCTGATAAGCGCGTACCATCACACGCGGAATCTTCCCTTGACAATCATCGTACAGAGTACAGAAGACAACAAAAGGAAGATTCACAAAGATCACTAACAGGGTACGCGCCAATAGGAAAGCTACAGGTGGCAAAGTGGTCCAACAACTACAAGACAAGGACAGCAGCATGGCTGCAGCCATGCTTCCACCATACCAGCGTCTACAGTAAACAGCAGACATACCTTGCTGCTGTCAGGAGCATGGTCAACGACTGACAGGGGCGCCGTCTGCCAACCACAGATCGCCACGTGTCTGCCTCGAGCAACAACCATGCTGCCCCAATGACGTCATGAACAGTACACTTGTTCTCCCGCCAATTCCAAAGGAACATTGGACTTGGGCCCTGACCAAGCCCAATAAAGAATGGTCACTCGTGGGCCTTTCGATGAAGCCCACGAGTTCTCCTATAAATACAAGGATACCTCTCCTTGCCAAAGGAATCCGAAAATAGTCATTGCTAGCCTAGTATTACTCACTTGTAATCTTTGTATTCGATCATTAATAATACTATCGGCTGTTCACAGTGGACGTAGGTCAACACTTGACCGAACCACTTACATCTTGTGTTCTCACTTACTTTCACCACACACACACTTACATCATTATCAAACGGGTTTGACCTTGTGGTTTGGGTAAAGGATTAATCCTGACGGACATAGGTATTAACCCCACGTAGATTACACGTAACCTCCGTGATACCTATTGTTTCTTCAGTATGTATATATAACAGCAAAATGCACATGTGCATCAGACCTGACGTAAAAAAAGCCATTTTTTGTTTTTTTTTTATTTTTTTCGTATTTTTTTTATTTTTTTTCAGAAAGATTAACTCTAAAAAAACATTTTGGTGTTTTTACTTTTTTTACTTTTTTATTTTTTTAGGTTATATAATTTTTTTATTATTTTTTTTTATTTTTTGGTGGAGGGGTTTTTGTGTTCACACTTAGTTCTTTGGTTCTCTCCCTAAATGGTGGTTCTCAAATGATCCAAATCCTATATATATATATATTTTGAATAGCCGAACGGAGCGTCACCCTAAAGATCATCTCATCCGCACAAGTTCGATCCCCAGCTGCAACGGTTGCCAGCCCGCGTAAACACGCGTTGTGGGACTTGAACCCGCGATCACCGGGCAGAAAACCCTAAAAAAAACCTTCCCACCTCTCCACAAACCAACTGGTCTGTGGGTCATTGACAACTATGCCTATATATTGCACCGACACTTTCAGTTCAAAGGTTTATACATGTGCTGCATTTTTATCACAATAGAATTTTATCAGTGTGGTATTATTATTATATTATTAAATTAAAGATTCGATTAGAATTTATACTAATAACTAGAATTAAGCCCCCGCGCGTTGCGGCGGGGGCCGAGACATTAAGCCGTAAAATAAACCATTATCAAGACGTCGTCACGAATCCGTTCTTTGCATACGTAATTTAGTCGATTATCAAGACGTCGTCACGAATCCGTTCTTTGCATACGTAATTTAGTCGATAGTGGATATGCTCATTATGGTATCGATATCGGCTCGGTTCAAAAAGCTGATATAATAGTGCGCTATGATATAAAAGGCCAAGAAACTCTCCGGTGGGTAGTGATGAACCAACTTGTCTTGACATTTTAAACGATAAATGTTAACAGCAACTTTTACATCTTAGTACCCTTATACATCGTCTTTCGACTACAAACATGACATTTAACTAAGCTGACCCGTGGTCACACTTTTTGTCCAAATATTATAAATAATTAGCATGAAATATGATCTTAGAAACTATATTAATCAAGTAATAATCTATTTTATACACCAGGCAATTCAGTAATAATCTATTTTTAATACATCACACAAATATATTATCAAGTAAAACATTCACTTAAAAGGATAAACATTTGTGTTAATAACTTAACATAACATATATTACCATATTTATTAAACAACATTTGGGTTATTTTTACACACAAAATCCCAATAAACTGAACAAACGAACCAAGACACTAACCTCAACCATCAAGCTGAGACAACAGTAACAATATGCGGCACCTTATCATCATCAAATGGCAGACTAACATACTCACTCGCATACTCCTCAGCAATCTCGGTCACTAACTCACCATGCAACGCCTTCCAGTACATATACAACACCGTATTCGCAGCAACATAATGCAACAACAACAGCGCTAAAAACCCCAAAAAACCCGAACTAACAACCGTCTGGAAAAAGAACTCCCAACTCATCTAATCCTCAACAAAGCCAAAACCTGACACACTCTTCGGTCCCATACCCACCCAAATCCCAATCGAACTCCCGAAAACCAAAATCAACGACAACGAAACCAATCGCATCCTGTTGATTAAATACGCGCTTCGCCATAATGGCTCGAACCCCCATTTCGACTCGGTAACAACAATCACTGACCCTAAACCCCAAAGCTAAACCAATAACAATACAAAACAATATAAGATGTTGAAAGTACACATTTATACCTTTCTGCTTAACATGTGATCCGGTTGACCGAGATGATCATGTTGACCCGCTGTTGATCAGCACCAAGATTCATCTTATCAATTAAAATGATAATCAAACAAAATGAAACTAAATCTCCAGTGACATGATAAATTGCTAGATATATGTAATTTGCAAAGAAAATACCTGCAAATCTAAGATGTTGAAAGTGTTGCCTGCTTCATGCTTCGTACATTGTACATCAGGGGAATACCGCCATTGTCCATCAACAACAAATCTAGATCTCTGCAACGGCTTCCTGATCAAGAAGAAAGCACCAAATAATTCTATATGCGATCACATAATCCTCCAAAATAAAAAGGGTCGTGATTAGAAAAATAAAAGTCAACATAAGTTGGTGTTTTTTTCATAATTTTACCTTTGTTTTCCAATTGTCCATTTAGCCTTCCACAACCACTTCTTTTCCGTCATAACTCCTACCAGTAACTACAAAGCAGCCACCACCTTTAACCTCAGCATAACCACCTTCAAATTCCTAACCAAATTTAATTCCAAGTAGATTATGGCGGTAAATGATGTAAATAGTTTATCAAATGAGAAAAACAAACACCACCAATACCGAGAAAGAACGTAAAAGTTTCTAAATTTCTATGTTAAGACGATGATAGCCAAAACGGCGACAACTCCATCATATACATTAGGCTCCCCGTTTGTAATAGAAGCCACTGCATCAAAAGATCCCAGCCCTTTCTGTAAGAATAACCTAACCCATGGAAAAAATCATCAGAAGTTAATGAATATTTGAAGGCATTTCACGAAATATGACTATTAAAGTAATTAATGTCTATTGCTTTTAAAGTCATGCCTTCACTATCAATGAAATGAATGTGTTGACTGAATGTTTTTCAACATATCTAATTGTCATTATTGTCAAGAGTAATTGATGAAAAATGTGCTAGAAGATGAAAAAAGTGAGCGCACACACCTGCCAATGAAGATTTTGAGAATAGTGCACCTTTCATGGGTAAAGATTTTACAATCAATTCCCGGTTACCGCATTCTTTAACTCCCTCAATGTAGGTTGTCAGTTAAATGTATTTCTTCTAATAAAATAAAATGTGTAAATTTGGCCTATGGTTGTGTTACAAAGGTGGGTGAAACATACGTCAACTTCTGCAAACTCGCCATTTGGGATTAGATTTTTCACCCTGTAACTACATGATCCTCCCTTGTACACCTTTCACCTTGCCAAAAGAGTAAAAGAAAGTCTACAGCTGACATTCTAAGGAACAAAGACGAAGTTTAAATAAACTTCAATAAAGTATGAACCAAAGTAGGTGGAGTATTACAATGGCATCTAACATGCCATCACCAAATTCTTCACTAATAATTTTGAATCGATTGCAACTACTTTCCCCCACCATCACAAACTATAATGAATCAATTGCCGACGACAACGAAAATTTAGATAACGGACTTTTGAAAAACGAATTACGGTCAAATTATATAACCTGAATTACATAAATGCTTGGTGGATTTCGATGCCTAAAACGTCACTTGAATCTATTTATTAACAACTCATTTTGTGCTCGTAACAATTATAGTTGGCACTTTTAGAAAAAAAAATCACGTTTTAAATACCAACTAACTTTAATATGGATGTTTAGCTAGTCATACATTAACTAAAATTGCTACAATGAATAAAAATCAAATATTGGCAGTGGTTACTACAGTTACCAGGCGCCTCAGAACACGGTCTTCATCATAGGACTCGCATATCCTATTGCCATCTTCAGCGACACCGTTGCTATCACCTATAGGACAATAAAGAAAATAAGATTAGAACTGAAATCGAAATCAAAACCCTAAATAACAGGCAGGATGATCAAAAAGCATAGGGATGAGTATAAAAAACATTGTTAAAAACCACCACCTACCACCGTCAGCATCCTCCATCGTCTCCACATCCAACACCACCATCCACCATCCTCCACACCCAATACAACCGTCTTCCTCACCCAACACCACCGTTCATCACCCCCAACCCCAACACCACCATTCATCATTCCCCCAACCAAAAACCTCAACCCCAACAAAACCTAACCCCAACACAAAGTCAAACGAAATAGAAAGAGAAAACCTAAATCTAAAAACAAATTAAAGATACCACCACTGGTGAAGTTTTGCTTAAATATTCACCTCCTAGAAGGCCAAAACCAGAAGAAATTTCTGTAATTGTTAATGATTTCCGAGTAGCAGCAAGAAACACAATGAAAGCTGGTAATTAGAATGTATCAAAAAATGCCCTTTTTTCTTAGCTTCAAAATATTCTAATAAAAATATATACAGGGTTTGATGGAGTTGAAATTCATGGTGCGAACGGGTACCGCAATCCATGTGGTTTGAAAAAGGTGAAAGCCAGATGCCGACTCTATCTGCTCCAATCTCATTTGCAACGCTTTCCACTACTTCGAAAGCTAATCTGCATCGTTTTTCTAATGAACCTCCATACTCATCGCTTCGATCATTGACTTGATCTTTCAAAAACTGGGAGAGCCGAAGGACCGTAGAGAGAAAGGAGTAGAGAGAGATTGCACAGAGAGAGAGAGAGTGTGGGTGGGTGGGTGGGGGGTGGGGGCTGACCAGGAAAAGAGTGGTATGGTGTTGGTGATCAGATAGATACACGTGTAAAACATACACACAAACCAGGAGAAATCATAAAAACCAGCAAATGGGTTTGTAGAATACCACCAGTACAACACTTAAAGGCATTCAGTACAACTCAGAATTGCACAATTCCCTTGCTAAATAGAAGTACTTAAATATATGATAATAAACAATAAACATTTTTTTTTGAAAGGCAACAATAAACATTTAGGGGCTGTTTGGTAGCCTCTTAATCAGCCTCTTAACCATTCAGTTCTGAATCATTCAGCATTTAGACTGTTTGTTTCAGCATCTGAATGGAATGGTTAAGTGCTGAACCATTAAGATTTGAGATGTTGCTGAACCATTAAGCACTGAATCATTAAGCACTGAACTAGGCTGAACCTTAATGAGACTCTCCTACCAATTTGGGACAAGAAAACTAACCATTAAGATGTCCAACTTAATGATTCAGCACTTAACCATTCAGACCTCTTAGCCATTCAGACCTCTTAATGATACAGCTCTTAATCAACCAAACAGCCCCTTAATAAATAACAAAAATTACAATCATAAATGATTCATGGTCTCTGTCTTGAATCTTGATCATGTGCAGTATCTTTCAAGGACACGTCAAGTATTTTTTTAGGCCCCTAAAGTAGCAAGACACGTTATATTTATTTTCTGGAATTGAATTTTGGCACTTTGAGTACCCATTTGTATCAGTCGAACTAACCTTTTTTAGGATAAGATAAGCTTTATATGTTCCTTTTAACCTTATTTCTCAAAGTTCAACATTTAACTTGGATGCAATTTCTAATACGAAAATAGTCACGTTATAAATAAATTTAATTAAAATCTAACTCATTTAATAAATATGTTGTGATTATGTTGACATGTTAAACCCGTGTAATTAAACGGATCGTATTTGGGTTCATATTTTAAACGGTTTAACCAAACATGTTAACATGTCAACCAGTTTAATTTATTTATTGTAAAACGCTAACTTGTTTAACTTGTTTACAACTTGATTATAACACATGTTAAGCATGTCAGCCCGTTTATATCCCATCAACGCCTTTGACTCGTTTATATAAATGAGTTACAGATTTGTGTACAAGTTGCACCATTTTAAATATATCTAAAAGTTAGAACTGGTATCTCTTGCACTAACATACATATCAAAACCTATCAATCTTTACCCTTATTTTTGGCTTATTTAACTACCCTTCTCCACTTGTCACTATTATTTGTTTTTTTAGTAAATAACGGGTGAAGCAATGAAGAATGAATATCATCAACGGGATCTTGAAAGTTGAAAGTGATTATGAAATAAATAACCAGTTGCAACGTGTTGGATAAGATCATATATAAAATGTTTCTATGGTTTAAATTCTAATTAGTAATTTATCCAGAAAGGGGTTGCAATTAGGATTTTCTATCCATAAAGGGGCGTAACTTGTTGACTGCTTACCTACCATCCTTATGTAATTTATCATTTATTTTTAACTAGCTGATTACCCCGGGAGGGTCCCGGGGTTGAAAAATATAATCATTCTAATAATACTAATACTAATAGTAATAACTAGCTTTTATCCCGGGAGTGTCCCGGGGTTGAAATATCTAATATAACATAATAAAATATCTAATATGACAACATAATTAATGATTTGCCAATACATGTTTAATGAATAATAATAATAATAATATTATTATTATTATTATTTATTTTAAACAAATTTCTGTCATAAGTTATCATATTCAAATATAAAAAAAAAAGAATCTCTGCCTATGAAGTTATGTTTATCGTTTGTGATTTATTAGTAGAGTAAAATATATTTGAAAACAAAACCCCATAAAAATAGTTGTTTTTTTCTCTGTTTTTTATATATCACTATGGTACTCGTTGGAAAGATAATAAAACGCTCGTTAATTTGGTGTAATTTTTTTCTTTAAAAAATATCGTATATAAAAAATATTAACGTTTAAAAGTTATGGGAGGAAACATTAGAGAGAAAATTTAATTTTGTTTTTAAATTCCTATCTTTTCCTAAAATAATTATAATATATATAGATTTATTAAAAAAACTCAAAATTTAAAAAATCATACATGATGCCACGTGGCACATTCAATGAGGGGTTGAGGCCTCCATTGAATGCCACATCATCAAAGTTCAATTCTTTTATTATAAGTTATAGATTATTACTCTTGTAATTAAATAAATAAAAAAATTAACCTTGCTATAAGGTAACACCATGTGTTGCAGTGTTACACGATTCTTTCTCCTATCTTCTCTTGATGAAGTATACCTATCCATCTTTAGAAAAGTAAAATTCCAATGATAGCATGACGATTGGGCTGAATTTCAACATCGTAGATAAGAAGCTGGTTTAAAAGAAAAAACATGGTCAATGAATAACCTGAACACTTTGTGTTTTTTTTTCCTGTATGAACGAAACCCCACAAAAAATAGTCGTTTTTTTCTCCGTTTTTATATAGCACTATGGTACTCGTTGGAAAGATAATAAAACGCTCGTTAATTTGGTGTAATTTTTTTCTTTAAAAAATCTCGTATATAAGAGATATTAACGTTTAAAAATTATGGGAGGAAATATGAGAGTGAGAAATTTAAATTTGTTTTTAAATTATTTTTTCCTAAAATAACTCAATCTCTTTTAGGGTTTTATCTTTTTCTTTTTTTTATTAAAAAATCGAAATAATTCAAAATCACTAACATCTTTCAATTATGATGCCAGGTGGCAGTTTCATGGAGAGATTGAAGCCACCATTGCACGCCACGTCAGCAACGTTCAATTCTTTTATATATATATTAATAGATGAAACATTGAAATTTATGGAAAAAAATAGTAATAAGATATCCACCAATCAAAATTTATAATTTATTAACAAATCCAAATCAAGATCACATTGGTAAAACTGACTGTAATGTTTTAGATCATCCATATCTGCAAATTTAGGCCGGTTTTCAGGAAAAAGGTAGCGTCCGATGACCTTTTTAGATATTTGTGTGTTTTATAGGGGTTGATTTTCGAAAGACAAGGTCGAACGTAAGGAGGTGGATTGGGGTTGGGTTTAATTGTAGGAGAACTATTCATAAAATCTATAATCTATAACTTATAATAAAAGAATTGAACTTTAATGATGTGTCATTCAATGAAGGAATCAACCTCTCCTTGAATGTGCCACATGGCATCATGTAGGATTTTTTAACTTTTTAGTTTTTTTAATAAATCTATGTATATTATAATTATTTTAGGAAAAGATAAGAATTTAAAAACAAAATTAAATTTTCTCTCTAATTTTCCTCCCAGAACTTTTAAAGGTTAATATCTTTTATATACGAGATTTTTTAAAGGAAAAGTTACACCAAATTAACGAGCGTTTTATTATCTTTCCAACGAGTACCATAGTGCTATATAAAAAACGGAGAAAAAAACAACTATTTTTGTGGGGTTTTGTTTTCAAATATATTTTACTCTACTAATAAATCACAAACGATAAACATAACTTCATAGGCAGAGATTCTTTTTTTTATATTTGAATATGATAACTCATGGCAGAAATTTGTTTAAAATAAATAATAATAATAATAATAATATTATTATTATTTATTCATTAATCATGTATTGACAAATCATTAATTATGTTGTCATATTAGATATTTTATTATGTTATATTAGATATTTCAACCCCGGGACACTCCCGGGATAAAAGCTAGTAAAGTATATAAACAAAAATATATTGAATTAAAACTCGAATTACAATACACTGCAAAGGAAAACAAATTCGTATTACACATATCAACTAAATACAACAAGAAAAAGAACAAAATACATATTACTAGAAAAGAGAAAACAAACAACATAATGCGACATTGGTTGAATATTTTTGTGTAATAGAGATCCCTTAAAATATATTTCGGGTCACCTAGGTGAACATGTTTGTCTTCCAGAGTAGAAAAACCTAAGCATATCAAACTGTCGGGATTAATCTAGCATGTGAAACAAAAGTATGCAAAGTAGAAAAAATATGAAATTCGTCAGAGGCTATGTGTGATCTTTCAAACATGAAAGTTTTCTATATGTATGAATAAGGCACACATTGTGTCCAATTGCCCATCAATCTCGTCTCAAGAGCAGGCGCGTTAAATATTCAACCAATGTAGACAGTTTTAATATTCTGACCACACAACTTATATTTTCGATATCTCATTCATCTTATCTTTATATTGGACACAGTTTGATTCCCTATGATCCTCTACATAGCAGAACACAAACGCCTTAAATAATAATTATACTAATCTCAAATATAAATAACTATTTGCGTCTAAAATCAAGTGGGAAACTTATTTTCAATGAAAAGTAATCCCAAATTCCCAGCCAGAGCATCATGTTTGTATGACAATAACATATTTTTATACGAGGTTTTGTTTTTCTTTTTTTAGCAAAATAAGGGAGTTAGCGGGAGGAATTTGGTTTGTAAGAGCATTCACAATAGAATCCCCATCCCCCATTCACTTACAACCAATCACAACAACATATTACACTAAACCCCATTAAATTTTCTTTCTCCTCCACTCACAACCACTTTCAACAAATATTAAAAATAACTACAGTTTTCCAGTTTTCCCTAAAAGATCCCCAAAGAACCCAATATTTACCAACACACTGTAGATTCCCCATTTTCTTCACTCACAATCACCCCCAACCCCCAAAAAAATTATAGAGTTTTGTCACAACCCATCCCCTATTCCCTCCCCCATTCTTAAAATTTAAGAAAATCTCATAAAAACTCACTCCATCCCAACCCCATTTCTAAAATTTGCAAAAAACCTATGTTGAGCCCCCATATATGGGGTCTTCCATACCTCCCCATCTCATTTAATAATAATAAAATAATACAAATTGAAGATGAAGTGGTTTGATGTTGGTTAAAAAAAGAAAATAATAATAAAAAAGCTTATAGAGGATATGAATGGGGAATGAGATGTGAGAAACTTTGAAAAAGTGAGGCAAATTTAGAAAACTATCATTTTTCCTTAAATTATATGGTTGGGGATGGGGACGGGCTGTGAATGCTCAAGGAACATAAAAATCATTTTAACAAATGGGTAACCCGCTAGTATCACAAGTAGACCCTGACAATCTCATATCAACTCCACTGCCACGACAAGCAAAATAGGCCAACTGTTGTAGCAACACAATTACAAATTCAACATTAACAAATTTGTATGTAACAAATTTCTTTGGCATAGTAGCATCAAGGTGTTAAAGAAGACTTTGTCTTTTCAAATGATGAGAGCCCTCGCTCATCCAATAAGTGAAAAGAATTAGCCGTTAAAAAAACAATTGCCTTGTGTAACTAAATGATCGTCAAGTGGCAGCCGACGGTATGATTTCCGAGGTAATGTCTAAGCCAAACTTTGAAGGGAGCTTAAACCCAGTTAAGACAACATAGTCTGACTAAAGCGGTCCAAGGGGGTCTCCAATTTAAAGAGTGTGGTGGCTAAACACAAAGAAATTCGGCGTTCCAAAAATAAAGTATGGTTCTTTTTTATTTTTTTCTCAAAACGACGTCGTAGATACATTCAAAATGAAAGAAAAAAGAAATCCAAACCCCCAAAGTGAACATCTTGTCTCCGAATGCAGGTATCAAATATAATATCACCCTACCACCGTTACCTCACCGTCCACAACCACCACCATTCCCTCCTCCTCCGATCCATGGTTACCGTCGCCGCCACCGGCGGTGCTTTCACCACCATCGCAGAGAGAGTCACTTTAGAGCGCGATATTAAAAAGAGCAAATTCATCGCTATCGCCGGTTATATTCCCGATGAACGCTCTGCTCAATCCTTCTTGTCTGAGGTATACACATCTCGTATTTACCTTGCATTTAATATGTCACTTTTATGTTTTATTTAATGTTTGTTTATACAATTAGGGCTGTGTAAGTTCAGACCGAAGTTATTCATGCTAGAAAACATTTTTTTTTAATTATTAGATTAGAACATTTAAGGTCACTGTAGGTCTGTAGTTTATATGTAATGTTTCCTGGAGACGTTCTTAATGTAAATTGATTCAAATTTATGTCTGGCATTTAAATATTGCTAGTGATTGAGGAGTGGATTAGGCAAGGTTTACTAGGTATAGGATAAGGATAGGAGTTCGTGGAGATGAAGGATTAAGGTTAAGGACTTTTAGAGAGGGGAGATACAGATGTGTTTTTAGGTGTGTTGTAGGAACTATGATTCGCTTTAGGTGGTCTTTACATGTGATTGTCTTCTTGTATCTATGTTTGTATGTTGTTTTTGATGTCATATCTGTCTGTTTATAGCATCTACTCTTTCTCCACCTTCTTCGTTATTTGTAGCTTATACATATCATGTTCTATGTGTTTGTTCGTACTCCGTTGAGTGGTTTTTTGAGTAGAGGGTGTCTTTGGAAGCAACCTCTTTATTCATAGGGATATTGCTTTTAAAAATGTGCCGATAGGCGACCCTAGGCGCAAAGAATTGCGCCTTGTGTGACATAAGGTGAGCTCTATACAAGAATCGCACAAAAAGCAAGTTTTTTTGGAAAAAAAATCTCACTCAGGCACGTGCTTCCAAGTGTTATACATATAGCTAAAAAGGTTGTAGATTTAAGTGATTTATACATTAAATCATATATAAACCTTATTTATACCTATATTTTGGGTAAGGGATGCAAAAAACTTATAGGATATATAAAAAATTATATAAGCACATTCCGCCTCGTGTAGGAAAAGCCCTTCGCTTTTGCCCTTTGCACCCTTTGCGCTTTGATTTTAGACCTTGTCGCTTTTGTGCGCTTTGATTTTAGACCTTGTCGCTTTTGTGCGCTTTGCGTTTTTTAAAACCAAGCTAGGGATTGAGGTAAGGTTTGCCCCATCCTCCCCAAACCTTACCAATAGGCCATTTCCTTTCTGGTTTCCTAGTTCTTAGCAACATGCTTTTGGAAGTTGTATTTGAGCCATTTCATCTACTTCCATAGTCCCACATTAATCTTAAAGGAATTGGTAACTTCTGTATATTGAAAATAATGGAATTTGAGTTAAATAGCCAAATTCGGACTGTGGAAAAACAGTGAATCATTCTCCCAGAACGCTGTTTGCCCCTGGATACATTCACTATAGAGGTAAAGAGCAAAGATTACAGAAATCCAGAAATTGACATCTAAACAATATGTTTGAACCTATTTCTTGATAACCTTGAAATTGTGAGATTGCTGGTTATATCTATTTTAATTGATACCAACCTATCTTTGAAATACTTTTTCAATAAGCTTATAGGATGGGTATACTGGTGCATTTTGCTTTTTGGTCATATTGAAAGACAAAAAACTTGAAAAAGTTATTTGTAGCATAACTTGAGAGTGTTAAGTGAGATTATTACCCATTTTTGTCTGCAATAACTACTATTTAGCGTGTTACATGATTTAAACTTTTGATTTCGTCTTATGTTAATGTGTAGGTTCAAGATCCACGTGCTACTCACAATTGCTGGGCTTATAAGGTATATGTGTGTTTATTATAATGCATTCATGGTCAAAAGTGGTCATGATATTCATATTAGTAGCCTTTTATTGTCTGTGAAGAGGAAAGTAACAAATACATTAGGCAAATGCTGTCTACCCCTGTTTTAAATATCTTGTATTTAAATTTGCATTTTTGGTGATTAATGCATGTACGCTAAATGTTTACTGTATAAAAAGATTATCTTGTCTGCAAAGACAAAACTAACAATAACTTTAGGCAGATGCTGTCAACTCTTGTTTTAAATATCTTGTATTATAAATAATCGTTTTTTTTTTTTGTGATTAATGCCTGTACGCTGGATGTTTATTGTATAAAAAGATGATCTTGTCTATGAAGAGAAAACTAACAATTACATTAGGCAAATGTTGTGTACTCTTATTTTAAATTTTTTTGCATTTTAATATTCATTTCTGGTGATTGATGCATGAACATTAGATGTTTACTGTATGTAGTTTTTTTATTTCTGGTGATTGATACATGAACATTGAACACTAGATGTTTATTATATAAAAAGATGATCTCTCACAGTCTCCACGGGGAAACAACATGCATACTTGGTGGTCTCTCACAGTCTCCACTAATTTTGTATGATGCATTTGTTTTCTTGAATCCTAGGTTGGAAATCAGTACCGAAGTAATGATGATGGTGAACCATCTGGTACAGCTGGAAAACCGATACATTCTGCTATCGAAAATTCAGGATTAGATAGAGTAATGGTTGTTGTCATCAGGTATCCATTATTTCATGTTTACATCCATCATCTACTTCAAAAAAATATATGTATGTTTTTGTCACTTTAATTAAGAATAACGAAGGACTTGTTCTGCTACATTCGACTTTATTATATTTAGATTTTTGATTTAGATATTGTATGAAGTAAGCATATAATAACAGAATTTATTGATTCATTTGTGGTTTATTTGTTATTTCTTAGGCACTTTGGAGGGATCAAACTAGGTACGGGAGGATTAGTTAGAGCATATGGTGGAGTAGCAGCAGAATGCCTGAAAAGTGCCCCTACACAATTAATTAAATCTCAAGTAAGTAATCTTCTTCTTAGATTCTTTATCAATTGTCTTGATTGTTTCGATCCACTTGTAAGCTTTCACGATTCTTTTGTTTCTTTTCTTGGCATAAAGTTGGTATATTCCATTTTTTTCAATCTTAGTGGAGTTTGGTATCTTGAAAAGGATTGATTTCCATTGTGATTACTGTACTTGGCACTTTGGTTTTACAGTGCGCCCATTAGGAGCGCATAATGCATGCATCGCATGATGCACTTGGTTTAAAAAAATGTGTCCCGATACGATGCGTTTTGATTCTAAAACCCTGTGATCATGTATGTGTGGCATTCTGTTTTATAAAAAAATGCTAAATAATAACTTTTTAGTATTTCTTAATAAAGAACGCCTCGCATATGTGATGCGCGCGCTTTGCACATCAGTCATAAGCTTTTGGGATCAAAACACATCATATCATCAATTCATCATGTGCTTTTTTAGACCAAGCTTGGCAAGTTGTTTCAGAAGTCAATACAAGCACTTGGTAATATCCCATTAAAATTGTAATCGGAAAACTTTAATAACTAGATTATGTTTCACTACGTTTAAACTCCCATACTCACATTTTTATTTAAAATAATTGAATTTATAAGAATACCAAAACACATCACATTTCAGTCTGTGAATACTTGTGTCCAAATATATTGCCCCAAACTATATTCAACAAATCTTTTACACTTCTAACATATTGTACTAAGAATCAACTTTTTTCAAATTGTGTTTGAGGAATCTTGAATACATTTTGCAAGTTGTGATCTTTGTTGATAAGTTGCATACATTTTTTGCTAAATTTTGAGGTGTTTGAGCTCTTTTCAGCAACTTGTTTGGCCCCATTTTCAAATAATAATTGAATTTTGAAATCTATTTCTGAAGCCAAGGTAAAAATGTACAAAAATTGTCAAACACGATTCGTCAAGTATGATTTGGGCCAAAGGATTCAAAATATGATAAAGCATTCACGATTTGCGAAATATATTTTGCACAAATGAGTAGAACACATTTTGGAGCAAATATTTGGGCAGTAAAACATAAACTTCATTGGGATTTCATGAATCATAGTGGTTATTTTAAAAACAACCTGTCAACGGCTAAAATGGTAGTTCATTCATTTTCACAATTGTCAATATTATGTGATCCTGACATATAAAACCTTATGTTACAGGTCCCTATGGGTGTTGAGGTTACCTTCAATCTTTTGGGGGTCGTTTACCATCAGGTTAGATCATAAACATCATGTTCAAGCAGTAAATACTTGAAACTTTTGTATAATTTTCTATATTTTAACCTCTCGGTTGGTAATTTACAGCTGCAGTCATTCAAAGCTGAAGACATTAAGCAAGATTATGATACTGGAAAAGATGGCATAACAATGGTAACCTTTAAAATTAGTTTTGACCAAGCTGAAGCATTAGAGGAAGCTTTGAAAACCAATTGCAGCAGAAATCTTGTATTTTACAAGCATTGATGAATATAATGGGTTGGAAAATAGCCAACATAGAAGTATTGTCATTTTTTTGTGGTTTTTCTGTATATACATAAAACATTTCACTTTGTCATGAAAAATAGCCATATTAGTCGAACATATTACTCAAGTAACTTTTCTGTGATATTGGGTTTATACAAAATAGGTAACATCGATTTTGATGTTACAATTTAATTTTCTTTCTTTTGATGAAAAGATAAGAGATATTACTGTCAAAATTTACCCAAGCAGTGAAATAGTAATACTTGTCCATCCATGAAACTCGACAAAGTGTGTCTGTGTTTTTTTGTTATCTGACATGCACCAAGATTCTGTGACGAGTTTACAAGACATGGAACCAAGTAGACAGCATAGTGAAAGAAGATAGGCTCGTAAACCCATGTATATGCATCTAGGTGTTGCAATCCAAATTGCATGTGGTTATAAATGAAGCTACACAAAATTACAAGCACATGTACGTCTTGGACAAATAATAATTAAATTTGTCCATGTATACGACGTTCTTTTGGTTGAAATTTGCTCATTTTTGAAATGTGATACAGATTAACTCAGGTCCCATTTTTAAACTTTGAATATATGATGCATATAATATAGGGATAATTGCACAAATAAACATTTGACCAAAGTAATTTGCAAAAATAAACATAGGATGCGTCTAAACAACACGGACGAGACACTCTTTGCGTCTACCAATCAAACGATTACATGTGTAAAGCCTTCAAACGCCTTAATTTTTAAGGTCTCTGCGTCTAAACTTTAGACGCGAAAAAGGATTGCGTCTAAAGAACAGACTCTTTAATTAAAGAGTCTAAACCTTTTTAGACTCTTTAATTTAAGAGTCTGTTCTTTAGACGCAATCATTTTTCGCGTCTAAAGATTAGACGCGGGGATCTTAAAAATTAAGGCGGCTAAAGGCTTTACACGTGTCTCGTCCCTGTTGTTTAGACGCAAATAGTGTCTCGTCCCTGTTGTTTAGACGCATACTATGTTTATTTTTGCAAATGACTTTGGTCAAATGTTTATTTGTGCAATTATCCCATAATAATAGATAATCATTTCTAATACCTTGTTTGCCTTTTGTAAGTTATTATAGTTATTTGTATGACTCAACATGATGATTAAGAGTATTTCTAATGGACCACGAGCATGCAAGGTAATATATATATCAACGATCAAAGCTCCAAAGTTCTCAACTATGGCCAATCAGATCGGGGAAGTTTCGGCTGGTCAGAGAAACTGCGAACACATTAAAGAAACTAAAGCATAATTGTGACAAAGTTTAATAGTCTAGCAAATGACCAGGGCCGGCGTTGTGCTTGTATAACCCAAGGTACGTACTAGGTACTAGTCCCGACATTATCTAGCAGATCATACCATGAGTTGAACTGACCGTAAAAAGACATGGCGCGCATGTGACTAGACATCATTTTCTATCATTGTATTCCCATTTATTGACGATATATAGTATGAATTATACCTTGACTCTCTTTGTGGAGTAATTACCATATAAATTCATCTTCTCTCGATCGATCTTGCATTAACACTATGACATTCTCTAGTTCTCTCTAGAAACACCATGGCTTATTGATATACGTTAAAATATACATATTTAAATCCCCGATTAAACTCCCAAATTACGCGTTTTCGACCATAATTGCACGAATTCGGTACTTAACCGCTTCATATGTTTATTGCAGGTCCTAAACGACGTCCCACGAGCAAAGTCGAAGAAACCGGGCGAAAAACGGACAAGACGGAAAGTTTCTGCAAAATCAGCTAAGTCTGGAAATGGTGCACGGCCGTGCACCATAGCTGCACGCCCGTGCAGGCTTACTTGGCTCGGACACACAGGGCTGCACTGCCAGTGCACAAGCTGGTGCACATCAGGTTCTCGAGCACTTTGATCAGCACGGCCGTGCACAAGCCCGTGCGACCTGGAATTCTCGAGTGCACTGCCAGTGCACCAGGCAGTGCACACCAAGCACTCGGCCACCACAGATCTGCACGGCCGTGCACCCTAGGTGCACGGCCGTGCCAAAAATCAAGATATTTTCAGAAGCAGCCCAGCCACTTGCCCACTTGCACGTCACGTCAAAAAGTTAAAGTGCACGGCCGTGCACCCTAGGTGCACGGCCGTGCCAAAAACCAAAATCTGTATAAAAACAGAGCATAACCCACTGATGTGGTATTGGGTATTTTGGAGGCGATTTTGGGCGATTTTCTGGACTGTCGGACTGCTGCAAAGCCGAAGAACAAGCTCGGGAACTCATCCGGATCATCTATCTTCATCCAATCCATCACGTTCAAGTTTCTTTGGTTTGATCCTTTAAGCTTTTATCGATTCAAATCTGTTATTTAGAACTTGTTTGTGTTGTTTATGTATTACATTAGCCTCTAGTATTCGTATTTAGTAATCTTTAGTCGAAAAAACGATCCTTAGTATGTAATCATGTTTTGTAAGAATTTGGCGTTTTTCATGTTTAGATCTTGATGATCATAGTGCAACCTTGTTTCGTTGTTGTTGGATTGATAGTTTTTTTTTGGATGACTTTTGCGATTATCGAATGTGTTAGGCGGATAAATGTTGAAAAACCGTCCGTTTAATCGTCCGGTAGTAAACTAGTTAACTTGTTAAATAGTTTACACCATGAAACTGTAACCGGGTATTGGTTTGGTTAAAGTCGCCTGAATAACAAGTATGAATGTTTACCGGCACGTAAAAGAGTTTTAAAAGCTTAATGGTGTTGTTACCAATCTTTGACACGGTTAATTATCTTTGTTAGTTATTTTGGTGAAAATGGCGATCTTAGTAGATTTGTGTTCTAAGTTGGTAAAATGGAATAGGTTGTGAAATGCTCTACTTTATGCTAATTTAGGTGGCTGTATTGTGTATTCGGTATTGCTTTCCCGAATTAGTGAGGTTAGAATACTCTTAACAGATGACTAACTTATCTTTAAAAGATCTGCATGAGATAATATCAGCTGCTCGCTAATGAACGACTTGAAGTGGTTAACGTGTGTATTCGTGTTAGCTTTCTGTATAGTTGTCATGTTAGGATACCCGAAAGGGAAACTAACTGTCGGAAAATGGGAATGTTGATCACGCCTTTATTTCTATTTATATATATAGATAACATGCTAGGATTGGCGTATTATAGTTTATATAGTTATATTTTCTATTTGGAGTCTTAGTTACATATTTACATATGTTAGAATTTAAACAAACTCACTTATCTTTTCCTACTGGTAAATCGGTGATAGAGTCTTAGTACAATTGCTCCGCGCGCGTCCATGGATCGATACTTGGTTCTTATCTGTTCTTACTACATATATGACAGGGTACACTTGCCCTATTGTGTGTGTTTTAATATTAAGGTCAAAACCATTTTTATAAATATTAAAGCAAAACGTGTGTTAAAATCTGTTGTAAAATATGTATAGTTACGCACACGTCAAGTTTTTGGCGCCGTTGCCGGGGACGCGACGAGCTTTAGGAACGAACCGAGTCAACTTTTTACCAGTGTACATACTTGTGAATACTTGTTTATACTTCTTTGATTTGTTATTTCGTTCATTTATTTGCATATATGATTCGTTGAATGCTTATTTGATTTATTTATCTGTTGATATTTTGGATTGATTCTAAGTTGGTTTATAGGTTAGTATATAGATTCGTTCATTTATCTGCTTATAGGATTGTTTGATTTAAATATTCGTTCATTAGGGTGTTAATAGATTTAATTGATTGATTTATGGATTGATTAGTTTGTCTATGAATTTGATTAGTTCGTTATTTGATTGATTAGATTTATTTGTTCGTATTTGAACTGATTATTAATTTCATTCGTTGTATAGTTTTAGGCTTAGTCTGCCTTTTCTGTTCTTCCTTTGATCCTATTTGTTTTTATTTTGATTTTCTCGATTTTATTGCTTTCTTTTGTTTTCGTATGAATTTATGGATTCTTTATTTATTTTTCTGTCTTTTATAGCCTTATGGGTTTGTCATATATTCTCCTGCTGCAACTGTATCATTCTTATTTGCAGGTTGATGTCCGCAAACCCCGGGCCTTCTGGTGATCTTTCTGACGAGGAGCGGAGGCGTGTCTTAAGGAGAAGCGAGAGGATTAGACTTCATAAATTGCGTCTTGTTTCTGATATTCTTATTTCTGCCCCTAGAATAGAGGTCCCAGTTGACGAGGCGAGGCACGATCTGGCCGACAACGGGTCGGACGCCGAAAGCGACGTTATCATGGCGGATGACGACATTCCGCTAAATGATAGTGGTCGTCCAGGAGGAGATGGACTTGCGCCGAGTATTATCCGTCCGGCTATTTTGGCGGACCATTTCGAGATCAAATCTAGTATCGTTAATATGATACAAAACTCGGTGCAATTCGGTGGACTGGAACACGAGGATCCAGGCCGACATATTGCTGCATTCTTGGAGGTTTTAGCCACCTTTAAGATGCAAGGCATCTCCGATGATGCTATACGTTTGAGACTCTTCCCATTCTCATTGCGGGACAAAGCCCGGACTTGGCTTCTGTCACAACCCGCAGGGTCGATCACGACTTGGGCAGAGTTGTCACAACAGTTCATGCAGCAATATTTTCCTTCTGAGAAAACACAAAAGCTGAGGAATCGCATCATGACTTTTCGTCAGGATGACGATGAATCACTGTACACGGCCTGGGAAAGGTTTAAAGACCTACTCTTGAGTTGCCCACACCATGAGCTTTCGAAAAGGCACTTGGTGCAAACTTTTTATCAGGGACTCGGGTATTCGTCTCAGGAACGCCTTGATGTATACGCTGGAGGGGACATCGGAACAAAGTCTCCTAGGGAACGTGGAGCATTATTGAGAAGGCGTCCCTAAAGTCTAAGTCCCGGCAGAATGATAGATCTAGATCTTCATCTGCCAAGGCTGGTGTGCATGCCGTGGATAACTATACGGCGATCTCTGCACAAATAGCGGCTCTGGCTTCGAGGTTCGATAACTCTCAGCAGCAGCAGCAGCAGCACGTAGCGCAGACCGATTGTTTGTGTGAGCAGTGCGGGGTATCTCACGAGCCTGGCTCGTGTGCTCAGGGGGTGATGTATACAGGCCACGAGGAGGTGGACTATATGGGCAATCAGACAAGACCCCAGAATAACCCCTACAGTAACACTTATAATCCGGGTTGGAGAAATCACCCGAACTTCGGGTGGAGATCTGGTTCCTCTAACCAGAACCCGCTCGGATATCAGCAGAGGGCCCCCGCACCACAACAGTCCCAACAGCCTTACCAGTCCAACCAACAGCCCTACCAGTCCAACCAACAGCCCTACCAGTCAAACCAGCAGCCTTACCAGTCTCGTGGTCAATCGTCCCAGCAGAGACCGAACCAATACCAGAGCCAGGGCGGCGGGAGCAGCTCCCAGCAGCACGCCCCTCATGGTATGTCTAAGCTGGAGGAGATGATGTCGCAACTCCTTACCAACACCTCTGATACCTATCAGCTCGCTGAGCAGCGCTACAAGCAGCACGAGGAGCGCTTTACGAATTACGAGGGAGAACCAGGTTGGCGTCGATGCAGGCCATAGAGAACCAGGTTGGCCAGATGGCGAAGATGATGTCTGAGAGACAGCAGGGTGGTCTCCCGGGCAACACTGAGCCGAATCCGAGGGGGCATGTGAATGCCATAATGACGAGGAGTGGTAAAACCACGGGACCTGACACATCGGACTCACCACCGATCACTGAGACGGTCCAGACTGAGTCTTCGGACGAGGTGCACGCTAGGCGAGTCCCAGAAAGTACAGCACAGATACCGAAGCCAGTCACAGATTACACTCCTCCTGTTCCATACCCTAGCAGACTTAGGAAGCAGAAAGACGAGGCCCAATACGGGAAATTCCTTGAGCTGTTCAAACAGCTACACATAAACATCCCGTTTGTGGAAGCCTTGGCCCAGATGCCTAAGTATGCTAAATTTCTGAAGGACATCCTCACAAACAAGCAGAAACTTGAGGACCTGTCCTGTGTGCTCTTGAATGAAAACTGCTCTGCAATCCTGCAGAATAGACTGCCAATGAAGATGGGAGATCCAGGTAGTTTCACCATTCCTTGTCTGATAGGGAACATGTCTGTCAGTAATGCACTGGCGGATTTGGGTGCGAGCATTAACCTTATGCCTTATAAGGTTTTTGAGAAACTGGATCTGGGTGAGCCTTCACCCACCAGGATGAGTATTCGTCTTGCTGATCGTTCGATCAAATATCCTCGGGGGTTTGTTGAGAATATGCTTGTCAAGATTGACAAATTTGTATTCCCGGTGGATTTTGTGATCCTTGATATGGATGAGGACTCTAAAGTGCCTCTGATCCTCGGACGTCCTTTCCTTAACACGGCCAGGACGATTGTTGACGTGGCTGCGGGCCAAATCACGCTCCGAGTGAATGATGAGCATGTGACTTTTGATGTTCAGAGGTCGATGCGTCATCCCGAGAGTCAGGACGACACACTATACTATCTTGATATAGTAGACCAGTATGTCAGTTCTCACTTTCGAGGCACGATAGATGAGAATGATTCGGGCACACATCTGTTGTGCGGGAACTTAGATGGCATTATGAAGGAGGGCCATAGAGATGAGCAGCCGGTCTACCAGATCGGTGATGATAGTTCCCAGAGCCCGGATCGTTTCGTAGAGATTGAGCGTGAGGAGAGCGATAAGTCGAAGCCGTCTGTTGAAGATCCACCGTCTTTGGAGCGGAAAGAGCTCCCACCGCATCTGGAGTATGCATTTCTGGACGAGGAGGGTCGTCTGCCTGTTATCATTTCATCTTCTTTATCTGCAGTTGAAAAGAGCGAGTTATTGAGAGTTTTGAGACTTCATAAACGGGCAATTGCCTGGAAGATCATGGACATCAAGGGGATTAATCCCTCATTCTGTACTCATAAAATCTTGATGGAGGATGTCCACAAGCCTTGTGCGCAGCACCAAAGGCGTCTGAACCCGAACATGCAAGAGGTTGTTAAATCCGAGGTGATTAAATTGCTTGATGCTGGATTGATATATCCTATCTCGGATTCTGTTTGGGTTAGTCCTGTGCACGTCGTGCCCAAGAAGGGTGGCATGACGGTGGTCACGAATGATAGGAATGAGTTGATTCCTACGAGGACCGTCACGGGGTGGAGAGTTTGCATTGACTATCGCAAGCTCAATGACGCCACCCGCAAGGATCACTTCCCGCTTCCATTCATCGATCAGATGTTGGAACGACTGTCGGGGAAGTTGTATTATTGTTTCCTTGATGGTTTCTCGGGGTATTTCCAGATCCCTATCGATCCTGTGGACCAGGATAAGACGACCTTCACATGCCCTTTTGGCACATTCGCCTACAGGCGTATGCCTTTTGGGCTGTGCAATGCACCGGCTACCTTCCAGCGTTGCATGATTGCTATTTTTCATGACATGATCGAGGACTCCATGGAGGTATTCATGGATGATTTTTCAGTCTTCGGGAGTTCCTTTGATCAGTGTCTGGGAAATCTAGAGCGGATGCTTCAGAGGTGCGAGGAGACCAGTCTTGTGCTAAACTGGGAAAAATGCCACTTCATGGTGAAGGAAGGAATAGTCTTAGGGCATAAGGTCTCCCAGAATGGGTTGGAGGTTGATCCTGCCAAAGTTGATATCATTTCTAGGCTCCCTCCGCCCTCCTCTGTTAGAGCGATCCGCAGCTTTTTGGGTCATGCGGGATTTTACAGGCGATTCATCAAAGACTTTTCAAAAATCGCCCGTCCGATGACCCGGTTGTTGGAGAAGGATGCACCGTTTGTGTTTGGTGCAGAGTGTTTGAAAGCCTTCGGGCTTTTAAAGTGTTTGCTTGTGGAGGCCCCTATATTGGTAGCACCCGACTGGGAGCTGCCATTCGAGATCATGTGCGACGCGAGTGACTTCGCGATAGGGGCGGTCTTGGGACAGCGGAAGGACAAGCACTTCCACCCGATCTACTACGCTAGTAAGACTCTTCATGATGCTCAGGAGCATTACACCACGACTGAGAAAGAGCTTCTAGCTGTAGTGTTTGCATTCGACAAGTTTAGATCATATCTGGTGCTGTCGAAGACCATTGTCTATACGGACCATGCAGCGATCCGATACCTTTTCAGCAAACAGGACGCGAAACCGCGCCTGATTAGGTGGATCCTGTTGCTGCAGGAGTTCGATATAGAGATTCAGGACAAGAAAGGTGCCCTGAATGTTGCGGCTGATCATTTGTCCAGGCTCGAGCATGATGATGCCGAGAACTGCGCGTGGGATACCATTAATGACAATTTTCCCCACGAGTTCTTGATGAGCGTCGAGGCGGTGGAAGATGTATCACCCTGGTTCGCGGATTTTGCGAACTACCTCGCGTGCGGGATCCTTATCAAAGGATTAACGCACCAGCAGAAGAGGAAGTTCTTTGCGGACCTCAAGCATTACTTCTGGGACGACCCATTCTTGTTCCGGATCGGGGCGGATCAGCTGATTCGCCGTTGCGTTTTCGGGGTTGAGGCGGCGCAGATCTTGCGCGATTGTCACGAGGGGCCCACTGGAGGTCACCATGGAGCTAATTACACTGCGAAAAAGGTGTTAGACTCCGGGTTTTACTGGCCCACACTCTTTTGTGACTCTCAGATACTGGTTGGTGCATGTGATTCGTGCCAGAGGGCGACGAACATATCGGCACGCGACCAAATGCCGCAGAATCCCATCCAGGTCTGTGAGGTCTTTGACATTTGGGGCATTGACTTCATGGGGCCATTCCCCTCCTCACGGGGCAACAGGTATATACTCGTGGCAGTGGATTACGTATCAAAGTGGGCCGAGGCGCAAGCCTTACCCACAAATGATGCCCGGGTTGTTGTGAGGTTTGTTAGGAGCTTGTTTGCGCGGTTTGGTGCCCCGAAGGCACTAATTAGTGACCGTGGCACGCATTTCTGCAATGCGCAGCTTGATCGCGCATTAGCACGTTATGGTGTTCACCACAGGTTATCCACCCCGTATCATCCACAGACAAGTGGACAGGTGGAGGTCACAAACCGTGGGTTGAAGCGTATCCTTGAGCGGTCGGTTAATCAAAACCGCAAGGATTGGGCTGACAAGCTCGATGACGCGCTGTGGGCCTTTAGAACTGCCTACAAGACGCCTATTGGGACGACTCCCTTTCGGCTGGTCTATGGGAAAGCGTGTCATCTTCCTGTCGAGTTAGAACATAGGGCATTCTGGGCTCTAAAAACGGCGAATTTGGATCTTAAGACCGGCGGTGAGACCCGTTTCTTACAGATTCACGAGCTGGAGGAGCTTAGGCAGCAAGCCTATGAGAGCTCGATGTTATATAAAGAGCGCACAAAGAGGTTGCATGACAGTCGCCTGAAACGCCGAGAAGATTTTCAGGTAGGCGACTTGGTCCTGCTTTATAACTCGCGCCTGCGTCTCTTTCCAGGGAAGTTGAAATCCCGGTGGACAGGACCGTACACTGTTAAGGAGGTATATCCTTACGGGACTGTCTCGATTGAGAATTCAGAGGGATTGACTTTCAAAGTCAACGGTCATCGCCTTAAAGTATATATTGACGGACCGGTTGACCAATCCGTAGAGGAAATCGATCTCTACGCTCCACGCACTTCATAAAGTGTGGGGAAGTGAGTCTTGCTAGCGACTCGGTAATAAAACTAGCGCGGCGTGTATGGGCGCGCCAAAAGGGTAAATAGGTAATTAGTGTAATTGTTTATTGTTTTTCTTAGTTTAACTTTGTTTCCAGTATTGTGCAGGTTCGTACCAGTTGTGAACAAAGCGGGAAGGATGCAATGGAGCGCAAACAGTCGACAAACAGGTTTAAATGGTTTAAAATGATGTTTTCGGACTAAACAGGGTGGCTGCGCAGCTGCTGGCTGAGAATTCTGCAAATCTGCAGAAGGTGCACGGCCGTGCGAACCATGTGCACGGCTAGGGCTGTCCAAAAAGCTCGTGGCTCGGAGCTCGCTCGAAGCTCGCTCGGATTTAGCTCGAAAAAAGCTCGCTCGATATGGCTCGGTTTGAAATTGAGCCGAGCCGGCTCGGATCGGTTGGAAAGTGAGCCTAGCTCGGCTCGGTTCGTAACGCGTCGAGCTGGCTCGGTTTGGCTCGGATAGTTCTAATTTTGAATATATTTTGTTATATACATATAATATACTATAAAAATATTTAAAAAGTTGGGGAATATATTGCATATTTAGGGGGTTAGTTCGTATGCTGATGAACTTATACTGTATTTCGTTGAAATGTAAGACTTATTTTGTATTTTTTGAACTTGATTATAGCTTGTAATGTATTAGGTTGAGCTTATTTTAATGTGTTATTGTTAACTATTGAATAATATTTAGATTATTGAATTTTGAAAGCCAATTTTTCTTTTTTCTTTTAAATTCGAGCCAAACAAAGCCGAGCCGAGCCGGCTCGGTTTAAAACCAAGCCGAGCTTGAGCTTTGATTTTCAGCTTGGTTTTAAATCCGAGCCGAGCCGAGCCGGCTCGGTTTAAAACCAAGCCGAGCGCGAGCTTGACCTAGCTCGGCTCGGTTCGGCTCATGAACAGCCCTATGCACGGCCGTGCGGACCTGGATCAGCAGTTTGCCTGATCAGCACCGGAGTGCCAGGCCTAGTGCAAAGGGGGGTGCACGGCCGTGCACCACATGTGCACGACCGTGCGGGCCAAAAAGCCCAGCCCATTTTCATTAATATAAATACATCTTTAACTTCATAATAACCCTAAAACCTTGCACTAGCGGCTGCACACCCCTGCCAACCGTAAAAAAAAACCGAATAATCATCTCTTTTTGCCTACAATCTTCACTCTTCTCCTTCCAATCAACAAAGGTATGAACCCCTTCATAATTTTGCACCTATTTCATGTATTTTTAGTGTAGATCCGTTTGTATTTTGATTTTAGGGTAAGATTTGTGGGTTTTCTTCATAAAGTTTAATAAACCCACATTCTTGTTTAAATTTTAGTTTTAATTAGTGTTAATTAGTGTAGTTGTTGGTGATTGTTGGTAAAGTCGTGCACTTCCAGGCCCAAATCATTGTTACTTTGAGTTTTCATGAAAGAAAAAATTGATTTGGGTGATTTTAAAGAAAAATTTTCAAAAATCTGGAACCCGTGCACGGCCGTGCACCAGACCTGCACGACCGTGCATGGTCAGGTGCACCAGCTCGTGCACTGGCTGTGCAGCTCAGAATCACGAGCTGCACAGCCTTGCACGGCCGTGCGTCTCAGGTGCACGGCCGTGCGTGCCGAGAAAAATGGGCTGCACTGCCAGTGCACCAGGCAGTGCAGCCCCTGACCTGACCAAGAACCAAGCCTGCACGGCCGTGCAGCCAAGGCGCACGGCCGTGCATCAGTAACAGAATCGGGTCAGAATGCGCGTAGGTCCATTTTGGACATCCGGGACCTCCGTTTTTTGTGTACTAACAGTTTTGAATATGTTTTTGCATGCAGATGAACCACAACCACCCCTACCTCGGGTTCGATAACCGAGACAAAAAAGAGGCTACGTGCATCGACAAGTTCTTAAAGCTTTGGGACCGACGCAATTCTTTTGGTACTCCTATCCGTTTAAATTTAGACTTGCTGACCACGCTCAACCAGCGTGAAAGATACGAGGGGTTCGTCTCGCCTCATATGGCGAGACTGCTGAGCATTAATCGGCCGGTTTATAAGGAGATTACCATCGAGTTCTTAGCATCCTTTAAATATAAAAAACCGAAAGAAGGGGTGTATAAGAACTTCCACGATAAGGACATTCGGTTCAGGCTTTGCGGGAATTGGTATCATTGGTCGGTTGCGCGACTGGGGAGAAGATTGGGGATCTACGAGCACTTAGAAACCCAATCTGCAGACTTCTGTGGGGTCCACGGCTTCGCCGACCTTGACGAGCGGGCCGCATTTTGGGATTCGATTTCCGACGGCACACCTTACGTTCCGAGGTCTGCCAAGGCGACTCGGATCAGGGACCCGCTTCTCCGCCTCATGCACCATGTCTTCAGCCACACCATATGTGGCCGAAAGGACAGTTCTGGGAACTGTCCCACTCCTGATCTCATATTTATGTACCACTTTTATGAGAGTGCCCAGATGAACTTAGCTGCACGGATGGCTGAGTTCTTCCTGAATGCCGGGGGCACGAAGGAAGGGAGTGAGATTTGTGGCGGGGAGTACGTCACCCAGATCGCCGAGGCATTGGGGTTATTGACTGACGAGGTTAGAGGGACATTGACACTGGCTACTGAAGGGGTTATGTTGGACCTACGATCACTCAGGGCGCAGAACCTGATATATGACACAGATGATGGTCCACGACTTATCAGCCAGGGGATTGTGTGGGACCCGGTCCCAGAGGAGGTGGACGATGAAGACGAGGAGAT
The DNA here is from genome assembly GCA_032199755.1 of Ambrosia artemisiifolia. Classification (NCBI taxonomy): domain Eukaryota; kingdom Viridiplantae; phylum Streptophyta; class Magnoliopsida; order Asterales; family Asteraceae; genus Ambrosia; species Ambrosia artemisiifolia. The sequence continues at coordinate 15,623,467 of CM063517.1, read as the reverse complement.
GCAGGATCAGAACGCAGGTGGCGGTGGTGACCAGCACCACTCACCTGAGCACCAGCACCACTCACCTGACCACCAGCACCAGCACCAGCATTATGACCAGCAGTGGCCTCCAGGCATCCCCACATACCCAGAGTTCTATCAGCGGTTCCAGACGATGGAACTGAACATGGGTAACATTGTTGCACAGCAGGGAGAGATTAGGCAGGACCAGCAGTTGATGCGGTCCACCATGGATAGAGTGCAGCAGGATGTGAGGCACAGTTTCGAGTACTTGTTTGCTGGGCTTGAGCGGGCGCACCCGGGTTATTTCAGCAACCCACCCCTGTTCCCTTACCGTGCTCCTGGCGACCAGCCAGGAAGTTCCAGTCAGCACGCCACGGACGATCCCCCACAGTAGCCACTTCATGCATGCTTTGTTAGTACTTTATTTATTTATGCTTTCAGTATTTCCTTTCGGGTCTGCGTACCCTTAGACATTTTTAGTATTTGTGTTTGAACTATTTCCTTTCTTCAGTATTTCAGTATTTTAGTTTATTTTGTGGATTTGGATGAATGGGTTTGATGAGTTTGTTTGTGTTGAGAATGTTGATTGTGCAGGTACTTAGAGAGCACCGTTATCGGGGCTCATGCCGTCCGTTTACCCGGACATTCCTTCGACACTAGGGGAGTTTTATTCTCCTTTTTCCCACTATAGATAGCTATTTCATAAACGCTGTCTATTGTCACATTGGGGACAATGTGAAGTTCAAGTGTGGGGAGGGATTATATCTTGATGTTTGTCCTCTTGTATATATATATATATATAACTAAAAAAAAAAAAAAAAACCCTTTTTAGTACATATATGTATATATAGTTATATTTTCATACAAGCCTAACTAATTTTTGATAAAGATAACTTGAGGCGCGACAAACAGATGAGATACGAGCGTGTTAGATTCGTACACTTGCACCCATTTCCTTCCGGTTACGTGAGCATTTGAGCCTTAAAGTATACTATTATTTCTTTGACATGCTTTCGAGTGAGCCGGAGGTTTTGTGTAATTTAGAACTTGTCATTAGCATACTTGTTTAGATCAGAAACGTGTGAGACTGTACGAACATGATTGAGGCATTTAGGACGCCCTTTTGATTTGAGCCTTTTCTTTTCGTTTTATCTGTTTTCCCGCACCCAAACATTATCCCCTAGTTAACCATGTTGAACCTAATCCCGTGTTTTTTCTTGTTTACCACACCATTTCACCACTTAACCAAATTTAGCCTTTTTCTTTTTAAACCTGTTGTGTTAAACCTCGGTTTAGGTTAATGTTTAACTAGTTTCCTGTGTTGTAAATAGTTCGTGTTCGGGTTTGTATATTTAGAGCCCGTTTGTTGTTTATACTCGTGTTTCTATATCAGTTGTATGTTAAAAAAAAAAAAAAAAAAAAAAAAAAATCCTGAAAATTCCAGAAAAATAGAACACCCTAAAATAGGGTGAATTAGCAGTGATCGAGCAGTTTTCTGAGCTAAAGTTAGAAGTTATATATGTTTAGCTCGATTTAAATAAAAATCGTTTATATTCGCGTGTAGTTGTATAGTTGAGTTTGTTTCTGTTCAGTTAGACTTAACCGCCGAGTTTTAGCCGTTTCGTCACTGTAAATATCCATTCCACACCCTTACCCCTGCCTGACATTACAACCCTCTTAAGACCTCTTGATTTGTGCTTTTTCACACGTTAGTTGGTGAAGATTAGATCTTTTGACAAGCTTATGATATTGCACGATTCATTGTCTTGGCAATGGAGCGATTTACACATACACATTACACGTATGTTTCATAAATAAAACCGAGTGTGTGTGAACATTGTGAGTCGTGTACGGGTTTGCGTGCTTGGAGATCGGAAGCGAGTCGTTGCTTTTTAGTTATCTTATCACGTGTTTATAAATCTATGTTGGCTTGCCTATTATCGTCTGTACAGGTTTTATTTTGACTTTATTGCCACTTGGCGAGTTTTTCGTTTATTTCTGTTTTGATGTTTGCTTGAGGACAAGCAAAGTTCAAGTGTGGGGAGGTTTGATATACGTTAAAATATACATATTTAAATCCCCGATTAAACTCCCAAATTACGCGTTTTCGACCATAATTGCACGAATTCGGTACTTAACCGCTTCATATGTTTATTGCAGGTCCTAAACGACGTCCCACGAGCAAAGTCGAAGAAACCGGGCGAAAAACGGACAAGACGGAAAGTTTCTGCAAAATCAGCTAAGTCTGGAAATGGTGCACGGCCGTGCACCATAGCTGCACGCCCGTGCAGGCTTACTTGGCTCGGACACACAGGGCTGCACTGCCAGTGCACAAGCTGGTGCACATCAGGTTCTCGAGCACTTTGATCAGCACGGCCGTGCACAAGCCCGTGTGACCTGGAATTCTCGAGTGCACTGCCAGTGCACCAGGCAGTGCACACCAAGCACTCGGCCACCACAGATCTGCACGGCCGTGCACCCTAGGTGCACGGCCGTGCCAAAAATCAAGATATTTTCAGAAGCAGCCCAGCCACTTGCCCACTTGCACGTCACGTCAAAAAGTTAAAGTGCACGGCCGTGCACCCTAGGTGCACGGCCGTGCCAAAAACCAAAATCTGTATAAAAACAGAGCATAACCCACTGATGTGGTATTGGGTATTTTGGAGGCGATTTTGGGCGATTTTCTGGACTGTCGGACTGCTGCAAAGCCGAAGAACAAGCTCGGGAACTCATCCGGATCATCTATCTTCATCCAATCCATCACGTTCAAGTTTCTTTGGTTTGATCCTTTAAGCTTTTATCGATTCAAATCTGTTATTTAGAACTTGTTTGTGTTGTTTATGTATTACATTAGCCTCTAGTATTCGTATTTAGTAATCTTTAGTCGAAAAAACGATCCTTAGTATGTAATCATGTTTTGTAAGAATTTGGCGTTTTTCATGTTTAGATCTTGATGATCATAGTGCAACCTTGTTTCGTTGTTGTTGGATTGATAGTTTTTTTTGGATGACTTTTGCGATTATCGAATGTGTTAGGCGGATAAATGTTGAAAAACCGTCCGTTTAATCGTCCGGTAGTAAACTAGTTAACTTGTTAAATAGTTTACACCATGAAACTGTAACCGGGTATTGGTTTGGTTAAAGTCGCCTGAATAACAAGTATGAATGTTTACCGGCACGTAAAAGAGTTTTAAAAGCTTAATGGTGTTGTTACCAATCTTTGACACGGTTAATTATCTTTGTTAGTTATTTTGGTGAAAATGGCGATCTTAGTAGATTTGTGTTCTAAGTTGGTAAAATGGAATAGGTTGTGAAATGCTCTACTTTATGCTAATTTAGGTGGCTGTATTGTGTATTCGGTATTGCTTTCCCGAATTAGTGAGGTTAGAATACTCTTAACAGATGACTAACTTATCTTTAAAAGATCTGCATGAGATAATATCAGCTGCTCGCTAATGAACGACTTGAAGTGGTTAACGTGTGTATTCGTGTTAGCTTTCTGTATAGTTGTCATGTTAGGATACCCGAAAGGGAAACTAACTGTCGGAAAATGGGAATGTTGATCACGCCTTTATTTCTATTTATATATATAGATAACATGCTAGGATTGGCGTATTATAGTTTATATAGTTATATTTTCTATTTGGAGTCTTAGTTACATATTTACATATGTTAGAATTTAAACAAACTCACTTATCTTTTCCTACTGGTAAATCGGTGATAGAGTCTTAGTACAATTGCTCCGCGCGCGTCCATGGATCGATACTTGGTTCTTATCTGTTCTTACTACATATATGACAGGGTACACTTGCCCTATTGTGTGTGTTTTAATATTAAGGTCAAAACCATTTTTATAAATATTAAAGCAAAACGTGTGTTAAAATCTGTTGTAAAATATGTATAGTTACGCACACGTCACTTATTTTTGCGTTGGAGCTTGATCATAAGACCTAACTCTTGTGATCAGGCTAACGTTGTACCATTTTGTTCTAGGTCGAGACAACCTAACATCCAAGCACAAGTGAGTTGTGGACAAATCCTTTGTTACATCGCGTGCTAACCATAAAGTTAAGACTTTCTTTTACTTGCACCTAGAAAGATAAAGAATGGAACAGCTACAAGAATACAAATAGCTACATAATCTCTAATATCTTAAAAAGAAAAGAAAAAAAAGATAAGCATTTAAATTCTTTTGCACTGTGTAATACTATACCGTCAACTAGACAAATTCAAGTATCATCATATAACATTCATGTTTAATTTGTAAACCTCATTCAAAGCCGACTAAACCAATGATGATCCAAGACACTTATATGTCGGATTTATATTTCACTTCAAGTAACGCTATTCGCCTATTCACCGACTCAAGATTCTAACGAAGACGCATATAAACTCTTCAAAAATACCTCTTACATATAACAATCAATATCAGACACAATTAGGAAAACGTGGTCTCTTGTTCCTAGGAAGATCCAAGAACGATGAACGGTCAGTAACCACCTTCAACACCCTTCTTAGCTCATCTAACCCTTGGTCTCTTGTTACTGCACAAACTTGAACCCATAACACACATTTTATTCTTCCACCCAATGTCCCTATCTCCGTACGAACTAATTTGCCTTGTACCAACCCCAATGCTTTTGTTAATTCAACGATGAAGTCGGGTCTATCTTCGCAACAAATGCTCACCTTTATCATAAACTTTTTGGTACTAGAATCTTCTCCAATGTATGTCAACTCTAGTTCATCATTTTCACTTGGAATCACATAGTTTTGTATTGTGTGATCATTACTTTGATCCATTCCCGATGATTCCAATTCCGCGGTTATGGTCTTTAACTCCTTTACTCGCCTTACTACCTCCGCGAGTAATGAAGCTTTATCCGCCTGCCACAAATGAAAATGTTGCAATTAGTAAGAGTTTTGAGATCAAATGAATTAAGCCTTATGAATCAAACATACAATAATCTCGATTCTAAAGTTATATACTCATATTGTATTACACACATAAAACAATCATTATACGAAAAGACAAAAGGTCTGCTTCTTTCCAAAAGCAAGTTTGCCAATGTTTTCATGACTAGACTGGTCGTGAAACCAATAGTCTTACTGGTTTACTGGTCGGATCAGTTTAAAAAAACTAGATGACGTCATAAATAATTTAAAAGATAAACGTATGTATATATAATGAACTTAAAATAAAATATAACAATGCATTTTTTTTCTATTGCGAATTTACAATAATAATAAAGTGTAAATCCTTAAATAGCTAGGCTATGTATATACTTTAAAGTAGTATATAAATCGGTGTAATAGTATAAGAGATATAATATTTACCGTTCAAAAAATAAAATAAAATGTAAGTCGGTTTAAATACACACAATCAAACCGGAAATGTTTCAGCTTCCTGGTCCAACCGGTCGCATAGTCCAATAGAAATATGGTTAAAGTTTTAGGTTTAATATTAAAATTGTCATATTTCCAAACATATATATATAGGTTTTGAACTAAAACAAATAAAATGTACAGTTTTAAGTGCAACAAGAACAAATGTGTAAGGTGGGTAGTAAGTACTTTAACAGTGTTAGGGAGGATGCTACGGAGGGTGGCAAGGTGGCCATTGATCCTCTTCCGCCGTCTCCGTTCGGCTTCGCTGTGTCTGTTACAAGCCGCTACGGCTTTCGCCTCGGCCGCTGCCTCAGTGTTTGCTGATAAATCTTCTCCTACATTATTGTATACCAAGTTTCTAATAATACTTGAACAGTTACTCAACTCATACCCTTGACTTGGTAAAAACTGCATCATTTTTTTTTTATTTTTTTTTTGCAAAAGAGAAGTAAACGACGTCGCTAAATTATTAGCTAGTCAAAAATGTGTTGTATGTTCCAGGAATCAATGGATTGATATATGTAGGTGAGAGTGATAGTGTGAGTTTTGATTTAGGGTCAATATGTACACGTCATATGTCGGGCCATAGGGTTACACTCGTGACAGGTGGAAATTATGTTGTCTCAAGTTATCTAAATTAATTAAATCTTTGACGAAAATGAAATTATATTTCTCAATATATGTATGTATATTATTTCATTTCATGATAAGTTTGATGTGTAATGTTTACAGCACTAAGCTTGTCTGAATGATTGGATTTGTATGAAAGTAGGTATATATTAAGTTTTATTTGTTGAAGTCACCGTTAATATCTACTGACTACTGGAGTTTTATATTTGGTTATGTAGATAACTTGAAAACTTTTTTGTTATTTGTGAGAGCTTATGTTGCAAACCGTCATATATAGATGGTTTTCTCCAAATATCGGGCGCAAATTCCATTATCTATACGAAGCTAATTAAGCCTTCCTTATAAAGAGTGGAAACCTTCTCGATCTACTAAAATGCGTTTTGACTAGGCGAACATCTCGTTTGGTGAAAACTCACCGGAGACAAAACAGACAATATTGATGATACAAGAGGCCGGATGTTACATCAACTATTTTTTTAGTTAAAGAAGTTTAATATTTAACTTGAAGTGTAATTGAAAACATATATATCTTTTATTTGACTAATTGCAGGTTTATTTATAAGGAAAATTACCAAACTAATCTTTGACCCACATTTTTTTAACCAAAATAGTCACCTCCCATCTCTTGAGAGAGTCGGCTCACGATTTCCGAGGAATCTGAGGCCTCTCCAAAAGATCTCCTAAGGGACCAACTGGTGAGCAACACGTGCCTCTGAAGCCTCTCCAAGAGGGTGGGAGAACTCTCCAAGACGTCTCCGGTTCAGCTTGACGTCTCCAAGACGTTTGAGCAGCAAGCGTCTCCGGTGACGTCTTCCCAACATCTCCATTCAGACCACGAAGGCAGGAAGAGAGAACAGAGGCGCCAGAAGAGGTGAGTTTTGGCCGTTCGTCGAATATGAGGCGGCTCCGGCAAGATTCCTACGAGGGGTGGATATTATTATCAATGGTGCTGGAAATTGGAGGTTAATTTTTGATCGTAGATTGGTTTCTTTTTCCATTTAAGTAAAGAGATGACTGCTTTTCTAATGGTGGGTTTAAGGATTATTTGATTTGTTTGACTGCAGCAGCAGGTGGTGGTGGTGCCGGAGTAGAAACCGAACAGGTGGTGGTGGTGCCGGAGAAGCCTTCATGCGGAGACATCTCGGCCGGAGGCATCATGCGTAGACGTCTCGGTGGGCGCTCAGAGGTCACTGAGACGTCTGACAGACGGAGACGTCTTATAGAGAGATCTCCCACCCTCTTGGAGAGGTTTCAGGGACACGTGTTGCTCACTGGTTGGTCCCTCAGGCGGAAACCTCTTGGAGAGGCCTCAGATGCCTCGAAAATTATGAGCCGACTCTCCCAAAAGATGGGAGGTGGTTATTTTGGTAAAAATGGTGATTCAAAGGTTAGTTTGGTGATTTTCTTATTTATATGTCATTTGATTACTATGCAATCCATTTCAGCTTTACATAACTTGCTATGAATTACCAAATTTATAAAAAGGAGTTGTTCACTTGTACTAGTCTAGTCATTTAATATTAGAGAATATTTTTCTCTAATTTTTTTATTTCTTATTATGCACTTCTTTAGTTTATTAAATATGTTACATATGAAATTTTGGTGTTGAAAGTGTCATGTAGGGCTGTTCAAAACGCTCGGCGCTCGCCGATCGCTTGCCGCTCGTTCGGAATTTGCTTGGAAATTGCTCGTTCGATTTTCCGCTCGGTTGTAAATGAGCCGATCGGCTCCGTTCGGTTTGTAAACGAGCCAAGCACGAGCAAAGGTCCGCTCGGCTCGGTTCGACTCGATATAATTTTTATTAATTTATTATATATATAATTATATGTATAAACATTAATTACAATTATATTTATAGTTTTATACATGCCACTCTATTGGGTTTATGTCAATATATGCATATATAGAGTTATATTTATAGTTATTGGCTCAGTCAACTCAATGATAAATTAACCATAAGTTTAATTGTAAAACCCTAAGTCGTGAAAAAACATGCTTGACTTCCTATTCCCATTAGTTGTCCACCATCAATCATCTCCCGCTATCAACCTACGCCACAACAAGACAATCGTTCTCTGTAGTATGCTCAACTAGAGCCTCATTCTCAAACGGTCGAACCTCAGACATCACTAGGAAGCGAGAATATTAAAGGAAACATCCCAAATTTATGGTTGTCCGAAAACATTCACCGCTCGTCGCTCGCTCGATGCTCGCTCGAAAAAATGTGCGCTCGAACACTGCTCGCTCGGTTTCTGGATTGATTGTAAATGAGCCGATCGGCTCGGTTCTGTTTGTAAATGAGCCAAGCACGAGCAAAGGTCCGCTCGGTTCGGCTCGGCTCGTGAACAGCCCTAGTGTCATGTGTGACATTTCTTGTTTGTTAATGTGTGTATACATGTATGTGTGTATATGTATAGAGAGGTTGTAGGCAGAATACATTTTTTTAAACAAGAATAACAAAATAAATCATTCGATTTTTACAGTTTTAATTTTTTTTCTTTTAGTATAAGAAAATGTTGAAATATAATATTCATTCATATTTATTAAAACACTTTTAGAAAAATCTGAAAATTTTCCCTAATTTATAGAAGTTACATATGTACATGCAGATCATGTATAGGTTATAAGGCTAGGTTCATTGGAAAACCATTAAAAAACTAGAAAACTGAGAAAGCTATTACTAAACACAAGGCCGGCCTTAAGGGGTGCGGGGAGGACTCCCGGCCCGGACCCAATTTCTCGGGGGCACATTGACCCTCTGGCAATCCAATTTTTCTCAACAGTGATGTTCTTAATTCGATGGATTTTTGTATGTTTAAGCCCCAAAATTATTAATCAAGTATTAATCAAAGTGAAGGGTAGTTTATATAAAACAAAAAGTAAAGAAATGTTGAGAGGGGTTAAGAATTAAAGAAGAAAATGAAATTGTTTGAGAAAAAAAAATTCCGATTTATTAATGAGTGTAGGACTAAAGAGGAAGAAGAAAATGAAATGAAGATATCTCACACTTAGTTGTTTTTGCTTTTTACCGGTTGGTTTTGACTTCTTTTTTAACTTTTATTTTTGTTATGAAACAATTTTTTTTTAATTGCCAAACTTTCACCCATTTATATTTTCACCATTTGTGGGATTCGAACTCCCAACCTCCCCCAAGAGGATTTGTTAGACTACAACCTAAGTGAGAAATAAAATTTCATCCATCAATTTGATATTACTTTAATCGTAGCTTAAAAAATATTTTACATTATTTATTTCGTTAAGGCATAAAGCTAAGGCTAAGAGACACATTTTTTGCAGCTCAGCTTGGGCACCTGAATTTTCAGGGCCGGCCCTGACTAAACAATTATTATTTTATTTTTACTTTTCAATTCTTTTAATTATAATGTTAGTATTGTATAAAATTTAAAATTAAGATTAAAAAATATATGCAAATTGACAAGCTACGTATATTAGCTTGCAAAGGTAGACACATATCTATAACTTATAATAAAAGAATTGAGTTTTTATGAGGTGGCACCCTTCACTGAATGTGTCATGTGGCACTTTGAGGTGATAGTTTATGAATTTATTAGTTTAATAATCTGTTTTTAATCTATATAAAAATTAAATTGAGTTATTTTAGGAAAAAAGAATTTAAAAACAAATTTAAATTTTTCTCTCTTATGTTTCCTCCTATAATTTTTAAACGTTAATATCTTTTATGTACGAGATTTTTTAAAGAAAAGAATTAAACCAAATTAACGAACGTTTTATTATTTTTCCAACGAGTACCATAGTGCTATATAAAAAAACGGAGAAAAAAACAACTATTTTTTGTGGGGTTTCGTTCATACAGAAAAAAAAACACAAAGTGTTCAGGTTAATCATTAATCATGTTTTTCTTTTAAACCAGATTCTTATCTACGATGTTGAAATTCAGTCCAATCGTCATGCTATCATTGGAATTTTACTCTTCTAAAGATGGATAGGTATACTTCATCAAGAGAAACTAGGAGAAAGAATCACGCAACACTGCAACACATGGTGTCACCTTATAGCAATGTTATTTTTTTATTTATTTAGTTACAAGAGTAATAATTATTACTATTAGTATTAGTATTATTAGAATGATTATATTTTTCAACCCCGGGACGCTCACGGGATAAAAGCTAGTGAAGTATATATACATGTAGTTCAAGCGCTACATATATGTAGCTCATCAATCTATATATATTTTTTTATTTTCTTTTTAATTTCTCGAATAACAGTGAAAGGTGTAAATTATGTTTGTCTCAGGTCATCTAAAATCTAAATTAAATCTTTGATGAAAATGAAATTACAGTTCACAATATATGTATATATTATTTTATTTATGATCGACATGCCATGTAGGAAAAAATTGTTACATCATAAAAAAATTTAACTAAGTTGGTGTTTGGTTAGTTTGGGGGTGACAAAGAAAAAGAAAAAGAAGTTTAATATACCAATGGTGATGGTCATTTGATGTTCATGAATTCATAACTTGTTAGTTCAAATGATAAAAAATGAATTGTAGATTTCTGAGTTATAGCTTAGAGTTTTTCATAATTTTCGAATACTTATGTTAAACTAGTTACTAAACTGGTTGCAAATGATCAATAGACCAATTGGTTTCGGGGGGGGGGGGGGGGGGTACCCATTTAGTGCGTTCATGTTCGGGAGGTCTCAGGGTGTCAAATCCTGACGGAGGTAAACTATGACACCAGTTCAACCTGACAGTATTATGCAAACCACGTGATTCCTACTCAGGACTTGAGTAATCAAAGGCAAAAAGCCTAACCGGGTGATCCGAGAAAAAAAAAGTTACTAAACCGGCCTTTAATTCTCCTATTGCCACTTGTAGTGTCTAGTGTCACAAACGAACTCAGCCTTGAATAACTTTTGTGATATGGGTGGGCCTGCGACTATTAAAATGTGCAAGTGTATACGAATGAAAAGGTAAAGTAAACTGAATCATTTTACGGCGCATTTGATTACGCTGACAATAATTATTTGTGTCTTCTTTTTCTCTACTTGTTACAATTCTCATTTCATGTGAATAAAGCTGCCTTTTTAGACATCCAAATGCTTTTGTTCCCAACACCACCACTTCATTCAAACTGTTCCTTCTACATAAAGTGTACAACCTACACGAGAATCAAGTCTATGAGTAAAAGAATTGTGAAGAACTGTAACACCATGTGTATTGGTAAGGTAAAAATTTCAAGTCTTTTGGGACATTAATTGACACGTGGCATGTGAGGGGTTATTAAGGGATTCAAATTAGGATGGATGTAGTGGTAAGGTGAAAGCTTGGATGTGATTGGATTCAAATTAGAATGAGGGTGTAGTGGAAAGCTTGGATGTGATTGGTCCATAAAAAAACGCCAAATGCCCCAAAAAAACTTGGAGAGGGGCGGTTTTTAAATAGGAGGGGGGGCGTGGATTTTGGCAAAAACGCACCAATTTCCTTTCGATTACATACGGTCTGATGAAAATTAGTAAATTACTTCTTGATAGTGAAGTAAACTAATAAAACATCTTTTTACCTATCACTATTAGAAAACTAAGGGTGCGTTTGGTTCACGGAATGGTTTGGAATTGAAATTGGAATTTGTGAACGAATTGAAATTACAAAGAATTGGATTTGAAATTTAAACATTCCAAAAGGAATTGGAAATTGTTGGAATTGGAATCTCAAATCCTTAATTATTGTGTTTGGTTGGTTAATAAATTTGAATCTATCACCCTTGCCCCCACGACCCGCACCGTTGCAACCCGTACCCTTCGAACCGAATTTTTTTGACCTCCACCGTTTCATCACGCACCGTTTCGGCCCGAAAGGACACGTGTCAAAACAGTACGGGTCGAAACATTATGGGTCGAAACAGTACTGGTCGAAACGGTACGGGTCGAAACAGTTTTGGTCGAAATGGTGTTCGTCGAAAAGTTACGGTTCGGAAAGGTGCGGGTCAAAACGTTATGGGTTAAAACGATGCGGGTCGAAACGGTACCGGGCGAAATGGTACCGGTCGAAAATGGCGGGGTCCAAAACGGTATCGGGTGAAACGGTACCGGTCAATACGGTCTCGATCAAAATTGGTACGGTCCAAAGCAGTTCGTGTCAAAACGTTACCGGTCGAAACTGGTACGGTCCAAAACTATTCGTGCCAAAACGGTACCAGGTGAAACGGTATCGGTCGAAACGGTAACGGCTGAAACTGCATGCTGGTACGGTCCAAAATGTTTCGGGTCGAAACGGTACCAGGTGAAACGGTACCGGTCAAAATGATACCGGTAAAAAATGGTATGGTCTAAAATGGTTCGGGTCGAAAAGGTACCGGTCAAAACTGATACGGTCCAAAATGGTTCAGGTCGAAACGGTACCGGTCGAAATGACGCCAACCGATTGAATATTCCAATAAAATGACTTGAATTCCTTCTAATGTTGGAAGGAGTTTGAATTCCCTTGGTTAAAGGAATTTGAAGGAATTCATACCAAATTTCAATTCTTTTGTTAACAAAACACATCAAGATAGTAATTGAAATTTCAATTCCAACAAATTCAATAAACCAAACATCATAAGAGTTGGAATTCAAATTTCAATTCCTTTGAATTTCATTCAATTCATGCGAACCAAACGCACCATAACATTCTTTTACCAAAACTTCTGTAAAAAAGTAGGTCGGAAATTCCGACTATTTTCGAAATAAAAAAACCCCTAATTTTAACTACAGATTTCCGAGAGTCTACTAAAAAAAAGTCATAGGAAAATTGTAGAAAATGAATAAAAGAATCCGAAAAAATCTTTCTACATGAAAAGAAAATAAAAATAATGGTCAAAAAATTAAGTTAAAAAGATAAAAATAAAAAAATAGGGTTCGGAAAACTGATTAGTAATATGCAACGAGTTTCATAAGGATCGATATTAATATGGTCATGCACTCATGCCTTGCACTAAGATTATCTTAGTGTTTTAAATATGTTTTTTTTGTTGAAAGGCCAAAATCTTTTACGTATGTGGTGCTAAGAAATTCAAAGCTAATACAAAGTTGAACGTAAGAGTCAAAAGTAAAGCAAGAGCAAAGGGATTTAAGTGTTCTTGTTCACCATTTATTGTCAACATCAACAAATTTTAAACACTAGACAAATCCAAAATGGGAGTTTATAAAAAGGTAAAAAAGGAATAAAGGGTCATTTTATGTTCCCTTTGATGTAACCTTTGGTCATTAAATTTGACTCACCAACCAACCAAAATACTTTCACCTTCATATGCAAACTCACTATCAAACGGTTCTCATGGTTCGGTTCAGACCGAGGTTAATTTCTGATGGGTTTTCACATCCTCCGTCTCTCGACAAATCGACATGATAATATGTATCAAAGACTCGTTACATTTTAAGTTATTTATAGCACACTTTTAAAATATTTCAATCATAGATTATTATGTTTATTTATGATTAACTAGGTTAGAGTCCCGTGGGGACCCACGGTTCACCCGAAAGTAAAATGAAAAAAAAGTAGGAAAATAAGAATTGTATTATGCAATTTGTTTTGGTTACTAAATGTTTGATAATGCAATATGTATGAATTTTGATGTTAAATGCAAAATGTCATCTAACAGTTTAATGTAACGAAATGATGGATATATCGAGTAAGTAAAGTTTAATTTGACAACTGCAAACTACATAGCATACTATCACAATATCACACATTACATCATTTGGGTAATATCTATATTCTAATCATAATTAAGCTTAAGCATAAAACACTTATCATTTAGTTGGGGCTTAACGAACTTCAACCAATATCACACATTACATCATTTGGGTAAGGGTAATATCTATATTATAATCATAACTAAGCTTAAGCACAAAACACTTATCATTTAGTTGGGGCTTAACGAACTTCAACCAATGGTCCATTTTCATTACTTCAATCAAAATCTTCCAACTTTTGCTCATTGATAGCTGATTTTTCACCTTCGAAGTTGTTATCATTGTCATCACGATCCTCGGAGTGCAGCTCATTTTCAATAATTTATGAAAACCTCTACTATTGTATTCTATATTTGTGTTCTACATAAAATATAGTTGTTGTAAAGATATGGATACGGTGATAAGTAAATCAAGAAACAATCCTTAACCCACTTACTTGAATGGGTAGCTTAAATTTCCTATATTTTATTAAAAAATAGATACCAAAAGGATCAATCCAGACCCATTTCAACATGTAGCCAAAAGGACCCATTGTACACACACTTTAGGCAACTTTTGACATGTTACAAAAAGCCGCCACAAAAACGTCATTATTTAAACTGTGTAAATATAGTACTTAACAATTAAAAATCTTAATAAATAACATCAAAATCGTAATCGATCATTCAAATCAATGACATTAAAATAATCTGTGTCTGAAATTGACTTACCCATTATATACAAATTATTATTAACATCTTAAAATTAGCACACTTAAAATTACCACACTTATTGAAATCAAGATGATGATTATCGTTTAGTTACAATTGATTAAAGGAAAGTCGTAATATCAAAATGAAAGTCGGTCAACAATGTTAAAATGAAATTCGTAATATTAGTAACATCAATAAAAAAGATTAAAAATCTTAATAAATAACATCAAAATCGTAATCAATCATTCAAATAAATGACATTAAAATCATCCGCGTCTCAAATTGTCTTTCCCATTATATACAATTTATTATTGACATCTTTAGTAATCATTATTAGTTGTACAGAAAGTAACATTTTGAAAATTTATATTATCATTTAATTCCGTTGTTAAATTTGGTATGACGATTAAATGATTTTATTATTTGTTAAGGTTTATATAGTATTGTTGTGTCTCGAACAATTCTGCAAAATTGGAAATACTGTGCCTCGATTGACGTGATCGAGTAGGAATATTTATTTATATATTTGAATTATAAAAATGGAAGGATTGGTAATTGACGTGAATTGGTCAACAACGCTTAAAATTAGCACAATCAAACTCAAAGACATAAAGTCAAAGAATTGACATCCATCAAATTAACAAAAACGTAAAATGTTTTTACTCAGATTTAGTCAACAATATTAAAATTAAGGTCGTAATATTAGTAATAGCAATGAAAATTATCTTGAATACATTATATGTTTTAGGAATCTGTTAAATAGATTTAAATTATATTTATTATTAAAAGAATAATAAAAGTGTAGGAAAATAAATGTACACTCCCATCTTCGGATTATATTTAAATTATAAACTGTTAAATAGATTTAACATTGTTAAATAGATTTAAATAAATGTTTGAAGGAAAGTCGTATATGTTTAAAAGAATATCGTTTCATGACAATTGATTAAAGGAAAGTCTTTGAATTATAAAAAAGGGAAGGATTGGAAATTGACGTGAATTGGTCAACAACGCTTAAAATTAGCACAATCAAATTCAAAACATATAGTCAAAGAATTGACCTCCATCAATTTAACAAAAATGTAAAAAGTTTTTACTCAGATTCGGTCAACAATATTAACATTTAGGTCGTAATATTAGTAATAGCATTGAAAATTATTTTGAATACATTATATATATTTTAGGAAACTGTTAATTATATTTAAATTATATTTATTATTAAAAGAATAATAAAAGTGTAGGAAAATAAATGTACATTGTTATCTTCGGATTGTATTTAAATTATAAACTCTTAAATAGATTTAACATTGTTAAATAGATTTAAATAAATGTTTGAAAGAAAGTCATATATGTTTAAAAAAAATATTGTTTCATCACAATTGATTAAAGGAAAGTTGTATTATCAAAATTAAAGTCGGTCAACAATATTAAAATGAATTTCGTAATATTAGTAATATCAATAATTAAGATTAAAAATATTAATAAATAACAACCAAATCATAATAAATCATTCAAATCAATGACATTAAAATTATCATAAATAACATTAAAACTCTTCATAAATAACAACAAAATAATAATTTAAATTTCAAAATCAATGACATCTTGTGGTGCAACCTTAGTAACAAAAATTTTGTGCTCGATTGAACACCATTTGAAGACACAATATTCGACAATGGAAGTATCTTTTGATTGAAGCAAATCAGGTCATCCAATCACTGTAAACCTGTACAAAAGAATTATGTATAGAAAATTTAGAATGTGTAACTAATTATAAAATAAGAATATTGTAAACATAAATGTTGAATATGCAAATAACAAACCTAGTGACTTGTGAAACAATTTATGCACGTAATATTAGTATTAGTATTAGTTAGTATTAGTAATTATTAGTAACTGGTAATATATTCGTAAAAACAGTAATAGAAAATTTTAATTCGGTCAATAAGATATAAATGAGATTAAAATTAAAAATCGTAATATCAGTTTTAGTATTAGTAATATATTCGTAATTTAATTCGGTCAATAATAAATAAATGAGCTTAAAAATCGTAATATATAACATTAAATTCGATCAATTATTATTAATGTCATTAAAACTCATAATAAATAACATTAAAAAAATGAATAAATCCTATTAATTGCAGGCAAGACCAATAATAATTCATAAAGATAGATTAAATATAATTTCATAGTAATATGAATATAAATAAATGAGATTAAAAAATCGTAATAAATAACATTCAATTCGGTCAATTATTATTAATGTCAATTAGTATTAGTAATATATTCGGTCAACAATACTATTTTTACGAATAGTAAAACTAAAATCTTAATATTAGTATTAGTTAATATTAGTAATTAGTAATATATTCGTAAAAATAGTAATAGAAAATTTTAATTCGGTCAATAAGATATAAATGAGATTAAAATTAAAAATAGTAATATTAGTTTTAGTATTAGTAATATATTCCTAATTTAATTCGGTCAATAATAAATAAATCAGATTAAAATTAAAAATCGTAATATTAGTATTTGTATTAGTAATATATTCGTAAATTAATTCGGTCAATTCGGTCAATAATAAATAAATGAGCTTAAAAATCGTAATATATAACATTAAATTCGGTCAACTATTATTAATGTCATTAAAACTCATAACAAATATGATTAAAAAATAAATAAATCCTATTAATTGCAGGCAAAACCAATAATAATTCGAATGAATAGTAATATAAATAATATTAAACATAATTTCATAAAGATAGATTAAACATAATTTCGTAGTAATATAAATCATAATAAATAACATTCAACTCGGTCAATTATTATTAATGTCAATAAATAACATTAATTCTAACATACTAAAATTACATTAAAAATAATTAAATCTTATTAAACATAAATTCGAAAAAAGTAATATAAATAAATGAGATTAATAATTTTAATAAATAACATTAAATTCTGTCAATTATTATTAATGTCAATAAATAATATCAAACATCTTAATAAATAACAGTAAAAATGAATAAATCTTATTAATTGCAATCAAGACTAATCATAATTCATAAACATAGTAATATAAATAAATGAGATTATAAATCTTAGTAAATAAACTCAAAATCGTAATCATTAATTCAAATAAATTACATTACAAACATAAAAAATCGTAATTTTAATTTGAAAATCAATGACTTCTTGTGGTGGAACCTTTGTAACAAACAGCCTGTGCTGGATTGAACACCATTTAAAGACACAATATTCACCAATGGAAATATCTTCTAATTGAAGCAAACTAAAATCATAATATTAGTATTAGTATTAGTTAGTATTAGTAATTAGTAATATATTCGTAAAAATAGTAATAGAAAATTTTAATTCGGTCAATAAGATATAAATGAGATTAAAATTAAAAATCGTAATATTAGTTTTAGTATTAGTAATATAATCATAATTTAATTCGGTCAATAATAAATAAATTAGATTAAAATTAAAAATCGTAATATTAGTATTAGTAATATATTCGTAACTTAATTCGGTCAATAATAAATAAATCAGATTAAAATTAAAAATCGTAATATTAGTATTAGTATTAGTAATAAACAAATGAGCTTAAAGATCGTAATATATAACACTAAATTCGGTCAATTATTATTAATGTCATTAAAACTCATACTGAATAACATTAAAAAATGAATAAATTCTATTAATTGCAGGCAAGACCAATACTAATTCGTAATATTAGTTTTAGTATTAGTAGTATATTCGTAATTTAATTCGGTCAATAATAAACAAATGAGCTTAAAAATCGTAACATTTAACACTAAATTTGGTCAATTATTATTAATGTCATTAAAACTCATAGTAAATAACATTAAAAAATAAAATAAATCCTATTAATTGCAGGCAATACCAATAATAATTCATAAAGATGGTTTAAACATAATTTCGTAGTAATATTAATATAAATAAATGTGATTAAAAAATCGTAATAAGTAACATTTCAATTCGGTCAATTATTATTAATGTCAATTAGTATTAGTAATATATTCGGTCAAAAATACTATTTTTACGAATAGTAAAACTAAAATCGTAATATTAAAAATAAATGAGAGTTATTCCGTTCATAAATAAATGTTAAATTGATTAATAATCAATCATTCATAATAAAAAATAAATAAGGCTTATTATGGTAAACTGAAATTCATATTAATATTAATATAAATTCGGTCAATTATTAAAAGATAGTAATAAATAACATTAAATTCAGTCAATTATTATTAATGTAAATAAATAACAATAATTCAGATTCAAATTTCAGTTTAAATGACATTTAATTCGGTCAATTATTATTAATGTAAATAAATAACAATAATTCAGAATCAATGATATTAAATTCGGTCTAATAATACAATAATATTAAACATAATTTCGAAAAACAGTAATATAAATAAATGTGATTAACTGTAACGTTCCTGTTGTGTATGTTTTTAGACAACAAAAATTTGTTCATGGCCTTCAGCACATTCTGAATTGACACGTTGAAAAACAACATTAAAAAATAAAGAATCATTTTTGAAAATTAAATAGACATATGTACATGAAAATAACAAATATATCAAAATTGTTATTACTTTATAATAAACATATTTTCATTCATTTGAAACGTATTTTCATTCATTTGAAATCGTATTTTTTAAAAGCATATTTTCATTCAGATTTTTAAAAACAGATTAAACGGAATCGTGATAAACACATATTAAATCAGGGTTATTATAAAGTAATAACAAAGATACTAATGAAATTTCTTATTAGTTTAAATGGAAATCATTCTTCTTAAGCACATATTCTAAAGAAACGGATTTTTATATTCAGATTTGTTATAACCGGATTTGTGCTAAACACGTATTCAATCTGATTGTGATAAAGGGATTTGTAATATACAAATATTCAATCAGAATTTTTTAAAGGGATAATAAGGATTTTTTTTCATTCGGATTTTTGTTAATTTTATTACTATTCAATCGGTTTTACTAATGCTATGTTTTAACATTTAAAAAACAAGATTTGATCCGAAGACAGAAATTCTAGGATCCAAGTAGGTATATGGAGCTGCAGCTTTGTATCTATATTTTAGGTTTTGTTTATTTATTGACTAAATCCTTTTATGGTAAACTTAAATTCGTATTAATGTTAATATAAATTCGGTCAATTATTAAAAGATAGTAATAAATAAGATTATATTGGGTCAAAATATTATTAATGTAAATTGATAACAATCATTAAGATTCAAATTTCAAATTAAATGACATTAAATTCGGTCAACTTTATTAATGTAAATAAATAACAATAATTCAAAATTAATGAAATTAAAATTGGTCTAATATTATCAGCCGAATATGGAATGTAGGTTTTCAAATAACGAATCCGATTAAATGCTTAAGAAGTCGGTTTCATTAGTATTCAATCCTACATTCCATATTCGGCTGATAATATTAGACCACTTTTAATTTCATTAATTCTGAATTATTGTTATTTATTTACATTAATAAAGTTGACCGAATTTAATGTCATTTAATCTGAAATTTGAATCTTAATGATTGTTATCAATTTACATTAATATTTTTTGACCCAATTTAATCTTATTTATTACTATCTTTTAATAATTGACCAAATTTATATTAACATTAATACGAATTTAAGTTTACCATAATAAGCCTTATTTATTATATAGAGGTTAGTTATATTATTTTTGTAAAATTTGTATAAAAATAAATGAATATTTTCGGTAATCATTTAAAGCTATTTACAAAAATATATGGTTTTAACGGACAATAAAGAATAAATCATAACTAATATTATTTATTATCATTAACAATAATTGACCCGAAATTTAGGATTACCATAATTGACCGAATTTAATGTTATTTATTAAAATTTTTTAATCTAATTAATTTATATTACTATTAATACGAAATTGATTAAATTGATTAAATTGATTAAATTATACGAATTGATTAAATTAATACGAGATTTTTAATCTCTAATTTTGTATAATTGATTAAATTATACGAATGAATATTAATTAAATTGATTTCGCATAATTGATCAAATTTATGGTTTACCATAATAAAACGTATTAATTTTTTTGTATGAATGATTGATCATGAATCAATTTGACCCGAAATTTAGGATTACCATAATTGACCGGATTTAATGTTATTTATTATGATTTTTTAATCTCACTAATTTATATTACTATTAATACGAAATTGATTAAATTATAAGAATTGATTAAATAATACGAGATTTTTTAATCTCTAATTTCGTATAATTGATTAAATTATACGAATGATAATATTGATTAAATTATAATTGATTAAATTGATTTCGTATAATTAATCAAATATATGGTTTACCATATTAAAACGTATTAATTTTTTTGTATGAATGATTGATTATGAACCAATTTGACCCGAAATTTAGGATTACGATAATTGACCGAATTTAATGTTATTTATTACGATTTTTTAATCTCATTAATTAATATACTATTAATACGAAATTGATTAAATTGATTAAATTATACGAATTAATTAAATTAATACGAGTTTTTTTTAATCTCTGCTTTCGTATAATTGATTAAATTATACCATATTTAAATTATGGTATAAACCATAATTAAATTATGGTATAATGTTATAGAGTAGGGTGTAATAAAAAAATAGAGATGATGCAAATAGAATAAACCATATTTAAATAGCATATTGTATCCGACGATTATTTCCATTCTATTTTCATACCACTCTTTCTATAACATTATAAATCCAGATACAATGAATCTTGGCTAATTCAAATCTTGGTCAATATCCATTATATCCACATTTAATAATATCATTCATTCTATATCCCCATAAATCAAAAGTTTTAAAGCATTCCATAAAATCAAAAGCTTGGAAATAGGAAACATTATATTTCATTTAAAAAAATTGAAACCACTTTTCGATTTTGCTATGACCCAATCGGGTGCACCCACATCCGAGATCCATGATCCATTCAATCACCAACCAAATTAAAGATTTCCACTAAAAACATTCTTTCAAGCATATAAAGACCCAAATTATATTAAATCCCCAAGAACAAATAAGAACAAAAAATGAACATTCTTGAACCCTTTAAACAATATTCAAAATCACAATATCGTTCAAAAATAATGAATTCACCAAAACAATTTATCTAAGCCTCTTTTTTGTATTGGTTAATATATGTAGGTATAGGTTATGTTAGTATGTTTTATAAATTAACATATTAATACAAATATTCTAAAAACTTTGACCTTTCGTCTTTTATATAGAAAACAAATAACATATTAATACAGAATACTCACCATTTCTCTGTGTTCATCACACCTCGCCTTCAGTCAATGTGAATCCCAAAATGTATACGGAAATGAATCTGATTATTTGTATCAAAATCGTAAAGATGAACCATATGTGTATATAATCAATAACATAAAGGCAGAAGAAAGAATGCACAAAACTGAATATGGTTGGAGATTATAAAAAGAAAAAGGGTAATATTAGACCGATTATTAACAAAACACTACACACTAACCAGTTTTACATCGAACAGAATCAAGAATGCAGAAAAAATTATGGATGTGCGACTCTATGTTTGAATAGACTACATACCTAGAATCAAGAATGCATAAGAAGAAGAAGGATGAATGTTGGTTGGAAGATTTGTTAGAGAGTGTGATGGAAGAATGTAGATAATTAAAATAATAAAAGAGTATTTATAGTGAGTAAGTTGGAGCTCCATATTGAATATGGATACCTCAAACTCTCTCTAAGAGCTTCATTCAACCCAAGTTAACCTCAATTATTATATAGATAGATTGTTTTAGTTTGGTTCCATTAATATTGTGAATTCACAACTATTTTCAACTTCGTTGAAGGTTGATTCCTTTTCATATTGGCAAAAGAAAATTACACAAGAAAACAACAAATGTATACCTAATAATTATTATCCATGTTTTAATGTTATGTAAAGTAACTTTCTGTTGTCTTACTTCTAGAATGAATTATGTAATTTACTTTATCATTTTAATATTCAAGCAATTTATCTTGCAAATGACCATACCTCGGATTGAAGACAATACCTATGAAATTTAATCCATAGATTTTGTGATTGTTTCTCTAGTTGATCGTTTTAGATAGAGCCATGACAGTTATTACGAGTCATGCGGCAAGCGAGTCGGGTAAGTTCATTTAACTCTCTTTGGTCATGTATCAGCATGGATCTTTTGGATGTTTGGATGATTCATTTGTATGTGTCAAGTGGTTTTTTACATTGGAGGCTTCTTGGTGTTAGCTTCAAAGTTTAGGACTTAGTAAGGTGTAATATACAAAAATAAATAAATAAAAAAAATAAATAAATAAACTAGTTTGTTTATATGGTTTGTTATTATTATTTTTAACTGCTCTACAATATGACTTACACATGTATTGGTTCTATAAATTAACGAAATTTATTATGTGTATATTGTTTTTAGTTTCAGAAGTGATGAATGAAAATTGCATTTTAATCATATTCTTATACTTATATATATAAAAAAGCTAAGATTAAAAAAGGAGTTAATTATTATGTTCTCTGTGCTCTTGGAAAAAAAACGTATTTTATGTAGAACCTCCACTATATATATGATGGTAGGTGCATTTTATATTATTAGTGGGATGCCCGCGCGATGCAGCGGGAACATAACACTTAAAGTTTGAGTCGATCTAGGGCTAACTCGAGTTTGACTTGCACCTCATACCGAGTTGGTTTGGGTTGACTCTAATCTAAAATAAAGATGGAATCTTAAACTCGAGCTCGGCTTGATCAAAAATCAAGTTGGTTTACTTAATTTGATTAGACTTTACAACTAATTTACGATGAGGGTCAAATATATAATTTATTCTCTATAGCTTTACATACATTTAGTATTGTCGTGTATTTATTGTTGTTGTTTTGTTAACCTATTCACTTCAATACCAGTCTTTCTTTTCTTTTGTTTTTTGTACATGACATGATGAAGACAACGTATATAGGGAATTATAGTAACTTTTACTCGTAATAAATGTAATGAATACAAGGAAAGTTAATGTATTTGGTTTTGTAACAATAACATGGAAGCCATCCATGTTGGTACATTCTAATTCGAATGCATGTGAATTAGATTAGAGATTTAAATAACAACATCAAACTACCACAAATCGTCCTAGATGCTAGAGTTCCATCATCACCAACATACACGTGAAATCAAACAAACAACGAGCTTAATCATATTACAAAACGGGAGTGTTTTTATTTTTGTTACATCACTGACATGTGTCATGATGCACGAATTTTCCAACATTGTCCACAATTTCCCTCCTAATACATTTCACTTCACATCTTGCGTGTTTCTCTTTTGACCTATATCTCAATCAGGAACATGAGTTGTTAAAGTTTATCGCAAGATACTACCACTTCCCGTATTCTCAATGGTTATTCTTAGCAACCACCATATAAAGTATGTAAACATAAGAACAAAGATTATAGAGAGAAAGATAGGATGGAAAATGAGAGAACCCTTTATCAATGAGTTTACCAAGTACAATAAGCCTCTATTTATAGGGACATCGCATTAATACAAACTTAATGGTATATGCGAGTTAGAATACGTATAGTCGCCGTAATATATATGTTTATAACAAAGAAAACATTACTACAAACTTAATGGTATATAGGAATTAGAATATGTTTTTTTTTTTGAAGGCAAACTTTATAAAAAACACAACGAGGGGAAAATCTCCAAGGCGGAGACCCCCTAACCACAAGAATTACATTACATCAAAAGAAACTCTTTGCCAATCCTTCCAACCCATGGACCCCTCATTACTTCTACTTGTAAACCAGATAAAACCCAACGCTTTGATGTCCGAGACAATGTCAACCACATTCCGCCGAACATCCCTAAAGATGAGATCGTTCCTAGCCTTCCAAATCCGCCAACAGGTCAGAACTAAAATACCATGTAAAGCAAATTTCTTCATCTTAGGCCATCCGCATGACGAATAAACCTGCATAATATCATCGACAGAAAAAAAAATTGCGGAAGATTAACCCAACTCGCAATCCCATTCCATACCCCGCACGATAACATACAAGCCGTGAATAGATGCTCGATACAATCCTCCTGCACATTACACTTAATGGGGATCCACTTACACCATTCAAAGTTCGAACTAGGCTGAAAAATACAATCAGATTGCAGCCACTTTCTAACTTCAAAAAACTGAAAAATCTTCACCGGAAACCGTATCCCACACCCACTTATCACCATTATCCCCTAACACAAGGCCTTCAAGCAATTGCAATTAGAATATGTATAGTTGCCATAATATATATGTTTATAACAAATAAATTTTAATTATATTACAACTCTTTTTACTATCTTTTTATATTATCAATATTTATACTTAATGCTAGATGAGTTTTAATTAATATAATTCAATAATATTGTAGAAAGACTATTTTAACCTCTTAGTAACTTTATTAAGGTGTTGTAGCATAAGCATAAAGTATAGTATAGTAATTATTTAAATTTGGTTGGTATCCTTGCCTCATGCTTTATAATATAGTATAGATATAGATTATTTTATTATATTACTAGCTTTTATCCCGGGAGTGTCCCGGGGTTAAAATATCTAATTTAACATAATAAAATATCTAGTATGACAACATAATTAATGATTTGCCAATACATGATTAATGAATATTATTATTATTATTATTATTATTTATTTTAAACAAATTTCTGCCATAAGTTATCATATTCAAATATAAAAAAAAAGGAATCTCTGCCTATTAAGTTGTGTTTATCGTTTGTGATTTATTAGTAGAGTAAAATATATTTGAAAACAAAACCCCCCAAAAATAGTTGTTTTTTTTTCTCCGTTTTTTATATAACACTATGGTACTCGTTGGAAAGATAATAAAACGCTCGTTAATTTGGTGTAATTTTTTTCTTTAAAAAATCTCGTATATAAAAGATATTAACGTTTAAGAGTTATGGGAGGAAACATTAGAGAGAAAAATTAATTTTGTTTTTATATATTCTTATCTTTTCTTAAAATAATTATAATATATATAGATTTATTAAAAAAACTCAAAAATTAAAAAATCCTACATGATGCCACGTGGCACATTCAATGAGGGGTTGAGGCCTCCATTGAATGCCACATCATCAAAGTTCAATTCTTTTATTATAAGTTATAGATGATAGGTGCGTTTTATATATTTATTTTACTATATTATGCACCGATGTATATATATAGGTTCAAAATAAAACTTAGATAAACTGATAAACAGTCAATATTTATTGTAAAATAGAACAAATGGTTGATCAAAATGTATCATAGTCATATTACCCGATATACACTTGTGCTTAGAGATGAACCAAAAAAACTAGTTCGGGAAGCGAATCTGGAATCGAAAGCAAATTCAAGTAAAAAAAACCTATTCTCAACCGACCAAACCAGGACAGAACCGAACAATTTCAAACTGAAACCTGTTTCGCTTGGAACTGGTCAAAGTCAAATACGTGTTCCAAACCGGTTTGGTTTCTAAAAAGACCAATTTGTTTACCTCTACAGTAGTGCTTTAACATAATTGGCTGAACCATTTTGATTTGGGCTTAAATTATCACAGTTGTTGGACTTATGAGTTATGGCTAAGCACTCCACCAAATGAAGGCCCACTTGATGTCGTGAGGCAAATAGTGCAGTTCACAAGGGGGATTTTGAGGAAGAAGTTCTTGGTTGTCATATGTCTATGTTTTAATAGCAAATTTCGTTTGATTATATTTGTTATTTTACTTTGAAGACTAATATTCATCTATGATAATTTGGATTTATACATATAATTGAAAGACGAATTATTATTATTATTGATTTCCATACAATGTGATACGTGCCCATATTCTATGCAGCCACCAACATCACCAAGCAACTATGCTCCATGATAACCCACGTTGTCCACATGCAGATAGTTAGGAAGTTTAATTTAGTTATTTATGTTTCCATTTTCCCATGTTTTAGTAGTTTACTGCATAGATTTAGGAGCAAGTAATTCCATTAGTCTATATATTGTAATTTGCATTTCTTTTAAAAAAGGAAGAGAAAATTGTTGGAAAAACTAGTCTTGTTCTTAATCTTTGTTCTTGGAGTCTAACCCACTCTACGGGTCACTTGGGAGATTAGCCATCTCGAATCGGCTTATAACACAATGTCATTCCGTTTTAGAGATACTCTAGATATGTAGTAGATGTCTCGTTGAAGTGGTCATGTTCCGTGTCTATGCAATTCTGTTTAGTGATAAGGTTGTGAGTTAGCAACTCTGAGCTCTTTGAGTTTGAAACAACAATCAACAATGTTCAGGGTGAGGATTTGGAAGGTTGATATAGTGTGAGTTAAGTAATGCACATTTTATGATCTCACAATCCCACATTGGCTGAGTGAAGAAAACACAGATGAAGAGTCTGCCTATATAATTAGCAGACCAATGAGGGAAAAAGCATACCTTTCTCGGCCTTTTGGCTAAGATCAAGTGTAGTATCTGTTCTTATTAGTTTAATATCTGATATGTGAGCCATCGGCTCACTTAATATTAATCTTATTTTTTATGGGGAAAGACCAATTACAATAGCTTGCTATTGGGGCCTTTGAGTGTCGCCTTGGTGTTGCATTATTGCCTTGTCTTGACGCACCCCTCCAATTTATAGTTTAAATTTTATGTATGTATTGGGCTTCAGAAATTCTTTCATAGTTTTCAGTTGATAGTTTTTTTCTTAGAAAAGTTATCCTTGTCGATTTGGTTTGACACACTTGTTTACACCAGTTTAGTTGATTTTTTTTACTCACAAAATGGTTCCTAATCAAGTTTCACAATTTTATTTTCCTGGTTTATTATTATGTTATATGGGACAGATTGTTGGGTCATCAAAAGGACACAAGCTCGCAAGATGAAGGTAGCAGAAATGAGAATGCTAACGTGGATGTGCGGGCACACTAGGGTAGACCGAATAAGAAATGAGGTTATTAGGGAAAGGTTAGGGGTAGCTAGTATATCAGACAAGATAAAGGACGGAAGGCTAGGATGGCATGGGCATGTGAAGAGGAGGCAAATGACGACCCCAGTTAGGGTAGTGGAAACCCTTACTTTAAAGGGAAAGAGGTGTAGAGGAAGACCCAAATTGACTTGGGATGAGCGAATTAGGCATGATTTAGTATAGATGCACCTCTCTAAGGACATGGTCGAGGATAGGGGTTCGTGGAGGCACAAGATTAAGGTTAAGAACTATTAGGGAGGGTTGGGTTGTATCGTATGATAGCGTGGTCTTATGAGCTTATACTTTTTCTTTCACTGGTAGGAGGTCGGTATGGGAGACTTGTTTTTAGGTGTATATGGGTTATGTTGTTTTTTGATGGCATATATACCTTTGTTTTACTACTTGACTCTTTCAATGTTTCTTTAAATTCAGTAGCTAGTTATTAGTTTTTTTTAGTGTTGTTTGCTTGTCGATTGTGTGTTGTCGAGCCGGGGGTCTCTCTAGAAGCAGTCTCTCTATTCATAAGGATAGGGGTAAGGTTTGGCTACATCTAGTAAACTTTAAGTTAAAAGAAAAAGTTTGCTTACAAACAAAAAGTCGTCTAGTTCTCTATTCTTGTGTGATCAATATATCATAGGCCACCTTGTAAGTTTACTCTTTACATGGAGAAGAAAATTTTTCAAAATTGGTTTAGTGTGAAAGAGAATGAGAGAGAGGGAATCTCGCTTATACCAGGCTGGGAATTAATGCCCTAGTACACCGGGCAAACGTGCCGCACGACCAGCCAGTCAAAACGTGACACGTAGGAGAGAGAGACTGTGCAAGCAGACGAGAGGACAGCAGGGCCAATCACTCTCTGAAAAAGCAAACCGTCAAGCGACTTTTCGGCTCACCAACCTGTCCTTTCAACTGACACAACTGACCGCCTTGATGTGAAAATTAAATATTGGCGTGCACCACTGCGCTGCCTAAATTAACACAACGCACATGGCGCAGAACATAAACAAAGAGCGCAACTTGCCACGCAATTCAACACCCAGATTTTTCAACTTACCGAGTCTAGTGGGACTTGAAGAGATGTGTACCCGCGCGTGCGCACTACCCCACATCTCCACACACGTCAGCAAAAGCGCTGACCAAAGCTTCTAGAAGCCTGCGCGCGTTTCCTAGCACATGCCAGCTATGACCTGACAGAGAAAGGGACGTGCAGCCAATCAGAGGCCATTATTCTCTGCTCCATGATCACTTGCAGGTACGAGGTACAAAGAAAGGACAGAAATGACGATTACGAGACACGTGGACCTATCACAGGAAGACAGCGTCGGAGCTCCAACGGTTGACAAACATGTGGGACCTGCGCATGACAGCTGTCATTCTCAAATCAACCAATCACATGACGGCTTACAAGCCTATAAATACCCTTTCTCCCCTGAGGAGAAGGATCCATTATGTTTTTACACACACAAACACTTAGAGAATTCGGTGATAGTTGAGAAAATGAAATTATAGTCGAAACATGTAACGATTGTATTCGAGCATTTGTAATCGTCCAGCTACTGGCAATAAAATTATCTCTTTACTGTGCTCGTCTAACCATAGTTTGATCTACTAAAACTATTTATCAAATGTGTAGATGGGTCAAGCTGTTTATAACTCGAAACTATGTTGATTAAACCTCAACCCCTTTTATCATCATTCCAATCAGTGACGGATTTATGCATTGTGGAGGATGGGTGTGTATTTGTAGTTTAGCTCAAGTAAGGATCTAACATAAGAGTGAAAGTTTGGTGCCTTTGTACTTTTAGTTTGATTTGAGGTCTTAGTTTCTTTTTCCTGTAGGCTATGATACATTTGGATGGTTCATGACAGGTGTAGTTTTTCTTATACTATAGAATTGTCTGGAAATATCTTTTAGTATGGAATTTAAATCTTATTTCTATAATTTTCGTGCAAATCATAGTATTAAACATAAATTATTAATTGTTAATTTATATAAATACATATTTAAAATGGTGATAAATTGCTTTTTTTTGGATTTGGTCATTTGGTTGAAGTGTGTTTTCGTTTTTATCATTTATTTTTCTTCTTCAACCCATTTTTAGCCCATCAGCCCATCCTAGAAAAAAGTTATGTATCCGTCGCTGATTCCAATGATCTGATGTAACTTTCATGGTTCTTTTCTTCCTTCTAATTTACAATATTCTTATAATAATGCAACACCAATAGCATTTTGCAATATATCATATCCAAACATAACAAGATAATGAAGTGAATGAATTGTTGGTATAGCCATAAAAAAAAAAAATTTATCACCAAACCAATATATCTTATCTTCAAGTATTGATGACATTCCATCTAAATGTTGTGTCTAACAAAAGAACTTAGGCTTCAAACTTCAAATAACAAGAAGATGGAAAACACACCCACAAACAAGTACTAGAACACAAAGATACACCAAACATATAGCCACAAAAAAATAAATTAATTTATTGGCTACAAAGTTCCATGATCAAGCGTTTTTCGTTTTCGTCAAAACTTTCTTTCTTTGTCCAAGCATGTAGCCATACAAGTGCGGAATTCCTGCAGAAACATGTCCGTTTGTTAAAAAAAACAGTTAACAAGCGTATACATTGATTGCTGATGCCTCTAGAATAACTCAAAACAGAAATCATAACCTTACCTGGTATATAAATTGCAAGCACCACAATCGCCAAATAGAAGTAATCAAAAGAAAAGTTCCATTTGTTCGGCATCCTTACTGAATACAATCCAGATTCCTGCAAAAGCGGGCAAATTCACAATCTAGATGTTATTCGTTTCATCCTATGCATCATTCTTTTTCTCTTACCGAATGCAAAATATAAGAGTAACTATGTAACATTTTATGAAAGGACATGATAATGTTATTGATTTAGGTTCACAAATTGATTCAAAACAAAACGCCAAATATACATAGGTATGTAGTAGTAGGGACATAGACTAGTTACCTTCATAAAAGGTAAGGCGTTATAGATCATACCAATTTCACTAGAAATGCCAGTTGGATACAACACCAAGAAGGTGCTATACCTGTACATGTAACCAAAAAGATTACTAAAAATACAACCACTTGCAACTCTTATTATATAAACTAGAGGGGATTAGTAACGAAAAATCAAAATATCAACTTGAACGACTGAAGCATCAAAGTCAAACCTGAGCCATAACAGCCAGTATGGAGCAGAACCGAATGCCTCCTTTGTGCCAAAGAAAGAGTACCGAACAATCTATCATAAAGCCCAAAAGTATATCTTTAGAAAATGTTTAACTCGTCCTAATGAATTACTAATTAAGAAACAAATAGTTTAAACCATCCAAGATTTACCTCAGTGATACTCCAACTGATGACCAAAGAGCTGATAAGAGGATGTTTTTGAACCTGTAACCATCCAGCTTCATTTCTCAATATTATTGTATTTAGAACCGAGTCACCGACAGGATATAAACAATAAAGAAGTAGGTAGATTAATAACCTCTGGAAAACTATACAGGATTCCCCACACCACATATAATCTTGAACTTATTTGAGGCAGTGTTGCTGAAATTGGGGATCTAACCAAACCTTTTGATGCCAAAAACAATACAAAATAAGAAACGCGCGTTTACTAAGAAAACAAAATATCTTATCAACAAACAATGATATAAAAAAAAACTCACCTAGGATACCATGTAGAATCTGCTCCAATGGTAAGCAAGAAAAGAAAAGAAAACGAAGACGAGTCAAAATTCATCCATGGTTAAATGAAACATAACTTTACGCACAAGTCAGTGAATGATTATCTGCTAGACCTAATATCATGATACTGATTCATACCAGTTGACTTTTCAATATTCAGTTGACTTAAAGGGATCTATACACATACTAACACTATGATTACAATGTATTACGTAGTGTACATCCACGCCCACGGGCCACGATTCAACCACTACCATATATCATTTCACATTTTCATAAACTATAACCACATGAAATAATCTCTAACCTTAGATCAGATCACACACAAAAACTATTTCAAGAAAACAAATTGACCCATATCAAACAAAGGGCAAAGAAACCAACCAGCCACCAAATCTTGGTTTTAAAAAGCGAAGCGCACAAAAGCGACGAGGTCTAAAACCGAGGCGCAGAGCGCAAAAGCGGTGGGCTTTTCGTACGCGAAGTGCAAGACGATTATATAATTTTTCTATATATCCTATAGGTTTTTAGCATCCTTACCCCAAAATATAGATATAAATAAGGTTTATATATGATTTAACTTAAATGTATAACCTTGTTAGCTATATGTATAACACTTTGAAGCACAAAAACACCCTCTGTCCGAAAAGCGCGCCTGCACTTTTTGTACACTGCGCGCCTTGAGTGACATAAGGCGCATGGATCTACGCCTCAGGTTGCCCCGCGCTTAAGCGCGCCCGAGGCGCACTTTTTAAAACCTAGCACCAAATCATTCATATTTAACAAAATTAGTCCCATCTTTCATACTTCAAAATTTCCCACTACAATAATAAAATTAAAAAAAAAACTACAAATTCAAACAAATAAACTAGAATCCTTAAAGGGTTTTGAAATACCTCTAAAAAGGCAGCAGATTGAGCTAACAAAAGGGGTTTCTCAACACTACTGTAAACATGTTCATACCCTGAATCTTTAAGAGTTTTCAAGGTCAAGAACAAAACTTGAAACCTAAAACATGTAAAAAACAGATGGAAAAATATTATAAATGAATCTTTATAACAGAAAAAGGATGGGAAATTAAGGTTACCAGCCAGCAAAGACGATCCAGTTATAGGCGGTGAGATAGAATCGCCTGAGAAGGGACCAAACACCCGCCATTGTTTGGTTGAAGTTAGATCCAATAGAGTTGATTAATATTATATTATTATTTTATATTATAGGCTGTAAATGAAAGATGCAAATGGGTATTGAATTGTTTGTATAGATGTATAGATGAAGATGACATTAAATCGATGTAGGTGAGTAGATGCACCCAACAACATGATCTGGGTTTTAGTTCACCTGCATATATTATCTTTTTTATATTTTTGTTACATCCCATAATGGGTCGGGTTTAGGTAATCCAACTCTAAACTCAGTTAGACCTTTGGGTGTGGTTTAGGCCCATCATCCATGACTTGCCTCCACCTCACCTGCCACGTCAGCGTGGGGTAGGACAATCATGGGGATGATGCTCCAAGGGGTATGGAGGATGCCCATCACCATTTAATGCATCATTTTCTTTTTTTTTTTTGTTTTTTTTAATTAAATAATATTATAACATTAAAATTAAATAAAAAAGGTAATATTCTAATATTAATATTAAAAAGTTAAAAACATTACAAATAATTTAAAAAAACATCTAAAAATACATAACCTATTCGACATAAAAAAAATATTACAAATAATCTACGCATGTCCGTTGTTCCAAATATATTCAACCAAGTCCGCTTGAAGATTGTGATGTGTGTACTCGTTATGTAACGAGAAGTCGTTTAAATCTTGTTGATGTGGGTCGACAGGCACGGTATTCTCCGGCGGGGCATTCTCGTCATACTCACAGATAGCGTTGCCTTCGTCTTCGAGTATCATGTTATGCAACAAGATACACGCATACATACAGTAACACAATCTTTTAGGGGTGAACATACGTGCCGGGTTTGCAATGATGTGCCACTTTGCTTGTAGAACCCCAAATATCCGTTCAATGTCCTTTCTTGCCGCCTCTTGATACTTGGCAAATTTCTTTCTTTTTTCATCCAACGGGTGGTGAATACTTTTAACAATCGTCGAATAAGATGGGTAGATACCATCAGCAAGATAATAACCGCGCCTATACTCCACCCCCGATACTGTAAACCTGGTATCCGGACCGGTTCCTTTTATGACATCGTCAAAAACCTCCGATTGGTTAATGACATTAATGTCGTTATCCGATCCGGGAATGCCAAAGAAAGCATGCCAAACCCATAGATCTTGTGAACACACAGCCTCCAAAATTATTGAAGGATAGTCTTGATCCCCTCGTTTAAACATGTCGCGCCATGCAACCGGGCAATTTTTCCAAGGCCAATGCATGCAATCAATGCTTCCGAGCATGCCTGGAAAACCATGTCTTTGGTGATGGAACTGATACAACTGTTGGACCTCACTGAAGTTTGGTTTTCGCAAATATTTCTTGCTGTAAAGCTTCACCACACACTTGTACAGACAGTCTCTTGCAGTTCTTTCCGACATCTTTAAATACTCGTCCCACGCATCCGCGCTAGTCCCGTACGCTAGTTGCCGAAGTGCCGCTGTGCATTTTTGTAGTGTGGTGAATCCCTTTTTCTTTCTAGCATCGTATCGTAAGGTAAAAAAGGGGTGAAAATTCGCCACATCATCGGCTATACGTAGGAAAAGTCTTCTACTCATTCGGAACCTACGCCTAAATAGTTCCGCCGAGTATAAGGGCTCGTCGGCAAAATAATCGGCTACCAATCTTTCATGGGCGCCTACACATATTTTAAAAAATATAAACACAATAAAAATCTACAATCTTAAAAAATATAAACACAATAAAAATATACAATCTTAAAAAATATAAACACAATAAAAATCTACAATCTTAAAAAATATAAACACAATAAATATATAAAAACGTACTTTCTCGGTCTCTGTTAATAGCCGCTTGCCTAGTTCTAGGTACCGAGTCGACTTCATCTCCCTCCTCCTCGGCAATAATCTGCGCTGCTTGCGCCACGATGTTTATCACAAAATTGACGGCTTCGTTTGTAGATGATGAACCCGAAGAAGACGAAGACGACGTAGAAGATGATAACGACATGAGTGGTTGAGGGGTTGGATTTTTTATAAATTATTGGGTGGTTTAAATATATTGAGAGTGTTTGTGAGAGTGTTTATAAAATATATTGTATAAAAGTTGTAGGTTAAATGTGGTGGAATTGGGTTGAATGGTTTGTATTTATAAATAATGAAAACTTTTTTTTTTTTAAATCTAGCCGTTACCAACGGCTCTTCACCATTCCGAAGACAAAAATAGGCCCGGCTTGAAGATCATGGGGTTGCCGCCCTTGCCGTGCCGGGGCTAAGGGGGGCGGTGTTGCCCGGCCCGGCAAGCCCTTGACTTGCCTATGCCTCTCCTATGCCGGTTCCACACCCATGGGTCTTAGGTATGCTAGTTCTAATTTTTAGAACAAGATTACCTCTGAATCAGTCAATATTAAGAGTGTTCGGTTCACTAAAGTGACACTTCTGAATCAGCAGCAAGCCTCTCAAGTGTTAACCATTAAGTTTAAAAATGATGTTAAATGAAAAGTTTATCTATTTGTCCTTTCACTTGTATTCATAACCCTCACATGGTCACTCACACACCACCTCCTTGACCCCCCACCACTTCCTTCACAAACCATCACCACATCGATGTACTCTTACTGGTTTAGTGTCTTTTAACCAGTTAGACCTCTTATTGACTCAACACTTACTAGTGTAGAGGTTACCAAACGGACCTTTAGAATTTTGAAAGAGTTGAAAGATCAAATTGTTTAAATAAACAAGTATAACATATCACTCTGAATACGTCTGTTTATTTAGTTAAGACTGATAACCCAAGTGCCTATTATTTTCATATGGTATTTGTTTTGTGTTTTGAGTTATTTCTTGTTAATTTCAGGTCTTTGCAATTACCATGTTATTTCTCACTCTTTCGAGACTTTATCAATAGTTTTTCTATTTGTGAGATTTACTGGATATGGTTCTTATTGTTAAATTTTCGGTTTTTGTTAATTAATATGATTTCTTTTTTTTTTGAACGGCCAACTAAATATCATCTGAACTGCCAGTGGGTTAGCACTGGACAAAATGACTACCCACTAGACAGCCCAAGTCCACCAAGCCACCAATTCGGGGAAAAATATGTCGCCCGAAGACCCACTGCAGTAAAACCCCTTTTGGATCGGATTCAAACTTGAGACCAAATAACCTTAAGCTCTTATCTTCATTTCTCCATATCACTCCACCAAATGATGAGTGGTTTAATAAATATGATTTCTATATACAACTTTAAAATAATTGATGCATTTATAAGGTTGGTGCAATTCAGGTGCGTAACTAAGTATTGATGATGGTAGGTGAAGGTTGTTATATTATAAAATCAAATTATTTATTAATTGTGATTGTATGGTGTTTGAGTGCATTAGGTAAACACCAAAATGATGTATGGAACTTGTAAACACATAACATATGAAACCAATTAGAATTAAAGTGAGGCTTAACATGAAGGATTAAAGAGGTTAAAGATGATGTTGACAAAGGAGATGAAATGCGATGTTGTATTCTCACTCAGAAGCAATGAAATGGCTCTAAAGCAAGTGAAACATAAACTCATGATTAATAGTTAAAATCAATATATGACGTTTACTAGTTTATCCTTCAGAAGCTTTATGGGATAGACAAACCTAATATAAATTGACAAAATGTGTGAATCATAAGTCCATAAAAGGAATATGTCGTTTTTTTCAGAAAAATAAAAAAAAGGAATAAAACCTACTTCTAATTCTACGTGTGCACCTCTTGCTCGAGTGAAGTCTATACAATTTTGTCACTTCCTCAAGACACTTTTGAAGCTGCGATGTAAACCTGGAAAAGAAAACCAAATTGGTATCAAATGATATGTCATGGTAATGATGATGATGATGGTAGGCGATTCTGATGTGTAAAGTGAGCATATGTGAAAAAGTGACATACTTGCTTTACATCTGTGAATATATATGTAGATAGTGAGTTCTTATATGTAATAATAGGTTCAAAAACATATATACTATCTTAACATAATTAGTGCCTTGCCTAGACATGATTAATGAATTACCTTAACACATTGTGTTTTTTTCATGAAAAAAAAAACACTGAAAAATCGTGTTTTTTTTTTGTATAACACTATGGTACTCGCTGGAAAGATAATAAAACGCTCGTTAATTTGGTATATATTTTTTTTAAATGTCGTATGTAAAAGTTATCAATGTTTAAAAAATCGTGAGGAAAAATGCATGCGACATGCACACAAAAGAGAAAAAGAATTTTTTTTTTAGTGAAATCAGGGGGGAGGGGGTGGCCTCATTCAACGTCTTGTTTCCCTCCCTATTCTTTTATTACATATAGATATAGATTATATCCCAATTTTCAATATATTGCTTTAGAGTTATATCAACTAGGGGGATTCACCCGCGCTTTGCGGCGGGAGTTCGATCGGAAATAATTCGTTTTGTTACGGTACAAAAATTGAAAAAGCAAAAAAAAATGTTGTAAATAAATGCATTGCAACAGACTTGAACACATGACCTCATGTAAGAGGAATGCACATCAAACCACTACACCACCAAAGAAACTTTGATTTTAAATTGAAACTAATTCTATAAATTATGAAATAAAGTTCTAAAAAATAATATATATATATATATATATATATATATATATATATATATAAGTGGCACTATTCATGGTTAGTTTTAACTAATATATATATATAAATTCTATAAATTATGAAATAAAGTTGTAAAAAATAAAAAAAACATATATAAAAGTGACACTATTCATGGTTAGTTTTAATTTTTATATATATATATATATATATATAGGGGAAGGTTTAAATAAAAACCCACTCAAAACGAAGAAACCCGGTAAACTTAATCTAGACCATTGATCTAAAGTGATCAATGGCCTAGATTGATTCTATATTATTTTATTACAATTAATAGAGTAGATGACAAAAAAAGGGCAAAAGGGTCAAATGACATTTTCTGAAAAAGCATCTATGACAAGTTGACCTGACACATGTCACATCATCTCTCTCATACTTTTGTGATCATAATCCTAAATCTGCCAGATGACCCGTGTTACATATGTAACATGTGTTGTGTTACGTAGGTTAAAACTGAGTTGCCAGTTTATATTATTTAAAAAATGCTGATTTAATATTTTTTTTTATTAGACCATATTTTTTTTCGTTTTATTGTACCAGCACCAGAATTGTTGCATACGTAACGAGAATTGATATGTTTATAGGCATTTTGTTACTTACAAAAGTGCTAAAAACAAACAAAACGGTCATTACAAAAGTGCTAAAAAATTTATAGATCAAAAAACATTCAAATCTAGACAAGAATTGTTTCTTACAAAATGCTAAAAACAAACAAAACGGTCATTACAAATCAACAAATGCTAAAAACGTATCATAAATAAAAAAAATTGTCTACACTTCATTCTTGATAATCATCTTCATCTTTAATGCAAAAAATATGCTCACCTGCAAAAATAAAACAAAAATCATCAATTTACATGTAAAGCACACCCCCCCCCCCCCCCGCTTAACGTATGTTAACCAATTGGTTATCATGATCAATGACATTCCATTCAAGAGTTTTTTTTGCCAATTCTTCCTCTATAATATGCAAAAAATCAAACCTTTGTATCTGGTAAAAAAATCGATAACTAATTTATACCAACTTAGTTTTGTTGTTACATACGAAACAGGCGTAGTATAGGAAACAGATGCAAACATACATTCCACACATTATAATACTCATACAAACATGCACATACTAGTAAAAAATTAGACAGACATGGTACAAAAACACACGAGTGTTACATGTGTAACAGGAAAACACAGACCAAACTTTGTAGTCTGCTGTAAACATAGAGCATAATTTGATATGCTAGAAAACATAGAACAGAATTTGACTGCAAAAAAACAGATATGCTACACATGTAAACAGCCTAACTCA
This sequence comes from Ambrosia artemisiifolia, assembly GCA_032199755.1. Taxonomy (NCBI): domain Eukaryota; kingdom Viridiplantae; phylum Streptophyta; class Magnoliopsida; order Asterales; family Asteraceae; genus Ambrosia; species Ambrosia artemisiifolia. The sequence goes on along the minus strand of CM063517.1, from coordinate 15,585,092 downwards.
ACACAAAGATTATACGAAAATATAGACGATAAAAACACCATAACTAAACACCAAGATACTGATACTACGAACATAAACACACAAAACGAAAAATCATTTTCGATGTTTAACATAATATCAAAAAAAAAAAAGGGACAGACATGGTGCAAAAACACACGAGTGTTACATGTGTAACAGGAAAACACAGACCAAACTTTGTAGTCTGCTGTAAACATAGAGCAGAATTTGATATGCTAGAAAACATACAACAGAATTTGACTGCAAAAAAACAGATATGCTACACATGTAAACAGCCTAACTCAACACAAAGATCATACGAAAATATAGACGATAAAAACACCATAACTAAACACCAAGATACTCATACTACGAACATAAACACACAAAACGAAAAATCATTTTCGATGTTTAACATAATATCAAAAAAAAAAGGGACAGACATGGTGCAAAAACACACGAGTGTTACATGTGTAACAGGAAAACACAGACCAAACTTTGTAGTCTGTTGTAAACATAGAGCAGAATTTGATATGCTAGAAAACATAGAACAGAATTTGACTGCAAAAAAAACGTTTCAACCCGCTTCGGCTTCCTCAAACAATCTAACCAAGCAGTAGACATCCAAAAAAGATTACAACTAAGTAATTAACTTCCTTGTAAAAAAACTTCAAAAAAAGAACAATAAACTAAAGTCTTTCAAAAAAAAAAAAAAAAAAACCCCAGCTCAAAACAAAGTTACCAACTTCATTTTAGCAATTTCCAACAACACACGCCCAAATAATATAACAAAAAAGGGGAATCTTTCATTGAGGCATTAAAACAAACACTTGGTGTGCATGTAAACTCAACAGCTAAAATCCTTTCCAAAACAAGAAAAAAAAAATACCAACAAACACACAACACTGCAACGTAAATCCTCAATTAACATCTACACAACAAACCCTACACACACAAAAAAAAAAAAGACTTTAATTCACAAATCAACCTCAAAAACAACAAGAAAAAGAAAACCTACTTCACACACAACACCGCCGCCGCCGCCTTGTTCTCCGGCGCCACCGTCCTCCTTCTCTAGTGAATCCCTTTTCTCCGGTAAGTTACGCCATCATCCCCTTTCCTGACCCGATAACCTTCCTCTTCTTTCTAATCGGGTGGAGGAACCACCGATTGTTTATAACCATCGGGTGTGGGTTATTATATAGGGTGGGTGGAGGTCGGTGGTCGGTGGTGGAGGTGGTGCTGGTGGTTGGTGGTGGAGGTGGTGCTGGTGGTTGGTGGTGGATGGTGGGTGGAGGTCAGTCTAAGAGGAATACAGGGGATGAAATTATGAAAAATAAAGAGAGAGAGGGAAAGGGGAAGACATATATATATACACTAGGAGAGAGAGAGAGAGAGAGGTGACAATGAAATTGTCTATAATACCCTTTCCCTCCCATTTGTTATAATTTGAAAGTTGATGATGTGGAACAATGAGGGCCACAAGATGGGTTTGTGGGAGTTTCTTCAATTTAGAAGGTTTCTTGTGTATACTTAGCCTATATATATATATATATATATATATATAGGGCAATTCTAAATAGAAAACCATCTTGAGTTAATGAAACCCAGCAAACCCATTTCCATGGTCCTAAATTGTCCACGTTATATTTTTTTCACTTACCCATAAGGGCATTTTGGGTAGTTAACTTAATCTCAAAGAATCTCTTTTCCAATCCCTCTCATCTGCTCATCTGACACATTACCCCTCTTTATTTCTTTTCCAATCTATCTCTCTCCAAACATACTACACAATAACCAGGGAAGTTGTCTCTCATCTCAAACACACATTCAAATTCAAAGTATTGTTTCTCTCACCTCAAAGTCTCAAACCCACATACACAACATAGATCTTTTGAGTCCAGCAAACAACAAACGAGTTGAAGACTTATCACATCAGACGTCTGAGGACGACGTGTTTGTTTTGCGTAGTTTGCAGATCCAGATCCACATCCATAGCAAGTGGTAAACGGTGTTGATCGTGTACAGTCTTGACGAACGGGTCTACAAGAAAGGTATGCTTTTGTGCTTTATGTTTGTGACTTAAAATTTGGGGCTTTTCTTATTACAAATGGGTTTAGTAAAAAACCATGAATGCTTTTGTTCAAAGTTATATTATTATTCATGCTTTTGTTCAAAGCTGATCTGGTGGCTTTTGTTCAAGGTTTTCATAGGTGGCTTTTAATTTATATATTAAAACACACACTCTCTTCCTATCATCTAAAAAAACAGAATGGATATGTATTATTTATTTATTATATGAATTATTGGCATTTTTTATTATTTATTTATTTATTATAGATATATATATATATCACATGGCAAAATTACAACGTATTGATTACATTTTATCAAATTCAATTGTATTATTTATTTATTATATGAATTATTATATTGTTTAACACCAGATGTGAATTTTGTGTTCATTGTTAATTCTTCAACTATTATTGTTTACCCAGTTACAGATTTTAGTTTGGTTTTCAATGAAGGTGGAAATGGATTTGGAGGATTCACAAATCTGGGTGTCGAAGAAGATCAGAAGGAACATGCGTGTGTCGAAGATTTAGATTTTCTATTTTGTTTGTAAATAACTTTGTCAATTAACAAGAACAAGAACAAAAAAAGAAGCAAGGTACAACTGTTTCTGCACTTGGTACAACTACTCAAAACAAGAAAAAGACCAAGAGTTTGTTAGCTCAAATGGATTAAGATGATGGTTTTTGTTTGTAAATAAATCTTATAGATTTAGATTTTCTATTTTGTTTGTAAATAACTTTGTCTATCAAGGCTTGATTTTCATCTTAAAACATTTGTTTTTTTTGTGTTATGATTCTACATGTTTTTTTGTTGGGTTATAATTTATCATATGTTTTTTAGTGAGATAAGTCATGAAAACATATGTTTTTGTTGTTGGTTTATAATTTATTACATGTTTTTAGTGAAATAAGTCGTGAAAACATATGTTTTTGTCGTGTTATAATTTATAATATGTTATTGGTGAGATGAGTTATGAAAAAATATGCAACTGTCACATAAAACATCTCTCTTCAAACTTGACAACATTAGTTTCATCTTAAAATAACATAGAGAGGAGAGTGAAGAGAGGAGAAAGAATAAAAAATGTACTTAAAGCATGAATGTGTCAGTGTACTTTGAAAAGATAGAAGCATGATATATTTTGGTTGGACGATACTACCCTCAAAGCTTAAAAATACATCTTTAATTTACATAAAAAGCAATATAAAATCTTGACCATAGATCACAAACAATGGATGGTTGTGATTGGGGTTTCATGGGTTTTCACAAGTGGGGAGGGTTTTCAAATTATCTCTCCCCTATATATATATATATATATATATATATATATATATATATATATATATATATATAGGGAAAGGATAATTTGAAAACCCTTCCTAGTTAAGAAAACCCATGAAACCCATATCTTAACCATTCATCTTAAGTGATCAACGGTTGTGATTGGTTTTTATTATTTTAATTTAAAGTTACTAAGATAAAGTACAAAAAGGGCAAGAATGTCCAACACAAAAATACTTTCCTCTCTCATCTCTCTCACTCCTCTCTCCTCATTCTCTCTCTCTCTTTCTTTCTTTCTCTATCTCTATCCTCTTTCCTGTATGTTGTATGTTTAATGTTACAACACTTAAAAACCTCATAGAACATATGTTTTATGTAATAATTACATATTTTTTTTTCACAACTCATCTCACCAATAATATATAGTAAATTATAATCAAACAACAAAAACATATGTTTTCACGACTTATCTCATTAAAAACATCTAAAAATTCTAAACCAACAAAAAAAACATATGTTTTCACGACTTATTTCACTAAAAACATGTAAAATTATAAATCAACAACAAAAACATATGTTTTCACGACATATCTCACTAAAAACATGTGATAAAATATAACCCAACAACAAAAACATGTAGAATTATAACACAAAACAACAAAACATAAGTTTTCATGACTTATCTCACTAAAAACATATAATAAAGTGTAGCCCAACAACAAAAAAACATATGTTTTAACAACTTATCTCACAAAAAAAAAATTATAACCCAACAACAAAAAACATATCTTTTCACAACTTATCTCACAAAAAACATATAAAAATTATAACCCCACAATAAAATATATGTTTTCACAAACACAAAATATATTACAGCCTTTTTCTACAAAATCCATTAAAAATTGGTCAAAATCCATTCGACTTGTCTACCAAGAACACCACCTTACACTTTAATCATACACCCTTTTATGTGTTATGGGACAAAAAAAATATTAAAAATACAAAAGTTGCAAAGCATGCGTGCAAAGTAAATATATAATAATTAATAAGTCATCTTCATTCATGCCATGCTTCCTTTTTACATGACACAGTAAGTCTTCATGAATACAAAAGTTGCAAAACTTACAGATCTGGGGTTTTACACATCTGGATTATCAAAGGTGATGATGGACCTTGGGATGGTAGGATGTTGGTGTTCGGTGATGGTGATGTAGCTGCAGGTGATAGCGGTGGGCGTTAGGATGGTTAGATGCTGGTGGTTCGGTGATGGGGATGTAGATCAGAAGACCCATCAATGACGGTAGTTGTGGATTTGGCTGGATGTGAGAGGATTGTTGTATGCAGAGGTGATGGGTGATGGTGAATTTGTATGTGTTTGAATAGAAGAGGATGGTGGGTTGAAGAGAAGAAGAATGTGAAGATCTGTATAATTAGAGAGAGATGAGTGAAAAGAAAGATGGAGAGATGGATTGATGGAGAGATAAAAAATATTGTGTCTAAAATACCCTTCTCTTATTTTAAGAAATGTAAACGTGGAAGAAAGATAGCCATGGAATGGGGTTTCTATGGTTTGCTCAAGTGAAGGTGGTTTTCAAATTATAATTGCCCTATATATATATATATATATATATAGGTCAAGTATAAAATGAAAACCCACTTGAGTTGAGAAAACCTTGGAAACCCATGTAAAAAATGATTTTTTTTTCTTTTGAAAAAAAATAACCAATGTAAAATACATGTTTTTAAGTGTTTTTGGCCAAAAAAAAAAAAGCGCCGAAGGGATTTTTTTAAAAAAAATAAACAAAGCTGCGAAAACACATGTTTACAACAGCTTTTATAATAGCAAATAGCTGAAAACATATGTTTTTTAGCAACTTTGTTTATTTTTTTTTAAAAAATCCCTTCGGCGCTTTTTATATTTTTTTGGCCCAAGATGCTTAAAAACATGTTTTTTACATTGGTTATTTTTTTCAAAAAAAAAATGATTTTTTACATGGGTTTCCAAGGTTTTCTCAACTCAAGAGGGTTTTCAATTTATCCTTCCCCTATATATATATATATATATATATATATATATATATATATATATATAATGTTCAATATAGATGAGCAATAGTATGATGCTCCATAAAAAAAGTTCGTTGTAATTTTCAAAAAAGAAATGATAAAAATCAATCAAAACATGCAACTATAGTCTGGACGTAGATCTTATTTTCATGACCCATTACTGAGCTAGTTATGGATCGATAATGGAGCAAGTTTGAACTACCTATTTCAGCTATAACTAAAATGTAGTTGAAAATTTGTCCACCAACCTTTTAGTTTTATGTAAGAGTAAATTCCTTTTTGAGTCCCTGAGTTTTGTTGATTTTAACTACTTGAGTCTAACATTTTCATTTTTAACATTCTGAATGCTAGTGTTTTAAGTTTGTTATGGTTTGAGTCCAATTTTCTAACGTCGTTAACCAAGTCAGTTAACTATAAGGGTATCTTAGTCATTTTACACATAGGTACAACTCTGTAATGCATAATGTATAACGTACAAGTCTTTAATGCATAAATAAAATATAATATATAACAATAATAATAATAATAATAATAATAAAGCTCTCTCTCTCACACACAACACACACACTCTCTCTCTCTCTCACTTTCTTCTCCACCCCTCCACCTCCACCACCACCACCACCACCCCAAGCTCCATGGGTCGTCAACCCGGATCCAGACACCGAACCCCTCTCAACTCATCACTGCACCATAAAAATCCCAAACCAATTCCCTGAGATAGAGAAAGAGCCGGAGGAGAGAGAGGGAACCGGAAAGAGCAGGAAGGTGGAAAGACCTCCACCGCTAGCGTCGGTGCTCCGGCGACGCTGCAACCAAAACCCTCACCGCCCACTTTATTCTATAAGTAATCTAGAGAGTGAAAGAGTTAGAGAGAGAGAGAGAGAGAAATACTAGAGAAAGAGAGAAGGGAGACCGGTGGGTCTCCGGCTACCCTACGCTGAGCCACGGCGGCTCTACCGCCACACCCCTGACACACATACAGATATAGACAGAAGAGGAGGCAGAAGAGAGAGAGGGACCAGATCTGAAACCCACCACCACCGTCGCCTCACCCTCACCCCCAATCGGCCACCTCCATCTAAAACCCACCACAACCACCTCCTATCTGAAACCCACCACCACCGTCGCCTCACCCTCACCCCTAATCGGCCACCTCCATCTAAACCCCACCACAACCACCTCCTATCTGAAACCCACAACCACCTTCATCGGGATTCAGTCCCAAATAGCTTTAGGTCTCTGACTGCAATATTATATTAATAAAGTTTGTTACGTGGTTATAATGCGTATCTAATATGGGTCAGGTTTCAAGTTTCAGCACAATTGGAAGAAAGTTTGGTAGGAAGTCAAAATCTTCCATGAGAAAACCTTCAGGTTGTGATGAATTTGATTTCATTCGATGGACAAATTGTATGCAGAGAGATTTCACAATTAATGGGTACTTACTTTTCCTAGAGAGAGAGAGAAGTGAGAGAGAGATGTGTGTAATATAATATTTAATGGAGGTATTATTTATTTTTAATGGCAGGGGTATTTTAGTCATTTCATAAATATTACCAGAAAAAATCTAACAGAGTTAGAAAATTGGACTCAAACCATAACAAACTTAAAACACTAGCACTCAGAATGTTAAAAATGAAAATGTTGGACTCAAGTAGTTAAAATCAACAAAACTCAGGGACTCAAAAAGGAATTTACTCTTTATGTAATGATGTTGATTTTTTTCATAACTAAGCGGTAAATGAGCTTGAAAGAGAAGTATTTCCGCATAACTAAAGCCTAAAGGCATGAGTTAGAATTTTGTTTAACATGGTACTATTTTAGGGTATTAGGTTGCTATTATTTTAGGGCATTAGGTTAATTTTTCCAATAATTTAATTTAGGATTTCACTAAAGGAAAGGTCAAGGTTTGCATCCTACCTAGTAGCCATAAAATAAAGAAATAAAAAGAGTTTCTTAGGTAACCAACATACAAAGTACCATTTTCCTGATTTTGAATCAACTAACATGTTATAAACATGTGCCAAATGTGAAATATACGGCAAGGAAAAAAGTTGGTTGTGGTTAGTGGCGGACCTACGTACATTCAAAGGGGGCGGACATCCCGCTTAAGAGAAAAAATTAGTGTAATTCGTAGGCTAAAAATCCGATCGCATCCCTCGATTAAACCTCCCTATCACACCCCCGAAAACATTTCTTGGGTCCATTACTGCTTGTGGCTGAATTTTGCCAGAATTGATGGCAAATGGTATAAATTAGCTAATACAAATACTATGTAGTGTAGCTGGTTTCTAAATCTAAATGCAGGTATAACATGTCCACTAGCTTTATTTGTTGTTCTTACGGTTTAGTAAAGGTTCAGATTAGAGGTCATGGGTTTGAGTCTCACCTTAGAATAGTGGCGGCCCGAGTTCTTGTCAGCGTGTACAATGATGTCCCTCACGTTCCTCCCTATGAAGTCAAGTGTTCAAGTATCGTGGTGGATAAATACGTAGAATTAGAACTAAATTAGATTGTTGTTAAAAAAATATCATTTTGTTTAAATAAAGGTGAGATACGTATGAAATTGCAACATAAAAAAATTTGAGGCGACGAAAGGTATCTACTATTTTTGTTATTTATTGTTGACACTTGCTTTCTTCTTTGAAAAGTACTTGCAACCAAAAGTTCAAAAATTCGTTAGTAGCAATGAATTCTCTAAATTCTTAGACGGTCAGGAGAGTGGAGCGGGGGAATGGGGGGACATCTTCAAGCCCAAAACACCACCCCTTGGTGGCGTGGAATAGGGTGGGAGCCCCTTGGGCGGGGATTTCTCCACCGGCGTGGGGGGATGGTTTGAGACGTGTGGCCTTTTCTTATTGTTTTTTTAATCTAACACACAATTAATAATAATAATAATAATAATAATAATAATAATATTCCTTTCAACCACCTTCCCTCTCCACTCCTCACAATTTTTACCCTTCAAACATAGGCTCCATAAGTGTCACATGACGCTTCATGCCCCTCTCCCCCATCCCTCCACTCCGTATGGTCTTAGTTTGTAGCAACCAACCCTTGTAAAATATAGTGTTGAGGACTATATATTTATTGGATTAAGATTGTGTGAGAATCATTTGGTAATTGATAATGTGAGAATCAATGTGAATCACTTATTTTTTTTAATCAAACCTTTTTTTTAGAGTGCACACATGTGTAGACACGTGTTTAAAATTGAAAAATAAGCATCGTACATATATGTACAAATGTGTATAAATGATTATAAATAGATGTATATAAAAGAAGTTTATGGTTTCAAATATGTTTTTTAATGTACCTAGACATATATATAATAAAAAAATGATAATGTACACATATATACAACTAGAGGTCGTTTAATAGAAAAAGATTGATTGGAGAAAGTAAGAGCATTCACAACCCACCCATCAAACCTTCCCCCATCTTTAAAATTTAAAAAATCCTACTAAAAACACACTACAACCCATTCACCATTTTATACCCCATCTTTATATTATGAAAATTTGTTATCATAGCTTTTCATATATAAAAAGCTACTATTCATCCTCCACCAAATTATTGTGAGTGTATGAAAACGAGAAATATAATAAAATATGTGTTTGTGAGTAAGATAAAGATAAAAATGGTGGATGGGATGTGGGAAGTTTTTTAAATTGAGAGATAAATTTTAAAAAGTATGATTTTTTATTTAAATTATAGGGTAAAAATGGTGGATGGGATGTGAATGCTCTAAATGGTACAAGTTGGTTCTCAATTCTTTTAGAATCCCTATGTTTTGTTATAAATACATTAAATTTTAAATAGATTCTGGATAAACAAAAATGTCTTTTATATTCATCTATAAGGGTAAAATTATAATTTTATTAAATTTATAAGACAAATTTAATACAACAATTAAAATACTTATTAACTTATGCATTTAAAGTTAAACAAATTATGATAATAACTTATTGTAGTTTCATTAAATTTGCAAATAAAAATTATTAAATAACCTATACTAAAAATAATACATAAAAATTTGACTAACATATTCAATCTCAAATAAAAGGAATAGGCATCGTCTCATTCGTGTCTGACTCGGTCATTAACAAAACCAAAATAAATGTCAAACAAGAATACATGATGACCATTAGTCTTAAAGTTATTGTATATGTAATAAAAGTTTACGGTTAAAAATACAAACAGACAAATATTGGGTTAATCAAAAGCAACATCATCGTTATTGTGTTAATCAAGAGCAACGTCATGGTTTCTTAGATCAAATGTCATGGTTTTTTTATCCGTGCATACAACACAAACTTCGCCTTCACATCTATAGGTGTCTCAATAGACGAAACAGTGACCAACATGAGAATTGACGTATAAACGTTCGGAGCACAATATGGAATATGCCAAAAAAATCGATAAGTTAGTACCACATGATGGCAAACCCAACCCACACACCATTCTTTATTTTTGATGGCTTCATTTATAGTATTTAGCTATTTTTTTACTAGAGATTGAATTCTTGTCTTCTGTTTCAAGTTTTCAATGTTCTCCCGCATCACTTTATATTTTCACACGTGTTTTCAATATCAAAGGTCTTCCCTTACATATATTGTGTTCAGGAGTATTTCTTTTAATCATGATTTTTCATGTATGTTTTTTGTATTTAGAAAACTCTATGGTGTCATCTATTGTTTCACACTTTGGGTTATATTTACACTGCATGATATTTATTACAAACTTAACGTGTTATTCTACTACAATATCTATACCTAGCTACTTCCTACTAAAATTGTCTAGCCTCCGATCATATATTACACATTATCAGTATGTTTGTATAATGTATAACACCAACAACGTGATTGACAAACGTACAAGCCAAACACAGTGCGGCCTCAATGCAACGCGCGGGTTCCTGCTAGTATTTTGAAGTGGGAATAAAAAGACCATTACGTCCACACGTTTCAGTTTCATCTACGTTAAATGGGTTGGATGACTGTGTGGTTCTAGGCTCCGGTTCCCAGCTCTCACGCTTGGGCTTTCCTAGGGTTTAGGCCTTTAATAATTAGCCCATACACTTAGGATATCATACTTCTTAACAATTAATAATTTCCTAAAAACAATATTTTTACTATTTTACATTTCATATCCATAATCATACTTTAGAAGTCAACTAAAAATGTAATACTATATTATCGATTCTTTGTAATTGTAATTTACACCAATTGATTTGTATGATTAGGTTGATGACATGTTGTTCTATTGCGTAATTTGTTTTATTATTTACCTAAATGGGTTCACGTTAAGTGTCTATCTCCTATAACGTGTGTTGATGATGGTATAGTTTATAAGCCTACGAGAACATTGTAATAAATAAGTATCTGGTCACCAATAACAAATTAATATACTTCAATCGTTCACAAAATAAAAATATATTAACTTCTAATTAGTTATTCAACGTATTATGGATGTAACATAGAAATTAATGTACTAAAATATGAGACAACAACATTTTTAATCATGTAAATAATAATGAAAATATATAACAAAAAGAAGATGTACGTTTGGATGAGGAGCATAGAGAAACAACCATTGCAAGCCGTGATTGATGCGGTGGTCTTGAAGGTGTTGCGCTTTTTTTTAAATGAGTGGTTTTAACCTATTCCACTCTTGATGAAAAATAGAATTCTTAGTTTAAACATGATTAGTGATTTGCCTAGACATAATTAATGAATTACCTGAATACATTGTTTTTTTTTTTTCTGTATGAAAAAAACTCATAAAAAAAACTTATAAATGATTTTTAGATCTATTTTTTTTTCAAGCGAAATGCAACTTATATCTATTTTTAAATCTATATTATTTAATAGTAACAAATAACAATAGAACATCATTGCACATTATATACAATAAATTTCCATGTGTAACTGTAAACCGCCAACCAAAGTGATGGTACAAGCGATAGGATAGTCACCAAATAATACCATGGTCTTAGAAAACTTAAGAGTTCAAGGCTTTGTCAAATTAAACTTTTCATTGAAAACATAGAACTTATATTTTCAACCTCTAAGATATCCAAAAATATTATTTTTTTAGAAATGACTATGGGTATTATATAAAACCCCGACTAACAATAAACTATGAGAAGCGCATAAGCATCTCTACATAGCGCATGTAAGATAATCATATGTAGTTAAAGAGTGGGTAAAAACGAGGATCCTTAGAACACAGTCTATTATAGTCGGGGTGCCCCTCCTCCACGTTTTCATCCGAAAATTATATACGTATTGAGCCCGCCCCTCTCCGTTTTAAGGGTTTTAAAGGGTTTCGTGACTTTTTGCCTCCCCCTTCCGAATTTTTTTTCCAAGCTCCGCCACTGATCAACTCAAAATTAGTTAAATTCGTAAAATCTATATATTCCAACTTGTGTTTACATGTTTATTTTATAAGGAAAAAAATGGTGGATAAATAAGATATTATTTTGTTTTGTTTAGTTTAGTTTTGGGATAAGTAAAGTACACGGTAAGGAGATAAGACATAAATGATAACGGTGATGGGGATGGGTCACGAATCGGTATTCAATGATTAAACCTCTAACGTTATATTGGGTGCATGTCCGACACAACTCAGTGGCCTCCCAACGTTACGACTTTGACTGTGTCATGCACCCGGTGACTCACTCGATCGGTTGTTCCTTAATTATGTTGGTACCACTGCCCACCCACCGCATTCAATACACAACACCAACCAAATTATACCCATCCAAAAACATGATACTCGTACAACAACATTATGTTTACATTTGTTTGTCTTTTATAATGAAAATTCCTTTAATGAGGTTATATATATTTTTTCTTTATATAAAACACATCATTGATGTATTATACAACAATCATATCCAGTAAAATTTTACTTATAGCGTAGTTACGGCCTGTAGAGGTGGGGTGGGGTATATATAGCCGAGCCATACTTCTATTCTGGATCATAGAAAGACTGCTTCTGGGAAGACTTCCGATCTTAACTGTTTGTTTAGTATGCGGTTGGTTTTATATGTTTTAATATAGAAAAAAATAGGTTTATGTATGATGGAGGGTTCAAAGGATACATACATAATGCAAGAAGTACGAGAATCAAATTGTAGCACCCATTCATGTGTATTTATCTAAACTTTTAATGTGCCTAGCTATTAAAATGTTTCATAATTATGTGACTACTAACATTGATACAGACATTCATTTATTTGTGTATTTATCTAAACTTTTATCATGACTGTTAAAATAGATCATAGTTACTGAATGTACGTATTTGAACTGATGATATAAGGTTGTATGGTGTCGTGACATCCTCCCCCAACCTCCCCAAATTCTACATCAGGGCCACATTATTTTTCCCTATCCCTCCTCCAAACCAAGGAAATGGTTCCTTCTTCCCCCTTCCCCTTCCAATTTTTTATTATTTTTTAAGAGAAAGGGGACAAAAAAAATGAAGACAAAAGTTGATCGGGGAGAAAAGGGAAAAATCCCCGAAACCACCGAATACAACTCGGAGTGGGGGTGGTGGGTGTTCCCCTTCAGGGTTGATGCCACCTCAGCCCACCAAGCTATTCCCGAGTCCATACCATTGAGTCTAAGCACACTTCATATAAATTTATGTGCATTATTCATATATTATACAACACTTAGTCACTTACACACGTGTAGCTTCACTATAATTATCTTACATACAGATACATGTGTACGAAACTCGTTATAAGTGATAACAAATACTAGAGTAATTAATTTTTTACAATTGTCTTTTTTCTGTAACTACATGATTTTAAAACCAAATTTTGAAAATTGTTAATTTGTTATAAAAAGACTTAACGTTTTAAAATTTTATTCTATAGACAACAAATTATTCTTGTCCTTTTGTTATATGTTATATATAACTAAACATAAGTTACAGTAACTAAAATTAATCTCTAGTTTTAGGGCACTTTCTCTTATATTGTTCATTATTCAAGAGATAAAAGTAGCAAAGTACTATTACCATGAGAATTTATTCAATGCTGAGAAAAAAGGGTAAAACCTATAAATGTGGGGTTACTTTAAAAAAGGAAACATGCTAATAAATTTCATCATTAATACACATAATATTATACATATTTTAACATCAAAGGTTTTATTTTTTTTTTATTTTTTTTATTTTTTTATTTTTTTATTTTTTATTTTTTGCCAATGACCTCCAGCTCAGCTGGGGAGAGGTGGGAGGGTTTACCTCTTAAGAGGGTTCCCGCCCGGGCTTGGTCTTGAGTTCGAATCCTGCACACCACGAAAAAATTCCCTATAACGGTTTGAGATAACTTCAAAGTGGACACCGGTGCGTGGGTAGAGATTCGAACTCGAGTCGATGGGTTGTCTGTCGATTGGGTTTACCGCTGAAACACACCTTCCAAAAAAAAAAAAAAAGGTTTTATTTTTTATTTTTTGTTTTTAATGACACGTAAATTATTCCAAACGGTTGCTTTTTAAAGCCTTTAATTAACTCATCTTGTTCCTCTAAGAAAAGGACATGCACAATATATACCAATTAAATCAATTCATAGCAATTGATCCAGCTGTTCTTTTGTGATTTGTACCATGTGAATGTCATAGTTTCGGTCATGTGAGATCATGGACCCAATAACATTTCATTTATGATTCTGCTTCAATTCTCTTCTTCTCATACTTAACTAATTAATACTATACATACTCAAAGGGTCTTACTTCTTCTTTATCTTCTTTTATCTTCTTGTTGTTCTTTTTCTTGTTCTTGAATCTTGATATACAACTAGCACCACCGTTCCACCGCCGCAACACCGCCACTTTTCGGCTTCCTAAGGTGGCACGATGATGCTTCAACACTGCGATCGCGGCGGCTTGTCACTTTGTGGCATGTTGGTGATCACTACCATTTTAGTTCCATTGAGTTATGCTTCTACTTCGTTTATGTTGGTGAGATTCTTTTTTTACAATTTAATAAAAAAAAAACATAATAATTGTTTTGGGTTATGTCTTTGGATGTGTGGAAGTGCATCCCCAAGAAGGGATTTTTTATAAAAGAAAATTGTTATGTTAGTTATTCATGTTACACCCTTTTTGTGGGAGTAAAGTTTAGCTTGTTTTGGTGTAGAATTTCCAAGTGTTGGGAGAATAAAAAAATGATCTTTTTTATTGTAGTAGTGCTACTGCTTACATGGGTGCTTTATTTTTGTTGTCAATTTCAAGTGTCCTTCCTTTCTTGAAATGATATAATTATGTAATTTTTTAAGTAAAGAAGGTGGTCCAAGTTAATATTTTGTATGTTTTTCTTGCAATGTTGCAAACAAAGCCTTTTTCTGACTCCATATATATGTTATATGAGTGATCATCATAGTGTAGTCAAAGTTTTTAAAGACTTATGTTAATTAAAATCTAAGGGATGCATGGATTTGACTTTTGAAAGTCAAACAAGTTAAGTTTAGCTTCAAATTTTGACAAATATTAGTGGCATAAGATCTTGTAGAGTTGTAGATCAAAATCTATGGGATGCATGGGTAATGGGAAGTTTGAATCTAGCAAAACAAAAGTCTTTTTTGTGACAAAGGAAGTAAATTTCCAATTGTAACCACATTGTAACAAATTTCTAATATTTTCATGCAATGTTGTACTTGTAGATTCATTTGCTCTATATATAATGTATCATCGATAAATAAACGCATGAGCAAATGAATAATCCTTTCGGGGCATCTAGTAGAATGTCGTATGGTAACATTCCTATTCCCTTGCTGTAGTTTAAAACATGTTCGTGTTACTGTTTACAATCACCTCATTGTCCAAAGCGTTTCGGTGCAGGAACCAATTGTTACAAAGCCAAAACACTCGCGTCTATTTCAAAGCGCGTTACGACAAGAAAATGTGAGTTCCACTCGACTTCTAACTTTACCTTAGTTTAGTAACATACGTTTTTATTTAGGTGTTAGTGATTGTTCTATGTTAACTATTTTTACTTTTTTGTTTAGTTGAATGAACAGCACTCAGATCTTTGGACACCTTTGGTCAACCAAGGATGGAAACCCTGTATTGACTCTACTTCCACATCTTGTAAGTTCTGTGAATTTTGATTATATGCACTTAACAATTTCAAATATTAACGTTATAAGTGATATTTGATGGATGGTAACTCGTAAGTTTAGACGTTTATCTAAGAATCAATCACTTTCTTTATGTGTAAAGTGTCTTAGATTTTGTCGATTGAGGTAAATATTTATGCAATTAGTTCTAGAAAAATAATGAAAGCGCTCATTTTTTAGTCTCTTGTACTTCTATAGTCATGTCAGAACAATTTCACACATATATTCATGAGATACGTGAATCTTTGGTCGCGCATATGTTTTTACTCACCTGAACACTATATATTTTCATTCTATATGTAAATAATACGGAGTAATACAACAAAGACATACACGTATGGTGTTGCGTATCACATTAGTTTAAGTCTTATTATAGGAAAAGTATGATACATGAGTAAAAGTAGATATGTAAAAGTAGATATGCAACTTTCAGTCATGTATCTCATAACCAAATGAGTTATTTGTTTATGAGATTGCTATATATGTACATAACACACTAAGAAAAATAGCTACATGATGTTCTCTTAATTCAGTACGTGTGTTTTATTGTAAAATTATCTAAGAAAGATTATCTCTGCTCTAAAGCACCCTTGCCGGATTCTTCGGGATACATCCAAGTGTTCCTTGATGGAGGATTGAACCAACAAAGGATGGGGGTACGTCAAGTACATTTCGAATTAGAAACGTTACAAACATTGTGTTTGCACACTTGTCTTCATGTTCATGTTTATTAATATTTTTTTTTCTATTATTTCTTTGATTAGATATGTGATGCAGTTGCCGTTGCTAAAATACTCAATGCAACTCTTGTAATCCCTTATCTTGAAGTGAATCCAGTGTGGAAAGATTCAAGGTTCATTCTTTGACCTTTTAAAGTCAAACTTGTAATTACCAAAAGTATATTAATCATATTAGTAGTGAATAACTGAATACTAACATGAGTTTATCATGCATTTGCAGCTCTTTTGAGGACATTTTTGATGTGGATCACTTTATGAATGTATTGAAGTATGATATAACTATAGTTGAGAAATTACCCGATGAATACACGTGGAGTACGAGGGAATATTATGCGTCTGCCATTAGATCCACTCGAGTTAAAAACGCACCACTTCATGCTTCAGCAAATTGGTATCTTGAACATGTTTCTCCGGTTCTAGAGAGGTTGGAATATATGTTTTGACTTTTGACTTCACTGCATATTATAAGTTGCAACACATTTGATTGAATAACACTTGAACCTTAATTGTACTTGTTTAGTTACGGGATAGCTGCAATTTCACCATTTTCGCACCGGCTAGCTTTCAACAACATGCCTGCAGACATTCAGCGGTTACGTTGCAAAGTCAACTTTGAGGCGTTGACTTTCGTTTCCCATGTTAGAATTCTTGGAGATTTGCTTGTCAATCGCCTCAGGTTTCCTGCTGTTGAAAGTGATGATGCAGCTGAAACTGATTATCTTAAACAAGTTGTCGACACAAAAGGCATAAAGAGTGCAGGAAAGTTTGTTACTCTGCACCTACGGTTCGACAAGGTACTGTCATATTTGACTTTTACAGGTCAAACAGACTAATAATACAGACCACTTACAAACTTTATCAGAACTTATCGCACAAGTATCACGATATAAGAAAGTGTAACGTAACGTAACAAAATCAATATCAACTATGGATTGGAAACAATATGTTTGACCTCAAAAGTCAAGTATAAACTTGCAGGATATGGCTGCACATTCAGCATGCGACTTTGGTGGAGGTAAAGCAGAGAAGAGGGCTCTGGCTAGATACCGTAAAACAATTTGGCGAGGGCGGGTCATGAACTCACGGTTCACCAACGAAGAATTAAGGAACCAAGGTCGCTGCCCTTTGACACCCGAAGAAATCGGTTTACTGTTGACTGCTTTGGGCGTTGATAATAGTACCCGCTTGTATCTCGCTTCTCACAAGGTAAATCTACATTTTGAACCAAATTCCGTTCTTACAAAAAAAAAAAAAAAAAAAAAAAAAAGCCGACTTCCAAGTGTCGTTGAATTTTAAAATTTTGGGTTGTGATTTCAATATACAGGTATATGGCGGTGAAGCTAGGATCTCGGCCTTAAGGAAACTGTTTCCGCAAATTGAAGATAAAAAGAGCCTTGCTTCTGCTGTTGAACGCGCACAAATAAGTGGGAAAGCTTCTTTATCAGCTGCTGTTGATTATTATGTCAGTCTGCATAGTGATATCTTCGTGTCCGCTTCTCCTGGCAATATGCACAATGCTATGGTATGCATGCATATATTTAAGCCTCGCAAAACAGGCAGGCCATGTTGGGATGGTTTAACGGGTCAAAACAAGTTCATGCCAAACTGGGATCTGGTCGAAATGGGTCGTTTTTTAAAAAGAATATCCATTTGGCTTAATTTCTTTTGGTCTTCAACTTCTATTTTAGGATCCCATTTAAGCAAAGTAAATCGGTGTTTGGATTATAGAGTAACAGAACATGTTGAATTTGGGCAGGTGGGGCATAGAACATACCTGAATTTGAAGACGATAAGGCCAAACATGGCGTTATTGGGGAAGCTTTTCATGAACAAGAGCATGAATTGGTCGGATTTTCAAGCAGCAGTGATCGAAGGGCAGAGAAACCGCCTAGGGAAGATCAAGATACGTAAAGCAAAACAATCCATATACACTTATCCTGTTCCTGATTGTGTGTGTCAAAAAGATTGAGTTGGAGAACACCATTTTGTCAAATGAACAACACACCATATTGAGTTGTGGGTAGTTATGACTGAAATAAGTTGTCATTTATTATTTAATCTCCTATGTAGTTGCAGTTGTCAACACACATAATGACATCACTTGTTAATGGTGCAACTAACTGATAAATAATAAAATTTGATAATATTTTATCAAACTGGCGGTTGGTTCACACATGGGTCCAAGGTTTTGAACTCTGGATCATCGTTAAAAATGAATCATCCAATGTGTTCATATGCAATCGCTACTTTGCAAAGTCAAATGGCATACCAGTATACCACTATGCTATGTACCGGATATAAGCATCCGGCATGAGATCTCGACTGGAAACCTATCTTCCTGATGACGTGAGGAACGGAACTGCTTTACTTGTTATCGGGGCTTTTCGAGCTAAGGGTATTCCCGTCTTTCTTATCCTTCTCAGATGATGTGGATCCTTTGGCACTACTGCTTTTTGTCAGTTCCTTTACTTCTGGTGAAGCGGTATCCATTCCTTCTTCAATAGGAAGAGTTCTTTTAGAACCATCCAAAGCAACACCTAGAACAATGTTTTCTTCCATTGGAGCTGGTCGTGGCGCCTTTTGTTCTGTTACACTATCACTTCCAACTGCTTCATTGCTCGGTTTTCCATCATCCACATTTTTATCTCTTATGGTAGTCTCGGAATTTGGCTTCTTGTCTTTTGCATCAGCATTTGATTTCTTATCAATTGATTTTACATCAGGAGTTGGTGTCTCTTTGGTTTTAGAGTCAGATGAAGCACTTGCACTCTTCCCTTCTGTCTTGTTATTTGACTTTGTTGAAGATTTGCTATTTTGACCTTTTGACTTTTCATCATTGACTTTGTAATTGGGTTCCATTAACAGCAAGGGGCGATGTGGAGGTGCACGGCCACGAGTAAAGACTGACTCTGCAAAGGGATAGCTGTCCATGTCAGAGTCGTTATACATTTTCTGAACCGTACGGATTGGTGTTGCAAGTCGAGCTCGGTGATGACTTATCACTCTCAGAAGATCCAACAAGATAGCTTCCTGTTTTATATTAATAAGGGTTCTTGAAAAACGAGGAAAATAAACAAGTTCTTGAAATTCAGAGAAAAATAAAAACTATCGATGAGCTCATATTAAAAAGCTATCTTACCTTTACACACAAGTACTCTTCATGATGAGGAGTTTTCACAAAGCATGACACCAGAATCTGCGCAACAGACATAACAAGTGAGAATTATATAATCAAGATAATTAAGAAGAAAGCACACGGAATAAGACTGACCAAAAGGGATTGATTTTCAGGGTCAACATTTTCAAGGAAAACCCTCCTATGCAATCTCTGTTGTTCTACTTGAGGATTCTTTGCTAATACTTTTCGCATATCAGCTACAATAACCTATAAAAATGAGCAGCTAAAAAAGTCTTAATAATTAAGGAAAATAAATAAATAAGAAATAATGAATAGTGTACTTGCATTGATCTTATTGACATCTAGATGACTTATAGCTAGATGAGTTTTAATACGCCAATGAGTCTTCTGAGTCATATTTCTCACTACATTCATGGTAAACTTGTGATTTGGAATATGAATAGCTTCACGATCTTCACCTCTTATAATTGTAGGTGACCACCACCCAACATGCTACACATGAAAACAAAAGGATTCAACAATAAGAAAATATTTTTCATATATATCATGTTACGATAAAACGAACTTACGCAAATTTTATATCGTAAAGTCTAGTTCAAAATACACACCTCTACAGTTCCAGACACTTCATAGCCTTCTATTTTTGCTTTAATCCACTCATTGACGACAAATGGACGTGTTGCATGAATCATAATACTTGACAGAAAATTTGTGAATATCTACATTTAGAGATAGCTTATGAAAGATTTTTATAAATATTTCAACTAATAAATGCACAATATGACACAAATCATATACCTCACGTCCGGCAAGTGTGAGCAAAACAGTCCCAAGACCACCTGCAGTTAACCATTTCTGAGTAGAAAAACCTAAAAGCTCCATGAAAAGTGATACAGCTGCAACCCATACTGCAGTATATACAGCTTTGCCAGCAAACTGGAATCCCATCTGCCAACATCACAAAAAGTGTACTAACAATCTTAATAAACAAAAAAATACATACTCTCATCAAAACCATTGCTAAGGAACAAACATTTCTTGTATCAGTAGCATCACTTGTCTGCATGAAAAAGTTCTGTGTTTGTTGAATTGCACTGTACCAAAAATTTGAGCGAAGTATTAGTTATATAAAGAAAACCTGCATATTAGTACCAAAACAAAATAGACAAAAAATAAATAGGGATTATACCTGGATAAACAGTAAGCAAATGCAAGGACAGTCGATAATGATTTAACAAAAGTTAAGAGCCGGTTTTTAACAATTTGGCTAGCCTCTGATGACAGGACAATTGGATCTAATGCTCTGCAGAATATTAGATCCAATTAATATCAAATTAGAGTTGGTTGACATGCATGAATCGCCTTAAAATTTTGTGGTGAACAACCTGCAGATAAGTATGGCACCGGTCCATAACAGCAACGGCTGAAGGTAAGAGGTCATAACATAATGTGAATTACTCTTTCCCCAACTTCCGTCACTCTTCTGCAAAATTTAAAATTAAAGTTCAAACAAAAGGAAACAAAAATATAACTGAAAAACCAGAAACTTTTTGACGAAGATGGGAAAAGGCACAAACATGAAGAAAAATAGTTCTGGTTCGACGCATTAGTGGCCCAAGTCCCCATACAGCAAACACAACAATACCCACTGCTGGAAGTAGCTTCAGTATTATCGGTTTACCTTGTAAACCACTGCAGAAAAAATAACATCATCATTAAGCAGAGGTAAGCTATCTTTTTTAATATATTATCAGTCAAACAAATAAAATAACATTTTTAAAACAAGATACATCACCTTGATAAGGCGAGAGCAGCATTCTTGACAGCAGAAGCTGAAAAAGCTTGGCCTGGATTAAGTGCGCAATTGCATTTTACTAAATTAAATCTATTAGGAGCTGCGCTTAATGGTCGGTGTAATCCAACTGAAATCTTGACACCAAATAAATCTTGTTGCTGCAAAAGCAAACATATTTAAGGACTATGTATGTCATATCCTACAAACAACTCAACCTTAAGAGAACCATACCAAAGCAAGTGATGACAGACCGGCAGGTAACATATGTAATTTGTCACTTCCAATCAAACCCTGTCGGTTATACATGGCAGTCTGTGGAATCGATCAGATCGAGCATTCAAGCCCCAATAAAGTGACAAGTTACAAACGAATCGGGAAGGGGAGAGCGAAAAGTATACCTCGAACTGCTTGTTGTACCGCTGGTTCTTGTAAATTCCCCATTTATAAGAGAAATTCAAAGAACCAGCCATAGTCATCCTAAGATATGAATTCAGTTACAGCATTCAGAACACAATAACCATTCAAATCAGCAACAATACTTTATGTTTGACAGCCTTGCCTCTGCTACTGACAGAAACAAAATATTATCCTAATAAGTTATTTAAAAAGATAATCTAAAAGCAGAAACACCAATTCAGTTCTTGAACACAGTCTTTCCTTCAAATAAAATAAAGAAAAAATAAATAAACTTTACAATAACTTGCAGTACACGCAATGAAGAATCATTAGCAACAATAGGGTATTAAAAACCTTGCAGCACACACACAATCTTATCTTGAAATAAAGGCATACTTTTGATATCAATTCAGAAACAAGACTAAAATCACCAACAAACACAACAAAACAGTCCAAACCAAACCCTAACAATAATTTTTTTTTTCAGAATCATAGGATACAAATACAAATATAGGTGCAAAACTAGGAATATTATGCAAACAAAGAATAAATTAATCACCTTTTTTTTAGGTGCAATTGGAAGCAAAATTGGATGCTTATCTGGCGCGCCAACGAAGACGAGAGGAACGATGAGCGTTTTTGACGAAGATCATTCGTCTTTTTCTTTGTGATTTGGTCCCACTACATTATTTGTTTTCAAGTCTATATCATTCATGATTTGGGTTTCTATATTAACATGCGACAAGTAGGGACACAAAAAGTTGTGACAATATGTGGGTTTGAGTTTAATTTAAACGGGTTTGAGTCAGTTTTAAGTTAAGACGTCGGTTGATCTTGTGGAATATTATGCATTGACGCGTTTAATTTTTTTTTAAATATGTTTTATTTAATATCTTAAATTGACTGGGCATCTTCGGTCGTTACAATGAATTTATAGTCACCGTCATTCGTTGTTTTGTATGTAAAATTTGCATATACTAGGTTAGAAACTCGTGTATTACATAAGTTGAATAAGGAAATATTAGATTTAGGTATATAAGATAGTAAATTACCAAAAATTAAACTTGTATATTACACAGAAAAATTCTTAACTAATAGAACTGTGATATGTGACACAACTAGTTACTTTATCATCATAATATGACTCAAACATAGCAATGTGATTCCATAGTTCCATTTGTGAATAAAATACACAAGAGGGAGATAATGTTTTTGGTGGTCATTAGTTATGTTGAGAATTATTAAACACAAAACCAGAAAGCTACACACATCTATGCCTCTAATTCTCTAAAGACTTCCATGGGATATAGCGAGCTACACGACTCTAAGCAATGTAGTTGCAAATATCTTATTCATGAAGACAAGAAATATGGTAAGTTTGAACAAAAGAATTGCATTGTTGAAAAGGGTAGTATTAAATTGACATTTTAAGAATTTGTTTAGTTGTGAATACGCGATAGAGGGACGATTTAAACTGTCTATAACTAAAAAATGGTTGCATAATTTTAACAAACCATTTGAAAGAACAAACCATTTGAATTATTATTATTAGAATAGAATTGAAATTTGAATTGTCTATAAACGTTATTCTCCATTACTAGATAAGTTGTTTTGTGTTTGGATCTTAAAACACACTTAGCTTGTAAGGCCAGCTTAAAGGACATATAAGTTGAGTATTTATAAACTTTTAGACAAACCAAGTACATATTGCTTACGATGATGACCAACTCATGCCAACAATTACATCCGATAACAATTGTACTGTGTATTTACGTTAAACTCTCCCTATGCTAACTGAGTAGCGCAAGGCTTCAAAATCGATCGACAAATGATAAGTTTTTACAACACTTACGTCTAGATTGGTTTTAGTTATAGTGTGCCACATCCTTCATGTTCTTTGCACTCAATAAGGTGTTTGAACTCATTCACATGATAGGGAACACATACACCTTCATCTTCGTACTGAATATCTGTCGAATCAAGAAAACATTATTTGAAGTGGAAAGCCTCTCATACATGTAGGACAACGTCTTGATCAAACCATCTGTATTCTGCTTCATTGACAGCATTGTAAACGAGTCTCTTCGCCAAATACAACCTAGATACACCAAAAGGCTTGTCAGTAAAGTTATCCTAATCTTCTTGCTTCATCTTCTCGAGTTTTGTCAAGACTCTAGTGGTTTAAGTAGTTACTTATGGTACAAGTAATCTTATATGTGCATCTTCAAGAAACCATAAATGCGTTCATCAAACTTATCAATCTTAACTTTGTTGTTTTCTGCTATTGCTCCCAAAGAGAATAGTTGAAGGCTTTGTGCCAGTTTGTTGGGAAAACATGTGACTGTAGCAAACACAGGAACAATTGCAAGAACAATATTAAACACATGAATTTATCCTGGTTCACTCGATCTATGCGACTAAGTTGTTAGTTAGCTGAAAATAAACTGAACCTTTATAAATTAACCATAGCCCCAAAGCTTTAACAATTTAGAAGATATTCGATTGGTTCAGAATAGAGTCCATTCTTAAACCGATTTTCTTTCTAAATTGATGTCTTTCTCGCCTATTTATACAACTTCAACACCCATCTCACGATGGTTTTAAGACCACAAACAAACGGTAAAGATGAAATCAAACCACACCAAACAGTGTATCAAGTGTCCGAATTCTACTCATTCGAACGGACACGATTTTCTGAAATCGAATCCAATAAAAACCTCAAATTTCAATGATGCAAGAAACACAATATGCTATTTCATATCTGTTTATAAGTTGTATGATCAAAAGTTGCAGGAGGGTTGATCAAAAGGCTAACCTCTCACAAGATCAAGTATTTTAAACAAACAGATAATTATTTGTCCTTGTCGTCGTCTTGTGGCAGTTGAAGGCCCATGAGACCAAGCAGATTGGAAGCAGGTCCCGGTAGTCCCTCTTGAGAAGAAAAGGAACCAAGAAAGCTCTTCACAAGGTTCAAATCCACATCTACTGGAGTGAACTCCTCGTCATCCATCTCTCCAGATGCTCCCTGAATTTACAAAAATAGAAGTTGATGTGTCAAATTTAACAATACTTTTGAAAGCCTTAAAATGGTGCTGGGAATTGAACTAACCTCGTCCTTCTTTACAGGTGCTTCATTTGCGTGAACAAAACTTTTGTCGAGTGTAGTGCTCTTGAGTTCCTTAGACAGAACATCAGAATAAGACTCCATGAAATCGGTTTGTTCATCTTCATCTTCCTCAGTATCACTGTCTTCTGGATCATCTGCCATCAAATGATTTTATCGCCACATTAGCCCAAAGAAGCAAAAGAAAAAAAATTAGAATATCTTCAATCAAGTGAACTTAGTTATCTTCTGGTTTCAGTAACATCGGACATCATTGACCCGTTTCCATTATCACATGTTAAATGCAATTTGAGCAACGTTTGACCCATGACCTCACACACCCATCCAAACAAGTGAGTATAACTATATTACAATTAATGTTGACCAATTAAAAACTTACCCAAATCCATGTCAGAGGAAAGGTCTTCATCAACATCATCATCTGCATCACCATGTGCTGCTTTTGTAGGCTTCATAACTGACTCAATTTCTTTCATAAAGCGCTCCACATCAATGTCCACAGCTTTCGAACTCCTGTAAAAGACCAAAAAAAGGATTAAAAATTTTGTGAATTTACAAACCATCAGGTATTTAACTAACAGAAAGATAAGCATGCCTGTCTGCAGGAACTTCTGCTCCCTCAAAGCTTGACATCTTGTCTATAAATTCTTGCATCGATTTTGCTATATCACCAAGATCATAATCATCAACATTTGAGGAAGACGAAGGGCCCGCATCCTCATGCTCTTTTGACTTATTATTCTTTTTACGATTCATGTTATAATCCTCCATCTCTTGTTGTCTCTCAGAAAGCGCAGCATTTAATTCATCCTCACCATTGTAAAGCCATGAATCATCATCTGATGGAGGAATTTCTTGACCCTTAAATTCAACTACCGAAAAAGGTTGAGAAAGGATATCATCTATACGCCTTACCGGAGCACTCAGTATTTCACTGCATAAAAAACTACAAGTCTCAGCAACAAAAAAAAAGTCCACATACTAAAAATAATATCTTTACAATCATACCTTTCTCTATGATGTAATGAACTTTTTCGGTAATAATCTTGTGCATTCTCCATTAATCTCTTATAGTCCTTTGACCCGGGAAGCAACCCATCAAAGTACCCATTTTTCTCTAAACTCTCCCTGTAAACTTCCCAAGTGCCACCTTTCCCTTCCAGCCCATCCCGTTTTTTCATCTGATAAATCATTTCAAACCCGCAAGCTATCTTCATTCCCAACTCTGCTGCAGTATAACCACTGTCACTCCTTGGCGGCATCGGGTAACCCTTTGGGGCTTGAAATGTTTGTTGCATCAACTGTGCATACATTGCACGTGACATCACCACCGACACTTCAACTATCTCAGTACTGCTCTTATTAGGCAAAAAGCGCTCCATATTCGCAGCATACTTCATAGAATCAATATCTCGGTCATAAAACCCTTCCACAGCTAACGATATTAAACAGGGTTCATGCTTCAAGATCTGTGCTACAGATACAGGAACCCTTACCGTAACACGATGCATATTCTTAACCGCTCTATCAGGATAATCTTTAATTCGGTTTTTAATAGCTAATTGAACCGAGCTTGGAGCTTTGGTTTTCTCCTCATGTGTTAATACATACGAAAGTGAATCCAACAAAGTAGGAACAGAGGGAAAATGACTTTTAGGAACTATATGCAAATTGCCACCACGGATAAAAATACGGTTAGTGCTGGTTTCAGGGTTGAGCCACTTGGGGAGATGGAAAGCCGCCTCGATTAACAGAAACTCACCGTCTGTATCCCATACACGGATTGAGACGTTTGGGAATTTGAGAGAGGTTTCAAAGAGCAGGAACACAACAAACCATTCGTCTTCAAGATTGTCTCCATACCTGAGTTTCCCATGAAGATGTGGGATATGATTTGAAAGAGGAGGACAGACGGCACAAGGTGATTGGGCGGAGGCGGAGAGAGTGAACGGTTCATGTTGCCAAATGTAGTTGGCAGTGTAGGAGGATAGAGATTGAAGGATTTGAAGATGGAGAGATTGGAGTTGTGAGAAAATAAGCGAAGTTGTTTTCGGGTCTTGGGATTTAAGGTCTGCAGAAAGCGAAAAATCAGGGAATATGGAGAAGAAGACTGTGTCTTCAGGTAGCCTTGAGTTCTTGTGGGAGAAGATGGATGAAGAGTTAGCTTCAGACATTATCTTTACAAGTAATGCTTACGGTAACCAACACTCGAATCACTTCAGGTTCCCGTTCTTGAAAAGAGGCAATGCTCTAAGCAAAATAAACATAAACACTATATCAGGTCTTGTAAGGGCTGACTAGTTACTATCGCGGAAGGGTGATGGTATTTACACACCATCCAAATTATTTGCACACCCCCCTATACGCCGCGTAAAGGGGTTGCACAAACTTTCAAGCGACGTTAGCCCTATACGCAACGTATAGGGGGCAGGGGTGTGCAATTATATGGGGAAGCGTGTGCCAATATTCAAAGCAAACCGATATAAAGCATAATTTTACAATTGATTAAAAGGTTACTATAGTTAAAAGTAAAGACACAGCTAACTCTATAACATTTGCTACATACAGGACATCTTTAACTCTATAACATTTGCTACATAATAGGCCTAATATCAATACTTGGCAAAACAAAACAGTTATTTGGTTCGGGTCAAAACCGGTACGGTAACGTGTGGTTTATAGGAAAGTGATAACCTGTTTAACTACACATAAGCCATAACTACGTAATAAACTTAAATTCACAGCTGGATATCATCAATTCTTATATGGGAATTTTATCAAACACTTGGTGATCAAAAAACAAAACTCTTTTTTTTTGTATATTTCAAATGAAAAACATATAGCTAACGTGGGTCGGGTTCATACCTGGGTTGTGAAGAAAACCCAAATAGAAAATGAGTGAGAATAATATCTGCTCTTGGTCGACGACAGTGTAGTGTATTCAACCTTCGTTTTAAGGTTTTCTTATAAAGGAGTGAGTCGGTTTAGGGGTGGGTTTGGTGGTTTATGCGTCGGGTTACATCGGTTCGTTACAGAAGATAAAGGATTCGGGTCGGGTCAAGAAGGTATTGAAGACTTGAAGCTTCACGAAGGGGAAGGCGCCAGGTGAGTCCAGTATTTATTGAACTATTTATTTGCTACTTTAGAAAAAAAAAAAAAGGTTAGGTTTATATTTAAAAATTTTAATATAAGTTTACGTCAAGTTGCGACATAAGTTCGTGTGTGCCTTTGTATACGTTTTACATCACGTGATGGTAAAAATTCGTGCTTTTGTTTTATGATTTTTCTCGATTGTTATGTCGAGTATCGATATCATGTTGTATTGTAATGAACCGAACCGATACTGACTGAAAGTCCGCCACGAAGCGTAGAGAATCCCGCTAGTTAGATACATTACATGATTATGTGTTATCAATTTTATAAGCGCGGCCCTTCCATTTACCTAGGTAAAGACCTAGCTTAGCATCTTATTATTTTTTTAAACGACCAACAAAAGCCAATCATCTAGGTAAATTAGTGGCAAAAGGTCACTCATGCCCGCGAATGTAAATGGCGCTGGTGACCCAGTCACCCATCATTCCAAAGGAAACCACCGTCCGACGGCCCACTATGGTAAAACTCTTAGCTTAACCCAAAGCAATTTTATTGCTAGCGAGACTTAACAAAAAAAAAGTACATTTTACATAAGGGTTCCGTATTTTACATTGCTTTCGACACCCAAAATAATTGAGCTGGCCTTGAATTATATACGTTTTCTTTTTCATGCAAGATTTCATCATTTTGTATTATGTGATGAGGATCATCATCATCATCATCGTACTTAGTTAATCCCACCTATAGCAAAGCTAAGTTAGGTCTGAGGAGGGTAAGATGTAGACAGCCTTACCTCTACCCCTAAGAATAGAGAGGCTGTTTCCAGTGAGACCCCCGGCTCGAAGTGGTTTGGTATCAAGCCTTGGACATAAGGCACAGAACACTTAGCAATCGGGACAAACCCGATCGATGCATGTACCCCTTTGTCTTTTGGCTATCAACGCCACCACATGATGCATGATTAACCGTCCGTCGTTTTTAACGTTATTTTCACGAAATTAGTAAAATAACGTTAAAACTAGTGCAACTTTACTTTTGCCCCCCGAAGGCCACACATATATACATTATATGCGCACACCGTAAGTGGGGCGAATATTATGTGATGAGGATAATCACTCAAATAATGTCTAAGAACCAATGTTTTTCTATGATTTCAAACGGCTAATTTCCTATCTGAAAGCCACTTTAATATAAGTTTCTAGATTACCAAATATGTCATCATAATGTGTGTGTGTGTTTTTTTTTGTGGGTATTCCATCCATTATGGTGTAATTTTTGTATTGTGAATTAGTATATGAGTATATACCAAAAGTATGTCATAAATACTAAATAGGAGATGCATGTTTTTCTTTGCAAAGACACATGTAATCCATTGATATCTATTATCTTCTTGTGTGTTCTTGAAAGATGAGATAGAGAACAAAAAAATAGATAATGATAATCATGCAGAGACATTTTAACATGATTAGACCATTAGATGAGAACCTTGATGCTTATTTTGATATGAGTATCTAATGGGATCTATATATAGATAGACATGAAAAGATAAAACTATTGCAGAACTGTTTATAATTAAATGGCTCAAAAGCAACACTAGAGAACAAAAAACCTTAAGGTATAAATCCAAAATATATATATTGATATGTTTTCTAAATTTCCTTTATAATATTTTCTGGTGCTAAATGATACATAAACAATCACACTTGAAGAATAAAACAGCATTTTAAAGATTCAAAATGTAATTTTGTTTGATTACATTGATCTTCATTCCTGTTCCTTTCATTTTAACTAACTTAACAGCATACAGGCATTTAGACACATAACGAGAGAACTACATTATCATAATCTTTATCCCATTATCTGCATTTCACTGCAGGTTGATAAATCCAGTTGTGATTGTACATTTGTACCTACTATTGCAGCCGTGGGCTTGGTGTTTTTCGGTTATGGTTTCCTTCAAGCCGGTAGTTGTGTTGACATCAGTCTTCCTCAGATATTATTGCTGTTATATCTCTTCTCTGGTGTATGTCAATCAAATGCCGTAACATTTATTGAAATTTTATGTCACATGTCATACTTACGCTTCGTATATGTAGCACCTTCGGGGAGTATCCATTCTTGTATGTATACTACATAAAGGCTTACACCTCATTCATGGTTGTAAACTTGTAATACCAGATAAATAATCTCAATGCCAATGCCATTAGTCTCTCTGTTGGTCCCTTTGAGCATTGTAATTATATGGGCGTACACGTTTTTCTTGACAGTTGGCGATGCATACAGTTATAAGGGATGCAACTCAAGCATACCCGTCTCCAAAATATTAATGAAGTTTCATGAACTGAATCGATTCATTAGCATGATATTACTTCAGCTAAAGTGGGTGATGCTATTGTTTCTATACTAAAAGCATTCGCTGGTTCACTGATGTGTTTTGTGTGGGCAAAGTGCGGCCTTAGGGCTGTCTGCATTGCGGTGTGATAGTAACACTTTTATACACCATGATTTCACAATCTGTAAGTTTGTTTACAGTCGATTTTGCATCATGCTATTTTAAATATAGAAAATCTAGAAGCTTTGTCAATCTTTTCTATGATTCAAATTTCAAACAATGAACACATTGTATAGTTTACATACATATAGTTTATGTTAGAGGAAGGGCGATGGATCTTTTCTTGTACCAATCTTGAATTAACGAACGAAGGGTGTGATTAGGCGTAAGGCGTTTATGTTCTAATTCTAAATTTGTCATTGGCGAAGTATTGTGCCCCATTTCTAGCCATTGCTTTATGGCACTAAGCTCATATGAGAATCCATCCGAAGCAATGTGCGGATCCTTCATTACGTCCTGCAACCAACACAAAATCCCATTAGACACAAACACCATTCATCATATCATATACCTTATCTACATAACAGAAAGAAATGCTAACCTGTAATATTGGACAGAAGAAGAAAGACGGTATCTTTAATTCCGCGCTACACTCATTTACCAAACATCCAACTTCTGCTACCCGATCATCTGCCATCTTCCGCACCTCTTCCATATCTTTCATCACCATCATCATCTCCGTATACGCATCATCTTCACCATGACTACACGAACACCTTATTCCTATTCTCGCCATCTCTATTGCCACTTCCAATGGCCAATCACCCACCCTCTGATCTAACACCTCATCAAGCGACCCGCAGCAGTTCCTCCCTGTCAAAAGCTGCAACACCAAACTCCCAAAATCCCGAACATCAGACCTGATATCAGATTCATCATGCAAGAAATCTAGCCTAAACCCGTGTAGTTTTGCAACATTATTGCAGTCCAGAAGGATGTTGGTGAGGTTTAGGTTTCCATGAACCATGGGTCTGGGCTTGGCTAGATGGATAAACGTTAGGCCCGAACAGACTTCACCTGCAATACAGATTCTAGAATGCCAGTTTAAAGCTTGTTTTTTCCTGCTGTTAGAAAAAAGCACATTTCGTAGGCAGCCTTGATGCATATACTCAAAGACGATGCATTTTAACTCTCTGCAAAAGCCGAGCATGGCCACCAAATGTGGATGTTGTACACGGCTTAAAATTTTCACCTACAATGAAAAACATTTGCACTGTAGTTAGCGGGTCGGCTCAGAAAATTTTAGCAAAACCAGCTGAACAAAAATGCTAAATGTATTTACCTTATTATCAAATTCTTCATCTGAAACTTGCTTTATCCCGAAACCATACAACTTGACAACTACTGTGGTGTGGTTGATTTGAGCTCTATACACATTTGTGAAATCATCGAAACATTTTATTCTACAATGGCCTGAGAAGTTCTCTGTGCCTGCTCTGATCTCGTCAGCTGTAAACTCTTTGTAAGAGAAGCGCAAATCATTCAATCGTGTGACCATTTCAATGGCGTCTTTGTCTCTGCAAAACTCTATTCTTCTCTTCATAACATCTTTTTGTTTCCTCAAAGTTTCAATCTCTAGAATCATGGAACCCCTTGTGTGGATCATCTTCCTTAACTTTTCTTCAGAGTGTGATTTCGCTAGTGTGACTGATTTAAGTTTGTTTGCCAACTCTTTCTGGATTTCGAGTGTCGAATTGAGCTTGCTTTTGTTATGCTGAAGTCTAATCTGGTTTTCAGTAACTTCTTCATTTATAGTGTCGAAATCCTTCTCAAAATCTCTTCGTTTCACAGTTTCTTCGTTTAATCGAGCTTCAAGATCTGATACCTGTATAAACCAAAATAAGAATAATCTATTAAATAAATAAATAAATAAATAAAGACAAATTGGATTTTAATAATCCAAACTATAACTCATTGGCCGATAATAGTCCATACCGGCAATGTGACTAATGGGTCATACTGACATAGTTCGGATTATAAAAAAAGATGTTGTTTCAACGATGAGATTGATGAATTACCCTTGAAGTACACAAATTAAGCGCCCATTCTGCTTTTGAACATCTTTTCGCGCTTTCTTTGGCTTCTCTTCTGTACATATGAACGGTGTCTCTTGCTTCGCCTACTTTGATCCTCAGGAATTCAGTTTTCTGAATGGGATTCTGGTTACATCCATAAAAGGTTTATTTTTACTTTCAAGATTTACTCAAGGAACAATAATAATTATCCTCACTAATGAGAAATTACCAAATCTTTAGGGATATCTTGTCCTCTTAATCTACGGTTCTCCAAGATATCACTTGAAACCTGCACAACTTCTGATTCTTCATCAACATATGAACCCTCCAAATGATTGAAATACTCTTCAATCTCTTCTGCGCATTTCTCCCAAGTTGGAACCGAATCCGTGCTTGTTAACGAAGATGCAGTCTGATGATTTTTCGCATTTTCCGGAAACAATTTACCAACCCAACCTTTAAAACTACCCCTCTTCTTGCTCAATTTAGCCACCATTTCTCCTTGATCATCTTCAATAAACTCCTCATTGTTTCGCTCTTTCAAGTAAAACAATTTCCCTCCACTTGTCAAATACAATTCACAGAAATAAGGCTTATTTCGCTGAATATACTTCAATCCACTAAATACATTATTATACTTCCTTCAAGATCACAAATCAATAACATACATACATAAGTACACAGTTAACTGCAAGTCTACAATATCACAAAGTCACAAAAGATAAAGTCAACTTACATTGAAGATGATTTCAAGAATGTAATTCCCATCACCAGTTTGCATATTCGAAGACTCGATATAAGCTGCAAGATTCTTTTCGCTATCGGTTCATCATATTTCGCTATATTCATAGTTTCTGTTTGTACCTATGACCCAAATTCAAATCTTTTTATCATCATCATCATCATAACAACAACAACAACAACAACAACAACAACAATAATAATAATAATAATAATATCACAATTTTCATAAAAGTGTATCTAACCTGACCACAAAAAGCTATATACTGATTCAAAACCTTGTTGACTTTCCCTTGCTCAAACTTCTTAAGATAATCAACACTCTCATCATTCACATAACTTGCAGGAAGTTTTCCATCTTATAAATCAAGAAACCATCTTATTAAAGTCAAACATAAACTCAAAAAATATTGAAATTATGCAATAAACTAACTTACAATATGTGTAAACATAATCTTTATTGATATCTGCATGAAGGATAACAATGGAGATATTATTATTATTATTAACAGAAGACCATCTTCTAAGTGTCCATTCAAGAGTTGCTAGACCCTCTTGCACATCATTACCAAGTGCTACATAAACCTTATTCTCCATATTGTTTGCTTGCTTATGTGTGTGGTTTAGTTTAGTTTAGTTATATAGAATAAAGATATTATTTATGTTAGTGGACATTGCATGAATAAGTCCAAGACTGTGACCTTTGGGAGTGTGGGTGCCGGTGTCATCAAGGTATTGATTACTTGTTGCTTTCATGGATGAAATTATGAAAGATGGATATTGGCTGTATTTATCGTCTTTCGAAACGTTTTTTGTTTTTGTTTTCTTGACTAGTGGTAAAACTAAAAAGTCAAACGTGGTATGTACGACGTACTTGTGAGATACATATATGAATGTTTGTATGTCCGTACGTACGTTGGTATGTGTATATAAAATGAATTTTTTTTATTCGTTTGATACAAAACAAACAGTTATTGGTGTGCTTGGAAATATTTATTGACAACCGTTATTGATTTGTTATGAACCGAATTGGCTTGTAGCCGTGTGGTAGGAGTGCAATAGGGTATTGTCTCCTAGTGATGCGGGTTCTAGTCTCGTGATTATCGGTGTAAAATTTAGGAGTAGATTTAGTGTGTGCCTTTTTTAATAGTAACTAACGTACTTCTAAATACTAATACATGTACCTTGCAGGATTTGAACTCTCTATCTCTTGAATCTAATGAACATAACTTAGCATCGCACCATGTCCCGATACTAAAGATCTATGCCCTTTTATATCTAATTGAGATGCTATAGTTTGTGGTTGTAGGCTTATGGTTACAAGTCTCAATCTAAATATTGGGTGGGTTTATCATCTATGATTAGACTTTCTCTTGTGAAAATAGTTTATAGAGCCAAATTTCACAAAACGTGTGACTTGTATTGGGGTATCTAACATCTTAAAAGGGCTTGTTTTAAAAAAAAAAGTGTGAGGTTCAGGTTGAAACACGTTTTTCGAAATATATTAAAATAGATTTGTTCTTATGATCACTAGCGGGACTGTGGAGCTGACATGCAAAGGCATCGGTGCACAAAGATAGTGGTGGTGAAAAACGATGGCAAGGGTAGAGGACGACAACAATGATGGTGGTGGCGGCACTGAAGCGGCAATAGAGGGGGCGGTGGCGATGCTCGTGCTGGCCGTACCTAGTAGCTAAGTGGTGTGTGACAGACAACGACGGTAGGTAGTGTTGTCTGAATTGCAATCGTTGAAGGTTACCTAGTTTGATAAGATCATAAGAGTGACTTATTTTATAATCTGAGTAATCCAAATCTATCCATTTAGCAAAAAATTACCCAAATTAACATATATCAAATGAATTTGGCAGAGCCGGCCCCAGGGGTGGGCGAGCCGCACCCCCGGCCGAGGCCCGTTTTTTCTTGGGGCCAAAATTTGTTTTTTTCTTATGTATATTGTATATATAAATATACAGACTAAACTCACTTAACAAGTTATGATTTGGCCTGGTGGCTAAGGTGCTTGCAACCCTACAACTCAGTCACTGGTTCGACTCCCGTTTGCATTTTTTTAATCCATTTCAGTTCTTTTTCAATGGACCTTTGTTTTACATTCTTTTAGTTTATACTGTAGGTTGCATGTTATTAGTTGTTCTAGCATTATTTACCCAAAGATAAGGAAACAAGACGTCATTAAATGCGATTAGTTTCACTAAACTTTTAAAAAAATCTATTTATTGATAATTTAATATTTATTTTACATGTATAATAAATATTAAATTATCTATTTACTACTTTTTTTATATAACCACTTAATAAATTTAATTTTAAAATAATAAAATGTAATTATCTTAGAATTCATAAACTAGGAAAATATGTTTTCCTTAAAAGATTAAAATATGTATATTCATTTGTCATTGTGTCACACATGTGGCCTTAAACCTCGTAAACCATTATTATATAAATTCAATTTCGGTCATATTTCGTTTATATATTTTTTTTCCGGTATACTATAGCAAGTACAACAAAACCGACGGAGCTCCCGCTAAACACAACATGCGAGACTGATTTCATTAGGGCCTAAGGGCCTTTTTTCCCGGCTCGTACATGGCATTTGAATCCTCAGGACCGGCACTGGAATTTGGTTACATAAAAGTAAAAGAATTAAGACTATTTCTAACGCTTATTATCTTGTTTTGGAACATATGCAAATTAGACATGTGAATGATTCTATCAAAATAAATTAATGTATAATGATATAATGGAAAATATAGGTGTACCATGTATCATATTTGCAACTCTAAGGTAAAATGATATTTAAGTGTAAAATATCATTGTTAAAAAAAATTAACAATATCTTAAGCATTAGTTGTAATATGAATATTTTAGGCAATTTTTTTAGAACCGGACTGGACGTTAAACCGGTGTCTCTGGTGGTTCACCGGTCCAACCAGTTCAACGAACCGGTCCAAAAAACGAACCACCCCCCCCCCCCACAAAAAAAATCAAAAAAAACTGATCCGACCCCTTAAATCCCTGTCCGACCGGCGTGGTCGCCGGGTCAAGGCCGGTTCAATGCAATAGCAGTCTGATGTATCAACCCGAACCGGCCGGGGGTCTGTTTCCCGGTCCAGCGGTCCGATCCGGATTTCAAAACCTTGCTTTTAGATAATTATCCCAATCAATACCCAATTATGATATTCTCATATTCAAAAGCATTATTGGCGTGACAAATGGTGACTAAATTTTTTAGTGGTTAGTTTGTTTTTGTCAAAAAGTGTTTATACCTTTCAATAAATTTCAAATTTTGTCGGGTTGATATACGCATTTTTTCAAACGTTGATTACGAAGATTGCCTCATCTTTTCCTAATTGGTGTGTTATGTTAAATCATTTGGTTTGAAGGGTTTTTAAATCATTTGTTTTACCCTGATAGATAGATACATTTACGAACCTTGATGATAACGATATAATAATTTACCATTTAAAATATAACTTTCTTATTAAAAAATTACAAATATATATTTGTTAGATAGAAACATTTATATAATTTTAGGGTTAAGATCAAATACACAAGACACTTTTTCTAGGAAGGGTGGGAAGGATTGTGATCCATTGATCATATATTTGAAGGGTTGAGATTAGTTTGTTTGAAAAAAATAAATAATAAATTAGAGGAAGGACATAAAAGGAAAACCACATTATTGATTTTTCTCTCTCCACATGCAATGCACATGTCAATTCCCCCCATCATTTTAAAACGTCTATAACGTTTAATACGATATTTTTTTCAAAAAAATTTCACCATATTAACGAGCGTTTTTTTATCTTTAATATGAGTACCACATTGCTACATTAAAATTGAAAAAAAAAATCGTATTAAATGGGTTTTCTTCTCCGTTGTGTCTTCTGCTCGTTCATTGTGTTATAGTATGCACGTGTGCTTTGTAAATATGTTATTTATGTTTTTTTGTCTACACATGATTTAACTTTGTCCATTGTGTTTTTAGTATCCTTTTCATTGTGTTTTATGCAAATGAGTTTTGTATTTAGGTGTACATTGTGTTTTATTATGTTGTTCATTGTGTGTAAGTCTATTATTCATTGTGTCTTTAGTATGTCATCCATTGTGTTTTATTGGACTGTTCATTGTGTTTTATACCCTATTGTTCATTGCATATTTAATTGGTACTCTTTGTGTTTTACGATATCTCCATTGTGTCTTACGCAACTGGGTTTTCAACTTTTTTTTCAAAAGTATTCATTGTGTCCTTATTATGTCATCCATTGTGTTTTACACAACTGGGTTTTTGACTTTTTTTTCAAAAGTATTCATTGTATCTTTAGTATGTCGTCCATTGCGTCTTACACAAGTGGGTTTTCAACTTTTTTTTCAAAAGTATTCATTGTGTTTTAGTCTTCTATTCATTTTGTCATTAGTATGTCGTCCATTGTGTTTTATTAGATTGTTGATTATGTTTTATACCCTATATTTAATTGGTATTCATTGTGTTTTACACTCCATTGTGTCTTACACAAGTGGGTTTTTGACTTTTTTTCGAAAGTATAACAATATGGTACTCATATTAAAGATAAAAAGACGCTCGATTTTATGGTATAATTCTTTTTAAAAAACAATGACGTATAAAAAAGTTACGGACATTTAAAAATGAAGGTGGAAATGTGTTGGGTCTGCTGACCTGGAGAAGAACAGATGATTAGAAAGCCAAAATATTCTATCTTTTGATCCTTTAAATAAAACAGTTGATACAAGAAGCTTTCCCCAAAAGACTGTTGACCCTAACAACTGTTACACCAAACAACTGATAAAGACAACTGCTGCTGCTGAAAAGTCTGCTGAACAAACGACTGATAGACAAAGGTCTGATGAAGAAACAACTGTTGATCAAGTACTGAAGAACAAAGGTCTGTTGAACCAACAGCACTTTGGTTCAACAGATGATAGAGACCATCAGAGCTTTCCTTTACAGTGTTTTGTATTAACAGAGTTTTCAATGTAACAGTAGTTATAGTTAGCAGATGTTAAATGTTGTTAGTCAGTTAGAGGTCGTTGTCTTAGGTGACGTCAGCAGTGATCATCAGAGGTTTAGTTTAGTCTATAAATAGAACAGTGAATGTACTGTTCTATTCATTACTCGTCATTCTCTTAAGACAAACATTCTCTGAGTGATCAGGCTGAGGGGGAGTTTATTGTACGATTGTAATCTTTCAACTTAATGAAAGCATTCGATTAAAAACAATTATTCTCCTGTTTTGATTTATAGTTTATTCCGCTGCACTTTCCATTTATATCTCACTTCACTTATTTCATATTTGTCTAAACAATCAAAACAAAGAAACTCAGATCCTAACAATTGGTATCAGAGCTTGGTCAATTAAATTCGATCTAACAAATCAATTTAATATAAACAGATCAGCTCACAATTATTGATATCGTTTGTTTGTCGGATTGAAAACAGAGTAATAGTTTATTTTCGTTTCAACCGTTAGTAAACAGATTTTGTTTTCGAAAAAATCAAGAGAATGACTTCACTTAATCAAGATCCACACAACACTGGCACTAGTAACAAGCCTCCGATGCTTGTCAGGTCAGAGTAAAACATCTGGCAGCGTCGGGTGGCTCATGTGTTAGCACAACAGAACACAGGGTGCTGGAAATCGGTAGTATTTGGACCACATGTTCCAATGGTACCGAGTGCCGAGGATCCAAAGATCCAAGTACCAAAGAGTGTTGAGAACTACTCAGAGCAAGATTTTCAAAAAATCGAGTTAGATGCCAAGGCTTTTAGCATAGTAGCCATGGCACTACCGAATGATATCTATGCCGGACTCTTGCACTGCAATAGTGCTAAAGAATTGTGGGATGCTCTTAAAGAGCAGTTCGGGGGAACTGAAGATGTGATTGAAAACAACCGTGAAATACTTAACCAACAATATGAAACGTTTAGTCACATAAAGGGAGAGTCGTTAACACAACAGTTTGAAAGGTTTAATTGTCTGATTAGTGAACTAAAACTGGTTGGTCTAACTTTTTCTAATTCAACCTTGAATCATAGGTTCCTTAGATCACTTCAGGACAAATGGGACACTATAGCTATAGTCATGAGAAACTCTATCGGATTTAAAGACCTGACCCTGACCCAGCTTCATGGTAAGCTCCTGACTTATGAGAGGGAGCTTAACCAGAAAAAGAAGCTCCAGGACTCTGGAAAAGTGTCTGATGACTATGTATTTGGGAATACAACACTTTTGGGCCAAGAGGAGGGTTCTGGAAGTAGTAAGGATCAGAGTTATGATCATTACATTGACATAACCACTGGTTTTAACAATGATTCTTACTCATCACCCAACTATGCTTTTGCAGCAAGTGGTGATATCCAGGCTTCTGATAATTCATCTTTTGTGTACAATGACCTTCAATATATTGACCCTTTGGACTTAGAAGAAATGGACATTTTGCATCAGGTTGCCCTGCTCAGTATTAGAACCAATAACTTCTATAAGAAAACTGGCAGAAGGTACCCAGGTTTACATGGTGGGTCAAAGGTGGGGTTGGATAAATCAAAGATTAAGTGTTACAAGTGTCATAGAATGGGTCACTTTGCTAGGGAATGTAGGAGTCCAAATGGTACCCCTATGATCACCTATCCAAACCAAAGGCCTCAGACCAACACTTATCAAAACATCCCTGTACCAAATGTGCAAAACACTGCTCACTTTGCACAGACCCAAACCACTGTTCCTGTGCACTATGTTCAAACCACTGTTCCTCAGTATCACTATGTCCAAACACCTGTTACTCAAGCACAAGTGCCAATGACTGCTGCTCCACCCTCTGCTCCTGC
The DNA here is from genome assembly GCA_032199755.1 of Ambrosia artemisiifolia. Taxonomy (NCBI): domain Eukaryota; kingdom Viridiplantae; phylum Streptophyta; class Magnoliopsida; order Asterales; family Asteraceae; genus Ambrosia; species Ambrosia artemisiifolia. Next base: position 15,545,242 of record CM063517.1, on the reverse strand, counting down.
AGAGACCAGTCAGCAAGGTCAACAGAGTTTCTTCACTCAAGGCTTTGTTGATTGGAGTAGTCTACCAGATGAGATAACAGATGATAACATTGCTTTAGTTGCCAATTCTGAAAATAATTTTTGCTTTATGGCACTAGAAATAATTGTTGAAGAGACTGATTCTGAGGGAGTGGTATCTATGTCTGAAAATGTGACTAATGGTGTTGTTGATGAAGTTGTTTCAGCTAAAGAATCTGAAGTAGAGGTTGTGAATCTCTCAGACCCCTGGGGTAGTGATGATTGTGATTGCCAGTGTAACTGTGCCTTGATGGCTGCTGCTAAGGTATCTCCTCAAATCTTAAATGACTTATGCTCAGACAAATGTATTGTGGCATTTGCTAAGATAAAAGAGGTGAATGAAAACTATAGAAAGAAAATTTTGGAAGATGAAATTCAGTTTGAAAAACTCACTAAAGAGTTAAAATCAAAAATAACTGAAAAAGAATCTGAAATCAGCAGTTTAAAACATGAAGCAAGCATAACCAAAGACCAGCTTCAGACTATGATAACCAAATATCATAGTTGTAAAAAGGAGCTTGAGTCCACCCAAGTTGAATGTCAGAAATGGGTGGAATCATCAAAAGGTTTTGAGATGATTGTCAACCAACAATCTAAAAGTCATGTGAAATTTGGCTTTGGTTTTCTGACGGGTGGTTCATAGAACACCCTTTTATAGTGCTAAAACGCTTATTTTATCCACATTTGTCCATGTTATTGCTTGGAATTGGGTGACTACGGTTACTATGATTGCAGGGGCATTAAGGAGCTAAAAATGAAGAAAAACGCACTTGGGAGCGGACCGGAAACGAGTTGGAGCTTGAAAGAAACAAAAGAAGAAAAATTGGGATTTTTGTCAGGTCCACCGTATGGTACGGTCTCCACCGTACCGTACGGTGAAGGCTGACAAATTTTTCCCACCGTATCACAGTCCCAAATGGCCGTCAGCTTTGCTAATGTCACCGTACCTTACGGTGGCCATCGTAAGGTACGGTGGACTCTGCACATTTTTGTAACTTCCCCTTTAAATGAGTGGTTATTGCAAGACTTTTCACTATCTTCGAATTGGGAACGGTTCTAAGCATCCTAGAGGCGATTTTGGGGCTAGAACAAGGTTGAAGAACATTTCTAATCATTAGGTTATCATCTTTGATTCACATGAACAATAGATTGAAGATTATGATGACCCGTTTGACTATGTTTGGCTAAACCTTTGATGGTCATCCTTGGTGAAGTTTCCTTTGAACTTTCTTATGCTTTTGTCTTAGTATTTCTAGAATAACAATTTGGTATGCTTGCTTGATTGTTATGGTGTTTGAACATTTGATTGTAGTAGTTATTTAATTTATCAATTTCTCATCTTTATTGCATGTTCTTGGTGTTGCTAACAATCGGGATATTGCGGGAAGGATTTGGGTTGGATAATTGAATAATTGGTCATCGGGAAACAACCTCGCATTGTTATAATCCGAGTACTTTGTTCCCTTTTATCACAACACTTGTTCAAATACGAGTTATGTCTATGTAACTCTTTCTAGTTAGACTTTTGGCATAAAAATTCAAGGGAAATGGATCCAGGGATGGTCATTGCTTTCTTAATTTGATAAACACAATCTTATTTCAATTCAGTAATTTAGTTAATTTTCTTAATTCTAAATCCAAACCAACAAACAATATTTGATCTTTATTTTTCTTAGTTGTTAAATAGTAGTGTAATTGCAAAACTTTAATTCTCACATTTTCCATAAACTCCCTGTGTTCGATACCCTTCTTACCACTATTCTAGTTGTAATTGGGAAATTTTACGTGTACCACGACAAGCACGTCAAATTTTGGCGCCGTTGCCGGGGAGTAGTGCGCAACGTGTGTTAGTTAATAGTTTTGTTTGTTATTTTCGGGTTTACACTGGTTGTGTTTAGTGTGCAGGTACTTCAAGTGTATGCATACTAGAAGCTCTCACGAGTCATCACCGCTATTGTTTGATCCGGAAATTGAAAGAACTTTGAGGCGAAACCGAGTACTAGTCCGTGAAAACCGAGTTCTTGGTTCACCCACCTCACCTATCATACCAAGAAACATCATGCAAGAAGGCCAAATACCACCCACAACGGGTCAACCAATCACCTCAGTCATGCCAACTTCCACACAACCACCACCAAATGCAACTTTACCTCATGAAATTCCACCAACTCATACCACCCAACCAAACACTACCCAAATTCAATCAACCTTCACCCTTAGCCCATCCGCTACAATTCCACCATTCACTCATTTCTTCCCAACAACGGGTCAATCATCTTCAACTCATCAAATGCCACATGGGTCAACCGTTGTTCATACCTCTACTTACCAACCACCAAACCACTCGGGTTTCCAATATTCGGGAGTTCAAGGGGGTAGATATGATGAAGTATATGAAGAAGAGTATAGTGGATACAACGACGAGGGCTATTATTATGGGGATAATGGAGGGTATGTTGGAAGTCAAGGAGGAGTGGGTCAACAAAGTCAACCCATTCAACAATTTCAATTGCAAAATTCGGGTAATTTACCGGTTGGTGTGCAACATGTGAGACCACCGGGACCGCGATTTCCGCGTCTTCCGCCATTGCAACAAGTGCCTCCATATGGGCCAAATCAATTTCAAAGGCCAATGCAACAACCACCGCCCATGCATCAATATCAACATCCTCAACAATTTGCACCTCAAGGGCCTATGCAAGGGCAAATGGGTCAACCAAGAGCACCATTGGGTGCCCCTCGAAGAATTCACCGGGAAGCCGTTAGAGGAATTGAAGCCCATTTTAAACCCATTATCACTAACAATCCTTCACCAATAGTGATTCCTCATCATACGGATGGGAGAACTTTTGAAGTTCGAACAACCGCATTGCAAAGTCTTCCAAAGTTCAAGGGTCTAGCAACGGAAGAACCTTATTTTCATTTGGAGACTTATGATTCTATTTGCAACACTATTGGGGGTCAAGGATTTACTCCGGATGATGTCAAGTTGGTTCTCTTTCAATTCTCATTAGAAGACAAGGCAAAAGGATGGTTCCACACTTTACCATCCGCATCAATTTTCACATGGGCCGACATGCAACAAATCTTTTTGGATGAGTTCTATACATCCCAAAAGACTAATGATGCAAGACGAAGTTTGAGGAGTTTTCAACAACAAGCGGGAGAGATGTTTCATGAGGCATTTGAGAGGTTTAACATGATGTTACGAAATTGCCCTCACCATGGTATCCAACTATGGGAATTGTTAAATGCTTTTCATGAAGGTTTGATACCGGAGGATGCACGAGATCTTATGTCCATCACAAATGGTACTTTTGGTACAAATTTTGAACAAGATGATTGGGCATATTTAGAGCAAATGGCGGTGACTTCAAAAAGGAAGGCTCAATCTTCAAGAAGGGCGAGACATGTGCTTCAAAGACCACAAGTGCATGCGGTAGAAGGTGGTAATGCGCAAACTACCAATCAATTGTATAATGTTTGCAACACTTGTCAAGAAATAGGCCACACGGCGGAGGTTTGTGGAGTGGGTGCTCAAGAAGCACCAAGTGAAGAAGTGAATGCTATTCAAGGGGGTGGGAGAAATTATGATATGAACTCCAACACTTACCACCCCGGGTTGCGAAATCATCCCAATTTTCGATATGGGAATGCTTCCAATCAATTGAACCCGAACTTTCAAGAGTCTCATGGTAACTTTGCACCTCGTCAACAATACAATCAAGGCAATTATAGAGGTGGAGGTAACCAAGGGTATCTTGGAAAGTTCCAACCAACGGGTCAAGGTAATTCGGGTCAAGGTTCATCAAGTGGGAATGAAGTTATGGATATGCTTAGAGCTATGCAACAAGATATGCAAAAGAGGAACCAACTTGATGAAGCTCGAATTCAAAAGGATGAAGTTCGTGACAAGAGCATTCAAGCATTGACAACCCAAATGGGCCAACTAGCAACCGATGTGGCGGAATTGAAGAAAAGCAAAGGTCAACTTCCTAGTGACACAAAGGTAAATCCGTCCCATGGCTCATCAAGAGGTAATAATGTTAATGTTAATCAAGTGAGTGTGTTGAGAAGTGGTAAGGAATTTAAAGCTAATGTGTCTTCGGATGTTGTTGAGGGGGTGGTTGAAGACATAACGGGTAATGAGAGTGATGAGGAAGAAACTTCACCGGTTTTAAAAAATGAGTCAAATTTGAAAAAACCGGAAGTGGGTGAGAATAAAAATGTGTTAAATAAAAATGAGAAGAATGAAAGTGAGCCGAATCAAGTTCCTTTTCCTTCGGCTCTACTTGACCCGGGTAAGAAAAATTTTATTGCATCAAGAGGTCCCCAAAAAGAAGAAATGTGGGACATGTTTAAACAAGTAAAAATAAATCTTCCTTTACTTGATGCAATAAAACAAGTACCCGCATACGCTAAGTTTTTGAAAGAATTATGCACACAAAAGAGGCAACAAAAGAAAAAAATGCCTAAGCGGGTAAATGTTACGGGTCAAGTGAGTGCAGTTTTGAACGGGGAGCTTCCTCCTAAGCTCCAAGATCCGGGCACGCCATTAATAAATATTCAAGTTGGTAATTTTCAAATGGCAAAGGCGTTGCTAGATCTTGGAGCCGGGGTGAGTATTTTACCGGGTGGGTTATATGATCAATATGACTTTGGTCCATTAGCGAGGGTGGAGACAACGGTTGTTTTAGCCGATTTGTCTCATAAGTTACCCCGGGGGATGGTTCAAAACGTCATTGTTAAAATTGATGAATTTTATTACCCGGTTGACTTTTTGGTATTGGATTATTCATCCACCGAGTCAAAACAACAGCAAAATGTCATATTGGGTCGACCATTTTTGAACACCGCACATGCGGTAATTGATTGTAGATTTGGTACGGTCGACATGACATTTGGAAACCGGAAAATGCGTTTAAATGTTTTCACTAACAATACTAATGATTCTGGTGTTGAAGAATGTTTTATGGCAGATGTTATCGAGGGATGCAATCCATGTGAGTATGAGAAAGACGGAATGGAACTTTGTGCTTGTAATTTTTCTGAACAGGTACATGTGGTTGATTTGGAGAATGAAGAAGAAAAGCAAGATGTGCTAGCTTTGAAGGAGGGTCGACCACCATGGACTCATCAATTTGAAAGCTTACCGGTAGAGATTGATTCGGGCACCAAACCATCATTGGAGGTGCCACCAAAGTTGGAACTCAAAGACTTGCCAAGCCACTTGAAGTATGCTTTTCTAGGGGATGATGACACTTTACCGGTCATTATTGCTTCTAATTTGGAGGTGGCTCAAGAGCAAGCATTGTTGAAGGTGTTGAAAGAAAACAAGGGGGCTATTGGGTGGACGATTGCCGATCTCAAAGGAATTAGTCCATCCATTGTGATGCACAAGATTATTACCAATGAAGATGCAAAGCCCACAAGAGAAGCACAAAGGAGGTTAAATCCTAATCTAAGGGAGGTAGTGAAAAAGGAGGTAATTAAATGGTTAGATGCGGGAATTATTTATCCTATTTCGGATAGCTCTTGGGTAAGTCCTACTCAAGTGGTACCTAAGAAGTCCGGCATTCAAGTAGTCAAGGATGAAAGTGGTGAACAAATTGCAACTCGACCCGTTACCGGGTGGCGAGTGTGCATTGACTACCGCAAATTGAATGCCGCCACTTCTAAGGATCATTTCCCACTTCCTTTTATTGACCAAATTATTGAAAAACTTTCGGGTCAAAAATACTATTGTTTCTTAGATGGGTATTCGGGTTATAATCAAATTGCAATTCACCCGGATGACCAACACAAGACCACCTTCACGTGTCCATATGGTACTTTTGCCTTTAGGCGGATGCCATTTGGCTTGTGCAATGCACCGGCTACTTTCCAACGATGTATGATGAGTATTTTCTCGGACATGGTTGGAGAGTCGCTAGAAGTGTTTATGGATGATTTCTCAATATTTGGCACTAGTTTTGATTCTTGTCTCAACGAATTACAAAAAGTTTTAAAAAGATGTGTTGAGAAAAATTTGGTGTTAAGTTGGGAGAAAAGCCATTTCATGGTGCAAGAGGGTATTGTGTTGGGGCATGTGATTTCGGAAAGAGGGATGGAGGTGGACAAGGCAAAAATTCGTGTTATTTCATCATTGCCACCACCGAAAAATGTAAAGGGGGTAAGATCATTTTTGGGGCATGCCGGGTTTTATAGACGGTTTATTAAAGGTTTTAGTGTCATTACAAAGCCTTTATGTAATTTATTATTGAAGGATGTTCCATTTGATTTTACTAATGAATGTTTGCAAGCGTTTAATGTTTTGAAGGAACATTTGGTGAAGGCTCCTATTTTGCAACCGCCGGATTGGTCGAAGCCATTCGAAATTATGTGTGACGCAAGCGACACAACAATTGGAGCGGTCTTGGGTCAAAGAGTTGACAAGAAGCCGGTGGTGATATATTATGCAAGCAAAACTTTATCCGAAGCGCAACTCAATTACACCACAACCGAAAAAGAATTACTTGCGGTGGTGTATGCTTTGGATAAGTTTCGTTCATATATTTGGGGGAGCAAGGTGGTGGTATATTCGGATCATAGTGCGGTTCGTTATTTAATGGAGAAGAAAGATGCCAAGCCGCGCTTAATTCGATGGGTTCTTTTGTTACAAGAGTTCGATTTGGAAATTCGGGATAAAAAAGGAAGTGAAAACGTAGTGGCGGACCATTTGTCCCGAATTCCGGTTGATAAAAATGATGATTTTGGGGAGATAAACGAAAGATTTCCCGATGAGCAGTTGATGTCGGTCTCCACTATTAATGCACCGTGGTTTGCTCACTATGTTAATTACTTAGCCACGGGGGTCATTCCGGATCATTGGACCAAAAAGAGAAGACAACAATTCATGGTTCAAGTGAAGCAATACATATGGGATGAACCGGATCTTTTCAAGATTGGACCCGATCAAGTGATTCGAAGATGTGTGCCCGAAGCGGAAGTAAAAGAAATTCTTACTCATGCTCATTCATCCGCTTGTGGAGGGCATTTTAGTGGGCACAAGACCGGTTACCGGGTCTTATCATGTGGGTTTTATTGGCCCACAATTTTCAAAGATGCTTGTGAGTTTGCCCGGAATTGTGTCAATTGCCAAAAGATGGGAAGTATCTCAAAGAGGGATGAAATGCCCCTACAACCAATCTTGGTTGTTGAAATTTTCGATGTTTGGGGCATAGACTTCATGGGTCCTTTTCCTAACTCAAATGGGTTCTTGTATATCTTGGTGGCGGTTGATTATGTGTCAAAATGGATTGAAGCAATTGCTACAAGAACTAATGATCACTCGGTGGTGTGTAAGTTTGTTCAATCCAACATTTTTGCCCGGTTTGGTATCCCAAGAGTAATTATTAGTGATGGAGGATCCCACTTTAAAAATTTCAACTTTGGGAAGCTTTTGAAGAGATATGGAGTAAATCATCGAATTGCCACCCCGTACCATCCACAAACGAGTGGACAAGTTGAAGTCTCAAATCGTCAAATCAAGGAAATTCTAATGAAGACGGTACGTGTTGATAGAAAGGATTGGTCGGGGAAGTTAGATGATGCTTTGTGGGCATACCGTACGGCCTACAAAACTCCTATTGGCACAACCCCTTATCGATTGGTGTATGGGAAGGGTTGTCACTTACCAATGGAGTTGGCGCATCGAGCACATTGGGCAATTACTACGGTTAATGCCGACTATGACGAAGCGGGGAAGTTGAGAAAGCTACAATTGAATGAAGTTGAAGAAATTCGAGATGAGGCTTATGAATGTGCATCGGCTTATAAAGATAAACTCAAGAAGGTACACGATGCAAAGTTGAGAAGAAAAACCTTTGAAGTGGGTCAAAAGGTTTGGTTGTACAATTCAAGGTTAAAGATGTTTGCGGGAAAATTGAAGAGCAAATGGATGGGGCCGTATGTTATAAGACGGGTTGGCAAGTTTGGCGATGTAGACATAGAGGAAGAGCAAACAAACAAGATTTTCACGGTTAATGGGCATCGTCTAAAGCCATACTTGGATGGCAACGACATCAATGCTTTGGAGGTCGACAAGGCGGGCTATCTCTTGCGCTCGGTGGAGGATGTACAACTTTAAGAGGCCCAGGTTTGGTAGTGTAAATAGTTAGATTTTATTTTATTTTCTTTGGTGTGTGTTCGAAAACCCGTGTTCGAAACAAGTGTGGGGACGTTTGTGTCGCAAATATATCTTAGCATTGTGTTGAGGACAACACGGGATTTTTGAGGGGGTAGGGTAATTTTATGTTTAAAATTATAGCTTTTGTTTAAAAAAAAAAAAAAATTGGTGTACAGGGGCCACCGTATGATACGGTAGGCACCGTACCATACGGTGGAAATGGGGAAACGAACGGTATGTAGGTACTGCCATACGGTGAGGAAAAAAGTGGCATGTTCACCGTACCATACGGTACCCACCGTATGATACGGTGGGGTCTGGGAGCTGAGAAAGTTCGCGTTACGTATAAAAAAAAAAATGAAAAATACCAAAAAGAAGGTTGTGGTGGAGTTAAAAAGCTTTGGTCTGTTGGGTGAAAATTTGCGATCATTCCTTCCAAAACCATGCATTGGGACAATGCATCCCAAGTGTGGGGATGGGGGAAAATTTTGAAGCTTTTTAAAAAAAAAAAAATTTTGAGGTCAAGTGCAATGTGCGAGAATTGGAACACCTTGATTTTTAACCCCATTAGACACACCGGCAACCCTTAATACCCGTTTCTTTTTCTTGGTGAGAGTTGAAGCCACACTTGTAAATAAATAAAGTTCTTCTTTGAGAGAGTGGCAACGGGTGGGAGTGCATTAGAACTTGTGCTGAAATACAATTTGAATCGTTGATTGGACATGAGTTTAGAAATGATTAGGGCATTAGGTAGCCTCGTCATGAGAGTGCGAGTGTGGGCTTGGGGGGTTGGACCTCATACATTATACATATGAGCATGGTAGCGAGAGGGGCGGGGGTTTGGACATTTAGTTGCCCACTGTTGAGCCTTGAAGCCTATTGTTTGACTACCCTTAAACTAGCTCCCAAAAATCTTACCCAACTTGACCCGGTCTTTTGTGTTTAGCTTTGTGTTAGTAGTATTATTGTAATATGTTAGTATGTTTAGCATGTTTATGTTTATGTCTTTGTTTAGTAAGAGAAAAGAAAAGAAAAGAGAAAAAAAAATGAGAAAAGAAGTAAAAAAAAAAAAAGGGAAAAAGGAAAAAAATTGAAGTCAAGAAAAGAAAGTGAGATTATGTGATGTGTTCGTATATAGTAGTGTCTTTGTGTGCGTGTGTTGTTATGTAATAAAAGACCGGGTAAAGTTTGCGCTACATATATATATCATATTCCCTACCCTACACTTAGCCGAATTACAACCGGAAAGTCCCTTTGATCTAGACTTGTGTCCGTGTTAGGAGGATAATTGATTTAGGTACAAGCTTATGATTGTGCGATTACCCGTTTGCCTTTTGTGTGCCTAGCTTATCTTTGCTAGAACTTGCTTGATACCGAGAGGAGAGATATTGTGAGGGGTGTGTTGAATTGGGGTGTCAAGGATAGGTTAGTACAAGGATTGCACGTTAATCTTGGCTTTGAAATGATCGCTTAGTTGTGAATTGTTTTGTGATAGATTGCTTGGGACAAGCAATGGGTAAGTGTGGGGATGTGACGGGTGGTTCATAGAACACCCTTTTATAGTGCTAAAACACTTATTTTATCCACATTTGTCCATGTTATTGCTTGGAATTGGGTGACTACGGTTACTATGATTGCAGGGGCATTAAGGAGCTAAAAATGAAGAAAAACGCACTTGGGAGCGGACCGGAAACGAGTTGGAGCTTGAAAGAAACAAAAGAAGAAAAATTGGGATTTTTGTCAGGTCCACCGTATGGTACGGTCTCCACCGTACCGTACGGTGAAGGCTGACAAATTTTTCCCACCGTATCACAGTCCCAAATGGCCGTCAGCTTTGCTAATGTCACCGTACCTTACGGTGGCCACCGTAAGGTACGGTGGACTCTGCACATTTTTGTAACTTCCCCTTTAAATGAGTGGTTATTGCAAGACTTTTCACTATCTTCGAATTGGGAACGGTTCTAAGCATCCTAGAGGCGATTTTGGGGCTAGAACAAGGTTGAAGAACATTTCTAATCATTAGGTTATCATCTTTGATTCACATGAACAATAGATTGAAGATTATGATGACCCGTTTGACTATGTTTGGCTAAACCTTTGATGGTCATCCTTGGTGAAGTTTCCTTTGAACTTTCTTATGCTTTTGTCTTAGTATTTCTAGAATAACAATTTGGTATGCTTGCTTGATTGTTATGGTGTTTGAACATTTGATTGTAGTAGTTATTTAATTTATCAATTTCTCATCTTTATTGCATGTTCTTGGTGTTGCTAACAATCGGGATATTGCGGGAAGGATTTGGGTTGGATAATTGAATAATTGGTCATCGGGAAACAACCTCGCATTGTTATAATCCGAGTACTTTGTTCCCTTTTATCACAACACTTGTTCAAATACGAGTTATGTCTATGTAACTCTTTCTAGTTAGACTTTTGGCATAAAAATTCAAGGGAAATGGATCCAGGGATGGTCATTGCTTTCTTAATTTGATAAACACAATCTTATTTCAATTCAGTAATTTAGTTAATTTTCTTAATTCTAAATCCAAACCAACAAACAATATTTGATCTTTATTTTTCTTAGTTGTTAAATAGTAGTGTAATTGCAAAACTTTAATTCTCACATTTTCCATAAACTCCCTGTGTTCGATACCCTTCTTACCACTATTCTAGTTGTAATTGGGAAATTTTACGTGTACCACGACAAGCACGTCATTTTCAAGAAACCACTGCTCAGAGTTCACAAACCACTGACAAAAAGGAACCACAGTTGGTTGAAATCATCCCAACCAATTCAAAAGGTCAAGAAATCAAGGTTACTGAACCCAATGGCAAGAAAATCATTCTTGAAAAGTTGGAAGGTACACCCTCATTTGATGAAATTGAAAAATATCAATTCAAACCAACCTGGTCAGATGAGTGTGATGTCCTTGAAAATTTCAAACCAATGACCTTCAAAACCCCTGATGGTAAAAAGGCACCACAGGCCAAAGTTATCCCTTTGAGAGATCTTCCAACAAATGATCAAACATCTGTTGAAAAGAAGAAAGGAAAAGGGAAAGCCAAAGATAACTTGTTTTGTGATTTTTGTGAAAAGAAGAATCATGTCACCAAAAACTGTTTTCTTCTAAAAGCATATGACATCAACAAAGCAACAAGTTTAAATGATTCTAAAACCAATGAATGTTCAATCTGTAAGAAAAAGAATCACAAAACAAAAGAGTGCTTGTATCTCAAAAATTTTGATGAAAAGATAAAAGAGTACAAGGCTAAAACTCTTGAAAGTCAAGTGGTGAGTACTCCAAAAGGAAAACCCAAACAGACTTTTGAACCAGTCCAAACAGCTGTTACCAAAGGTCTGAACAAAAACTCGGCTCCCAGAGATGTTCAGGTAACAGATGTTCCACCAGCTACCAGACTACCAAGAGGATATGGACAACCAACTTGCCATCGTCTGCCACATGTTTATGAAGAGCCCAAAAGGCCTTCAAAACCAAAAGTGAACAGACATCCTCATGGTTTTCAGCATCTGACAGGAAGTGATCAAACATCTGTTGGACCAAGTATTGACATCCAAGCACTGGCAAATGGTCAATTACAGCTGTTGAACCTAGTCCAAAAGCTAGTTCAAACCACTGATCATTCTCCTCAACTTAAGGCTGAGACATCTAAGAACCCATCCAAAGCCAATTTGGCTTTGGACACTCACCAAAACTAAACTCTTTACTGATGTGCAGGGAGCTTCTGCTTGCTTAGATAGTTTATGGTATGTAGATAGTGGAGGCTCCAGGCACATGACAGGATGTAGAGCCCTTCTTCTGGACTTTCTTGCACATGGAGGGGGTGATATATCCTTTGGTAATGATTCTAAAGGTAAAGTGTTGGGTTCTGGAACTGTCCAAGCAGGGAGGCTTAAGTTTGAAAATGTTAATCTGATAGACAATCTAAAATTTAATCTACTTAGTGTATCACAAATGAGTGACAAAGGATATGGGTCATTCTTCACTAAGAAAACATGTAAGATTGTTGGCCCAGAGGCTGTTGAAAAGATTAACACCATCATTGATGAGAGTAAAGCACAACTTGTTGCTCATAGAAGTGGCAATGTGTATGTAGTTGATATGTTGAAGGATAATCCTATGGCAAATGTCTGTCTGTTCTCTGCTGCCTCTACCAAAGAGACAGAATTGTGGCATAGGAGACTTGGTCACACCAACCTTCAAACTATCAACTCTCTCTCCAAACAAAACCTTGTCAGAGGTTTGCCATCAAAAGAATTCAAATGTGATGAGCATTGTGTTTCCTGCTTAAAAGGAAAACAACATAAAAGCTCTTACAAATCAATTGATGAGTCCAAAACTAGTCAGTGTTTACAATTGTTGCACATGGACTTGTTTGGCCCAGTTAAAATCATGAGTCTAAGAAGAAAGAGATTTTGTCTTGTCATAGTTGATGATTTTTCTAGGTTTACATGGACTTACTTTTTACATTCTAAGGATGAGACTGCAGGTATTTTGAAGGACTTTATCACCAAAGTTGAAAAGCAATATGACTTGCCAGTAAAAGTCTTTAGAAGTGACAATGGAACAGAGTTTAAAAATAAGGAGTTGGATGATTTCTGTGTGTCAAAAGGGATTGTAAGGCAGTACAGTATCCCAAGAACACCAGAGCAAAATGGGGTGGTTGAGAGAAAGAACAGAACTCTCATTGAAGCTGCAAGAACAATGCTAGCAGATTCTGGTTTGCCACTGTCCTTTTGGGCAGAAGCTGTAAACACTGCTTGCTATGTTCAAAACAGAGTTTTAATCAACCCAAGACATCAAAAGACTGCTTATGAAATTTTGTTCAAAATCAAACCACTGATCTCATTTTTCAAAGTCTTTGGCTGCCCATGTTTCATTTTAAATCTTAAAGATTCCATTTCAAAATTTGCAGCCAAAGTAGATTGTGGATATTTTCTGGGGTATTCTTCTACTGCCAAGGCCTATAAAGTGTTTAACACAAGGACCAAGACAATAGAAGAAACTCTGAATGTGAAGTTCAATGAACTTTCATCTTTAAAAATCCCAGCAAACCCTGCTGAGTTATTTGATTTGGATAAATTCAAATTTGAAGATATTACTGTCAAAACTAACAGTGCAGGTATTCCACAATCTCCACAGCAAGACTACAGAGTAGATGTTGTGATTCCAGATCACTACAAAGTCTATCCTGCATTAGAGGAAGCAGTAGTTCAAAACAACTGTCAAAACTCTGTCACAGCTGAGTCAGCCACTGTTGGCCAGTCCTATCCCCAAACCACTGATTCACCTGTTGCATCCACTGCTCAATCATCTGTTGACAAAAGTCAATCATCTGTTGACAACAGTCAAACATCTGTTGACAAAAGTCAGTCCAATTTTACACCACTTGGACCCATTCCTCCACCACCATTCCAAACATCTGTTGACACTACAAAAGTGCAAACAGTTGTTATGCCAACAGAGTCACCAAACCTCTGTCCTTCACCTCAAAATGCCATCATACCATATCAGGGATATCTAATCTACCTAAGAGCTCATCCACCAGATCAAATCATTGGCAACATCAGAGAAGGTGTGCTCACAAGGAGCCAATCCTCAAATATCTGTCTTTTTGCAGGCTTTCTTTCCCTCACACAACCAGTCAAGTACCAAGAGGCACTGAAAGACAACAGTTGGGTGGAAGCTATGCAAGAAGAGCTCCTTCAGTTCAAAAGACAACAAGTATGGGAACTTGTACCACTGCCTAAGGATGTTTGTCCAATTGGCACAAAGTGGGTCTTCAAAAACAAAACTGATGAAAGGGGTATAGTTGTCAAGAATAAGGCCAGGTTAGTGGTTCAAGGCTTCAGACAAGAAGAAGGAATAGACTATGATGAAACCTTTGCCCCTGTAGCAAGGTTAGAATCTATCAGACTGTTCCTAGCCTTTGCTGTCAACCACAACATCAAGGTGTATAAGATGGACATCAAATGTGCCTTCCTATATGGCAAAATTCAGGAGGAGGTCTATGTATGTCAACCACCTGGTTTTGAAGACACATTCCATCCTGAGTATGTCTACAAGCTTAATAAAGCCTTGTATGGACTGAAACAAGCACCAAGAGCCTGGTATGAAACTCTCTCCACCTTTCTCTTATCCATTGGTTTCACAAGAGGTAAAATTGATAAAACCTTATTTTTAAAATGGAAAGGGAAAGACTTAATGATTGTTCAAATATATGTGGATGATATCATTTTTGGATCCACATGTAACAAAATGTGTGAGGAGTTTAGGGAAATCATGACAGCAGAGTTTGAAATGAGTGCTATGGGTGAACTTCAGTGTTTCCTTGGTCTCCAAGTGAAGCAACTGCAAAATGGCACATTCATTCATCAAAATAAATATGTGAAAAACTTGTTAACCAAATTTGAGATGATTGATTGTAAGCCATGTAGTACACCCATGAGCACAGTCAAGCCACTCACTGATGATGACAAAGATGAACTGGTTGATCAAACACACTACAGATGCATGATTGGGTCTTTATTGTACTTAACAGCATCCAGGCCAGACATTATGTTTGCAACCTGTGTTTGTGCAAGATCCCAGGCTTCACCTAGAAAGTCAAACCTTATTGCTGTGAAAAGGATATTCAGATACCTAAAAGGTGCTCCCACACTTGGTATCTGGTATCCTGCTAATGGAAACATTGAGCTTTCAGGTTATTCAGACAGTGACTTTGTTGGCTGCCACACTACAAGGAAGTCCACATCTGGAGGGTGCCAGTTCCTAGGGAATCCCTTAGTTTCATGGCAAAGCAAAAAGCAAGCAGTTGTTTCAACTTCAACAGCTGAGGCTGAATATATTGCTGCTGCAAGCTGTAGAGCCCAACTCATGTGGCTTCAAAATCAACTACTGGATTTTGGGATAACTGCACTAAGGACTCCACTCATGTTGGATAGTCAAGCTACTGAAAATATCATCAAGAATCCAGTTTCTCATTCAACCACAAAGCACATAGACATCAGACATCATTTTGTCAGAGATAGCTATGAAAAAGGTTTGATTACTCTGCACCATGTTCCAACAGAGGATCAGTTGGCAGATGTGTTGACAAAAGCTTTAGACACATCTACCTTCACAAATCTGATCTCTCAAATTGGAATGTTAAACATGGATTAAAACAACAAAAATGTTTTCAATAAAAACATTAAAATGTTTTCAGAAAATCAATTTTTCCTTAAAAAATAGCTCATTTGGTTGAAAAATCTGTTTTAAACCACTGATCAGATAAAACAACCACTGTTTCATTCAATCCACTGTTGGTTGAAAAACCTGTTTCAAACATCTGATCAGATAAAACAACTGTTACTCCATCAGTCTTTTGGTTAAACAACAGAGGTTGGCAACAGACTTTTACAAGAATTGACGGATAGAGTTCAAACCATTGAAACCTCTGTTGCTGACATCAAAACAGATGTCATGTCAATATTGGAAACCTTGGCAAACTTTACCAAGAGTCAACCATCCACCTCTGATATTGCTAATGAGCTATGGAAATCTGTTTCCCCCATCATCATAGCTCACAGAAAATTAGCAGATCAGACACAAGAGACTTACATGACCTTGATCAGAAATATGGTGGATGCCAGGTTCAATGACACCAAGGCTGATATCAAGGTGATCAAAGACCATTTGCTGAAGACTACTGGCTCTGCCCCTACCACAATCCTCAGAGATGAAGATGATGATGAATTCACAGCTGATGATGACAAAAAGGGGGAGAGTGGCAGCGATAGGCTGCCAAAACTGAATCCATTTGGTGCACCACCCTCTCAAAAGGGTAAGCCAACTGCTGACAAACCAGAGTCTACCAAATCAGCACCACAAAAACAACAACAACAACCAAGTGCTCAAACCTCTGCTGTTACTGAACCAGCCAAAACCAGCAAAGCAAAGGAAGTTGATACCTCTGCCAATGAAAAGGCTGATAAGGCTGCTGAAGACAAGCTTAAAAGGGCTGATACTCTGGAAGTTAAAGCAGAGAGGTTAATTCAGCTAAAGAAGGAACAACAGCAAGAAGTAGAAGATGTGAGTTCCTCAAAAAGAAAGAAAATCTCAGCAAAACATACAAGGAAACCACCATCAAAACTATCTTCTGAAACCACTGATGCTGAAACCCCTGTTACCACAACCACTGCCACCAAAACCACTGCCACCACAACCACTGCTACCAAAACCACTGAAACCAAAACCACTGCCACCAAAACATCTGTTCCTGCCAAACCAATCACTACACAATCAACTACCAAACCAACAACCAAACCAACCATTACACAATCAACAATCAAACCTACCACAACACAACCAAAAACCCAAACACTTGTTGGTTCAACAAAAGGACCAACAGAGGTTAACCCAACCACTGCTACATCTTCACCTTCACCAAAGATCTTGTACAGCAGAAAAAGGAAATCTACCTTTGTTGTACAAGATGAAAACATTCACACCACACCACCTAACACCCCATTCACACAATCCACACCTGTTCAAGCCATTCCACTCTCATCATACTCACCTCACACCTCACAGTTCAGATCCCATAGACCACCACCAACCATCACACCATTGGCTGAGAAGTATCCTCTTGAACTTGATTTACTCAAGGGGGAACTTCAATCCTTCTATAATACTGATCAGCCATCAGAGAGATCCTTCCCTTCTCTTAAAGATTTTCCTGTTCCTCTCAACATTGATACCTATCTAAAGTACAAGAGTGAACAGGCAGATGCCATCATAAAAGAGAAGTGCAAAGGGAAGGATGGCAGGAGTGCTCAGGGCATCCATTCAGCAGAGCTTAGCAAATTGAGAAGGATTGAGGATTTTGCTAAGACCCTGAGCAACTCCATGTCCTCCATGCCTCTCAGCAAAGATATGGAAAAAGAGGTTAGGGATTCTCTTCTAGAACAGATCTTGGCCACCATGCCTTACAAAGCAAACAAGAAACAGTTTGCAGGCTGGACCACCCATGCACTTAGAAAAGAATTGATCAGGATTGAAGACATGGCCAAGAATCCTCCATCAAAGGTCTCTGCCCCTGATTTCAGCAAAGGGAGAGATCCAGCTAGAGCTCTCAAGTTTAAAAGGATGAGACAAGAGATAGTAGCTGCTAAGTATGGAGAGATGAAGTCTGTGGCAAGATGGTCTGAAATCAGATTAATTGAAACTTACAAGAAGCTGGAAGAGAACAGAAAGACAGACCCTACCTTGCCAAGAAAACCTATCTATGATGATGAGCCCAAGAGACCTCTACAGGCCTTTACTCTTGACAGCCTACTGGAAACTTCTGATCTATCTATTGCTGCAAGAAGACAGTTCAAAAAGCAGAAAGAGATGACAGAAGAAGAACAAAAACAGTTTGCTGATACATTTGTAAAAAAGGGTCTAATCAACCAAATCCGTTATTTCTCTGATCCAACCACAGAGAGACTCAGAGAACTCATAGGAAGACCTCCATCTCCAAACTCATCAAAAATAAAGATGCATCACAGCCATTCATCTGATTCTAAAATTCTAAAATGGAAGTCAAATAAAGACACCCATGAATTGACCTTGCTCAGATCAGATGGAAAGATTCAGAAGCTCAGTATGGATGATGCACATGGCCTGTGTGCTGAAGATCTTCAAACACTGCTGAATCTAGAGCTGGAAAGAGATGCTGAAGACCTCTTCTCTTTGAGCTTTGAATTACAACTCAAGGGCCAAATAAGAGAAAGTCTGATGAGGAATAAAGATCAAGAATAAAGCTAAGTTTTGGCATCATCTGTTCTAGGGGGAGATTGTTGGGTCTGCTGACCTGGAGAAGAACAGATGATTAGAAAGCCAAAATATTCTATCTTTTGATCCTTTGAATAAAACAGTTGATACAAGAAGCTTTCCCCAAAAGACTGTTGACCCTAACAACTGCTACACCAAACAACTGATAAAGACAACTGCTGCTGCTGAAAGGTCTGCTGAACAAACGACTGATAGACAAAGGTCTGATGAAGAAACAACTGTTGATCAAGTACTGAAGAACAAAGGTCTGTTGAACCAACAGCACTTTGGTTCAACAGATGATAGAGACCATCAGAGCTTTCCTTTACAGTGTTTTGTATTAACAGAGTTTTCAATGTAACAGTAGTTATAGTTAGCAAATGTTAAATGTTGTTAGTCAGTTAGAGGTCGCTGTCTTAGGTGACGTCAGCAGTGATCATCAGAGGTTTAGTTTAGTCTATAAATAGAACAGTGAATGTACTGTTCTATTCATCACTCGTCATTCTCTTAAGACAAACATTCTCTGAGTGATCAGGCTGAGGGGGAGTTTATTGTACGATTGTAATCTTTCAACTTAATGAAAGCATTCGATTAAAAACAATTATTCTCCTGTTTTGATTTATAGTTTATTCCGCTGCACTTTCCATTTATATCTCACTTCACTTATTTCATATTTGTCTAAACAATCAAAACAAAGAAACTCATATCCTAACAAAATGGCATGTGACTTGCATGTGCATATTTTTTGACAAAATTACCCCTCCCACTTGTTTAATCCTTTGACACATGTCATTTTCTAGTGGCTTCTCACCCTTCTCATTTTTTATAGCCTTTGTAGAATAACGCAACCCATTCTTACAAGTTTCAAGGTTAATTTTGAACAATATTTAAAATATAGTACTAAAAGAAACATTATCATCAAATGAATTTCCTACGGGACATTTTCTAGAAATACCATTTGGATACTCTTTTTGTCATTTGAATTTCGCCGGATGTCTTTGGACCAATTCAAAGGGTATAAAGTATATTCTCGTGCTCTTTTACGTGTTTATTTATTACCCACATTACAATTTATTAATCCACCTTGTCTACTTTCTTTACTCGTAACATACAAATTAGTCACTAAGATAGTCGTTGTTACAACTTACAACTTTCGGTAGTCATCTAAAATTAACATACATAAAAAGGGTTAGCGGGTCACTTTTCCGCCTCTTTTAACATCTTTGCATACGCTTAATGCATATCATACAACAAAGTCACAACCTTATACGACTATCTACCTCTCATACAACAAAGTCACAATCTTATAGACATCCTTGTTGAAAATAACTAACTTTAGTGCTGGAAATTTAGAGACCTTGTTGAAAATAGCTACCTTTAGTGTTGGAAATTTAGGGTACCTTGTTTAGTTGTATTTGGATATGGAAGTAGCCACATCATCCATTTGGTTGATTGTTGGATTTAGAGTTGGTTGGCGGTTATCGTATTTATCACCTCTACTTCAACTTTTTTCACAAACGTTAAACAGACGATTGGAACTAGAGGTGTACGAAAATATCCGATCCGAACTATCTGATATTCGAATCCGAAACTATCCAAAAATTGACAATCGGATAAACAAATTTTCTGATTCAGATTCAGATAGTGATTTTAGAAATTTCAGATATTCAGGATATCCGAAATATCATAAAACTTTTGAATTTATTTTTATCGGATATCCGAAATTTATATGCGTAGTTTTGAAAATAACTGATTTTGAACATATAAAAAGAATAAAATAAAAAATATCACAAAAAATAGGAAATTCGGACATCTGAAATTTCGGATACGAATTCAAATAGTGAAACAAGGATATTCGAATTTTTGAATATCTTATTTTGAACACCCCTAACTGGAACCCGCTTGTGTCAATGTCCATGTATCTCAAGATATACCAACATGTTGGGTTTCTAAAGGAAAATAATGAATAGCAAGTGATTGTTCTCTAACCATGCAATTTCCTCTTCTTCTCTAATCAATTAGCCTCCCTCTCTTAGGGGTCGAAATGAATTGAGTCACTCGTGAGCATTGTAAGCTACTTGAGACCGACTCACTAAAAAATGGAATACACCTGAGCGTAAATGAGCCTGAGCTAGGATTGAAGCTTAACATACTGAAATTGACTGGACTCGCGAGCTTAAACTATTTCATTATTTATATAAACGTAACAATTTGTATTTTATATAATTAGTTCATATCAAATATTAAATATTATTACATATAAAGTAATAAAAAACATTACTAATAATTCATTATATATGTATGTTTGCATACAAATAAAAATACCAAATAGATAATCAATGAGCTGAACTCGAGCCTTAAAAGTCATTAGCGAGACAATCTCAAGCTTTAGATAAAGAGTTCGAAACAAGTCGAGGTTTGCTAAACTCATTTATACTTGTACCCTCTACCAACATATATAAAATAAAACGATAGGTTTAGTTTTAACCTTATTTTAACTAATCAAAAATAAAACCAAGGTGATTATGACCGGCTCAAAATGGGCGGACAGGAACCACACAAATCATTAGTTCGGTACATGTGAACCACTTTGTTTGAAACATACCGTTTCTGACGATTTTCGGTTGAACCGGTAAACAGTTTCAGCAATCGATCTAGGATTTAATGATTTTTTTATATATTTTGAGGAGAGAATATCGTGAAGAGTTACACAATAAGTAGAGAAAATGGGGGATAGAGAGGATGTCAGGGTAACGAAGCTTCTTTATCATTCTAAATATATTTAACTTTGTTATATGCTTACAAATCATTTTCATTAAACATGTCATCAACATGTCTTTATGCCCGGTCAAAACTGTAAACATGTATAGCGATGATCGTTGATCGCTAATCGGTTAGGCGGTTGTAGTGGTTATAATATGAAAGCTAGTGCTTTGGACCTAGTTTTTCTTCTTTTTATTTTGCGCTTTTTGCTACGAAGGTTGACCCAATAACGGGTTGCCAGGGATAGCACTTACCAGATAACAGTTCCAAAAGAGAGACTATTTGCATATATATGGTTGAAGGGATAGGGTCCCAATTCCTAGCGCGAAGACATACCCTACCCCACAACATCGTTGACCCACAAGGCCAAGTATTTAAAGACAACAAACCTCCGCGGAGCCCAAGACCTGCAAAGCCACACATAGAGTGCAATCCATCCGCACAAGACCCATCGCCTAACTCAGTGATGGTTTGCCGCGGATCATTCACAACCAGACGCGTGTCAGTGCGAGCCCGCCAGGTCTAAGCGCCAACAAGGAGGGTGCAGCTCCTCTTATCTCCACTTGCTGCATTCAACACCTTTGTGTCAGGCGTCACCTCAGGCGACCTTCAGAAGGAGCAGACTGACACGGACTGACGCCGCCTAACACACTCTGACGCGGGAAGAAAAGGAAGCACATGCAGCCACTCGCAACGTGCCACGTGGATTGTTGGCAGGGCGGTCCCCCTTTCTCTCTCTCCTGGATTTATTACATTCAGTTTGCTTATGAATTCTTTAGTAACTCGGGCCCAAGCCCATCGTCATGGTTATGGGTCAATGGTAACCGGCCCATGTACTCCCTATATAAAGGAACTCACACCTCCTTTGTTTAAGATCTCACTCATTCTTTCGAATATACACATACAACCTACCGGGCCAAACACCATTTTTGTGTTTGCTATCACGAGTCCTTGTGACTTTAGGCAGTCGTCTCCTTTCATAAGGCCCACAATTTCTCTTTTACTGTTTTACATGTTTGGATCCAGCCACGGTGTGGAGCAAAGAATTATATCATACAGCAAGCACGAGTTTATCAACACACATAACTCCTGTGAGGTAAGCTCAATACTCTTATACTCGTTTTTTCTTCAATGGTGATAACTGATAATGTTCGAATTATCAGTCCTAAAAGCAGGCGCAATATCACTCCTAAAAGCTGTTACTGAAAACCATATAATCCATAAAGCCATATGACATATTTTTCCAAATATGGAGTAACATGAAGTAGCAAACGAACCCTTTATTGTTTCTTTTGTATTTTTCGGGATCTAAGCATAAACTTGTTCCGGTTGAAAGGCTTCTTGTTACCGGATAAACTTACAGTGAGCATACGCGGGGTTGGTAACTGTTGACACGTTACTAATAAGATTACGAGTTTTTAATTGTTATTGCTAAGTTATTTACTAAATAAGTCGTGTTCAAATTGATGTGTTTAACCCTTTCAGTTAAACAGGTCCTGTTTAGGTTTACCTGGCCAACACGTCTAATTAAACATACCGATCCACCAACCAACCCGTTTAAAGTGAACTAAGAGTTTGGTAAAGTCAACCCATATATGACCCGTTTAACCCATTTATTACACAACTTGTCAACCCGTATATGACCCCGTTTACCACGTTTGCAACTTAATTATAACCCATTTACAAACCACCAAACCGTTTGAGTTGTTTAGATAAATGGATCACATTGGTCATGTTTGGTTACCCAATTTTAAGTGTCAAGTATACTTGATTTCTTTGAAATGAAACTGGAAATAAACAATGAAAAAAACCCACAAGAACACAAAAAGTAGACGTGGTTTTGTCGATTGGTATGATCGGCCTGCATCCATAAGCCGGAAACAATGATTGCTTTCTACATTGAACGGTTTTCACATATTACATCATAAATATGATAAACATAAGATCCTAACAAGCATCGAACACGGTATGATACAAGATAAAATCTTTAATCACAATAGTATTGATAGTGCGGGTTAAGTTATCCTACACAGTGTAAAAAAGTGAGAAGGGTCAAAAGGATACAAAAACCACAATGGATCACGAATACAGCACAATGCGTCACAAAATATAATACAATGCCGAAAATTATAACATAATGCTGAGGGAAAAAGACAGTTTCTGAAATGACACAGTGACGAAAATAAAAAGACACAATGTCAGAGAAGAATACATAATGATATAACACACATTCTAAGAACTACAAACTAAAATTCCAAAAAAAGCGAAAACCTAAAACCTAAGATCGTAGAGTTCGATGAGACGGATCCAATATCACTTGGATAAGTTCAATCAGAATTTGTTGATACCCTTCCTACGACTTGCTATTTTTTTCACTATGTATTTGATCTTAACCCTTCATGGTGCACATGTGCTACTTAAAGAACCCGCAATCTCATCTACTTCTATGAAATTCCACTTCATGTTAGAGATGAGCATTTCGGTATCAAATACCGAAAACGAAACAATCCCGATACCAAAAATACCAAAAATACCAATACATGTTCATTTTCAGTATCAAGTTTTGGCGAAAATCGCTATCGGTATTTTCAGTTTGGTAGCGGTATTTTACCTTAAAATACTAATACCGTACTAGTACCGTATCATATATTTTCGTTATCGGAACTAAGTTGTCGTAAAAATCGCTAATTTTAGTATCGGGAACGATTCTATACCAAAATCATCCCTATTTAAGTCGTGTCTCAAATAATAGGTCGGGTCAATATCCATTGGATTCTGTCTTATAATTCCAAGTGTCACCTATACTTTCTTTAAAACCCACAAACTTACTAGGCTGGCCACTAGGATTCTTGGTGAAAACACAAAAACTTGTTAAAGCCCATAAACCAAATGGTAGTGAGTTTGGGCCTTTAAGGCTCATCATACAAATCCTAAACTCGATGGTAGAGCCGAGGTTTAAAAGAACCAGCTACGAAACCAAAATCGATTAGGAACCGGCTGGCAATAATGGGTACCGAAGGGTTGAAACTGGTCAAACCCGATATTTGACCTTTTCAGACCGGTTCCAACCGAACCCATTTGGGAAAAAAAATATGATATTGTACACTTCTAGCCGGTATGTTGTTTATTATTCATTGATGTTAGACCTTTTAGCACAAAACGTAATATACTAAGAAATATACATTACAATTTTAAAAAATACAAAATTATACGACAATTATATATACTAAATTACTTTGTCGAATCGTAGATAAGAATAAGCACGTCGCAAAGGTATATTCAAAATTAAAAAAAAAACGTTATGTTATGTTATGTTATTAAAATAATAAAAAGGGTAAACGACGCCACGTTACACAAAAAAAATACAAGAGATAGCTTTGATAACCTGCACGCTTCTACTGTTCACAACTAGATTTTGACTCAAATTTATATTTAGACATAGATAAAAATAAGTACATAACAAGCGAACGAAGATGGTTCCTAATCGATTCTGGTTCCGGAACTGATTTTTTTTACACCTAAATTCTGCCATCGACTTTTGGATTTGTATGATAAGCCTTAAACGCCCAAACTCTCAACTTTCTGGTCTATAACTTGGGCTTTAACAAGTATGGGTTTTCAGCAACAACTTTAGCAAAATATAGGATATATACGGAAAATAAGGAGTATAGAAGGTAGGGGTAAGTATAAAAACGAAAAAAGAATTTTATGTTATTGCTTAAAAATATTAAATAGCGTTATTTTCATCATGGTCATGACTTTCATATGAGTGACATAATGTCATACTGCCTAATCGGCAGCCTAGCCAAAGTCTGCCACAAACTACGTTGTCTTAACCGGTTTCGCGCTGGTATATCAGACTTTGTTACGACGTTCCCCCGGAAACCATACCGCCTCCATACGAGTTTCCTTACTGGAGTAAGAGCCGGGTGAAAACCAGGGTGCGGCTCATAATCGAACACTCCTCGGTGCGCTTGTCACCATTATTGCCGAATGCCGCAGAAAATAATGAGGAGAGTGAGAATCGAACCTGAGTCACAAAGAGCACCAAGTCTTTTCCCAACCACTACACCATTAACTCACTTACTTCATCATATGATCATAAATGCATGATTGTTATATACTTACTTTAATTTAAATTATTTATTTATAATACTTTGAAGACTAAAAATCTTTGTAAACTATCTAAAAAATAATGGCATGTTTGGAAAACCTAAAACGACAAGGACTTCAACAATGTTTCGTATAAATAGCTAGAACAGTGGAAAATATCAAGGAAGATTTGTTATGTATGGATAAAGAATAGATCAAAATGTGGTGAGTTAAACGGGGAGAAATAGTGTGATTTTGATGTTCGCCAATATAATCTTGTAACATGTTGTTTGTTCAGGTGTTGCAGCTTATTGATAGCCGTTTATTTTACAAAATTACGTTGTCAAAAATATAAAAATAAGATTATCTATCTATTTCATGGGGGAAGGATAGAAGTGGTCAGGGGTCCCCCCACCACTGTTTTTTCTCGCTAGTGTAAATGTGATAGTATTTCGCCTGAAGATTTTATACATATTGAGTCGTCGTCCCCCTCGCCACCAATATATTTAAACAATCGTGAATATTATACTATCATGTGAAAACGGGTACGAGCAATGTGTAAAATGTAGGATAGTAGTAGGTAATAATCAATATAAAGATATATGGATACAAAGAAAATGATTTTGTATGAGCCAATGGGTGAAGAGGATGCACGTGCGGCCAGCCCAAGATCGTCGAGTAAAAAGATACCATGCACGTGGCTTACTAGTCAAAGGTCAAAAGCCACAACTATTGAACACTACGAACCCTAAACTTTTAACATAAAATAATTTAATTTACACATTTTTCATATTAAATAATAAGAAATTACAGCACATAATACGCCGTAGATAAGAAGAATGACGACGAAAAGGAGATGCATCCACCTGACAAAATCTATAATTCTTCCTTCCATTTGAATATTTGCTTAAATACATCAATCAATAATTGTTACACGTATTTAATAATATATACTGTATGTATACACTGCAGGATTATTTCAGAACTTAACTTATCTCTGCCTATCAAATATCGGTTCTATGATTCATACACCCTGTGACGTCACATTCTGGGGGTGTGACATCACATTTTGAGGTATGTGACAACCTCTTATTGGTATGTGATATGGGCCAGGGTGTATGAATCCTAAATAGGGGGTGTATGAATCCACAATCCCATTATTTGATCAAATCTAGAAAAGCTTTGATGAGATTTTAGTACAAGAAGATGGGAGCGGTATGTGGTTGAGTTTGTCTAGAAGAGGTTGTTGCTTATCGGTAGGAGCCTCGTTCGTGATATAATGTCATGCATGAGTAGGGGGTTTTACCATAATAGGCATTGGGCGGTGGATTTCCCTATAAATTGATGAAGAAACACGAATCCTAGATTGTCGGGTTAACGCCAATCTTGGTAGTGATTCCACAAGGTTTTGATAAAAAAGTATGTTTGTAAAACGTGATAGGTCTAAGGACAAGACCAAGGATGTTTAGAGACAACAAGTTAGAAGAGCCGAGCCTCTAAATGTTAGCAAATAAACAAGAGTTGGAAAAGTACGATGTGCTCGTAGTCTTTTCTATGAAAGTGTTCGTGAATATCGGATGCCAATAAAAGGGGAAGGATCTCTCCTTTTATAGTACCTCGATATACGACTTTCTTAACCCGTCCTCTACCCTTGATGGGGCCCGGCCCATGTAGAGGTGCCTCTAGGTTTCCGGCCCAAGTCCTTAGGCCCAATAGTGCAAGTGGCTTTGATAAAAAAGAGGGGAAGGGGGGGATGTTACCGTCCTGGTGTAAATATACGTGGCGACCGTCGATTGGACGCTGGCGGGCGGCAGACACATGGCGTCCGAACTATTGGCTGTAACAGGGTGGTGAGTAATCATCCCCTTCTAGAAGAACCTGAGACAAGTTGGAAGGTTGCAAAAGTCTTAACGAAGATATCTTGGCTGGGAGGCTGCCACGCCATCGTCCTTTCCGATTGTCAGGTCGTGCGCATCCATTGATTGGCTGGAGAGTCTGACGGGCAACCTGCAGCGTCAGGAACAGTTGCCTGGGGCAGGAGTGTGTGTCTCGAGGCTGCCCCATAAGGCATCTTTGTAAACGTGTTGGTGAAGCTTTGTCTATCTTGTCGAAGAAGCTTCATGGTGTGTCAGTCCCGCTGACATAAAACGGGCGGATAAGTCTGCGTCATCTGTTAGATGGACGCTAGCCTGTGCGCCGACGTAAAACGGTCGGGTGAGTCTGCGTCATCCGTTAGATGGACGCTAGTCTATGCGCTGACGTAAAACGGGTGGGTGAGCCTGCGTCATCCGTTAGATGGGCGCTAGTCACCCCGTTTACGTAAAGCGAGCATAATGTTTTTAGCTTGTGGTATGGTACTTGCTGACGCTTTGTTACCATATCCCTTCAATTGATGACAGGTCGGATCACCAACGCTGTCTACGATCGCGGACGTGGATTACCTTTTGGCTATGGAAGTACTCAAGTGGCCGGAGTTTGTTGGAAGTTTAAGAAAAAAAAAATTAGTAAATAAATATGAGTAAAATATAGAAAGAAGCTTGATTGCACTATATGTGTTTGATTAAATGTGTCAGTATTTAGAGATAAATCCAACATTATAGGTTTACAATGAACCAACACATATGTAGATATGCAAAATAATTGTGTATTTCATACTTATTAATATACCTACACATGTGCACCCTTATATTTTTTTTATTTGCATACTCATACTTAAATAGTTTTATTATTATTATTATTATTATTATTATTATTATTATTATTATTATTATTATTTGTGAATCAGTATAACTACACTTATGTAGGCACTAACATAAAAACTCTAATACACTATTATTGTATAACTAAGTGTATAGGCTATAAAAGTATGTCAATGTTATTGATTATTCACATGTGTAGGTAAGTAAAAAAACGCAAACATACTATTAAAAGTTAAAACAATATGCATACAATGTGTACGTATGTAAAAATTAAGAAAAAAAAAAACACATACACACGCACACATTATTAAACAATAACCTACATATATGTAGGTCACGTTGATCATATCAGTTTTAAAACCAGACAACTTTAAACAAGTTCTCTAAAAAGATGTAAGACGACTAACATCAATTTAATTGCATTCATACAATCATACATTAAAATTAATTGAAGTTGTTTAGGATGTTGAAGAGGGATCAAATGAAGAAGAAAGAGGAAGTACAAGGGACAATATATAAATACAAGTAGTTTGAATGATGACCACAAATGCACGTGTGAGATATCACGTGGTGGACTAGAAGGTCGCAAAAACAAAAAGGTGAACGGGGCAAAAACGAGTAAAATGCGATGTGGTCGGGTAGGATCGAATCAGCCCCGAGTCCAAGAAAGTGGTTTTGGGGGCATGCACGCCAACGTGGGTTCCGCCGTTCCGGATCCCACTAAATGCTACCAATGTTTAGTAAACTTAGTTATGTTTTTACTTTAATTGTTGTAGTGCTTTACTTCATTGTTATTGTGTAGATGATTTAAAAAGGAGTTAATTATACACATAGTCTTTGTGGTTAACCATAACACATTTGAGTATTAAGAATGTACAGTGTGGAGGCGTGGAGTTTGGCATGGGGCAAGTGAGGAGGGTGAGGTGTCGGCTTCGGGTTAGTTGTTGAAAGAAGTAACTATTGGTTCCCCCAATGATTACCTTTTAGTAATTTTAAAGATAAAAAAATTACCTTAATATATCAAACCCATACCATATTTACCCCGCACCATTTCTAACATTATTCTCAAATCAAACCCATAACATTTTTTTACCCCATACCATGTCGACATCGTTAGCGAGGAGGAAGAAATCGCCTTAACATTGGGTTGGCTAAACGTCAAGGATAATACTAGAGTTTCGACCACATTCCGTGTAGTCGCACAGTTTTTGGTTAAAGTTTTAGCTGAATTTCGTGAGCTTGTTGGTGGTGACACACACTGCTGTAGCGATTCACTCAACCTTAAGTGCTTGGATATCAAAGCTAAGTGTGAATACTTTGAAGCAATGTTTAAAGCAAACACAAAAGAAGACCCTGATCAATCAAAAAACATTGCAATAAAACACCTGTCATCTAAAGACACTTCCAAAGATGCATCTAGTGAGTTGAAGCATAACCTAACTACGTTTATGAAGTTGATGATCAACGTATCTTTCGTTGACCATAAGTATGAAGAGGGAAACCAACATTGAACCATTGAATGGTTCTGAATTACCCCTACTCATTCCAGAGGTGGAAAGGTAGTTCAAACGTTTTCTTGGTTTAAAACATTTTTATTTGGGAAAATGACCAAAATAGCCCGTTGACCAGGTGTTTTGCAAAAATAAACCTCTGACCCCTCTTTGGAGAGACGGGACACGGCTCCCAAAGAGCCTGAACCGTCTCCAAAGAGGCTTCCCATTTCAGCCAACAGAGGACCGCCACGTGTCGTTGTTGATCCCGAGACAGACCTTTCTCTCTCCTGAACCCCCTTTCTCTCTCCTGAACCCCCTTTCTCTCTCCTAAACCCCCTTTCTCTCTCCGGTTGCCACTCACCATTAACGAGATTCACTAAACAATCACCAATCCTTACCCTCTTCTGTGAGCCTTTATCAACCACCATTATCATCAGGTCTCAACACCCATTCCATCACCGAACCCAGTACTCGACTACCACCACAGTGAACCACAATTAACCACCATCGATCATCATCTTCCACCGATTAATAGAAAATAGGTGTGGGTTTGGGGGGTTTTTGTGTTACCTCAGTTTAATAGTAATCTGGTGAAGAAGACGCCGCCGCCGCTGTCGTGTCTCTGCCCTGCTCCGTCGTCGAGCAGTGGTGGTTGACCGGACGGTGGCTCCTCCTCCTTCCGTCTCTTCCGGCTCCCTCTCTCTCTCCTCTGTTCTCTCTCTCGATCTGCGTTTCTCTCTCTCAATAATAGTCAGGAGGAGTTGTAGAGGTGAGGAGGTGGTTTGTGGGGAGCGGCCGCCGGAGCTCCGCCGCTGGCGGTGGCCGGAGGTCCTCCACCTTCCTGCTCTCTCTCTCTCTTACTTCATACAGTTGCAACCGGAGAGAGAAAGGGGGTTTAGGAGAGAGAAAGGGGGTTCAGGAGAGAGAAAGGGGGTTTAGGAGAGAGAAAGGGGGTTCAGGAGAGAGAAAGGGGGTTTAGGAGAGAGAAAGGGGGTTCAGGAGAGAGAAAGGTCTGTCTCGGGATCAACAACGACACGTGGCGGTCCTCTGTTGGCTGAAATGGGAAGCCTTTTTGGAGACGGTTCAGGCTCTTTGGAAGCCGTGTCCCGTCTCTCCAAAGAGGGGTCAGAGGTTTATTTTTGCAAAACACTCGGTCAACGGGCTATTTTGGCCATTTTCCCTTTTTATTTTTCGGTTGTACATTTTAAGTTACTGATACTGGATAACCAGGGCAATGTTATGAACACCACACTTAACGTGGTGTATAAGGAAACTTTTTTAATGATATTTGATGTAATCCTGTTTGTTAAACTATGTGTTCACATGATATTTAACCTAGTAATAATAATATTCTAAAGTGCTTTGTTTATACTATTAAAAGGTATAAGAAAAACATTAAAAGGGAAAAAGAAAAGAAAAAAAAGACATATGAACAGGATGTACGCATGAAGGACAAGTGTGTGAATACAGTTAAAGTGGCAAGGTTATATTAGTCAACAAAATACGCAATAAATCGGTTGATCTCATCACAAACTTATTCAGATTTGGTATTTATAAACTTTGGTATTTTTAAACTTCGTAACGTATTTATTTATGATATACCAACAGTATAAAATTATTATTAAATCATATATTATAAATAATATTTATATAATTATCTATATATTAACAGAAAGCAGTGGCGCAGCATTGTAGGGGCGGGGAGGGGCGGCCGACCCCCCCGGATTTTCGCGCAAAAGTTCCGATTATATAGTATTCTTATAGAAAATTTTGAAAATATAGGGTTTCGACCTCCCGAAACTGGTTTTTGACCCCCCGAAACTAGTGACTCCCGACCTCCCGAACCTTCGGGTCAAGCTTCGCCACTGACAGAAAGACACTTCAAGTGTCTTTCTATTAATATATATATTGGCCACTAACTTTTAGGTTTATTTTATTTCCTGTCACTAACTTTTAGGTTAACTTTATTTTCTTCTAATTTGATCACCAAACTTAGACCAACAAAGTTTTAGCTTTTAGGATATAAAACTTTGGCCACTAACTTTTAACTTAACTTTATTTTCTTTCAATTTGACCACCAAACTTTTAGTTTTTAGGATTTAAAACTCTGATCACCAAACTTTTAGCTTTTAGGATTTCAAACTTTGACCACCCAACTTTTTTAAACTTGCATTGCGCTTTGGCCAAACTTTTAGTTTTTAAGATTTCAAACTTTGACCACCAAACTTTTAGCTTTTAGCAGTGAGTATTTTTTTGAAACCCACGCGAGAATAACAGTCACTTAATATTATCTTTTATGTCCACGAAACTCTCCATGCAACAAGAGTTCCCACAGTAACGCACGATCTTTAGCGTCCACCAAACCCTCAACGCAACAGGAGTTCCCGCGGCGAAGCTCGGGTAATAAAATCCTAGTTATATTAAAAGAAATGGCAAAAAAGTGACCAAACCCTAGGGACGATTTTGGCTATTAACTCTTAAAAGAAAAATACCCAAGATAAATCCGTTTGAGCAAAAGCATCACCATGTTACCGGGTCAGCCAAGCCAGCATGAAGCCGAGCCCGGATGTTTTGCAACCTTGTTCCAGACAAAATTTCTACCCCTTCAAATCTTTTATACTTAATCAACCATTAAAAGACAAATATCACTCAGATTTCATATTATTTTATTATTAGTAGTATTAATATTTTACTAAAAAAATGTAAACCTTCTCTCTAGTCACTTTTCCCCTCCTGCAAACTCTACTTTTGTCGTCTATAAATTAGAATAACAATTATTATATATTAACGTTGATGTTGATTAGCCAAAAGGATTAAAAATATAATTTGTTATTGGAGATTTACCTCATCACTTTTCCTTTTTACTCTTTCATTGCACAGCTAAAACAATACTTTTTACATAGTTTAATTAAACAGGGTGGAAAATTATCAGTCTGTACTCTATAGTCTATAACCAAGTCTTGTTCTAGTTGAAGAGGGTGTTTGGGATTGAGTTTCAAAACTGCTTATTGATTTATTGGCTTTTTGAAAAAGCCAATAAGTCAATAAGCTGTTTGTGTAACCCAAAAGCATTTTCTGTTTTACTTTTGGCTTTTGGTTTTTAAGGGTGAAAAAACTGTTTTTGAAAAGTTAGAAATCCTGGCTTTTAGCTTTTGACTTTTGGAAAAAAATTACAAATTTACCACTCATACAACCAATATTCGCAATAAGTTAAGCGAAACACTTAAAAAATAACAATTTATTGAATTTTTGACGTTTCTCATCTCAAAAGCTAATCCAAACACTTTTTTTAAAACTCCTTTTCAAAAAGTCATAAGCCAATAAGCACTTTTGACCAAAAGCACTTTTGCATCTCCAAACTCAATCGAAGTAGAGGTTTAAACTTGCTAAACCAGTTCATAACCCCACCTACTTAAAAAAAACCTCAGTTTGAACCTGACCGGGTTTAGTAAACATGTAAATAAAAACTTTTTTTTTTCATACTGGTTTAAACCCAACCTTGGTTTGATAGGTTTGAACATGTCCCATCTTAAACCGGATTATAACCCGAACTGTTTTTTTACAAACTGATTATTATATGTTGTTCACCAACCCAGTTTGTTTCATTACCCAAACCGGTTAAAAAAACACAGATTGGTATAGCGCTAAGTGTAAAATTTCTAGCGGAAGCGTTTTGTGTTTAGATTGAGTTTATTTGTTTGGCCTTGCGGCCGGAGGCCGCTAGGTTTCTAAACAATGACTCTCAAAAGTCAAACCGGCAAGTGGATTATTTGTATAAGACAATAGAGATGAATATGAAAGATGTATTTCTTATTGATTGAGATGTTTTATTGGTACAATGCAAGGAGGAAACAACCTCCTATATAAATACATAAAGGAACAAGTAAAATGAGGAAGTAGCTAATTTTGGGGCACAAGTCATGGAGGCACAAATCTTGGGCATAATGGAAGGAGGCACAAATCTTGGAAGAGCATGGTGGAGGAGAACAATGAGGAGAAATTATCTCTAATACTCCCCCTCAAGTTGGAGCGTGAGGATCACGAACGCCCAACTTGCCAAATAATATTTCGTTCTTTTCGAACACTCCTCTTCAACTTGGAGTGTTTGTTTTTCTTGCGGGCTCATAGATTTGGACCCGACTTTTCTTCTTACGGGTTCAAGAAACCCAAATTTTCTTCTTGCGGGCTCAAAGGAACCTGACTTTTCTTCTTGCGGGCTCAAAGGAACCTGACTTTTCTTCTTGCGAGTTCGACGAACCCGACTTTTCTTCTTGCGAGTTCAAAGAACCCGACTTTTCTTCTCGCGAGTTCAAAGAACTCGACTTTTCTTCTCTTGGGCTCAAATGAACCCGACTTTTCTTTTTCTTGTGAGTTCAAAGAACTCGACTTTTCTTTTCTTATGGGTTCAAAGAACCCGAATTTTGTTTTCTCGCGGGTTCAAAGATATAAACCCGACTTTTCTTTTTTTGCGAGTTCAAAGAACTCGATTTTTCTTTTCTTGCGGGCTCAAAGAACCCGACTTTTCTTTTCTTGCGAGTTCAAAGAACTCGACTTTTCTTTTCTTGCAAGTTTAAAAAAAAAAAACCGATTTTTCTTTTCTTGCGGGTTTAAAAAAAACCGGCTTTTTTTTGCGGGTTCAAAAGAACCCGATCTTTCTTTCTCGCGGGTTCTAAGGACCCGACTTTTTTTTACGAGTTAAAAGGACCCGACTTTCTGTTTTTTGGTCTTCGATTTTCTTCTCCATCTTCCTTTCACCCATTATTGCCTCCCCTTTTTTTTATTCACCTCCTTTCGAAGGTAAAATAAACATTTTTTTTGGTCTTTCCTCTCATAACATAAGACTTACAATTTTTTTTTTAAATTCATCCACTAAACCATGTTCCACAAACTCTCTCCATAGAATATACCAGCCTCTACTTTTCTCACAACCCGTATGCATGCCCCCTTTTTTTATCCTTCTTTCATTTATCATGTTGGAAAGCTACTAAAAGTAGCTACCCTCTTCTGGTATACAACGAGAACTGCAAGACAGCCGAAAATGATTCCAAGAGAAGGTTGGGTCTGGATCTGGGTTGCTGTTGGAAGCAGAGAATCTTGAAGAAGAAGATGGTGGTCGGATGGATTATATAGTCAGTATGGTTTCACGTTGGGTTTGTGACGGAACTTGACGATGACAGCGGCTCTGATACCATGTAAAATTTCTAGCAGAAGTGTTTTGTGTTTAGATTGAGTTTATTTGTTTGGCCTTGCGGCCGGAGGCCGCTAGGTTTCTAAACAATGACTCTCAAACCGGCAAGTGGATTATTTGTATAAGACAATAGAGATGAATATGAAAGATGTATTTCTTATTGATTGAGATGTTTTATTGGTACAATGCAAGGAGGAAACAACCTCCTATATAAATTCATAAAGGAACAAGTAAAATGAGGAAGTAGCTAATTTTGGGGCACAAGTCATGGAGGCACAAATCTTGGGCATAATGGAAGGAGGCACAAATCTTGGAAGAGCATGGTGGAGGAGAACAATGAGGAGAAATTATCTCTAATACTAAGGGGGGACGGTATGCAATATTATACTACCCTAGTTTCACCATCACACATTGTCAACTCACTTATACCCAAAACACCTTATATGTGGCAACATTACACCCTAAACCATAGGTCATATCATTTTACACACACTAGTGACACTACCCACTACTCTCTCTCTCTCTCTCTCTCTCTCTCTCACACACACACACACACACCTACACACACGCTAACCGCCTCGGCCCCTACCACCCGTGACCACTATCCGCAGAGTCGGCGACGATTTTGCCACGCGGGTAGGGTAACCGTCTCCTGTACCCGAGACCCACGCCGTTCTCCCTAAGTTGAACTAGCAAATACATATTTTTATTAACTTATAATTCAACTAGTTAAGAGTTCGCTATTTGGCGTTTAATCTCTTAAAATCTTAAGAGTGCATTTAGAGCATTCTCATTAGAGCCTCTATATTCACACATTCAATATAATCATAGTTGTTCCTGGGAATTCAAGTGTCTGGACAGACAAAAAAGTCTTATGGTTATATGTAAGAAATGATAAAAAAAAAAATCTTAAATATATGTTAGCTTATTCATCAAATTGTGGAGAGATTGTTAAAAGCTAGATTTGCAATGTATATATTTGACAATGAAACTATTTAAACTATACGTACTTATAGTTAATCTCGATACCCTAGATGTTCTTCATATTATTGATTTAGTGTATACCACTTAGTATAAACTAGTATTTAAGGTCCCGCGTTGCGGGGCGTGGCCGCAAAACCATGCTACCAGTGTTGTAGGATGGAAGCGTAAAATCTTGCTAAGTATCAACGAAATAACGATCAAAACTAAGAAAATCATAAAGAAAAAACACAAACTATTAACACCAAGTGACGCACATAATGGTAAAACATAGAGGGAAAATGAGTCGTAAAACAATGTTAAGTACTAAGCGAACAATGTTAGGGGAGTCAGTTTCGGAGATGGGTCTTGCTGCAGATGTCGGCTGGAACCTGAATCTGCTGATCATATTTTAATATCCTGTGTTTGGGCGCGTGCGTTTTGGTGGAATGTCCGACATTGGTTAAAGATGGCAGACGAGGCTGAATTTTCTTTGATTCAGCAAGCTATTGAAGTCTAGAGAAAGATACAGAGGTCCTCAACAGAAAAGAAAGTCATTTATGCAGTCATCTTGCTCGGTATGTGGAAGTTATGGATTAGTAGAAACGACAAAGTATTTAAAGACGTTAACATTGCTACTCCAAGGTTACTAGAAGATGTCAAAGTGGAGTCTTATTAGTGGATGATAAAAAGGGGAAAGATGCCGAATCTGGAAAAGGAGAAATGGTGGGAGTTCTCAATTTTCGACAACGGATAATAAGAATAATAATAGTTAAGCTATTTGGGTTGGGGTGATGTCTTTTGTTTCTGTTACTCCTTGTGTGTTTTAGTTTTTAGATAGTATTCTTGTTTTGGTGTATGATTATGTATTTAAGCCCAGATAGTCCCCTCGTTTAATGGGCCTTGGGCGATTTGTGGTGGAACTTGGAGTACGAATAAAAGAATTCCGTTTGTTTGTTCAAAAAAACTAAGCGAACAAAGACCAAACCCGTGCAAAATTGCAAAACACGCCGCATTAAATGAGAAACACTAAATTACAAGGAGTATAAATGAAAGGAAAAAAAAAGTACTAAAAGACAAAATGAACTAGGGACGAAATAGCTACCATTCCGTAATATGTTGCAATATACATAATACATATGACTATGAGTAATTAGACAACCCTTAACACTGATAATGAGCTAGTAGCGTAGACAATTTTATTCTATTTATGCATAATGTTTTATCTAGAAGTTGAAGACTCGTACTACCCCTTTCAAGTTGGTACAAAGAGGTAAAAAACTAAGTTTTGAGTACCCACTATCTAGGCTTTGGCGCCTTGTAACACTAACCGCCAAACATATACAAACACTTTTTTTTTTTTCTGGTTTGGTTTTGTTTCCATGAAACCATAAAAAATTACAAGATAAAGACAAATAGACAGGCAAGAAGCCGCACCGTTATCGTCTTTAAAGTCGCAAAACCTATTCTGCTAAAAATAAACTCTTGGTTCCTCGAGGTTGAGAAATTGCAAACGACTTTTGCACTCGATCCATAAACCTGATTGCCTTGGGAGCGAGGGATCCAAACATATCGAAGGCATAGACACATGTTGATTCTCAGAATAGGTTGTTCGTCCTTAGCAACCTTCTTGGTTTCCGCCTTGAGAACCGTTTGCCCAGGCACAAACCCGGTTTCCCGGAGACCTACCAAGGGAGATACCCCGGTAGGTACATGCAAACATTTTTTTTGCCCGTTCAACCAAACACGAGAATATCCGTCGGGCGTAGTGTAAACCTCCTTTCAAGCGGGTCTACAAGGAAGTTCATAGGAGCCTCTTTCCTAGCGGAGATCTCAGCTCGCCTAAGCACATCCTACTAGACAACCCTAACCAAATCGTGTCGGTATTTGAACCCAGGAAATTCCTTACAGTGAATCGCATGCTCTTTGAATTTATCGAAACAGGCCTTTTTAAAAACATGGCAAGGCTCATCCACATGGACAAGGGGCATCATAAGCCGATAGTAAGGATAGCCCCGTATTCCACCGCCGATATGTGTTGTCCCAACCTTTCAATCGGGGCAACAGTCAAGCGATTAAACTAAACTCTTCATTTCAGGGTTATTAATGAAAAATTAGTTCTTAACTTTTGAGTATCTTAAACTACCCCTCTCTCATGCATATACTATAGATATCTATACTCTTAATAAAACAAACTCAATTAGGACACTTGGCACTCCCATATTGCACCTCACTTCCTCTCTCTTCCCATATTGTGCCATGTGTCCTTCTCTTGTAATTTATAAAATTTATCTTTTTTTAAAAATAAAAAATAGAATCAAAATACATAAATATGGTTTGAATTTGTGAGTTAATACTTTCCTAATATCAATAACCTACCCAATCAATACCCTTAATCATTCAAACATACGTTTCTCTCTCATTCCTCACATCCCTCTTCGCCGCTCTCTGCCGCTCTCTCTCTCTCATTCACAGCGAAATTGGCGATTTCTTCATCAACCCACACCAGACGATCTCTCCTTCAAGGTAACGATTCATTGTTTCTTTTTCATACGATTACGTTACACATTGTTCTTTCTTATAATTTTTAAGAATTAATCGGTTGTTTTATTTTTATCTGTTTTTTTTTTTGTGTTTTCAGCTGCTTTGCAACACCTTGCGTCGGCGATTATTTATCTTCATCGTGTGTCTCCTTCAAGGTAACCTATTTTTTTGGTATTTCTGATTGGTGTTAAATAATGCTTCAGATTTGGGGGTTTATGGTTCATGTTTGTTTTTTGTATACTGACATAATTGATGCACATATTAACCTGTTTTTTATGTATTTTTTTATTCTAATATCATGTTTGTTATTTCTCTACTGGTAGATTTAGTGGTTTAGGGTTCATGTATAGATTGTTAGATAGTCTTTAGATTTAGGTTATTATGTTTGTTTCTAATTAGGTTTATCTTTTTTAATTTAGTTTTAGGTTTTCAGTGATGTTTTAATAAATATTTGAAAAAATTCTTATGATTTAGGATTCTTTAAGAAATCTACTCATCAGTAGATATCGGTTTCTATTTGATGTTTATCTTTTAGGTATCAATTTATTAGGTTTCAATCTTCGAGTAATGTTATAGGTGTTTATAGGGTTCAAATAATGTTATAAGATTTGACTGATGTTTTAGTAAAGCTACTGATTACAAATACTGATTTATGTTTCTATTGGAGGTTTATGTTTTAGGTATCGATAAATTAGCTTTCAGGTTTCAACTGATGTTATAATAAGGTTTGAATCATTGTACTTTAGTTTTCGTTTATTATTATTCAGTGTTTGTACCATGGGTTGATGTTTAGGTACTAATTGATGTTACAAGAAAAATGGATAATTGTTTATTATGATTTCGCGTTCGATTAGTGGTTTATGTTTTAGGTATTGTCAAGCAGTTTATAGGTTTCAATGATTCAATAAGGTTTGATTGATGCAACAGGTTCTTTTAGGTATGCATTCATTAGGTTTCAGGCTTCAACTGATGTTACAAGCTTTGTATCATTGTTCTTTACTAAAAGTTTATTATTATTCACAATGATTATGTGTTTCTTTTTAGGTTTACATTTATGTTTTAAGAAAAATTTTAATGGTTTATTATGATTTAGGGTTCGATAGGTTTCAATGATTCAATAAGGTTTTTTTGATGCAACAGGTTCTTTTAGGTATGCATTCATTAGGTTTCAGTCTTCAACTGATGTTATAAGCTTTGTATCATTGTTCTTTACTAAAAGTTTATTATTATTCACAATGATTATGTGTTTCTGTTTAGGTTTACATTGATGTTTTAAGAAAAAATTTAATGGTTTCTTATGATTTAGGGTTCTATAGGTTTCAATGATTCAATAAGGTTTGATTGATGCAACAGGTTCTTTTAGGTATGCATTCATTAGGTTTCAGGCTTCAACTGATGTTATAAGCTTTGTATCATTGTTCTTTACTAAAAGTTTATTATTATTCACAATGATTATGTGTTTCTGTTTAGGTTTACATTGATGTTTTAAGAAAAATTTTAATGGTTTCTTATGATTTAGGGTTGTATAGGTTTCAATGATTCAATAAGGTTTTTTTGATGCAACAGGTTCTTTTAGGTATGCATTCATTAGGTTTCAGGCTTCAACTGATGTTATAAGCTTTGTATCATTGTTCTTTACTAAAAGTTTATTATTATTCACAATGATTATGTGTTTCTGTTTAGGTTTACATTGATGTTTTAAGAAAAATTTTAATGGTTTCTTATGATTTAGGGTTCGATTAGTGGTTTATGTTTTAGGTATTGTTTTAGGTGTTTATAGGGTTTACATTGATGTTTTAACAACGTTAACATTGGAGTTATACATTGTTTTAATTTAGATATTAATTTTGAAAAACATTTTTTATTCGGTCATACAAAGATTTGAATCATTTTAGGGGGTCTTATACTCAAACCTTAACATTACTATGCTGATATGCATTTTGGTGGTTGTTACAGGTGCATACACCCCAAAGTTATACAATGGTGTATGGATTTTGGTGTGAGTCGGAGGCTAACAACCGTGCATGTATTGTAAGATATCTGTTACATGCTAAAATTTATATAGTACATTATGTTCATACTTTTCCTAATAATATTTTAATCTTTGTAATTCTAATCAGGTGTTACCAAAACTGTATGAGAAGTGGATCGAAGATTATGGTTATCCAAGCGGTAATACCAAAATCCGTACCTTGGATTCAAAAGTGTTTGATATTAAAGTGTTGAAGATTGCTGGCAAGTGGTTCTTCTACAATGGTTGGAGGACAATGATTACTGAGTTGAGGTACCCATCTGGCTGTAACTTTCTATTTCAGTACGAGGACAACCTTCGCTCTTTCAGGATGATTTCTTTCCATCAAGATGCAGTGTATGCACCTGGTAACTTCTTTTACTGCAGATTGTCCGATCCTTACACCACTGAGAAGCGATTGGTATGTTTTTTTTTGAATCAAATTACATCATTAGATTTTATTATACAATATTTTCATACAATAACTTATTTTAACCACTATCAACTTTTTTGATGTTTTTTACAGCATCTCAGTTGTTACGTTGTTCATGGTTTAATGAACAATCTGCTCCCGAAGGACCCAATTGCAGTTAGAGCTGCTCCACGAAAAAACTTTCAGATCCAGCTAGCAGTGGATGATGGTTTCTTTTATGTCACTAAAGGATGGCCTTTCATTAAGGAAAGTTTTGGTATCACACCTGATCATCTCATTGTCTTCGAAATCATTGACCAGGTCTTCTCTGTTTTTACTAAATATAAATTCTAAATCTTTATTACTATATGTTTTTTTCTCGCTGGATACGTCATAAGCCTGATCAAATGAATATATTTCTTTTTTTTAACAGAGCACATACAATATGTCGGTTTTTGAGCAAAACAAGCTTACTCTTCCTCCTGAACTTAAATGGGAAGCTGAAGTTAAGGAGGAGGATGATGATGAAGATTACTTTGATGAAGACATCATCATTCTTTCTACTGATGATAGTGATGAGGTTTTAGTTTCTGATGAGTCAAGCGAGGAGGATGAAGAGGACACTGATATGGAGGAAGAGGATGATGAGTCTGAGGAAGAGGAGGATGTTGGTGTGCCAGTTGTGTTCGTTGTTGACAAACACTATGTAAGTACCATAATTTATTTTTTAAATGTATTAACTTATATGCATTTTAGTCCATCAGGTTTAACTTTGGGTCTTTATATGTTAGTTTAGCCATAGTAGTGGTTTATAAGTTGACCACCTCCTAATGTGGGTGGTCAAATTTTTTGTATTAGTCTTATTTAGATGTTATATGTTAGGATTTCGTCAAATGTGGGTCAATTGTTGTTGTTTATTAAGATGTGAAATATGGGTGAACTGGTGTAATTGTTAGATGTTACTTTGGGTCAAGTTATTTAGATTCATTGACCCTTTAGATACACAAATGTGTCAATCTGGTCAAATCATGCAACTGTTGGTGCAGTTGACCAGAGTTTTTGAACTAATCGATGTCAAGTAATTTATTTGTTATATGTCACTTATTTAGATTCACTTTAATTTTCAACTGTACACATCATATTTCAAATCTAATACAGAATCTCAGCACTAAAACATTAGGTGACCAGTTTGTCAAAAATATATATCTGATTCAAATGGGTCATCTGTGGTCATCAGTCAACTGCACCAAATACATATATAATATTTATCTTTTAGGTTTAACTTATATGCGTTTTAGTCCATCAGGTTTAACTTTGGGTCTTTATATGTTAGTTTAGCCATAGTAGTGGTTTATAAATTGACCACCTCCTAATGTGGGTCAACAATTACACCAGTTCACCCATATAATAAAATCTAATGATGTAATTTGATAGTGGTCGGTTGTTGTTGTTTATTTAGATATGAAATATGGGTTAACTGGTGTAAATGTTAGATGTTACTTTGGTAGCTGGTTATTTAGATTCATTAACCCTACAGCTACACAAATGGCTCAATCTGCTCAAATCATGCAACTGGTATAGCAGTTGAGCAGAGTTTTTGAACAAATTGATGTCAAAAATATATATCTGATTCAAATGGGTCATCTATGGTCATCAGTCAACTGCACTAAATGGGTCATTTTAAGTGTTACATAATCAATATAGATTTTTAGTGCTGACATTGTTGACCTTATGAGGTCAAACTGCACTCACTTTTGTTTTTAGTTGTCATATGCACCACTTATGTGATATCCAAATGAGATGATCAGCTATATGTATATATTTTTATTTAGTAACTTTGTATTCGTTGTTATTTGCGTAGCGTATGAAGACCCCTTGGGCAAGGGAAAACAGGTTGTGCAGGAAGAGGGGTTTGAGCATCCTTGATGGTGAGGGTTTAAGTTGGGGAGT
Source organism: Ambrosia artemisiifolia (assembly GCA_032199755.1). Classification (NCBI taxonomy): domain Eukaryota; kingdom Viridiplantae; phylum Streptophyta; class Magnoliopsida; order Asterales; family Asteraceae; genus Ambrosia; species Ambrosia artemisiifolia. Next base: position 15,503,091 of record CM063517.1, on the reverse strand, counting down.
GTCTGTTGGGAGGGAAGGTGAACCTGGAAAGTACCGTTGGTACATCAAGGGTATGTCGGCTTTTGTAGCTGATAAGAACTTTCAGCTTGGTGATCAAATGCATTTCCTGTTTTTCCAAAAGCAAGGTGTGTTCAAGTTCTCTAATGTTGTTAGGGGTAGTGGTAGTTAGTTAAAACAGTGGTGGTTATGTGGTTTGTAGACAATAGTTTTTGGTGGGTAACTTTTTTAAGTTAGAACATGATCTATGGTTGGTAGTCACAAACATTTCCACGTTTACTACTCATGTGGTAAGTCGTGGTTTTTGGGTTTATATATCTTGATAAACAGTAATTTTTTGGGTTATGTTTAATATACATATGATTGTGCTTATGATCTATGTTTAGTAGTCGTATATTGTAATGTTCCAGGTTGTTTAGCAAGTAAGTTAGCAATGTTTGAGTAAGTTAGTAATTACATATCCATATGTTTTAAGAAAAAACTATATTTTGTAACATATTTTAAGAAAAAAACTATATGTTTTAAGAAAAAACTATATTTTCTAACATTACATATCAATATGTTTTTAAGAAAAAGGTTTTCTTAACATTAATGTTGTAATCTTTTGGTAGGTTTAGTAGTCATGTATGATTGTGCATATGATGTTTTAATAAATATAAATTCCTTTTATATTACGAAGTTTAACTTTTACATATCATTGTTAACAAAATCAAATTAAGATTATTACAATTAATAATATCATCAAAATATTTATAGTACATTTGAATTATTTAAAACCAACCCTTTCAACCATTTAAAATCAATGTTTGACTATGTTAATTAAATTGTATTACACTTTTACAATTATTTTAAATCGGTTATTTTAAAAAATTAATAATAAACAATTTTATTCAAAAATTAAATACAATTACACAAACTTCAAAATGTATGAACAAACGCAAAATCCTACCTATTTAAATAAAACTCAACAACGTAAACTTTTAAATAAACAATTTTTTTAAAACTATAATTTCAATTATACAAAGTTGAAAATACTACCATACCAAAATTCGTAGGTATGTAAACAAAACTCAACAATTTAAACTTTTAACTTAATACAGGAAACATATAAAAATGCTAATTATATTTTCATAACTTTAATCGAAATTTAACTTAATAATGGAAATACTTAAATGTAAATTTCGTTAGTGTTCAATTTTTATATTATGTTTGTCATAATTTAAACTTTACATTTTTTAAGTTAATAATGGAAACAACTTTACATTTTTAAGGTTGAGCCAACTTTAAGTTTACCTGATGATGAAGAGGTGAAGGACGTAACTTGATTTAAACAAGTTTTTGTTTGCACGAATAAAGGTTGTCCCAAACAGATTGTCTCTGCTGATCCAGGGTAAGACTACTATTTGATATACATAACTTATAATTGTATGATATTATTTATTTATTTTTTACGTTTTAGTATTCATGTTTACGTTATTAATTTTTTTATATATAGGGTTTATTTATTAGTTTTCGTGTTTTAGGTATAGGATTCCAATAAGGGTGCAGGATTGTACTGGAATAACATCGCTTACACTGTTTGATCGAGAAGCCAAAAAAATGTTCCGCATGTCAGCGATGCAGCTTCTTGAGAAAAGCAAACAGGTAACTTATTTTTATCAGTCTTTAACAATATAAGCGATGTTAATTTGTATTACTTACTAGATTAATGCCCACGTCTACACAAAAAAAACCAAAGTGCTTCTATTCTTAACACTTTAATCAACGGATCTTAAGAGCATAATAAGCAATTATTGGAACATTCTTTTTTCAACCTAAAAGGCAAGTTAAAATCTAACTAATGAAAAAAATTAATCTAATAACAAAACCAATATATAAAAAAGCATAACTGATTAACTTTTTATAGATAATATAAACCAAAATTACAACTTTTATTAAAGTTGTTAATAACCTAAATCATAAAGTACCAAATACATACTAACAAAAACTATTAAAACTTCATATAAAACATACTAAACTTCATCACCTTCCTCATCGTCATCATCATCATCCCTTTCAGAATCGGATTCCTCCTCTGCTTCCACCATTGCCGCTTCCTCTTCCAGATTCATGATTCTTAGGCGAATCATTTGTTCCAGGTTCAAACTTGCAGTGGTTCTACGGTTGTTAGACATGCGTACATTATCCAGTTCCACAAGCAAGTCATAGTCATTGCAGTTCTCAATCTGATCCCTTGACATCAACCGATATTCACCATCGGTAAACAGAATACTTGCAACATTCAGATTTTCAGCAAAAAACCAACTTTGGACATGAAATACCTCCATAAGTTCATCAAACTCTTCCACTTCAAAGATTTCTTCCAACTTAGCAATCAATCTGCTCTCTTCATTGCTCGGTAACCTGATGGTTCTTCCAAACTCATACACTTGTCTTTTAAAGTCTTCATCCATTTGCATAATCGCGTTTCTTGAACCAAAAACTAATAACGTAGTATCACTCATGTTCACAAAATACCTACGCTTTATGCTGCAGAACCTCCAACTGACAACCCTTTCCATTGTTGAAATTTTTTTTTCCTTGGATTTGTGTGTGTTTAATTTGAAGAAAGTAAATATGTGATTTAGATTTAGTGATTATCATTATATAGAAACATTAAACCGCGTGTAGGGGAACCGAAGTGACAACTTCAATTTTCACATCTAATAGTAATTAATATTTGATACCCTATTAATTGATGATCTTTTGAAAAGACTAATGGTGCAGCCTATATACGAAAATGGCGGTTCTTATTTTAAGAAATTATAATTCGAATAATTAAATATAAACTAAAAAAGTTAATGGTTATTGTTACCATATTTATTACTATAAGAGATTTGATAAAATATATAAGATTTTTAATACCAAAATTTACCTTAAATATAATTATTAAATTTGTATGATCTAGGTTTCCTACTTTGAAAATTAAAGTAGGGCAATTCAACATTGATGAGAAACTTGATGGTTATGGTATACGTAAGCTTACAAATGATTCGGAGATTGTAGCTTCTCTTGAAGAACGGTTCCTTGACATTCAGGTTATGATTATCATTTAAATATTTCCTTATAATTACTGTTATGAATCGTTATTATTGTTGTTATTTACTTATTGTTTAAACCTTTGTTTTTTAGATCGATCAACCTGTGCTTCAAAATACTGATCTACGTCAATCTTCAACACAGAATGCAGTGCCTGTGAATGAACTACAGTTTACTTGGTCAATCATGTTTAATATTAGATTTGAATGTACCTTATTCTAACAATTTCGACATGGCTTTTAAAATTGTAGGATTCTGTTGGAGATAAGTTAATTATGCAGTATAAAGCCGAATAGTGACGATGCTGCTTTATTGAAGCAAGGTAAGTTAATTATTTTGGATGAAGCTCCAATGATTCACAAGCATGCTTTTGAGGCACTTGATCGTACAATGAAAGACGTCTTTGCAGTCAAATTCTTCAGGTAATTCTGAGTTGCCTTTTGGTGGTAAGGTTATGGTTTTGGGTGGTGATTTTAGACAGATCCTTCCTGTTGTTCCAAATGGGAGTAGAAGAGATATTTTAAATGAAAGGCTTCTTGCATTGTTTCCTGGAGATGAAGTCGAGTATTTGAGCTCTGATAGTATATTTCAGATTGAGAATGCTAATAACCGTTCACACGAAGAATTATACTCTCCTGATGTCCTTAATGGTTTAAAAATTTCTGACTTACCTAATCATTGTTTAGCACTAAAAGTCGGTGTACCAGTTATGTTGTTGAGAAATATAGATCAACAAAAAGGTTTGTGCAATGGAACGAGATTACGAATCACCAGACTTGCAAAGCGTGTTATTGAAGCCGAGATCATATCAGGGGGAAACATTGGTACCAAAACTCTTATTCCTAGAATATATTTGATACCGTCTGATATCAAGATTCCAGTAAAGTTCCAAAGGCATCAATTCCCAATAAGCGTGTGTTTTGCAATGACCATCAATAAAAGCCAAGGACAGTCTTTATCGAAAGTTGTATTGTATTTAAGAAACCCTGTATTCTCACATGGCCAGCTTTACGTCGCATTGTCAAGAGTTAAAAGCAGGGCAGGCGTGAAGTTACTTATACTTGATGCTGATGGGAAAGTGATGACCAAAACAAAGAATGTCGTTTATAAGGAAATTTTCAGCGATATTTGAATAACTGTGTATTCGTTGCTTTTAAATTTTAATAAAATTTGTCTACTTTATTTTTGTTATAGGTTATACTACTCCAAATAACCGTACGTTGTTGAACCGCGTGTCCACGCGGGCAAATATCTAGTATATTAATAAAAGAAACCACTAAAACTGACATGGCGTTCAATAAAGTCATCCTCCCTTTTTAGTGTGCCATGTGGCATCCCCTCTTATTTCTTTCCAAAAGTTTTTCTCTCTCTTATGTTTCCCTATAATTTTTAAACGTTAATAACTTTTATATACGAGATTTTTTTAAAGAAAAAAATTACACCAAATTATTTTATTATCTTTCCAACAAGTACCATAGTGCTATATAAAAAAACGAAAAAAATGATTTTTTTTTGTTAGGTTTTGTTCATACTGAAAAAAAAATAGAATGTGTTCAGGTAATTCATTAAGTGATAATTACCAAAATAGATAGTTGCCCAACCACATTTGCCAAAATAAACACCCGATGCGTCTAAACTGTGACACCCGCCAGTTTTTCAAGTCAACTCGTACAGTTACTAGACGAGTCTTTTTTTTTATGTGCATATAATTATTTTAGTATGACTTATGCGTGCGAAAGCCACATGACCATCAAGAACGACAATTCCCAAGTGCTTATGTAACTATTCACATCAATAGATTATACTTTTCACTAATATGGAAGTTGTTTTAATCACACTTAGATTCATGATGTTCCATTTACTACAATTAGCCACCCTTGAACCTTCCTAGAAATTAACATAAGATATTGTCTCCCATGTCCCCTACAACCGTCACCCCCCTTATCACCTAAGATCCCCACATATCTAATGACCATGATTATGTTCCCCCTAATCCAACACCCATCATACCAAATCTATGTTAAGTCTAATCATAAGATTAGTTAAAAAGAAACTAGAAACATAATGATGATGTTTAGCAAATATGGTAAGATTTCTTAAACCTCAACAATCCATGAAAGATCTTTACCCAAAATAACACACACCCCTTTCCTTGTTCCTTCCTAACCATCGACCCACCCCCTCCTACCTACACTAATATTTTTTTAATCAAAGTCAAACCCTATAAAACACATGTTGAAATGAAGTTCTAGAATAATCTCATATGTTGTCACATTTGCTAGCTTCTTACCCAACATAATCATTTGGATTTAGTCAACTTCTAAGATTGATTTAGATGTAAGATTTATAGGCTAGATTCACAACAAAGTAAGATTTTAACCAAACATGGAATGATTCTATGAAGCTGCAAGTTCCATACTAGCTGACTTACCCCATTTAGAAACCTCCCACCTCCCTCCTTCCTCCCACTTTCCTCCCACCTTCCTCCCTCTTTCTTGCTCTCTCTTTTTCCCTATAAATAAGAGACATTGGATGATCATTTTCACTCACACCACTCATTACTTCACTCTCAAACACACACTCACTACTCTCCATCTCACTTGAAGCAATTTCCACGTTTACATCCAAGAACTAGTGGTATGGGTTCACCATCAGAACTGCCACCGTGATAGCGAAGGTGATGTTGGGAGGGTTTTTAAGGCAACAATGGTGGAGGTGGTGTCAGGGGTTTGAAGACGGATGCAGTGTTTGTGCTAGTTAGGTTAGATGTGGTGTTGAGTGTTAAAGGCAGTGCTGTTGATGGTTAAGTCAGAGGTGGACGCAATGTTGGGTGTTTTGAAGGCATGGGTGGTGTTGCAATGGTAAGAGGTTGACCAAGGGTTTCAAGTTGTGGGGCATGTGGTATATGGGAGAAGAGGGGGGGGATGGGAGAGAGAGAGAGAGAGGAAAAATGTGATCTTGTTGTGTGTGTGTGTATATATATATATTTATTTTGTTTTATATTTTTTAGTTAAAGGGTTTGTTATTTAAAAAAATTAAAGAAATATGCAAAATGACAAAAAAAATACCCATGAGTTAACGCTGGTTTTTGAATGAAGTTAGTGAGTTTATGAGTTGCACAAGAATGACAAAATATTAAAACCCTCAAGGACAATATTTGGATTAAAGTGACATTTATGACATAAACCATAAAAATTAAAATGACAATTAGTTCATGTATAGTAGTGTGGGGTTATAGGGAGTTATGGATATTAAAATATTAAAAACTAATAGTAGGGGAGTTATGGGGCTTTATAAATGATTGGGTAATCATTGGTTAATTATTCTTTTCTTATTTAAATAATAATATTAAATAGTTTAAATATTAATAATAATAAAAATAATAATTAAAATTAAAATTTAAACTGAAAATTTATTAAATTAATAAAATAACAACAAAAAACATTTAATATTAAAAAATAATATTTAATAAAAAAATTAAAAAAATTGAATTTCAAACGGTTCCCTCCAAACGGTCATATTTGTAACCCTATAAATACAACACCTAACCCAATTTTCAGTCACACCTCTTCCTCCTCCTCAATGCAATGAATAATATGGGTGACGGTTTTGCACCAGGAGCTGCCGGACCGTCTAATCCGGCAGTACTCTCGCCGGAGCCGGGGCCGGCCCCGGAGACTACCATTCTCCTTCTCTCCTCCTCCTCCTGCTGCACAACCTCCTCCTCCTCCACAACATTGGTTCTATCCTCCTCCTCCTCCTCCTCCTGCTGCACCACCAACCTTCACTCCTCCTGCTGCTGCACAACCAACCTTTCCTCCTCCTTCTGAAGCCGATGATGACTTCACGGATGAGGAATTGGTCTGGGCCATGGATTATGCCATGGCTGTTAGAGAAATGGACCGACTAATATTGTCGGCACCCACCCCCCGGACTGTTGCTGCTATCCCCACCCCTACCACCAGACTACCCCCACCCCCACCACCAGACTACCCCCACCCCCCGTCAACGAGGGGAGCCAACTGAGGAGGACTTGGAAGCCATCAGGGAAATTGAGGAGGAGGAACGCCTCTGGAGCCAACCTTCCCCTCCTCGTGAGTACTGCTGGATCCCCTCGGATGCGAGATCCGATGGTCGCGAGAGCGATCGTTCCGTGTCCCCCCAGTACTACACACTCGAGGACTGGGACAACTACTATCCATATTGGAGAAAATTAGGATTAAATAAGTAATTTAGGAATTATGTAGTGTTTAAATAAGTAATTTAGGAATATGTAATGTTTAAATAAGTAATTTAGGAAGTGTGTTTTAATATTAGTTGTAACTTTTTTTTTAATGTAATGTAATGGTTTAAATTTTAAAAATTATGTAATCTGTTTACATAAACTAACATGAAACACAAAAACTAATAAAACATTAAACATTAAAACCTTAAACATTAAAACATTAAACATTACAAATAAAACACTAACATAAAACATAATATTAAACATTACACATTATTAAAACACTAAAACCTTAAACATTACACAAAATAAAAACGCATCATAGACCAGGACAAAAGATTGGTGACGTTGAAGTCGCTGTCGCAGCGTTGACGATATGCGTCGTTTGTCAGTTGAATTGCCATCTGTTCGCTAACGCCAGGGTGCGCCTGCATCGTCGTTTCATAGACTGTGTGCCATCTCCTACCGTTATTTTGTATGGCAGACCACTTAGTGTGAATTTGATCGACAGTACGGTTGTTCGTTTCGGTAATTCGGTTGAACTCCTCCAATACATTGCGCCAAAAATGCTCCCTATCGTTTGGTGGATTCTCCTTAGTGTTGATCCACGCCCTCACCAACTCTAGTTGATCTTGGTTAATCCACGCTACCATCTGTTTGTTTTTGGGATTGTTTGGTAGAAAAAGAGTACGTGTTTGTGTTGTTTGTGTGTGTTGTTTGTGTATGTTGTATGTTTATATATAGATAAGAGATTTTGTAATATAAAAAATAAACAAAATTAGAAAACAACCATTTGACAACGGTCAGTTGACAAAACCAAGACAAATCAAATTCCAAAACGCTCGTTATGCACAAAACGCTTGCCTTCGGAAACGCCCTATAGCGCCCCGCGGGGCGGTGTTCAAGGGCGCTATAGGGGATTAAAACGCCACAAAACGGCCCACTACACATGCCCTTAAGCCTTCCATGTATAATCCACTTTAACATATCTTTCCATAATAATTTTGTTTTTAAGACATGGTCAAGTTATTATACACAGTGTAACAGAAATTAGAAAAGTGAGAATGATACAAAAAACATAATACACAACACCAAATGACATGTCTATATTGATTTGCATACTTATTTTTTTCTAAACGGTCGAGGGTACACATCCATAACGAAGTGCCGCGGTCTTCAGGTTCGATCATCGGGCCTCCCCTAAAGTTTAGCCCATCATTTCAGAATAACCTTACTCTGAGTGGGATTCGAACTTATGACCTCACATGACAGAAACCTCACAAAATAAATAAACATTCACATCTCTATTACAACTACTGGACTACAACATCATTGGCATTACATCCTTTCTTAACTACAGTATAAACACATGCAAAACAAGTAGCACTAAAATCTTTATTCTCAACACAACCATCACTTTATTAAAAAAATACGATCATATCCCGAATTAACATGGTTAAATAAAAAGCAAAAAGCTAAATAGAGTCAAAGATAATACTCACTAAATACAATATTAAATGTAACCGAAGAGACAACATTTTGTTTTTTCCCTCTGGTTTTCCGCCGGTGTGGCAGATGAAACCGACTCTTTCACCCCATTATATACCTCCACATCTCTATCATCTCTTTCTCTCTCTCTCTCTCTCTCTCAAACTAAAACCAGTCAATATTATTACTATACCTTTACCGGTGCCGGAAACCTAGCCCTCTGCATGTGCTTCCTTCTCCTCTAATCTTCTCTTTACTTCAACCTTTCCCTTAACACATTTATTCATCTTCATTGTACACTTTTATTATTATTGTAGCATGTTATTTACTTCACCTATCTTTATCCTATATATAAAAAGTTAAACACAGTTGACGGTCATGTCTCCGGATAATAACTGGCTCTCCTTCTCTCTTTCACCTATGGAGATGCTTAGTTCTAATACCTCTCAGCCTCAACAGTACTTCTTCAATGATAATACTTTTTATGCAAATGGTATACTTCATTTTTTTTTAACTTTTTTTTTATTTTTTGAAAAAATGTTTATAAATAAATACATAGTACCTTAAATACCGGTTTTCTTGTCGGGGAAACAAAATAAGTTGTTGGGAGATGATGTAATCTCAGTAAATCTTTATGGATATTTATTATTTATTGATTGATTAAATTTAAATGTATGTGTAAGTTATTTGATTGATTTGCATGTAATGATCTGAGTGTTATTTAGGTTGGAGTAACGGAGAGAAGACTACGACGATGTATGCTGGAGATAACAGTAACGGTAACGGTAACGTGGACGTGAAAGAGACAGATGATTCACCGATGTTTCGTAGCTTTATGGATTCACATATAAACCAGCAACAAGCTCCAAAGCTTGAGGACTTCCTTGGTGGTGACAGCAGTACGGCTACCACACAGTTTCGTTATGCTGACGTGGCACAGACGGAGACACAAGACTCGTCTTCGTTAACTCATATGTATGATGGAACTAGTTCTGTCTACTTCTCTGACCAGCAAGATCTGAATGGTATGTGTTTGGTGACGTTAATTCCTGATCTGTTTATGACACGATTAAACATGTTTACTTTTTTTTAGGTACACTTATGTTATGTTATGTTATAGTTTTGTAGAAATAATTAAAAAGGAGGGTAGACTCCATCACTAATTATTTCGCTTTATACATAGAACATATAAAAAATTATGAGACATGAAGTAGTTAAACGAGTCGTTTCTACTCTTTATATTTGTTTTAATTGCGTCATTTCTAACATGTTTAATGTTTAATACGATTAAATTTGTTTACATACAACATATAAAAATTTATGAGATGTAAAGCAGGTAAACGAGTTGTTTTTATTATTGAAAGATAAAGTAGTTAAACGAGTCGTTTTTACTCTTTATATTTGTGTTAATAACACTATCTCTTAACATGTTTAACACGCTTAAATTTGTTTAGGTACACCATATAAAAAATTGTGCTTTTCAAAAAAAATATTAAAAAATTATGTGATATAAAGTAGTTAAACGAGATGTTTTTATTATTGATATTTGTGTTAATCGAGTCGTCTCTTACATGTTTAACATGATTAACTTTGTCAGGTATTGCTGGCACAGCGGGGTTTCAGACGTTTTCGGCGAACTCGGGGTCTGAAGTGGACGATTCGGGGAATCATGTGACGGAGTTTGTTGGGCAGTCGATTGATTCTGGTAATGAGTTGGCATATGTACAGTGTCCGATAAATGCTTTGTCGTTAGGTATGACGGGCGGTGTGTCCGTGAAAGACGAGAAGGCGGTTGTGGCGGTGGAATCCGCGGAGCAGAATAATAACTGTAAGAAGATAGCTGATACTTTTGGACAAAGGACATCAATCTATAGAGGTGTTACTAGGTATGCAAGCTGATTAGTTTATTAATATAAATATATTAAATAAATAAATGTTGAAGAGTAATGAAGATTGACGTTTTGGGTTTGATGTGTGCAGACATAGGTGGACTGGTAGATATGAAGCGCATCTTTGGGATAATAGCTGTAGAAGAGAGGGTCAAGCAAGGAAAGGACGTCAAGGTACTTTTATTTAACATTTTATATAAGTAATTTAGAAACTATAACCCCTTTAATTACCCTCGTCCACAGCACCAACCAATAGGAGGCTGTCACATACCCAGAATATGATGTCACATCCCCTAAATGTGATGTGTGATGTCACAGGGTGTATGAAATCCATGACCCTTTATATAACTATCAAAATCTTATTTTTTTTATATATTTATAGGTGTGTGTTTGTCCATTGTTGTGATGTGCAATATTTTAAGATTCTTGTAGTTTGTGCATCTAAACCAGTGTTGTTCAATTTGACGGTTTTGGTCCAGTTTGAAACTTCACCAATCGCGTAAAACGGACTGGCTTTTGAACCTTTGTTGTTGATATATCGATATAGGTCTTTTAACACAAATTAATGTGTGTGAGAAAAAAATATGTTTAATTTGTCTAACCGAACCACTAAACCGGCAAGCCAACGAGATCAAGTTTGTTTATGGTTTCTCGAAACCGGGGACGGCACCCCCTTTATAAGTTATGATACCTTGTGAATTGTAGTTTTTTTTCTTGGACTAATTTTATATAAAAAAATTGAGCTAGTAGTAGGACATCAGCTTATTGACTTTGAAGTAAAAATATGATGATAGATTAGAAATCTATCACAAGTCCCTGATGATGATGTTTGATTGATGTTTGTAATTGTACCATTTTTCAGTACTTTCTTCTAGTTTCTTTTCTTTCTGTATTTATGCTTTCATCAGAGGGTTTGAATTCCATACATGCTTCCAATTTTCCCCTAAATAGCACATCTTTATCCACTGGATTTTGCATATTACCCCCTTTACTTTCTTTCTCTCTCCAAATCTATCCATCACTTCAGGGTACAATCACATACCTATACTTAACACAGTAGTGGTAGCAGCAGCCTGTATCCTACATGGTGTGCCTGTTGTTCTCTGTGCTTTCGTACACATATACCTTTTCTTTTTCACTTTTTCTTTTCTCTTCCACTTTTACCCTCCTCATTTCTCATTGCGTTGACCAGTCAAACTTCCCTACTATTCTTTTTTAGTTCAATAAAAATTTGATTTTCATGATTTGTCTTTTTTATATAGTTTTGACAACACATCTTTAGGACTATGAAAGGAAAAAAAATTACAAAATAACCCGTTTTTACTTTTACCGAGTTGAAAGTAGAAACGGGCTTTTACATTTTGGTTACGCAAACGTGCGTGTGCTCATGCACAAATGCATGCATCAAAAGTGTGTTTGCAGTCTTTAGCTTTTGCTTTATGTGAAAGTATTTTGTTGCTTTGAATATCATGGACCACTAACGTAACGTAAGCTAATGTTCGTGCTCTTTTTTTGCATGGCTGATGCTGATTGCTGTTGCTCGATTTTCGATTATCTGATCTGCAGTTTACTTAGGTGAGTGATTTGGTTTCGTATTTTCTTAATGTTAATTTGCATATTCTTTGTTTATAAGGTGGCAAGTTTTGCATGGTTCTAATGGAGTTTGGGTTAATAATTAGGTGGTTATGACAAGGAGGATAAGGCGGCAAGAGCGTATGATTTGGCGGCTTTGAAGTACTGGGGTCCCACCGCCACTACTAACTTTCCTGTAAACATGCTATGCTTTTTGTTGCTATCGACTTCATTTCGTTGATTGTGGTGTTCGTTTGTTTAACACATGGTCTTAACATGTTTCAAGGTTGCAAGTTATGCACGAGAATTGGAAGACATGAAAACCACAACCAAACAAGAATTCATTGCATCTCTAAGAAGGTAGTTCCATATAATATACAAGTCGTAAATAATTTTTGTAAGTAAAATTTTCTGAAATATTTTTTTGTGGTGTTCTGTACAGGAAAAGCAGCGGTTTTTCTAGAGGAGCCTCGATCTACCGAGGTGTAACAAGGCATCACCAACAAGGTCGGTGGCAAGCAAGGATTGGGCGCGTAGCTGGAAACAAAGATCTTTACCTCGGGACTTTCAGTAAGTCGTAGTATCATATTATCATATTAACACGTAAGATTGGGTTGATTGTATGTATGTTGTGTGTATAACTAATAATATGATGTTATTTCAGCCACTGAAGAGGAAGCAGCTGAGGCTTATGACATAGCAGCAATCAAATTCCGAGGGATAAACGCTGTGACAAACTTCGAGATGAGTCGGTACGACGTGGAAGCAATTTCCAGCAGCTCCCTCCCCGTTGGCGGCTCAGCAAAGCGCCTAAAAGTCGTTTCTCCCGAGGCGGAGCAGAAACCTTTGATAAGCAACCACCAACTTCCGCCACAATACAGCAACAATGGCGGGAGCAACATCAGCTTCGCTTCTGTGCCGCCAGTTTACGCTTTACCATATGATCATCAAAACTCGAACTCAGCGCCAATGTACCATCATCAGAGTTTGTTTCATCATCTTCAGTCCGGGCATGGGGTAGCACCACAAACCTCGGGTCCAATGGTGTTAATGCCGCCTCCAGCTGAGTTCTTCATTTGGCCTAACCAGTCTTATTAATATGGATTAAAGCAGTCTACATAGTTTAATTAGTAGCCATAAACAAAGGTGTTAGAATTATGTGTTGGGCTAGTTTCTGTTTGGATCTTTAATTGCTGACCTGAATCTGCTGACTGATCTAGCTTAGTATTAGTATTAGTATTATTCCGTTTCGTTGTTTTAGTTATGGAGGATAAGTTATAAAGTAAACAATGGGAATTAATGACAAATCTTTTTGGGTGTCGGTACATTTTAGTGTTGAATTATTTTAAACTATGAAACGTAATTATTTGTCAAGCCAATTATTAATCATTTCCCAACGTGTGCTTGTGAAGATTTGCATGTGTTTGGACCAAGAGAATCTGATTCACTATAAAATGTGGTCGCTTTCCATAAGATTACATATGTTGCATATTGGATTTTTATAGTTTTATAAAATGTATCATTTTCCATAAGATATTTAGTATTTTGGACTCTTTAAATAAATTGAGTGGGACAGAATATGGATGGTTGGATGCTTGTTTAATGGGATCAAACACATCGGTATGAACCAACTTTAGAGGCTTCTTGGTATGATACTTAGATTTTTCAGAGCGATTGATGTGACTTTCTGTATTGATAGCCAGTACTGACGTTGCACATCAATCGTTGGCAAGCTGGTCAACAAGCCATGATTCACCATAAGTTGTAGCTTATCATATCCAACATGGATCATACATCGGTATGACTTGGTTTTGACTTTCTTGAGATACAAGGAGTTACATCCATAAGGATATGCAAATTATCGGTTCGCCTTTCTTGAGACGCATGTTTTGACTTGGTTTCATCAAATACCCTAACATCAAATGGGGAGAATGGGCTGTAGGCAAACTTTAACTCTATGCTTAGAATGGAGAATCTGCTTCTAGAAGAGACTCCGGCTCCAAAATAAACAAAGGGCCAACAAACTTAGCTTAAAGAAAAAGAGTTATACAAACTAAAAACATGTTAAACATCAAACAACAACATATGGGCGCAAGTATAAGTCCCTAAGACAACACTAAACCTCTATTGTACCCACCCTAAAGATCATTTGGCCCAAACAATACATATATCTGTTAGAAATGCTTACATTGTAATCACCGCACGCCTTTCGTACATGAAGCTATAATCTCTATGCTTGCTGCAATAAAATACAAAAAGAAAAGAAATCATAGAAGTGAACCGGGCTTGTGTTTGACACAATTCCCTTAAACAGATTCTCGGTCTGTTCCCAGGGTACACCGGTTCTTTAACAGTGGTGGTGCACTGCCGGACTATCCCACTTGCCTGAAATAATAACCGAAAGTTGGTTGTTGCTACGTTTCTGTATGTGTGTGTATGCGACATCATTAATCAGTGAGCTTTCTAGCTTTTGTAGTCTACATGGCTTAAGTAAATTCTTTTCACACTAGAGCATGATATATATTATCATTCTTTTCACACTAGAACATGATATATGTAGACTCACGTAAAAAGCAAAGGAAAATGAAAACTTATCTGTTTCTCTTTGTCCATGTCCATTTCTTATATATTTAAGATTGGCTTAACATGCAATAATGTCTAGATTAATGTTAATTAATCTCCCATAATGATGTTAATCAATATTGAGATTAATGTCCATTAATCTCTTACGTAAATGCATAGGAAGATTAGAAACAGTTATTCTAGAAGTTTCTCTTTAGTCACATGGATTAAAAAATTACAACAGGTAGCAAAAAACCAGCGTCACATGGACCCGGATTTTTCTAGCTGCATTCGTTTCCGCAGGTCGTGCGGGCGTCGCATTGGTTCAAGAATTTCCCTCGAACCTGAACCCATTTTGCACCCCCCCTGCGCGCGCGGGTAGGTGCCCAAGTATAAAGTGACTAATGATTTATTCCTTCCAATTTGGTTTCCTCTTATACACCAATTTAGTTTTCATTCCCCCACCAAAGTGGTACAAGACAAACTCACATTCACACATAATTTCCAACAATCCCCCACATGAATGGGAGTTGCTTACAGAAAACAACCTCATTCCGATTAAATTTCAACAGTTGAGTTTTGCATACGATAGGTAGGTGTGACCCTTTGAACCTTCGCTTATGAAACGCACTTAGCCCACTGGCTCTGAGTAGAACGCGATGTCTTTGAACTCGTCTGCCGTTTGTGTGGACGACAATACGCTTCACACAAGACTCTCCCTGACAACGTCAAGTCCTCATAGTTGTGTCCGTTTTGGTCATGGACACGTGCCTGGTTCTGCGAGAGCTCTTAAGTATTGTGCCCCAACAATACCCTTCGAAGCGACCCCACTTCTCTCTCACATAGGTGATCTACTGGGACTGGTTACCTCAGTCAAATCATTAAAAGCCATAGGCTTAACCTCAACCTTGTCACTTTTAGGAATGGACTAGGAAGCTTATTTAATTTATAGTAAGCTCCCTTTTTCAAAATGTGGGTTTTCCACCAACTCTCCCCCACAGTGACCTTCGCCAGTTCATACAATTAGGTTGTCCTATTGAACTCAGATCTTGGGATCTCCAGTCAGCTGAGTTAGGTTTTCCTTCGCATAAACCTAGCCTTTCATGGGTTTTAGTCCCATTCCCATTGACGACTTCTAAACTAACTCTCTGCTTAAGCCTTTTATTAGCGGATCCGCGATGTTATCCTTTGACTTCACATAGTCACTAGTGATAACTCTTATAGAGATTAGTTGTCGTACCGATCATGCCTACGTCTTATATACCTATTCTTACTGATACACGTTGTGATATGAGCTCTGCCAATTACCGATTGACTATCACAGCGTATGCATTAGGCCAATGCCGGCTTCGGCCACCTAGGTATATCCTTAACAAATTGACGTAGCCATTTTGTCTATTCATCCTCTAAAGCGATGAATTTTGATTCCATCATGGATCTAGCAATAATCATTTGCTTAGATGATTTCCATGTTATCGCAGCACCTCCAAGTGTGAACAATTACCCACTTGTTGCCTTGGAATCATTCGTGTAAGATATCCAATTCGCATCATAATAACCTTCAACAACTGTTGGATATCTTTTATATTGCAGCCTGTAGTTTCGTATGTACCCTAATTACCAGAGCACCTGTGTCACGTAATTCCAATGAATTGAACTTAGGTTGCTCGTGTATCTACTTAGCTTGCTTGCTAAGTCTGGTCTGATACAACTCATAAGATACATCAGGCTGCCAATAATTCTTGAGTACTCTAATTGGTTAACAGGTTCACCTCGATTCTTAGCTAGACATTGACTCGTGTCAATGAAACTTCTAGCCACATTAGAGTTATTTCTATTGAACTTCTCAAGAATTTTGTCCACATAATAGGACTGACTTATAACAAGTCTATTCTAGGTTTGTGTGATTTGTACATCCCAAAATCACATCCGTTCATATCAAACCTTCTATTTTCAAATGCAAGTCACCTCCACACTTGTTATTGGATAACTATCAAATGGGGTGATGAAAGTTTCTTCCTTTCATATGTCGCTTAAAACTTCTCAAGTACCATTTTTACATCCCTACGGATTGTTTCTTAAATGGCTCTTCCCCCCACATTGCTTGCACTTTGATTAAGTTTGAGTAATATCACTCATGATGACATAAGACACCCGTGATAAGATAGTGACTATCTATATCTTTGTGTTATTGGGGTCATCCATTATATTACTCAACCCATATTACTCACACGAACCGTTTTCTGTGCTATATGAGTTCTCATATTCAGCTAAATAGTACATAACCAATGAACTATTTATTCGGTCCTTTCGAGTCATCCTTTTAAATGAATTATATATTTGCTTTTACAAAATTCATTCTTATGTCGTCATATATGTTTGAATGTTCAAAGTTAATTTATTCTCCGTGGAGCATCTAAATTAACAAGTATTAGTCTAGCATGCTTTAGACTACGAATACTTAGCATGTGAACAGAAGATGCCTCTTTCTGATTCTTCACAGCCTTAAGAGATAACTCACTATCTCTTCCTAACATTCACGTCTTAGTTTAGACACAAAATGAGATTTTGTTTATCATTCCAAAACCTTTGTTTAAAGAATGCTTCAAAACCATAATTAATTCCATCAATTAGGATAAAGACTCGTTTGCCTTTAATCTCCAAGGCTTCACCATTAACTCTTTAGGACTTATACATAAGTCTTAACATAAATCACTTTGATGAACATATTCATCATCAACAAGTCAATTAGATTGACACCCGACGACATGACATTTACATGTCCCTAAGTGATAAGTATATATTTGTTGAACTTATTTATTGGGCGACTCTCCCAAAATATATCACGAATCCTGCATATAGTTCAACCACCATTGATGGTTTGTAGAGACTCTACACGTCCATCAATATTCTAAGTCTTTTATAATAAATCTCACAATATTTCTCAAAGACTTATGAATAATAACATACATTTCTATTATATGTTATAGTCATCAAAACTGCATTTGTGCATTTCTACGTAAATGCTCTCAACATTTGATGACATATCTCGTTTTCGTGTATTTAACTTCAATACACTTGCCACGTTGACCATGATTATCTCAATGGGGATGGATGAAGAGTTTTTTTTTTTTCCTTAGTCACTTAATTAGAGACTTAAGACTCTAATTATGACTCTAATAAAACCTCATCAAATGGCATTAAGAACTCTACTCAAGAGTTTCACCATATGAAATAAAACCTCATCAAATGGCATTAAGAACTCTACTCAAGAGTTTCAATCATACACTTAATTTAGTCTTAAAACTATAATCAAGTGTCATAAATAAATTAACTCTACTAGAGAGTTTTTCTTCAATTCACCATATGAAGAGTTTTACTAATTAATAATTATAATATACCAAATTATAATTTCAATATAATCCAAAATATATATAACATATTATATATATCTTTAACCGGATTCATATCAAATCTCAAAGTGTTATTCTCTTCAACACTTTATCGTTCGACGAAATGATAACAATTATATCGTCTCATGGCGTGTTTCGAGGTACTCCCTCAATACACTGCTCAAAGCAACAAAGTTGTTTAGACTTTAACTACTTTCAAGTAGTAGAACAAGTAAATATGTCCAAAACAACATCAAGTTGATTTACACTAAATAGTCTATCTAGACTATTATATGGTTAAAGTCATCATACTTTTCATACAAGTATCAAACCATATATAATTTGCAAAAGACATGTTTTATTCATACAAACATTTCTACTTTTACAAGTATTTTCCATAAACTATACATATTTATGTTTTGATTACACATCAAAACCATAAACTCTAATATAGTTTTATTGTTTAAACCATTCCTAACTCACTTGTTAGAGTATATGGTTTTCATGATTAACCGTTTCTAGTTCGCTCATTAGAAACTATACGTGTACCATATAAACATATACGGTTTCAAAATTAACCATTTCTAACATACTTGTTAGACTGTAAACGATTACACGTTTCATCATATATAGTTTGGTTATATCAAATAAACCTTTTTTTCCTAACACACCCGTTAGAAATAAACGATTACCAAAATCATTTTAAAGGTCATTGGTTTATATTCTCAACCGTTTCTAACCTGCTTGTTAGAGATACACATTATGACAATCGTTTTAGAACTTGTTGGTTTATATAAAATAAACCGTTTCTAACACCCTCGTTAGAAAATTAGACCATCTACATATATGGTATTAACTTTGGATTTTCCAAAATATGCCCGTTTCAAACTCACTCGTTAGAAACCGTCAAATTAACCAAACCGGTTTAATGTTGGAAATTATTATTATTTTTTTTTTTTCAAATAATCATTTCCAACACGTTTGTGTATTTTGTACACCAATCTTTTCTAACACACTTGTTAGAAATATAAACACCTTATTTAGTCTTTACAAAATCATCAATTTCTAACACGCCCGTTAGAAAAATCAATCTATAAGTTTACACATTAAACTTGTGATTTTGTAAATAATAATTTCTAATACGCTTATTAGAAATGTTACATGACACGTTATTCTTTCAACGTCGTCGATTCTAACACGCTTGTTAGAAATGCATGTTTCAAAACATTCTATTTCGAAACCGTTTATTTTCCAATATTCTCATTAGAAAAGTAAACATTTCAAAACCTTGAAATTATCTTTCTAACACGCTAATTAGAAAGAAAACGTTAGCAAACGTTTTTACATGGGTTTACAAAAATTAAGTCATTTCTAATACTCTAATTAGAAAATTAAACCGTGTATATACATGTTAAAAAATTAATATTTCGGTTTATCCAAACACATCCCAAACACCCATGAACCGAAAATTTAATAAAATACTTCGGTTTTATAATTTAATTCGATGTACCAAAAGAAAAGTTACAAACTCTCGTGAACCCAAATTCCTTAGGAAGAACACGGAGGTTTGTTTACCAATCTGTTTAAGTTTGTTAGAAATGCTTACATTGTAATCACCGCACGCCTTTCGTACATGAAGCTATAATCTCTATGCTTGCTGCAATAAAATACAAAAAGAAAAGAAATCATAGAAGTGAACCGGGCTTGTGTTTGACACAATTCCCTTAAACAGATTCTCGGTCTGTTCCCAGGGTACACCGGTTCTTTAACAGTGGTGGTGCACTGCCGGACTATCCCACTTGCCTGAAATAATAACCGAAAGTTGGTTGTTGCTACGTTTCTGTATGTGTGTGTATGCGACATCATTAATCAGTGAGCTTTCTAGCTTTTGTAGTCTACATGGCTTAAGTAAATTCTTTTCACACTAGAGCATGATATATATTATCATTCTTTTCACACTAGAACATGATATATGTAGACTCACGTAAAAAGCAAAGGAAAATGAAAACTTATCTGTTTCTCTTTGTCCATGTCCATTTCTTATATATTTAAGATTGGCTTAACATGCAATAATGTCTAGATTAATGTTAATTAATCTCCCATAATGATGTTAATCAATATTGAGATTAATGTCCATTAATCTCTTACGTAAATGCATAGGAAGATTAGAAACAGTTATTCTAGAAGTTTCTCTTTAGTCACATGGATTAAAAAATTACAACAGGTAGCAAAAAACCAGCGTCACATGGACCCGGATTTTTCTAGCTGCATTCGTTTCCGCAGGTCGTGCGGGCGTCGCATTGGTTCAAGAATTTCCCTCGAACCTGAACCCATTTTGCACCCCCCCTGCGCGCGCGGGTAGGTGCCCAAGTATAAAGTGACTAATGATTTATTCCTTCCAATTTGGTTTCCTCTTATACACCAATTTAGTTTTCATTCCCCCACCAAAGTGGTACAAGACAAACTCACATTCACACATAATTTCCAACAATATCTTCCAACTGAGTATTTGAGAAATGAACAAGATAATATTTCCTCATTTATGGCAACATGAAACAGTCTGAGAATTCTCTCTCTATTGTCCTCGGGTCGAAAACTCACATCACCCACATGAGCTATAAAGTGCCTTAAATTATCTGCAATAACCACAACTTGGTTGTCGTCACATTTAAATGAGGTCCTCAATCTTTTCTTTTTTTCCCGTCATATTGTTAGAGCAACCAAATTAATCCATTCACCAAAATTTATTATCTAATGTCTCAACTACTGTGGCTATTAATGCATGACCTATCTCTTTTGCAAAATAGGCTTCTCTATCCCACCTTATCTTATGTTTTGCACCTGTTTTGAATTTTTTGTGCGTTTCGAACATAACTTGTTAGCAAGCTTACAGAACGAATTGTAGGATGATCAATCATGTCTACGGATTTGATGATGTATAAAATTTTCTAAATCCCATTGTATTGTTTTAGGAACTTACCTTGTATATGGGTTCACCTAACCTTTTTATCCGTTGAGCGTTTTGGCACAGCAGCTCATCCCCTTACATGAGAACTTTATCATGGAGTTTTGTTTTGAGGAGCTCACCCTATAATAGGATAAGTAAATACAAAAGTATGATTACTTAAAACATTCCGCTGTCATTCATGCTTTTTTTATTACAGACTAGGGATTAATCGAGATTAATCAGGATTAATCGGATTGGATTTTTATATATATTTTTTCAAATTATATAATGCTAATTTTATACCTTATCTGTATAAATTTAGAAGTTTAGGGGTCAAATATAAACTAGTGAATATGGAGGGGGTTAAATATTAAAATACCTAAACTTAAATAATCCTAATCACCTCCATCGTTCGTCATATCCCGTTTTCCCTCCCCATTCCTTCTTTCATCGTAAGGAACCATAAGACACAACTAGGGTTCATGGAGTTTCATCGATTTTGCTTCTAAATCATGGATTATCATCCAATTTTGAGATAACAACTTGTTTAATTTGATCGATTTGCTCCAATTTTGACCCCTTTGAATTCATTTTTTTTTTTACCAAATTTGAGTTTTTTAGGTCCGACTAATCGGTGATTAATCGCGACACCGATTAATTGAGTGACTAACCTAAAATTAATCAGTAAAGTGAGGACTAGCGATTAATCACCGACTGTTTTGAACTTGGTCGAAGTCGAGGTTCAACATCAATATATAATTGTTTTGATCTTGGTCAATGTTGCGCTTCATAGTGATTCCAATCTAGGCGGGTATGACAACTTCGTAGCCATAAACTAGGCTGAAAGGTGTCTTGAGATGGCTTGTTTTTTCTATGGTCCATATGGGCCATAATACATTTGGAAGCTTATCAAGCCATTTTTTTCCTATCGACCCAACTTTCCTTTGATAATTTCGACTATGCTTCTGTTCATGTGTTCCACTTGCTCATTTGTTTGAGGAAGGCAACCGAACTGAAAACTTGCTTTATCTTGAGTTCTTCGCACCAAGTGCTGAAAGGCTTCTCAACAAATTGCTTTCGTTTATCTATATTAATTTCACCGATTAAATCAAATCTGCAAATGATCTCATATACGAAGTTAATGATGTAATTTCCCCTAATAAAGGTGAAAAGGTGTTAAAATTATATATCATAATATCATAATATTAGTGTTATAATGGTTTTACTTACACATTTCATTTTGTTGTATTGTGTTATGTATGCTACTTGGACTGGTGGATACTTGGACTCGAGTTTGGAGAATGGAGATTGGGCTAGTAGCTGATAATGGTTTGTTGCTGGGCTTGGATTAAAGATTGGTCTATTGGGCTTCGCTATTATATTGGCCCATAGCTGTCTGGTCGTTTTAATTAGAACGAGGGTGGATTGCCAAGCTGGCAATCCACTAGCCTATATCCACACCTGATCAACGACGGAGATCTAATGAGAGTGTGTTTGTTTGATCTCATCTAACGGTGGATATGGCTCGGGTGTGTTTCTACCCGAGCCTATATCTTGGCTATATAAACGACTCTCCAGTTCGATGTACCAGTTTAGTCGTCTTGTTTATCTGTCTTCTCTGTATTCGTTTACTCTCAACTTAGAACGATTAGGGTTTTGATAGTTCTGCTCTAATTCATCTCAATAAGAGCTTGTTCTTAATATTCTAGTCTAGTTCTTGTTTACTGGTTTTGTATTCATAAGTTGTTGGAGTATTATTTTTGATTCATAGAGTCTGTAATAGATTAGTTGATCGAAATAAAGTTTTCTTTGATTCTGTCGTCTATTTCGTCTCTGAATCCATACTTGTTGACATGGTATCAGAGCTCAGCTCTGGTTGTCTTTGTTAGTCGCTTCCGTTTATTAGGGTTTGTTGAGATCAGATCTTTATTCATAGATCTGTGTCTCTTTGGAGTCTTGATTGCAGATCTATCTTGTTTATAGATTGTATCTGTAATCTGTGTCTTCTTGGTAGATAGAGTTCTGAGTTGTGGATCTTGGATCTGGTGATCTAGCCTTGGAACTTGAAGTTGCTGGGTTTAATCTGCTCTGGAGAGGAAAGATCTTCTCAGACACAGGAGATAACCCTTGATCTGAAGTTAACCATCAAATCTAGGGTTGAGTAAAAGGATTTTGAAGCTGAAAGTGATTTGTGGACTTGCTTACTTGCTCTCTGACTCAAAACCCTAAGTGAAGGTTTTGAGTTACGAGTTTCTGGTGAGATCGTTCCATTATTGTCTATTCAGTTTTTTATTTCTTGTGTTAGTTGTGTCTAGGAGCAAGGCCCGGGTTAGGAGGACCCGTATTGGCTCACTATTTGGTTGTGTCTCTGGTTAGTCTGTGTTATTTGATTGATCTGTGAGTGCTTGTGTGTGCTAGATCTAAGGATAAGACTCCCCTGTTAAGACATGGTCAGGCACCTTGAGTGATGAACCTGATATCTTGACACTGACAGGGCTTCGTCTTTGTGTGCTTGAGACTGTTTAATTGGTTTCTTTATTCTTTGTGTTTTATATCTCTTCAGTGTTATTTGTCTCTGTGTGCTATGGCTGATTCTAGTAGTGATTCTGGTGATGGTCGTCTTGGTAATATTACATTAGTTAGCAAATTAGATGCTAGTGATCCCTTGTATCTCCATGCGAGTGATTCTGCTAATTTGAATATTGTGAATATTAAACTTAAGGGCACTGAGAATTATAATGTGTGGTCAAATGCTATGATTCTTGCTTTACAAGTTAAAAATAAATTAGGATTCATTGATGGTAGTTGTAATAAACCTGAAGATGATGATGTATTAATAAGACAATGGGATAGATGTAATTCAGTTGTTTTAACTTGGATTCTGAATTCAATATCAGAAGAATTGTACTTAGGACAAGTATATTCCAAGTTAGCTTCTGAAGTGTGGAAGGATTTAAAGGATACTTATAATAAAATAGATGGATCTGTTATATTTGACCTTCATCTAAAAATCAACTCTTTTAAACAAAATAGTTTAACTGTTGCTGATTATTATCATAAGTTGAATGTTATGTGGAAACAACTTGATCAGATTCTACAATTGCCTTCTTGTACTTGTGACGCTTCAAAAGAATTCAATAACTACAGTCATATGATTAAACTTATGCAGTTTTTAATGGGGTTAGATGACTGTTATCAAAGTGTTAGAACTAATTTACTGACAAAGGATAGTCTTCCCTCAGTTAAGGAAGCCTTTGCAGTAGTGTCTAGGGAAGAGTCTCACAGAAATTCTTCTAACAGTTCTAAAACTAATCAGACTGTTAACTTTGTCTCCAAAGTAAATCAGCCTGTGGATTTTAACAAAAGAAATGTTAAAGCTAACCCTGCATTAAAATGTACTCACTATAATAAGAATGGTCATACTATAGACAAATGTTTTGAAATAATTGGATACCCTACTTGGATGAGGTCCAAAGGGAATCCAGGTAAGAAGACAGTTGTAGCTAATAATTCCACTAATAACACTAATATGTCTATTCCATCCTTGTCTAGTGAAAAACTTGCTAAGCTGATGATTTTTTGAATGAGAAACCTAGTGATGTTGCTCAGAATTGTAATGTTACAGGTAGTTTATTCTGTGCTTCTTCTGTGAGTTCTAATATTTACTGTTTCATTAGTAGTAATGGGGTATTAAAAGGGATAGGGTGGATATGTGATTCAGGAGCCAATGAACATATGGTAAATAATGAAAAGTTTTTAAGTGATTTTGTTGATGTTTCTCAACTTAACATTAGAGTTAAACATCCTAATGGCACTTTTGCATTGGTAACTAAAATTGGAACTTTGCATCTTGCTGATGGTGTTGTTCTGCAAGATGTACTTGTGGTTCCTGAATATTCTGTTAACTTGTTGTCTGTCCATAAGTTAGCCAGGGATAATAAGTTGTACATAGGTTTTGATGAACACACTTGTTATATCCAGGATTTATTAACCAGGAAAACATTGGTGACTGGTAAACAAATGGATGGACTTTACATCTGTGGCAATGCTTGTGTGTCTAATAAGGTGTGTTTAGATAATAGGAAATTATTTGAACTGTGGCATGCTAGACTAGGACATCCTTCTGATCAAGTTATTAATGTTTTAAAAACAAAATTAAACTTAACCAAAATTGATAACAATGATCCATGTGAAGTATGTCATAGAGCTAAGCAACACAGGGAACCATTCCCTCTAAGTCAACATAAGACTATGTGTTTAGGTGATATTGTTCACTTAGATGTGTGGGGACCTTATAAAGTCCCTGATAGGGATGGAAATAAATATTTCCTCACTATTGTGGATGATTACACAAGGGCAGTCTGGGTATGTATGATGAAAAATAAAACTGAGGTTTTTGAATATGTTATAACATTTTTTAATATACTTGACACACAATTCAAAAGTAAAGTTAAAATTTTTAGGTCTGACAATGGTACAGAATTCGTAAACAAACAGTTTAAAGAATTTTGTAATTCTAAAGGAATCATACACCAGACTACCTGTGCATATACACCCCAACAAAATGGGGTGGTTGAGAGAAAACATAGACACTTACTGAATGTTGCTAGGGCTTTATTGTTTCAAAGTTCTTTACTTGTTCGGTTTTGGTCTGAATGCATATTTAATCAATAGGACACCCTCTTCTGTGCTAGCTGGAAAGACCCCTTATGAGTTGATGTATGGTTTTGAACCTTTCCTTGACCATCTTAGGATATTTGGTTGTATGTGTTTTTGTACAGTCCTTAATGAGTCAAATAAGCTTGAAAGTAGAAGTGAAAAATGTGTTTTTATAGGGTATTCTTATGAGAAAAAGGGTTATAAAATCTTTAGCTTAGATAGTAAAACTATTTTTTTCTCAAGGGATATTAAATTTTTTGAAAATTTCTTTCCTTTCAAGGAAAAAAACAGTTTATGAAAAATTTGACTCCAACATTTTTAAACAAGTTACAAATTTAAACTTTTTTGACTTCTATGAAGACACAGATTCAGATATCTTGGGAGTAGATGATCCCAATGATGAGGGAAAGGGTAGTTCTGAACAGGGTTCAGAACATTTAGACTCAGGAACACACCAGTCTCAGCAATCAGGTTCTGTAGACAGAACCTCTAAAGGCATGGCTGACAATTTGCAATCTAAACAGATTAGCAAACAGCAGCCTAGTAGTGTTAGTCTAGAAACTGATAGGGCAGAGGGTGTGAGTACTGAGAAAGACATTAACCTAGATTCTGAGGGTGATACTGAGAGACAATCTGAATCAGTGTTGAGAAAGTCTAGTAGAGAGTCAATATTTCCAAAAAGATTTACAGATTCTATAGTAGATGGAAAGGTTAAATATGGTTTTGAAAAAGTTGTTAACTATTCTAATCTTTCACTAGAAAATCAATGTTTTGCTTCTGTTCTAAATAAAAGTATAGAGCCTAGAAATTATTCAGAAGCTTCTAAAGATCCTAATTGGATCAAGGCTATGAATGAGGAATTAGAGGCTCTACATAGGAACAACACTTGGGATATTGTTGATTTACCCAAGGGTGGAAGTAAAATAGGGTGTAAATGGATTTTTAAAATCAAATATAAAGCAAATGAAGAGATTGAAAGGTTTAAAGCCAGATTAGTAGCTAAGGGGTTTAGTCAGAAAGAAGGGATAGATTTTGATGAAACCTTTTCTCCTGTAGTTAAACTTGTTACTATTAGATGTGTGATATCTTTGGCTGTTGAAAATGATTGGAAACTGTTTCAACTTGATATTAATAATGCTTTTTTGTATGGAGATTTATTGGAAGATGTGTATATGGCTATTCCTGAAGGCTTTACTGATACTGATAATAGTAATAAAGTATGTAAGCTAAATAAATCTTTGTATGGGCTTAAACAAGCTCCAAGAATGTGGAATGCTAAGCTAGTTGCTGCATTATTTGAGATTGGATTTACTCAAAGTAAATTTGATGTTTCTATGTTTACTAAGGTTTGTGATTCTGTGTTTATAGTCTTGTTGGTGTATGTTGATGATATAATCATAACTGGTAACTCTGTAGATGAGATTGAAAAGGTTAAACATGCTATTAAGACTAAGTTTTTAATCAAAGATCTTGGTGAGTTAAAGTATTTTTTAGGAATAGAAGTTATCAGAGATTCTGATGGCTTGTGCTTAACTCAGAGAAAATATTGTTCTGAGTTATTGGCTGAATATGGATTAACAGGTTGTAAACCTGTTGGTAATCCAATTGAACCCAGTCATGTAGTCAATAATATGATAGTTGGTGATGATAAGCCCCTAATCAATATTACTGGCTATCAACAATTAGTTGGTAAATTGATTTATTTGTCACACACTAGGCCATATATAGCCTATACTGTACATTTTCTTAGTCAGTATATGCATAAACCTTATAAGTGTCATTTAAAGATTGCAATGAGGTTACTCAGATATCTTAAAGGAGCACCTGGTAAAGGTGTGTATTTTACAAAAACTGGTAGTTTTAATCTAAATGCATATGCAGATTCTGATTGGGGAAAATGTATAGAGACTAGAAGGTCTATAACAGGGTTTTGTGTATACTTAGGTAGCAATTTGATTACCTGGAAAAGTAAAAAACAGTCTACTGTGTCTAGATCTTCTGCTGAGGCTGAATTCAGGGCTATGTGTGCTGTGGCCTGTGAAGTTGTATGGTTAAAAGATTTGTTGAGTGAACTAAATGTTATGGTTCAATTGCCTGTTAGTTTACATTGTGATAATAGTGCTGCTTTGGCAATAGCTGCCAACCCAGTTTTTCATGATAAAACTAAACACTTTGGCATTGACTTATTTTTTCTAAGAGATTTAGTTTCAAATGGTGTTATTAAACCTTTAAAAATTGAGTCTCAAAATCAGTTGGCAGATGTTTTTACAAAAGGGCTTTTAGTTCATCAACATATAAATGCTTGTAGACAACTTCACTTGTTTGACCCATTTGGTCCAGGTAAATCAAATTGAGGGGGGGGGGGTGTTAAAATTATATATCATAATATTAGTGTTATAATGGTTTTACTTACACATTTCATTTTGTTGTATTGTGTTATGTATGCTACTTGGACGGGATAACTTGGACTGGTGGATACTTGGACTCGAGTTTGGAGAATGGAGATTGGGCTAGTAGCTGATAATGGTTTGTTGCTGGGCTTGGATTAAAGATTGGTCTATTGGGCTTCGCTATTATATTGGCCCATAGCTGCCTGGTCGTTTTAATTAGAACGAGGGTGGATTGCCAAGCTGGCAATCCACTAGCCTATATCCACACCTGATCAACGACGGAGATCTAATGAGAGTGTGTTTGTTTGATCTCATCTAACGGTGGATATTGGCTCGGGTGTGTTTCTACCCGAGCCTATATCTTGGCTATATAAACGACTCTCCAGTTCGCTGTACCAGTTTAGTCGTCTTGTTTATCTGTCTTCGTTTACTCTCAACTTAGAACGATTAGGGTTTTGATAGTTCTGCTCTTATTCATCTCAATAAGAGCTTGTTCTTAATATTCTAGTCTAGTTCTTGTTTACTGGTTTTGTATTCATAAGTTGTTGGAGTATTATTTTTGATTCATAGAGTCTACAATAGATTAGTTGATCGAAATAAAGTTTTCTTTGATTCTGTCGTCTATTTCGTCTCTGAATCCATACTTGTTGACAAAAGGTTACTTCAGGGTTTCAGGCTCCTCATTATAATCATTCCTGAGCCTGACACCATTTGAGTGTTCTTTGTTGACGTAATTATTGAGTAGTTTCGTCAACTATTGGAAATTTCTTCTTCCTTAGGGGTCAGGTTCATTCGTTCTATGGACTATAGAGTGTCAGATCTGGGTGATGGGTTTCTAGCCATGAAGAAGGTGGAGTTCTGAATGGGGATAACTTCTAGAGCGAGGGCCGATGGAAGTTCCATCCAACCCAAGGAGTGTGTTCTTGACCCAATCGAGGAGACATGGCTCGGTCAAGACAACAGGTTAGGCGGTTGAGATGTAGGAGTAACTTCGTATGTAGAGTCTTCCTCACAGTGGGCGCCAACTTGTTGCTACAACAATAACGGTTGGGGGATAAAGGGCTTGAAGGCTTCTGTAAGCCAAACAAAACCGTAAGTCTTAACATAGGAGGGGGTAACTTGAGTTTGGACGCCAAAGTGAGAATAAGTTAGTTGTTTCACAGGAGTAGAAAAATTAGTGTGAGATATTAGTGTGGGATTAGAATGAACATGTTCTTACCTGAGATGCCTAAGGCACCATTATATAGTGGATGAGTGTCGGGTCAATTGGCTCTTGGGGGCCGACTAAAAGGCTTAAAGGAGTAATGTTGAACTCTCATTTCTTAAACACAGGCAAGACTTTACCTTTTTAGGCATGTTGGAAAATTGGACTTCTTCCCGTCAAAAGAGATGTTTTTGAGTCTTTTACCATTTAAGCTTAAGAGCTATTCGAAATTGGTGGGATTTAAGTGCTTTCTCGTTGAGCCCACCTACATCATCACACTTAATAGGAAATTCAAATCTAAACAAGACAAACTTAAAACTCAAATAATAATATAAACTAATTATTTATCTTGATCCCTTACAACCACAACTTAACATCATCCGTACTACCCTTAGTCTTCAACAAATTTTGTTGTTTTATAGCGTACTCGTTTTTAATAGCGTAGTCTTCAACAATCATCCGTACCACCCTTAGTCTTCGTTAATCCCTACTTTATCTTTGCTATTGGTGGAATTTACTGAGTATGATGATGGTGATAACGAGTCGTAATTCTTAAATACTCTTAAGATCTTTACCAACAATGGTGCTCCCTTATCCGAGCTTTCAACAACGTTAACAACACTACGGAAAAAGTAAACTATGGTTGCCCACTAATCTGATCATAGGTGAAATCCAACCCCTTTAATCATTTTTCAAGATTTACAAGAATCCACTATGGTTGCTAAACTGCTCACAAGCCTTTCTTATCTTCTAAAATTGGTCCAAAAAATAACTACATCTGTTAATTTTCTACCTATCCAGAGTTCACAAAACCTTAAAAAGCTAATTTTAAATACATATCACCACAACAATTTGAGTGTAGCTTAACATACTTCACAATATGCAAAACAAAAAGAAGTGTTGGTATATTTCCATAATCTTGTCAAAGTATATAATGCCTTATGTGTTAATATTGTTACTTTCTATCCATGAACATAGTTCATCATTAACAAGTCGCATCAATAAGATAAAAAAATTAGCTAGATGATGGCCTAAATATAGATTTTAATCGATCGAAATACTAGAATATTTACAAGATGGGAGTTACAAATCCGAATTGAGACTGGTCTACCAATTCGGGCTTGAATACTTGTAAAAGATTATGTTACACATGGTGACATGGTTGTGTATCAATATGTTTCTTTTAGAAGCATACATGGGGTTTTAGTCATATAAACTACAAGAATTACAACTTTTGGGCCCCATCTAGACCCACCACTCTATGGCCCTACAACTTCTAAAAGGAGTTTGTTCTAGGCCCATCACCGGCCCAATAAATATACACACAACTCCACACCCCCCTCAACCCAAAAGATCATGCACAAAACAAAAATTAGAGTGCTTGACACACACCATCTCAAATAATCACCCCATCACAAGCTCCCTGTGTCGATTTAGGTCTTTTAGGTATGTGGTAGACGAGTAATCGTCTAAGTCGCATGCATCGATAAGCAATGCCCGGCCCCCACCTATTTTTGGTTTTGGTTCTGACCTTTCACCCTTCAACATCTGCATAACCTGCATCACATTTATTAACCAACAAACAATTTAAAAAATTGCACCACATTTATAAGTGTTTTAGGACTTCAAGTCTCTTTGAACTGACCCGTTTCATGTTTGGGCGGACGCTGGGCAAATGATGAATGCAAGCTGAAGCTGCTGACATGGCACGCTTTACTTCAATCATTTCATACTTGCCTTCTAAACGAGGGTCCACGAGCTCTTTAACATTGCTTTGCTCCAGAAAGGGTTTTGCCTATACACACCAAACCAGTTTTAGTACATTTCCATATCAAAAGATCTTTATAAAGAAATTAACATGCCCAAATATTAAAGGCTACAAAGATTGATTCTTAATAAAAGAAACTACATACCCAGATTACAAGACTCTGCCTGCTTGAATCAACTGCGCGTCGACCAGTAATAAGCTCAAGCAAAAGAACTCCAAAAGAGAAAACGTCAATCTTCTCATGAACGATTCCATGCATGAAATACTCGGGTGCCATGTACCCAAAGGTCCCTTCAATTGGGGAAACAATATGGTGAAGCCATTTGTCAGGGAGCCATTTTGCTAGTCCAAAATCAGATATCTACACACTCGAAAGATCGATGACCAAATGAACAATTTTAACAAAGAGACTTCACAATTGATAATATGCAACTAAAGAGGAAATTAAATTAACCTGAGGTTGATAGTCTTCCATTAATAAGATATTTGAAGCTGTGATATCTCGGTGAATTATTCTCCTTTGACATTGAGAATGAAGATACAACAATCCTTCTGCAATGCCAATGGCTATCTTAAACCTCAAGGCCCAGTCTAATATTTCCTCATTATCTGTACATAAACAATTGGATCAACACAATGACATCACAAGGTTCTACTTCTAATCAGTGTCGGTCCCACGGATGAATAAAGAAGGTGTACAGATAGGAAATATGTACTATGTAGTAAAGTTGCAAGGCTGCCGTGTGGAGCGAATTGGAGAACAAGATGTAAATCAGTATCAGAACTGAAGCCAATCAAGTGAGCTGCATTCGGATGGTTAATATGAGCTATGATCCCGAGCTCAGATAAGAAATCTTCAACTCGGTCTTCATCTTTTTTCTCTTTTTTTGTTATTTTCTTCACCGCCACGAGTTGGCCATCGGGTAGGCATCCTTTGTACACTTCAGCGTGCCCGCCTCGGCCCACCAAATTTTCTATGTAAAACAGCAATTCAAGACAGGAGACATCAATGACTTTGTAAGCATAAGTATAGAATTAACTGCTTAATTATTACATCAAATTAAGAATCCATTTCCTTACATGCCAATCCTTTAGCTTTTATGCAATGAAATGAAAATATTATTGAAAAAATTGTTTAATACAATTAAAAATAACTAGTTTTTAAATCAGCCGCGCGTTGCGGCGGCTCCCTACGCGACACAATAAATAAATTTACACCAAAATGTATGCTAACTCAAATTGATACCATCAAACAAAATCATAATTACAAATCAAGTACATTAAAACGAATTGGCTTCAATATAAGCAATTTACAGTAAACAAATTTGAAAATAACATTTCAATGGAATAAAGAGTTTGAAATAATATTTAGTATTTATTTTGTATTTTGTCAACTAAAAAAGATTTATCAGAAAACATAGATTGTAAATAATTAAAGAAATTGTATCAAAGTTTTTTATATGAAATAATTAAATGCTTACCTCCAATTAGGGTGGCAATTATTGACACCACTCGAAAACCGACCCGAACCCGACAGAAAAAAAATTTAGATTTGGGTCAAGTAACACGACCCGTTTAAAAAATGGGTGGGGTTCGGGTCGATCTGTATTAAAAACGGGTCGGGTTAGGGTTGACACATATATAAAATGGGTTGACCCGTTAGCCCGTTTAAGTATTTAGGAAAAAAAATCTACTATATTTTTGTTTTTCTTTTTTCATTTCTAATTATATGGTTAGTTATAATTGTTTTATTTTTGGTACATTATATTATTTATTTTGCACACTTATATACTCATCATTGAACATTTTATTAACAACCCGCTTACAACCTAACAACCTGATTATAACTCATGAACATGTATGACTCATTTAAAAATATGGATTAAACGGATTGACCCGGATTTTATGTGGGTCGGGTTAGGGTTGAAACATTTGACACTGATAATAATATGGGTCAAGTTCGGGTTGCACATTTCAACCCATCAACCCGTAAACTCGCCACGATTGACACCCATACCTCTAATTGCTTTCAGATTTCATATTCCATTTCTTTAAGTTGTACCACAGAAGGAAATACTTATATTGATGGACTTTTCAAATTTCCATTTTAATGTATATTGTTTGTACCTCAATTGTAAGTTTAAAATTAACTTCGTTTTCTTTTTTTACTTTTTTTCCGCTGTACTCCTTTCTAGATATTTGACACGTATGAATTGTGTTTTTCTATGTCTCAACTTCTATGACCGCCACTACACCTACCTCCGACTAAATCACCGCCACACTACGCCACTATCACTCTACTTTTCACCCCACCACTACAAAACCACCAAAGTTACCATATAAACCCAGTCACATGTCTTTGTTCCGGTATGATGAACGGCCGGCTTCCATCTGTCTGTAAAAACGCAGAGACCACCACAACCACTTTCTCTCTCTCTCAAAGCGCAAACACCACCACAACCACACCCTCTCTCTCTCTCTCTCTAGAAAACCACATCCACCACAACCACCGCTCCTACCTCTCCTCTAAAAACACAGTCGTCGCGTCCCTCTCCTCTCCCCCTCTAAAAACCTAGCCACCACGACTGTCTCTCGTCAACCCGGACGGCCAGACGCCACATCCATCAACAAAGCCTCAAATCGTTTGTAGAAGAAGGAGATTAGAGAGAGGAAGCCACGTTTTATACTCACGAAACGGACAAAACGGTGACCTGCTGAGAAGGTCATCTACATGCATCGAAGGCTTGTACGGAAGGGAAAACAAAGCTTCAGAGAGGTGTACGAACAGATACACTTCCGGGACACACACAAACGCCTTTTGCTTTTTAATATATAATATAATAATTCGTTTCAACATAAGAATCATGCGATTTAGTTTAGACGCGCGGGTATAAAGAAGACACGTGACCATCAACGCCAACAGAGGTGGCTTCTAAACGAAGAGTCTGGGCAGAACCTATGTACACCAACAGACATCCATCAAAGGATGAGAGAAAGCGGCGTTTGTGGCGGAGATGGTGGTCCGGCTGTCTAGTAGATCTCCTTTAGGCGGTGTTTTCTAGAGAGAGAAACATGAGAGAGAGATGAAGAACCTAGAGGGAGGGGGAAACAGACAGAGAAAGAGAAGAGGAGACATATGAGATGAGAGGATAAAAGACAGAAATACCCTTATAAAATCATTATATTACGAAATTGCCATAACACTATTCAAATTACACAGCTATAAATATATTGTAATTAGTATATGAGGGCTAACAAGGATGGTAAACCTTGAATATGACAGGATCCATTGACTGCAATGAAGTCAACAAGTTGATAAAATATTGGGAAAATCACGGATATGGCCATTGACCCAGCTGAAAGCAATTTTGGCCACTTCAGGCGTCTCAGGTGAGATGCCTCACGGAAAACCAAGCGTCTCAGTCGTCTCTAGAGAACCCTCAAGTATTATCGAATCACAAGTCAACAGTGGCAAGAATCCGTTTGGAGACCTCTCAGCGCAGCAAAGAGACGAGAGGTAAAGGCTTGAGATGCTTGGGAAATGTCTTAAGCCTTTAACTATCATCTCTTTGCGGCGCTGAGACGTCTCCGAGTCGCCTGAAGGGGTTTTTGCCACGTGTCGGTTTGTGATTCAAAACCCCGTGTCGGTTTGTGATTCAATAATACTTGAGGGATCTCTGGAGACGGCCGAGACGTGTGGTTTTCATGAGATGTCTCACCTAAAATTGCTTTTCAGCTAGGTAAATGGCCATACCATGATTTTCCCTAAAATATTTGACCATGATGTCAAGATCGCTATTTCTCTACATTACATTATAGGTAAACAAGATTCTCACTAATATCATTACTTAAAGCATAAAAACATTTTTTTAAACGTTTAGTTATCAAAACATTATAAAAAAATTGAAGAGTGTTTTTTCTTTCCTAAAATGGATACATCACGTCACATCACATTCTGGGTGTGTGACATCACATTCTGAGGTATGTGGCAGTATTCTATTGGTGTGTGATGTGAGTCAGGGTATATGATTCCTAATTAAGGGGTGTATGGTTCCTAAATACCGAAAATATGATAGGCATGCATCCCTCGTGACTTGTAAAAGGTACGAAAAATCAAATGTCCAAAAAGGTGTGCCCTGTGGGTTCGTTTCACATTGACCCGAATACAATTCCCTATGGTTATTAATAACAAGATTTATTATTGATGTTAACATAATCTTTTTAAAAGAATTCAAATTTAGTCAAACATAAAACAAAATCCCTCGATCTATCTTGGTACAATTGGTGTAGATTAAATATTTGTTACCTCTAGAATGTGGTGTATAATCTTTTTTCTGGTTTGTACTTTTTTTACTAGCTTTGTGCTAGTGGTTTTAATATATCTTCGTCTCCGCCGATTAAAAGGAAAAATAAAGCTAATATTTAATAATGTGAGTAATTGTATTCTAGAACAAAAGGCTAAAATTCATGTCATACCACAATATTTTTTTCCATCTTAAACAACTTCTAAGATAAATACATGACAACCTACACCAAACATGATTCGAACACCTTAATATTTTGGCTGTGAAGTACACCACTTAACAATTGGCACGCCTTCTTGGAGACTCATACCACTCCATTACAAATAAAAAAAACAACACAATTAGTATACTTTTTATCAATGACTTAGTGATCAAGTGATATAATGTTTGGATTCAAATCTTTTCACCTACAAAAGGTAGGTGTTATTTAGGTTTCAATATGCAAAATAATTCTAGATATGTCACAAATATATAATATATCATTAAAATTTGAGTAAACGTAAATAAAAAATCTATTGATTCCATGGTGACTTCACGTAACACATTCCTATTTATTCCCATTATTTTTAATAACATAATAACAACATATTATTCTTGTTTGAATTGGAAGTTTATACTTATTTTTAACTTCTCTAACATGTATAAACTTCTATCAGGTAAGCTAGCCTCACATTAACGGTAATTTATGCATCTCTATAATTCAAATAAAAATAAATAAAAAAAACAAGAATAGTTCCGTAAACACTTACTGACACAGAAGCCACCAGTAGCCACAGAAAGCTCATCAAGCGTGAAATTCCGCCACGACGGTTTACTTACCATCCACCTTACACCATCAACCATCTCCTTCTCAACATTATGTCTCCCCAACCTCCTCATCAAACTCTTCCTCGACATCTCATACCCTGCAACCAACGGCACCGTCGAAAACCGCTTAAACGACTTCCACTTCAAATTACACACCAAATGCCTCCACCTAATATCCTGAGCCATCGAAGACGAGCTTATTAACCCGTTTCCATCACATTCGGTTGCACAGTCTCCATCTGGTTCCATCTCTGGTGACTTTTCATTGAACGATGAGCCACGGCTGCTTAGGCTCCGGCTTACGGTGCTGTGGTTGTCGGAGTCTGACCCGGATAAGAGGATTTCGAATACTCCTCTTGGAGATGATTCATGTTGTTTGTGATCGTCATCGTCTTCTTCTTCGTCGTCTTCAATTTGTATGATCTTGTGAGTTTCTTGGGATTGTTCTGTAACCAAAGTTAGAAAAAACCGCTATTTTATTCTAACATGCGTGTTAGAAATGATTAATAAAAAAGAACCGTTAGTTTTAAAACGACTTGTAATCGTTTATTTTCTAACATGTTTGTGAGAGTCCATGATATTAAATTAAATTTGAAAATTAAATAGTAAAAATGTGGAAATTAAGAGAGGTGAATTGCTGAATTACCGTTCATTGGGAATGGAATAAGGGTGAACAGGAATTGGAATTGGAATTCGTAAATAGGGGTTAGTGGGAAGAAAGAATGGAATAGGATTAATAATGATAAGGGTAGTTGTGCATGGTTTGAAAGGTGGAAGTGGCCGGTCTCCGGCGGAGGAGACGGTGGCCGGAAAATGATATGAATGGTGGAGAAGGGAATAGGATAGCTTGTGATTGGAATTATGCTTTGAATGGAGTAGAGATAATTGGGGGGAATGGAATGGAATGGAATGGATTGAGATGGAAAAGGAATATAGTAGGAGTGTCCTTATTTATACAACTTCTCCAATAAAAAAGAGGCTTTTGTGCCTTTCCCGGCGCCAATTTCAATGACTTATGGAGTCGGTAATTTTTTAAGTGTTTTATTTTTATAAAGTTTTACCAACATTTTGGTTTTCAAACTCTTATTTTTTTGTTACCTTTTTAAGTTTATCTATTGTAATATTAATGTGGGATTAGTAAAATTATAAAAATAGTCATCTTTAACAAGAACTTTTAAAAAAACGACTCTTCGCATTTATCAAAATAATCAAAAAAAGGGTTAGCCAGAAAAATTCATCAAAAAAGCGGGCTCAACCATCTTAGCTAGCGATTTCACTAAACCTATAGGCTTAGTCGTCGTCTTTTAACTAAAATCAATTTAGTATGGTCTACAACTGTCTATTTTGGAAAAATATTTTGATTAAATAGGACTACTTTCGTAATCTTATAAATATAATATATTTTGTTTTCTTTTTTTCAAACATAAAAAGATTTTTTTGGTGTCAAATTCTTATTCCTATCTTAAATAAAAATCAAACAGATATTAATTAATTATTTGTTAAAGACACGTGATTTGTTTATTCGTTTAGATGAATAGGATTATCTTATTACACGTGCGTGATTGATGGCGTTACGTCCGCTTTACTTGCGTTGAGGCTAAAACGATATCAACCAACAAAACGATAAATGGAGGGTGTTTAGGGTATTTCATCTGCATGTTTTGTGTTTTGTCATATTTCCTTTTCCTAATTTATTATTGACGTGATGAACCCAAATATTTATTTTGCATCTCGTTCTTGGTATAACACAAATTAAGTTTACATGTTTATACTGGTCTGGTATGGTGTTCATTTTTGTAAATGTGAAGTTGTAAGTTTAAATCCTTACAATTACAAGGTAAATGTGTAATTAAGGGTATTAAAAAGTTTGTCGTTAAAAGAAAGTATTCATGTTTAATATTGTTTTTTTTTTGAACGGCAAACAACTCTCACTCAACCAACAAAAGTGTATAATCGATTGTCTCTAGCAAGTTGTTAGAGCAAACTAGTTTACATCGCCCGACTCATTACACACACGAAAATTACACTAAAAGTATTAAAAAGTAAAGGACGCCCAATTCTCCCAACTTATCTCGTCTTGTTAGGCTCTATTTTTGACCCACAGAAATGACGTTGCTTGAGTTTCTCTAAATATTCAATTCACACTTGTTCGTTCGCCTGAAAAAAATAGCCCCATTCCTTGCATTTCAAATTGCCCAACATGCCGCGAGGATAACATCTCACCATTCTTTTCTTCCTTGTCGAGACCAACAACTTATGAACTTGTATCAAATCTTTAAAATCGAAACTGATAATGTAATTATAATTAGGCACGTAAATGAATGTGAATGTTTTTTCCCTTCCATTTAACTTTATTGGAACTACGCATTTACATCCCTTCGTTAAGAAACTGAGCATGTCTATTTATCTTCATCAATATTTTAAATGTATTAAAACTAACGTAAACAAACAAAATGGACAAATTTAATATATGTGTTTCATTGTGTGAAACTGAGTGAAACTCATGGTGTATTTTTTTTTTCTACGTTTCATTTTCTAATAAGTTATATTTCTTAAATGATTTTATCAACGTCACGACATATTTTATATCTATGTTTCGGTGTGTAAAACTGAGCCAAATTCATGATGTAACTTTTTTATCTACGTTTCTTTGCGTGAAATTGACCCCAAAAGCATAGCCCCAACGCGTTGCAATTATACAAAACTAGTATTAAGTTCCTCGTGTTGCGGCAAGTGAGGGGGCGTAAAACGTTAACAAGTAGCACCGTGGATACACATCATACACCACTGCCAATAACCACAAATACCGAAAAAACTTGTATTTAAAAAATAAAAACCGTAAAAAAACAAACGAAAGTAGATGTAAAAACGTTGAACCACGCAAGTGAAACGTAAAACATAGAAAACAAGAACTAAGGGGTTGTTTGGTAAGCCTCTTAATGAGGTTCTGAACCATTCAGCGCGTTTGTTTCAGCTTCTGAATGGAATGGTTAAGGCTGAATCATTAAGATTTGAGATGTTGCTGAACCATTAAGCACTGAACTATGCTGAACCTTAATGAGACTCTCCTGCCAACGCGGGACAAGAAAATTAACCATTAAGAGGTCCAACTTAATGATTCAGCACTTAACCATTCAAACCTCTTAATCATTCATACATTTTAATGATTCAGCACTTAATCAACCAAACAACCCCTAAGACAATCTAGGACAAACGCATTGCGACGAGGCTGTTAAATGGAAAATTAGGCGTAAGAACGTTGAACCACACGTGCATGTTGTGGCGTGTTAACTCTTAAAATTTAGACCGAAATGTACCGCCAACGACCACTAACATGGAAAAACCTCATATTAAAAGATAAATATAAAACCGAATGAAAAGTAGACTTGAAAACATTAGACCACTCAACCGAAACATATAATATAGAAAACAATAACTATCTAGGACAACGAGTTGCAACGGGATCGTTAAACTAGAAATAAATAGGCGTAAACATGTTAAACCACACATGCATGTTGTAGCGTGTTAACTCGCAAAATTTAGACTAAAACATAAAATGAAAAAATGTAAAAGATAAAAAGTACAGAGAACTTGTTGGAAATTGGGATCAAAGACAAGAAAGAATTAAGCCAAAACTTGTTTCTTATTATTAACTTGTACTTGACTTATGAATCTTCCATCTATATATAAGCCCATATTCCTTAATCATATAGGAATTGTAATGTTTATCTAAACAATAATGTTTATCTAAGAAGCCTCTTTGACTTATCTAGGAAATCTATCTCTAAAACCTAGTTTACAAGATTGACGACTAAGTCCTTCTAGTTACCGAACCTTGCGATACAGGATTAATTTATCATTCACCCCCTAATCTTGTAACAACAACGAGTCCTTTCGTCTCGTTAAACTTCAATCTTGGCAACGCCTTGGTGAGAATATCAACACCTCTAAAGACCAGGAATGTACAGGAGTTGTATGACAACACAACTCCTGTGCAGGATTATATGGTATGTGACTTTGCTCTTACAATTACTGATCCCACGTTCTATGAAGAAGTTATGATCAAAAGAAAGTGGCAGCAAGCTATGGAAGAAGAAATTATGTCTATTGAAAAGAATGGTACTTGGTAGTTGGTTCAAGCTCCTGTCAACAAGAATGTTGTGGGATTAAAATGACTCTACAAGACAAAATTGGGTCCAAAGGGTGAAATACTGAAGTATAAGGCTCGTTTGATGGCAAAGGGATATTCACAGAGGAAAGGTGTTGATTTTCAAGACACTTTTGCCCCTCTAGCAAGATTTG
This sequence comes from Ambrosia artemisiifolia, assembly GCA_032199755.1. Taxonomy (NCBI): domain Eukaryota; kingdom Viridiplantae; phylum Streptophyta; class Magnoliopsida; order Asterales; family Asteraceae; genus Ambrosia; species Ambrosia artemisiifolia. Next base: position 15,462,507 of record CM063517.1, on the reverse strand, counting down.
AAACTATAAGATTGTATTAGTTGCTGCTGCTCACCAAGGTTTCTATCAACTGGATGTCAAATCTGCTTTCCTGAATGGGAAGCTTGAATAGGAGATATATGTGGAGCAGACACAAGGTTTTGAAGTTGCAAGCCAAGGAGAAAGGGTGTGCAGGTTATACAAAGCATTATACGGACTCAAACAGGCTCCTAAATCCTAATATGCTAGAATAGATGAGTATTTCACAAGTCATGGCTACAACAGGAGCTGCAATGAACCCACACTCTATGGAAGCAAGTAAAGGAGGTTGGATCCATTTATGTTTGTTTATATGTAGATGATATTATATATACAAGCCATGTGGGTCATCTCAAATATTTTTTGGTTCTAGAAGTTAAGCAAATGAGATCAGTGATCTTTATTGGTCAAAGTAAGTACGCTGTTGAGTTGATTAAGAGAGCTGGAATGTTGGGGTGTAAAACTGAAAACACTCATATGAAAACAAATGAGAAGATGAAGACAAATGATGGTGTTGAGTCTGCTGATGAAGTGCAATACATAAGCTTCATAGGTGGATTGATGTATCTTCAACACACTAGACCAGACATTGGCTTTGTTAATATGTTGTCTAGATTCATGTAGAAGCCTAGTAAGATACATTTTGGTGCAGCTAAGAGGGTGATCAAATATGTGGTTGGTATAATGAATTATGGGTTGTGGTATTCAAAATTCAAGGAGGTCAAGCTTTGTGGATTCATTGATAGTGATTAGGCTGGATGTTTGGATGATAGAAAGAGTGTTTTTGCCTATGCTTTCAATAGGTAGTGGAGTGATCTCATATAGTACCAAGAAGCAACATTCAATTGCTCTATCAAGTACAGAAGCCGAGTACATTGCTGCTACTGGGGCTACTTGTCAGGCTATATGGCTTAGAAGGTTATTAAGTGATCTTGGATTGAATCAGTCATGTTCTACAACCATTTGGTGTGATAGTACGTCAGCTATACATTTGTCAAATAATCCGATCCTAGATGGGAAGTCTAAGCACATTGAATTAAAGCACCACTTTATAAGAGACATGGTGACACAGAAACAAGCCAGTTTGGAGTACTGCAGTACAAATGATCAACTAGCAGATGTTCTAACAAAGGCTTAAAGTAAAGAGAAGTTTATGATGTTCAGGTCTATGATGGGTGTTAAGGAAATTGATTTAAGGGAGTGTGTTGATAAGTAACTCATATTTCCCTCCTATTCTCATGCATGCACATGGAATTTGAATTAAAAAAAGGTTGTTGGTCAGTTGTTAGCTTAGTCCAAGTCTTTTGGTTTGTTCCTATGTTTAAGTTATTAGCTGTTGGGTTGTTTAGCCATTTAAGTCATTATTAGTTTGCTTTCATTCTTCATGTACTCACTTATTATTAATAAGATCATAACCTATGCCGATCAATAGTGTGTTCATCATTTATTCGTTGTATTATTGTTTGTTATTGAGAGTGCTCATACCAACATATGTATATTACAAATCAAGATTATTAATAAATAATCACACCGTATCGTTAGAGATTTGGTTATTCATGTGGATCCATCAATTAGCAAAGGCTATAACATGCTTATCATGTGTCTCACAAGTCACGTCACGTATTTTTTTCATCGTCACTCTTCACTCCTCGATCTTATTTGTCCTTTATGATCTTATTAACCTTGTTCATTTTCTATTCCATCTGTGTAAAACCATTGTCACCATCCATCGACCACCAATGAGCTTATTTGTCCTTTATGATCTTCTCAACCTTGTTAATTTTCTATTCCATCTGTGTACAACCATTGTCACCATCCATCGACCACCAATGAGCACCCAAAACAATTTAACCGACTTGTTCCTCTATTACTAGTGATAAACCCAAATTTTAAACTAGTTAGGAATCAACACACATGCATACACATCTCCAAAAATTAATGAAAAAGTCAATATTTTAAAAAATGAAATATCCAACATGGTTTGTATGAGTTAACCTCGTCTTCATAATTCGTTGTCTTTGGTTATATGAGATGGAAAATGAAGGCATGAACAAAGAGAGGTTACGAGAACCGTTTGGTATATAAAATAAACAATACACTTTATTTAAACTATAACAGAATAACCAACACGAAAGCATTACATGATTAAACAAAATACAACTAAAATAGTTAGTTGTTTCTTAACAAAGTTCCCTTAAAAAAACGGCCTATGTAGAATCGGATAGTGGGAACAACTTTGCGGGTTTTAAGAGATTCAAGTCTGCAAGTCTTGATTTGGAAAGTGGAACAACTTTGTGGGTTTGAATTTTCTATTTGCTTGTTTTTTGTCTTATTCTCTTTGTTTGGGGTGATGGGGCATGTTGTCCTATGTTGATTTTTTGTGTGTTCTAGTCTTAGCGACTTGCTAAGGCTGCTGCTGTATTTTATTGTTTGATTGAATGAAAGTTCTTGGTTGTTAAAAAATATTATATTATTTAAGTAACATTATTACACTGAGATTTGAAGCATTTAAGTTACACATATTGAGTTTGAGCTTTGATTAATAATTTGTTTCATACAGTGTTACAAAAAAAAAAACAGTTTGTTATACCTGAGATCTACAAATGTAACATTATTACTCATCTGTGACACATAATAAACAATAGCTTTGCATAATTTGTTTCACACATTTGACCTTTTTCTTGTTTACTCATTTGGTTTCATATTAGTAACAATTTGTTTGTTAGTATTACATATTTAAAATTTGTTCTGCACAATTACATTATAATCTCATTTTGTCAAACAACATAAGTGACAGTTTTGAAGCTTAACATATTTTTACTTTTATTATGTCTAATTTTTATTATTTTCATTGTATACTTATTTATTCATTTGTATATGTTTATATTTTTATACTTACAAGGTAGTGACACTTATGTTTTGATTTCTCGATTTTCTACTCACCCAAGAGTTTGCATCTTGTTAGCTAAAAAAACAAAATTAAAATATGTAAATAGAAATGTTACACATGTACTCAGTACGTTGTTATGTAACACTTAGTTAACAGTTCGCAAATTATAGCATCTTGTTACCAATGTTCGTATGCTACTTACATATGTAAAATCGTACTGCCATTATATTCAATTTAGTAACTGCTATTAAACTTTAGAAACTGTTACGTATGTTGCACATCTCACATACGTAAGTAGTAGAGACGTACTAATTTGCATATATGGTATACGTAACAGTTAATAGTCATAGATTACATTTAAAATTTGAACCATCTACTATTTAGAGATAAAAAGGATGATTTAAATTAAGTCTTGAATTTGATAAAAGGTTAGTGAAATTGATGGTGAAAGAAAGTAAAAAGTACAAAAGTAAGAACATAGTGTTAAATTTATTATACCCTTTTCATGTTGCTTTCAAAATGGTACAGTTTTTAGACCGAAAACTAATCTTCGTTGTTAATGTTCAATATCAGTGGTTTATAATTAATTTTCAAGGTTTTCACAAGAGTAGATGGTTTCGTTTTAACTTAACCCTGCATAATATAAATGTATAGGGGTAGGATCATGTATGAATTTCTAAATAACGTATGAAGTGTAGATGTTCCTCAAATTTAAAATCATGTACGAAGTGTAGATGGTCCCAAAATTTTGAAAATCACGTAACAAAAACATGTGAATCAAATGGGGAAAGGGTAAAAGGGGAATAGCCACTATTGTTAACTGTTAACCAACTTCTCTCATGATTTTTAAAAGGCATAACTTCTTCATACGTTAACATATTTTAAAGAAAATTACACCATAAAAATGAACATTGTATTCTCTTTTTAATTTGAGTAGGTTATTGTTATAGTTGTCTTTTTAGAAAAGTTACAAGCAACGTGATTATGTGTTTTTGTATAACGTTACGTGTTTATTTGCCAGTAAGTAATTACATAATAGCATTTTATTTAGAAACAAGTATAATGTTACATGTGTTGGACGTATTTTTATGGCTTCCTGCTACATATTTACATGGACGGTTATACACCAGACTTGAAGGACATGTGGCTAAGTTTTGTGATCTCCTACACTTCTCACGTAATGGACACTTTGTATGATAACTTCCCCTATATGTGTGTGTATTATACCCACTTCATTTTTATGTCATCCTGTATGTCACAATTTCCCACATTTCTACCGATTTCCATCTTCCATTTCCTAGGTTTCACATGTTCAATTCCTATGTTTAGACATTAATATCTCGTTGATCTTAGCTCTGATTTGGACATGATTTGATTCATTATAAAGTCATTACAACATAGATTACAAACCTATAAAATAATAGTTATATTAAATAATTTTTTAGCATAAATTTGTCAAAAGTTTGGGAAAATTACACTTAACACTTGTGAAAATACATACATATTTACTAACTTCTCCTAACAATATATTTTGTCCATTCCTTTCAACTATGAAAGGCGATGGTAGATTTAGGTGGGATCATTTATACAACAAATAGAGTATAATAAAATGTATATAATACACTACATTATATTCTGGAAGCTTTCCGGAATAGATAAATCTAATATGAAGTGATAAAATATGTGTTATGATGTAACATATAAATTAATGTACTATAATATCAGAAAACAACAATTTTAATCATGTGAATAAAAATGAAATTGTATATTAAAAATAAGATGTATGTTTAGATGAGGAGCAGAGCTAGAAAACAAGCATTGCAGGGCGTGAGTGAGGAGCAAAGCTAGAAAACAACACTATTAGAATATGCAAGCAAACTAAGCAACCAATGACCGAGTGTAAACGTGAAGAACTACACATTATTTATCTGACTATGTCCATGTATCCAAATAAAACATGGTTTGATCACTATATCATTAAAGTAATAAGACAATTAGAAACTTCTAGATCCTTAAAAACATAAGAAGACCATATCAGCTTCATAGCAACTTCTTCACTACTTTGAATGTTAACACCTGCAGATAAACTAAGTAAGCAATTAAGTATTGAAAAAAAAGGTCATAAAAAGATATGACAATAGTAACGCAAGAAACACATTATACATAATTATAAAAAATAATCGGTTCGCTCCAAAAGGGTAACTTGAATTTTCTTAGTAAAAACATTCTTATGATAGCTAGCAAATGTTGAAACTATACATTATTCTAGAACAACTTTGCTTAGAGTAAAATAATATTGCTTCAAGATCTCAAAGTTGTGATAGTAAAAGTAAAAGTTAAAACATATCTACAATCTACAATTCCATACAATTAAAAATATCTTCACCATGACTACAAGGATCGGAACAATTCAATGCACCATTTCTGATTTTCTTGTACAATTGTCATGTGATATATTTTTGCAGCACATTAATGGACTCAAAGAGTCTTCAAATACTACGGAATATATTAACATAATGAAGGAGATTAACAAACTCACATTGAACTTTAATTTATCAATTGCCCTAATGTAATGTATAACTCCATAACTCATATAAGCCTATTAACAATATAGAGAAAAAAAATGAGAGAGTGAGCGAATGTTTTTCTTATTGATGTATCTTATGAAATACAAATCTCTTTAGGCCAAAATGGGTGCTACTAGAATTTTTTTTCCTTTTACTGATTTTAACCAATCCTGCTTTGCCACATCACTTACTGATTTACTTCACTGAAACATCTTTTTGTAGGCAACACTCCACTGATTCTTTTATTTTTTTTATAATTTCATTAAACCTTTTATTATTATTATTATTATTTCACACGGTTTAAAATTAATTACCATACTATTATTTCATTGGTGATATGCTATCAAGACGCCTCGAACGACCCGACACTTCAACAACGTCGTTCGCAGGTTTTTTGGGTACATGTACTGACCGATTTCAACCGCCAAGTTGGCACCAATGACCGCACAACCATCAGCCTGTAGCGGAAGTGGATCGATCTCACCAATAAGTGTGATCGGTGGACCAGCATGTACCAGAACACGTTGAGGGAGGAGCCGGGTATTGACCCGGAGTTGGCTATCGAGCTCACACATGTGGAGTATGCGGCTCGATACGATAGCATCTTTGACCATGTCGAGGCATGGCAACTGTTGCGCCAACTCTAGGTTTTTTTTATTTCTTTTAATGTATTTTATTTTTAGTTTTTTATGTTTAATAGTTATGAATTTTAGTTTTTTATGTTTATTTATCTTTAATGTTCTTATTAAACAAACCATTTAAAAAAAGTTAGAGATATACATAAAACAAATGGTAAAAATAAAAGAAATCACAAAAAAAAGGTATATAAAAAAGTCAAAAATAAAAGAAATCAACGCTACCAGCACGGTAAACAGCACCAGCAAAACGGTCCACGGGACCACTACCAGCGTGTATGGCGGCGGTGATACCGTGCTGGTAGTTGGTACCCGTGGCCAATTCGGGTGGCGCCCCGTCCCCCCTTATATATGCCCTTACATAAATACAAAAGTAAAAAAAAAAAATATGAGTTAAACATATGAAAAGTCATAAGCCCTTATATAAATACAAAAGTAATACAAATATAGATGTTAAAGATATGAAGAATCATCATATAAATGCATGTATGTGAAGAGTCACTTTGCATTACTTAAAAGTGTGATAAAATTAGAATCCTATCTATTAAGTTTCTTTAATATGGATATATATAGATTATCCCAACAATAAAATGATGTATTTATCATGTTATTATTATTATTACATTGAAAAAAGTCATGCAAACATGGTAATACCAGTACAAGTGGGTGAACTAAACCTACTACTCGTCCATATGCTTAACTAATTTTCTTGACGCCTCTAAAGATATATTATTGCTTTATTTCTTTTATAAAACACACATCACCAACACCACCAATTTTGATCATGTCACTTCAGTTGGATAAGTAAGTTTAACAGAATCCCTTGTCTTGCTTTCTAGAGTCAATGGATAGTAAATTACTATTGTATCCCCGAACTATGTTTAATTTCTGATGTAATTCCTATACTTTAAAGATTTCCGACTGGACCCTATACTTTCATTACACACTGTATTTACATCAAATACATATGGTTTCGTTTTATTAAATATCAAGTAAAGACATCAAGATTAGTCTCGTATAACAAAAACGTACATGTAACAAATTGATCATCCAACACTAATACAACATATAGTTATTCTTCCATGATTGTCAATCTACAGTTTTTTTAAACTTAATTTGTGTGATCATCGTCTTTTTGTCTTGAGTCAACACTTTTACGATTATTTATGTTCGTTCTTCATACATATCAGTGTGCATTTGGACGGTTATACGGGATATCTACGTTTGAGCGCGTCAACCTACGTTTGTGAGCCTGAGGAACTTTATATTAGTGTATTTTTGCTAACTAGATTAGTACGAGTCAGTTTCATTACACTTAAAATTAATTAAGTTTTTTTTTTTTTTTTTTTTTTTTGTAATATAGAAAGAGATCCATATCTTTAATGTAAAGAAGCAAGGCAAGCTCCAACGGGTTGACATGAAATGAGAATTTTCCACATGACTAAAAAATGCACCTTGGAACTATCTAACTGAACATAGTTGTTAAAAGTCATCGCCTCTTGCGCCTAGGCCCATTTTTTAGGCGAGCCGATGCATTTGCTCTTTGAGTCGAGGAAAATGCGCTTTAATTCTCTAGGTGATGGTTTAGGCACAGATTTCAGCTAGATTCCCAAATTTCAGAGAGTTTCCAACCAAATTTGTTAAATTATGGCTAGATTCTAGCCAGATTTCTATGTTTATCTAAGAAAAACTAATTCTATACACTAATATATCAAGATTTTAAACCTTTTGATACTACTTAGATGAAAAATAGTATTATTTTAATATATTTTTACTTTATTTTCCTTGTTCGTTTTTTTTTATCTCAGGCCCTCGCTTTTTTACGCCTCGCGCCTAAACCCTACTCAAGGCCTGTGCGCCTAACTCCTTTGATAACTATGACTTTGACTAAAATGACTAGACTGAAAAGTAAAAAAGTAAATGAAAAGGAGTACTCATTAATTTGTAGATACTCATAGTTGATAGATTACTCTTGTAATTTAGTCATACTTAATGGAGTCATATGTGAAGTTTTTATAATGGACAAAAAAGTTGGTGTACCCGTTTAAAGATACTATGATCGTGGACTCTAGTTCGTTAATTTTCGGTACATCACTACCCAATTCATAAACCGGATTTGGTAATCCAAATTCCTAAGGTTGGGGGCCAACTTAGTGAGAGAAAAGTGTGCTTAAAGATAGGGAGTGTGTGTACATAGTGACATTTTAAAATACATTATCTCATTTAAAATAATAGATTTGATATAAAAAATATAAAGGAAGGTGTGTCCATGCGTTCAGTTTAAAATGTAATTACGTGGATCCATTTATGAGAGCATACGTTGGAGATGCTCTAATTAAGTACTGGCGTGGAGGCCCGTCCCCAAGAATTTTAAAACTTGTTTAGGCCCTTGACAAGAAATAAAAAAATCGGCCTTTTATATAGGTTTTTATGAAATTTTTTTGGCATATATATATATGTATATAATATATATATATATATATATATATATATATATATATAAGAAATTCAAAAAATTATGGGCCTACATGAAGGTTAGGCCTGAAGCCGGTGACCACCCGGCCCACCCTCATGCCGGCCATGCTAGCATTGTATAGTAAGGTGGATGTATTATTTTATAATACTTTGTCATGTCAAGTATAGCCGATGTCAATATCAAAGGAACGGTGGTAATAGTTTTAATATCGTACAATTAAAACCTTAATATTTTGTGGTTTTGGAAAAAAAGGAAACGAACCAAAAAGAAAATGGCAGTCATGTGACAAAATAAACTAAAATAAGGACAGGCATTTATTTGGAACTGACGTGCCCTAAGTTCATATGGTTATGAAACATAACATAGTGTTAATCTTACAAGGTTAACTCCTAGCTCAATTTCATAAACCTAGATTAGGATAGGTTAAGTCATGTTAAATTATAGGTTTCATTTCTTTAATCAATTAGGATAGGTTGTCAACTCAATATAAGTAGTAGTATACCCTGTTTTTTCTAATCTGGTAACCGTGATTTTGTTGAATAGTAACGGATGTTGAGGCTTTGAAAATAAATAATAACCAAAATATCCTAGAAGTAGATAGAGTCTAGACTCTAGAGACGCTCTCCAAATAGAACCAAATAGTTGTTGTACTAATTCCAAATTGATTAATGGAAAGTCGGTCAAAATTGAGAACAATTAGTTAATTACTAAATAGGTTTGAGCTTCTAATTGTTAAATTATTGAAAACTTGCAAAGATAGCAATTTAAATCAAAACTGAATAAAACAATGTAATAAGTGATGATCACAAAAACATATAACAGTTAATAATAAAATATCCAAAATCAATATTCATTATTACAAACTAAAAATTGTAACACAAACCGGAACATCGCCATGAATTGATAAAGACACGGCCTGTTTATTGTTTAGTATGTTAAATTTTGAAACGCCGAGAAAAAAGATTATGCAGGCCGTGTATTAGGCAGTGTGCTGGACTGGGCTGGGCTTTAACTAATCATTTTTCCATCTGACCCAACCCAACTCAACGGCCCAACCCTTATCATGAAACCTGAGTAACTCCTGAAGTGGGGTAGAGGAATAATAACAATAATCCACAAGGCATGGATAATATTGCCTTGGAGATAGACTTGTAGATATACATGTTTATTAGGACACGTGACTCTCTGTTGTAATGTTGTTTGGTATTAGTGCCTGATATTTTAGGTTGGGCCCATGTAATAAAAAGTAAATTAAAACAAAGTTTTTAGTCTAAAATTTAAGAAGCCTTGAAACGTATTCTTATTTCAACGTTTAAGAGTACATGACTAATGCTACCTGAGAGTGGTCTGGGTGTCCGAGAGCAAGCCGGGTACCCCATACCCATCCAGAAACACCACCACCAGTATTTCGGGTAGGGAAACCGGGTTCCATGCCACACCGAGTGTTAGCTAAGAAATGAGAAAGAATCACAAGAGAAGAGAATTGGTCAAATCATAGCTACCCTTCTTATTATCTTGACCAACATTTATACACATTCAAGCTAACTAACAAGCTAACTAACTTTCCCGCCTAAACACAACTATAACAACCATTCAAACTATTGACATATTACACTATTAGTCCCTTTATTATTACAATATTTCCCATAATACCCCTGCACTTGTATCACCGAGTGGGGGATGCGGGTAGTGGGTTTTGGGAGACGTTTAGGGAAGAGTTTAGGATTAACAATAAAAGGTGTTTCAAGGTAATAATGATGTCTTCAAATAAGGTGTTTTAGGGTAGTAGATTATGATAGTGGGGTGGCACTGCAGGATTGAAAGCGGATTATGGTACTTCAGGGTTGCGTCTCATCATGCCTAATGATTTCTAGTTCCTAAATTTGTTGTTACTTTTTTAGTGTTATCAATTTATATTATTAGGTTTTTTATTTAATTAATTTTTTTATTTAGTTTTATTATCGTAGTGTTTTATATTTAGTAATAAAAAAGATAAGTCTTTATTAAACTCGTGTATTCCAAATGCTAAATAAATTATAATTAATCTCATAACACATACAATAGTCATATATGCTTTGAAAAAGAAAAATTCTTTGACGTGACAACTGTATATTTTGTTAATTTAGTTTCAACGAACATGCTTTTAAACTTAAAGATATTTTGATACCTAAACCGGAATGTTTAAGTAGAAAAAATAACAATATTTGAAATTCCATAATTATTTTTTTTTTAATTTATTTAGTTAATGATATACTAAGTTCTAATAATTAAAAAAGTAAGTATTTATAATTATTTTTTTAATTTATTTAGTTAATGTATATATGTGTGGCTCTCGGGGGGCAAAAGACAAAGGGGTACATGCACTGATTGGGTTTGTCCCTATTGCTAAGTGTTATGTGCCTCATGTCCAAGGCTTGATACCAAACCACATCGAGCTGGGGGTCTCACTGGAAGCAACCTCTTTATTCTTAGGGGTAGAGGTAAGGCTATCTACATCTTACCCTCCTCAGACCCTACCTTAGCTTTGCTTTAGGTGGGATTAACTGAGTATGATGATGATGATGATGATGATAGTTAATGATATACAAACCCCTTCATCTCGTATACAAGGTTAGTAACATTGCACACAAACTTCGCGTTTTAGATGGCACTAAACTATCTTATGCCTCGTGGGTTAAGCTTTTTATGCTCCACGCCAGAGGGTATAATGTGCTTAATCACATTGACGGTACATCGCCACCCGCAAATGATACGCCCGAGTTTGATTCGTGGGAGAACATCGATTTCATTGTCTTATAATGGATCTATGGAACTCTCTCGAATGCTCTTCTTGTCCTGGTTTTAATCGATGACTCCACGGCTCATGAAGCTTGGCTCCTTGTTAAACATCTTTTGTCAACAATAAAGGTCCAAGGTCATAAGCTTTACAACATGAACTAGCCGATACCACCCTTGTGTCCATGCCGAGCCTAGAAGCCTATTGTCAAAAAATATAAGATTTGACCGACCAACTAAACGCCCTAGACTTTCCCATGAACGACCAACAACATGTTCTTCACGTTGTTAAAGGCCTAACCAATGAATATGACACTATTTCCTCAACTTTAAACAATTTGTTACCCACTTGGGAAGACGCAATTTAATAATTAATATCTGAGGCCGGTCGTATCAAAACCCATGATGTTGTTACCAACACTCCTGCCATTGCCACTTCTATCCCACCCTCTAAACCAAATGCATCTTTGGACCCTCCTATAACCAACCAAAACAAGTCTCTCCCACAATCTAACCCAAATAACACACCGGCCCAATACACCAACTCCAACCATTCCTCTAATCTTGGCCCAACCTATATAAATAATTATCGAAACCAACCCCGACCCAATTCCAACCATGGCCCAAACCATTACCATAACCGTAACTCCTCATCCCCGACCCAACAATCCTATAATCGCTCTTATGCCTCACCACCTGCTTTCCCAACCAACCCTCAATACCAACCATTTTACCCCCCCCCCCCCATTTTGGGCTCCCCCATATTGGACACCACCACCTTGTCCTTAGCCAACCCTATTACCCATCGGCCCCATCCAATACCCATCAAAACCGTGGCAATCAAAGCTCCGCACAGGCTCAGCTTACTGAGGTAGATCCTCTCAAACCAACACAGCTTGCTGATGCGGTTCATGCTCTTTCTGTGGACTCGGTGATGACAATTCTCAATAGAGCTTCAACACATGTGCATCTTCTCATATTTCTTTAGATAAAAATAATATTGACTCGTTTTCTACGTGTGCACCAGTAGCATCAATAATTGTTGGCAATGGCAATAAACTTCATGTTTGGGCTCGGGAAACTCCACCCTAAATTTTGCGTCTAAACCTTTATACCTTAAAAACATCCTTTTTAACCCAAATATTGTCAAAAAGCTCATCTCTGTCCGACGGTTCAATATTGACAATTACACATCAATTGAATTTAACCCATGTGGTTTTTCTGTAAAGGATTTCAAGGATGGCACGATCCTAAGCCTTCACAACAGTATGAGTGACATATACCCGCTCACCCCAAATGCTTACGCTAATGCTTGCTTTGCCTCCACTCAAGATTTGTCTTTTTGGCACCATCGCCTCGGTCACCCGTTGCAACACGTTATGGATTACCTTCGTTTGAGTAATTTTATTTCTTGTAATAAGCAAAAGACTACGTCTTTTTGCCATGCTTGTTAATTGTCCAAGCATAAAAGTTTACCGTTTTCCGATTCTGTTACTCAAACTTTGTGTCCTTTTTCTTTACTGCTTTGTAATTTGTGGACTTCCCCACTCTTAAGTCATGCAAGTTATAAATACTATTTAGTAATATATGATGATTTTACCCAATACACGTGAGACCCACTTCGATTTAAATCAGAAACATTAAAATTATCCACTTTCACCAAATTTTTGCCACCCAATTTCATCTACCCATTCAATCAATACAATGTGACATGGGGGGCGAATTCGACAACACAAACCTCCATAACTTTACCTCCCAAATGGAATTCACCTTCGTTTTTCATGCCCTCAACCTCTCAACAGATCGGCAAAGCAGAGCGCATGACACGGCGATGAAATGAAATCATGTTCACCCTCCACACCCATGCTTCCTTACCCTCCACCTATTGGGTTGAGGCACTCCACACCGCATCCCACTTACACAACATCCTACCCACCAAACTTCACAAAAACCGCACCCTCTTATCTTTCCTGTACCTTCATGAAACATCCTATGATCATCTCTGTGTGTTCGGGAACCTTTGCTACCCTAACACCTCTGCCACCCGCCCAAATAAACTTACCCACCATGCCATTATGTGCCTATTTCTTGCTTACCTGGCCAACTACCATGGGTACCGTTGCCTTGACCTTGATTCCGGAAAAACCATATTTTCCCGTCATGTCACATTCGACGAGGAAAACTTCCCTTATGCAAACCCGTCTACTCCTCCCCCAAACCGCTCTTTCCTCGACCCTAACCCACTACTCTTTGACCCGACATATTTCTCCTCACCTTTTAATCCAAACTCAGCCCAATCACCCAACCCCACTCCACCATCGCCTCAGGCCCATACACCACAATCGCATTCGGCCCAACACCAACCTTCCCCTAAAACCCATACTCCACCGTCAAATTCCGCCCAACATCAACCTACACCTTCGGCCCAACAACAACCTAGCCCTACCCCCACTCAACAGGCCCAAACCGAGACCCAACAACAACAACACCAACCGACATTTAACTCTCATGTCCCGTCTCCTTCGAACTCTCCTACACCGGTGACCAATCCACCACCTGTTAACCAACCTGCTCACCCAATGCAAACCCGCTCACGCACTGGCATTTTTAAACCCAATATACCCTTCTCCCTTCACACTCAGACGCCACCTACTCCCTCCCCTCTACCAGAATCCCACCTCACTACCCTTAATGACCCAAACTGGAAAATTGCCATTGTTGACGAATATGAAGCTCTATTGGCTAACAACACATTGGAACTTATCCCCCGACCACCCGATGCGACTGTCATACGATGCATGTGGCTTTTTAAACACAAGTTCCACGCAGACGGTTCCCTAGAGTGTCACAAGGCTCGTTTGGTTGTCAATAGCCAAATAGTAGGCGTCGACTGTGATCAAACATTCAGACTAGTGGTTAAACCCACTGCCAATTACACAGTCCTCAGTTTCGCTTTTTTGAGGGGTTGGTCTATGCACTAACTAGATGTCAAAACGCTTTCCTTCACGGTCATCTAAAGGAAACCGTATACACGTTTCAGCCGCCAGGATTCATTTCTTCCATGTACCCTAAACATGTTTGCAAACTAAATAAATCTTTTTATGGTCTAAAGCAAGCCCCAAGGGCTTGACATCAACGTTTTGCAGGGTATTTACTCAAGTGCGGCTTCAAGGACAGTGTTTGCGATACATCATTGTTTATTTATAATCACGAGAACCAGATGGCCTATTTACTGCTCTACGAGAACCAGATGGCCTATCTTTTTAACTGCCTCCAGTGATAGTCTCCTACAAAAAATTATTAAATCTCTCACAACTGAATTTAAGATGACTAATTTAGGGTCATTACATCATTTTTTTTGGGATTGTTGTAACAAAACATGCTAATGGGTTACTTTTGTCTCAGTCTACCTATGCAACAGACATCTTATCTCGAGTAAACATGTCCAATTGTAAACCCGCTAACACCCAAGTCGAGGCCAGTCTAAACTAAGTGCAGATAGCGGCTTTGTTTTCAAAGATGGTTCTCTATATAGGAGTTTAGCTGGCACTCTTCAGTATCTTACTCTCATTAGGCTAGACATCGCCTACGCTGTTCAACAAGTCTGTCTTTTCATGCATGCTCCACGAGAACCTCACTTTCAATTTTTGAAGATTCTCAGATACATTTAGGGCACCCTTGATCAAGGTTTATTGCTTTCTCCATCCTCTTCCACAACTTTGACTGCATACTTTGACGCTGATTGGGGTGGGTGCCCCGACTCCAGACGCTCCACGTCCGGCTATTATGTGTACATAGGACCAAACATAATCTCCTGGTCCTCCAAATGACAGTCCACCATTTCAAGATAAAGCACAGAAGCTAAATACTGGGTCGTAGCTAACACCGTTGCAGAACTCAGTTGGGTCCGTAATCTTTTGCTCGAATTGCAGGTTCCTATTCGTCACGCAACCCTTATCTACTGTGACAATATCTCGGCTGTACACCTTGCTGAAAATCCAGTAAATCACCAACGTACCAAACACATTGAACTGGATATACACTTCGTCCGAGAGAAAGTTCGACTTGGCACCGTCATAGTCCTTCACGTCCCTGCTGACTACCACTACGTGGATATATTCACAAAAGGTCTACCGAAGCATCTATTTTAGTGGTTTCGCTCTAGTTTATGCCTTCGTCTTCCTATGGCTCAAACTGTGGGGGCGTGTTAGGCGATAATTATGCCCACCGAATTAGCATAATTATTGACTATATATTTTTGTATTAATTTTATTAACTTGTATTCTCTTGTAATTAGCTAGTTTCCTTAGTTACCTATTTCCGTTGTATTAGACTATGTGGTGTGGTTGAGGCAAGGCTTGGGAAGTCTTGCCGCCACGTCAGCAAAAAGTGGGCGACCATTGGATTTTGACAATTTGAGGACTACCCAAGAGTTTGGGGTAGTCTTCCTTGGGTAGTCCTCTACTCCTATTGGCCAATATTTATTTTTTATTTTCTAATTTTTAAATAAGTAAATAACTAAAACAAATAACATAATATTAAAAAAAGGTTACAAATAAAATGACGCCTAAAAAAAGCCAATTGAAAAAATAAAATAAAAAACCACGTCTAGTTTTCCCCGTTTGCCCAAATATAATCGACCAAATCCGATTGTAGATTTACGTGCCTGTGCTCGTTGAGTAATGAGAATTCGTTAAGTTCTTGTTAAGCCGGACTAACCGGAACACTATTCTCCCCGAGCTCGTTTTCATGAAAATCACAAATGGCTCTACATTCGTCTTCGATATGCATGTTATGCAAGATAATGCAAGCATACATACAATACTATAAGTTTTTTGGTGCCCATATTCTTGTCGGGTTGTCAATGATATGTCACTTTGATTGTAGAACACCAAAACAACGTTCGATGTCCTTTCTCGCCGCTTCTTAATACTTGGCAAATTTCTTTATTTTTTCGTTGTCCGGGTGTGTAATAGTTTTAACGATTGTAGAGTATTTCAGGTAGATTCCATCAGCAAGATAATACCCGCGGGGGTATTGCCCACCTCATAGTGTGAAGCTAGTGTTTGGACCGGTCCCTTGCACAACATCCTCAAAAATTAGTGACTGATTGATGACGTTAATGCCAGTGTTCGAACCGGGAACTCCAAAGAATGCATGCTAAATCCATAAATCCTGGGAACAAGCCGCCTCTAATATTATTGTTGGATGTCCGTGTTAACCACCAGTGAACATTCCCCGCCATGCTGTTGGACAATTCCGCCACGGCCAACGCATGCAATCAATGCTTCCGAGCATGCGTGGAAAACAATGTCTATCGGTACGGTGTTGATATAATTTATGGACGTCGCTCTTCATTGGTTTTCGCAAATATACTTTGCTGTAGATCTTCACAACATGCTTGGAAAATTTGTACACACAATCCCATGCAGTTCTATGAGACATCTTTAAATATTCATCTCAGTTGTCGGTTGCCGTCCTGTAAGCTAGTTGGCGTAATGCAGCTGTGCATTTTTGAAGAGTTGTGAACCCCCTCTTGCCTCTAGCATCATATCGCAATGTAAAAAATGGGTCACAACTCGATAAGTCGTCGGCTATACGTAAAAATACTCGTCAACTAATTCTAAACCGGCGCTGAAAAGTAACATCCGAGTACAATTGTTGCTCGCCAAAGTAATCATGCACCAATCTTTCGTGGGCACCTACACGCATAATTTTTTTTTTAAAAAAAATACTAAATGTATGTAAAAATTAAAGAACTAAAACATAAATATATAATGTAAATGTATATAATAATTAAACATAAAAATGAAACTTTCAATAATTTTAAAAAAGGTTACATTCCCGGTCTCTGTTTATTGTCGCTTGCCTAGTTCGTGGCGCACTTGAGACCTCTTGTTCCTCATCTTGAATGATTTGCGCCGCCATCGCCACAATATTTATAAAAATTTGGTTTTCCTCAGTGGACAATGAAGATGACGAAGCAAACGAAAGAGCATTAAAAACTTTAAAATTTTTTGTAGAGGTTGAGAGGAATAGGTTGTAAAGATGTAAAGATTTGAGAGAGTTTTGTAATTGTGAGTGATTTTTTTGTTAAAGTGTTGAAGGAAATGGATTATTAAATAGAAAATGTTTTTTTTTTTAATTAAACGGTCATATGACCATTAGTATGGTCCCACAAGTCAAACAACCAATCACAAGCCCCGTCCAATACGTCCGATTCTAGCCGTTTTGGCCGCATGAGGGTTGGCCGGGGCAGTGTTGGCGGGCCCAAGACAGGGTCGACGAGCCCAAACCGCCCCCCAAGGCCTCTTATAAATGTACTATGTTGTGGGGTTATACAATCTTACAGTTTTCACTTTAAGATTCTTCGATCTTTATTCCCTCTTATTAAACACATGCAGGTATGTGATACGTTTTTTTTTTCATGAGAAGGGGTTTGGAGTTTGAACACCAGGCCAAAAAAAGAATCCACTCAGCAATCTCTTATAAGCTTTGATTTTTTATTTGTTTTAACTCTAGGCTTATATCTTATATATAAAAAATGTGATTTGAATTCTGTGAAAGTTTTATCCATTTTAAGTGACATTAAGTTGAATTTAAAAAATACACCATTCATCCTTTAAAAAAAAAAACACAAAGTTCCCCGTATTTTCCTTGCCCATATAGTCATGCACAATATATGGTTGGTCGACAATTGCGATTCTTATGTAGCTTTTTTAGTCACGTAACAGATTTTGGCATGATCAATTAACGGTTAGGTCGTGCGTCTACGGGCTGACTTATGTTTCAACTCAAGAATTGTTTAAGCTTGCTACTCTATGCACACTTGTTTGAGGAAACCACGATGTCATCTAAGTTTGCCAGTCTTAGCACGAGCATTATGTAGTCAAACCATAAATCGATAATATAACTTTTGCCTAATTGTCCTAGATTAATCTGTTTTTGCTTATATGATTTTCTAGTTGTGGTGGTTTTTTTTCCTTTTAATGAGTTATGATATATATAAACGTATAGTCCAAGAAGGCGGCAGTAGAAGCTATAATTATAACGGCTTGGTGGGTGATTTGGTGATTCAAAAACAATATCGTCTTCGAGAAGAACACGCAAACATGTAATAGCATTTTGATTATATTGTTAATTATTCTTGGGTTAGGATCAAATACACAGTGAAAAAAATATATGAAGCAGTATGAAGGGTATCAAACGGACTCCGATTGAACTCATTCAAGCGGCATTGGAACCGTCTCATCAAACCCTACAATGTTAGTTTTTAGGTCTTCGTTTTTTGAGGTTTTAGCTTGTAGTTTTTAGAATATACGTTATATCATTGTCTTTTATGTATCATTGTGTCTTTTTTTTTATTTTCATTATTGTGTCATTTTTTCAATTCATTTTATCTTTTTTCATCAGCATTGTGTTATATTTTTTGCACTTTGTTATATTTTATGGCTTATTGTGTCATATTTCATGATCTATTGTGTTTTTTGTATCATTCTCACATTCTCATTTTTGTTACACTGTGTAGAATAACTTGACCCAATTATTCTTATTTGTGGTTTGCTAATTAGGAACCGTAAAGTTAAGATAAATTGGGTTGCTTGGCTTCAGAACCTGGTAATAGCTTTGTAACTGTTTTATTTTATTATCGGTAGTTTCTTGCTAGTCGGTTTTAACAAATGTTAGTCCTTCTGAACAAAAAAAAAAATCCACAAGCAAATTCAAACTTGTCCTTTTTCTGTGCACTTTAGAAAATCAAAACATTTAATAAGCAATCTTAAACACTCCCTCATCATGTATCCGCTGATTCAAGAATTCAATACATTAAGCCGAACTACGTATATCTTTAGAGGGAGGTTCTAACTCTTGATAATGGTGTCGTTTGTTAAATAACAATGATGTAACTTGTATTTTTTTCAATTAAGACTCTGCCTGCATATCAATGCTATGGATGCTTACAATGAACCCGTGCAACACAATAATAATTATCTATACTATCTATACTACATTATAAAGGATGAGAGATGGCTAAAATAGTCACATCATGTCAATTTTAAGATGACATACAAAAGGTCACAAGGTAAACAACTATCTTTTTGCCAAATCCTTCCCTTTATGCCTTTATGTGCAACATTTGATTACAATTGTACAAATGACTAATGTAAGTCATCTCTATTATTATTTGTTTCACCTTTTGATTTTCTCATCTTTAATGAATTCAATTTGAGATTTAATGCCTCACCTTTTCCTTTTCTCATCTTCAATGATGAATTAAAATCAACATCCCTCAATTTAATCTCTAAAACCCCTCATACCATTGCCTTATCACACAATTTTCTTTATTTATCTTGGGAGCAATCATCGAATGATATTGTTCAACACTTGTAATCTTGTATATTCTTTATGTATATTTATTTATTTAGTTATTTTGTTTTTAAGCTTTTAGTTAGTTCTTATATATGTTTTTTTCATTATTTTGTCCGTGTTTTCTTTTAATTCTTTTTATTTCAATTTCTGTAAATTGTGGTTTCATGTTGATCATTCAATTGAATTGTTTGTTTTTTAGGATTAAATTTGTTTTGTTTTGAAGACATCACAGCTCATCAACTCATTTCCATGTACATACATATTTTAGTTTATGTTATATTCTCTAAAATAAACTTATTTTCTTCTACGGTTATAATGTGATATTCGTTTTCAATTGTCATTTTCGTTTTACCCGCATGGTTTACAATAAGGAGAGGGAAGCAAATCCCAGCTTATAATTGGTGCTCACAGTCATGCATTCCTATGTTATCATTTGAGTATAAATTTGAAGTGATTTCACTTGAAATTTTAAAAATAAATTACAAATTTTTCTCAATTTACTTTGAATGATAACATTAGAGCTTTAATGGCAATTTACATTTTTTATAGATCCTAACATTATTAGGGGATGGCAAAACAATCCGAGCCCGATGGGAAGTTTGAAGTATCACGCCTGTATATATTGCATTGGCGTGTTCGATGGGAAGTTCGGTTTGGCAAATTGTGACTGTGTATCGCATAAATGTGTTCAATAGGAAGTTTGGTTTGGCCAATTCATGGGAAAAATACTCTTTGTTGTGTTAAGAAAAACATTACAAACAAAGAATAAGATTACAACTGATGGTGCGTGAAGTATATATATTTTTATGATGATATTTGTTCACACAATTTCTAGTTTTAAAATAGTTTTACCCTAAATTAAACTACACACACGAAAGGCAAGTGTACCTATCGAAAAGTAATATAATTTAAATGGTAAGAACCGGATATCAATCCGTGGACGCGGTTTCTCAATACTAAACTTTTGTTACTGTAGAGCCTTTTCGAGAGTTGGGTTGATTTTTCTAAGTTAAAATTACTAAATATTAAATGACACTAAAAATAAACGGATCTAAAAACAATACTAATTAAAAGTCATCTAAACTAAGATTCCACTGATGACATGTAATGTTCCTAGAGTAAGAAATGATGGTAAGACAAAACTCTCTAATAATTAAGTTCCAATCAAGGTCTATTAATTATATAATCCTTTGGAAAATTAAAATGACAAAACACTTTAATCACCTAGAATCATTCTTTGAAGTCCGTTTTGTAATATTTAAGTTAATCTTTAAACACGCGTTATTCATTTGTCAAAATTCCTAACTCGACAACTTAAGGAAAATTAATTTGAACAACAATTTAATCACCCTAAGTTGTTTTTATGTAGATAAATATTTATATTGTTCAAGTGACAAATCTAAGGTTTAAAACTTTTAAGACAATAATTTTGGCCTAAACTACTAACTTACAATTTCTATCAACCTTAGAATCTAACACAACACCATTATGATTTTTCCAAATCTAAGTGCAAGATTTCACACATGTTCAAGTTCTTCATCTCAAATTAGTTAACAATTACCATTCCTAGTTTCATGTTATGAACCTAATTATTACTAACAAGACTCAATAATGAACATCTACACATGGGTTTTCCAACATTCATGAGCAAACATTCACCAAACTAACATGGATTAGGAACTTTAAACATGTACAAAATTCCAAGAACAATACTAAAAATTCATCATCAAGATTAACATA
Source organism: Ambrosia artemisiifolia (assembly GCA_032199755.1). NCBI lineage: Eukaryota > Viridiplantae > Streptophyta > Magnoliopsida > Asterales > Asteraceae > Ambrosia > Ambrosia artemisiifolia. Next base: position 15,441,060 of record CM063517.1, on the reverse strand, counting down.
AACTAAATACCATCATGTCTTACAATTATCACATTACATAATCAAAAGCTTCATCGAAGTTTAGACAACTAAAGATGTTTAGCCCATAAGGCTTACACCAACTACAAACATCCTTGCTAAACTATCAAAATTCATGGTTAAGATTAAGAAATTTCAAACCATAAGCAAGCAAGGAAGTAGGATGTTGATGAAAGATGATCTTCTTGATGTTGGAAGTCCTCTTGAATACTTGATAATGGATGGAACCCACCAATTTGTGTAGAAATTTTCGTGAGAAAATGGGGCTCTCTTTGGAAAGCATCTGAGGTTTGTTTATATAGAAAAGCATAGGCATTGGGTGTGCCTAGGAATTGACATTGGGTGTGTCTAAGAGGCATTGGGTGTGTCTAAGAGGCATTGGGTGTGTCTAAGAGTTGGCATTGGGTGTGCTTTATGTTTGACTAGATCCTTAACACCCATTGGTTCTTCAAGCCCCAATGTTTACTGTACACTTGGATGATAAAACACGTAAAGTAAAGTAAGCAGCTAGGGTTTTATTGCCATTGGGTGTGTCAAACAAGGCATTGGGTGTGCCTAGCAAGGAAGCATTGGGTGTGTAAGCAAAGGAGCATTGGGTGTGCTTTTCTTCACTTTTACAATTGTGCAGAACTTCCATATCCTTTGCATAAACCTCTAAAACACCAACAATCCTCAAATCAAACCTGAAATTCACAAACAAAGCAAATAAGTGTCTAATCTTGTGAAATATCCCTTAATCGTGCACATTTCGAGTGTAAAATCGTGCTAAATAAAGTGTGTAGATTTAAGCACATCAACAACTACGACTCACCTATGTAAATAAAAGAAGAAACATAAATGATCAAATAAGACATCTTACAATCAATTACATCGCAACTGTAATGTAAATACTCGATGTTGTTTTTTCAAGTTTGGGTTCAAGAGTTCTGTGAAAAAATTACCCTCTTCTAATTTGGAACTAATGCTTTAATGATTTTGATACTTATTTGACACTAAAGTTGAATTTACCATGTAAAATTTGTTTCCTAGAAGGATTTTCCTCTCAAATTCTGGTGTTGCTCTAATTGATCAATGACTGTGTGTGTATATAAGCAAGAGGATGACTTGCTTAAGAAGCGTCAAGAACTACGCTCCCCCATATCATTTTCTTAGAACTTTATACAATAAGTCGACCAATACGAACCAAACTTTAAGGAATACATGTTTGTCGACAGGATTTACCCGCTGCAATGCGCGGTGGGAAAACTGCTAGCGTATTACAAGTTTTTTTGAATCTCGCTGCAACGCGCGGTAAACCCACTAGTATTCTTACAAATATGTTATAATATTGTTACATATGTGTAATTCTATGAACACGAAAAACACAATGTATTCCAATCGTTTCAATATTAACTTAGCTTTTGTTTTTTTGTCAAAGTGTATTTTTTTTTTTGAACGGCAAGTGGTGCAACCGGTGGAGCTCCGGCTAACACCCTGGGCCAGCCTGTACTGATTACCCATTCCACCTGGAATGGGGATCTCCCCAGGTGGAACCCCCACATGTGGTAAATATGGCTCCGACAGAAATCGAACCCTCAACCTCCACATGACCTCCACTCTAGCTCCCCTAATTTTCACCAATTGAGCTAGGCTTTATCGGCTGTCAAAGTGTAAATTACTTGAGTATATTTGAGATTGTTAATTACAAGAAAACGTAATTAAGGTGTATTTAATTATTTAACTGCTTGTTTAAAATCATTATCATTTTACTTAAAAACAAACGGATCAATTTAAGTGGGAAGGGGCACTCAACTAAGTTTTTTTTTTCATTTCACTGATTTCAACTAATCCTACCTTGTCATATCATTTTACTGAAACACAGTTTTGAAGCTAGCACTGATTCTTTTATTTATTTTCATTTTTTAAATTTAATAAAAGTAACCAATTTAATTTTTTCCGACGGTTTAAATTTCCTAACGGTAATATTAGCGTTTTCTAACGACTAGAAATTTTTACTCTATAAAAACCGCATAACTTCTAAGATTATCCGTTGTCGCTCAAGGTGACCACAGACTTTATCCTATTAAAACAGGACAACTGGGCACTGACATGGTACTGGCTAAAGTGTCAATCCTGCTCACTTAATCCTGTTGTGGCTCAAGGGGAGCGAGCAATTTATCACTTTTTTTTGTAATTTTTTTTAACACACTACATTGCATAAAATTTAAAATAAACACTACGTAAAAAGCATAAAATAACATCAATCCATAAAACCATTATTTAAAAAACTTAATAAGTAAATAGTAGAAACACGACTATATTAGAAATCGTCCTCTCGTAGCTCTCCAAACCTCAACCCTTGGGTAGTTATGATTGTGTATGTTTCGGTATTGGTTACAAGCCACTTCAATCAACTCATCATCGTTTAAACCCGGATTCTTGTTCACCGCATTTAAGTAGAAATGCTCAAACCAAGTGCACTTCGACTTTAAAGATACATATTTTCCATATATCGCGTCAATTGAACGAAGGTTTTCACCCATTTATTCATTGAATCTTGTGACAACCGCTCTCCAAAAAGTTTTAGATCGCCCCATTCCTCCTTGCTCTTGAATACTAATATAACTATTGACCAAGGCGAGTTCTTCCTCCACGTTCCAGCTTGGTGGTCTCACACGGTTTGCTAGGGGCGGAATTGGATTTGGATTTGGGTTTTGGTTTTTGCCTTTTTGATCAAGTTGAAGATAAAAAATTAATAGATAATATTTTTTGATCAACTAGCACCATATATATATATATGTATATATTAAACTATTTTTTACCGTTAGCTAGCTGCCAACGGCTATAATTTTGAATCTGGCCTCGCTCACGCCAACGGTCACTTGGAGTTGTTATGGGCCGAGCAATCTACGTGGATAACGTTGTGGCTCGCGACAGGCTGCTCACGGGCCACAACGGATAGTCTAATATCAAAACCAAAATCATCTTTTACTCAAGTTTTGAACAGATTGGCGCCAGAAACGGGAAACGTCTTGGGTGTAGATTAATGGTGAGCACGTGTTATACAGCGCAACGTGGGACATGTGTTTCTTACGTTATTCCAATGGATCAGATTTCCCATCTTCTCTTGTTTCTTTCTTTCTTTGTTTTTCTTGTTATAATATATTTCCATGAGATAAATTTGATTAATTTTATTTCATTTTATATTTAAATCGTTTTTAGTGAAAACAATTATATAATAATAATAAAAAGAAACTCACCCAATTCTATATGGATATCAGTCTCTTCATCTTTTATTCAGGCAAAAGTAAACGTATAGTTACGTTTACGTTTATTTTTTTTGCCTCAATGAAAGATAATTCTGTTACATAGATGGAATACGATAAGCTTTGGACTCGTGCATGCTTTCGTTTAGGTGTAATGCTTTGGTCCCTTAATATGTGTTAAAAGATCATATCGTATATGAAGGAGCATTCAGGTATGAACTTATCACCTATGATCAAAAACAGTAATCCAAGTATATAATGGGTATTTAGATTCATGATACTAATCGAGGTACGTGGGTGGTACACAAGATTAGTTGTTGTACAACGTTTATAACTTGTTAAAATGTGAGAGCATAACTGGTATTCTGTCATACCTACATGTATTTGTGACACATACAATTTATCACACAAAGCCTAGAATAGTAGAATAGATTAGCAAAACATACACGAAAATGGATATCAAGCATGACCTAAACATGCATTTTAAGAGATTAAAGGCTGGCACATGATCAGAAAATCAGAAATAGATACATGCGGCAAGCCATGTATCACATTAATATAGACGTGATTGATATGCATCACGACTATAGATGTAATTTTGTCTTATATAAATATTTTGGCGTTACCGTCTTCTGTTTTTATAACGAATAACATAATCGTTATAAAACCAAATTCGAATTAGACTTCAAAAAACCAAAATACGAGTTGAACCAAATTTGAATTATGAATTCAGATCCGGTTTACGGATCAAGTTGACATCCAACCTATAGTTCAAATTAAATGTGCGAATCTTAAACCGACCAAAATATTTGATTTCAAATTAGTAAGTGAAAATATAAAAGGAATTAGTTAAGAAAAATAAATAAGAGATAAATGAAATTATGATTTAATACTAATATTTTTTTTTGAACGGCCAACGGTACACACCAATAACGAAGCCCCGCACCATTCAGGTCCGGTCCCCAGGCCCCCCTAAGGTCCAGCCCCTCATTTCAGAATAACCCTACTTTGAGTGAGATTCGAACCTGTGACCTCCTAGGGCAGGAACCCCACAAAATGGGTAAACCTTCCCACCTCCATTGCAACCACTAGGCTACAACATCATTGGGTATTTAATACTAATATTTCATATGAGAGAAAATTCATATAATTATAAATTTTTTATTTATTATATAGTAAACTAATAATAAAGATAAAGATTATAAATATTTGGTTAATTGAGTTTATAACATAATTTTTTTTCCGGGAATTCAAGAGTGAAGATGTCTCACCAAATGACTTGTGTCTCCGACCAATTGTTTTATATATATCTATATTATCTTATTAAGGAGGAGTGATGTAAAACATGGTAATTTGCATTTCCATCCAACTTAACAAGTAACATGTGCAACATATTTAAGCAAGAAATTTAAGGGTATTATATGCATAGTTGTGGCAATTAAGACACTTTGGATGTTATGATAGTAATTTTGTGTTTTGTTTTTAGTTAAAAACTAAAATCTCATCCCCATAATACCCTCCCACCTTTCACCTTCTAAAGAAATCAATGATCCATTGATGAAAAGTTATTGTTTCAATTTAATTTGATGACACTTGTAGAGCTTTCACTAAATATATTCTACACTAAACTCCCCTATATTTGTTCAGTGTCTACTCTAATCACTTGCAAATTGACAAATTTTATGAGCAAGGTAAAAGTAATATACTAATCCATGTTGGTTTTCTTAGGCTTTCAAGTAGATGCTTGCCTTTATTCGAGTTAGATTTGAAGCATGTTTTAACATGTGTTTTTAAAACATTTTTTCACCAGTAAAATAATACGGAAGTCGTTGCCATAAAAGAGCATACAATCTAAAAAAAAACTATAAATACTAGAATAGTAAAAACACTATGACATAAGATGCACAATATGTGACAACATGAAATATGATGACAGAAGCTACGAAGCACTAACGAGTTGAAGACAAGGGCCAATCAATCAGCAGCATAGCTATAACAACATGAGCTAGGACTAATTAAGGACGACAATAAAAAGTCCATAGAACCTAATATATATATATATATATACACACACACACCCAACGCATCAATGGGGCAACCACAAATCCACGATGTGGTAGCAGTGTAGCGATATTGAGACATAGGATAGAGAATAAGAAAGAGAAAAGAGGAATTATACTTATTATCATTAGATTATTATTAGAAAGTTGGGAATTTTATGTAGGAGTATGCGCACTTATGCATCTTTGGTGAAAGCCATCTCATTATACTATATATTCCACATTTTATTGGTTCTATACATGTTGACGTCTCCCGCCGCAACGCACGGGCCATCCTACTAGTATATATATATAACACCCATGTATATAATATAAAATGTGGGTATTGTTATAGTCAATAAATATATTTTATTTTATATTTTGTTATAAGAATTAATAACTTGCAAATGTAAAGCGTCTTTTAGTGGGCAAGCCTGAACGGTTATTCGATATTGAGTGGCACAATAAAATAAGACGTTACAATAAAACAAAATAAAAGAGATAATGTATAGATGGTTTTGTTCGGCCCACCTTGTTATTATTAGACAATCAATTATTCATTTTTTTTGGTTATATATTAGTAACTAGAGTAAAGATCAAATACATATAGTTTTTTTGTAAGAACTGTGAGAATCAAAGGGGGTAAAAAAAATTTATTTTTTTTTTTAGAATTTTTTTTTCCCATGTGCTTAAACATTCTTTCGAGATGAATAATACAAAAAAAAAATTAAAAAAAAATTTTTTTTTAGTGTAATTACGTCATTAAGGTAAATACATTAGTTTACACTAGAGTAATTATGTAATTACTCTACACGTAATTACTCTACACCAAATTTTTTTTATTTTTATTTTTTTTTTAGTTTTCAATACTATAATACATGTTTAACAATATGGGGAAAAAAAAATTTGAAAAAAAAAATTAAAAAAAAATACCCTCCTTTGATTCTTACAGTTCTTACCAAAAAAGCTATTTGTACCGGATCTTTCCCCTAGTAACTAAAACAACAAAAAATCATTTATGTGAAAAAATAAGAAACTTATTAGTATAAAAACTAAGATACAAACCTTTTCAATTATGTAATAATTAATATAATATAGACTATCATTTTATCAATACAATGATAAAATTTGTTAACAGGTGACGGAAAATGATTATCCAACCTTATAATAATAAATACAGAATATATTTATCACTAACATCGAATAAGTAACTAATCAAGTTTATTACAAATAATTAAGCAAAAAAAGTTTCTTTTGGTACGATTTTATTAAACAAGTCACATACTTTCAAGGACAAATACAATACATGTATTCTGCAAAACATGAACTCCTTACTTTTTTGATGTACAATATACTCTTTAACCACTAGGTTGTAATTTCAACTATCCACAGAAACAGAAAAGGTAAAGCGAGTTCACCGCCTATCTATTGTTGAAATTTGTTATGTAAGAGAAAAACATAAGTTAAACTTTGTATGTGGTCAGCTAGCTAAGGGGATGTTTGGTAGCCTCTTAATGACCATTCAGAGGCTACCTCTTAATGGTCCATAACCTCTGAATGGTTAAGAGGTAACCTTAAGTCTGAATGGTTAAGAGGCAACCATTAAGATGTTACTTCTTAACCATTCATACTTAAGATTACATCCTAACCATTATGAGACTATGAACCATTCAGATGTAACATCTTAATGATCATTCAGAGGCTTCCAAACAGCCCCTAAGTAGAAAACAGCTGCTTTTTTTTAATAAAGTGTGAACTTTATATGTACACAAAAATATAAATTCTGACACTTTTCAAAAAGAAAACGTAAATAGTTCTTTTAAAGAAAATCATAAGATTATTACTTTTTTTTCCGGCTTATAAGACCTGGTGTAGTGGGCATATGTTGGGGCGTTATATAAAAAAAATAAAGCCCCCTACACCGCTACGGGGGCTTTATTTTTCAAAATCAAGCTTTGGCGTTAGTGATATAGCGCCTGATTACAAACTCCCCCCACCAATCAAATGATGCCACATCAGATTCTCTCTCTCTCTCTTACTATTTTATTATTTTTTCCTTTAAAAGATATAATAAAATATTAATAGGGGCTTTATTTATAAAGCCCCACCACTACACCCATTTTTCACTTTATCTCTTCATGCTGACTCAGCAGCCACGTGAACCAATCAGAAAGGGGGGCTTTATATATAAAGCCCCCCACTACGCATGGTCTAATATCTCGGTTTTGTAAAGTATATCATTTAGCCATAAAAAAATACCTCTAAACAATAAGTTGCTTACCACATATATATAAAAATGAATCAACTTTTTAAGTAACTTGAGTTATGACATGCGTTATCGAATAACCCATCTGCCAACATGGACTTATTTTAGACATGACCGGTATGGTATGGTACACTACACTGCCCCAATCCAGACGTGAAGAGGGTGAAACAAAGCGGGCATGAGGGCACCCAAAACACCTCCAACTCAGATGTCCTCTACGAGATCAATGCTCCAGTCTCGTTTTTAGAAGTGGCCGTTTCTCTAGCCTCCTTTTCCCTTCACAATTAGGTTCATGACCAATAAAAAAACACATCACCTCCTTTTAACCACTTTTATTTTTTTTAAGTTTTAGTTAATATAATTCAAATAACATTTTACTCTTAGGTGAAAACAAGTGAGTTTTTTTTTAAAGGCCAATAAAGTAGTCATGGGCTCCCGTTAGAATTCCTTTCTGACCAATTCAGGATATGCAGGGAAAACCTGACCATCAACCCGCTCGAATGCACGACAATGAGTAATCGGTAAAACCTGATATCCTTCAAGGCTCGAACTTGTAACCATTAGACAACAAGTTACCTGTCATTAGGCCACCGTACAACTACACCTGAAGGTGGGGTTGAAAAGAAGTGAGTTAATCAGTTAATGTGAGAGTTAAAATAAAATAAGTAACACCAGACCACTTGAGATAAACTATTTTTGTCGGTCATATCTTCAATGTAATAATAATAATGTAATAAGTTAATTAATAACTAACAGGAGTTAGATTACTACAATAACCAATCCGAAACAACCTGGATACTGGTCTCACACACCTTCACTTCACACACACACACACACAGTAGTAGCCGCCGCCCTTCAATTCCTCCTCCAATATATTCCCATTTTTTCATTCTTTTTTAACATCTCCTATTCCTATTCCACTCTTCTTCCAATTCCATTTCCTTCCTTTGAATCTCAATCACGATTCCGTAATTATCCTTTTTTTATTTTTCTTATTCCGTTATACAATAAAGTTATACTATATAACAATATTCAGGATCTCTATTCTGTGGGCGGCGCTCCTTGATTATCATTATTATTATTATTATTATTATTATCATTATTATTTTCCATATCATTTAATTATCTTCAACTATTTCATGAGCTTATGTCAACCCAGAACCTAATTATTATTGTATAATGTGTTTGTTTTGTAGACGCCATATGGGATTTTGTCAACCAAGATGGTTCTAGAAGCTACCTGACTAAACATTTTACTTCACTCACCTTATTCTTTTGGTTTCTTCATTGAAAGTTCAACTCTTTTAAGGTTTTTTTGAATCTTTATTCTCTGTAAGTGGGTCTTCTTTTATTTGTATAAAGTCTTTGAATTTCACTATTTTAGCTATAATTGCTGTTATTATTATTATTATTATTATTTTATTAATTGTGAAATTAGGGTTTGTGGAAGGATGGATTTGGGTGGGAAATCAGTGGATGAAGTGTTGGAAGAGATAATGAGGATACATAGGTCACTTCCTGAACGTCCTGCAGTTGATGATGTTGAAGGTGCAAGAATATTAATTAGGAATTTGGAAGCCGAAGAGCAAGCGAAAATCGAGGCGATAACTAGGCAAAAGAAGCGAAAAGATGTTCCTGATGAGCTGTTCAATGTGTATGTGGAGATGCAGAAGTGTTTTGTTAGGTTCCAGTGTGAAGAACAGAAGAGGGAAGCTGTTAAGTTGTTGGATCTTGAACATTATCATCAGTTGTTTGATGACATGATTTTGAGAGCTTCTAGTTGTTGCGGTCCGCGTGGGATGGAATCGGGTGTGTCGACTTCGAGTGGTGTGGCTAGTTATGGTTCGTCGAGTGTGGCTGCAAAGCCGGTTTCGAGCTTGTACTTTGAGAAAGAGGCGGTGAAAGCGTCTGAGTTGGTTACTAGAGATGATAGTTATGTGAGTAAGTCGAAGTCAGTGTTTAATGGTGAGGCGATACGATCAGGGTTTCAGTCGAGTGAGGTTTTAAAGCCTAAGATTGTGGATCCTACTCTAAAACCTGCGGTTGGTTCGGGTGAGTTTTGGAAATGGTTTGTTTTGTTGTCTTGTTTTAGTTAGTGACTATTCTTTTGTTAAGTAGTTATTTAACTGTTGAAGTTTGAATGAAATGATGGTAGGTGAAGATGGGTCAAAAATGAATCTTATGAAGGTTGCTAGTCTGATTGAAGTATCTTCGAAGAAAGGAACGAAAGATCTGAATCTTCGGAGTAAATTAATGGACCAGATTGAATGGCTTCCTGATTCAATAGGGAAGTTATCCGGTTTACTCACACTAGATCTATCAGAAAATCGTCTCGTTACATTACCGTCTTCCATCTCAAACCTTTCATCATTGACAAAGCTTGATTTGCATTCCAACAAAATCGTTGAACTCCCGGAATCCATTGGTGATCTTCTCAGTTTGGTTTATCTTGATCTGCGGGCGAACCAGTTGGCAACCCTTCCTGCTAGCTTGAGTAGGTTGATCCATCTTCAAGAGCTTGATTTGAGCTCAAACAACCTCTCTGTTCTTCCGGAATCAATCGGTTCGCTTGTTAATCTACAGAAGCTGAACATTGAAACCAATAATATTGAAGAAATCCCACATATTATCGGTCATTGTGTATCGCTCAAGGAGCTTCTTGCAGACTACAACAAACTTAAAGCCCTGCCAGAAGCTGTAGGAAAACTTGAGTCGCTCGAAACACTGTCAGTTCGGTACAATAACATCAGCAGGCTGCCAACGACTATGTCATCATTGACAAATATAAAGGAGCTTGATTTAAGTTTCAATGAGCTTGAATCAGTGCCTGAGAGCTTATGTTTCGCTACAACTCTTGTAAAAATCAACATCAGCAACAACTTTGCTGATCTAAGATCCCTACCAAGGTCCATCGGGAACCTTGAGAATTTGGAAGAACTGGATATGAGCAACAATCAAATAAGAGTTCTTCCAGATTCATTCAGGATGCTATCTAAGTTACAAGTCTTGAAAACCGAAGGGAATCCTTTGGAAATACCACCACGAGATGTTCTTGAACAAGGCGCTCGGGTAAATTCTTATTTCCATTATTTTTTATGATTAAAATTTTCTTCCCTAGTATGTGTTAACTAATTTAACTGATATATGTTTTTCAGGCCGTCGTCTTGTACATGAACGAACTACATCAAAAGAAAGATGAGAAGGTCCAACCAGTCAAAAAGAAGAAATCATGGACTCAGATTTTCTTTTCCATGTCTAATAAACGCAAGCGAATCACCATGACTAACTAAACACATAATTCGCACCAGTTTCAACAAGTTTCATGTAAGTCCATATGTCACATTCTCATCATTCATGTTTACATATCATTAACTACCTAGATGCTGCAACTTGCAACTTGTCCTTAGCAAAACACCTGAGACACAACGAGTCCTTATCGCGTAAAATTCAAATTTTGGATCTGACCCTTTTATTAAAACTGTTATATCTATCTTGTAACAGTTATAAAATATCTATATTTGTTATTTTTAATAATATAGGTAAAAGATGTAGACAGGAAAATGGAAGGAAGGTGATGAACATGTGAGATAGTGAACAAACATAGGCTGTATCTTAAATAACTACTTTGGAGCTACTACAGAGGAATACTGTCATCACATGCTATTGCTGTTACCTAAATTCAGGAGATGCTGAGCTGTCATGGGCTGGAACAAACCTAAGTCCTTCAAGTATGCTTCCTCTCATTCCCTTTATAGACATACTTTAATTAATACTGTATTATTATTATTATTATTGTTGTTGTTGTTATATCTTTTTATATCTTTATTTAATTATTTTATTTATCGTCGTGTTGTAACGGGAACTGTATGTTTGGTAAATACCAAAAGTAGATGATAGTTACAGTGAATAAAATGAAAATTATGTTTGATCTACACGTTTGAAATGAGAATCTGTTAGGGGACAAATGAATTTTATTTTTTCAACTTGTGTTGGGTTATGAGTTGCAAACCCATGTGTTGATCACGATGGGTTGGCCCATGTTTCCTAAAGTGTGTTCTAGTGATAATTATATAACGGCAAGTTTGTAGCTGTTGCCATTGCCTACATTATTGGGTTGCTGTAAGCATCAAAACAGTGTCATGTTTTGTGTATGTGTCCAAAGGAATATAAACACCTCACCACTTGCAAAAGATAATATTTGTCGCTATGATAATATGATAGCTTTCAATATTATTATTGTTACATGGCAAGTTACTACCCCAAACTCACAAAGTGGAATGAGCCCTTTGTAAAATTGCGAAAAAAATCGGTTAGAGCACCATCGGTTAAGGTTAGATGGCTTTTCGGATATGTGTTTTGTAAGGGAACTAGTTTTATACCCGCGCGCGTTGCGGCGCGCTACACCGAATCGTTCATGTATGTTTGCGGCTCGATCGCATGATTTAACTAATCGTAATAGATATGTGCAGGCCATGTTTCTGACGGTTTTACATTGTTTTGTAACTCATAACTTTATCATGATTGGTTTTGTATGTATTTGTAAGTAAAACAATTAATCGATAAAGTTACCACTTCGCCGCGGTATGAAGATGATGTTGCAGCTACGAATCAAAGATCGACAAAGTGTGTAGCAATACCTAGTTGGGTTCAACATTTTTACAAACTTCACATGATCATAGGGAGCATGATTCAAAGTAAAACAAACTATGTGGTCCTACAACAAATCCCAAACATAACATTGCCTTCTTGTACAACATAATATTTCCCCTTGGACCTCAAGGGCATATCAGTAGTTGATTTCCAGCCTTTTATGCTTCCTTGTCTGAAGCTTGAAGGCCAAATTTACCTAGAGATGAATCGCCAAATTAGTAATAAGGATAAAAAAAAGTGCGATTATAGAAGCTTTTTGTTTTGTTTATACCCTGCAAGTGGCACACTATGGTAAAAATTAAATATAACATACAGTCATACACCTTGACGAATCATGCTCCAATATTCTTGCTCACCATTATTGCTCTTGAAAATTACTCTATGGAGTTCGAACTACGGCTTTAATCAACCGATTTGGCTTGCACAAAGTCATCTGCAACAACAAATAGATCCTTCAACGATTTATAACTGAAAATCGATTAACTCGATGCGATAGATCTAAATTACTTATTTGCCAACTATTTGTCCAAATCTATTCGTAATGTCACATCTACAAATAGTAGTAATAAAATAATATGTCACCGCAATGCGCATGGACGTTTCCAACTGTTATATTTAAGGCAAGTAGCACAGGAAGTTTATTGTCAATCTTATATTTGATCCAACACCCGAAAGATCGTCTTAGAATTTTTAAGGTTCACAGTGTCGTCCATTGAAGCTAGACCTGGTGTCTTCCTGTGATTACCATGAATTGGTTCTACTGATGCTGAGCCTTCCTACTTCTTTCCTGTACTGCCACTATAAACAATGAAATCATGAGTCTTGGTTAATAAGTTTGAGGACTCATGTGATGCATCAATTGAAACATTCCCATTCCCATTCAAAATCCATATTACAACTCACTTGGGAATTTTTTCAAACAGTTGGTGGTTACAAATTTGAATGGGATTAGTGGTAACACAAAATTGATATATAAACCGCTAACTTACAAATGGTAAAAGCGCCGGTGACTTTCGTGAATAATACTATGATGTATAATTCTTTCTCCAACTATTACCATTTACCAAACAAAATCAACCAATATTTTCACCGATATATCACCAAAACTAAAACAATAAAAACAATTTTAAGAAAGTGTAACAGTGATCGACTTACCTTATCTAGCAAGCCAGGAGCATTTGTTATGGATTTCTTTTCATATCCCCATGGTGGGAATTGAAAGCACTGAGACATTGCGCAAACAGCACAAACAATGACTATAAAAATTCTCGATAAACAAAAGCTTTTCAACTACTTTCAAAATAAAAGTTATCCAAACATGAAAGGAAGCAGCAACCATTGGGAAGCTCAATGTAATCCTAACTTGGCTCATCTTCTTTTGCCTCACACCTGAAAATGCATGTCAATTTTAGATTTTGAACGCTAAAAACTTATTCCATATTAAAGTTAAGATGATTACCAATTTATGGAAACTTAATACTTGAACTTCTTCACTGTCTATTGCTTTCCATCACAACCCTTTTCTGATTTCAATTCTCAGATCTCCTATTTAACGCAAATTCACATGAACACGTGTGTGTGCGCACGCGCAAGCGTGTTGAAACTATAAGCACATTGGGAAGATTATATCAAAACATCTTTTTGAGGTCTAATTAAGTAGGATTTCAAATAAGTATAATTTGAAGGCAAACTTAAACAAATTAAAAATACGAAGAAAATAAATTAAGTGTTACCTTTTTCTAGCCAAGAATCCCATTGTTGATCAAAACTCCATATTTTCCCGTTGGAAACATTAATAGCCTTGAACATTACCAAAATCAAGTCATAAACATTACCAACAACAATAAGGAAAACTAAAGCACAAAATTCACATATACATAAAATCTAAAACCTAAGAACTTTCAAACTCACATGTTCAAACAACTAATCATACCTTATACTAACTATGTTCAGATTGTGTAAGATTGGGTTGACATCAACCGCCTCACTTTCTGAGGGGTTCAATACAGTTGTTCGAAACCCTAACCATCGCTACTACTTCCCCAGAAACAAACAAACATAAAGATTTTTTACTCACCAGAGTTGCAGAAGCACCGCCCCGTAACTGCCAAAGAAAACAAACATACCATCATCTTCTTTACCAGAATGTCACTATCCCCTCTAATCGTTGTCGTCTGCTCATCTCCTTCGAAACCCATTCATCTTCTCCATCGTCACAATCGTTACCGGAACCCACACCAACTCGTCTCCCCTTTACTCGCAACCATCGTAACCCACCTTCGTTATCATCGAATATAAACTAATTAATTATTGATTATTCTGATGGCCATGGCCGACACTCACCGCCACCGTCGCCTCTGTGGCCGAATTTCGTTTCAAACAGGAGCAAGCAAGGAACTGATCGCCTAATCTAAGAGAGAAAACCCTCAATTGCAGGGTACCCTAACCTAACAACAACCAGAATTACAGGGATATCTATTCTGATGTTGAAGGCCTTGGAGAAGAAGCATGGCTCGCTGGCAGGATGTATGGGTAAGAGGTGAGGTGGTGACTGATGACTGATGAGACATGTGTGGTAAAGGTAGGATGCAAAGGAAAGCAACTTCTCACACTTGACATGTGGTATAAAAGCTATGATTAATATCCGATAGCTTAATATGCTTGTACACAAAGCATCTACCAAGCATAAAGCAGAGTACAACAAACTATGCGTAAATGTGTTGATAAATGTATATATATATAATATGAAATAATGAATAATGTAAGATAGATAATCTTGTTTAACAATACTCTTCGATCATGTTGATGCATAAGAAAAGTGGACCATGTAAACGATGGCGGATGTTGAACGAAAAACCTTGTAAGGCTGGACTTAGTGCATATAAATTTTTCGGAAAGTTTACGAAGCAAAAAAACTGGGCGGGCCGGGGCCTTGTTTGAACCGTAGGAACATCCGCCAATGCTTGTAAAAGTTGATCACTTTTGTAAAATGACACACCGCAATTGTTGGAGTTAACCAGAGTACACCAACTTGGAGAGGGAACACAATGAGAACAAGTGAATATCTTTGAATTTCCGGAAACAAATCTATTTTTTTTTTTTAATTCCACAACCAAACACTTAAAACATTTTTTTAAATTAAAAACTAAAATTGTGATTTTGATACAAAAATAGTATGAGATGTTTAAAAGACATAATGTAGAAGATTATGCATCATATATATGTCGACACAGACAACGAAAATATCAACAATGTCTGGAATCAATGCAACACCATAGCCAAATCTGACGTAGGACATGAGGGATTCATGGTTTACAAGAAATGTCATGTCTCAAAAATCATCAGGGCGTTAGGCGTATTGGTTGTGAAGCAAATGTAAACTTCATAGGTAAGCATGCTCTTGTAAGAGTAGTTTATCAGGACGGGTGATGGGAAGTTTCACTAGGGCAACAAAAACAAATCCGTAAGTTCCTGATTGAGCAACCCATTGAGGGAAAATGGATAATATTGATGGTACGAGAGGCTGGAAGTTACAATTAAGCTCTATCAATGTGATCAACCGAGTTACTCATGACATTGGAAATCATGTATTAATCTTGCAAAAAATATGATGCAATAATGCTGACTACAAAACATATTGCAATAGCAAGTCACTAAACTATAACATTAACGCTGATCAATTTATTATCAAAAGCTCATATAAATCTACCTTATCTTCTTGTAATTGCGCACTTATGTTTAGCAATTCTTTTGATAAATCCGGTTCTTCACTAAAGGAAGAGATTTGAGTGGCAATCCAGTATAACGCGGAGATGAAACGATGATGAAGTTTGTTGGCGGTAAATACATGAAGAACATAAGAAAATGAGGCAATCCTGCTACAATGTAGATTGCGGACTGTAGACAAGGAGTGTGTGAGTTGAGCTGCATGAAATGGATGGATAGGAACAATGTGTATTCACATATTGAAGGAAGCGATGTCCAGGTTTTACAAAATGGATAGGAATATTCTATATGCACTTGAAAATAATGGCTAGACTTATCATAAAACGGGGCCCTAAAAGTTTGGGGGTCTATAAAAGTTTATATTTTTTTATTTAGATGGGCTCTGACAAGGGCTTGTCTAACATTTTTAGAGGATTCACGTGAACAAACATGTCAAGACCCATTTAAGAAATTTTTACGGGATTGCTATTGTTACAGTCCTCACTCTATCTCCTTAAACATACATACATAGATATAGAGAGATAGAGGGGAGGATTTCAAAATAGTTAAGAGAGGGGTATCAATAGCCTCACCTTTTTTTAATCTAAATTATTTAGTTAGTCTACACTTGTACTAAAGAATCAAAGATAATATACATACATACAAAGATTAGTAATCAAACATAATCAAGGGTCCAGCCAACCAGGTAATAATCAAGTGAATTTTACAACAAAATAACATAGAAAAAAACATTTATGGTGCTTCTCTACTCCAGCCCAAATTCGAACTAACAAATCTGGCAGCCCAAGAACATGTGCATAATAGAGGCCTTTAATTTTTGGAGAGCCTAGCACTAGCCTTGGGTAATAACCCATTTGGTCCGGCCATGGATATAACTATTTCCTAAGAAACCAGAATTACCATAATATATTCTAGCTACTACGATAAGATGCATAATTTAAATGGCACAAGTTCACTTCATCTTAGATGACATGTATGAATAGGCAACATCATAGAAGTTTTACTAACGACTAACGCTTTTTATCATACTAGTGGTAATGCCCGCGCGTTGCTGCGGGTGTTTTTTAGTGCCTTGTAGTTATTGTTGGGTTTGTGGTGTGTGTATAGCGTTTGGGTATGATTCGTTATGGTGACTAAAGCAACAACCTAGTAGTAGGGCGTGGCATAAAAACAAGTTATTAAAATTTAAAACTCATGAATATAGATTATGAAAATTTTAGATGGGTACATTACACTTTTTACGAAGTAAGAGAATGTAGTTTAGTAACATTAAATTAAAGTTAAGGGTGTGGCAATTCGCGTGAATGAAGATTAGGGTTTGGAGATGATAAAACCAATGGTCAAACACATGATTAGTTTGTAATAAGTGGTGTGTGTGTAAAACTGAATAAAGTTTTATATGCATTCACCAGGCCCATTTTCCTTTACAAAATTTGCAAAGATAATTATATAAATTCCATATTTTTACATAAAAAGGTAAAAACGGGTCTAAATAAAAGGGTGCATACCAAAATTGTTATTAAGAGCATAAGGTGGTGATACAAAAGAAAGCGTGAGTCGGGAGTATTTTATATTTGGCCAATGAATAAGAAGACTTCGCATCCAAGTGCATCTCTACCACCATATTGTCTTTGACTTTGAGCAGTACGTCCTAAAGTATATAAAAAATACTATAAATGTGAAGTCGGATTATGCTACTTCTAGAATTCTAAAGGTGACAACGGGCTGATTGACCCAAAACACTTTGGTCCAAACACATCAAACTTTATCATTAACTGTGTTATTATCAAAGGCATGGGCTCAGGCACCACCTCAGTCTGTTGCAGGAGCTCGGCCACAAAAACAGGTCTGAACCTACTAAAGCAAGCCCTACAGCCATAAAGAGCTTAGCTGCCTAAAAGGCTTTAGCCAACACCTGCTTCATTGTTTTGAGTAGCCACCCTTTTAATAGTTTATATCCATCTCTAATCACGAAATTCTTTACATGGACGAATGTAGGGGCAAAACCAAATTGAGAAAAAAAAAACACATTTTTGAAGTTTTAGACATTGATTTATAAAAAAACAATACTGATGTTTTATTATGTCTATACAATAGTACTAATATTAAAATCATTTCTATGCCTATCATGTTTTTTTGTTTCATTTTAAGTACAACATTCAAACCTGTGACAGCAAACATTTAATCATCATCAAATAAGAAACCAACAATCAAACCTCAACAACTAATCTTTCCTTTAACATTATTCAGATCAAAGAAAGATTCATGACCACACAATTTTTTTTTCAAGCTGGTATGCTGGAAATAATACCTGAAGAGGGACATCAGCTATCCACACATCCGTCCAGAATGAATAGCCGCACCATCGCCAATTATTCCTTTGATCATTTTCTGCAGTTTTATGCTACTTTCATCCCGAAATATATCTGAAATTACATTACGGCTCGATACGCCTAGCGTACTGAACCTCCCTGTTGGAGACGTGAATGGCAACAATGGTTATGCTGCATAACAGGTTCGGTTCTGTTTTGAAACTTGAATTCACAAATAAAAACTAAATCAACTAATTTAATTTTCAACATATAAATCAGATGGAGCCTTGAACTTATACCGTAAAATGTGTTTAGAATATTAGGAATCTTGGAGTACATATCAATCCTTTATTTCAAATTTTACAACTCAGTCAATACAAATGTAGATGGATCCTTGAACTTATACTGTACAAAATGTAAGTGATTATTAATGTATAACCATTGCTATAGGAAAATGGTTTTACCATATAATAATTTCATTTAAGTAGATGTACACAAGTGGGCCTAGACACAGATTAATGTCTTGCCTGGACATTTTGATGTTTAAAAAATTTACACCTAATATTAGTTATTAGTAAGACCAATTAAAGTTGGATCCTGCTCGAACAGCGGAAACATTGATTATTAAACTAATAAGATAAAATACACAATATGGCAAACAATCATAATGGATCTAAACACAAACACCCAAAAGCTTTGTAAAATCGTAAATTTGAACAAATAATTTTGTAAGTACCTCAACCATCAGAACACCCAACATTATCCGGAAAATGCCCCGGGAAAAAATTATCATTGATAGTTAGTCACTTTCTTGATCCCAAGTGATGAGACTCCTGGATTGTACTCAATCACCCTGTCCACCAATAAAAACAGAAACCTGCAACAAGAACAACAAACATTAACCCAAATCACAAATCAAACAAACACACAAACCCCAAATCACTCAAATCACAAACAGGTGAGGCAAAATCTCGAATAATCAAAACGAAACAAACGGGGTAACCGAAATTACCAAGTCCAATCGTTATATCATCAATTGAGTTGCTATCATCGGCGAGTGAAGCACAATTGGGGATGAAACGGGCCTTTAAATGGGTTGAGAAAACAGGGGATTTGTAGTTTTTGGAATAGAGAGGCGACTAATATCTTGAGACAGAGACTGAATTGAAAACAAAAACAGTTAAAAAATGATCAATTGAGGAATTGAATGTGATAATGAGTATTCATAACCAAAACCCTAAATATGTTAACACAGTATACAAACCAGTGGGGTTGATGGAACTCATAGAAGCATGTCGAGGGTATCATCAGGACATTGATAAATGGCGGATGGATTGCATAATTTGATACGTCAATAAGAGCATTGCAGGCTGGAATAATGGTACTTGATGCATAGTCTCTAGATCCAAGCTGGGATAATTGTAATTAATAGCCGCATTCAACCCCATACCATTGCCGATTAGAGAAACGGGGGACTGGAAACGGAGGGGCAAATTCAATTGGCTTATTCAATGTCTTTAATTTGAGCCTTCATGGTGCCTCACGATTGTTTTTGTCAGTTACTATGTTTTCAGTCGATTGGTATAAGCATGAGGGCAGAGATGGAATAGGTTTTTAGGATGTGAGGCATGGGATCATGGTTAATTTACATTAATAACCTTGTAAGTGTCTTAATGTACACCTAAGTGACAAATTTACCCCTATCAAATAAGCTTTATTAAATTGTACATGTAGCTTTAAAATTAGTACCCATGTCAAAATTACAATATGGTATATCACTCCTCCTTTATAATGTATTATAGATTATAGATTATAGATTATAGATTATAGATTATAGATTATAGATTTTTTGTTATTTATGTTTCTCTCTCTATGTATATATGTTTAGATACATATGTAACTAGAATATAAGTAAGGTTATACAAAAGGATAGAAAAGTATTTTCTTGAATATATAATTTTAACAATCAAGACTTTGTTTCAACTTTTAACTAAGCCTAGGAACAAAAGTTTTAAAGTTAGTTATGTCCAAAAACATTTGAGGATCATAATTCATAAACAATATAAGTCTTCAATGGGAAGGATATATAAGAAAAGTCATCATGTCATATCAACAACAAGTCATAAAATTCTACATGCTAAATGACATAAATCTATTATTAACGACATAACTGAATCAATACATCAAATCTAATAGCAAGGTAAATAGGTAATAATCATAATTAAACAAATTTAATTTGATATTAGAAAATTCTGAAATAGATTTTAGTTATTTCAGTTACCAAAATCGTCCATACATACATACATAATTATATATTGCAATTCAATGTATTGTTTTGATTATTTTATTTTTTGTAACTTTTATTTAAATACATGGGAAAATTGCATCCTCTAGTTTTTTGAGAATAATATATCAATATTAAGATAATTTACTTCCAAACAATAGGATCAATGAGGAAAAAAGATAGAAAAAAGAAATGAGAATTGGATTTTTATAATCGGGACTTTGATACATTGATCAACAATAATTCTAACTTAATAAATTATTAGGACAGTCCAAACTTTTGACGTATATCTCTTCAACGAGCTTTTATTATCTAAAAACTTACTTCGTTATTGCATGATTATGTGTTACAAATATCCCTCTTAATCATTATAAGGTTACCTCATAGCCATTAAAAGACTATGAACCATTAATGGGTAGCCTCTTAGGGTGGACAGGACATCTCTCAGAAAGGGGTGCTCGGTTAGGGTTGTCGCGCGACAACACAGCCACCCCTTTTGCAACCCCCCAAAATTAAACCGATTGGCAAGATGTAATCGTTTGGCTAACATAGACTTTGATGGTTTTTTGACCGTTGCCAGCATATTGTGATGGTTTTTGTTACCTGATTTAGCCATTTGCAAATTACGGTGTGATCACGGTGACAACGACGACGGATGTAGAGATTACGATGATGGCAACTACCATTTGCAGATGTTCCAAACGCTATTTACGTCTTCAAATGTTCCAAACTTATACAAATGTTTTTTTGGAATAGAGTTTAGGCCTAATTAGAAAATAGACTTATTTTGTTAAATCTTATCGTGTTAAAAGTCCATTAAAGTGTGATTGTGTTATATCTTTTTATTTTGTTATATCTTTTAAAAAAATTTAAAAGGTTTATTTGTTCTTTTTAAATGAAGAATAAAAAAGAAAAAAGGTTATTGGCAAACTACCTGAGTACCGCCAACATTTTGGTGGTTCTAAGGTATTTTGAGTCCACTTTGACGTGGTGAAGCCAAATTGGTCGGGGATAGGGTAAATACCCTTAAGTTCCCCCTTAATAACCATTAAGAGACTACCAAATAACCCTTTCTTTGAGGTATGAAGAGATTATGAAACATTGGTCTTAATCTATATTATCTTATTAAGGAGGAGTGATGTACAACATGGTAATTTGCATTTCCATACAACATAACAAGCAACATGTACAATCTATTTAAGCAAGAAATTTAAGGGTATTATGGGGATAGTTGTGACAATTAAGACACTTAGAAGGGTAATGTAGACATTTTACCCACCTCTTCCATTACAATATCAACACAAATTTACACTACTACCCTTTATTTCTCATCCCTGCCCCCACAATGGTTAAACATCAAAACAACTGAGTCTTCCATTCGTCCCTGATGAATGCCAGTTAAATGAAGTAATTGATTTATATAAATCAGTTCTTGAAACCTACGGTTTGCTAATTGAATACCAATTGAAAGCTATTGAAGATTGGTCCTTTCACTTCCACTTACCACCACCTCATCTATAAACAACAATTCTCATTCGTGTCTCTCTCCCTCCAATTATTGTAGGTAGTAGGTACGTCTCTCTCTCTCTCACTCTCTCTCTTTCTCTCTGTAGAATACATCTGATTAAGATGTAATTTTGAACTAATTTGGTTTGAATTTTTATGGTGTTTTAGGTTTTGAAGCTTTTTTATTATTATTTTTTTCTAATTGGGTATTGTGATTTTCGATGATTTTGGTGGTATTTAGGGGTTGGAGATTGTTAGATGTGTAATTGGATTTGGCTATCGTTTTTTTATTTTTGTTGGTGATTTGTGACAGATGAATGTGGAAAAGCTGATGAAGATGGCAGGTGTTGTTTTAGAATTCATATAGTGTTCTTCGCTGATTACATAATTTATGGGCTTTTTAACATATTTGATTCCTTTAGCTTATCCAGTCTGCGTCACCTGCATTTCTGCTTCTTTTTCGTGGTTCATAGGTGAGTTTAAATAAATTTATGTGTGGTTTTGTTTACTTTAGGTTACATATTATTTGTTATTTTCCTTCTATGATCATAATAATTTGTGGGGTTTGTATGGGTTTACGGTTTATATGCTGAACAAAATTGATAAGTGGGAACTTTACTACACTTTTGGGATATTTAGGGCTCTATTGAAATAATTTATAGTGGAAATTGAACATTGATCAAATTAGTAGTTCATAGCCATGCTTCCAGTGGGTTTAGAGTTTGCAAACAATGGGTTCTTGGTATGTTTTTCTAATTTAAGTTTTATAAGTGTCTTTTTATGCAATTTTTTTTAGTGATTAACATTTTATATTTCTACATTATCTGATTGTATTTGATATAAACTCGAATTATGGTGAAATTGTGTAAACATTTTTTTGCTTTAGGTTTGAATAATAAAAGATAACATTGAAAGGGCTAGATATTTAAAAATAATAATTTGATTAAAAATGCATTAACAGATTTGAATTGTTAATTATCATTTTTTACATAGGGGGTACAAAAGGATGACAGTGTTAAAGAGGTAGGTGTTGAGGCTATTCATGTCGTTAAAATACATTACGACAAATGTAGTGGACAGAAACAATGGGCGGATAGTTGCGATAGCTTCAACAGTTGAACATTCTATAAAGAACTCACTTGAGTGCGGTCGAACCAGTAATGCAAAGGTTGCAACCATTGTGGGTGAGGTGTTCGCTATGCGGCTCAAGGTTGAAGGTCTTAAATCGGGCCAAGAAAGAGGGATTCATGTAGATGGCAACAAAGAGCTCGAGAAAAAAGATTTTAAAAACCGAACCAAAGTTTGGGCTGTCATTAATTCTCTTAAGAACAATGGAGTCAAGCTCATACTTGATGAGAATAATGATGGTTAAAGCTATTTGTCTTGATGAGAATAAGAACTTTATAGGCAGTTTTAGAGTTTTTAAAATAACAAATGCATTGATTATAATTATAAAAACATTATTGTCAGATCTTTAAATAAAACAATTTAAGTTATATCCTTAAGAAAAAGACTTTGTACAGCTCGTTTACCTTTTATCTAAATTGTTAATTTGACCCGTTTGAGATAAGACATGCTCTAACGCATGTATTGTCAATGAATTATGTGGTATGGTTCGGACGATCCTGATTTAGCGTGGTTAATGAATTCCTGGACTCTAAATCCAAGAGATGATGACACTTCATCAGTAGGCGAAGATGCGCTTTCGCGTTTAACCACCTCTTATATTAGGATTATGATGTTTAAATTGTGCAGGTTGAACACGCATGGCTCATCCAGTATAAAAGGTGAAATTGACCTAGAGTTAAAGCGGTGGCAATGAGTTCACAATCAATCAGGCTGATCCCAAGTTGGTTCCAATTTCTAAAAGTTAATTGTATCCTCTTATATCTCTTTATTCATTAAAGTTATAATAGCGTCTTAGTAATTTAGCTTCTTTAATCATATTTAATACATATACATATTATACTTATAGGATTCAAGAATAGAGAGACTGAATCTTTGTTGGGCCACCCAACCTGACCCGGTTTGTCTTTGCGACAAATAAGCTACTTGTTCTAGGTCATTTTGGCAGCAATTAAGCTGCGCGTTTGGGGCTGTTTCGGCTTCAATAAAGTTGCACGTTCGGAGCTGATTTCGCAGCAATAACGATGCGCATTTGGGTAAGTTTTCTTAGCAATTAAGCTGCACGTTTGGGGCTGTTTTCTCAGCAATTAAGCTATGTGTTTGGGGCTGTTTTGGCAGAAATAAAGCTGCACGTTCGGGTATGTTTTCACAGCAATTTGGTTGTAGGTTTGGGGCTGTTTTGGCTGCATTTTGCGAATACTTTTAGGGCTAAATTGCATCAACTTTGGGGCTGATGCAAACTGTGGTTTAATCTGACCCATTTGATCCGATAAAATCATAAACATGGTGTTTATTAGCTGCTTGCTACTGATAGTGAAGTGTTATGAGAATTGTTTCTTTTGTGTGTCCAGTATACTATAATGTTTTTATAAGATATTGGTTTTTGGATTATGTGTTTTGATTGGAACAAAAGGTTTCTTGGTGGATTAGGTTATTTATAATAAGGCGACTAAACAAAGTTGACGTTTTGGGTTTGTGACTGAGTAGTCTTGCAGAAGCTAAGAAATGCTTGACAAGGTGGTTCAAATTTGTTGATTTTATCGTAACAGTGTAAGATTGTGCAAGTGAAAGTTGAATTAATTCAAAATAAACTATATTTTAAATAAAATTATACAAGGGTTCTCGCACATTAAAATACACTTTGGGCGACATTTGACCCATGTATACATCTTTATACATCCTTGGAGTCTGCAAGGTAAACCATGGCTCCATAGCCCATGACCACATGCCCGTCTCTACTAACAACTAATCAACAGTTCTACAGATCACTCATGTATTCAGTTGCAAGACGATGTGACAAATGAAACCTATCAAAAGGTAATAAAATTGATGATTATTACATGCTTATTTCGAAATTGCATGATTATAAACAATTGAATCTATATGGTTTGACTACATCTTTCCCTCGTAGTTGAACTAAATTTGTGCTATTTGATTGGCTTTGGCATATAATTAACTCTTTATTTGTTGATTTTGTTGGGTGATGATCTTTAATTTTGGGTTTTACTAAGTAGTCGTATGTTTTCATTTGCAGTGAAAACAAACTATTCCATGGAGGCTAATGGTCATTAGAGAGGAAGGCGACATGACACTGACTACTGAATATGAATTTTCACCTATGAATTTTATACTTCCAATTGTAAGCAAAGCAATTGTTATTACCTTTGTGTTTTTCTTTACCATAAGTAACTTATTTTATATTTTAAGAAATTTCTAGAAATTCGAGATTTAGCATGTATCATTTGTCTCTATGTCATCAACTAACCAAATTGAGAGCGTTTGTGTGCTCTATAAAAATCAAACTGTTATTAACTTCTCTTGATCGTTACGTGCTATGTACATGTCAACAATGTCTGACTAATTACTAATATAATTTCTTAATGCGCTCTACGTTTTGATAGTATAAGTTAATGGACACCTATAACTTATATGCTATGATGTAAGCATCCACTTTTGCCAATATGATATCACTCGGATTTAGTATCTGGAGACCTTTAAACTTACACATATAAACGTTCCTGTCGCGAAGCGCGACACCCGACTAAACTTTTTATTTGAAGTAATCTCGTAATAATTGATGTGACTATGTTTGTTTGATGTTGTTACAATGAATTAATATGTGTATTTCTCTATTCTTGTTGTGTACATATTTCGGATGAACTAGACTCGGATTATTAATTTGTAAATAGCTACATGATGTCGGTTTGATATTGTTTGGAAATATAGAAGTTAAAAGTTTTTGTAGAACTTGAATGGAGTATCTGGTATTTGAAATTCTTGGCTACATTTCGTATACAATTCAACCGATTGTATTCAAGTGTCAATCTTATCGATATTTAAATCAATGATTTCTATTGGAGTGCTTGGCATAACTAAGAAAGACTTTAGCTAATGGTTGAATTAGTGACAAAGTTTAACTAGAAAATACATACCATAATTAGTTTAGTGTTTTATTTATATAACTAATATGTCAAGTCCATCATACATGCTCTTATAACACCACGTTGTTGCTCCGTAACTTTTAGTTCCCCATTGATTATTAGTGATATACTGATAAGATCTCTTAACAAAATTTCTCTCTTCTTTTAATTCCCCACAGTATTGAGTGACTTTATAAGTGCTACAATATTGAAGCTTGGTCAAGGTATGTCGAGCACTCGTGATTCTCCACAAAGTACCCGCGGCAACGCGCGGGCATTCACGCTAGTGCCTATTAAGAGGCTACCAATCCCATAACTTTTTTCTAGTAATTAATAATCATTAATCACCCCTTGGGTTTAATCTACAACTAAATACGCATATAAACAAACAAACCCGTGATAAGAAAAAAACTTACCCGGCGGACCGGACGAGTTTGAACCATCAAAGAAAAAGTGAGGATGAGAATACATTTCGTCTTCTCAGGTCTGGATATGTAATTATAAGAGAGAAGATGAGGACCAGAGAGAGACTCGAGATAAAAGAATTTTCCTAATCTGATACTAATAAAAAATGAGGTGCTCATGTCATGTTTATAACTAAGGTAAAAACCTATTTATATAAAGAGTCAATGGACTTTTCGGACCCTAACCTTAATATCAGAATAAGTAACTTCTTGACGGTCACCACTTACGGCGAGTCAGAGGTCCGTTCCGGATTATACCTCTTTAACCCTAAAAAAAAGAAATACAAACACCAGTTGATAATATTTAAATTGAGTTGAAGATCTTAGTGAGGGAGAGAGATGGAGGACAGAGATACGTTGAGCAAAAGACCCGGTGTTCTCCTCCTCGGATCCTCCGGGGTCGGCAAACGGACCCTTCTCTCTCGTAAGCCTTTTTCTTTCTACTTCACTTGTTTCTCAATTTACATAATTTATATATACTTCATAAGGAATTACTAATTAGGTTAGCTTTTCAATTGAATTTGATTACATTGTAACATTGACGATTATGAATGCCTATAGGAAATGATTAACAGTATAGAAGATGATCACTAGCATGAATGTCACTGTTAAGATTGCATTTCCTTTGTTTTCCTATGTGTAGGGCGTAGGCAAGTTTTTACATTAAAAAGTGTAGGGATTGAGCTGTATTTTAAGGGTTTATATATTATTTTTAATAAATTTATATGATTTACTTTGTTTCTGTGCCTTTTCTAACCCATATAGCTACTTCAATGCTCTAAGAGTGAATTATATTTATCTTTGAATGAATGACTTTGTGTCTGGTTTTTAGAGTCGTTTCTAACCAATATTACATTATTACTACTTCATGTTGTAGGAGTAAGTTTTATTTTTACTGGTTCCGCCCCTTCAGGTTTACGTATTTCTTTTGAATAAATTTGTATAATTTACTTTGTTTAGTGCCGTTTGTAACCTGGGTTTTAAAAAGCATGCTTGAGGCGTGAGGCGCATCAAGGCGTGGGTGCTGGCACCTTTTGTAGGCCAAGGCGCGCTTTTTCCACAAAGCGCAAGAAAGTGCATTTTTTGGGGTTGAGGCCCGCGCTTTTGTACTTTGGGTGTTTTTATGTTGTTTTATGCATCAAACTGTTGTTCAATAGGTAATTTTTGGCTTGTACATGTTGGTAAAATCTTATAATCATCATCATACTCAATAAATCCCACCAATAGCAAAGCTAAGGTAGGGTCTTAGGAGGGCAGGAATAGAGAGGCTGCTTCTAGTGAGACCCCCGGCTAGATAGTAGTTTTGCATCAAGTCTTAGACATAAGGCATATAACACTCAGAAATTGGGACAAGTCCGATTGGTGCATGTACCCCCTTATCTTTTGGCTATCAACACCACCCTATGATGCATGATTAACCTTTCGCTGTTTTTAACTTTATTATCACGAAATTAGTAAAATAACATTAAAATTAATGCGGTTTTACTTTTGCTCCCCAGAGGGTCCACACATATATACATTATATACGCACACCGCAAGTGGGGCGTAGGTAAAATCATATATAAACCTTTATTTATAGATATATTTTGGATATAAGGTGCTAAAAACCTATGTGATATATAAAAAAATTATATAATCACCTTGGGCCTCGGTACGAAACGCCCGCCGCTTTTACACTTTGGCGCTTCGCGCCTTGGTTTTAGACCTCGTTGCTTTTGTGCGCCTCTCTCTTTTTAAAACTAAGTTTGTAACCAAGATTGCTACATGCGTTTTGTAGGAGTAAGTTCTATCCTTACGGGTTTATGTTTTTCTTTGACTACATGCATGTTGAAGGACTGCTATCTGTAGACTTTGAAGATGAAGCTGACTCGGCTTCTGACATTCATGGTTATGGGTAACATAACTAATATGAAGCTTGTATGTTTATATCGAGTTTTTTTTCTTCTTGTAAATGTTTGCTTTTATGTTTATTTTCAGGTGGACAATTAATACAAAGTATTACACGGCTGATATCTCCGTGTGGATGGTTCATTTATTTAATGAATTTCAAATCACAGGGGCGCCGATTTTTGATAACTTAGCAGCCTTAGTGATGGTTTTTGACCTTAATAATGTTAGCATTTCCTCATTCTCTACATATACTTTTATCGTTGAACTTTATTTCATTATCATGATATAAAACCTTATTACTGTATGCAGCTATCGTCGTTTTCTGAACTTAAGAAATGGGTTTCATGCAATAATATTGAAAACTTTGACATCTTGTTATGCATTGGGAACAAAGCAGATCTTGTGCCAGATCATTCAGCCCATGTTGAATACAGAAGGCGTCTTTTAAATCTCGACGAGTCAGCGGATTACGGTATATCTGAAACTGAAGGAAGTTATTTACTTGGAGATGAAGAATCATCATCTGAGATTAAAAGGTCTTGTATGGAATGGTGTTTGGAGCATAACATAGAATATATAGAAGCCTGTGCATCAAATCCTCGTTTCGACAAATGTAAAGTTTCTTTAAATTATTATTTCTTTCCTGTGTTCTAATCTTTTTGCTTTAAGAAACTTGATTAATTTCATTGCAGGTTTGTCGGTGGATGGTGATTCTCAGGGTGTTGAACGGCTTCTTGGGGCTCTATCTGCTCATATGTGGCCTGGAATGGTTTTGAAATCTGATGACACTATAAATCAACCTTCTTTACCTCAAGAAGAAGGTTATCATACATTCTTGGTACTTGATTATTGAGGCGGCAGTATTCCCGGGTCGGTTGAGTTGACCCAAAACACATTTTGTCTAATTACTTTATTTAAAGTAATCTAGTTATTAGAATAAAAAGATTTAAACAGGTTTTATGCGTTCAAAATACACTTGGGGCAACTTTCGACACATTTCTTTTTTAAGTTAGTTTTTATTCATGGTCATTACGTAATTAAACATAACCTGAATCTAATTATGTTTATTCTTGTTCCCTCATTTCAGATACATCAGACGAAGAAGAGCCCAATTATGAATTAGAGTATGAAATCTTATCAGGTGGATCTGTAGAACCATGGGATGATACAGACGTATCATGGGTTTCTGCAACGAATGATAATACAGAACCAGATATCAAGAACGAAAGACCAGCTGCGGAGGATATGCAACCATCAACGTCTCAATCACAATCACAAGAAGCGAACGTAATTAAAAGACAAAGAGCGATAACGCCTGAAGCACATGATGAAGCTAATGATGAGGATGGTATGCATTTTGAACCCGGGGATATGGAGCAATTAATGTCTGAGATCGGAAGTATGCGTGACAGTTTGAGACTGATGCCTGATTTCCAAAGAAGGGAAATGGCTGCAAGTCTGGCTATGAAAATGGCTTCAATGTTTGGAGACACTAGTGGTGATGAAGAAGAAGAAATACTCTAATTATTTATCAATTATCATCATGTCAGATACACTAGAAAACTTGTAAACTAAACTAAAAGCTCTATATTTTGTATCCTACACCGCCACCACTATTTTGTCCTAACAGCAGACTGGAGATCGAAGGTTTTATAGGCTTTTATTAAAAATGTTATACGAGAAAAACATAACAAGAAATTTAGACCAGTGATTCCGTCAATTACCCTCTAACTTGCAAAATGCTCTTCAGAGATGATTTGGAGAAATATGTAATTTCGGAGGGAAACATATGAAATAGCCACTCAAATCAATGGCTAAGTTATGGGGGTGACGATTCTAGAGATGCCCAGAAAGCCTGTTCCAGGCTCCTACCCAGTGGTAGCGGAACCGGTCTAGGTCCTAGTGTACCATATGGTTCCTATCCGGTTCTTATTATTATTTTTTTCATTTGCGATTAGGAATCGGTTCCTACCCTATTATCGCCCGACCTGAAAAAAAATCCCGGGTAGGAAGCACTTTTTCCGTTATGGTTGAAATAATCGATTTTTGAATGTTAAAACCGATACCGTCATTTTTAATTTTTTTACCGGTTTGGAATTGGTTTTTAACCCCCCAAAATTACCCAACTAAAAAAGCAAAATCAAACTCAGACGAAAATGTCTTCTTCTTAGAGCAATGACGAGAAGTACTATTTGGTGCTTGCTTTTGTAATAAAAACAGAGGTTTCTACACCTATAGAGTAAAATATGGTGGTAAAATGGTAAATAACTGGTTCCTAGCGGCTATATTACCGTTAGAAACCGGTTCCATCAGTTATAGTAAAAAAATGGGTTCAAACAGTAATACCCGGGTATCAGTTCACGGACCAGATCGTACCTGAACCAGTTCCAATGGGTTTTACTTATTATTATTATTGTTATTGTTATTATTATTATTATTATTATTATTATTATTATTATTATTATTATTATTATTATAGTGGTGGAGGAGATAGGAGATGGTAAGGAGAGAGAGGGTAGTGGTGGAGATGGTAAAACCAACGGACATTAACAAGAGAGATGTAAAGTGTTAGCCTGACAAACCACAGTGACTCAAGGTGTTATACTCGTGCTGAACCTGTTAATTGTGACAAACAACAAGAACGAAAACTGCAATTAACTCTTTTACCTATTTCATCCAAAAAAATTACGCAAAACTTCTAAATAGTGCATTTTTGAAAATATGTATATTGTATCCTTTTTTAGTTTAAGGATAGTATTATTACAGCTTCTTTAAAAAAACTTATTTTAAAAGGCGTTTATTATGCATTGCGTATATTGTATCCTTTTTTCGGTTAAAGTATAGTATTAACTGTATTATTATAGTTTCTTTAAAAAACTTATTTTAAAAGGTGTTGATTATGCAATGCGTCTAACTCTAGCATATGTCTAAAACACAATGTTTCTAATTTGTACATTTGTGTTTCTATCCTATGTTCGTTGTTAGAATTTTATGTTTTTTTGTCCGATGAATTTTTCACTCGTCTTATACTGCATGTATCACACCCTTATGACTATGGTGCATGTGTCGCACCCTTATAACTTAGCTTATGCTTTTAATCCTCTTTAGTATAACCACTAAAACACTTTTTTTTATAATGCTATTATTTTATTCAAATTTGTTCATATATGTATCAATAACCAGAACCATCGTTATCAATTCTGATATAAAGTGCAAAATAATGCTATTAAAAGCAAAAAGTAAATCGTAATCCATGGATTCAGGTAATGATGTTTTTCTTAGCTTTTCGCCTAGCAAGTTGGTTAAAAGTATGATAATAAAAATTACGTACTCCTTTTTTGTGGGCATGTCGCACGTTAAGAGACTTTGTTTACATTAAAGTGAAAGCATGTGCCATGTCTTTGTGACCTTATCAAATTAATATTATTCTAGTGATCATCCAAAGCTAGTTCCTTAAAAACAATATATTATCATGGGAGTCATTTTCATATAACTATCATCCCACTTGCTTATCTTAGTGTTAAGATCAAGTATGAGACCATAACATTTAATGTCTATATTAAATGAACCTAATTCTAATATTTTCTATCGTTATGAAGGAAGGTTTAAAAGATAATTGTTTTATGAAACTAAAGATATATAAAAAGAAACCAACGAATCTTGCAAAGATAAAATGAATGGACGATAAAACATTAGAAGGTTCATTGATACTTTCCTTTGCAAATACGAGGACTAAAAGAATCCACATAGAAGAAATACCTTTGGGTTTGATCTTGACTTTTGAGATGCGAATGAATCATTTCTTGGTTTAAATTGATTTGGTAATGTCGACAAGTCACACACACATTTGTATAAATTTATTAGGGATCATGTATAAAAACTTTTGACTACTACTAGTAGTATACAACGGTTTTAGTTATTGTCTGAAAATGGGTTGACTTGGGTTATGTTTTACCTCCACCATGTCAAATCATAAATATTTAATGAAAATTGAAAAGGTTATATGTTATGAACTCCCGATAGTATTTTCATATGACCTCTTACTAACCCGTCCCATTATAATATTTACAATCATCGTGTAATTTCTTTTATTGAGTAGTAATTTAAATGAGGCTTTGATACAAAACCAAATTGTTCCATCGCAATACATCACCTTACACCTTTGTGGGGTAGGGGAGCCGACATATCTATATATGTAAACGCCTAAAATCCCCCCCCCCCCCCCGGTTCATTCTTCTTTTTTCTCTCTTTTAATTTGTGGATGGGTTTGTAGGGGAACACCATCCTCTTTGATGGGGATGGAGAGGAAGATGATGAGGTGGATCTGATTTGGAGGTTGGGTGAATGGGGGGATCGGTAAGCATACCGTGTAGCCTTAGTGACTAACATTCGTTGTACCTAAAATTTATCGTTTATGACAGTTCTCAATGTTTGCTTGTTTAGTATACAAGATTGTTTGAATAGCTTTTAGCGTAAAAGGGTGAAACCCATATATACCTACTAATTTGGTATATCTCTTGTTAGGTTACAATCAGATCTTTCTAAGTATTGAAATTACTTCTAATGGTAGTAATATGTTTTTATGAATAAAAAAATAACCATAAAGATCTACTGACAATTGGCAAATATAAATCATAAATGTAAAAGTTGTGCTTTTATCTAAAGCCATCGATTCATTATGATCTCTCACAAAGCCATAGACACATCACACATGTTAAATTGTTAATAGGTTTATTATTTTCACTTTGGTATTTGATTAGAGTATGCAAAAAAAAAAAAAAAAACCTAAACCAATGTCAATTAGCGTATGTCCAACCAACCTAAACCCAACCATGATGCTTGGATTCTATGTGTGTTGAAAAAACTTTGATGGAGGTATGTTATGAAGAATTTTATGTTAAATAGTTCAGGAATGACGGTTTTCATGACTTGAAATTGTTGTGATAAGATGTTTCATTCATGTTGTGTTAGTGGCTAAAGAAGATAGACGGTAAGGATGACTTATGTATGAGAGGTAGATGACGATGGTGGTGTAATTGATAGAGGAGAAGAAACGCAGTGGTGATTAAAGGATGGAAGAGAAAGGACTGGGAAGGAAATGGGGAAAAAATGTGTTTCAGAGTTTTTTGTAGGAGGGAATGAGAAGGATAATAAAGAGGTTTTTAAGGTGATTTTCAATTTTTCTAATTTGGAAGGAATTGGAGAGAAAGAAAAGGAGGAAGATCATTTCTCTTCCATCATTTAATAAAACTCTGGAACAAAGTGTAAATGGTGATTGTAGTTGCTTTTTGGAAGTGAACGATGTGGCAGTGCAACCGTAGATTTTGTGTTGAACAAATTAGGATAAAAAACCCTTCAATACCACAAAAAATATAAAAAGTAAAAAATGATAATTTGCTCAAAATTGGCATGCCAACTTGATCAACAGTTAAAAAAAGCGAAAATCATAAATACAGACATTGAAATGAGATGAAAGGGAAAGTAATCATTGGAAGCGACTACGTGTTGTTGGGACTTCACACAAAACAATAGAGTTTAAAATAAGACACGTAGAGAAAACATATGTAACACAGCATTTTCCGAGTTTGCGGCACCCACCTTGGTCCAATGATTACTTGGGTTTTTATCCCATTCAAAAGAAAAAAACAAAGGTAAAAGCTACTGAAGAGGTATAAGCAATTATACCGCAGCCCAATATGGTAAGGCACGGACTAAACTCTAGACGGGACAAAGCACCGTCACCATAAGTAAGTACAGTACTCGGACGTAGGTCAACATAGACCGAAGTATAGTACAATGCTAGTCCGAAGTATAGTACAAAGCCTTGTTGACCACTATAAATACCCTCATTAAAGTACAAAAAACACACGAATGCTCTCACTCCGCACCACACTTTCTCTCTCTACTTTCTCTCACTAAATAAATACTTATCCTCACGCCGGAGGGTGGTTACAGAGAGGCCCTCCATCCTCCTCTGTAACGAGCCTAACGGTTTGTTGACTTGTGCAGGCTTTGGCTCAGGTCAGAGACAACTCAGATCCAGTTCCCTCGGCCATACCTAGTACCGCTCTTCAGGTTCGGCCACTTTTTGGATCTTCAATTGGCGCCATCCGTTTGTACAACCGTTTTCTATAACCCTCAAGGTTAAAGATATCGACGGTTTTTCCCATGGCGGCTTCATCTGAAGGATTCATCATTGAAGACGTAACACACACTGAACTTGAAACTGAGGTCACTACTGTCACGACCTCTATGGTTACTGTCTCGTCCGTAGGACCCTTTAACACGGACGGACGTTCCATGTCGTTACAAGGTTCGGTGGACAATACCATTCTCAAAAATCAAGATAATAACCTGGAATTTGACAAGGACTTCCTTTCAAGAAACCGTGACTTCTTATTGCAACTAAAGACACAACAGGAGAAGGAAGCTATGCTCAAAAGTGTACAGGTAAACTTATTTTCCACTGATGGACCACAGGCGTCCTCTGGGCCTACTACAGGTTTGGCCTCACAAGCCACTTACTCTACTGTGGTCACCACTCCCAACTTCGCCGCTGCGCAAGGCAGTTCTCTCCCTGCAGGTTACCGAACCATGACCCATCCGGTCACTCCTTTAACTGAGAAACCAGTCACCACTTCCGCAGAAGATGATCTGACCGCTCCATATCGACCGGCCTATATGGCTGCCTACTCCAAGTTTGCTCCACGAATAGCCAGCGCCCCCCTACCAGCAAAACTTAAAATGCCTATAACGGTAAAAAAGTATGATGGTACCACAGATCCTGATGATCATGTTTTTGATTTCGACGGAGCAGCAGAAATCGAACTATGGCCCATGCCCGCATGGTGCCACATGTTTGCTCAAACTCTCACCGGGGCAGCTAGGGTTTGGTTTGATGGGCTGCAGCCTGGAGAAATAGCCAATTGGACCGAACTTCGCCGTGTGTTCCTGCAAAATTTTTCACAGCAGAGGCGATGTTCGAAAGACATCACAGAAGTGCATAACATTCGCAGAAAAGACGGGGAGACGTTGGAAAGATTCATTGACAGGTTTAGTAAAGAAAGCATGCAGATCAGTGGCGCAGTGGATCAGCTGCGGATATCAGGTTTCTGTCACGGTGTCCGCAATAACCAGTTGGTAGAGAAGTTGCATGAAGACCTCCCGAAGACTATGGAAGTATTAATGGAGCGGGCACGAGCTTTCGCTCGTGGAAAAAATGCTTGCAGCCAGACATATGATAATGAATATCGTTCCACTTCCAGAAACAACTCCTGGAAAAAGGGGTCGGGGGCTCCAAACGCAGATCGCGGAAGCTCATGGGGAAAAAGCAGGCCGCAGCCTTACTCCAGGAATGAAAAAAGTTCTGTTAGCCGAAGCACTCCCTCATACAGGGGAGGAGGTTACTCCGAACTACTAAAGACCCCCAGTGAAATACTTAGCACAGAGAATATCGATTTTCCTAAACCACCGAGGCAGAAGCCCACGTCCGACAAACATACTAAAAAATACTGTGACTATCATCGGGCTAGGGGTCACGACACTGATGAATGTTGGTCTTTAAAGCAAGAAATTGAAAAAGCCTTAAAAGCTGGGAAGCTGGCACATTTAGTAAAAGATATCAAGGAAGGCAAAGCCAGCACCACCCATATCGCCAACCCCAATGATCAGGCTGGGATCCACATGATCCGTACCTTAGCCAAACAAGGAACAAAAAGAAGCAGTGATCACGTCGCAGCATGGATGTCACAGCCCATAGCATTTCCATCTGTTTCACCCGATGATTATAAAGAAGGTCCAATTATCATCTCCGGGATCGTAGCAGGACACAAGATACACCGAATATACGTTGACGGAGGAAGCGCCTCGGAAATCATGTACCTCCAGTGCTTCCAACAGTTAGCCGAGGCTTCCCAGCAAAAATTGATTCCTGTCTCCATGCCTCTGATAAGTTTCTCTGGGGAAATAGTACAGCCAGTAGGACAACTCTCCTTGCCCGTAACATTTGGTTCCGGAGCCTGCCAAAGAACGGTCATACTGACCTTTCTAGTGGTAGGATCCAGATCGGTACACAATGTTATCTTAGGGCGGCCGGCAATGAAGGCCTTTGGGATGGTGACATCTACCATACATGGTGCTTTAAAGTTCCCAACCGAGCAAGGTATTGCGACCCTTGAGTCAGAAGCAGGGCTCTCCATTTCCGAAATCCGACAATCCTCGGACGTGGCACGGGATCCGGACGACCCAGGAAATTCCGGATCAGCCCTAACTGAAAAATGGTCGATCCACCCGAGGTTTCCAGAACAAAAAATCTTAGTTGGGGCACAACTTCCAACCTTAGCTCGGGAAGCACTGTGGAAGTTGCTCTCTAACTCTCTGGATGTCTTCGCATGGGAAAACTCGGATATGACAGGGGTACCAAGGTCGTTGGCCGAACATAGGTTAAACACGTATCCCGGAGTTAAACCGGTGGCTCAGAAGAAAAGGAGCATGGCTCCGGATCGTGTAAAGGCTATTGCGGACGACGTTCAAAACTTGTTAAAAGCCGGCATAATCCGTGAGGTGCGATACCAGACGTGGGTAGCCAATCCCGTCCTAGTAAAGAAGCATGATGGGGCCTGGAGGATGTGTGTGGATTTCAAGGATCTCAATAACGCATGCCCAAAAGATTGCTATCCCCTACCGGAGATTGACGTGAAGGTAGATGCCGTAGCTGGTTTCAGATTAAAGTGTTTCCTTGATGCCTACAAAGGGTATCATCAAATTCAAATGGCCGAAGCCGATGAAGATAAAACAGCGTTTGTCACCAACGGAGGTTTGTATTGTTACACAAAAATGCCGTTTGGTCTGAAAAATGCTGGAGCCACATACCAAAGATTGATGGACGCAGCATTCAAAAATCAGATAGGAAGAAATTTGGAAGTCTATGTGGACGATGTTGTCATCAAAAGTGTCACGGAAGATACAATGATAAAAGACATTGCCGAGACATTTGAAAAACTACGAGAGATAAACATGAAGCTAAATCCCAAAAAATGTTCTTTCGGCCTGGAAGAAGGAAAGTTCTTAGGGGTCCTGATGGCCCGAGATGGAATCAAGGCTAACCCAGAAAAGGTTGAGGCTGTGCTAAAAATGAAACCACCCCGTTGCCTAAAGGAGATGCAGTCCCTAAATGGACGACTGGTAGCCCTACACCGGTTCCTTGCAAAAGCTGCAGAAAGGACGTTGCCCTTTATGAATGTCTTAAAGAAAAGCTTGGGAAAAGAGCAATTCGAGTGGACGACCGAGGCTGATGTCGCCTTTGAAGAACTTAAGAAATGCTTGATGAACCTCCCCACTCTAACCGCACCAGAACCAGGAGAGACACTCACGGTATATCTCTCTGCTTCGGAAGGTGCTATTAGTGCCGTTCTTGTCATCACCAGAGGAACAATACAGCACCCGGTTTATTACATCAGCCGTGCTCTCCGAGAGTACGAGGTACGGTATCCAATCTTGGAAAAATTAGCTCTCGCGTTGGTGCACGCCTCCAGAAGACTCCGAAGATACTTTCAGGCATTCAATATCGAAGTACAATCCGAGCAACCAATTCTACGGATCCTCCGTAAGCCAGAAGCCTCCGGCCGAATGACCAAATGGGCCATTGAGCTTGGAGCCTTTGACATTACATACAAGACCAGAGGACCGGTGAAAGGACAAGCAGTGGCTGACTTCCTAGTAGAAATTCCAGTAACAGCTGAAACCGAATCCCAGAATGGCCCAGCATGTACTTGGCACTTATACACCGATGGAGCTTCGGGATCCGAAGGCTCCGGTGCCGGGATGGTCCTAAAGGAGGCCGAGGGGCAAGAAATACTGTATGCCATACGGCTGGACTTCAAAAGCTCCAACAATGAGGCCGAGTATGAAGCACTCATAGCTGGGCTTCGTTTAGCCATCAAAGTTGGTGCCAAAAAGGTACAAAAACTTGAAAATAACTCCCTGCTACATGCAAAGTTCACTTTAAATCTTAAAAATAAAATGTCCTACGTACTGCAGGTCATCTCCCATGTTGACTCGTTACTGGTAGCTAATCAGATATCCGGAGAATATGAGGCTAAAGATGCCAGCATGATTCTTTATCTAGCTGAGGTATGGGTTTTCACCTAACAACCCTCAGCTACGGATGTCAAACAAACCAGAAAACGACTAACATAATACTTTGAAAAAACGCAGGCTAAAAAGCTGATGGAGCAGTTCGAAGCATGTCAAGTGGTGCACATACCAGGAAGCAAAAACAAAAGGGCCGATGCTCTGAGTAAGCTAGCCGCATCCACCGTTGACATCACGAAGCAAGAAGTACACTTGGAAGCTCTACAAAGCCCATCTGTCAAGACAACCGATGTACTGGCGATACGTGCGGCATCGGACAACTGGATGACTCCAATAGTCCAATATCTTCTAAACGACACCGTCCCAGAAGATAGAGCAAAAGCAAGAAAGTTAAAAGTTAAAGCTCTCCAGTACCAGCTAGTTGATGGTCAGTTATATCGAAAAACATTCTTGGGACCGCTCCTTAAATGCGTTGACTTGGACGAAGCCTCTTATATTATCCAAGAAATTCACCAAGGTATATGTGGCATACATGCAGGTCCAAGAATGGTGGTAGCAAAAGTCATGAACGCCGGATACTTTTGGCCGGGGATGCATAATAGTGCCGTCGCCGAGCTTCAAAAATGTGAAGAATGCCAGAGGCATGCACCTGTCAGCCTTCGAGCCAAAAATAACCTCATCCCAGTAACCGCGGCCTGGCCATTCCAACAATGGGGAATCGATATCGTGGGACCATTCCCAAAATCAACTGGAGGCATGAAATTCTTGCTCGTAGCCGTAGATTACTTTACAAAGTGGGTAGAAGCTCGTCCTTTGTCAAAGATATCCGGGAAAGAAGTAAAAAAGTTTGTATGGGAACAAATTGTTTGCCGCTTCGGTCTACCACAAACTATCATCAGCGATAATGGGACACAATTCGCAAACAATCCCTTTAAGAAATGGTGCCAGGACCT
Organism: Ambrosia artemisiifolia; assembly: GCA_032199755.1. Lineage (NCBI taxonomy): Eukaryota > Viridiplantae > Streptophyta > Magnoliopsida > Asterales > Asteraceae > Ambrosia > Ambrosia artemisiifolia. The sequence goes on along the minus strand of CM063517.1, from coordinate 15,401,569 downwards.
CCACATCCAGCAATCATTTGCTTCGGTGGCTCATCCGCAGGCAAATGGTCAAGTAGAAAGAATAAATAGAAGCTTGGTAGAAGGGATAAAGAAGCGCCTGGGACGAAAAAGGAGCGGCTGGGTGGATGAACTTCCCAATGTCTTATGGGCTCACCGAACCCACACCAAGACAAGCACAGGAGAAACCCCCTTCAGTTTAACTTACGGAACTGAGGCTGTGATCCCCGTAGAGATCGGTTCTCCATCCCTAAGAGTTCAGCACATCAGCAACAATGAACGAGAGCTCCGGATGAACCTTGATCTACTTGATGAAAGAAGAGAAGCCACAGCCATAAAAGAAGCTCGGTACAAGCAAGAGCTAGAAAAATTTTACAACTCAAGGGTAAAAGAAGTCCGTTTCAAGCCCGGAGACTACGTGTTCCGGAACAATCAAGCTAGCGGGGTAGAGAAAGGAAAGATGGCCGCCTCGTGGGAAGGGCCATATGTAATCAAGTCAGCTGGGGGAAAAGGCGCCTACACCCTCCAGACCCTAGATGGGAGGAACGTACCCCGCACCTGGAACGGTATTCACCTAAAAAGGTGCTTCATGTGAGCAACAACCAGCAACTCTTTATTTAGTTTCTTTTTACATTGTAATGTGAGATGTGCCATTCCTCACCGTTTTTATTTCCTTGTTATTATACGGGATGAGACATGCCCCGTTAGGGAAGTATGAAATAAAATGTTGGTTTGTTTAAAATATTCTAAGGTGCAAATGTAAGCCGTGGCTCATAATAGAGTCCGACATACCAAAACCACGTGGTACACAAGGTTACAAAAAGGAGTAGCAATAGGGTTCGGCCCAAAGTGGACAATTTTTGGTCCGACCTTAAACTAACCTAAAACCAAGCACCTTTACAAAACTCATAAGATATACAAAAGGGGTTAGCCCGGACTTCTAGAACGCAGCATGGATAATAGCCGCGTCCCAGAAAAGAGGACCCCATAAACCATGGTTATCTAACAATACATAACGTAGCCTAAAGATATGTGGACGCACTATCCAACAGGTTACGAGCTTTCACTCTTTATACTTAGAAAAATAAAAATAACAAAAAGACAAATAGCATGTCACAAACGGTCATAAAAAGGCTGCAGCATTCCCCAGACCTATATAGGTCAAGGGCTTAACCTGTATTAAAAAACCGAACCTCATCAAGAGATTCGGGTACGGTGGAACTTGTCTTAAAAATTACAAACCATGCCGGACCACGTAAGGGCCCGGATCAAAACAAACATAAACAAAGTTTAAACAGGAAAATTAAGAAATGTCCTTCTTCAATTCGTCAAAGGCTTCGGGAAGGGATTCTGGGGGCCCGGTCACTTGATCGACTAGCTTGGCAACCTTAGGGAAGACAAGCTTATCATAGGCTTGGGCCGCGGCAGTGAGCTCGTCAGCAGCGGTATGCTTGATCAGTGGCATCTCCGCCAAAGGGATGCCCTTCGCCGACGCAGCATATCCAGCTCTCACGCCGACGTTAAAGCCCATGGCGTTCATGGCGTTGTTAACGTCGCTCACAGCTTTCTTCATCACCGGCCCCTTGTGCACATGATCGGCTATTATTTGAGCTCCAGTAGTTAGAAAGAATTTCTTCAACTCAAATAGCCGATCAATGTTGTCAATAAGCTCTTTCTTCTCGGCGCCCCATGCCTCTTCATCCTCAGCCATCTTCTTCTCAGCCGCGGCCAACACCTGCTTAGCCACCTTCTCCCCCTTCAAAGCACCATCCCGCTCTGCGACAAAGGTGTTAAACCAAGAAAAAGTTAAGATAAAAAGCAGAAAAAGGAAAGAAACGTCATAGACGTACCAGCAACTAAAGCATCGGTACCTGTCCTAAGGTTGGCCATCGTTACTTCCATCTGCTTCAAAAGATCATTCATCTTCTTGGAATCAGCAGCAGCAGCGGCCTCGGAATCGTGAAGCTTTTTCTTGAGTACTTCACACTCCTGGAGAGCCTTATCCCGAGACTCAGCTGCGGAAGCAACAGCGGCTTGGGAAGAAGAAGCCTGGTTCTGCGCGTCTCTTAAGTTCCTCTTCAGATCGGCCATGGCTGGTCCATGGTTACAGGAACCCCCCTTCTTCCTCAACCTATCCCTATCCACCTCAGCATCGGTCCACCGACGGTAGGCCTCGGTCACCAAAAAATTCGACTGGGCCTGGTTCACCAGCAATGCTTCAACAAGAGAAGGGGACTCCATCCTATGATAATAGTCACGATCCGCCGGGGTATCCAAGTTGAAGAGCATCATGCGGGCCGAAAGGGCGTCAATCACCCGATCGCCGTTCTTCAAATCCCACTCAGGGATAAACTTCTCATCCATAATCGATCCACCACCACCTACACTCCCTTCAATGGCCGCTGCAAGATTATACAGAGAAAAAGCTTCAGTCTCAAACCATTGTGGGGGAAAAGTACCATCATCATTTCCCACATTGGTTTGAGACAGAAGGGGAGACTGCCGAAACTCACCAGTAGAGTGTGACCGAGTCTGCACAAACTTCTCCACAGCCGGACTATGAGGTCCAGAAAACAGATTAACCCCCTCCTCTTCCACGTCATCAGTCTCCATGACCTGAGGATGTGCCACCATCAGTATTGGAGCGGAATCCCGGGAGGACTTACCCCCAAACAAGTGATATTCTAAACTATGAAGTAAGTTAGGATGTACCTCGGGAGGATCGTCCAAGAACCTCAGATGTTTCCTTTTAGTGTTCTCAGGGGTAGAACCCTTAGAAGTTTTTCTCTTACGAGACCCCCGGGACGCGGCAGTATCACCAGAAACATCCCTGGAAGAAGGCTTCGAGACTTGGCTCGGCTCAGAAGATTGAGAAACATGGCCCACAGGTTGTGGCATCTGAACAGCCGAAATAGGAGGAGGGTTAAGAGGCAGCGTCTCAGCAGAAGAAACAGGCACATCCCCAGTCTGTTGAGCCTCAGAGATAACTCCCGTGGTCAGGCCCTCACCACCAGCCCCGCTTGCACCAGCCTCAGGATTTTCAATGGGAATAATAGGCTGGTGAGACTTCTGCATTTGTTCAACCAGGGGCTTGGTGTTGCCCAAATTCTCGCTGGTAAGCTCCAGAGCCGCGTCATCAAAACGGGCAAGCTTCAAGCAGTCAAGCAGCGACATCTCTACAATAAACATAACCGGGAGTTAGCAAAAAATAAAGCAAAAAACAAGGGGAAGTATTCTAAAAGGCACGGCTCCTCCACTCACCCACTCCGTTATACTTCACCACCGGCCATCGGTCGTCTAAGCTCCAGTTCATGCTAACGCCACCGAGGCAGAGCACGTGCTCCGGGTACTTCTGAATATCAGTCTTATTCTTGGCTAAGGCCACGTATAAGGCCCGGTTATACCGAAACCCCTGAGGCAACTCCCATTCGGAAGACTCGAACCTATTGCACCAGACCATGTCCCTGGGCAAGCACCGGTCGTCCAAGAAAAAGAATTTGTTTTTCCAGTTCTTCAGACTGGATGTCTGGTAGTCATGACAACTCTCCAGAGACCGACGCTTCTCAAAAGTATACCAGCTACCTATCTTGTTCAACTTATAAAAGCACCGAAACACATTCAAATCCGCCCCCTTCTCTAAGGCACGGCAGGACAACTCAAAGTGATTCACTCGGCTGAGACCGAAGGGATTCACCTGAGAAATATGAACGCCGTGAAACCTCAGAACCTTCATCAGGAATTTTGTGAAGGGGACCCGGTAGTTGGCAAAATCACAAACGCGAGTATAAAAGCCAAACTTCCCGGCAGGAAAAGGATAGATGGTGTCATTCGGGCCTGGTAACACCGGATTTAAATCCCGAGGAATACAATACTCGTCTATAAACTGAGAAAGCTTCTCAGCCGTAAGACTCGAGTGAGTAGTACCCATGTCATCCTTTACCATTTTTTGAAATAAAAACTAAGAAAAAGGAAGAAGGAATGGAAAAGGATGAACGCACCTTAAAGAAAAGCTTAAACGGACAGGAACGGTGCTCAAGGGCAAGATTTACAGTGCTTCGGAAGGAGGTAAAGTGGGTAAGTGAGAGGAAAACAGTAAAAAGTGAAGAGAAATGAGTAAAAAGAGGGATTTATAAGGAAATGGATGGACCGTTGAGATCACTCGGGGGAAATCAACGGTCAGATGGAATGAGCGGTCCAGATCGCCTTGATAAACCAACCGCCGTCACGTCAACTGGCCATCATGTGGCCAAAAAACCATCCACGTGTCGGAAGCACATCACACACGCCTTCCAGAACACAGCTGGCGTTAACACGTGTGCAAAACCCATGACATTCCGAAAGACATGAAGAGGCATGAGCAACTATGCCGCGGCTGACGGACACGTACCTCTTGGTCATACTAAAGTCCAACAAGTTACCAGTAACTTGAGGACTTGGGAAGACCTGAAGAGGTATAAGCAATTATACCGCAGCTAGCAGGCACGTGCCTCCTAGGACGTGCTAAAGTCCAACAAGTTACAAATAACTTAAGGACTTGGGAAGACATGAAGAGGTATAAGCAATTATACCGCAGCCCAATATGGTAAGGCACGGACTAAACTCTAGACGGGACAAAGCACCGTCACCATAAGTAAGTACAGTACTCGGACGTAGGTCAACATAGACCGAAGTATAGTACAATGCTAGTCCGAAGTATAGTACAAAGCCTTGTTGACCACTATAAATACCCTCATTAAAGTACAAAAAACACACGAATGCTCTCACTCCGCACCACACTTTCTCTCTCTACTTTCTCTCACTAAATAAATACTTATCCTCACGCCGGAGGGTGGTTACAGAGAGGCCCTCCATCCTCCTCTGTAACGAGCCTAACGGTTTGTTGACTTGTGCAGGCTTTGGCTCAGGTCAGAGACAACTCAGATCCAGTTCCCTCGGCCATACCTAGTACCGCTCTTCAGGTTCGGCCAGTTTTTGGATCTTCAGCTACTAACAAAATATTAACGCTTAAAGCCAAGGAAATATTAGTTAAAGAATTTTGTATAGCGTAGTAAATAGCTGTGGAACAGGCGGAGTTGGTGCAGCAATGCAATACAATCGTTGTGCCATCCATTTCTGACGTGTCCGATAGATGGGTATGGGGGTTGGGAAGCAGCTGTGGCTTTTTGGTGAGTGAATTCAAAAAATTACTCCACTCATTTAGGTTCGAGCAATCATCCTTTGTTGTTGAGTGGAACTCTTGGGTCTCAAAGAAGGCTTGGCATGGCGAGCAGAACATGATAGGCTACCTACTCGGAGTGCTCTTTTGAAAAGAAACGTCAACATCGGGCTCAGATTCTTGCCCTTTTTGTGGTGACTTCGCTGAAACTACCGAACATTTCTTCGTATCTTGCAGCTTTTCTCATATTCTATGGCAACTAGTGGTGCAATGGTGTAACATAGGTGCGATTCTCCTCTTTCACTTCAAGGACCTACTGCAGCTTCACTCTTACATTGGCGGCCCAAAGAAAAGAAAGAAGGCCTTTAATGCAATTTGCTTGACAACGATTTGGTGTATTTGGAAGCATATGAATGAAGCGCTTTTCAACAATAAACAAGTCAAACTCTCCAATGTTCTCGGTGACATTAAGGCGTTAAGCTTATTTTGGATAAAGGCGAGGGTGAAACATCCATCACTGGTATGGAATCTATGGTGTAACTTTAATCTCTCTAGAATTGGGTGGTGATTAGTTTACTTGTTAGCGTTCAATTGATGTAATATGGTGTGTAAGGTGTATCGCTAGTATCCAGCTAGAATTGCGTGGAATAAAATTTTCGTTGATCGTTTAATAAAAAATAAAGAAATTAAATTAGTATGTTTGAAATATGAATAACAAAAAATTACGGAAACTTGAGAATCTAATCTTTTTGGATTCTAATTGCTAAAGAGTGCCAAATTCTAAAAGTTTGCATTATATTTGAGAATATTTTAACTTTCTATAGTGGGGTCCATTGCCTTGTCATCTGTTTGGAAATAAAATCTTATGAAAATGAACAATGAGATTGTGCACATGCAGTTATAAAGATGTTACAAGGATTGTGGGCTTTTTGAATCATATGATAAAACTTTTAGCCTAAGTTGCACTAAATCATGTTCAAGTTTAAGAGTAACAGATATTTCTTGAAGATGTAAGTAATACTAGATATTTCTTGAGGATATTTATTGAAAAAGTTATATATTGAAAAAGATATTTTCTTGTGGATATATATTGAAAAATGTTAACCAAACAAACTCGGTAAATATGGATGATGTGGCATCCAGATTTTTCCTTTTTGTATTTTTTTTTAATTTTATGCATTTAGGTTAATTATTTGTTCATTTTATTTTCTTGTTTTAGGAACAATCATAGAGTATGATAGTAACCAACTAATAGTGCATGTTGAGCGGTTTGTAAATATGGTCGTTCACCATGATGAAAATTCTAAAATATATACATCAGTGCTCACTTTAGGGCACACGGAGTCGTCTCGGAAGAGGTCCGACCCGAACACCACCCCTAGATGTAAGGAATTTAAAAAATAACGGTGCAACAACACCGGGTATCGGGAGAGATGGAGAAGATGAATATATATACATTTTTGTTTAATTCCTTCAGTAATCAACATTCTCCTTCTGTTAGTACACTATTTGTATGTCCTCGGCTAGTGATAGGTTACTATAAGTCGTTGGCTAGATTAAACGATTGTTTTTATGCCATAAGGGCATTTTGGTCATTTAGATTTGGCCGAATAGTTAAGGTTCACACGAATGGCCAACTCATTCTTGTAATACGTAGGGCGAATAGATAGTAACTATGATACCATTCGCCCCAACCCATTCGTGTGAACATGACCCATTCGCCCAAATGGATAGAGCGAATGGGTTTGCACTATATATATGTGTGCTCCTCATTCTCACAGGACCAACCTTTGTTGAATCTGTGTAATGAACCTTTGTTTTAGTAAAATCCGAATAGAGAAGCATTTGAAAGTATTTCTTGTGCATGTTTTGTGTGTATAAACATCTTCTATATTGTTGCATACGTTCGTAGGATTCATCACTCACACAATTGAAAACCCCGTGAATTTAGGATTTGTGTTGTTGAATCCAACAGTCCTACACCTTCACTTGTCTTCCAAAATTTTTATAAGCCCTCAATCGCGTATACAATATTCAAGTTCGGTATTAGTATTTAAGGATTGATACCACATGGTAATGTTTTAACAGCCGGACCAAATGTCAAAGTGGACGCTTTATTGGTTCCCTAGGCGGACTGGAAGGACAGGTCAGACCAGACCAGACCAGATCTAAGAACCGAAGGTTATTTTAAATTTTAAATATATAGAAGATACCTAAATATGTCTTAAAAGTAAAATATTACATCATGTTCTTGATTGGTAATTGGTTATGAATAGTCTGCATTTTTAAAAGGTAGACAAATTTTGGATGGGCCTATCTTGGTCAATGAGACTGTTTTAAATGGGTGAAAAGAAGAAACAAAATATGATGATTCTCAAGATGGATCTTGAAAAAGCCTATGACTCGTTAAGTTAGGAGTCCTTGTTATCTATTATGTCTTCCATGGGTTTTGGAGGTAATTGGTTGAAAAGCATCCGTGCTAGTCTCTCTCTAGCTCGGGCTTTGGTTTTAATGAATGGTAGGCTTTCAAAGGATTTTTTTTTCTAAGGCTATATGGTATGCTCCCCCTTTCCCCCAACTCCCCCAAGTGCCACATCAGCGCCACGTCATTTCCTCCATTTTCTCCCCCAAAGTTTGGAAATGGTATTCCCCCAATTCCCTCATTCCCCCTTCTTTTTTAATTATTTTATTTAATATTATTATATGTAAAAGAGAAGGGTAATATTATTATATACAATAAAATATAATATAAACTAATCAGGAAGAAGGGGGAATATACCCCGAAACCACCGAGAAAATTTTGGGGAGAGCGGTGTTAAAAAACGGGGCCGAAGACACGTGGGCTCCCCGAATGAAGTTACCGAAAGCATACCGATTAGTCTAATGAGGTCTTTGTCAAGGGCATCCTCAGTCTACTTTCCTTTTTATTATTGCAATGGAAGGGCTTCATGTTGCCATCAGGTTCTCGTCCACTCATAACTTATGCTCAGGGATTTCTGTCAGGGGAGGTAATTTTTCTTTATCTCATTTGATATATGTTGATGATGTTAGACCTCGGTTCTGATGATGTTTATCTAAGGTTTGTCGTTCTATGTGTGTCAATGACTGCGCTTAATTTATATACCAGTTATAACCAGCTCAATACACCTATCCATCTTCATGTTTAGCTTTGCAACACAATTAACTAACCAAGATAGATTAGCTGCCCACCCTAACTAGTATAGTTGTATCATGTTCAAAATTTGTTGGTAACATATAACCAACATTATAATTTAATCGAAAAAGAAGCTTGTTTTCCTAGCATCTCTTCGTAATTAGCACTTTTATCGGTTAAAATTATAGGTGACAAATCTTAACATCACATAAATCTAACACGACAACATAAAACTATAAAACTAATGATGTTTTTCGGTTGTTTATCATAAGTCTTTGAAAGCAAAGTAACATTGTATTTAATTTGATTTTTCTAACTCGGTTAATCAACATTATTTATTATATCGTATTACACTGTATAACCCATTTGATAAACAATATTATTAGGGAGATGTAATAAATAAACATTGCACTTGTCTTAGTCAACCATTTCATATTTTCTCACCTGTTCACAACACATACAACTACCACTTTACAACTTGATTGCAACTGTCAACCTAATTTTACTTCCCACTCTACGTATTCTTTACTATTTAGACCAAAAACATTAATTCAAGGAATCATTTATAAATTACAACAAATTGACAAATTGATGATGTTACCTACAAATGAAAAAGAAATCACTAGAATTTTAATCCTATAAAAACAAAATTAATACTAGCCTAATAATTCTATATTCTATTATACCACATATAGATGCTTTATTCCTATCGTGTCACTAGACATGTATATCCAATAGTCACGATAATTGTTTAAATTGTAATGTTACTCCTGTTTTATTACACTAATAATTCTAAATTATTTTTTCGTTACCTAATGCATATATACCAAGTAAGCTAGCCTTACATTAGCAAACAACGTTACGGTAAATAATCACTAGAACAAGAACTATTATCATGCCGTCCATTTTTCCGTTCCATCTCCGACGAACTTTCTCCGACGAAACCTATCGGCAACTCACCACACTTCCGACACCTCGTCATCACCAACATCTGTCTACAAGACGGACACGACGAATGCGAACGCAGCCACATATCAATACATGCCACGTGGAAATTATGTCCACACTGAGGCAATACACGAACCTCATCTCCATCGGAATATTCCGCCAGACAAATAGCACACTCGCCGGATAATATTTTCCGGCAGTTTTCGACACCCTTTTGTTCGTTAGTTGAATTGTAAACAAACTTGGGTAAGGATTCGACTGCTTTCTTCTTCATGCCTTTGTTGGCTGCTGGTTGGGTGTGATTCCGGCGAGTGGTGGTGGTGGGGGAGCTGCGGCGGAGCCAGGCGCAACGGGCGACGGCGATGAGGCCTAAGATGCAGATTAAGGCGCAGAGGAGGGCGGCTAAGATGACGACGAAGTCGGACTCCATGGCGATGGATTCCGGTGGTTGTGGTGCTGTTTGGTCTAAGGAAGAAGATGGGTTAACGGTGGTGGAGAGGAATCTGTAGGGACGAGTCATGGTTGATGGTTTTAGAGAGAGAAAGAGAGTGGATAGATTTTGTGAGGAGTGAGAGATGTCAGATTGTATAGTGTGTATATATAAACTTTGTATATATATAAACTAATTGGATAAATTTGGCCGTGTAATGTGGTGGCAAACGGTTGATATTGAAATTGGTATTGGGATTGACGTTGTTTAGTTGGTATTGGTTTCATTTGTTACTGTCCTAGCCTACGGTTTAGAAAAATACTTTATTTTTATTTGAATACTACGTTGTTTTCAATAATTTTTATAAAAATCAAATTTAAAGATTAATGAAATAATATTAAAGAAAAAACTAGTAATGTTCGCTTTTACGTTGTGAATGGAATTTTATTTGTGACAAAAAAATAAAAAGAATAATATTTGTATGTGTTTGTGGTGTAGGGACAAGAAGCTGGACTAGTGGACCTGCGCCACATAATAAGGGTGATATTTAGGATGAGATTCTGGTTTCATACATCATGTGACATCACATTTTGGGTATATGGTAGCCTCCTATATGATGTGGGTCATGATGTATGATTGGTGTATCATTCCCAAATACCTTAGGATGCTAGTGTACGTTTTTGTTTGTTTTTTTTCTAGAATATTACCTTTTTTTTGTTCGGAATCAATTTCTTTCTTGTCAAAAATGGTTTTGAGTGTTGACAATTGACCAATGGTTACTCATTTCGTTGACTGATTGAACATTGATGTTATAATTTGGAATAGAAACACCAAAATATGGATGTAAAAGTGATAGATCATGTGATGTAAGTGTTTCTTGCTATTAAGTTAGATAGTTATTACACTCCTAATACGTATAAAACTATAAATCAATGCTTTCTCTAAAATATTCAAATACTCATCCCAAGTTAGAGGCGGTTTGGTATGTCATTTGACGAAGTGCGTATGTGCACTTTTGGAAAGGATACTACTCCTTATACTTAACGGATTCCATGCAAACCTGAAAGAGGCAATCTTTCTCTCTCTCTCCCTCCCAACATCATCAGTTATCCGTTAAAATATTACTATATTGCACGATGATGAAGAATACATCTTTTTATTCTCACAATTTTGTAAACATGTTTTATAATTATTAAAGTGTACATACTTATAGTTTAAAGTGGCAGCAGGGCACCTCAAATCAATCTGTATTATGTGTTTTTATTTTACCAGAATGGTACATTTGAATTAGGCACCCAACAGTCTCACTATGTTTTAAAAAAAGTTGAATGAAGATTGTACCCAATTTTTTCTTCATTTATGTTCTTAACTCTAACCCGGCAACACACCTTGACCCACCACTACTTCCTTCACTACAAACCACAACCACATCAGTGTACTTGTTCTAGTTCAACATTTACTTGTTCAGAGTCTTTTACCCATTCAGACTTCTTATTGTCTCAACACTTAATGACACATAGGCTGCCAAACAGCCCCTTAATTAATTGATTGTTCAATAGTGTTATGACCACTACCACCCTTCCAGTGGCGGATCTAGACTAAAACTTCAGGGGTAACGTTTTAATTTTTTTTACCGTGCTAAGCATTTACATACAATGTGAACAAAACAAAAATAAAAAAAACGATAATAAATAATGTTCTTTTTTTTTTACCATACTTTCATAAACAATATATTTTTTCTTGTTTAGCGCTATATTGTAACCACTAATTTATCAAAACATTTTACATCAACACATCACCGGCCATTAGATTAATGTGTCCATTTATATTGATGACCTCGTGGTTGAAAAGCCTTTTTTAACAAAACACAATCTTTTTATGTCATCTAATTAACCGATTAGGGCGATAACTATTAATGGGTGGTCAAGTTCTCTGTTGTTTCTTTTTTCCCCACTCTTGATTCTTTTATTTTATTTTTACCCGTTCAAAACTAGGGATGCAAACGAGTCGAGCCCGAGCTCTACTAGGCTTGAGCTCGAGCTTGGCTCATTGGTAGTATCTCAAGTTCGAGCTCGGCTCGTTTAAATATATTAAATAAAAAAAAATATAAATAATAGACTCGTTTAGGCTCGTGGGCTCGATAGGTGAAAAGCTCGGCTCAGCTTGGCTCGTTGGTAGTTTCTCAAGCTATAGCTCGACTCGTTTAATATCTATTAGTTAATATATTAAATAAAAATAATAAAAATAATAGACTCGTTTAGGATCACAAGCTCGATAAGTGAAAAGCTCGGCTCGACTCGTTTACTAAACAACTTTAAATTACGGGTAAATAACATAAAATGTTAATAAAACTTGAGCCTGACGAGCTTCACATGCCAGGCTCGTGCTCGGGCTTGAAAAATAAACAAGCTTTGTTTTAAGCTCAAGCTCGGTTTGGGCTCAATAAGGCTCGACTCGTTTTAAACTTTTTATTAAGCCGATCTCGACTAGCTTGCGAGTTGTTCGGCTCGTTTGCACTCCTATTCAATACTTTAACCAATGCCAATAGGCTTGTATATTTTAATTAATAAATTACAAATGGACTGGGTTATGACCTATAAGTTTCTATCTATTTTTATGTTATGCTTATATTAAAAACTTTGTGGGTGTGTTGGGTTTTAAAAAAATTAAGAGGTAACGTTGCATAATTTTCAGGGGTAACGTAATATAAAAAACATAAAAATACGGAAAAATTTACCCTATGCAAGAAAAGTTGAGGGGTAACGAATGCCACCCCTCATTATTAAATACATCCGCCCCTGCACCCTTCACCATTCGTAGTGCCTTCAACGCGAACATGGTTGTAACCAGCGACATGGTATGCGCTACCGAATGCCTACATTCGTCCGCAAGGGGAGGCCATTTGGTACTTTAACTATAACTTTATTACATTATGCATTAATAACTCATGACTACGTGTAACAACATTAAGGGGCTGTTTGTTTACCCTCTTAATGATTCATTAAGAGGCTAACCTCTTATTCGGACAGAGGTTTGGTTGTTTGGTTGAAAAATAGCAACCTCTTAATGAAAAGCTTTCAGTCTGAATGATACAGACATTTGAACATGCTGAATAAAAATAATACCCTTGCTACCCTTCTCCTTTGTATTTCCTTCTCTCTCTTTATCAAGAACAAAACCTTACACACCATCACCCAACACCTCCGCCCCCACCCCTCTCCTAAACACCTCCGCCGGCCGCCGCCCCCACCCCTCTCCTCACCACCACCTCCCGCCGGCCGCCGCCCTCCTCCCTCTCCTCACCACCCAACAACACCGCCCTACTCCTCCCTCTCCTCACCACATAACAGCGCCGCCCTCCTCACCACCCAACAAAGCCGCCTCCGCTCCCTCTCTTCCACCCAACTAACTGTTTGTGTGGTGTGGTGTGTATATGTTTGATTTTAGAACTAAGAAAGAAAACAAAACATGGAAAGAGAGAGCATGTATGTGTTTGGGTGTGTGGAATTGTGTATGTGTTTGTTGTTGTTGGTAAAGAAAATAAACAGGGAAGGGAAAGTATGTGGAAAAGAAAAAGAAAGATTCTTTATGTTGTGAGGTGTCAAGTTTTTTTGTTTTTTATGTTTTTATAAAAAAAATATGAAGGGTAAAATAGTAATTTTATAGATTTATTCAGTGGTTTAACCAAACACCAGTTTACTGATTCAGCACTTACTGGTTCAGACCCTCTTACCCATTCAGACCTCTTACTGATTCAGCACTTACTGGTTCAGCACTTGCCAAACAGCCCCTAACTATATTAAATATGTAATTGACTTTATAGGTTGACTAAATATGTAATTTTTAGTCTTAGTAAAGGGATATAAAAAAAAAAACTTTAATATAAATACAGTTAGACAAACACACACGCACACACATATATACCGTGAGGTTTACATGAGGAATCAGTGAACTCTTAGTTTTACGAGTACAAAATTCATTAAACATCATTTTTATATAAGTTTCTCGGTGAACTATTTGAAGCCATTCAAATAAAAAAATAATAACTTTTTTGAACTTTTATTTTCGTGTTTTCTATTTTTTATTTTTTTATTAAATGGCCTTTAAATGTGTTTACATGCAAAAGCCCTACAAATTTATTACATGTAGAAGTGAATTTTTTATAAGTTTGTTACATGATTTACACATGGTTCCCAAGTTCACGTTTTTTGTAGTTCCACAGTGAACTTAAACCCCCCCCCCCCCCCCCCCCGTCCGCACACACACATATATATATACATTATGCATTTTTTTTATCGAAGGGTTTATAATCAAGTGGTACCAAAACATATGTGTCACTCCAATGAGATTACTCATTCAAGTCTCTTAGTAGAAAAAAAAATTGCTGGCCTTGAGAAGTTAGAATGGGAGGGTGTATAAGTTTGCCAATTATAAAATAATTAACATTGTATAATTTTTTTATATAGGTTAAAAGTTCTATTATTTTATATAAGTATATATTAGTTTTTCAACATACTTCAATCATATTTATTACGTATTTGTATATTTGGTTTGTAAAATGAAAACTATTGTAGGAACCGCTCGTATATAAAATAAATAAAAACAAATAATATTACGATTACAAATAAATAAGAAAACGAATGCAGAAATTAAATTACAATTACAACTTTAAAGAATCAAAATACAAGAAGAAAATAGAAACAGAAATGACTAGATGGCTGAGGATCGTGTTGAACACGGGGCCCTTAAAACAAATTCCGAGTCTATTATCAAGAACTCGTTTTGTTTCCCAGGGTACAACAGCCGGAACAGCAAGAATGCTGCCGGAGAAGACTCTGACCCGAATTGTACCTGAACAGCAGGAAGAGTTCACGAACAGATTGCTGGAGATAATAAGAGTGGTGAAGAACAGAACAGCAGTGTGTTAGAAGTGTGTAAGGTCTGTATCAACCAAAGGTTTCCTTTGGTATTTATAGAGTCCAATGCTTCATCAGTTTCGGAATGCATTAAAAACGAAAAATAAATGTCATTGAACGTCTTCAATGGCATTTATTACGTTCTTAAAGTTTCAGACGAAACTGTTTGACTGGACTGTTACACTTCTGATCTGAAGCTGCTGAGGAGCTGGAGACTCCGCGCGCGCGCACAACGTAAGTCTCACTCTACGTCAGTGGAAGCTAGCACGCGCCTCTGCGCACAACGTCTTTAACGTTTTACGTCACTCGAGCGCCTGCGCGCAGGCGCACAACGTAAAGACGTTTTACGTAACTCTATCGCTGACCAGGGCGCTACCTGGTTGTTTTGCTCGTGCCCGCGCGCATCCACTGCCACTGGTCCTCTGCTAAGGACCACGAGCCTTTGTTCAAAAATACTAAGGCGGCTCTCAAGCGGCTCGCGGTGATGCGAGTGTGCGAAGTGCAAAGTGCGCCATCAAAGCGCCACATTGCGCCCATCGCCCACGCCACGCGCGCGTGTGCGAGTGCGTGTGCGAGTGCGAGTGCGAGTGCGAGTTAGGGTGCTCCGCACCCTTCGCGAGTTCCATAGAGTGAGCTCCCATGAAACAATTAGGAAGGAGTGTTCCTCCTTATATACCACTCATGGTATTATCATTCTTCCTATGTGGGACAAGTTCCCACTTGTTTCATTTCAGCATCATATGCATTCTTCACCAATCTTTGAGCATCGATATCTCATTCATCTTAGCTCCGTTTTGGACGTGGTTTGGTTCGTTGCGAAGCTCTCACAACATAGAACATAAACCCACAAAGAAATATATAAATAAACATCTGTTTCAAATATATATTTTAGTCCAAAGTTAGGGAAAAATCATTTTCCCATATTTTGTGAAAATACTATTTTCACCAAATTTCCAACAATCCCCCACATGAATGGAGATCGATCCGTTCTTACATGTTTCCATGATACAATTCGACAGTAGAATGTTGCAGGATAGGTAGGTTTTGCCTTTGAACCTTCCTTTGTGAAGCATACTTAGCTTACTAGCGGTCAGTAGAACTTGATGTCTTTGAACTGTCCCCCGTTTGTGTAAACGACAATACACTTCACACAACACCCCACTTGGTTTAGTCAACTCCTCATTGTCGTGTCCTTTATGGTCATGGACACTCCTGGTTCTGCGAGAGCTCTAGGATTTGCGCCTCCCCACAAATCCATTCGAAGCGACCCTACTTCTCTCTAACATAGGTGATTCCCATGAATCATTAAAAGCAAAAGTTAAATTGATTTACCACAATCATTAACTTATGTATGCTTAACCTCAACACACTGTCACTGATATGGAATGGACTAGGAAGTATAACTCCCTTTAGTGTTTTGGGGTGCCCCCCACAGTGACTCCCTTTTGGTCATATGATTAAGTTGTCCTATTGAACCTAGATCTTGGGATCTCCAGTCAACTAGGTTAGGTTTCCCTCATACTCCCTTTTTGCGTGGGCTTTAGTCCCATTCCTCTTGACGACTTATGTACTACCTCTTTGCTTAAGCCTTTCGTTAACGGGTCCGCAATGTTATCTTTTGACTTCACATAGTCAATCGTGATAACACCCGTTGAGAGTAGTTGTCGTATCGTGTTATGTCTACGTCTTATATGCCTCGATTTGCCATTGTACATTGAGCTTTGAGCTCTACCAATCGCCGATCGGCTGTCACAATGTATGCAAATGGCTGGTAAAGGTTTACTCCATCTTGGAATATCCTCCACAAATTGACGTAACCACTCCGCCTCTTCTCCAGATTTATCTAAAGCGATAAATTCCGATTCCATCGTGGAGCGTGCTATAACCGTTTGCTTCGAAGACTTCCAAGATATAGCAGCCCCCGCAAGTGTAAACACGTAACCACTTGTCGATTTGGAATCTTTTATATCCGAGATCCAGTTCGCGTCAGTATATCCTTCAATCACTGCTGGATCGCGGGTATAATGCAGTCCATAGTCCCGTGTGAATCTTATGTATCTAAGCACCCTTGTTATACTTTTCCAATGTTCATCACTTGGATTACTTGTATATCTACTTAGCTTACTCACCGCGTATGCTAAGTCGGGTCTAGTACATGTCATTAGATACATTAGACTGCCAATGATCCTTGAATACTCTACCTGAGCAACACCCTTTCCTCTATTTTTAACTAGATGGTGGGTGGTATCAATTGGAGAACGAGCTATAGCCTTATCTCCTGAATTGAATTTTTCAAGGATTTTGTCCACATAATGAGATTGAGTTAGAACAAGACCATATTGGGTTCTAAGGATTTTTACTCCTAGAATAACATCCGCTAGACCCATGTCTTTCATGTCAAATCTCGCTTTCAACATGTCTTTAGTGGTTTTAACCATCTTATCATTACTCCCAACGATAAGCATATCATCCACATAGAGACATAAGATCACATAACCTCCTGGCGTGTCTTTGCAATAAACACATTTGTCGCACTCATTTATTTTGAAACCATTATCAAGCATGACTTGATCAAATTTATGGTGCCATTGTTTTGGAGCTTGCTTCAAGCCATACAAAGACTTGACTAATTTACATACTTTGCCCTCTTGACCTGGGGCAGAGAAACCCTCGGGTTGCTGCATGTAAATTTCTTCTTCTAAATCACCATTTAGAAATGCGGTCTTTACATCCATTTGGTGAACATCCAAATTTCTCAAAGCCGCAATAGCAAGAACCAATCTTATAGAGGTTATTCGAGTTACAGGCGAGTAAGTATCAAAATAATCTAGACCTTCCTTTTGTCTAAATCCTTTGATCACTAACCTTGCCTTGTATTTATCAATACTTCCATCAGTTTTCATCTTCTTCTTGAATATCCAACGATATCCAAGGGGTTTGCAACCCGGTGGAAGATCTACTAACTCCCAAGTATGATTTTGCAATATAGAATCAATTTCATTCTTAATTGCTTCTTTCCATTGAGGTCCTTCTGATGAGGAGACCGCTTCGCGGTAGGTGTTGGGCTCACCCTCAACCATGTAACTCAAGAAGTCTGGACCAAATGATTTTGCAACCCTTGGTCTTTTGCTTCTTCTAAGGTCACCATCCTCAACCTCAGGTCGTTCATGTATTTCTTCTTGAAATTCATTGTCAACCAATGTTGATGGGCCTGCTTGGTCATCGTTAATTGGTATTGATGATCTAACAAGTGTTTGTCCTAGCATAGGAAACACATGTTCAAAGTACTCGACAAAATTAGGATTTACCTCCATGAAAGTGTCTTTGAGTACATCGGGATTCTTGGATTCATATACAAGAAAACGATGCGCAGTACTTTGATGTGCATAACCAATAAATATGCAATCAACAGTTTTGGGGCCTATCCTAAGAGCCTTAGGAGGTGGTACAGTCACCTTGGCTAGGCACCCCCACACTTTCAAGTATCTGTATGAAGGTTTTCTACCTTTCCATAACTCATAGGGAGTCTCGTCCCTAGTCTTTAGAGGTATCCTATTCAAAAGATAATTAGCCGAAAGAATGGCATCCCCCCACATTTCACTGTTCACTCCCGAACTTATCAACATGGCATTCATCATTTCTTTCAATGTGCGGTTCTTTCGTTCCGCGGTGCCATTTGATTGTGGGGAATAAGGTGGTGTACACTCATGTATTATGCCACTTTTTGCGCATAAATCCGCAAAAGGTGCAACATATTCACCACCTCGGTCGCTTCTTACGGCCTTAATTTTCTTTTTAAGTTGATTCTCAACTTCATTTTTGTATAAGGTAAACTTATCTATTGCCTCATCCTTACTTTTGAGTAAGTATACGTAGCAATACTTGGTGCAATCATCAATAAACGTGATGAAATATTTATTCCCACCAATTGTAGGAATTGCCTTTAAATCACAAACATCTGTGTGAATTAAATCAAGAGGTTCGGTTATTCGTTCAACCGATTTGAAAGATGATCGTGTTAGTTTGGATTCAACACATGCTTCGCATTTAGAATCGGATTCAATGTGGAATGTTGGTATGCTATCCAATTTAATCAAACGACGCATTGATTTAAAATTTACATGTCCTAGTCTACCATGCCAAACATTTGAAGACTCAAGCATATAAATAGAAGTAGTAGGAGTTTTATTCATTGAATTGTTCACAACCATTACATTCATTTTGAACATACCATTAAGGGCATAGCCCTTTCCTACAAACATTCCACGCCTAGAAAGAACAAACTTGTCCGATTCAAACACTAGACGAAATCCAAACTTGTTGAGCATCCATCCCGAGACGAGATTCTTGCGTATGTCTGGCACATACAACACCTTGCTCAACGTGAGGTCCTTCCCCGAAGTCATCCTCAAGATCACATCGCCTTCACCCTTGATGTCGGCAGTAGCTTTATTCCCCATGTAAAGCTTGTCATCACCCGCAAGTTCCTTGAATGTAGAGAAAAGAGCCTTGTCTCCACAAACATGGCGGGTTGCACCAGTGTCAACGAACCATCCAGGTGGGTTGTCGCCCACCACGTTGACTTCATCATCAACCATAGCACCTTGCTCAGTTATCATTGCTACGAGAGGCATGCCATCCTCATCCACCATATGCGCACGCTCACGCTTAGGCTTCTTGCATTGGTTGGCGCGGTGGCCTGTCTCTTGACAGTTGTAACAAATACCAGAAAAAGGCGCAGGCTTCTTTTTCACAGCCCCCTTTTTCGGTCCAAGATCCACCTTCGCTTTCCCTTTGTCCTTTTTCCCCTTATTCTTGTTGCCCTTGGAGGATTGCCCAACTTCCACAACATTAGCCTTAGCCGAAGCTTGAACAAGGCTACCTTTTTGAGCAATTCTATTGTCCTCTTCAATCCGAAGACGAACAACAAGTTCCTCCACAGTCATCTCCTTTCGTTTATGCTTAAGATAATTCTTAAAGTCAGTCCACGAAGGAGGTAACTTTTCAATCATTGCTGCCACTTGAAATGTCTCACTAAGTATCATGCCCTCCGCGTAGATTTCATGAAGTATAATTTGTAATTCTTGGACTTGGTTCATGACCGTTTTAGAGTCAAGCATTTTGTAGTCCAAGAAGCGGGCTACAACGAATTTCTTCGTTCCAGCATCCTCCGCTTTATACTTCTTGTCTAAAGACTCCCATAATTCTTTGGCAGTCTTTATTGTATAATAAACATTATACAAACCATCTACTAGGCCGTTTAACACATAGTTACGACACAAGAAATCCGAATGCTTCCAAGCATCTAACGCGCTCTGAAATTGAACGTCGTTCTGCCCTTCCGTTGGTTGGGGAGCGGATTCCGTTAAGAACCTCGCAAGGTTCAAGGTGGTCAAGTAGAAGAACATCTTCTGTTGCCACCTCTTGAAGTGCAAGCCCGAAAACTTTTCGGGTTTTTCAGCATGATTTGCCACAGTGGACGCTCCCACTGTGTTGGTAGGCAAAGGGGTAACAATGACCGCTTGGTTCACGTTGTTGTCACTAGTCGACATTCTGAAAATTTTAACCAAAACCGTTATATATTTTCAGTTTATAAAACTTAACCTGTTTATAAAAAAAATGTCAACTTTTAAGACAAAATAAGAACAAACTGTGGCTTCTAAGTCCAACTTTGAAGTCCAACAGAAAGTTTTTATTTCGAGTTTTAGACAAAGGTTTTAGATGTAACCGATTCTTGTTTTCTAACAAAATAACAAACCGTAGGCTTCTAAGTCCAACTTTGAAGACAAACAGTAAGTTATAATGATTCGAAAAACCAAAAAATCTGTTTTTAAAACACAAACTAAGTGAGACAAAACTGGTTTGAATCACAATTAGAAAGGTTTTTATTATACACGAACGGTGTTTTAAAATTTGTTTTAAGATTGTAGGAACCGCTCGTATATAAAATAAATAAAAACAAATAATATTACGATTACAAATAAATAAGAAAACGAATGCAGAAATTAAATTACAATTACAACTTTAAAGAATCAAAATACAAGAAGAAAATAGAAACAGAAATGACTAGATGGCTGAGGATCGTGTTGAACACGGGGCCCTTAAAACAAATTCCGAGTCTATTATCAAGAACTCGTTTTGTTTCCCAGGGTACAACAGCCGGAACAGCAAGAATGCTGCCGGAGAAGACTCTGACCCGAATTGTACCTGAACAGCAGGAAGAGTTCACGAACAGATTGCTGGAGATAATAAGAGTGGTGAAGAACAGAACAGCAGTGTGTTAGAAGTGTGTAAGGTCTGTATCAACCAAAGGTTTCCTTTGGTATTTATAGAGTCCAATGCTTCATCAGTTTCGGAATGCATTAAAAACGAAAAATAAATGTCATTGAACGTCTTCAATGGCATTTATTACGTTCTTAAAGTTTCAGACGAAACTGTTTGACTGGACTGTTACACTTCTGATCTGAAGCTGCTGAGGAGCTGGAGACTCCGCGCGCGCGCACAACGTAAGTCTCACTCTACGTCAGTGGAAGCTAGCACGCGCCTCTGCGCACAACGTCTTTAACGTTTTACGTCACTCGAGCGCCTGCGCGCAGGCGCACAACGTAAAGACGTTTTACGTAACTCTATCGCTGACCAGGGCGCTACCTGGTTGTTTTGCTCGTGCCCGCGCGCATCCACTGCCACTGGTCCTCTGCTAAGGACCACGAGCCTTTGTTCAAAAATACTAAGGCGGCTCGCGGTGATGCGAGTGTGCGAAGTGCAAAGTGCGCCATCAAAGCGCCACATTGCGCCCATCGCCCACGCCACGCGCGCGTGTGCGAGTGCGAGTGCGAGTGCGAGTTAGGGTGCTCCGCACCCTTCGCGAGTTCCATAGAGTGAGCTCCCATGAAACAATTAGGAAGGAGTGTTCCTCCTTATATACCACTCATGGTATTATCATTCTTCCTATGTGGGACAAGTTCCCACTTGTTTCATTTCAGCATCATATGCATTCTTCACCAATCTTTGAGCATCGATATCTCATTCATCTTAGCTCCGTTTTGGACGTGGTTTGGTTCGTTGCGAAGCTCTCACAACATAGAACATAAACCCACAAAGAAATATATAAATAAACATCTGTTTCAAATATATATTTTAGTCCAAAGTTAGGGAAAAATCATTTTCCCATATTTTGTGAAAATACTATTTTCACCAAATTTCCAACAACTATTAATATAATAATGAGTTTTTCCGTAGACGAATGAATGTAATTGAGCCTGGCATACGATGTTCGGGTTTGAGCTTATTTATTAACCGCGTTGCAATTTAGTAATGAATTAAACATCAAGCATCTTTAAGCTCGACTCGTTTATATATACCGCACTCATTGGATACATAAAAAAATACCTAGTTTTCTTAACGTTTTCATAACTATATTATGTAATTTCTAGTATATAAATCAAGAGTTGTCAGTGTCAATTATAACGTAAAACATTGCAACCAATGCTTTCTTGGATTTAAATACAAAATCATTTGTCGCTCAACATTTAATTTCCGGACTTGTGACCATGTGTTTTTGTCTAGAGTTGACATACAAAGACAAACTTTCCACGTCTTTGGTACGTACAAGCTCCTCACCGGTATAATTATTTGAATAAAATATTAAGGATAAAGTTGAAACAATCATAATCAAGGAAACATAAACTAATTAAGGATTTGTGGTATTTAAGTAAGACAAGTGACATGATCTAAGAGTGTATACCCTATAAAAGGGTTTTGACTGTTTTTAAAAAAGAGTGTTTGAGGTGTAGTAGAGAGTGTGTACCAATGTCCCGTGATTCTAGCCCAGCTTGTTGAGGATGTAAGGGTTTACTCCCTAAGGGAGGTTCCCGCACGGGGTCCCGAGTTCGAATTCCACTTGTGGCATAAATGCCCCATGTGGGTGTGGCCTATGGATGTGTTATTCCAGCTCTGCTTCGGCGGGGTGCCGATTCGAACCCGGGTGGCTTGACTTCCGCAAAAAAAGGGTTGAAGCAAGCTAATGAGTTTCCAACTGATCTACACCTTTCAAAAAAAAAAAAAGAGAGTGTGTACCAATGGTCTCTTGACCCAACGACAAGGGATTTTTATCCTTAATTACTAAAGTATTGAGGATTCTAGTCCTGCAAGTTAGCAATACATGGATTTTAAGAGTAGATTTTAGAGATATTTGTTTTTGTTTAAAATAAAAAGAGTAGAGGGTTGGTGATTTAGAGGAGAGAAGAGAGTGGATTAGAGATGCACCTTTTATAAAAAGATGAGATCAAACGTTGTGAACGGAAAAAGGAGAGGTTGTTTGAAGGTGTTCAACCCTCCTTGTGCCACGTGGCACGTTGAGGTGAGATGGCACGTTGAGGTGAGAGTTTTTAATTTATTTTTTTTATTTTGTTTTCATCCATTCTCCTACACTTATCTAACCCTAATCTCTTTAAGAATTTAAAAACAAATTTAAAATTTTCACTCTAATGTTTCCTCCCATCATTTTTAAACGTTAATATCTTTTATATACGAGATTTTTTAAAGAAAAAAATTACACCAAATTAACGAGCGTTTTATTATCTTTCCAACGAGTACCATGGTGCTATATAAAAAACGGAGAAAAAAACAACTATTTTTTATGGGGTTTCGTTCATACAGGAAAAAAAACACAAAGTGTTCAGGTTATTCATTAATCATGTTTTTTCTTTTAAATCGGGTTCTTATATACAATGTTGAAATTTAGCCCAATCGCTATGCTATCATTGGAATTTTACTCTTCTAAAGATTGATAGGTATACTTTATCGAGAGAAGCTAGGAGAAATAATCGCACAACACTCCAACACATGGTGTCACCTTATAGCAAGGTTATTTTTTATTTATTTAATTACAAGAGTAATAATTATTACTATTAGTATTAGTATTAGTATTATTAGAATGATTATATTTTTCAACCCCGGAACACTTCCGGGATAAAAGCTAGTATTTTTATATAACTAAACTAGATTATACCCCGGCAGCGTCCCGGGGTTGAGAAATCTAATTGACATATCAATTTTACATATGAAATAGATTGATGCGTTTTACAGTTACATGTAGGAAAGCTTCGGGTAGCACTTAACCTAAAACAATTAACAATGTATCTCCAATGTTAGTGCATAACCTTAAACAATGTATAACTCTAGCTAATATTAAAACCTAATTTAAAACAAGAGAAAATTGCTCGAATAGTCCCTGTGGTTTGCTCAAATTTCACCTTTAGTCCCCAACTTTTAAAAATTACAGGTATAGTCCCTAACTTTTGGTGTTTCTTAACTCGGATAGTCCTTGAAGTGGGTGTGAAATTACTAAATTACCCTTTTGATAGATGGAGGTTAAATAATCCAGTTAAGTGGATGTGAAATTATTAAATTACCCTTACTTTAATAAAAATAGAAAAATCAATTAATTAATAAAATACAAAGAGGGCCCACTTAACCCCTTAACCAATTATGTTTCTCCACCCATTTTAGTGGGGCCCACCAACTTCATCTTCCCCACCCTATCACCACCACCACCCAACCCAACCCATCTCCTCCACAAACCACCACCACCACCCATCCCTACTTTGACCACCACCATCACCTAAAAAAAACCTTTCCCTGAATTTACCTGCCAAATCCTCCATGGAAGACCTTCAAGCAACCTACAAAAACGATCTAGACGAAGATATCACCACCAGTTCCACAACCAGAACCCATCACCACCACCACAACCCCAGACACCGAAGACCTCTCTGACATCGAACCAAACCCTAAAGATTCCCCTAATTTCACCAAAACCCTTTCTTCCGACGACGAAATCGAACATCTTAACAGTCTTGAACAACCCCTATCAAAGAAGCTCAAGAATATCTCCTCAATTACCCCATTGATTCAAGAAACCCCTGTTTCGACACCGACTGAAAAGATTAACATTAAAAAGACAACCACCAGTTTAAAGAAGAAAAAAAGTAAAGGAAACAATGTATGAACAAAACCCACTTCACGAAAGGGGAAAAAGAGAACTAAAAGCACCACAACCACAACTGCTCAAACAGAGGACTCTATTTTATTAATATTCCAGCAGATGAAGTTGGGTGGTGGTGGTGGTTTGTGGAGGAGATGAGTTGGTTGGTGTGGTGGTAGTGATAGGGGGGAAGATGAAGTTGGTGGGCTCCACTAAAATGGGTGGAGAAACATAATTGACTAAGAGGTTAAGTGGGCCCTATTTGTATTTTATTAATTAATTGATTTTTCTATTTTTATTAAAGTAAGGGTAATTTAGTAATTTCACATCCACTTAACTGGATTATTTAACCTCCATCCATCAAAAGGGTAATTTAGTAATTTCACACCCACTTCAAGGACTATCCGAGTTAAGAAACACCAAAAGTTAGGGACTATACCTGTAATTTTTAAAAGTTGGGGACTAAAGGTGAAATTTGAGCAAACCACAGGGACTATTCGAGCAATTTTCTCTTAAAACAATGTACAACTCCAATGCTAACACATGTTGTAAATAAAATTCATACTTACTGGTTTGAACATAACTAATGACTTGCCTATACATGATTAATGAATAACCTGAACACTTTGTGTTTTCTTCCTGTATGAACAAAACCAAACAAAAAATAGTCGTTTTTTTCTCCGTTTTTTATATAGCACTATGGTACTCGTTGGAAAGATAATAAAACGCTCGTTAATTTGGTGTAATTTTTTTCTTTAAAAAATCTTGTATATAAAAGATATTAACGTTTAAAAGTTATGGGAAGAAACATTAGAGAGAAAAATCTAATTTTGTTTTTAAATTATTATTTTCCTAAAATAACTCAATGCCCTTGCCATTGCCACATGGGATGACACATGACACACTCAAGGGGGAGAATGCCCTCTTTGAGCGCCATATCATCAAAATGGCTTTGGTTTATTATATACTAGATTATCCCCCATGTGCTTCCCGGGATAGACAAATCTAATATGAAGGGACAAAATGCGTGTACTATAAAAATGAATATGTCATTTTTTCAAGATTTTTTTTAAAAGATCAACACCCAATAACTCATAAAACCTACTTCTAATTTTACGTGTGCGCATCTTGCTCGAGTGGAGTTTTTGTACATCTTTGCCACTTCCTCAAGACATTCTAAAGCTTTGATGTGAACATGGGGGAAAAAACAACCAAATTGGTATTAAATGATATGTCATGATGATAATTGATTTAAAAGGCGTGCATGGTAGGTTGATTTTTTTTTTGGACGGCGTCCCAGTGGTTAACTCGCCACTGGGGTGAAACCTCGGCCCGGGTTCGAGCCTCCGCGGTGGGCATTTAAGCCCTGAAGGAGTGGCTGCCAGACCGACTCGCCCTTCCACGTGTCTCGACCCCCAGTCCGCAACCCGTGGAGGAAACCACCACAAGCCGGAGTCGAACCCCCGACCTATGGAGTAAAACCTCCACACCTCACTGTGTAACCAAATGGTCCACAGATCATTGGCGCATGGTAGGTTGATTAATTATCACTTATCAGCTAGAGATAGACCAGGTGTCTAAGAATCATAGGCAACATTTAACCGGCTTAGTAACCTTTGTAATTAATATTCCCAGCAACACCAATCAAAATACAAACAAACTGATTCTTACCAAACTGAAATATGTGAATATATATGTAGTTAGCGGGTTCTTATATGTAATAGTAGGTTCAAAAACATATATACTATCATAACATGATTAAAGACTTGCCTATATATGATTAATAAATTACCTAAACACATTGTGTTTTTTTTTTGCATGAACAAAAACTCACTAAAAACATTTTTTTTCGTTTTTTGTATAGCACTATAGGGCTCGTTGGAAAGATAATAAAACGATCGTTAATTTGGTGTAAACTTTTTTTTCAAAAAAATGTCATACATAAAAATTACCAACGTTTAAAAATTGTGAGCGGAAAATAAGGAAAACGTAAAGATAAAAATATTAATTAATGTATTTTAAATTTTAAAATAATGATTAATAGTTCACTAACATTTAAAAAATATGAGAGGAAACTAAGGAAAAGATATTAATTAACATATTTGAAATTTTAAGATAATATAATATAGATATAGATTTTATTAAAAACACAAAATAAATAAATTTAAAAGAGAGCTTCACATGATGCCACGTGACACATTCAATGAGGGTTTGAGGCCACAATTAAATGTCACATCATCTAACTTCAATTCTTTTATATATACTTATAGATTATAGATATAGATTATAGATTATAGATAATTTATTTATTTATTTTTAGTAATATTATCGTGGATAGTTTTATATTACTAAATAATTTATTTATTTATTTATTTTTAGTTTAGACTCTTGGGTTTTGTAACACCCCACCTCTAATATCATCCAATATTGTCCGCTTTGCCCATTAGAAGCTCACGGATTTGTTTTTGGTTACCCAGGGGAAAACTTCCCAGGAGGTCACCCATCCTGGTACTACTTCTACCTGAGCACGCTTAACTGTGGAGTTTTCATGTGCTCCACAGCCAACTAAGCCCAAAACGCGTTGGTGATTTATGAGGCAGGACATTACTTATGAACCAAGATCTCTCCTGTCCACGGACGATGTGGGATATGCCTAGGGTGTTACTAGGGGTGCAAATGAGCCGAGCAGCTCGCGAGCTACTCGAGATCGGCTCGGTAAAAAGCTCGAAACGAGCCGAGCCTTATCGAGCTTGAGCCGAGCTTGAGCCTAAAATGAAGCTCGTTTACTTATCGAGCTCGAGCTCGAGCCTGGCATATGTAGCTCGCCAGGCTCGTCGAGCCTTATCGAGCCTAATATAATATTAGGTTTATTAATATTTTATATTATTTACCCACATTTTAAGTAGTTTAATAAACGAGCCGAGCCGAGCTTTTGACTTATCGAGCCTAAACGAGCCTATTGTATGTATTATTTAATTTAATATATTAACTAATAAATACTAAACGAGCCGAGCCCGAGCCGAGCTCGAGCTTGAGAAACTACTAACGAGCCGAGCTCGAGCTTTAAAAACAAAGCTCGAACCGAGCCGAGCTCGAGCTCGAGCTCTTATAAGTTAATCGAGCTCGAGCTCGAGCCTGGTCGAGCTCGGGCTCGGCTCGGCTCGTTTGCACCCCTAGGTGTTACAATCACCCCACCTCAGGGACTCATCGTCCTCGATGAGGTTTGCCCCACCATCCCGGATGGCACAGGAGTGGCTCTGATACCATTCTGTAACACCCCACCTCTAATATCATCCAATATTGTCCGCTTTGCCCATTAGAAGCTCACGGATTTGTTTTTGGTTACCCAGGGGAAAACTTCCCAGGAGGTCACCCATCCTGGTACTACTTCCACCTGAGCACGCTTAACTGTGGAGTTTTCATGTGCTCCACAGCCAACTAAGCCCAAAACGCGTTGGTGATTTATGAGGCAGGACATTACTTATGAACCAAGATCTCTCCTGTCCACGGACGATGTGGGATATGCCTAGGGTGTTACAGGTTTGGGCCGGGGATAAAAATCAAGAATACTCGAATGCTTCGGTCAGGAAGCTTCTGCAGAATGAGGAACACTTTGCGAGGAATTTTGTTATCAAATGGGTTTCATGGATCCCATTAAAGTGCTTTATAATGGTTTGGCGGGCGGAGATGAATAGGCTTCCGACTAAAAAGGAGTTAATAAAAAGGAATGTTGGGTTACCGGATAGTTTATGTCCTTGGTGTAACTACAATGAGGAAACAGCGATGCACCTCATGATGGATTGTATTATTGCTGCTAATGTGTGGGATCAGATTGGTAGATGGTGTGGTTTGGATCCTATTTACGCGTTTGAGATTAAAGATTTGCTTGAAGTATACAAGACGATCAAAGGTAGTAAGAAGAAGAAAAAGATTGTTAATGGTTTGATTATGGTTACTATGCAGATGTTATGGAAAGCGAGAAATGATTTGGTTTTTAATGGGGTTAGTCCGAGTGTTGATAACATAATAGGGAGTGTGAAGGCGATAGCTTTTGTTTGGGTTAAGCATATATAGATTAAAATGTAATAGGCTTGTTTGGAAAGATTGGTGTAGATGTCCGATAGAGTCGATGTAATTGGTTTGTGGCTTTGGTCCTTGTTTTGAGGATCGGTTGGCCTTGTTGAATGAAAGTTAAGTTTAAAAAAAATTAGTTTAGAAAGGCAAACAAGTTAAGTAAAGAGAGAATCGCATGGTTGGTCCTTGTGGTTTGCAAATTTTGCACTCTTGCTCCTAGTGGTTCACTAATTACAAGATTGGTCTCGAGGGTTGTAAAGTTATTAATAGCATGATCCAAATGTATTAATTTCGTTACTCTATTGGTCCTAGCCCCTAACGGTCGTTAAAATTCTCTGTTAAATAGATACAAAATGTCTATTTTGCCCATATAAAAAAATAAAACATTATAAATAAACAACTAAACCACCACACCCCCACCCTTACCTTATCTCCTTCCCCAACACCAACACCACCACTGCCATCCAAACCATTTCCCTGCCCATGACCAAACACACAACCAGCCACCACCATCTGCAACCTGCAACTGGAAAACGACACAACACCCCACCCCACCCCACCCCCTTAAACCATCACCCTCTGCACCACCACCCTTCTTCTTCTTCCTTATCTGCTGCAGCCTCCATCTCCAAAACCCTAACCAAAACATCATCCTCCTTTCCAAGATTACCGATCCAGAACCAGCTCAACCCAACCTGCAACCGCTTTACATCAACGAATCTCAAACCTAAACCCCCATTGGCTCTCATCTTCGGATCACAAGCACCAAAACCACTAACCCGTAACACCTACCAACAGATCCGGGTTTAATTAGGGGTTTCAGGTGGGAGAAGTCAGGCAGCTTGGTTTCGACGAATCCGGCCAATCATTTCATCTAGGTGGGTTTAATTAGGGGTTTCAGGTGGCGGCGTGGATGTCAATGCATCGTTAACCATAGATCCGGGTTTGAGGATGGTGGGTTATGGTGGCGGCGGCCCTTGATTAAGGAGATGGTGGTGGTTGTAAGTGCAGATGGTGGTCGGGTGGGGGAGGCAGTTGAAGGTGCAGATGATGGTGGAGTTTTATAGTAGGTTTAGGGGTGATGGTTTATGGAGATGGTGGTGGTTTAATGAAGAAGAAGGTGGAGGTGCAGGGGTGATGGTTTAAGGAAGAAGAAGGGTGGGGTTTTATAGTAGGTTCATATATAAAAAGACTATAATACCCCCATGTGGGTGGACTTAACCAAAAAAGTAAACTGCCGTTAGTCATGGGGATCAATCGAGTGCACTTTTGTTAAACCTAGATACCAATCTTGTAATTAATGAACCATTAGGAGCAAGAGTGCAAAATTTGGAAACCACAGGAACCAACCATGCGATTCTCTCTTAAATAAATAAAATTACAAGCTAAACAGGATTAGGACTTGACTTTAAACATCTCGACAGTCGACATTAATAATGCTTCGATGTTTCTCCCACCAAATGATAGTGACACGAACTTGTATTCATCTGCCGCATTAAAGAGGGGTCGATTTTTTTCTTTTCTTTCTTTCAATTAAAATTAAGAAATCATTAGTTCAGAATCATAAAAATAGGAATATTTTCTAATTTGATTCATAATGATTTAGAAAGGGTTTCATTTTAAAATTACACGACTCAATTTTTAATATTCGTTTATAAATTGAGTTGAAAAATGATCCAAGAATACATTCGCTGATTGCAAATCCGGTATGCGCAGATGTTACAGATTATTAATCAATATGGAATATAATATCGTAATAAAAGAAGGTTGTGTCTATTTCGACACTCTTTTTCTATTTGGAGTATTGGATTTAAATAATATCAACTATTAGCAATTGGCCGTCACCAGTCTCAAATAAGAAAATGTATGCTGGTGGTCCCAACTTATAATATATTGGCTACCAATGGACTATGACTTTATTAATTTGCTACGCATTTACAACGAATGGACTATGTTAAAAGGTGGGATCACGCAGCACATATTTAACAAAATATTAACCGGTTTTCTAAATCAATATTTCGTTAATTTGCTACGCATTTACAACGAGATCTTGATGTTGGGAAAAACCTAGTCGAAAATCATTTACTACACATTTTCTACGCAATTTTCAACGCATTTGCTACTAATATATGGTGTAAGAAATTTGTGATGCATTTCTTACGACATTTCCTATGCAATTTTCTATGTATTTGTCTCTGTTGTGTAGCAAAATTGTTAAAAAAAAATTAGAGTTTTTTTTCGTCACAAATGCGTAGCAACTTTGTCAAAAAGTGACACATTTTTTTCCATAGGAAAACTTTTGTAGCAAATAGCCAATTTTCTAGTAATGGCTACCGAACCGATACCGTGCCGTAACCTATATTTTCATTATCAGTATCGATATTGGGTTTTGGGAGTTTTCGATATCTATATTATCGGAATCGGTATTGTACCGATCCCGTCCCGAGCTCATCCCTAATACACATGTTTCTAACTTAATAATATATAAAAAACGAAGTAAAGTGTTTATAATAAGTAAATATTACTTAAAAGTTCATTTTTCAAAGACACATGTTGACTACTATATGAGTTAACCGATAATTAATGTTACATTATATTTGTTGAACGCATGTAACACAAAGATTTATTCAATCCGTGCAATACACGGATTTTATTAAGATATCACTTTTTTTATTACTTAATGTATAAAACTACATTTATTTAACGTGTATAGTACACGGAGTTAAAACCTAGTGTAGAATATATAAAATCACAATAATTTTAACAGGAGAACTCCGCACTCCAAGAAAAGTTACAAGTGGACAAGGAGTTTTACACTTTTACTAAAGATTCGAATATAAAGCACAGTGTAACAACCGGCAAAAATAAGGTAATTCCGTACTGATTAATTGATATATGAATAACGTAATTAAATGCAATAATGTGTGATTTAATTAGCAAGGCCTTAAGAGATAGCAATTTCCAAATAATGCATAGGTGTGCATACGCTTAATGGTAGAACATGATTGGATCATGTGCGAATAAACTATCCGGTATGGACGTTGGCAATTACCCGGTAATAATTAAATAAACGAAAAGGATCCCGGACACCCGGGATATAAAATAAAGGGTAGTTTCATAAAATATAATGAGTTTTGGAACCCCAAAACCATAACTGGAAACATCTCATACAAATCTCCCGGTAACGAATAAAGTGCGCGTACCGCACCCGATACGCGCATAACTCATAATTTCACCCGGTAAAAGCCTAAATAACCAATCAACGTTTAAATTAGACTATATTTAAGGGTTATTAAAGGTATTTTTAATGTCCGAATAACGCGTGATTAAAACCCGAAAAATACCCGAACGACACCCGAACGACAAGGGATTAAACATAACAAATATTGGGTAAATATTTGAAGTTGTGGACCCCACTTAAACCCACAAAGGGGCCGGCCTAATGGCCACAAAATATCCATGCATGTGGTTAATAATAATGATCTATAACCTAGTATAAAGCATGCATGGAACAAAAGGATAAAAGAAAGATTATGCAAGTACAAAAGCATGCTAAATCTTGTCCCCCCCTTTGTAAAATTTTCGGCCATAGGCCATAATAATCCAAGACAAGACTTATCCTATCATTACACTAGCGCCACTGCCAGTACTGCCCCTCCAGGCCATCAGAGACTTTCCAGAGGGCTGTGCAGGTCCATCGAGGCCTGTCCCCGCACAGTCAGAGACCGTTGAGTCTCCCTATGACCGACACGCACCTGTCGACCGTGAGCCCTCACCTACCCCACTTATCCCCGTACCCCCGGGCATGATGCTCGTGCCCGTTCCCCGAGGACACAACGGGTGGATTTCTGATGACTCCGACGATGAGTCGACCGCATCGGTGGAGCACATTGCTGTGCCGATCCCACCAGCAGACCAGGAGGAGCACGTCGCTCCGGTGATCGAGCATGCCATGTAAGACCCGCAAAACCGGTGTCAAACAGTTGGATTAAAACTCTTAAACATGGAAAAACATGGTTAAATTTTCTTTCAAAAGAGCATGTTTGAATCAAAGTGTACGCAGCGGAAAATCAATTAAATTAAAATTTACAAAACATATGAATATGCTTTCTCAATTGTAACTCAATTCTAAAATTTATCATGAGTGTACAAAAATCGTCTTCCACTAGAAATGCCTTCAATTGCCAGGTAGCCTCTCGCATCGCCAAGCAGTCATCCATCCATTTCTCTATTAACCTGAAATCAATCTAACGTGTATGCAAAAGTCAACTACGCTGAGTGAGTTCAAGTTTTAAAAATTTATATAAACAAGTATTTTGTCAAAATAAGAATTAACAAAATACTTCAACCTTAGAGTTAACAAAAGCGCCATTCGCTAATTTGTTTTTCCCCAAGCAAAATAAAAATCAAAGTCTAGGATAGGCATACTCTGCCTAAGTACCTCAGAACTTCACTTACCAAATATATAATAAGCGCATCCCGCTTATCAACACAAAGTACAATCAAGTCTATCTAAGCGCATTCCGCTTGCTAGACTCAAACCAAAACTATAGATCAGAACAGGCACATACCACTTCCTGTCATAGCTAGGTTATAATATTAGAGCAGGCATATCCCACCTTTAATAACACAAAAGAAATATAATATGAAACAACCATGACTCAAAACCAAGACCAGAGATCAGAACAGGCATATCCCACTTCCGTCATAGCTCAGTTCGACATATCAGGTAACCATCAAACATAGTCTATTTGTGTATAAAATAACACAATTAACCTAAACAAGTAACAATCAAGACAAAGCCTGATCTAACAAGAAAGGTTTCAAATACGTGGCCAAGACACTAAACGCATTCCGCTTATTAAATAAAAACTTAAGCCACACTTTAATCAAGACAACAGTCTATTCATACATATATATATATATATATATATATAACACCTATAACTCAAACATATAATAACACATTCGGCACATTAGGCGCATTCCGCCTATTCACGTTTCATGCCAAAATATTATATATGAGTAAATATGGATTTATATCGTAAGCAAAAACTATGCCATAAACCAGAGTAGGCCTATCCCACTTCTAATAACACATATAACTCAAACCACAAATAACACATTAGGCGCATCCCGCCCACTTACGTTTCATGTGCTAAAATAATATGTATGAGTAAATATAGATTTCATTCGTACACAAAAATATTTATAACGTAATCAAAATATTTTGTGACTTCATAAAAATAATCATACTAGTTTAGCATGCACGTCAGCCCAAAAATATTTAGAAAAATAATAACTAAAAGAGTGGGCGCAAGAACTCACAAGTTACAAAGCTTCCAACCCCGCAAGCTAGCTGTTTCGAACCGCATCTCAGACGAAACATGTAACCCAATAGCTTAAAGTCATTCCTCGATCTAAAAACAATGCATCCCCGACTAAGCTTCCAAGGCATCCTCCTCAAAAGACCACAGTTAAACTTGTTTATCAATAAACGATTGGACCCAAGAACCCAAACAAGTTTCTGTACACTTCCATTCCTAAAAAAAAAACTTATACATCCTAGACTTCATGCGCCACATCCACTCATCCATACAATCCATTTTGATGCATGCACCATCAAAAGAGGCAAACCCTACATCATCCTTCACCATTCTTATAACCCACTTATTTGCCATGCATCTCTAGATAAATAATGCATAAAGTGGTTCTATACATGGGCATTAATAAAGTAGTACACCTTAAAGACTTCAATTCAAGTTACTGTTCGATGATATATATATCCATGTTACAAGAATGGTCACCTAAAACCATAAAGATTAACATGCCAAAACAATCATGAAATCCACCTGGTACATGTCTATCATCATCCCATACCTACACATATTAGTACCAAAACAAGACCCATGAAGCTCAAAGATGAAACGGTTATGATTAGCATAACCGTAACCGAAGCCACAATCACCAACCAAACCATCACCATAAGCCACCATCATCTCCTAAAGCCACAACCGTGGCCACCCGCTAACGGGTTTCTGGCCACAAGTCAGCCCGCGTCCTCGTCAACCCACATCGACAACCCCGACTACCTTCAAACCCATCGCCAAGCCAAAACCGAGATGGATGCTATGAAAATCTTACGGAGTCATTACACGACAACATATCGATATACATCATCTAGTGGCATCGGTGCTTCGACATAATGAAAGTAACCTGGAACACGTAAAACTAAAGCCATGCTCTTGGTGTTCTCTTGCGCGTCGAATTAGGGTTATACGGTTATAAATTAAGCTACCTGAATGGGATGGCAGCCCTTAGATCTGACTTGTGTGGGAAGAATGAGTAGAGGAAAGATGGATGCAAGGTGGTTGGCGGCTTGTAGGGTTTATGATGATGACATACGATGGTAATAAAACTTCACAAGGATCCCTTTATAAACATTCATGTTGCAAAAAAACTCCTAATTACGTTTAGGTCCTACCATTATTTGTATTCCAATATAATGGTCCTAAATAATTTTTCTTTTGCAACATGCACATGTAGTCCTCCAAGTCTTCTCATGTTTGCATGACAATGGTCTTGAACAAAATGACTATCACATATAAGGGAGCAAGGTTGAGGGTGACAAATTTGGGATGTTACAAGTCTACCCACCTTATAATAGGATTCGTCCTCGAATCCTCTTGTATAGGGAACCACCAAATGTGATGTTTTAAGGATGACCTACTAAGAATATAAGCTACATGTACAAATGAATAGCCTTCTACTGCTATTCCAATCCACTTATTTCTACACAAGTCAGAACATTCATATGATCGTTTTAGGTTACAATTCAGAACATAAAAGTAATAATAGACCACCAACAACGTTGATCAAGTGCGATCGGTTGTCTATGTCACTATAATGTTCTAAACGTTTCCCAACACGTCACACTAGGGTTCTACCTTCCACGTATTTCACCTAGAAATTCAAAGAATAACATCCACACATACTTCAAAGAATAAAAACAATATGATGCATTGAGGCAACATCCCCACCTAACATATTGTGAATTTATTCCCTAAACTTCAAATACTACCTCCAAATGTAAAGCCATTAACCTCCTACATATTACCTCATGCCATTAAGCATTTAGAAGAAAATATATAGACATACTTCAAAACAAAAAGATTACCTGTTGGCGTGCAGCTACCCGTAGAGGCATTTCTAGTTTCGGTCCCATTCTCAGTTTAAGTCCAAGCATCAAAGATACCCAGATCTCTTAAACCTGGCTCTGATACCAACTTGTAAGACCCGCAAAACCGGTGTCAAACAGTTGGATTAAAACTCTTAAACATGGAAAAACATGGTTAAATTTTCTTTCAAAAGAGCATGTTTGAATCAAAGTGTACGCAGCGGAAAATCAATTAAATTAAAATTTACAAAACATATGAATATGCTTTCTCAATTGTAACTCAATTCTAAAATTTATCATGAGTGTACAAAAATCGTCTTCCACTAGAAATGCCTTCAATTGCCAGGTAGCCTCTCGCATCGCCAAGCAGTCATCCATCCATTTCTCTATTAACCTGAAATCAATCTAACGTGTATGCAAAAGTCAACTACGCTGAGTGAGTTCAAGTTTTAAAAATTTATATAAACAAGTATTTTGTCAAAATAAGAATTAACAAAATACTTCAACCTTAGAGTTAACAAAAGCGCCATTCGCTAATTTGTTTTTCCCCAAGCAAAATAAAAATCAAAGTCTAGGATAGGCATACTCTGCCTAAGTACCTCAGAACTTCACTTACCAAATATATAATAAGCGCATCCCGCTTATCAACACAAAGTACAATCAAGTCTATCTAAGCGCATTCCGCTTGCTAGACTCAAACCAAAACTATAGATCAGAACAGGCACATACCACTTCCTGTCATAGCTAGGTTATAATATTAGAGCAGGCATATCCCACCTTTAATAACACAAAAGAAATATAATATGAAACAACCATGACTCAAAACCAAGACCAGAGATCAGAACAGGCATATCCCACTTCCGTCATAGCTCAGTTCGACATATCAGGTAACCATCAAACATAGTCTATTTATGTATAAAATAACACAATTAACCTAAACAAGTAACAATCAAGACAAAGCCTGATCTAACAAGAAAGGTTTCAAATACGTGGCCAAGACACTAAACGCATTCCGCTTATTAAATAAAAACTTAAGCCACACTTTAATCAAGACAACAGTCTATTCATACATATATATATATATATATAACACCTATAACTCAAACATATAATAACACATTCGGCACATTAGGCGCATTCCGCCTATTCACGTTTCATGCCAAAATATTATATATGAGTAAATATGGATTTATATCGTAAGCAAAAACTATGCCATAAACCAGAGTAGGCCTATCCCACTTCTAATAACACATATAACTCAAACCACAAATAACACATTAGGCGCATCCCGCCCACTTACGTTTCATGTGCTAAAATAATATGTATGAGTAAATATAGATTTCATTCGTACACAAAAATATTTATAACGTAATCAAAATATTTTGTGACTTCATAAAAATAATCATACTAGTTTAGCATGCACGTCAGCCCAAAAATATTTAGAAAAATAATAACTAAAAGAGTGGGCGCAAGAACTCACAAGTTACAAAGCTTCCAACCCCGCAAGCTAGCTGTTTCGAACCGCATCTCAGACGAAACATGTAACCCAATAGCTTAAAGTCATTCCTCGATCTAAAAACAATGCATCCCCGACTAAGCTTCCAAGGCATCCTCCTCAAAAGACCACAGTTAAACTTGTTTATCAATAAACGATTGGACCCAAGAACCCAAACAAGTTTCTGTACACTTCCATTCCTAAAAAAAAAACTTATACATCCTAGACTTCATGCGCCACATCCACTCATCCATACAATCCATTTTGATGCATGCACCATCAAAAGAGGCAAACCCTACATCATCCTTCACCATTCTTATAACCCACTTATTTGCCATGCATCTCTAGATAAATAATGCATAAAGTGGTTCTATACATGGGCATTAATAAAGTAGTACACCTTAAAGACTTCAATTCAAGTTACTGTTCGATGATATATATATCCATGTTACAAGAATGGTCACCTAAAACCATAAAGATTAACATGCCAAAACAATCATGAAATCCACCTGGTACATGTCTATCATCATCCCATACCTACACATATTAGTACCAAAACAAGACCCATGAAGCTCAAAGATGAAACGGTTATGATTAGCATAACCGTAACCGAAGCCACAATCACCAACCAAACCATCACCATAAGCCACCATCATCTCCTAAAGCCACAACCGTGGCCACCCGCTAACGGGTTTCTGGCCACAAGTCAGCCCGCGTCCTCGTCAACCCACATCGACAACCCCGACTACCTTCAAACCCATCGCCAAGCCAAAACCGAGATGGATGCTATGAAAATCTTACGGAGTCATTACACGACAACATATCGATATACATCATCTAGTGGCATCGGTGCTTCGACATAATGAAAGTAACCTGGAACACGTAAAACTAAAGCCATGCTCTTGGTGTTCTCTTGCGCGTCGAATTAGGGTTATACGGTTATAAATTAAGCTACCTGAATGGGATGGCAGCCCTTAGATCTGACTTGTGTGGGAAGAATGAGTAGAGGAAAGATGGATGCAAGGTGGTTGGCGGCTTGTAGGGTTTATGATGATGACATACGATGGTAATAAAACTTCACAAGGATCCCTTTATAAACATTCATGTTGCAAAAAAACTCCTAATTACGTTTAGGTCCTACCATTATTTGTATTCCAATATAATGGTCCTAAATAATTTTTCTTTTGCAACATGCACATGTAGTCCTCCAAGTCTTCTCATGTTTGCATGACAATGGTCTTGAACAAAATGACTATCACATATAAAGGAGCAAGGTTGAGGGTGACAAATTTGGGATGTTACATGCCACTACTGCACCAGCTACCCTACCCACCATACCCGAGCCCGTACACCAGGATGGGCCAGTTCCTACGGGGCACATCCTGGAGGGGAGCTCTGCCCGCAGCTCGGAGCTGCACCGGGCGGGCATGACGGCATACGCCACTGCGAGCCCTCCCACACCCACCATAGTGGTGTCCACCCCAGAGTGGGCCACTATCTCAGAGCCCCTCTTGGCCCCCTTGGCCGAGCTTGTACCACCACCCACCATAGCCATGACACTACCGATCCCCACTGTGCCCAGCATGCCACCTGCATCGTATCCTCTGGGTGCAGGGGACCCCTACATGATACCCCCACACTTTACCCCCAGTCCACAGGGTTTTGCCCCGATATTTTTCCACACACCGATACCAGACCCCTTTGGCCCATTCCAGTCAGTTCACCCAGATATACCCGGACCATCCCAGCCACCTAGGATGACACCCCTATCTGGACCAGCATGGACCTCTGCCATCACACTGGAGCGAGACTTTCAGACCCTCGCCAATACGGTGCAGCGCACCGTGAACCAGGTAGAGCAGCAGACACGATTGATGTGGACGCGGATGATCGATGCCCGTGATGCCTTAGCGCATTACGCGGAAGAGTTGTTGCGCATGGATGCGCAATGCGGGATTACTGGAGATGCGCATTTGGCACATCGACAGTTCTTATATGAGCGCATCACGGAGATTAGCATGACTATCAGTGTGCATGCACCGCAGTATCAGTTCCCTCCGCCACCGCCACAGTAGGGATGCATCAGGGACGCACGGAAGAATCACCAGCTCATGTACATAGTAGCAGCAGTATGGTAGTATAGCACGGGTTATGACTCTCGTCAGCATTTTGCCTAGCCGTACGGGTACGACGGCACATGATATGATGTTTTATTTATTTCAAAAACAATGTATTGTATGAGGGATGTATTCCCCATTTTGTTATTATGAACAAGCATTGTACTAGTACTATTGAAATTAATGAAAAATCTTATTATTATGATGGTGAAATATGTTGTTGTCTACGATTAATATTGCTTACTCCATATATTGTGATTCGTGTGATTGGGTGGTGATATTGTGTTGAATACTATTTATTCTATATGATGTGTTGCTATGTTGTGTAATGACATGGTGTTGATTATTTGTGTTCAGATTCTGGTTTGTTATTTATATATTGTATAAATGTTTGCCAAATTAACCTTTGATAATTATTATTGAAGAAAATGGCACCAGCCACCAGAAGCAACAGCGGTGCAGACGGACTGCCCGCTACACCCGCTGAACTCGAGACACTGATCTCGGAGCGCATAGCCCGCGCCATCGCAGAACATGAAGCCGCCCGCTCTGAACACTCGCAAGACAGGACAGGGAGCGAACGACGAGAAACCTCCCCTATTGGTAAGAGGTTTAAGAATAAATGAAAAAGTGATGGGAGAGTATTTCGAAACTCCTGTCCCATAATAACATACTACATTACCATTACAGGAACAGCCTCAGGAACGCGCGGCTGCACTTTCAAAGCTTTCTTGGACTGTAAGCCGATTAACTTCAACGGCACTGAGGGATCCATAGGCCTGGTCAAGTGGTTCGAAAAGACCGAGGCAGTTATCCGCATCAGTGGGTGCACCCCTCGAGAGTCCGTCATGTACGCCACCAACCTGTTTCTGGATCAGGCACTAACTTGGTGGAATGACCAAGTACAGTCGTTAGGAGATGATGCTGCATACTCCCTATCATGGGCGGCACTAAAAGAACTTATGATAGCCGAATACCGCCCGGCAAGTGAGGTACAGAAGCTGGAAACCGAATTCTGGAACCATACTATGGTAGGAGCAGATGTTACTGGATACACGTCTCGATTTCATGATCTCGCTCGACTAGTACCTCGTTTGGTTACACCAGAGACTAACAAGATAGAGCGCTACTTGTTCGGGTTAGCACCGCAGATACGCAGCATGGTCACCTCTTCCAAACCCACGACTATGCGCGAGGCTATTGATCTTGCACTGAGCCTCACTGAAGACGCTATCCGAATGGGTACCTTGATCCGACAGGTTTCGGGACTGAAAATTTCTGAAGCAAGCAGTGTGGAAGGTAAGAACCAGGGAACAAGTTCAGCAGTGGTGACAAATGAACAGGGAAACAAACCAAGGTTTGGGAAACGTAAACGGGAGGAAGGAAAGAAGGATGGAGCATCGGGTAGCTCCAACAAGAAGGGGAAAGGGTATGTCGCCACAGGGCGTGGGAACGGTGGAAAACAGGGCAACCGGGGGAGAAATAATGCGATGACATGTGGGAAGTGCCACCGATCGGGACACAAGACGGAAGATTGCCGGTCAGGAGCACCGAAAAATGGGGGAGCTAGACCCTGCTTCGCTTGTGGGTCACTTGACCATTGGAAGAAGGACTGCCCCAAGGTCAACAACCAATCCCGCGGGCGGGCGTTTGTGATTGGAGCCGGTGATGCACGACAGGACCCCAATGTGGTCACTGGTACGTTCCCTCTTAATGGTCATTATGCCTCTGTATTATTTGATACCGGTGCTGACTTTAGCTTCGTATCCATTGAGTTTAAAAGACTACTCGGATTAAAAACTAGTAAACTAGATACGCCCTACTCCATAGAACTGGCTAATGGTAAAACTATTGAAACGAGAGAAGTAGCGAGGGATTGTAAATTAGAACTCTGTGGGCACGAGTTTGGGATTGATCTTTTACCAGTCGTATTGGGAAGTTTTGACATAGTTGTTGGCATGGACTGGTTGTCCGCGCACCATGCCGTCGTGGTTTGCAACGATAAAGTCATTCAAGTCCCTCTCGCAAGCGGTGAAACTCTCTCAATTCAAGGAGAAAGACACGGGACGCCGCTAAGGATTATTTCAAGCATGAAGGCTCGTAAGTGTCTAAGAAAAGGGCTTGTCGCATTCTTGGCACACGTAGTGGACAAGAAGGCCGACGAGCGAAAGTTGGAAGACATTCCAGTAGCTAGCGATTTTCCGGATGTATTCCCAGAAGATTTGCCGGGGTTGCCACCACCTCGACAAGTCGAGTTCCGCATCGACCTCGTTCCTGGAGCTGCTCCCGTGGCACGATCGCCATACCGCTTAGCTCCATCGGAGATGCAAGAACTATCCAGCCAGCTGCAAGAATTATTAGACAAGGGTTTTATAAGACCGAGTTTCTCACCTTGGGGAGCTCCCGTCTTATTTGTGAAGAAGAAGGATGACACATTTCGCATGTGCATCGACTATCGAGAGCTGAACAAGCTAACCATCAAGAATCGCTATCCTCTCCCCAGGATCGACGATTTATTTGATCAACTCCAAGGATCTAGCTACTACTCCAAAATCGATTTGAGGTCGGGCTATCACCAGTTGCGTATACAAGAAGAAGATGTACCAAAAACGGCCTTCAGAACCCGGTATGGACACTATGAATTTTTGGTAATGCCATTCGGCTTAACCAACGCACCAGCGGTTTTCATGGACCTAATGAACCGCGTGTGTAAGCCATACTTGGATAAATTCGTCATTGTTTTCATCGATGACATTTTGATCTATTCACGCACTAAGGAAGACCACGAGAATCACCTTCGATTAATCCTCGAAGTATTACGCAAAGAGAAGCTATATGCTAAGTTTTCAAAGTGCGACTTTTGGATTCGAGAAGTCCACTTCCTGGGTCACGTGGTGAATGAGAAGGGCATACATGTCGATCCAGCCAAGATCGAGGCAATTAAAAATTGGGAAGCCCCTCGAACTCCTACCGAAGTACGACAATTTCTTGGCCTCGCGGATTATTACAGAAGGTTCATCGAGGACTTTTCTAAGATAGCACAAGCTTTAACCATGTTAACCCAAAAGGATAAGAAGTTCGAGTGGACGGAAAAGCAAGAGGCAGCATTCCAATTACTAAAAGACAAGTTATGTGGCGCTCCGATACTATCGCTCCCCGATGGTACGGAAGACTTTGTGGTTTACTGTGACGCCTCGCATCAAGGCTTAGGATGCGTATTAATGCAACGGGAAAAAGTGATAGCATATGCTTCCAGGCAACTAAAAATCCATGAGAAGAACTACACTACACATGATTTGGAATTAGGTGCAGTGGTATTCGCTCTCAAGATATGGAGGCACTACTTATATGGAACCAAGTGCACGATTTTCACTGATCATAAGAGTTTGCAACACATCTTTGATCAGAAGGATTTGAATATGCGACAACGGCGATGGGTTGAATTATTAAACGATTACGATTGTGAGATAAAGTACCATCCCGGTAAGGCGAACGTCGTGGCTGACGCCTTAAGTCGCAAAGAACGGGTTAAGCCGTTGCGTGTTCGAGCTTTGGGTTTGACTATCCACACGAATCTGACTGAACGAATTCGTGAAGCTCAAGTTAACGCCCTTAAACCCGAAAATGTCAAGGGTGAAAGATTACGAAAGATGGTTGATTCACTAGAAACAAAAGCAGACCAGACACTGTATTTCATGAATAGAATTTGGGTTCCAGTATACGGGGGATTGCGTGAACTAGTATTGGCCGAAGCTCACAGTTCTAGATATTCGGTTCACCCTGGTGCAGACAAGATGTTCCACGATTTGAAAGGATTTTATTGGTGGCCAAACTTCAAGAGAGATATAGCGGCTTATGTTGCGCGATGCTTGACTTGTGCAAAGGTCAAAGCAGAGCATCAAAGACCATCCGGCTTGCTCCAGCAACCGGAAATACCTGAATGGAAATGGGAACGAATTACCATGGATTTCATTTCTGAGTTGCCCAGGACGACGAGCGGCCATAATAAGATTTGGGTAATTGTTGATCGGTTGACGAAATCCGCGCACTTCCTTCCAATCCGTGAAACGGATGGAATGGAAAAATTGACCCGTTTGTATATCAAGGAAATAGTGTCTAAGCATGGTGTACCTATATCTATCATCTCCGATCGAGATGGTCGTTTCACCTCAAGATTTTGGGAAAGTTTGAATGATGCCCTGGGTACTCGCCTTGACATGAGTACCGCATATCATCCCCAAACCGATGGTCAAAGTGAACGGACCATCCAGACTCTAGAAGATATGTTGCGGGCATGTGCGATTGATTTTGGCGGAAATTGGGATACACACTTGCCATTGGCAGAGTTTTCTTATAATAACAGTTATCATACGAGCATTCAAGCTGCACCGTTTGAAGCTCTGTATGGACGCAAGTGTCGATCTCCGTTATGTTGGGCTGAAGTTGGAGAAAAACAGCTCACCGGACCTGAAATTGTTCAAGAGACAACGGACAAGATCTTCTTGAT
Organism: Ambrosia artemisiifolia; assembly: GCA_032199755.1. NCBI lineage: Eukaryota > Viridiplantae > Streptophyta > Magnoliopsida > Asterales > Asteraceae > Ambrosia > Ambrosia artemisiifolia. The sequence continues at coordinate 15,357,614 of CM063517.1, read as the reverse complement.
AAAGGAGCGTTTCAAGGCGGCTCGTGACCGCCAGAAAAGCTACGCCGACATGAGACGAAAACCTTTGGAATTTCAAGTTGGTGACAAGGTGTTACTAAAGGTGTCACCTTGGAAAGGTGTCGCGCGCTTTGGGAAGCGCGGAAAACTGAACCCGCGATACGTAGGACCATTTGAAATCTTGTCCAGGGTAGGCCCGGTGGCATACAAACTCAAGTTGCCTCAAGAGCTCAGTGGAGTACACGACACATTTCACGTGTCAAACTTGAAGAAGTGTTTATCCGACGAAACCCTCATCATCCCTGCTGAGGAAATCCAAATTGACGACAAGTTACATTTTGTTGAAGAACCAATCGAGGTAACCGATTGGAAGGTCCAAAAACTTAGGCGCAGCAAGATCAGATTGGTCAAAGTGCGCTGGAATGCCAAGCGTGGACCGGAGTTCACGTGGGAAAGGCTGGACCGAATGAAGCAAAAGTATCCCGCCCTATTCGAGAAGACATCTATACCGGAGAACTCGAAGTGAATTCCGGGACGGAATTCTCTTAACGGGGGGAGAATGTAACAACCGGCAAAAATAAGGTAATTCCGTACTGATTAATTGATATATGAATAACGTAATTAAATGCAATAATGTGTGATTTAATTAGCAAGGCCTTAAGAGATAGCAATTTCCAAATAATGCATAGGTGTGCATACGTTTAATGGTAGAACATGATTGGATCATGTGCGAATAAACTATCCGGTATGGACGTTGGCAATTACCCGGTAATAATTAAATAAACGAAAAGGATCCCGGACACCCGGGATATAAAATAAAGGGTAGTTTCATAAAATATAATGAGTTTTGGAACCCCAAAACCATAAGTGGAAACGTCTCATACAAATCTCCCGGTAACGAATAAAGTGCGCGTACCGCACCCGATACGCGCATAACTCATAATTTCACCCGGTAAAAGCCTAAATAACCAATCAACGTTTAAATTAGACTATATTTAAGGGTTATTAAAGGTATTTTTAATGTCCGAATAACGCGTGATTAAAACCCGAAAAATACCCGAACGACACCCGAACGACAAGGGATTAAACATAACAAATATTGGGTAAATATTTGAAGTTGTGGACCCCACTTAAACCCACAAAGGGGCCGGCCTAATGGCCACAAAATATCCATGCATGTGGTTAATAATAATGATCTATAACCTAGTATAAAGCATGCATGGAACAAAAGGATAAAAGAAAGATTATGCAAGTACAAAAGCATGCTAAATCTTGTCCCCCCCTTTGTAAAATTTTCGGCCATAGGCCATAATAATCCAAGACAAGACTTATCCTATCATTACACTAGTGCACTCATGTATGTATAAGATCAAGTGAAGGATTATGATAGATCACAAAGATTTAGCAAGATTTGCAAGAAACCTTCCACTCCTATACATACATACACGGCATCATACACACACACACATATCATATCTCTCCAAAAATCTCAAGTACACAACTCAATCCTCCATAAGATTACTTGAATCTTTGGAATGATTACATGTGGTAAGATTATATAAACATGTGTTAGAATACTTACACATTCAATCTTTCTTCTTCCTTTTCTTCTCTTTGAGCCGTGAACTTCACCCACCCCACATACATTCTTCTTTCAAGTTTTTACATCTCCAAATCACTCAAAACAATCCATCATCCAAACCCCTATTGTGTGTTTCAAGAGCTTGGAGCTAAACCACTTGGAAGAACACACTAAACCCCTCTCAAATCCAAGGTTTTTGTCTTCCCTAGCCTTGTGCTAGTAGTAAGCTTCTTAACCTTGTTTTTGATTATTATTATTCATGTATGTGTTCTTAGAAGCAAGTTGTACATGAAGGGTTTAAAAGGTGGTTTGAACATAATCTTTAATAGGTTTTACATGTGTAAAATGGATGATTAAAGATATGTAAATAAATCATGGATTTGATGATGATGAAGTAATGATCTTGAAAATATATAAGTTTACACATACACTAAGTAGGATGGTGATTTGGTTAAGATTTGTGGAATAAACTTGAATGTATTAAAAGGTAGTGTTAATCATCTTAAAATGATCATCTAAGTTATAATATATGGTGGAACATGTTAGAAGTTCAAGAATAAAGAAGATGAAAAATTAAAGTTACTTACTTAGAAGGATGATATTTTGTTAAAATGAGCAAATACATAAAACACACATACAAGTAGTCTCACATATGGAATATAAGACTAACAAAAGTGTTTTGATACAAAAATAACTTACCAATAAAAAGTTGGATCTTCAAAGTCTACTATTTTGAGTGAAAAATGTTAACTTTGGAAGTTAGAGTGGAAAAATGCAACATTTGAAAGTTAAGGGACTAATATTGTAACTTTGAAAGTTAGAGGACCTAAAATGGATATTTTAGAAACTATTAGTCCAAAAATGCAAGGATGGAAAGTTTGGTGTCAAAAGTGTAAGTAATAAACTTCTAAGGATGATTTTGGTAAATACTAGTAGATACTTGGGTATTTTGTATAAAGGTATATTTTTGAAAGTCATAAAATATGGATGATATTAACATAAGGATTTTTTATAAAATAGAGATTTTATAAAAATATTAGACAAACTTGAGAAACTTAAACAAAAATGAATACTTTTATATAAATGGGAATATAAAAGTATTGGAAACATTTTTGTAGTAAAGTTAACAAGTTGGGTTAAAAATACATAAGTATTTTAAACCTTCCAAGTAACTTGTGTTAGGAGGAAGAAATATGAATAATATTTCTATAAAACACATGTTGGGAAAAACTTGGAAAAAGCTAACTATTCAAGATATCGAACTAAGACGCGTTAACGAACCGTACACGGACAAAACATGAGAAAAAAATGCCATTGCGGCAAGATGAGAAAATATATATTTTTAGAAGTAAAATATATACATCATGGGTGAAAACTAATAAACACTTTCCTAAGTGATGAAGGAATTATTCGTGGGAGAAAAATATAACGTAAACAAGTAAGACGTTAAACAAACGTATATACTTAACAAGAAGAATTACACATTTATATATATATGTACGCTCGTCTCGGCAAAATTCTAGTATATCTACTTAATGGGAAAGTAGATATGTGGGGAGGAAAGCCGCGACGAGTAGACAAAGATATATATATGTGTATGCCGCGCCGATAAGGCCCTAGTATATTTATTTGAATGGGAAAATAAATATACGGTATGGTGAGTTGAATCGGGTGTTAAGAATATACAATCGAACGACAAGATCTTAGTATATTTGTTTAAATGGGAAAACAAATGTGCGGCAAAGTGAGTCGGGTCGAGTGTTGAAATATATATAATATCGAGCGATGCGATCTTAAGTATAATTATTTAAATGGGAAAATAATTATATGTTAAGTGAAGTCGAGTCGATGATAATAAGGTACAAGTTAAGGAAATATTAACAAAAGTAATATATAACTTGTAACGCAAAGGGGTAATCTAACGCCAACGAAACCTAGGATACGCGCTTAATTAAACGGGATTTGGAATAACTTGTGGTCGGGAGTTGGGTGTACAACTTGCCAAGGCACATGCACTATAGGGATAGTGACTTATACGTCTAGGACGTTTGTAGGTGCGACACCCTCTTTGCTATCTGCTTAGTACGCCGGACGTTGTTTCAGGTGAGTCTCACGGCCCCATTTTAAACTATTTTTACGTTTTCGGGGGAAAGATATGTTAGGGAAAATGTTTGACGGACTAGTTACTTGAGGTGTGACCGCCACTCGGGGTTGAGTCCTCGCCTCTATAATCATTTATTCGAAGTATGAAACCGGAAGAATATTTGAATAGTACTATTGGTGCCTGACAAGGCCCACCCCTAATCGATAGCGTCGATTATGCATTAGTGTATGCCTGGGGTGCATATATTCTGAACTTAAGTCGTAGGATACCGAGTAACGACTTGGAGCGGGGCATTATTATTATATGTCTTGGTTTGATTATAGTCTCAAGTAGAGTATAGGAATTTGCAACTCCTATATATTGTCATAACATGGTATTTCCCAAGTATTCAAGTTTTGGAAACTAAAAACCTGTGAACTCACCAATATATTTATATTGACGAAATTTTAAACATATCTTTCAGGTAACTAAGTGAAGACTGACATGGCGGGCCGGGTCGTGGAATTCTCCTTGAGGCGTCGGATATTTTGTGGGGTTTCACTCTTATTTCCCAAGGCTATGGGATATATTTGAGAAACCTCATCTATTATGTTAAAAACTATTTACTTGGTGTGTAATACATGAACAAGATTTGACGCCTAAATAAATGACCCGTTTTCTTAAAATTACTTGTGTTTAGCATTAACCTTGACTTTATGCTCTTGAACCGTCGCGCCACGTGTTTCCGCCATTGTCGTGGTGTGACACACAGTCCCTCTTATTATTGTATGAAGTACTTCAAATAGAGTTAAATGTCATTTTCGTCCTTAAGGTTTGGTGATTTTTGCTACTTTCATCCAAAAGTTTATTTTTTCTCATCTGAATCCAAAAGTTTTCAAATTCTTGCTGGTTCCATCCAAGTGCCTAACTCCGTTAGTCAATCTCAGTTAACTGAGGGGCAAAGTTGTCAAATCAAATCTCGTCTATATTATAATAATAATAACAATAATAATAATAATAATAATAAGAATAAGAATAATCCCTTGCATCTTCCACTCATCAAAACAAAAACAATAACCTTCATTCTCACCCAATTCTCCATCGTTCCCTTCTTCAACTGTCACCACCGCCACCATCGCCTACCATCACCAACCACCTCCATACACCAACTCTTCACCTTTCACTCCTCAAACACCATAATCAACACCCGATTCAACAACCACAATCGACAATCACCCCAGCCCACCACCACCACCAATACCATCATCACCACGACCACCTGCAAGTCTGCAACCACCTACAAACCGTCGCCACTACCACCATCTCCGGCGACCACCTATTTCCCCTTCTCGATCTCTGCTGAAGTTAACTCAAATCGGAATCCAAGGCTCTTTCTCTCCTCCTGATTTTCTTTCTCCGGCTTTATCTCTCTCTCTCTCTCTCTCTCTCTCTCTAACAGTATGGTGTGTGTGTGTGTGTAGAATTAAGGGCATGGATAGATGGGTTGGGTTTTTATAAAGGTGGGGCTTTGATGGTTAAAAAAGGTTTTAGGAAAATCGATCAATGGTTGGGTTATTTATGGTTGTTCAGATCTGGTTTTAGATTGGAATTGAGTTGCAGCGTTTGGGTTATTCATGGTTGTTCAGATCTGTTATTTTGTGGTTTTTTTTATGATTGGGATTGAGTTGCAGGTGTAGAGAAAATGATGTTTGGTTGATAATGGTGGTGGTGGTGCAATATATATATATATATATATATATAAAAAGATTTACTGTATTTTTTATCAAGAGTTAAATGTCATTTTCGTCCCTGGGGTTTGACACTTTTTGCTAGTTTCATCCAAAAGTTTATTTTTTCTCATCTGGATCCAAAGGTTTTCAAATTGTTGCTCGTTTCATCCAACTCGTTAACACCGTTAGTCAAAGTCAGTTAAGTGAAGGGCATTTTTGTCAATTTGTCTCTTTTTAATCCCAACCCTATTTAAACCACCCCCAAGTCCGTAAATATAGAGACAGAGGTTTGTTGTAGAGTGAAGTTTCCTTGAATAATAAGTCCTGAGATTTGAGGTGGAGAGATTGAATGGTGAGAAGGGTGGATTGCTGAAGGAGGTGGAGTCTTTGTTCGGGCTTAAGCAGTTCATTCTGTCAGAGGGGATGGAGTTAGTTTCTAACTATATCCGGAACTGTCCTCAAATGAAGACTGCTGTTGCTGGAGTGAACAATGCTATGAACGGTATTGGGTACAATGCTGGGGTGAGGGTCGGATATGCTGCGGCCTCGAAATGAGTGCCTATGAACGAAACCCCCAAGCTGATCCCCAATGCTAAGCAGCAGTTACTGGAAGCAGTGAAGTCTTACGACGAGGTTGTGCTTCCGTCCATCTCCAAACTCCAGGATCTAATCTCCGAGCCTTCTGAATCTGTTGTGCAAGCCTTCAAAGACTTATCCATTTCTGATGATGCGTCGCAGGGGCTTGTGAAATGATCGTTCCTCCTCCTAGGCGAAGTAGACATGCAACTCCTTTCCTCCACATAGGTTCGGAGGTCTACTTTGCCTTAAAAAACTTTGTGAAGCTTTTATTAACCATTGTATTACCCGTTCCTCCATGTAGGTTCGGTGTTTTTTAGTTGTTTCTTTATAGTGGAACACCTTTTGAATAGTTGTATCCTCCATCCCTTTATAAGGGTTCGGAGCTTGTGGAATGACAGTCTATGGTTGCACGTAGTGCATCTTCTTTTGTAAAAGTCTATTGTGGCCGAAGCTTATTGAGCAGCCACACATTTTGAAGTAAATGGGAATTTTTTGGTATACTATCCTTGTGTTTCGGATGTTTTATTGTTTTATTTTTTCTAAGTATAGACTTGTTTATGTGAGTTCTAAAGTTTATGTAGGCTTCAGCTTGTATTATAGAAACTTGATCATGCGTCCATGATTTGCTAAGTCTCGGTTAAAAGATATGCCCTAAGTGTTTCAAGATTTTTTATCTCTAACTGCTTTATGACATTCGAAGTAGAACGTTCGTTTTTCGCGTTTTGTAAAATTAAAAGATGCTACGTAGTCTTTTTGTGGGGTATCTTTTAAGTTCGGCATTTTTTGTTCCTCGAACCTGTATGATCAAGAAGTCCGGACGAAAGGGCCTTCGATACCCCCATGCCCTAATTCTTATCCCCTCTTCTGGTGTCGAAGTACTTTTACTTCTTTCACCGAAGCTTGTATATTGTTTTTTCTTTTTCAATACACGTATAATAAATGTCATGTGAATGGGTTTTTTAAAGATCGATCTTTATTATGATAAGAGACCGGCCGCGTCTCATCTATTAGGTACGGAGAATTTCATCATTCCGTAGTACAAAATAAAAGGAAATTAAAGGGTGGGGCATTCACATCCCACTTTTACATTAAAAAATAAAAAGAACTATTTTATTCGTCGATCTTTCTTTCTAGATGAAGCATTTTTTGAGGTGGATCCCATTCCATGTTCGGGGAACTTCATCTCCATCGAGTGTTGCGAGCCTATAAGCTCTTTTTTCTCCTGCTGAAGTAACGATGTATGGTCCCTCCCATTTAGGACTCATTTTTCCAGGCTTTTCCATACCACTAGCTTCGTTACTCCGCATGACGTATTCCCCGACTTTGAATTTCTTCTCTCGAACCTTGGAGTTGTAATACTTCTCCAAAGTTTGTTTATACTTTGCTTCTTTTATGGCTGCGGTCTCCCTTCGTTCTTCCAAAAGGTCCAGATTGGACCGCAGCTCTTTTTCATTATCACCTTGCCCTGTAACCCGGTGGGTTGGCATTCCGATCTCTACTGGTATCATGGCCTCCGTCCCATATGTGAGACTGAAGGGTGTTTCACCGGTGCTGGTATTGTTCATCGTCCGATAGGCCCAAAGGACGTTTGGTAACTCATCTACCCAACCACTTCTCTTCTTTCCAAGTCGTTTCTTGATGCCTTCGACCAAGCTGCGGTTGACTCGTTCGACTTGTCCGTTAGCCTGGGGGTGAGCTACGGAAGCAAAAGCTTGTTCGATGCCGAGGCTGGTGCACCATTTTTTGAACGGGTTATGAGCAAATTGCTTACCATTATCACTTACTATGGTCAGTGGTAGGCCGAACCTACAAACCACGTTTTCCCATACGAACTTCTTAACTTCAGCACCTGAGATCTTGGCCAGGGGTTTGGCTTCTACCCACTTGGTGAAGTAGTCTACCGCGACTAGCAAAAATTTGGCTTGTCCGGATGATACCGGGAAAGGACCTACGATGTCAATCCCCCACTTTTGAAACGGCTAAGCTGCTGACACCGGGATCAATTTGTTTTTTGTTCTGAGACTTACTGGGGCATGCATTTGGCAGTTTTCACATTTTTGAAGCTCTTCTACTGCATCCTGATGCATGCCCGGCCAGAAGTATCCGGCATTCATTACCTTGGTTACAATCATTCTTGGTCCAGAATGAATGCCACATATCCCCCAATGAACTTCTTCTATACCATACTTGGCCTGTACTGGATCTAGGCATCGGAGCAGGGGGCCCAGGAATGTCTTCCGGTATAACGTGCCATCGATGACTTAATATTGTAGAGACTTTACTTTAAGCTTTCGAGCTTGAGCTTTGTCAGTTGGAAGTTCGTCTTTTGTGATGTAGTTCAGGATGGGAGTCATCCATGAGACCGGACTTCCTTGGATCATGCATACTGTGGCTTCGGCTGTTGATGGTTCGTTCATAACTTCAAGTTTAACTTCTTGTGACATGTGATCCGGTGTGTTTGCTGCGAGCTTGCTTAAAGCGTCTGCTTGTTTGTTCTTCGATCCAAGCACGTGCTTTACTTCACACTTTTCAAATTCTGAAATCAAGCTTTTTGCCTGCTTAAATAAAACAGAATTAGGAATGGTGTTTTGAGTTTATAAGCTGGAGCATATTTAGTGTGGGGCTTAGGTCGAACCTTTTGTAGGTATAGGACCATATTAGCCTCCTTAGCTTCATATTCTCCACTTATCTGACGTGCTACCAACATAGAATCCACATGTGCCACTACCTGTTTAAGGGATTATGGCACTATTTAGATTTCTTATGTTTTTTAAGGTTTCTTATGGAGAAGAATGATTATTTGTTGTAGAGGTTTATACCTTTTGAGCTCCGACCTTTTTTGCCAGTCGGAGTCCAGCTAAAAAAGCTTCGTACTCAGCTTCGTTGTTGGAACTCTTGAAATTGAGGCGAATTGAGTACACCAGTTCCTGTCCTTCGGAATTCTTGAGAACAACCCCGGCTCCAGATCCTTCGGATCCGGAAGCTTCATCAGTGAAGATAGTCCATTCATCTGGCTCATAGGGTGTGAGTATTTCGACTTGTCTCATTGCTAGTTCGGTGAGGAAATCAGCTACGACTTGCCCTTTTACCGGACCTCTTCTTTTGTACGAAATCTCAAAGGGTCCAAGCTCGATTGCCCATTTGGCTAATCTTCCAGAAACTTTGGGTTTTCTTAATACGTCCAGGATTGGTTGATCCGTCTGGACTTCAATTTCGAAGGCTTGAAAGTATCGTCGGAGCCTACGTGATGCGTGCACCAGGGAGAGTGCCAATTTTTCCAAGGCTGGGTACCGCGTCTCGTAGTCACGTAAGGCTCGGCTGACATAGAAAATAGGCACCTGTGCCTTTGATCTTGTTACCATTAACACCGAGCTAATAGATGCTTCCGAAGCTGACAAGTAAATGATGAGGGTTTCCCCTGGTTCCGGTGCAGTCAATGTTGGTAGTTCTGCCAAACATTTCTTCAAATCATTGAAGGCCATATCTGCTTCAGCTGTCCAATGAAACTCTTTCGTACTCAAATACTTTTTTAGCACAACCATGAAAGGCAAAGTTCGTTCGGCTGCTTTGGATAAGAAACGGTGTAATGCAACTAGCCGCCCATTGAGGGATTGCACCTCTTTTAAATTTGACGGGGGTTGCATGGTTAGGACAGCCTCGACCTTCTCTGGGTTTGGACGGATACCATCTTTGGATATTAGGAATCCTAAGAACTTTCCTTCCTCTAAGCCGAAGGAACATTTCTTTGGATTGAGCTTCATATTGATCTGCCGAAGCTTGTCAAAAGTTTCGGTGATGTCTTTTAGCAATGTTTCTTCATCTGAGCTTTTTATCACCACATCATCGACATAAACTTCCAAGTTTCGTCCAATTTGATTCTTGAACGCTCGATCCATTACTCGTTGGTATGTGGCTCCCGCATTCTTTAGGCCAAATGGCATTTTCTTGTAACAATATAACCCTTGATTTGTGACAAAAGTTGTTTTATCTTCATCAGCTTCGGCCATTTGAATCTGGTGATAGCCCTTATAGGCGTCTAAAAAGCATTTCAGCTTGAAGTTAGCCACCGCATCAACTTTGGAGTCTATCTCTGGAAGTGGATAGCAATCCTTGGGACATGCATCATTCAGGTCTTTGAAGTCGATGCACATCCTCCAGGATCCATCGTGCTTCCGCACCATGACTGGGTTGGATACCCAAGTATGGTAATTTATCTCCCTGATGATGTCTGCATCCAACAGCACCTTAACATCATGAGCTATGGCTTTTACTCTGTCAGGGGCCATGCTCCGTTTCTTTTGGGCTATGGGCTTCTTCTCTGGACTAATGTTCAGCTTATGTTCAGCCAAAGTTCTCGGAACTCCGGTCATGTCTGACTGTTGCCAAGCAAATACATCTAATGATGTAGACAACAGTCTCCATAATGATCTTTTTGTGTGGTCCGGAAGTTGGGCACCGATGGTAATTTTTTGTTCTGGGAAGGTTGGGTGAATGGACCATTCTTCGGTAGCTTTGACATCTGCCGCTGCTTCTTTTAGTGGAGGTTGTCCTAAGGACTGACGGACCTCTGCAATGCATAACTCAGATTCTGTGTACAGTGTGGCTACCCCAGTTTCAGTAGGAAACTTGATGGCCCCATGAACTGTTGACGTGATCATGTTGAATGCTTTCATTCCCGGCCTTCCCAGGATTATGTTATGAACTGAAGGTGCTCCGACTACCAGGAATGTCAGGACGACCGTACGTTGGTTTTCCTCCGTCCCTAGTGTTACCGGGAGACTGAGTTGACCCAACGGATGTATTACTTCTCCAGAAAAACTGATTAGAGGCATTTGGACAGAGACGAGTCTGTCTTTAGTGGCCGGGGCTAGCTGTTGATAACATTGGTAGTACATTATTTCGGACGCACTACCATTGTCAATATAAATACGTCGAACCCTGTGTCCCGCGACTACCCCAGAGACCACTATGGGTGCTTCCATGGCCTCTCTTGGATTGATGGGTGGAAAAAATAACAACTGTTCCATCCATGGAGCGATATGATCATGACTTCTCTTAATGCCCTGCTCTGAACCAACCCGAATCATATGTATTCCTGTTTGGTTATTCGGGTTAGCTATTTGTGCTGCAGCTGGTTTTCCTTCTTTCAAATCTCTGATTAGGTGAGATAATTTTCCTGCTTTGCAGGCTTTATCTATTTCTTGTTTTAGAGACCAGCAATCATCTGTATTATGACCCTTAGCTTGGTGATATTCACAATACTTCTTAGTGTTTCTGTCCGAGGAGGGCTTCTGCTTCGGAGGTGTTGGGAATTGTATTTGTTCGGTGCTCAAGATTTCGCTTGGGGTTTTACTGAGGTCAGAGAAGCTGGTGCTTCGAGAAGAGCGTCCGGAGTTGGCCTTATCATTTCGGTCGTTCCTTGAATAAGGCTGCGACCTATGCTTCGACCAAGAATTGTTTCTCTCAGGCTGTGCCGGAGCTCCTTTCTTCCAGGTGTTTCCTCTCGGATTTCCCTTGTGATCGCCATCACTTGTTTGACCGCAGGCACTTTTGCCCCTAGCGAAGGCTCTTGCTCTTTCCATTAAACCTTCCATTGTCTTGGGTAAGTCTTCATGAAGCTTTTCCACCAGTTGATTGTTACGAACGCCATGGCAAAAACCAGATATCCGCAGCTGGTCAACAGCTCCGGATATTTGCATACTTTCTTTGTTAAAACGATCTATGAATTTCTCTAGAGATTCTCCGTCTCTTCTTCGAATGTTGTGTACTTCGGTAATATCTTTTGTGCAACGCCTTTGTTGAGAGAAATTCTGCAAGAATACCCGCCGCAGTTCTTTCCAGTTTGCAATTTGCCCAGCTGGGAGCCCATCGAACCACACACGTGCAGCTCCGGTTAACGTTTGAGCGAACATGTGGCACCATGCTGGCATGGGCCACAGCTCAATCTCCGCAGCTCCACCAAAGTCAAAAACGTGATCATCCGGATCTGTGGTTCCATCATACTTCTTGACCGTTACTGGCATTTTCAGCTTCGACGGTAATGGGGCACTAGCTATCCTTGGGGTGAACTTTGAGTATGAAGTCATATATGCTGGTCGGTATGGTGCGGTAAGCTCGTCATCTATTGGGTTGGAGCTGGATTGTTGCTTGGCTGGCACTACCGGGTCAGTAGCAAGTGGCCCGGTAGATGAGAGACCAGTTGGCAATGGACCAGTGTACCCGAAGGGCATTAGATATCCGTAAGGAGTTTGGATAGGAACCGAAGTGACGACAGTTGAGTATGTTGGGAGACTAGCTGGAGTAGACATTGTAGTGACAGAGGTGAGCCCTTCCGAAGGGAATAAGTTCACTTGTACACTACGGAGTCGCTCTTCTTTGCTTTGCTGATCCCTCAGCCTAAGCAAGAGTTCACGATTTCGTTGGAGGAAAGTCTCATCAAATTCTACAAACGAGGTTTGCATCTCAGTGGTTGCAGTGACCAGCTCTGTTGAGACAGCAGTAGCGTCGAATGACGCCCTGAGATGGTCAGCTGTGTTTTGGTCAGATGTGTCGATATCAGCGTCTTCTCTGTTGGTGATATCAACGATGTGTAAATCTTCCTTAGCCATTCCAGATCTGTTTGGAGAGAGTAGATCTGCAAAAGGATGGCGCCAATTGAAGATCCAAAAGTTAGACCGTACCTCGTGGATGAGGAAGAAGACAGTTAACTTGATAAGATCTTGTATGGATTGGACCTGCAAAACTAGCAGACCGTTAGGCTCGTCACAGGGGGGCAGGGAGGGCCTCTCTGTGACCACCCTCCGGCGTGAGGATAAGTAGTTGTTTAGTGAGATAAAGAGAGTTTAGAGAGAGAGGGAGGTTCGGAGTCTGTGTGAACGTGTGTTACCTGTACTTTAGAGGGGGTATTTATACTAGTCAGAATATTTGTACTTTGTTCCGTTCTAGTTGTACTATCTCCCGGTATTCGTGACCTCCGGTTTGATGACTTTAGTACATTCGTGTCATGTTAAGTCGCGTCTTATTAACATGAGCCGCGTCTAATGAAGGGACGAGGTTCTATACCTCTTCAATAATATACGCATAGGTTCTATCGTACTTAGTGATTCTCACTTGACATAATTACAACTTATATGGTTTGAAACTAAGTCACTAATTATTGACTGGTTTTTCTTTGATAATGTCAACCAAAGTGAACCGAGACTAATCATGAACATAAACACGCATGAGAACGTACTTCCTTTAATGTTTTCTTCACGTGTATAGGCCCCACTAGATATACATGTAGAAGATCTAACATGTTAGTGGATGGTTGGGTGTTGCTTGTGGGCCTTTTTATACTTTTCTTTACCTTCTTTTTGATATGACTTGTATTGTCATTCTTCATTTATTCTTTAAGATTAAGAAATCGATGATGGACTATAAGCTTCCTATGTCTAGTACAGGTTATTTTAGGATGGATCTAGCATAGGTTGAGGGGTTGCCTGCATAACCCCTCAACTTTCTAGGCGAAATACACTTTTATTGCTTTTCTTCTTCGTTTTATGTATCGGCTACTCCTAAAAAATTACCACATGCTACCACTCCACTGTTCTTTTAGATCCGCTACTGACTTTTGTCACATCTTCTACTATTATGTAGACAACACATATGAACAACTCTTCGGGGAAAATCAGTTTTATATGTTAACAACTAACATTAATATTTTTTACAAGATATTGTACGCTGATGATCAAACAACCAGTGTATCAAACTTGCTACTAGTAAGATTTAGATGTTTATCATGTTGAGTAATGAGTCTAAATGCTCAACAACAAATATGAGTTCTTTTTTTAATCTTTTAAAATGGTATATGTTCATTCATATTCATGAACCGCTTATGAACAAGTTCAAGTCCTTAGTGAACAAATTCAATCTAGAATTTTCAATTGACCTATATTCAAGAACAAATTTAATTCTTAACAAACGAACATAAAGTGACGGACCCAAGATTTATTTTCATGAGGTGTGATTGGGGGGGGGGGGGGGGGGGGGGTGGTTTCCAAACTTTCAAGAGGTACGATTGACATTTTTGCTTATAAAATACGTTTTTTTTTTTCAAGGGGTGCCCCCCCCCCCCCCGGACTCCACTTGTGTCCGCCCCTGCGAACATAAACAAAACTTCGTTCGGTTCGTCTACAACCCTAATTGAAACTAATGTTTTCAAAATCAAACCAGACATCAAATCAATCAAATTACCGGTCGTATGGTTCACTCATGCATTGCAATAAATGTTTTCGAAACCAGACTAGACAGCAAATCAATCACGTTACTCGTTCACTTTTAATGATATTCTAATCTCCTATAAATTCTCAAGCTCTAGCTTTAATTTTCTTGATTCACAATACTAAAAAAAATTATAAAAAAAAAGAACAAATTAAGACTAAAAAACACATGGGCGCTAAAAGAAGATGCCTGCCGGGACGAGAACCTGTGTTTTAATCCAGGAAAAGGAGGAAAGAAAAGGAAGATAAGATAAGAAAAAGAAGATAAACTGAAAAACAATGTGCTGCTTCTTCTGTTTCTTAATTCCACAGATTTGTTTCTCAGATTCTTTTGGAAGTCCCCACCCTCCAACTCTGGGCTCTGTAGCTACAAGACGTCATTGTGCCGTACACAAAGCCCCACCGTCTCCTTTCTTTTTCACCATTATTGTTGTTATTATTATATAATTTTTATTATTATTATTAGCATTTATTTATCTATATATAATTTGAATGTGAAATTATCTCACCAACCGCCAAAAAAAGAAAAATATTATTTCACCAACAGCTTTATCACTTGGCTAATCTTTACTCTTTTAGCATTTAAACAATATTTTAAATTGAATAATTATAAAAGAGAGAAAATTTTAAGGTGAAATAGTAATTTTTAGTGTAGTTTGATGAATAGAATTTAGTGAAGCTAATGAGAATGTTCTAAATGACCTATTCGTAATTATATATTACAATTTTTAAATGAATTTCAGTTAAATATAAGGATGAGGGATATGGTTTCTCTGCCTTCTTCTCCATCTCAACACCACGTCACTCTCCTTATTTTCCCCTTCCCCCAAACAAAGGTGCGGTTTCCCTTATCCATCCTCCCCCCTACAATAACATCAAAGAGAGAGAACGGAGAGAATTCCTCGGTTTCACCGAAGAAGGGGGGAGTTCCCCGTCGGTGAAGGCTTCAACCTCAACTCGCCAACTCTACACCCCATGGTCTAAATAAGAGTCCTCGTCAAGTAAACTTAGCAAAAATAATAACTACCTACAAACTTGAGAGATTTGAAGTTTATAGGTTTGAGTCTACTTGGGACAATTTGTTTTAGGTAAGCCAGAGATTTTATCATAGCCAATTTTCAGAGAATGTGTTTTCGCTGGAATGATAGATATATCGGGCCATCATCGTTTTCTATGTTCGCAGAGCCAGAGTTTTTATCACAGTCAATTTTCAGAAAATTCATTTTCATTCGTTAGAATGATAGACTTACCAAGTCATCATCAGCGCTCAATATGTTCGCAGGGTTGGCGGCCTTTCGTCAATAGATTTGCCCAAATGATTGGGACTATGTCATATTCATTGACCATTTGACCGATAAAAAATTAGATAGAGAAAAGACTACTTATTTATCACATAATGTCCCTTTGACACAAAAAAAAAGAAATATAAAATGTACTCATTATGTAGTTGAAGGGGTAGGGTACTACTTCTTAGCGCTTTCAAGCGCACCCTACCCAGCATCCAAGAAACTCCGCCTACAGCAGGCCAAGAAACACACTAAAGGAGATAAAGCAGTAGCGCCTAACCGCGCTGCTCACTCCGCGCAGAAACACCAGTTGACAGCGCCGGATACATCCCCCTTGGAGTTCAACTTGCCACTTCCCATCAGGTGTCAGCTGACAACTGGTCAGCCGCCTGACACTTCCTGACAGCAGGAGAAAAGGAGTCCTTTTTGCAGATCCAGCCACAATGCGCCACGTGTACCAATGGCAAGGCACCGCCCAGCCCTCCAACCACGTAGCGCCACGTGGCCCAATCAAAAGAAGCCCTCCTCAACTTGGATCACTTTACCTAACTAAGGGTTGAGATCCAACTAAATGGGCTCCTAAAGCTCCCGGGCCCAAGCCCATCAACGATCAAAGTGGGCCTGATGACCTCAGGCCCACGCACCTCCTATAAAAGGAGGACTTCACCTCCTTTCTTAGAGGAGTCAATTCAACCAATTAGAAACAATACACTTGTATCATTACTTGTACTTCATATTTATAAAAGATCATCTCTTGTTAGTGGACGTAGGTCTCACGAGACCGAACCACTTATATCGTTGTCCCTTATATTACCCTGCTTGTTGTTTATGCATATAACCATAGATTAACCATCGTTGTGAGCCAATGATTACCCCCTTTATACTCGTTGTTTCTTCAGTAGTAAACAAGTTCTAATTTAGGCCATGTTTGGCTCTCCTTCTCGTTATCTCCTTCTTCTACTTCATTATCTACTTAATTAAAAAATTACAAATTCTAACTTATAACTTATCTTCTTTTCAACCCACAAAAAATCTCTTTTTCAACACATTACCCAAACAATATTTTCTCCTTATTAACTTTTTGATTAAGTCAATAAGTTATAAGGAGAGCCAAACATGCACTTAAATTACTAGATTTCATAAAAAAACAATAACAATAATACTAATCAACTTATATAGC
This sequence comes from Ambrosia artemisiifolia, assembly GCA_032199755.1. Taxonomy (NCBI): domain Eukaryota; kingdom Viridiplantae; phylum Streptophyta; class Magnoliopsida; order Asterales; family Asteraceae; genus Ambrosia; species Ambrosia artemisiifolia. The sequence continues at coordinate 15,340,916 of CM063517.1, read as the reverse complement.
AAAAAATGATTTTACCCCGATAAAATTTCTTAATTCACTGAAACCTAATAACATTCAGAATTCCTAAAATATACACAAATCACAACTAAAACCAATCACCATTCTTTTTAAACAAGTCACGGTAAATAATCACTTGAGCTACTATTAATATTATTATTATGCTGCCTACACTTATTATCTACCACTTCCAATGGTACCACGTTCCCACCAAAACCTGTCGGTAATTCACCACATTTCTTGCATCTCTGTGCCACCAGCACCCGCCTACACGACGGACACGACGAATGAGAGCTTAGCCACGTGTCAATACACTCTACATGAAACCTGTGCCCACACTGTGGCAGCACACGGACCTCATCTCCATTAACATACTCACCCAAACAGATGGCACACTCAGTAAAGCTCTCATTATTATCATCACCATCGTCTCTGACGTCACCACCGTATGTAAACTTTGGTATCACCTCAATCATCTTCTTCTTCATTCCTTTGTTTGCTTTTTGCTGGTTTGGAATATTCCGGCCGCCGGAGACCGATCCTCGCCGGAGCCACGCGCACCGTGCCACCGAGATTAAACCCACAACGCAAATCACCGCGCAGAGAAGTGCCGCCAAGATTACGACGTAATCCGACTCCACGGCGACGGGAATCGGCGGCTCCGCCACCGTGTTATCGACGGTGGTTAGTAGTCTGTACGGACCACGTAATGTTTTCATAATTGGATCAGACTGCAAACCAGACGTCTTACTTGTCAACTGGTTTAAGTTTAACCTAGTCAATGTTTGTTGACTAGACAACGAATCGGTCGTCTTACTGGTTAATTGATAGAAGAGGTTTAAGTTAAACCTAGTCATTGTTTGTTGAAATTTAGTTGTAGAGTGTGAAAGTGTGTGAGAGAGAAGAATTGTCCAATAGTGTAGAGAGAGAGAGGAGTGTATAATGAATTGTAGGGTAGAAGAAACTCAGAAAGTGAGAATATATAGGGGATGTTCAACAACAGCATGTGAACACGTGGCACTAAACGGGTAAGACCATGTGTAGTGGGGGGCTTTATGGGGCTCCATGTATAAAGCCCCCCATCCTGATTGGTCCACGTGGCTGCTGAGTCAGCATGGAGAGAGAAACTGAAAAAGGGGTGTAGTGGTGGGGCTTTATATATAAAGCCCCTATTAATATTTTATTATATCTTTTTAATTAAAAAAATAATAAAAAAATAATAAAAAGAGAGAGGGGATGAGGTGGCATGCTCTGATTGGTGGGGCTATTTTTTTCCGGGCGTTTCTTCCATCGCGCCAGACATGTTTTTTTTAGCATGGAGCCCCCCCGTAGCGGTGTTGGGGGGGCGCTATAGTTTTTCTTTTCCCACATAGCGCTCCATTACGGAGGCTCTAAGGAGTGGTTTGGTTTATCACTGCTGCAACAGATTTAGCCACGTACCTATACTACCTACTGCTTTTTTTTTTTAAGAAGAATTATAAATCTGGAATTTTCTTTTGTAGTACCGACGGCGCCAACCAGTTTTATGCTAACCTACCAAAACTTATCTTAATATCTATATCATCTCATATTTTTGGATGATACTAGAAATTATTTTGAATAAGTTTAATCGTCAATGATCGTGACAACATATTGAGCCATCCTGGTTTACTTATTGAAATTAGCCGTAAAAAAAGTTAGTAATTAATTGAAATTAGCCGTAAAAGAGTTAATAATTAATTAGTTAACTTTTATAACTAATTAACTTAACTAACATAATATTGACATTGTAGTATTAGCCTCGCGGGCATTGCCCCGCGGGCACGTATCTAATCCGGTAAGAATAAATATGACTGCGTAAAAAATGCCATACGTGGGACCCAAGCGCACGAACACACGGTTAAAAGGTAGGTGCGCGACGAACTGAGCAAGAACAAACGGTAGTCGACATACGATTCGTAAACAATGCATAAAAAGTTCTTACCTAAGAATAAGCACGAAAGGAAATCGTTTTTTAGTAAACGAATTAACATTATTACTTTTAACCAGACTAATTTTCGCCAACGTTATGTCAAACGTAAATTTAAACTATCTACGTCGAACCCTGAAACGTGATTTTCTACCGCTTACGTCAAAATCTGATGTTGTCGCCTACATAAAGAAAAAGCATGTGATGACGTTTTTATTTTAGTGAAAGAATTAAAATACGGTGTGAAACTAAAACATTTGAAACTAAAGGGGTCTAAACAACATTTTATAAAGTTGTTAAAAAATAGAGGGACTAAAAGTGTCAAAACTTGTTTTTTAATTAGGGCGGCGGCGTCAACCAATCGTTTGCGCCACCGACGTTGTGTTTTAAGAGATATATAGAACTAGGTTTAACACCCGCGCTTCGCCGCGGGGCAAACGGATTTTTAACAAAATTTATACGAACCAATCTCACGTATTGCGACGGTTCGGTTGAACCACCTGGTACAACCGGTTGAACCACCCGACAAACCCGGTTAAACCGTCCGGTATGGCCGGTTGAACCAATCTTCCTAACCATTCATACCGTCCGATTAAACTGATTGAACCACCCAATACAACCGGTTGAACCATCCGACATACCCGGTTGAACCGTCCGTCATGGAGTTGAATATAGTAAGTTAACGGAGTTGAGTAGTAAGTTAACGGAGTTGAAAAGCAACCTAACGGAGTTGAATACTATTTTAACGAAGTTGAATTGTAACTAACGGAGTTAAATAGTAACTACGTTAGTACTATTTTAACGGAGTTCAATGGTAACTCCGTTAGTACTATTTTAACGGAGTTGCATAGTAACTTAACGAAGTTGAATAGTAACTAACGGAGATGAATAGTAACTAACGGAGTTGAATAGTAACTAACAGTCAACCGTTAGCTACTATTCCTAAGGTGGTCAACATTTATTATATATAATAATTTGATGTTAAAATAATGGCATATGACTTTACTGAGGAAACAATAAGTCTAACTTTTGGTTAAGGATATCAAGACTCTTGAATATACATGATTGATCATTTGTTAAACTCTAGGGCTGTTGTATAAGATAACCTGAAAAGAAGAAAGTATTTAGGGAAGGGGATTACTACCAAGAATTGTTCCTTCATAGTGGATACAAAATGTGTGTTGTTGATTACTACGATAGTAACTTTCAGTATTAGTCAAAAGTGTGTTCTATTCAAGGAGAAGAAATCCTCCTTAAATAGGTTTTCACATGGGCCAACATCAGAAATTGATAGCTTGAAGTAGGTTAGGCCCAACTAGGAGGTATCTCCACTCTCCGACCCAACATCACTAGACGATAAAAATATATATGAACCGATAGGAAAAGAGGAACGTGTATCGCCTTGACCTACGCCACGAAGCTTGGTGTCGTTGGTAGACGTCCTACAATGGACATGTGTCACTACGGGAGTGGCCACACGTCTGAGGGCTCTAATTAGCTGCATGGCGCTGACCGTTGATGAAGATTCTTGGTGACATGGCCTCCTGCACTTTGATTGGTGGAGCTACGCCGACACTCTACTTGTCATTTTTGTGCCCAATACAATCAACAACAACCGTCCAGCGTCGCCACTCTTTGATTGGACAAGTGATATCAGGCCGTTAGGATTGCCTAGCTGCCATGCTCTGAATGGCCGAACGTGCTCCGCATTCTAGGCACACGTAGGGGTGTTAAAAAAAATCCAAAATCCGAACCGAAATCTGGATCCAAAAAAACGATCTATATTCTTTTTTGGATATTTGGATGGATCCGATCCGAATCCGAATTACTTATTCTGATATTTGGATCGCATTCAGATTTTAGAATTTAAAATTTTAGAATATTTGGATATCCGAATAAACTTCAATTGAGTTTTAGTAAGAGAATAACCAATTGCTTGTAAATTAGTTCAACCCCTTGAGGTAGGCCAATGCTAAACTCTAATTCTTCAACATCGCGTATCTATATGGACTAGTTAGTGTCATGTTTCGTGATACTTGATTTTGTGTTCAAGACTATGTTTTATAGTTTGATTTTGTGTTTAGGTTTACGTTCTGAAGGTATAAAAATAATGTCTTGATGTTTGAGAACTCTTTATCATCTACCCCATGTGATCGTTGTAATGGAGCTTTCTTCTTTCCACACCTACTGACAACCACTTTGTCCGACAAGTTCTTTCTGTGTTCCTAACTTCATGTCGATTATGTAATTGTCAAACATTGAATGAAAAAGAAAATGTGTGGTTTGTTATAACTTTTTTTTTTTGGAGGTGATTGGAACTTCATTATCACAGACGTCCCTAAGGATTTACGTGCTCTATCCGAGCTGTTAAAAAATATGCCCTTTAATCTTTAATAAATTGAATAATTTAACTAAATGTTATGTGGATCAATAGTATAGCAATTAACATAACAATTGCAAAATAATAGTATTAGAATGAGTGAAATTACATACGGTAATAGACTAGTATCTAACCGACGATTCGTTAAGCTCTCTTAATATTCTTGCTAGCAAATTGGTGGATCAACTCTTTGCACTTTATACAATCTACGATTTCGTTCTTGATAGCAATCATCGCTAACCCACTAAGTCTTTTTTGGAAAATTGTGGATCGTAAGTATAATTTCATCAACATTAATTTGAAAAACTCTTTTCTGCGGATGCCATCGTGACTGTAATGGTCAATAACATTCTATATGCAATGCACACATTTGGGAAATAACATTCTTCTTTCGTACGCTCCAAAACATCTATAGGGTCGCTAAATTTTTGTGATGTGTCAAATAAGTTCAACTCTGAACAGAATGAAGCGTTGTTTTTTTTTTTAGTAGGTTAAAGAAATTGTGCCCCCGGCTTGGGCCAAAGCCGCCCATGTTCATCATATATATTTTTTATCGTATTAATTTTGAACATTTGAAGGAGGTTATCAGCGGAGGATTTATTTTTTTTTTATCCAGAGTCCTTTTGGTAAATGCTTCAAGTTCATATGACCGAACAAAAGGGTTCTAACTAATAATTCCAGTTCCAGTGGTTTCTTAGGAACCAGTCATTACATAATGGATCCGCCCCTGGAGATCATCAATTATCATGTTTGGAGGCTCAAAGAGTCTGAAGTGTCTTTTTTCTAGCACCAAATGATGACATACATATGGGTTATAGGATGGATGGTCTTAAACTTTGTACATGGAACTGGGCCTGCCTCTATTACAACCCATTCAGAACTAGTTATAAGCCCATGCACCCCAACTCAATATTTAGGAGCCTTAAAGGCTTAAATGGCTAGCATGGCCCATAGCTCGTTGTCATACACAAAGTTATACCCTGGAAGCTAGAAGAACACTACGCTGCCCCCATTCATAAATTCAACCGTGGTTAATCGCTATTAATCCGATTATATTTTAGGTATTTTTAAATTAATGTCAAGAGTATACCACTTGGTCGGCTAAAGAACCATAGGCAAAACACCTGACCTTGTTGGCTAGGCATGTCGTAGTCGGTAGTACCACCAATTGTCGTAATAACAACAAAGGTATGGACACTTAGCCCTCACTCATACAATTATTTTCCCTTGGTCTAGATGTAGGAGGATCGATGTGTGAACTATTGTACATGCTCACTTAACAATCGTTTTAATTTATTTAGAAAACATCCTAAAGAAGGAATCACCCTACCTTCTGATTTGATGTAGGACCTTCGCACCTATTGGTGATCTCCACATCCTCACACAAATAGAACCCTTTTTATCCCTATGGGCAAACCTAGCCACAATTGCTGATTCGTGATCATTCTTAACTCTTTTATCCACACATCAAACCCCTTTTTCACTTGCTACATCCCTCATATACTATCTTTATTTCCTGTGGGTCAAGTCTATTGTGCATATGTTGCATGAGGTAACTTGAGAATTTAGTTGTAAATCAAGAACTAATCCTAGAAGTTTGATAAATTTGTGCTATTCCATGCATTTTATCCCAATTATCTTGTGTGAGTATTAGTGAAACGCTTTTTCCTTCTCCATAAAGTATCATACTTTTTTTAAGTATAACTAAAGTAAAAAATATTGTACTCGCAAAAATACTTGTTATGTTACATGTTTACGTAGTTAAAAACATTGGTCAACTGAAAATTAAAAAAAAAGGTGAATAACTGTAAAAAAAATATAATCTTATATTTATAATCATCCCACTTAAAAAATAATAATATTCGATAGTTTGATGGAACAATAATTATTTTGTGCTTTACTATGGAATGTGTCAGTTTTTTGGCCCACGAACATCTTTTTAGAAAAAAAGAATTTCCGTTGCCGGGACTTGAACCCGGGTCTCTCGGGTGAGAGCCGAGTATCCTAACCAACTAGACTACAACGGAGGAGGAATCTTAAATGAAATTTAATTTACAAAAGTTTGTTTTATGATTTATCTTCTAAGCTCATAAATTACAACTTTATTTACAGAAAAACAAAAATAATTAAAATAAAATGGTATAACTCACTTGACATAAGAAAACAATAAAAGAAGCCAAAAGGTGATATCGCCTAAAACCACCACACTCTCAGCCGGCTAAGTCTAAAAATCTAAAATTAAGGAAAGGCGAGAGGTGGATCACGAATAGTAGTCATTAGATTTACCCCCACCTACTAGTCGCCACAAGCCGCTATAAAAACAAAGTTAGCATGTGAACCCTTATTTTCCTTCTTTTAAACAAACCGTTTTGAGCAAAATTTGTTATGATTCTATCCTGTTTCAACATGTTGCCTACCTGTGTTTGCCATGCTTAACAAAAATAGACTTTACTTTAATCTAACAAGAAACATTGATTTCTAATAAAAATAACTTCGCTAACACATTTAATAGTTCACCTTTGATTGAGTTACAAAAGTGTTTCTAATAAACTAACTGATGGTAGCTTTAATATTATCATTGATTGAAATTGAATAGATATTTTCCTGGACTCTTTGCGGGCCCAGAGAAACTCTTATTCAAACCAAAAAAACAACCAACTGGCCATGATAAAGCACCCTTGGACGCCATCTGCCCTGTAGTAGTATGCCAACACAGAGGAGACAGTACAAGAGGAAAGCGTACAGCCAATCACAGTCCGCAGATTGCTGTGCCATGTGATCTCCAAAAATAATCCCGTTGGTTCTCACCAACCCGTATCCTCATAAACCTCCACTAATGGGTGACAGACAAGACAAGACAACAAGTATATCTAGGAAGCAGTGTGTGGTCAATCGGAGCCAGCAGACGTAATTCCCCTTCTGCGACCACTAACTGTCAAGAAAAGAGGGACCAAATGGATATTCTTGATAGCGATGTCTCGCCAAGTCCTTTTCCAACCTTCCGGCTATAAATATCACACCCCTTAAAGGTGAAATCATTCTACTCTCCCCGCTCTCACTCTCACTACACTTCTTCTCTTTCAAGAGCAATACTTACTTTCAAGACGGAGAGTGGTTACAAGAAGAACCCCCCATATCTCCTTCTCGTAACGAGTCTCACGGTGTTGTTAGTTTTTGGATTTGTTAAGGGATTAGAGCTTATGAAGATCGAATTAGTCTTCACCAAGTTAAGCATTGGTTTAACCCCTTGGATTAGACTCGTGTTTATTCATTAGCGTCATCCGTATTTCGGCTAGAACAATTTCAAATTATCTTTTTCTGATTGTTACGAGCTTTATTCCAACACACTCTTTCACCTATGTTTCACCATCGGTGGGCGCCTGAACAACTGAGGTGTTCTGGCCTTTTTGATGTTGCATACGAGAAGGTGGACCAGAACCAAGTAGGCACCAACGCCAAGACATTACGCCTTCCGGTGCCTCTCCAAACTCAAACTAGTCCTTTCAGTTCAAAGACACTTATACCGCGTAGAACAACTAAGTGATTGGTATAGCCGTAACGATGGTTAGTCCGAGGATTTGGCTTCTCTAAGAACAAGATCGACTGCGGGTGATGAACGTGAAATGGGTCCACGAAAAAAACTCACAACTTCTAGCAACCCATGATTAAAAGTTGTTAGTGTACCTTTAGCAACCACTCATCCCGACCTTATTATCATTTTGCTAGAATGAATAGTTATAAAGTCAAATACAAAAGCTTATTAGGCCACTAGGGGCTCCATTATGTTACAATAGCGCCACCTCGTTATCACGTTAAAAGAGAGCTCCCTTCCCTCCTCCAATAACACCCCGGAAATAGTTATCGTTGTACACTATTATTGTTGTGCAAAGCGGTGTCTCATAAGTCTCCAAACCGCAACGTTCGGATTGTTATCGTTGTACACGATATGGTACTGGGTACGAGCCGCCTCAATCGTCTCATTCGCGTTTAAACCCCCCTTGCGGTTCAACACACTTCTAAAGACCTAGCAAATATTACACTCTTTGTTCGGAGAGCGATACACGTTCATGTTATGAAATCTCTATTACGATGGCTGTTAACCATTTGTTGACGGAATTTAGTCACAACCATGTTCCAAACTGTACCCAATCATCATGTAGTGCATCTTACTTGAGTGTGGTAACAGAACTCCCGACCAAGGCGATTTTCTCTTCCATGGTCCAACTTGGGTTTGTCATCTGAAGATTAAAGGGGTGTTTGGGGTTGCGTTTTGAAATTGATTTTTAGATTATTGCATTTTGAAAACACAAATAATCAGTTTTTAATGTTTGGGGTTGAGTTTTGAAATAAATTTGTAATCTACAAAAACGTAATAATCTAAAAGCAGCTCCACTCTGCTTTTCCAAAATGTATAAGATAGTTGACCAAACAAGGGGAGAGGGGCATTATTGATCAAAATTTGGCTAAAATAGCTGACCAAACAAGTGTATTAAATTAAACTAAACATGATCATTTAAATTTAAAGGTATATAAAAGAGGAAATGATTGGCAACTCATCTTCTTGACTGATTTGTCTTGTTGTGGTGGCGGTAGATATCCGAAACTCACCGGACACACGTCTCTACCGCCGTCTCATCCGCCTACAAATTTGCCTTCACCGCATAAACATTATCTCCATTACCACCATCTTTTTATCAAAAATTAGATGAATGTGTTTATATTTGACGTGATTAAATTGAATGAAACTGATTATTCATTTGATAGGCTTTAGATTATGGCATTTTGTTGCATGATCTAAATACAAATTAACTTAGCTAGAATAATTATGCATGCTAAATAAATAAACTTGAAAAGTGGATTAAGAAACAATAACAAAGTAGCTAGGCACACCACACGTAGAATTTGATCTTTCTTGCTTTCAGTATCAAATATGTGAAATAATTAAGATCGACCCAATGTGGATTTCAATATCAAATACAAATCAAATAAAAATAAATATTTGATTTTTGTTTTTATTCTTGTTTTTTATTTCTAAGACACGTTCCTTGTAAATTTTATTTTTCATACATTGGAAATAATGAAAAAAAAAGTATAATCGATTGATCGAAAAAAATATTAAAAAAGGAGTATAATGGTTACTTTAATATGAAAGATAATGGGATAGTTAAGAAAATAAGAACTACATAAAAAATATATATTGATTGAGGAAAACGAAAAAAAGAATAAAGAGAAATGATATTGTTAAAAAGGTTTGATAAATATTATAAACCCCACCTATTTTATAATTATTATTTTTAATTATACGCATTTGACTAAGAACTCAGATCACATGAATCTTGAATGGTCCTATATGTTTGGTAGAAAAGTATGTATTTAGTTGTTTTTATTAATTACACAGATAGTCCTTGTTTTTTCAAATAAACGAATAGTCATTACTAGACGCAACTAGTGCTATTAAAATTCTTCTATAATTTCAAGGTAAATTGGGCTTTCCACTTCAAAATATTACATACCTACATACATAATCATCAACCAAACCCTCTTTTTTCTGATGTATCTCTATCGCTCGGAATCAACTCATTTGTAAACAAGCCGGCTAAACTTGGTTTGGAAACATGCTTGTTCGATTTGATTTGTAAACAATTCGAGTTTGAGCAAACCAACTAGCTCGCTCAATTTGACTCATTCCCTATCACCACCGTCCCCCTCCACATCTTTTCACCATTCATTCCCGCTAAACCTAACTTTGAAGGAACTTCAGTCTTCAGGCATATATTTCACTAATTTTGAATGACAAAGATACCTCTAACTATTTAAAAGACCAAGCTAAAAATAGTTATCGGAAAGTGTACAAACCTTTTAGTTAGATTGTTATCTAAACAAGTTAATTTAATTCAAAGAGTTTAATTTTTTAAACCATAGCAATGGAATTAAAGATGAAAAAAAATGTTACATCAAGCCTTCCAGCAAAAGAAGCTTGATCATTGCAAAGCAAACCGGCTTATAATATAATACTACCAATATCGAAACAACACCACCTATCCAATCTATGAAATGTTACTTTGACCGGTTTTTCATCTATAAAACGCTACTTCTTTTGTATCCTCCACTATCATGTTAATTTTGAAATATTCATTACTTTCACGTATTCGTAACACATCTATCACCGATAGAAATCTCGTTGGGATCGCAACTTTGCAACTTTACAACGCACAGATTTGCCACCATACCGATCTTGCTAGCAAATATCCAACCAACCCATTATCGGCATCCTCCTTTGCGATACCACAGTTCGAACAAGTGATGCTTGTAAAATTAATACCTCCTTTAAAATAACATGATTGTTGTTCAAATAATACTATAATAGGCTATTCTTTAAATTTTGTCCAATGCAAAATTAAAACCACGTTTTACATTGTTTATTGTTTTTGTTGAGTTGTCAACTTGTCCACCTTCAAATTCCATAGTAGTTGGCCTTTCACAAGCTTCCATCACTTCAAGATAACAACATGACATGGTAATGCGTAGATTAGCTTCAATAATAGTAATTGTGACATGGTAATGCGTAGATTAGCTTCAATAATAGTAATTGTATCAATTATTCAACGGTTCACATGTCTATTAAATATCAAATGTTGATAACTGGGTGTTGATGTGACATTGGCTAAAGTCTTAATCCTGCTTATTTGATCCTGTTGTGGCTCAAGTTGAATGGCTCATTTTTTTTAAAACATTAATAAATAAATAAAAACATAAATATTTTACATAAAATTATAAACGTTACATTAAATTAAAAAAATACATTACACTAAAAACCATTACAATAAAAAAAATACTTACGCAAGGTTAAGGTTGAGCGTAGCATTTGCCACGCCGAAACGTGATGAAAGTAATGCCCAACCTCTGAAAGGTACTCGACATGAGTAAAAGCTAGGAGCACGTCGTTTGTTTCGCCGAGGAGATCCCCTTTTTTATACATTTTTTCAAAGTTTTTACACTTCTTTTTTAGATCCCCGTACTTGTGGGAGATTGAATCACAAGTACGTTGGGTTCCCCCGACGAGGTTACCAAACTCGACTAGCACTTTACTCCACTGTGGTCCGCGACTTCGCAAGCCATGGCTCATCGACGCGTCATTGCCGTGCACTTGATTGTACGCGATTATTACGCGATTTCCTCCTCTTCGGTCCATTACACCATGATTTTTAAAGAGGATTGAATTCTTGTAGAAGGAAAAGAAGATGAGAAGAAGATGAAGAAGAAGAAGAAGATAAATATATATTGGGTGAAAGTAATTAATGAAAAATGGTAAAAATTTATTATTAATATTTTTAAATCAACGGTCAATTCACTGTTTCCAGCCGTTAGCAGACGCGATCGCCATCGCGTGTGCTCGCTCGCGTGAATGGTAGCACGTGTCAGTTGTGGTGCTCGCGAGCCACGTGGCTTGGTGGGTGGCTCGCGGCAGCTCGCTCGCGGGCCACAACGGATAGTCTAAGAGGATACGGAGTGAAGTCGGTTTTATAAGCTAAATCAAACACTTTTTTTAAAAAAAATAACTTATTGACTTATTGGTTTTTCTTATCACAAAAGCTAATCAAAACACTTTTTTAACTCCTTTTCAAAAAGTTATAAGTCAATAAGCCCTTTTGAAGATAAATAAGCAATCCCAAACACCCTCTAAAGAGTTTTGGATGATGTAATTTCCATTTTGTACCAAGTTTAGGTTTATTAAAAAAAAATCAATTATTCTACAATGTGTAAAAAAAAAATAATACAAATATGTCACATATGCTAATCAAGAGACTGCTAATCTTTATATCATTTAAAAAAAAAATAGCAGTCCCTTTCACGTTTAGTCCTAGTATTGTGGACGACAGTAGGCTAGAATTAGTCCATTAAAATGGCTGTCGACTCCTCTTGTTTGTAATAATTATTTTTCTAGTACTATTTATAATAATTGAATTACATTAAGAAGCTAGAATACAAATGCAACTTGGGTAGTATATCTTGTCATCTCTTGCATTATCGTACTTCCAATCAATCATTCTCTCCTTCAATTTGTTTGATATATCATTTTATTTTCACAAGTTGAAATTCGATTTTGCCTTTTAACCAACACTTTCCAGGAACTTTCGTCAATCTGCTATATATAAGAAAACAAAAAAACATCAAAAGTAAAGACAGTTACGAATTAAAAAAAAAATCGCAGTTATGGGGTTTTGGTCGTTGTTTACAGTCGCAACAATGCCAATACTCGAGGTGTTGTTAGTCAGTGCAATAGGAGCCCTCATGGCTACCCAATATTTCAATCTCCTCTCTAGCGATACCCGCAAATCGCTTAACAAGGTAATAACGTGTTTGTTTTGTTACATTTGATAATATTGACTCGTTATGATCTGAAACGATAATAGAAGTTAAGTCGTTATTTTAATGGTATACCATGTTAATAACACGAGTCACTTTTTCATATAAAATAAATTATCGAAGAGATAATAAAAGTTTTTAAGTTGTTATTTTAATGGTTATAACATGTTAAAAACATGAGTTAATTTTTTAGATAAAATAAATTATTATGCTCAATTGGTAAAATATTTAGTTAATTAGATCAACTAAGGCCGTCCGTTGTGGAGGCGCGAGCGACTGGACGCGAGCCATCAACTTGACTCTCAAATAACCCGATCACTTGACCCCGTTGTGGCTAGAGGTGAGCATCGGCGCGACCAAAGGACGCTTTCTCTCGTTAACCCACGCGACCACCATCGCTTGTGCTCGCTCGCTCCGGGTTCGCGCCAGGCTGTTGTGACTAGGGGTGACCACCGGTGCTAAAACTCCGTTCGCTCGCGCCTCCACAACGGATATTCTAACAAAAATATGAAAATTTGTAAATGTTTGTAAGTTTTAAGACAAAAGATCTAATACAAATCTTTCGAGAAAGAAAAAGAGATCTAATAAAAGGACAACTTTCTCCCAGATTGTATTTGTGGCATTTACTCCCTCTCTTATTTTCGCTAGTCTGGCAAAGACCGTCACCCTTGAAGACATTATCTCATGGTAAGAGCTTACTTTTAATATACAATAATAATATACAAATTTGCATGCATGTCACTAGTACTACTACATATTCCACCATTGCAACGGTTAATTGGTTAAACCTAAAGCTAGAGCTGTAAACGAGTCGAGCTGATTCCAGGCTCGTTTAACATTAAGAAAGCTTAGGCTCGAGCTAGGCTCACTTAGAGTATTGTCTCTAAAAATGTTTTGAAACCGGGTACCGGACCGTAGACCGTTCCGAGTTGATGGGTTGGACCGCCTGGACGTCGGACCGGGTTTTTAAGAGTTGGACCGTTTTTTTTTTCATGGGTTTTTATAGGGTTTCTTGGCTGGCTCGTTGAACCGGTGACCCGATGGTGGCTCCAGTTCGAAGTCCAGTCCGGTTCAAAAAACATTGCTAAAACTCAAAACCAACTTGTGAGTAGTTTTTCTGGGCTCGGGCTTGACTCGTTTGTTATTTATATATTTTATAGTTATTTAAACATATATTTATAATTATAACTTTTAAATATAATAATAATTAATATTATATAATATATGTATAATATTTAATAAAAATTGTACAATTAAATAGCTCGTTTGGGCTCACGAACCGGTTCAACCCGACATATCAAGCTCAGGCTCAGGTTCGTTTATTAAACGAGCCTCAATAAAGTCCAAGCTCATATTAGCTCGATTCGAGTCTAGTTTTTAGCAAGATGGTCTCAAATAGGTCAAGAGCAGCTCGGCTCGTTCACACCCCTGGTCAAACCCTTCGCAAAAAAATATTTTACAATAGTTTCAATCGAGACAGAAAAACCTCTTTACTAATCCAAGACCTACTAATCCAATGACACTTATGACGGACTTGGATGAGATTTGACAATGTTAAGTAATCTAATAGTATATTTTTTTTTCATGTCAACACAGTGAATGACAAAACTCCATAATGTTGATAACATGGTTAATCTTGTAGGTGGTTTATGCCAATAAATATTGGAATGACATTTCTTTGTGGAGGTATTTTGGGATGGATAGCAACAAAAATATTAAGACCAAAGCCACATATTGAGGGCCTACTCATAGCTATGTGCTCCACAGGTACTACCTATACTTATCATTTTGTTTGTATATGTATGTATCTCTTCAAAAGTCCAATGAAACTATTATCCATGCATGATATATAGGAAATCTAGGAAACATTCTTTTGATAATAGTCCCTGCAATATGCACCCAAGGTGGTAGCCCTTTTGGAGAACATAGTGTCTGCAAGTCCAAGGGACTCTCTTATGCATCCTTCTCAATGGCTGTAAGCTATAACTGGTTTATTTATTATTCTATAAGTTTATAACTTATTTATTTTCACTTACATTGGAAGCTAATTTATGATTATGAACAGTTGGGCAGTTTGTACATTTGGACATACACTTTCCAGTTATTGAAAAGCTCGAGTTTAAGGTACATTGCGTTGAAAGAAACCGAGGACTCACCACAAGAACCTAACAAGGACGCCAATGCCGATGAAAAAACTCAACTTCTGAATGGAGAAAGCCAAGAATATATCGACGTTGTTGTCCCATTATCATACTCAACTAGTGACGACGCACAAATCCAACCTGTAAAAACTTTACACCAAGGATTGTTAAGCAAGGATGAGAAAGAAGATAGATCTTTCTCAAGTAAACTAAAAGATATACTACACAGTGTGTTGGAAGAGCTGTTGGCTCCACCAACCCTTGGATCGGTAAGTTTTATAAAGCACTTGCGAGTCTTACACAAACTTGAAACGTATGATAATAATCATTCGATCCTATGATTCGTGATCAGATTGTAGGATTAATTTTTGGGGCAACACCATGGCTGAAAAACCTTGTGATTGGAGATGTTGCTCCATTCCGAGTTATACAAGATTCCGTTACATTACTCGGGTACATATATGTTTGTTTAGATTCAAGAATGTTTTAAGTCTTTAACTAAATCTACATTGTTATCCAGGGATGGAACCATACCATGCATTACCCTTATACTAGGAGGCAACCTTATACAAGGTAAATTATGATAAAGATGTAGCCATTGTAATTTATGTCTTGTTGGCAATCTTGTGTATTAATCGAGTTATGTACAGGTTTGCGGAAGGCAAGCATTAAGCCGGTTATCATAATCACAATGATTTGTGTTCGCTACGTGATTCTTCCCATCGTTGGAATCATGGTGGTTAAAGCAGCTACAAGTCTAGGAATACTTCCAGCAGATCCATTATTCAGTTTTGTGCTATTGATTCAGTATACCGTCCCCCCAGCCATGAATATCAGTAAGCAATTCTTCTAGTCGGTTTAAAAAACAGTGTGAAATCTAAACGGTTGGTAACATAATATATATTGATCGATGATCAGGTACGATGGCACAACTATTCAATGTGGGACAAGAGGAGTGTTCAGTGCTTACGATGTGGAGTTACTTGGCTGCAGCGTTTGCGTTAACTGGATGGTCAACGGTGTTCATGTGGATTTTGACATGATCCATCTACAAATGATGCTAATATGTGATATTCAGGTAGAAGTAGAAAATCCTGGAGTTTACAAATGGACTGACCACATTAGGTCATACAAGCATGCATATAATCCTCCCTATGATTCATGTATAATTACAGATGCGAGAAACAAGCATCGGTCATATATATGTATTAGTAGTCTACTTTATTCAATTCAATTGATATCATTTTATCGTTAGAAATGGAACATTCAATATTCCTCGGATCACCAATTTAATTTATATACACAAATATATAAATTAAAAAACTACAAGAACATGAACAATCTGGAAAGGTCGTGTATAAATAAAAACAAGCCAGTCCTTAAAATTCATCTAAAATAACATCAGTTGAAACTTACATTTTAAATGAGAGTGAGCTGAAGTTTAGGTCGGTTGGGCTGGGGTTCAACGACCTCCATATGAATCTTTACAGTCTGCAGAACACCATAAGAAATTGACCCGTCAACCTTTTTGATCACCTGTTGCTGCTCATCCACCACCCATTCTCCCCCTCCTTTTGCACCTCTCATTGTCAGATGCACCGGGCCTTCAATACCATACCTACAATATGGGAGTGACATTATAAGTTTGTGTTCTTTTTAAAAATTCAGCTCAACTGACCACGAAAGTCGAAAAAGTGCGTCAACATATCATGTAGCATAAGTATTTCAACAACCAGCCATAAAATGACAAGAGGAATATGGTATGTCCTAAAAGTCAAAGTCATACTTTGGCACGAAAACAATGAATCCGTTCGCTCTTATTTTCACAATTCTGGCTTCAGTGTCAGTAGGCCTGCATAAGCATAAAGAGAAAAAGATGATAACCATGATTAAAAAAACAAGGGATGGGGGGGCATTAGGATTTTAACTTGAATACCTTTTTCTGAAAAATATAATAGTATGGAGCTCTATGGAGGAGCGACTTGCCATCTGAGCATTCCTATGCCGATAATTTAAATCTGGAGAAAATACCAAATGATCACTAAATAATTGAAATATAATTACGAAAAAATGGTTGGTTTCTACAAAGAATATAATGAAATCATGATGCATAATTTACATATGAATATCAAACAGTGAAAGTCAGGCCAGAAATTCATTTTTAAACGTTGTCTTACTGTCAGCAATGCTAGTAAGCTGTGGTCTGTCCTGGAATATGGGTGGCAGCTTGTATATATCTAAAGATGCAGCAAGCAACCTGTGCACTATCACATCTGCAACCATTTAAGGTGGTTAGATGTCACACAGGACAAAAAGAACGACACCATCCACCCGTGTGTTGGGGTTTCGTGGCAAATTTTCGTTACCTGCGTATCTTCTAATTGGGGAGGTGAAATGTGTATAAAGAGGTGCAGCAAGCCCATAATGGTGAAACTCTGGAGGGCTAAGATCACCACTACAGAAGTAAACAGCCTGAAATAAAGATTTGCAAATGAAAAGAAATTCCCAGATTAAAAAAAAAAAGATAAAGCGATTAAGTATACCAACCTGTGTCATACATCTGGTTGCTAAAATACGGATCAACTTATTGAAGTACGGATCATCACCCTAAAACATTTTATACACGGGAAATAATTACTAAAACCGTAAGCTCTTGTAATATGATTTGGTAACTGATTTTCAACTTGATACTCTTGCTGTTAAATTTTGGAGGACATAACTAACCACGGCACGGTCAAGTGAGTCAGCAAGTGCTTTAGATGATGACACGTCTAAATCGAGACCAACAGCAGCAGCAGTACGTAACAGAGGTTCAAGCATTTCTTTGGTTGGACTTGGATGCCGCCTGTAAATAGAAATAAAAGACAAAATCCATCAAAAATAAATGCATTTGTAACGCCACGTGTCATCTGAAATGAATCAGCCACTAACCTCAACAATGAACACTGAGGGAACTTCTTAAGGATTTGTTCAGCAACTGAAACATTAGCAGCAAGCATAAACTCTTCAACCATTTGGTTTGCTTCTCGGATTTGATACATGCCTGCAAAAAACAATACATCAAAATCAAATACGGGATAAAAACAACTTTTTTGACTTGATTTAAATATAATTATTTATTACAAAATTACAATGCAAGAAAAAATTACCAATATCAAGAGGATCATGAGTCTCAGTGTCAACTTGGAATTTGACTTCTGCTGAAGCAAGAGTTATGGCCCCTCTTTCTATACGCCTTTGCCTCATTATCTACATACCAGATGCATCAACAGTAGTTTGTTAAAAATGTATTCTCATTATTAGCTCATTGACTTGCAGTGATAATTGTATCATATACTCTTAAAGAGTTTGCAACGCTATTTTACACAAGCCCCTGACCAGGTGACATAAGCTCATAGTTTACGATGAAAACTGAAAAGACAACATCAATTGCATACCTTTGCTAAAGCATTCATGTTTCGTAAATCCGCAGTTACTGGATCCATCAGCCGACTGAAAGTTGGAAGAAATTAAATCTTTGGTTGAAGAAAAATACATTAAAAATAACAAACTAAGTAATAGACCAAATAAAGTATTAAAACATTATCATGTGTGAAATCACGGCAAAAAAAATAATCAGTTTGTCCAGCACCTGTCATCCATCCTTGCTTGAGCTTCAACATAAGACAAAGCGGCACATGACTTGATCACACTCTTTGTATATCTGGTAGATATCACATGTGCTTCGGGAGTCATTTCCTGAAAATATAGAAGAAAAAAATGATTAACTTGGCCTATACCAGTGGATATGTTGCATGCACATATATACGCGAATTTCATCAAGAATGTATGCGACATTGCTATAGAAAAAGGGCACAAAAAACATACCCAAATAACAGAAAAGGCAAGCCTCTCCACATCAGCCCGAAGAGAACATATATCTGCCGATTATATTTAGTAAACAAGTCAAGAAACTGATGATTCAATATTATCTTGCAAATTCACAGTGCGTCCATTCAATTTAAACATCCACAGCAAATCAGCAATACCTTCTGTTAGAGGTTTGGGAAGCATGTCAATACGGCGTTCAACAAGATAGGTAGAAGTTCCTCTTTGTGTAGCTTCACTATCAAGGGGGGTCCCAGGGTGAACAAAATTTGTGACATCAGCAATATCTTATCAACTATAGTAAAGGACACAAACACAAACACAAACACAAACTCACTAAATTGTCATTGTCTGAAAATTCCATAAATAAAACATGTTTCGAGGATACGAACTCCAACTTCAAAGTTCCCATTGGGAAGTGAAGTACAGTGCAATGCATCATCAATATCCTTGCACCCTGTACTAACCAGAAAGCTTATTTCATATGCAGCACTATATAACCATAGCTTACTTTACATGAAAAGAAATTATCATTATTTGTCTTTTACCTGGTGGGTCGACACTAAATATGCGTAAATGACGCAAGTCCTGTCTAATAGGATTTGACAAATCTTCTGAGGACACTGACCAAGGTAAGGGCGGCAGGCATGCCAGAACTTGTGAAGAAAATGGTCTTGCATCTATATCATTTTCTATTAGCACAACCTGCACCATTTGGTCAGTTATATTAGAATTACACAATAAATAAATGTATATTGAAAAAGCATAAACATCATAAATGTAACATACCTCTGTTTCAGTTTCCCGGTCTCCGATATCTCCTATTGTGCGAACATAATGACCAGAAGGGTACCTAGATTGGCAATCCCAAGTATCAACAGCAACAATAATTCTTTTGTCAAGAAGGTTCCCGAGCTGGCGCGTTTGAATTCGTATTTTAGGAAATCTTCTATCCTTAGAGACAAATAGAGCATGAGCAATACCAGCATTTCCAGCTGGCATAGGCATTGGCTCCAAAGATCCACAATAACTGTAAAACATGATGTCAAGTAAACTCCGAATCAATTAATTAAAGAAAATAAGACTTGCAACTTGTTGCAGTAGTGACTATGACAAGAATTATATTTAATATAACTTACGCATGCCAGTTCCTCTTGATAATGCCAACAACACGCCCAGCAGGACGAGAAGGAGAATTATTCACATTCTCAGCAGATCCTTGTGCAGGATTGGCAATTCTGGGAGCAACGTCAGCGCTGCTCGGTGCTAGGTGCACTCCATCATCTTCTTCATCATCTGAAACACAATTTTAACTTTGAAAAATTAAAAAGCAAACAACGACGTTCTTTAATAGTTTATAGCGCGTTGAAGTACTGAACTATATTCTGCTGTTAAATACCTTCCTCAGCAATGTGAAGAGATGCTTCGTTTTGCCATTGATCTTGAGGCAAAAGTTCAACAGCAACTACATCTCCGTCAAAAGCTCTATTCATATTTCCACGACCAGATATTATTATTTCATCACCAATACTCTCACTTCCGACATATGCTTCAAAAGGATTATAACGGTTAACACGAAGTTTGCCTTGATGGTATATTCCACAACGTATTCCAGATGTAATCTCCGACATGGGCTTATGCTGGACCGAAAAAAAAAATATTGCAAAAATGTGACTAAAGTAAATATAATACAACCATCAATGAAATTCTTGTAACTTTGAGCATTAATACCTCAGTATATATAGCTTTCTTCTTTGATGGCCTCAAATCTTCAATTTCCATATCTTCAGATGAGTTAGGTTGAACAAGCAGATCAAGAAGGGCTGGTTGACCAAGTGATTTCACATATGACTCCACTGAAACAAAATAAAAAGTAATCTGTAAAGAACATTAAAAATGTAATCAAACTTAGCATATATGTACTTGGTTGAGTTAATAAGTTGTACCTGTATCTGCGGATATTCCCTCTTCAATGGCCTTTCTCTTATTTTCCCTGTCATTTGTGACCATTAAGATTTTTGTGGCACCACCAAGATGGTTCTGGTACCACTGGGCTGCAACTCTAATAGCTGAAAAATAACCAAAGAGTTAATTCTAAAGGAAAAAAACTTAGGTTTCTGAACTTGATCTTTGAATCTAACTTAACAAGATTTGATAATAACAATTCGTAATTTCGTTTTAGTCATTCATTGCCATCAGAGAGTAGACTCTTGTATGCTTGACACTAAATAACCATTCTACACCATTCAAATACACTTATATTACAAATATAGGTAGATATTTAACCTCTGTCATTGCGATCATTTGGACTCTCGCCTGCCATAGCCTTCACATATGTGTCCCTTCACATACAATGTAAGAACATTAACATAAAAAGGATGGCAATTTAAACATACCAAGACCAAGTTACCAGGCTTAATACAATGGAAGGCAATACTAGAGAAATTTTAACTAATATGTCGAATAGTTACACTAAAGTAATGTTCTGCATAGGGCTAAAACACATAACGTGTTCGCACAACTCAAAAAAGTTGTAAGGCAAGGGATGATCCTTAGTTTCACTTGAACCAAAACTCCAAAAGTACGTTAGGAATTACACAGCATGTTCATATTATATATATAGATTGTTCAAACAGTATAAAGCTTAATATGAACCGAAAGTGAAACATTGATATGTTCAATGCAATATGTGAAATTGACTAACATGTAACTTGGGATAATATACTGAGCAATATTGTGAAAATTTAACAGCTTACTTGTGGTGTTCATTAGAGAAAACAAAGAATCTTCTTAAAGTATTGCTACATAAGGCCCTGAGTCGGTTGTAAACTGCAAGATTCTTGTTCTTGACCTCCTCCAACACCACAGAAAGCACCACCACATCATCAATTGCTGAATTCTCAAGTAAATCGATCTAAAATGGAAGGTAAACCTTTATCAGCATGTAAAGACTACATACTTAAGTTAAATATTATACAATTACTTATAGCAATTGCGATCCGGTAAAACGCGACGATTTAAAATTGCTAGCCGTTAAGAAAAATAGAGATGGACCGAACGAGTCCGCAACAACATTTGACCCGATATCCAGGCAAAACCCATGCCCCCATGCCTGTCGTCCACCATAATGCATCAGTTCACAATTTCAAGTTTCCTAATTTCTCTTTTTTGTCATGCAACTTACTTTATTTCTGTGTTATTTTATTTTATTTTATTTTGGATTGGTTATTTTCCCACTTCCCTAAATGTTTGCAACCCAGGGTTGTCTTTTAGTTTCCTTTGCGTACTTAAATTGAATGAATGAAAAACAGTTACTGAGTGTTTATGATAAAAATGAGTTTCTGTGTTTTCTCTCCTTGTGAGGGTGACCAGGCCATCCTATGCTAATTCAATTCTTGGCCAAACTGAGTGGTGATCTTAGGAACCAAAAAACAATCCAAGTGGTGTAACTGTATCTTAGGTTGAGTTTGGAATCGCCCTACGTGAAGCTTGAGTGGTGAATCTGTATCTCGAGTTGACCCGTAGCCTATCCTTTTCTTTTAAGTTAAAAATTTTCTATCCGTTGAGTACTTAAATTCCTATCAGGCTATCACTTACATTTAACATTTAACATTTTGTAAATGCTAACATAAACACGAATCATTATCGTAAGACTGTAAATGTAAAGAAGAGTTACACAACTCAGTGGCTGCAAATGAAATTATCTTACTCTTGATTAGAGAGGTAATTTCCATTGCAAACGTAAAAACACATTAAGGCTTCCATGATTCAACGTAAGTTATATCGTTCAATTTCAAACTAATACGTATTCTTTCACCAATTAAAACAACAATCACAGCTACTTAAACATTATATAGAAATATTTGAATTCACTATAACTTTCAGGATTACTTCAACACACCAAGACAGATAACATAAAAAATAATATCATAAATTTAGAAATAGAGTGGTTAGCTACAACAACAGCTATCAACAACCAAATCATAAATTATTAACCAAAAAAATAATGAATTAAACCTGATTGAGAACAACATTGGTATCAAGAACAAGGATAGTTGATTCAGGGGAAGTAAACCGAGCGCCTGTGGTATCACAAACTTTGCAAAACAAAGCTCCACAATATATATCATCTCTAAGATAATGCTCTCTAACCACCTGTGTTCATCAAGATAATCAATCTTTCACATAGATTAACTAAAAGGGTATTCAAAAAATAGGGTTTTATAAAAGATTGGAAAAGAAAGGAACTTACTTTAACAACTTTGCCCTGTTTTGTTTTACGGACGAAAGATTTGCTTTGTAACATGGTTTTTGTGGTTAGGTTGATAATACGATATCAGAGATGGAGAAGAATCGAGGGTTTGAGCTCTAATCGTGCTTCAATGGCGGCGGTTTATGGGGTTTTTTAATTTTTCTTTGCCTAATTGAAGGTGTATTGAAATACTCTGTTTCTTTGTTATTTTTGCTGGATGAGAAAAACCCTGGTATAATACTTTAGGTACAATGTAGGGTTAAGGATAATTAATAGATGCCAAATAGTGGTTGTTGGCGAAGCTGTGATGGTGGTGTTTAACGTCCGTTTAGACGACAAACTAATGTAGTGGCTTAAGTGCAATGAAGAAAAACCACAGTGGTTTAAAGTGCAATGAAAAAAAAAACACAGTGGCTCAAATTGCTACATGTTTCAAATACGGGTGCAAAGTGTCTCCACCTCTAAACCACAGGGACGCAAATTGCAATGGAAAAAAACATAGTGGCTCAAAGTGCGACAAGTTTTCCGTGATGTTATATTGGTTTAAACATAGGTCGTGCCCGCGCTGTGTGCCGGGCATCATTGGTTGTGTGGAGTTGGTGTGATAATAAGCGTATTTAACTTCGTGTGGTGTTATGGAAATTCGATCGGTATTATTTTCGTTAGTTACGCGTGAGAAATTGAACCAAACAATTTGTAAATGAAACTTTGAAAACCATTATGTAAACACACTCGAAGAGCAAAGCAAAAAAATATTAAAGAAAAAGTTAAAATTAAAGGGAAAAACAAAATAAAAAAATGGAGACAATCAATAAGAGATAAATTTTAAAAAGTGTGATTTTTAGTTAAATAAGAGGGTAAAAGATGGTAGCGGGGATGTGAATGCTCTAAGCTTGTATTGAACTAGAGAAAATTAATTTTCTTTTAATTGTGGGTTGGGTTAAATTAGGAGTGGAGTCCTCAAGTCATGATTTTTATGGTTTTGGTCATCCGAAGACGGATTCGGATTGTTTTCAAAGGTGTTCCTTGTTTTAGTGTCGTGAATCTAATAAGTTAATTTCAAGGACATTCTAGTCATATTAGATGTTCTATAATATAACAAAACCCGTAAGGTCTTATGAACAGTAGACAGAAGGGCGTTTTCGGTATTCTCCCAAGTTTTGAAGGGTATTTTAGGAATACGTTTTCTTCATCAGATCTTTCTCTCTCAACCTTCAGGAAGCTTCAGTGTCTCCCTGCAAAACTCAAGCCCACCGCTTTCCACAACCACCACCGCATCCACGACCACCATATTCTGTGGTGGTGATTAAACGGCCGGCAACGACCGGTTTTCCCCGTCAATCGATACCTCACGTTATCACCAACAACGATTGTATCTTCCCTTTTTACACAAGCATCGATCGTGGATTCACTAGCTTTTAAAAAGCTATACAGTAACTTATCTCCAACCATCAACCTACAATCACCATCTCTGATCTGGTCTTATGTCATAAAGACCATAAACGGCCGATTCGTTCGGAGATTTGTGGTTATTAACATTTGTTGGCGGTGAAACGACATAACCGGATCGCCTTTCGATGACGTAGACTGAAAGTCACCTCCGACGACTCTCTCATCAATAGGATTCACGATGTCGTCGTTGGCGCTATCATGTTTTGATCTCAGTTAGCTCAAACACTGATTGTTACAATTCAAGTTCTTTCCATTATTTCATCCACATGTAATACTTTGATTAAAGCTATTCAGCCTTTTCCAATAATAACTTCGTTTACACGATGTCGTCGAACATCGATCCAATAGATCATTCAGACGAAAACGACTATAAAAAAAAAACTTAGGGCTTTTACAAATCAGGTTGAAACGAGTAAGAAACATGTACCAATCATATCAGGTGGTGTCGGGTTGTCGAGGTGAGTTTAATCCCGATTGGAATGTGGTGCCTATTTAATGAAGAATGGAATTCGAATTTTTGTTCCAGTAGGGTTGCTTAGCTTAGGAAACAGGTATAACAAACAAAATCCGTGACATGAACACATGGTTAGATGTTATGTATATGAAGCCTTTGAGGCATATTTTGTTACTGAATTGCGTGGACCAACAATCTTATCTTGGATGGAAATTGTAGGTAAGTTGTATTAAGGTTAACAGTTTATAGTACCTGCTTTCTATGATATACTCAAACACATATCAGTTGCTGGTAAATCAAAGGTCAAATTTTTTCACTCGGAGTTGATTTGGTAGACACGGTACTACAAATTAATAAAAGAATTTATTGTTTGTTTTCCCGTTTTCCTATGAATATTGTTCGTAGGTTGAGCAGTTGATCTTATCGAGACGGTCTTATAAAATGATGACAGTGGTGATGAAGAACCCGACAACGACGACGGAGAGAAATTAAGAGGCGACGGTGGGTGCTTGGTTCTCAGGAAATGTCGAAGACGAGTTGGTGTATGGAACAGGTGCCCAAGATGATGGGTACGAGAAGCGGCGATGGGGCAGTGCTCATTTGAGTAGGATTATCGCTGATTATGGTTCAAGAGATTCCACTCTCTAAAATCCACAGCCACTACCGCCTTCATTGTTCCTCTGCTTTTGGTCGACGAATCCTTGACCCATGTCGTATAAAAGGTATGTATTTTTTAACCCTCATCGTTAATTGTTGCCACATATAGGTTTTCACTGTCTTTTTTTTCACTGTGTTTAGTAATAACTTTATTCAGGATATTTGGGTTTCTGTAAATTAGGACATCTCATATAGACACTTGGTCGTTAATAGTCATGCCTGATATTATGTGTTTTGAGTTTCTTGATAACAATACTCATGTGATTTGTTTGGTACTAATTTGATTGTTAATTGGCATATGATAAAAATATATAACTAAGGACTAAGGATACTGAAACCATTATGTTATTCGTATTCATATATAGCAGCCCCTAAACAAACCTTCATTCCCCACTGGCTACCAATCCAACAGACCTTATTGCTCTTAGATAATAATGTTTGCCAGTATGTCTATTAACGGGGCGACTCCGCAGCGAAGCGCGGGGGCAAAATACTACTCCCTCCGTCTCATTAGAAGTGTCCATATTCCCTTTTTTATTTGTCCCATTTCATGTGTCCACTTTCAAAAATTTTAAGCCAATTTCCAAAGTTACCCTTAAAAACACAACTAAAATAAACAAAGAATATGATGGGCCCACATATGACAAGGGTATTATTGTCATATGGCAAGCAAAAAAAGCAATAATTTAATATGCCTAAAACTTTGTGTTTTTCAAACCAAGACACTTGTAATGGGACGGAGGGAGTAGTTAACAATAAAAAGGGTTGTACATGCCCTGTATGGTAAATGAAGGTTAAAATTTGGACAACCTATAGACTTTTTTTAGCAAGTTGAACATGCCCTTAAATGAGGTTTTGGAAATGGAACAACCATCTCTTAAAATTGATGAAAGTCAAAATAATCAATTTAATATAGAGGGGAAATGTTTAGCAATAGGGGGTGCATTTAGCTAACCCTATTATATAAACAACCCACTATGAACAAACAAGAGCATAACTATTAAATATCAGTAAAAGAAGATGAACTCTTAACTCACTTGTAGAAAACAAATCAGATTTGAAGGAACACATTTGTATTGTGTATGAGTTCTTGTTGTCAACCAAAAGTTGACCTTAATAACGAAGTTAGAACAACTAGACTCGGTCTTGATTCTAAAACAACCTATTTTGATTATGGGGTTCTAGGGAGAAAAAGAATATCATGGTGAAGCCATTGACGAGGAAAGAGTTGTGCTTTAGGTTTTTAATTTTACTTTTTTAGCAAATACTACAAATGGTTTATCTGGATAAAAATGTACATGTTTACAATGGAATTTAAAAAGGGTAAAATAATCATTTTATATGATGTTAAGAATCAAGATCGAAAACTTGACCACTTAATCCAATAAACTTCACTATAGTTCAATGCATAAGTTACACCACCTCATTCTCATTCAATTAACGGCTTAAGTACAAGTGAACTGAGATTAACAACTAAGAGTTGGTTACTTGTTAATCCCTTATTTACAAAACAGACCCTCAAATATCAACAATGGCATTCTTGTCCTTAAACCTTCGTCAACTAACTCATGCCATTCATGGGTGAACTAACTATTGATGTGGGTGTTCTAACTCTAGGTGCTATGATTGTCTTGTAGCATATCTTGACCCATGTTGATTATGTGACCCTACTAAGGTTCAGTTGGACACATGTATTCCATCCCAGGAATACGCTTCCATTAGAGTCTTCGGTTTAAACATTTTTACCGAACACATAGTTTCAGTTTTAGCCCTTCAAAGCGCAAACCAAAACCTTTGGCGATAGAAACGATAAATTTAGTTCAAGTCTGCCAAAGACCCTAGACTGCCAAGTGCCAACACCGACACTTAGCTGCCTTTTCTATTTAACACGTTAAAACGTACCAAGCCTATAGGAATTGAACCTATCAAAGCTAGGCTATGTTTGAGCTTATGGCAACGCTTATTAGAACCGAATCAAACCAAAACATTTCATCACAAAAATAAAGTCATAAACAAAGTACGACGCTTTTTCATAGTAAAAGAAAACCCCAAGTTAGTCGTTCATAAAGGCGTTAGGTAACTCAAAAACAAATATGATCATATATACACAATTCAATGCACATCTTTTATACATATATACTAATATCTCCATGGTTTGTATGATTTCTGTAACTTGACATTGATCAAAATGTGGTAGTAACTTCAGGTCAACTTGCTATGGTCAAAAATTGAATTACAGATTGAACCATATATTACAACTTTTCTAATCATTTGGTGTTCAATGACAAATCAAACCTGCTGCATTTATAGTTCTGAGTCGATGCATTATCCACGTCTGTCCTGTATGAACTCGCTTCTGAATATTTTCTCTTTGAACGGGCTTTGATCGTCTCTTCTTTTTCATCAACAAATGAAACAAACGTCTGAAGGGGTCCTGATCGGACACTTCTCCCACTCGACTCAGAAAGCATCGGATAATGTTTGTAAAATTGGCGTACTATCAATGCAATGTATATGACAAGAGCAAGGAAACAAACTAATCCACATACTATGAATAGGCCTCGAAAGCTTGTTAATTCAAGTTGGTCTACTTCAAACTTTGTTCCTTGTGAGCTGCACGCGCTTCTCATCAACCATTTGTCATGGATCCTTTGTAGCTCGCCGGTTTCTGATAGTTTTAGAATAGCTGTTGATATATCGGCTGCTAAAGGAGAGTCTCGTGGGAAGGCCTGTGACAAAATAAGATTGGAAAATGTTAAGGTTGACTTTAAAGTCAAATCTCTCCGAGTTAAGATTGACGTAACGTATCAATGAATCTTTATACTTACAAATCCCCAACCATTTTTGGTGAACTCTTGACCAACAATACTGAAATCGCAACGGGTTGAAAGAAAGAGTTCAACATATGCGCGTTCATCAACAACTGCAGCAACACCGCCCTTTTTGGGACCATCTTTCAAAGCTTTTTCAAAGTCTTCAGGCAACGAAAGAGGAATTAACCGAGACTCATGAATGCCATATTCAGCTATAAGATAATTTCGGACAAATGAATTTTCTTGGTACCCAATGGGATCCTTGCTTGCCATTAAACTATCAATTCCTTTAATAGGCGAATAAAGCTTCTGAACGGTCAAGATTGAGGTCAAACTAGCGGTGTAGCTTGAGTTTATTATCAGAACCACAAATAACCATAGAATTAAAACCATACGACCAAGGGTGCTCAACGTGTTCTCTCCTGCATAAACCATGATCAAGTAAGATCATACAACAATGTGTTCTATTACAAAAAAGATGATAATTATAAAAAGAACACTTACTGTGGGAGGAAAACAAAGTTGAAAAGCTAAACCTGCAAAAATAAAGATCCAACCGTGAGAGACGAAATCTTGATATTGTCTCGAGACCAAAAAAAAGGACACTTACCATAGAACTGTAACAAGCTGTTTTTTGGGAGGACCACGAAACTCATCATTGATACGATGTTCTAGAATCCATACAACAGCTCCCACAACTATGAAAAAAATTCCTGAAACACACCACATCAAAGGAGAAAACGGTCTAAGAAAGGCCCACGTACTAGAGTTTGACCTCCTAACTGGTGCCACTACAACCAGCCCAGATTCAATAAACGGTTGTGAAAAGTCTGCTAATCGTGTCCGATTAGTAGTTATAGCAATATCTCCCACTGCAGCATCATAAACCTGCAATAAGTTAGTTAAAGTTCAATAAGATTTAACAAGATAATATACCTAGAATCATGTTGGCTTAACAAACTACGAATCCTTTTAGTTTAAAAGAGACAGAAATGGACACGACAAGTGGATCGCATCAACAGTTCAGGCCGGTTAACCTCAAAACACTTTTTGTCCCAACATTTATTGTATATTCAATAATAATCTGCCTTTTTTTCACCAAAATATATAGGAGGTTTTTACGCGTTCGGGTGATTTTTGACGCGCTTCCAACGCATTTGACATATTTCCTTTTAAGCTATTCTTTAATAAAAACAAAAGTAAAAAAGATAAACATAACCTGAATCAACAATGATCTCAGAAACTAGAACGAAAAGAACTTACTCCGGTGTTTATCAAGCTCACAAGCTTGGTGTTGCTAGGGTTCTTGACACCATCTCCAAACGACTGAAACTTATAAGGGACAGCATACGGAAGTAAGTTTACGGCAGCTGTAAAAACATCAATACAGTATCCTTTAAATGCATCACTGTTCTTTGCTTGTCCCACGAATTCTTGAAAGCTGACTCTCTTCGGAACACCGATTATTAGCTGCTTTCCATTCTCAGGGAAAACCCATCCACGCGGTTTTTGAATCGTTTGACCAGGCCAAATCACAGGGCTTAATGCCTCAGAAGAAATAGATTGCCTAGGTGACGTCACGTTGACCGTTTCTGGAGGAGAAGATGACAAACCCGAAACGTTTGACCAATATCCGATTCTCCTAACACCAGTGCCAATCACATTAAGAACTTCAAATGCAGGGAAAGCCAAGTCTTTACTAGAAGTAAACTCAAAATCCCCGGTTAAGCCTTTCATTTTTACGTTTAAGATGTCTTGACGCAATAAATCTCCTCCATCAAAAATACTTAAAGAATCAAGATTCAACATTTCGCCTTTTAACCCTTTTAACTTAGCATCTTTAGAGAAAGAAATGTTTCCACCATGATTAAAATAAGCATCAAGTGCATGAGCAAGCATCCAAACGGTATCATAAGCATATAAACAATAAGTACTTAATCCGAATGTGGTTAAGTTTCGCCACTCAGACGCAAACTTTCTTGTGCGGTTTGAATCTTGTGTGTATAATTTTAAAGTAATAAAACCTTGCATAACATCAACTGTATTAGTAGGGAGTGGAGAACTAATGTCAATAACCGTAGAAAGCCAATTTGTAGTAAGCCAAACATACCCGTTATCCAACATTTCAAGAGTTTTAGCCACCTCTAGTATATCTAATCCCCAATTAGCATAAGTATGGACAACAAGAACTCTAGACTCCATTAAAGCAACTTGAACCAAAACGTTACTAATATCTGTTTTTGTGGCTAGTGGTTTAATAGGCGCTTTATGGGATATCTTACATCCTCTAAGTGCTAATTCATCTCCTAATGAAATTATTCCATTTCTCCCGTGATCATCGTCTATGTAAATTGCTATAACTTGTCTCCATTCATAGTATCTGACTATGTCTGCTATTGCAGCCATTTGGTAAAGATCGCTGTGAGTTGTACGGACGAAAAATGGATATTGGAGTGAAGATAACGTAGGATCCGTGGCCGTGAAAGATAATAAGGGAACTTTAAGCTCGTTTGCCACATGGGAAATCACATGAGCTAGAACCGAACTTTGAGGGCCGATCAAAGCCACAGCATCGGTCTCCATGACTTGTAAGGCTGTTAATGTCATAAACAAATAAAAACATTACAAGATTTTAATTAAAGATTTCATACTGCTTCGAGCTTGAACTAGTCGACACTGACTTTATAAAGTTAAAACTGTAAAATATTTACCGGCCATCATGCTCAGAAATCCATTGTATTTTGAGTCATGAAGGGTGAGTTTCAGCTTGGTTCCATTAAGAACAGTTGGATCAGAGTTCACATCTTCAATTGCAGCTTCTAAAGCGATTTTCGCTACCTTGCCGATGATGGAATCGAATGTCAAGATAGACGCAATTGATATGACATCTGGTCGTTTAGACAAAGCAGTAGTATTCACTCCTTGAGTATAACATCCACTGAAATTAACCACCATAATCACCAATGCCCAAACCAAAGTCTTAGCCATTTTTTTCTTAAACAAATGCCAATCTCATACACCCTGATATGCCACAAAAAAAAAAAAATAATAAATAAATCCCATTAATAATATTAGCAAACAAGCAGTTACAACAATGAAGTAAAAGTTTTAGCAAGATAGATAAAGCAGCTAACTTGAATCTTGACCAACTAAGAAGACAATTCTCAAAACTCATTGAAGCAAAACATCAAAATAGTCCTAATAAGAAACAACCCATCAAAATAACACATACCCACATCATAAATAATCCTCAAACCACAACAAACATCAAGAATATCCCAGAAATGAGAAAAAGATCACACCTTTATCCTGCATAATCCTATTGTACATACATGTATATGTGTGTAGATACATAAAAAAAAACAGAGAAAGAGAGAGCTTACAGTAAAGATCAGACTAATTAGCAGCCATTAACAGTTGGGCAAAGAAAGAACAATGAGCAAGAGGGTTTGTTCATGAGTGGTAAAGAAATGATTGGTATTTTGGGATAGTGATAATATAGTCACAGGAGTTCTTGAATAGTGTCAGTAAGACAATAAGGTTTGTCTGTTTCACATGTCCTGTGAATGGTGTGGAGAAATTTCTCTCATTTTCTACTGATAATTGTCACTGTAAAGTGGATTAGACATGTGCGATATTGACTCTTGTCCTTGGGGCTTTCTTCTCACATGTTTTATTAACGACATAATGTTAGGTCTTCATATATATGTTTTATATTCTAGTACTATCTTTTTTTTTTCATATTATGAAATGAACTACAAACAATTGGAGTTTTTGATCATCGGTAACCAATTTAATGATTTTATCTGTTCATTTAAAAAACGAGTTGTTAATATAGAAGCGTCGCTCGTGGATCAATTGGAAAACAATAACTCGTAAAGTATTCATAATCAATACAAAGTGTTATTGATTCAAGTAATTTTGTGTTTCTCTCGATTTGCTTGAATCTACGAGGGTCGTAGAGAGATTGGCTTGATCAAACGATATTGTGTTTCTCTTTATTTTAATTATTACTTTTATTTGTTGATAC
Organism: Ambrosia artemisiifolia; assembly: GCA_032199755.1. NCBI lineage: Eukaryota > Viridiplantae > Streptophyta > Magnoliopsida > Asterales > Asteraceae > Ambrosia > Ambrosia artemisiifolia. The sequence continues at coordinate 15,308,558 of CM063517.1, read as the reverse complement.
AAATGAGTAGATGATTCACGAGTATGGAGAATTGAGCTCCTTAGACGAGTTGTATGTTGCAAAACAAAACACCAATAGTCTCATCACAACTGAGATTTTTTTTTTATTTTGCTAACCTTTGACGTGGAAATAAGTAGTTAAGTACCGGATGGAGAGAGTACATGCAAAAGTGGGATAGATGTTCTAACATGTTTCCCTTTGTGTCATCATATTATTGTAATGATGTTCTTAACAAAATGTGTCGTTCCAACATGTAAAATAACCATATATGCGATGATTGTCGATCCCAGACCCTAGCCGCGTCTATTTGCTCACATTTCCCACGCATCTCGTCACGCCCTATTGAACCAGTGTGTAGTGGGTCAATTCCGACCCAAATGGGCCAGACCAAGCCTGGTGGTCCGGTTCGGATATGGCTCATACCTAGATAAGTATCTCTTCATTGTTTATGAAGAGAGATAGAAAAGTAATTAAAGACAACCATACATTACCTTTAACAAGTTTTAAATCATTAGGATATTCATAACTCGTTTAATATAAGGCTTGTTTTGGTATTAAAATATAGTACCACTAAACCATATTTTAATAATCAAAAAACACGTTCTAATAAATATTCATATTTATTATTCTTTACACACAAAACTTATTATTACATTTTACTTTTCTTTTTGAGTGCTATGACACAACAGATAGCAAATTTTTTTTTTGAAATAGTTGATTAAAAAATAATATTCCTTTAAGAGAACTTTTCAACATAAATACATCTGGTTTGCTATCTCATATTCTCATTCAATTTCTTTTTTATTAAAAAAATTCCGTAACGATTTTGAATAAAAAATTTTTGGTAATAATATTAGATTTGTCATGAAATATATAAAATATCGTTCAATAATTCTTTAGTAGAATAAGAATGCAAGTTGATACAAAATTAGATATTTTTTATCCAAGGGTTGATATGTGACTATATATTAATAGTAAGGACTTTATTATGTGGCTACTAATAATTAGATTAGTTATACGGTATCTATTATTGGGGTCAATATTTGTTATTATCAGAAAAACTAAATTGCACACATTTTATACGTTTAATTTTGCTAAAAAATGAAATAAATAAAAAGTGGTAATGTTATTGGTACGTATAGGAAGAAGGTACAGTTGCGCATGCGTCCATAAAGTGCAGATCTTGCTCACATTCACATGTAGGGGACCTATTACCGATTTACTTCCTCTACGAAACGACGTCGTATAAACACTTTCTTTGTCATTTCCTCCCTTTTACTGTTTATTTTGTGGTGTGGTGTCATAACCAATTTCAATCCTTCTAGAAAAAGTTTATTTTTGTCTCTAAAATTTAACTAGTGCGGAACCCGTACGTTGCTGTGGGGACGACAATTTGCAACGCGATACTTGTTTTCGTTAGTTTATCAATCCTCTCGTGATGTTTTTTTTCCCGTGTTAATGTTTTGAAATCGGATATGAAAGGTGCACGTTTCCGTGCCTTTGATATTTTTTGATTTGCTTATGTTATTCGCCTATTGTTCTATTGAAATTTGATTGGATGTCGACTATAGATTTACCTATGTGTTTTTTTAGATTTCATTTACTTTGGCTATTACTCTCTCCAAACTGGGAATTTAATCCCAATACTAACAAAGAAGCTGCTTTGTTAAAAGTTATATCTTTTTTTTTTGAACGGCCAACAAATTGGAATCACTCACGGAACACTGGAGTATCATCGTGCCACCAGTGTTGCCACGCGATCATATTCCACCACCAAGTCACCAATTCAGGAGGAACTCATAATTATGAGAAAACCCCCTTTGTGAGATTCGAACTCAGGACCTTATGGCCCTTAAGTCTCATCTCACCACCAAGATACCACTAGGCTATAATGCCTTGGGTTTGTTAAAAGTTATATCACCAACTTACCATAGACTGGAGTTGCTTTAATTGTTGCAGTTCATTCAAAATCTTATGTTTCAATTTGATAATCTTTGGAAACAATTAAAAAATATGCATCTAAAGCAAGATATACTCAAATCCCCTGAAGTTGTTTTGTGCTTATTATAGTCAATATTTATATGTAGTTGACAATGAACCATAAATTTGTAGCCTAAAATTAATAAGATTAAATTTCATACAGAACAAGCAAAGGCAAAAGAAAACTATTATCTACATTTGAAGATTTAAAAAAAAAGTTTGCATAATAAAAGCGTGCTATGAGGCTGCATTATTCAAACAAATTTTGCAATTTAGTATAGAACAAATTCAAGAAAACTAAAGCAATGACACATGTATTACTATTAAAAAAATGTTTATCAAATGTGAGGAAACAACAAATGTAAAGAAATAAAAAAGATTATATCATTAATAATGTCATACATTCTCAGCTGCTTCAGTAATTTTGAGAGGTGAATGTTCGGCATCATTCTCGACATCTACTACAGAGGCGAGGGTGAATTAATCTCAAGGTACCTATAACAAAATATCATAAAATAAAGTAAACTAAAATTTTTGTTGTTACATGTTTAATTGAGATGTACATTACCAAAAACAACAATATAAAAATGCAGAAACAAAAATCATTATATACTATCTTGCTAGCAATTCTATGGTTGTTGAACCATATCCAAGCTGCAATACACAATGAGATTGCAACCATTCACACATGGGGCAAAAATTTTAATATAATATGTTGCACTTAAAGTTATTAAAAGGAAGTGAACTGAGTGGAGATACCTTCATTGCATTAATATGTATAGGAGTGAATACGATTATGGCAAAATTTAAATACAATATGTTGCACCTAAAACTTGACCGCCTACAAATCTGCTATCTCGTACACATTAGAGGATGGAATCAGAGTTACTATTATTTTAGATGATAATCCTGTTGATGCAGTGTTGAATGTTTATAAACCATCTTCGCCGCCTTTGAGCTCAACACTTCAAGAGCATTTTGACTATTCAGCAAAGTATAACTGAGCAGGAAAAGGAAATGTAAGCAGAAGGTAAAAAATGGAACGAGATGAAAAGGCCGTTAGTTTAGGGTCCCACAATAGCTCCATGAAAGATGCTGCAAAGGCAAGTGAGATCTAGATTTCATCGAATGAATATGGTGTCAATACAGCCACGTCTCAAAAATCTGGTGATACAAGTAGGGAGACATATCATCAAATAGGAAATCAATGTTTCTTTGAGGGTATGATCAAGAAAGCTTTAGGTGCCTTGATTTTGTGTTTATGATTGAGTGTTTATGTAAGGAGGGTTACATAGGGATGTAAATGGAGTCACTCAATGTATATGGAAGGATTGCAATTAATATAGGGATGTAAATGTAGCCTTGATTGATGTTTATGAAGGAGGTTACATATTGAGAGGGATATAAATGGTGTATCAGACACATATACAATTAGCATTAGAAGTTGTACACGAGGGACATAAAGGGAAGAAAATAACCGAAAGTTAGATACTTGTGAATGAACTCTTCAACTCCTATCTTAAAAATTTGATGAAATTACCTTATTAGACATCTTTGGTCCTTAATAAGGTAATAAAGATAAAGATATGTCAATATACAACATGTAGGGTATGTTTGGCAAAACTAGCTGGTGGCTGAAAGCTGGTAGTTGTAGTTTTTTAAATATATTTTGGTGTTTGCAAGAGTAGCCGAAACTTTTAATAAAATGCATAAAATGACCAAAATTGGCATAATTAAAAGATTGTATGAATGTTTTTTTAATGGTAGAATGGATATTTGTGTCATTTTACTCATTAATAGCTTGTAGCTAGTAGGAGTTTTTCTTAAACGCTAGTATAGTAGCGTTTCAATATGAAGTTTTTTTCTCCTAACCTAAAATTTCAAGATCCTTCAACCAAACAATGCTTTTTATTGAGTAAAGTTTTTTCTTACAACTTGAAGCCAGAAGCCAGAAGCTCCTTACCAAACATAGCCTTAATTATCAAAACAGTCATGTTGCAATTTTATATTATATATAACAATAACAATTGTGGGTTTCATCTATTTTTTCCCACCTAACGACCATTTCATAACAAGTTATTGTTTTATGTGTTTTATGGTTTTCTTGCGTTGTTCAATGTTTTTACGTTTACTTTTTGTTTGATTTTATTTTTTTCGTTTTTAGTACTAGATTTTTCGGTGGGTAGTCGTTAGTGATGCCGTGTCAATAATGCTATTTGACATGGTTACATGCACCCGCCAATGATTCTATTTGACATGATTATATGCACCCGTCGTAACGCCCATAGGTAAAATACTAGTTTAATGTATTACATAAGGGAAAAAAGAGAGGGAGGGAGAGATTTTGACATACTTGTCCTTGCCATTAAGTTTCCCCAACCTTCTAAGCTTCTTGACCTGTCCCTTCCCAGTCCCCACACAAAGATTCGCCCCTGATAATATCATTCAATAACACCATATTTTAGATTGACATATTTGTCCTTACAACTGAATGATATGTTGGTTGCTTAAAACTTAAGGACCACTCAAATTCAAATGGAACTATAAAACAAGGTTGATCTTAATCAAACACTCGATATCAATAATAATGTCGTTGTAAGTACATTTAAGAATCGGTGTAATGTTCGCAAAATATGTGTTGGACGCAATTCATGTCCTCAAGCCAATGAGGCGGGTTGGGTCAATACTCAATAAAGATAAGTACTTTTAAGAATCGGTCTATAACATATAAGCTAAAAACAAAGACCTATTCCTCTTGTTTAGCTTCACTTTGAGCTTGCATAACCATGCATGGTTTCAAATGTATGTTCAAGCGTTTGAATCTTATTCGAACTAACCTATAAACAAGAATGATCGTAACTGATCGAGATATTAAATTTGGTTTGAAGCAAGAGTCGTAGGGTCAAACTCGATTCAGTTTCATCCTTACCATACCAATCTGATCACATAACAATTTAATTTAGCCAACCTTGAGTAAACCTGATTACTAATTTACTTTTATCATAACTTTAGTAATTGTTTTTAACATTTTATATAGGAGTAAATTGATCTTGGAGACATAAGATCATCGTTGCATAACCTAGTCAATTATCCTCAAATATTAACAAACAATGAAAAGAAAACGAAAGAAAGAAATAAAGAAATGTGTATGAATATGAAGCATGTGAACAAAAGGACTGGGCTTGGGTTTGGGGCGTTATGTATGGGCCTTACAAGAATTTCGTAAAATGAAACTGAAAATTCTGGGTTCGGAAATTGGAATAACAATATTACACTACTAGCTTTTATCCCCGGAGTGTCCCGGGATTGAAATATCTAATATAACATAATAAAATATTTAACATGACAACATAATTAATGATTTGCCAATACATGATTAATGAATAATAATTTTATTATTATTATTATTATTATTATTATTTATTTTAAACAAATTTCTGCCATAAGTTATCATATTCAAATATAAAAAAAAAAAGAATCTCTGCCTAGGAAGTTATGTTTATCGTTTGTGATTTATTAGTAGAGTAAAATATATTTGAAAACAAAACCCCACAAAAATAGTTGTTTTTTTTCTCCGTTTTTTATATAGCACTATGGTACTCGTTGGAAAGATAATAAAACGCTCGTTAATTTGGTGTAATTTTTTTCTTTAAAAAATCTCGTATATAAAAGATATTAACGTTTAAAAGTTATGGGAGAAAACATTAGAGAGAAAATTTAATTTTGTTTTTAAATTCTTATCTTTTCCTAAAATAATTATAATATATATAGATTTATTAAAAAAAACTCAAAAATTAAAAAATCCTACATGATGCCACGTGGCACATTCAAGGAGGGGTTGAGGCCTCCATTGAATGCCACATCATCAAAGTTCAATTCTTTTATTATAAGTTATAGATTATAGATTATAGATTATAGATTCAATATTTTCATCTATCTTAACTCTAAAATAAAATATAATATATCATTTTAATTAATTTTATTTATTATTGCAACTCATCAGTATATATAAAAATAAATTAAGTATTTAAATGTTTATTAAAAATATCATATAAAAAGAAACATCATGTTAAAAGTAGTTTGAAGTAGATGGTTAGAGATAGTATTAATGAAAAATACAAGGGGAACAAGTTGAAAAAAAACAATAAGTTAATTCTTATGTCCCCATCATTTTGTGGAGTGGTATGGAGAAATAAAGATAAGGGTTTGAGGCCAGTTGGTTTTAAGTTCGAACCCGATCCAGAGGGATTTTATCGCAGTGGGTCTTCGGGTGACGGGTTTTTTCTCGAATTGGTGGTTTGATGGACTTGGGCTACCCAAACCTATGTATTCACTTGGCAATACATAGCAGTATTCAATTGTTTGTGAATGTGTGATGTATACATTTGAGCCAAACTGGAAGGTTAAGATCTACAAAAAGTAAAATAAGTTGCATACTGCCAATTCATGATGTATTAGTCGTTTGTTTGTATAGATCTTGAAATAAATTGCTTAGTGCCAACTCATGATGTATTCTTTTCTTAATATGGAAAGAAAGGTATGCATTTAAAGCTTTCAGGGTTTTATTACGTTATCTGACTTTTTAATATGGGTGTTACACATCCTTAAAATTGTTTGCACACCCTTTTAGACTATGCGTACTGGGGCGTTATTGCCCGAGTTTTGAAACCATAGCGCCCCTCAACACCGTTACATACCGGCGCTATGGGGCAAAAAGGGGCAGGGGCTTCATACGCATAACGCCGAGTTTGAAATGGATGGGCCAATCATCGGTTGACACGTGGCACGATTCAAATCAAACGGTCAAAAAATTGACCGTTGCCCCCTGTTTAATTTTTTGAACGGTAAATTTTTTTTTTTGTTTTATATATATATATTAACAAAGCTTTTATAAAACACACACACTACAAACTAAAAAACACACACACTACAACACAAATCTACCAAAACACAAACATGTTTCCATACGGTTCACCGTTCGGGGTCCCAGGTCGCCCGGGTTCGAGGCCAAACACTACTACTCCACTGCCACCCAATTGGGCGGAGTTTGACCCGAACACAATGCAATACGCGCAACTACTCCAGGGTCACTTTTATCCTCCTCCAAACTATGGACAACCGGGCCAATTTTTTCCTCCACCAAACTATGGCCAAGGTTCTCAAGAGGAGCTCGAGCATGTGCCAGAAACTCAAGTGGAGACCGACGAACCAGAGGGTTCTCAACGGGGGGGCCGCGGGCGTGGGAGTGGGAGCGGGCGCGGGAAACGCTCGCATAAAAAGAAAGATCCTACCCAACCTCGTCAAAAAAAACAAATGGAACGTTGGTCCCAAGACGAGGAATTTGCTTTAGCGAGAGCTTGGCTCGACGTATCGGAGGATCCACTAGTTTGTAAGTAAATTTTTATATATATATATTGTTTGTGTTTTCTATATATTATTTATTTTTTATATATATATTGTTCGTTATATTTTTCTAATCGTATAAATTTTTTTTTGTAGCCAACTATCAACATCTTCCTGAGTTTTGGATTCGGATTCGAGCGTTGTTTTTTGGTGCGATGGGTAGAGGGGAGTATCGAGAGAACGACTCCGTATCGGGAAAGTGGTCGGACATAAATAATAGATGTCACGCGTTTGCTCAGGTTTACCAGCGTTGTATGGACAACAGGGGAAGTGGGGAAGGTGATGATGGTGTGTTGACGAGAGCGTTGGACGAGATGAGAGCTACCCGCCAACCGTTCCCGTATTTGAGGATTTGGGAGATGTTGAGAAAAAGTCCTAAGTGGGCTAAGGTACCGGCTATGGGGTCGGGTGGTAGGAGGAGGATCAGGAGAGGAGGAGGATCAGGAGGAGGAGGAAAACGAAGCAAAACCTCCTCCTCGACGCAAGATCCGGATACACCGTCATCCGATGCTCGCTATGTGAGTTTAGGTGATCATGTTAATTTGGTTGATGAGGACGAGGATGAGGAGGAGGAGGAGGAGCAGCAGCATGATATGCCTAGACCACCCGGTAGAAGATCAGCAAAGGGTGGGAAGGGGGAGTCGTCTTCGGCAGCAGGCGGTGGGTTGAAAGATGATTTCGAAGAAATGAACCGTAGACTACAAGATATTCGCGACCTTGGCCAAAGACGTTTGGAGACGATGCAGCAGAGAGTGGTGGAGAATAAAAGGTTTGTCGAGCTCCAAGAGGCGAGGCAGAGGGAAAAAGACATTGAGTTTTTGTCGAAACCGATCGAAGACCTCGAAGGAGACGCGCTACGCCTCGCTATGCTTCACAGGCAACAAATCCTGAAAAAATATGACCTCTAGTGTGTTTCGTTTTTTTTAATATTAGTTGTCTTTTTTTTTTAAATTTTAGTTGTAATTTTTTTTTAAATTTTAGTTGTAACCTTTTTTTTTAATATTAATTGTGTGTTTTTATTATTATTTGTAATTTTTTTATATTTATTTACCTTTTATTTTATTTATTTTGAGTTAAAAGAATAAAAAAAATAAAATCCACGTGGACCAATCAGATTCAGGGGCTTTATACATAAAGCCCCACCACTACACCCCTTTTTCAGTTTCTCTCTCCATGCTGACTCAGCAGCCACGTGGACCAATCAGGATGGGGGGCTTTATACATGGAGCCCCATAAAGCCCCCCACTACACATGGTCTTATATGTTGTGTATAGAGCGTTGTACAAACTCTTATTTGTCATTAATGTTCATCAGTAAGAGGCTTGTCAAAGACCTGTACGCTGCGCGTATATGTCTCTGACTGTCTCTGACATGACTCTGATTGATGGGCATAAATGGTGCGTGAAAGTTTGTGCAACCCCTTATACGCCGCGCATAGCTATACGCAACGTATAGGGGACAAGGGTGTGGAAATATATGAGAGAGTGTGCCAATATCCAAAGCAACTTCAAAGTATATTCTTTTCGGTGTAATACTTTTTTATTATTATTATTTCAATATAATACTTTTGGTTAATAAAAATGAAAGTTACAAGTCAATGATAGAATTATGATTTAAAACATTAACTGATTAAATGTTTTAGAATATGAACTAGACTTAAATCACATGGTTATTTGGTGAGTATCAAGCTTCTTAAAGTATGCTTAGGGTCTGTTTGGTATGGAATGATGGAATGGATGGGGGAATGGAATGGATGAGGTAATGGAATGGACAAGGTAATGGAATGGATCATTACCATTTCATGTCTTGTTTGGTTGCCATGTGGGAATGAAACAAAACATTAATTTGTGTTGTTGTATAGGTAGGAAAAGACGAAGAAATAAAATCGGCGGTTAATGGCGGTGGTGGGTGGTGGTCAGTGGCGGTGATGGTGGGTGGTGATATGTGGCGGGTAGCGGCGGTGGTGGCAGCGGCAGCGGTGGTGGCGACGGTGGAAGGTGGAGGTGGATGGTCGTGATGGTAGGTGGGCGACGATCGTGAGTAGTGGTGGTTGGTGGTGGGTGGTGGTGGTGATGGTAGGTGGTGGGTGGCGGCGGTGGTGGTGGGTGGGCGACGATCGTGAGTAGCGGTGGTTGGTGGTGGTGATGGTAGGTGGTGGTGGCTGGATGACGGTGGTTGGTGGCGGTAGTGGTGGGTGGGTGAAGGTAGTGGGTGGCGGCGGGACGGTGATGGGTGGTGACGGCGGTGGTGGGCGGTGGTGGGCGACGGTGGTGGGTGGTGGGCGGCGGTGGTGGTGGGTAGTGGCGACAACGATGGTGGGTGATGATGATGATGGTGGTGGTGGGTTATGGTGTTGTCTAGTAAACGGTGAATGAGTGATGGAATGGAAAAAAAACATGGGGGGTGGATGGAATGGTTTTGAGAGAATGGAATGCCTTGTGGAATGAGTGATTCCATTCCTTTAACCAACCAAACACACTATTTTTCATTACCTCGTAATGGTTCATTCCATTCCCCCTTCCATTCCATCATACCAAACGCTACCTTAAAGTATTCTGAATCCTGACTGAAAATAACAAAAACACAGGTATATAATATGTGAATAAAACCAATCTTATGATAACGAAAAAATAATATAAATTAGTTGCAAATGCTTCAAAATCACCATCAAGTCTCCATGTGAGCAATATTTTATTAAGAGAACAAATGGCTTCTACGTCCGAAACCATATGGATTCCCACTAGCTTTTCCCTTCTTTTTTTTTTTTTTTAAATTGAGAAAAATGTAACGCCCAGATTCAAAGATTACGGGAATTTGGTTCATGAAAAGAAAATTTGAATTATGTAAAAAACAAAATGAAATTCAATAAAAAAATTATGGTTTGTGATTATTTAATTAATAAAATAATCATTATTAGTTTGTTAATACGTTAGAAAAGCTTGAATGCGGTGATGGTGTCATTAGAGATAACTAGGTGTTGGCCTTGATAATCCTGACAGCAGTGACGGACCTAGAATTTATTTTTAAGGGGTGTAATCGGGATGTTTTATCAAACTTTCAAGGGGTGCGATCAGGATTTTTGCCTATAAAATACATTAAAAAAAATTCAATGGGTGCGGCCGCCCCCCATAGACACCACTTGGGTTCGCCCCTGCCGGACAGTGGTGTTGGATGCTAATAAATCTTGTGAAAAGTAATTTCTTTATAATATAGTTAACCATGTCAGACCGGGGTACTTGCAACTCTCTAGTCGATCGACCTATGAACGCCTAGCGACTTGTGCAACTATGGATGCTATAATGTCAAACCCTGTCCATAAATGATAAATCAATGTAATCATTTAGATGAATTTTTTAATGCCAACTGAGTTGGTGGCTTATTGGTAAAGGTAAAGTCCTTAGAAACGCTGAGGATTGGAGATATTGAGTTCAAGTCTAATAAATGCTAGGATTAAAGATATTCGTCACACTAATAAAAAAAGACGAGTTACTTATTTTTATAAACCAATCTAAATTTACATCCAAGTAACTAACTTAAACATCATTTATTTCAATCATCGTAATTGTCCAATTCCCTCTATTGCTATGTTCCCGAGTTAACTTAACAAGAGAAAAGAAAGGGAACGAAAGGAAAGAAAAATTTGATTGTGTTCCCGAGTTTCATTTAATGAAGGAAAACTAAGCCAAATTCTTTAGTTTAATTTTTCTTCCGATTTGGAAGGAAACGGAAGGAAATGATATGTATCATTTCTTTTCCTTTCCTCTCATTTCCTTCGATTATTTTCCCTCCTCAAGTAAATTCAGGAATGGAGCGTATAAGTGGGTAGTTGTGAATTCAAGATTTATTTTTCAGAGCCCTACGTGGGGGATTTAACCAAACTTTAAGGGGAACAATTGAGATTTTTGTCAATACACTATTTTTTAAGGAGAACAGCCGCCCCCAACCATAGGGGTAGCTCCGCCAATATAAGTGGGTTCAATGAGGTTTTAGTTTTGAAATCAACTTCCACTAGTTTATCTCTTCTAACAAGCTTTAGGTTATATATCCATCACAATTTGCATTTTACATGGCTCCACGTGTTAGTCAGTGCCATACCACATATGTTGGCTTATGTCACGAGTCAAATGTTAGAAGGTCACTTTGCTAGAGTTTGTACTTAAATGCTTGGGTTCACTAGCTAGTTCAGGACTTTATCAAGCATGATCTTAGCGGATTAAAATTGTTGACGTGCCTAATCATGTCTGGGAAGGCAACACGAGGACTGAGCCACTGAGGAACGATAGTGTGACATTTAGCCCCCTAAATTGACGGGCCTCCATGTTTCAAGCCAAGAGGGGTCATAAATGGCGTGTCGAAATAAAGAATTTAGGGTGTAGAAAAGAAGACCTTAATTTTATAACCGGTTTCAATCAAGTCTGCAAATAATTGATCTGCGTCATCTAAACACACGAATATACAAACACACCTTCCTATAAAAAATTCGTTACTTTATAAAAACCTCAAAACATATTATCACAAAAGCCGTGTTTCATTCCACTTTTCTTTCTCTACACCCAAATCACAATATTCATTCATCATCCATAAATCCAGCACTCATAATCTACAGATCTCAATCCAATCATCCAATAATGGGATTCAATGAAACAAACAACAATTCGGAAGCAACTTCATCAACCCATACCATTAACCTACCACGAGAAACAACCCCTTTAATCCCAAACCCTCATCACAAATCCTCCCAATTCAAAACCTTCGCCAACGTCTTCATCGCCATCGTCGGTGCCGGCGTCCTCGGCCTTCCTTACACCTTTAAACGCACCGGCTACCTCACCGGAACCCTAACCGTCTTCGCCGTCGCCTTCTTTACCTACCATTGTATGATGCTCCTCGTCTACACCAGACGCAGGCTCGAATCCCTTAACGGCTTCTCTAAAATCAACTCTTTTGGTGACCTAGGGTTTGTTGTTGCTGGCCCTGTTGGCCGAACGTCTGTTGACGTCATGATTGTGTTGTCACAAGCTGGGTTTTGTGTTAGTTATCTTATCTTTGTTTCAAATACTTTGATCAATATCTTTAATTCGAATACAACTGTTACTGACCCTGTTACAAACCCTAGTTTTAGTATTTTAGGGTTATCAGCTAAAAGTTTTTATATTTGGGCATGTTTTCCTTTTCAATTAGGGTTGAATTCAATACCCACGTTGACCCATTTAGCTCCTTTGAGTATTTTTGCTGATGTGGTGGATATTGGGGCAATGGGGATAGTTATGGTAGAAGAAGTGATGATATATTTGAATGCTAGGCCGGTTTTGCAAGCGTTCGGGGGGTTTTCCGTGTTTTTTTATGGGATTGGTGTGGCGGTTTACGCGTTTGAAGGGATTGGTATGGTGTTGCCGTTGGAATCGGAGACGGAGGATAAGGAGAAGTTTGGGAAGGTGTTGGGGATGACTATTGGTTTTATTGGTTTGATGTTTGCGTGTTTTGGGGTTTTAGGGTACTTTGCGTTTGGTGATGAGACGAAAGATATTATTACGACGAATTTGGGGCAAGGGTGGTTGAGTAGTGTGGTGCAGTTGGGGCTTTGTTTGAATTTGTTTTTCACTTTTCCGTTGATGATGAATCCGGTTTATGAAGTGTTTGAGAGGATGTTCTGTGAAGGGAGGTATAGTTTGTGGGTGAGGTGGGGTTTGGTTTTGGTTGTGAGTTTGGTGGCGCTTTGTGTGCCAAATTTTGCGGATTTCTTGTCGTTGGTTGGGAGTAGTGTTTGTATTGTGTTAGGGTTTGTGTTGCCGGCTTTGTTTCACTTGATGGTGTATAAAGATGAAGTGGGTGTGCTTGGGTGGGTTAAAGATGCAGCCTTTATAGTTTTTGGTGTGCTTCTGGCTATAACAGGCACATGGACTTCTTTGCAAGAGATTCTTGCACCTAAAGCTTAGAACTTGGAAGGGCGAAGTGGTCATTTCACCAATCGGCGATTTTGGAAAGAAAACTTAAGCACATATTGGTGTATGTTTGTGGATTACTTTCGGCTCGATTATGGATCATGATTGTGAACCATTTGAGTCATGGTTAAAACATGCCATGTTAAGGAGGTAATTGGTTTGTAGGAATGGTTGCATGAAGGTAAAGAGTAAGAGTTTGTATTTGTTGTGTTAGTAATGTACAATAATGTGTTCTTTTGAAGATCCTCTTCATGGATTGTCTTGTTTGTTTGTATTGTCAACTATAATTGGAAGTTTTTAAAAAAATCTAATGTGATATATGCAGTTACATAGTTGGCTTGTTTACACCATGGTTATATACATACACTATACATATTGTCATATTACCTGAAGTTTCCAATACTCGACCAATCCTACCAAATTTAATATCTTTTTTCTAAACTTTAATTCTTTGTTTTTAGCGTTGGTCTTATTTTGTCGTTGTATTTGCTATAATTATTATCTGTATTATATCACATTTATATGTAAATGAACTTGAGATATTTTCAGAAATCTTTATAAGAAACACTACTTTAATAACGTATTTAAATTTATCAAAATTAAATTCATTTTTAAAAAACACATGGCAAGTAATTTTAATTCTAGGTGTAATGGAAACCGGAGGCAGTCAATATTCAACCAACCATATTTATTAAGCACCAAATAATAACAAAATACAAATGCAGAATTAAGATTAAAGCTAGCAAAACTAATGCTCATAAATAAGAGCTTATATTTTGACGCATGCCCAAGTCATTTCAACCTATAAACTTGTATATGCATATACTTATGTACTCTATATATGAAAAGAAAGAATCATGACCTCCAACTCAATGTCCCAAGCATCCAAAAGCATATAGGATCAATGTGCAAAACTAAAAAGCCTTCCAACCATCTACAGAATCTTTTCTTGGCGTCTCACCTATCGAATGATGTCTTAAACGGGCCATGTGACCCAAAAGGATCTGCATCATCAAAAGATGCGTACCTGTGACTGGAATCAGAGGAATCGTTGGTGTTTCGCGTGGAATCAAACCTTGAGAAAGATTCCCGAGGCTGGAAAAGGGAATGGCCAAAATCAGACTCAGCAGTACTGTGCATGGAATCAAATCTTGCAAGGTTCTTAGAGGGGAAGGATCCCTCATTGGATTCGGATTCCGAATCTTGTGCTGTGCTGCGGAATGAATCAAATCTAGAAAAGGAATCACGGGGGGTGTTGCTGGTGAAGGAATCGAATCTGGATAAATTGTTGAATGAACGATCTTCTGGACCATCATACATCGGTGTGCTAGGAACCGAATCTGCAAAAACTGAAACAAATGGACGTTGAGCATTACTATAAGCAGGTGTGCTTGGAACTGAATCCGTAAAAGACGAAGCAAATGGGCCCTGGTTGTGAAATAAATTGTTTCCAGTTGGGGATCCAGTATAGCTATAAGCAGGAGTGCTTGGAACAGAATCAAATGTGATCGTGTTCTTGTTCGTCCTTATGGGGTTGAGCCCCCAGCTATCAGAAGAATCAAATAACGCATTTCCATGAGAACTCTCTTGATCCATATCCTGCAACAAAGACCGGTTTCAATTTATGATAAGATAAACCATCTTGCAATGGCACAAACAAATATTAAGTATAAGCAATCAAATACCTGATGGTTTGTTGCAGTAAAATCCCAAGCAGAGTGTGAATCATGATGATTGTCAGATGTGGTGTTGACTGCCTCATCTGAATGTTTTTCACCAGAGAACACAGATTCACTGCACCATTGGAGACAATTATAAAATGAACCCTTTTTTTACGATAATAAAAATCCAAGCATTTCATAGCGCAATTTAGATACAAACTGAGAAGTGCAAAAAATCTCACACCTATGTTTTTTTATATCACCGGGTGAGCCGTTTTCAAGTATCTTAGATGGGCGTTCTGTTGACTTCATGCTATCAGGTGGGGTTTTTACAGAGCTATCATTATGTGGTTCCACTGATTCATTGGCGGCTGGAGGCTTTTCAGATTTATTGGTGGAATTTGAAGGAGATGAAGATGTAGCTGGACGTTCATCATCGAAAGCAGACTTGTTGTGAACTGGTAAGGTCTTCTGTTTTGGAGGAGCCATAATGTTTTGCACATCAAGTGTAAGCTCTTTCACATATGTAAAGCCTGCGAGTTTCATGTAAGATATATATTACAACTTTCACGTATTAAGGGGTAACATGTAGAAGCCTTATGTATCGGAAGGATTTTAAGGTGGCAATTTGTTTACCTTCGTCTTCAAACTTATCCCAATTTTCATCCCAATCAGCTGCTCCTTCTTGAATGCCAACTTGCCAACCTATTTTTTTTTTCAATAACAATTAAGTAAATGAATGCAATCAGACAAAGAGCTGAGCAACAGCAGAAAATGAACCTTTTAACTGGCTATGTTCTAAGGACAAATTTATAACATTAATATGAGATATACTTATGTCTTGTGCATATAACATTAATCAACATGTATTTTGATCTCTTAAGATGTTTCTTACGGTCAAATGGATCATGCTTCCTTCTTTACAGGCGATATTTAAAGTGAGTGAAAAATCAAGTGAAAAAAGGTAAACTCTAGACTTGTTAATAACGTGTGATCAAACAACATAATTTACTTTAAAGATAACTAGAAAAAAAAACTAGAAAAAAAAGAGTGGTGTGAGAGCTTTTTTACTTTAAAGATAACTAGAAAAAAAAACTAAGCTTCTGAAAAATTGAAAATAATGATTAGACATGCACATTTTAACAAATTGCTGGGAATGATTATGGTGGACATGAAAACTGAAATTACCAAAGGGCAGCTCAACCAGCAATGTTGGTTTCCCACGCAATCCATACATTTTGGAGCGTTCATTTAAGGCTTTTATTTGATCCTCAAGGTCCGCTCGGATGCGATCAACTCGGGCCTAGCATTCAAGTAACATGGCAATATAATTATCTGCAACCAAGTGAATAACATAATATTTATATATCCTTAATTAAGTTTATCAGCATAAACGATACCTGAATATCATCAGGTTTCCCATCCTGATCTAGCTTGACAATGGCTCGGTAAAGCTCCATCTTTTTTTCCTAAAAATTTCAAGCACAAGACAACTGATCAGTAAAGCTCCATCTTTGGGAAAATGGAGTATAAGTTAACCCTAAACAAATTAATTAGCAAACCTGTATATCACGGAAAGTGGCCTCCTCAATAGTCAATTTAGAAGCTACATCTCCAGCCTGCTTGTATTTGTCTTCATATTTCTTTGAAAGTGATTCAACCTGGATAACAAGCTGCTCAGTCTCTCCTAAAGGAGCATCATAAGAGAATCTAAGTTTTTTTAATAAATTCAGGGATATACCTCTCTTCTGTCAGCAGAAACTCTTTCTGTTATCTCATTTAATCGAGAATCACATCTGCTCTTGTACAAAATCTGACATTAAAGAACATAACACAAAGTTGGATTCTTAAGCTTCAACTTTTGATAGTATTCAGTATCTTTTTGTTTGACCCCTGCAAGCAAATGTACCCTACCCACACAAAAGACTAGACAAATTACAGATAGATAACTTACAATTTCCTGCATCTTGCTCCGGTAAAACTCAATCTTCTGTTTAGCTTCCAATATATCCTTTTCAAGTTCACCAACCTGGCCCAGAGAAAATAGTGATCAATACAATCAGAATTGCGAATTTCTGTAAAGCCATATGATGGCCACCTCAGATAGATTCAAAGAAACACCAAAACTTTTACATCACTGCAAATTCATAGTAGTTGGTTATAACTAATAAAACTAAAATTATGTGTTTCACCTTTTTATCTGCCTCTGTTGCCTCCTGGAACTTTGAATTCAATGAATTCTGCTCTTCAGTACTAAGTTGGTCCACTAAATGCTTCTCAAGAACAGGAACTCTAGGTTTTTGATGTTTAGGCTGCACATCTTCATCTATAGGAACTGGAACTGGACGAGGTGACCTTGCTGCAGCATGACTGACCTGTCCTTGGGCAATAAACCTATGACCTTGTTGAAAACCTAAGCAGAAAATGGAATATTTAACGTAAATAAATAAGACGTTATATGTTAATTCAGAGTTTCGAAATATGACAGGTGTCACAACTCACAAGAATTAGCATCTACCTGGCTCAGGTCTCCAAACTGGAGCACCATATGCAGCAGGTGGTTGACCTGATGGAGTCAATGACATCCCTTCAAATAAGCCAGCTGGCAACACCCTAGGAAGAGGACGACCTTCCCTGTAACGCTCCATAAGGTATACAGCAATACAAAACTCCTCTAAAGACAGCATGCTGTCCTTGTCTTGATCAGATAAGTCCCATACCTGATTTATAATATCTGAAATACAAGAATAAGCATAACAGAACTTCTAACCAAAATAAAAAAAACAAAGACGAAAACGTTTCAATACCTACCTATTGGCAACTTCCAACTTAAAAACAAAGTGTGTGTCTGTTCACGCGTAATTTTCCCATCTTTGTCTGTATCTACGTCCACAAATACCTTAGTGTACTTTTGGACATTTAACTGTGTCATCTTTGGCCAAGGTTCGGAAGATTGACTAGAATAAACATTTTCGGCTCTAACGGGAGCAGTAGAGAAATTCTGTACAGGAATTTGCTGATTGTACTTCAAAGCTGACTGCATTTTCTGGTTTTGACCAGCAGTTGGTTGTTGAGAAACATTCATTTGGTAGGATTGGATTGGTTTGATGGGAAACTGGGTCCCTGCAGGTACAGAACCATTAGACGACAAGACATTCAATCCAGGTGAAGAGGACATAGGTGTCTGAGAATTGGACGTTCCCGCAACAGAGGTGCTAGAATCTTTAGCTCCACCCCCACTAACAGCAAAAGCATGACCATTTGGTTTGGAAGAAAGCCCATCCGTCGTCTCATTAAGCCAATCATTGAAAAGGCTTGAAGTTGAAGGGCGAGGGCCTGCCACCGCATGTCCACCTGGCGGTCCACGACTCTCACCATGCTGAGGTTGGATTGTGGCGTTAGGAAGCAGAGGCACACGCGGCCTCATACCTTGAGTCTGCTGAGATGAATAACCCTGTAACCCATTCATACCAACACTATGAGAAGCTACAGGAGCACTACCACGCGTCTGCAGGGCAGATGGGCCCGCATTTAAATTTAACTGAGGAGCCGGCGCTAAGGCTCCGAGATTGATTTGAGGAGCAGGAATTTGAGCAGAATTAGGTCCATATAACGCATCATTCACCATTTGTGGAGTAAGATCTCTCCTACTTTGCGCAACCGTTACAAGTTTCAGATAATTGTAAAATTCAGCCCGACTAAGGTAACCGGTCTGATTTCGATCAACAAGTGTCCATATCTACATAAACATTACAGCTTATTACTCAATTTTTCATCATCTTAACACTCTGAAAACTATTAAACAAGGCATTTGATAATACTGAATAACACTAATCCTACATATCTTAATATCTTAATAATATTAATATTTGCAAACGGCTACGTAAGCATGAGAAACAATAATATTAATTTGCAAATGTTACGTTACGTAAACATAATAATAATAACTGTAGTGAAAGAATAATAATAATAATAATAATAACCTGATAGAGAACAGGGGTAGGTAAAGCAGAGGCTTTGAAGAAGGAAACAGCTTCTGTGCCACTGATCCGACCGTCTTGATCTAAATCTGCTCGTCTAAAGTAGAATTCGAATTTATTAATATTGGATGAGTCAGTGGCCATTTGTTACAGGATCACGTAGAGAACAGAAGAGAAGATCGGTTAGGGTTCGTGGGATCGAGAGAGAATTGTGTGTGTGTGTGTGTCGAGAGATTATATATAGAAGCTTCTATTCTATTGATTTGTACTTACGGTAATTTCAACGGTTTAGTTGTTGGCGAAGAAACGGGAGGGCATTAAGGTAATTTCAACGGGTTATTTGTCGGAGAGTTGGAGATTGCCGCTACAGTTATTTATATTGGCTAAATATACCCGATCACTCACCTTCCTTACTTTCCTTACCAGAGGTGATGAGTTTGAATCTTACTGACACCAAAATACTGATGGTGGGTCGGATTTTACCGCAGTTGACCTTCGGATGACGGGTGTTACCTAGGAACTAGCGTGAAATTATTGGTGAACCCGGGTTACTCTCGGAGTACTCCTCATTCAGTGGGTACTTCGAGAGTGGTCGGGATTGATTTGTTGGTCGTTAAAAAAGAAATATTGGCAAAATAATATGTCTAAAAAAAGTTATTTATATTGGCAAAATAATATATGAGGAAATTATCGTTTTTATTTATATATACACGTGTATTAATTAGCTAAAGTTAGACGAGAAAAAAAAAATCTATTATTAATCTATATAAAAGAATTGAACGTTGCTAACGTGACGTGCAATTGTGACTTCAACCTCTCCATGAAACTGCCACGTGGCATCATAATTGAAAGATTTTAGTGTTTTTGAATTTTTTTAAACCCTAATCATTTTATCATTCTATTCTCTACACTAGCTTTCATCCCGGGAGCGTCCCGGTGTTGAAAAATATAATCATTCTAATAATACTAATACTAATAGTAATAATTATTACTCTTGTAACTAAATAAATAAAAAAATAACTTTGCTATAAGGTGACACCAAGTGTTGCAGTGTTGCGTGATTCTTTCTTCTAGTTTCTCTTGATAAAGTATACCTATCCATCTTTAGAAGAGTAAAATTCCAATAATAGCATGACGATTGGGCTGAATTTCAACATTGTAGATAAGAATTTGGTTTAAAAGAAAAACATGATTAATGATTAACCTGAACACATTGTGTTTTTTTTCCTGTATGAACGAAACCCCACAAAAAATAGTTGTTTTTTTCTCCGTTTTTTATATAGCACTATGGTAATAAAACGTTCGTTAATTTGGTTTAATTTTTTTCTTTAAAAAATCTCGTACATAAAAGAAATTAACGTTTTATCTCTTCTATAATTCTTTCAAAAACCAAATCTACTTACATTTTAAATATACTATTATTATAAATTCAAATATTTTATTAATGGCTATCTTCAAAATAAAATAAACATATTTACCTTCCATATTATATTAATATATAGATATATATGTTTAGAATTTTTTTTTAAATTATTATTTTTAAAAATAAATCAAAGAAGATATGGATATCTTCAAATTTAAATAAAAGATTTATGAGTATGAAGAGAAACCTCATTTGTAATCTTTAAATTCAAAAATGTCAAAACCTCATTTGTAATCTTTAACCACTACAGGAGTATGAAGAGAAAGCCGAAACTACTGCTTAAGTGAGCTATGAATCGCCACATTTGCTTCAAGGTTCAGGTCAGTGAACGCAAATGAGAATTAATGATCCGTATGACTGAGTTTACGATTGGTATGTTTTATACTTTTTATCATTTTTTATTAAGTCATATTAGATTTTTCAACCCCGGGACACTCCCGGGGTAATCAGCTAGTCATGTATATGTTCATTGGCACAGAAAAGCATACGAGAAAGTGTGCAGCTTCGACAGATTTGGGATAGTCTTTCGGGAAATATATATATATGCTATGAATGAAACAAGCGTTTGTGAACTTTGTGACTTCTTCTTTAAAGATATATGTATCAGGACGTGTGAATACGCAAATGCAAGACTCGTGCAGGCTTCTCTCACACGTTAGCACTAAACATAAATAGTTTATGGAATGTCGTGTTAAAACATTACAACGAACTACTTGGTGGTTCTAATCGCACAACTCAACAAGTTAGTTCAAAGTAGGGTAAAATGTTGACGCAAATGAATGCGTTCAACGGCTATTACATTCAAACGGTACTATTTTTTATCTTTTATTATTTTGAATATTTTTTATAAGACCACTATTCAACTTTTAAAAATAGTTGTGTTTTTTATTTGTATATGAGCGAATTCAGAAAAGTGGTTGCACCATGGTAGATGTCATGACAAGGGTGCTAGATGATTATCAAGAAAAAGCAAAGAAACCTTTCAAACATTTAGCTGCATGGAAGGTTGTTAAAGACAGTGAAAAGTGGTCAAAAGTCTCGTTGATGAACGAGTAGTCGGGAATTAGTTCGGATAAGTGAAGAAGGTTGTCGGAATCTTGAAGCACTTTTCTACAAGAAACGTGGAGACGGGGCCGCCATCCGATGTGTCGATGCCGAACTTAAACGAAGACACTCGCCCGACATAACCTAGGAGACGAGAAAAGAAACAAGTCGGGTCGTCTAGGATTAGTTTCGTATTTCTTAATGTTATGTTTCGTATGGACTCGAGTCGGATGAGGATTAGTTTTATTTTTTAATGTTATGTTTCGTATTTCTTTTTATTGTATTAACGTTTATTTTATTTAATTAATGTTTGTTTTATTTTGTTTTAATTAATTAATATTAAAAAAAAGTTTTAGGCTATCTTTTAGGCTAGGGCACTTTTACTGTTTAAGAAATAAAATAACATAGCAGTGTGTGATTGATTACGATGATGCTACATGAAACTTATGCCCCTTCCTCTCTTATATATCTAGAGTTTACCCACATTACGCCATTTGAGCATTATTTTTGGCATCCTTTTCATTGTTACAACATCACAATTCCCAATAGTTCGTTTTCAACAAAGAAGTCAACAAAATAAGTGATAAATAATGATACACTTGTAGAGTCAATTCATAGTATGAAATAATATAAAATACTTAATACTAACTTATGGTATATAAGTTTTAGTATTAAGATATATGGTATGAATACCTTTCTTAGCCCCTACTTATACCACTCTCAAACCAGTTAAATGTAGTTTTATATATTGGATTTAGGGGTGTGATGAGTTGGTTTGGGTTGAGTTTACACGATATCAATCTTCAGTCTCCGTTACAAAATTGGAAATATGACACGAGCTCGACCACACACATTAAATTTAAGCTCGAGATGCATTATCTTATCAATACTTTCAAGCTCATCTCATCTCAACTCCACTCAAATATACAAGACTCTGATGATGTAAATAAACATCCAAGCAAAAGGGAAAAATGTGAAATGGGCAAGGCCGGCTCAATCATTTTGGTGGCCTAAAGCGAGGTAAAAATTCAGGGCCTTAAAAAAAACCATTTGCAAAGTTGCAATCCCATAAGCAAGATAACTCCAATGAAAAACCTATTCAAAACTCAAAATTTATGCTTCCATCCGTCTCCCTCATCTTATCTGTTGCTTTTTTCATGTTGCTCTTTGTTCTTTCTGGATGCAGTAAACAATAAATGGTCAAGTTGTAAACCCTAGAATGAAAACAAGCGCCTTTATTATATGTTGGTATTTCATGAGGACAATTAATTGATTAGGAGGCCTGCTTATATATCAGACCATCACTTAGGGCCAAATGAAGCCCATTTTCATATGCAAACTAAAAAAATAAAAATTGGGGGCCTTATAGAATCGGGGCCCCAAAGCCCTAGCCTCAAAATAATTGGGCTAGAATCGGCCCTGGAAATGGGCACAAGCTAGAATATAATTCATGAGCTTTACGAGTCAAGATCTCTACTCAAGTAAAACATGACAGTCTATTTAAGTAAGTAGAGCTTGTCTTGTTTTTTGTACTTTAATCAAGCCAGTTTTAAATTTTTGCCAAGTAACGAATTTTTTTAATCTGGTTAGGTTTGGTTAAATCATATAAAAATTAGTTTTTCTAGTCAAGTTTACAATTTGTAACCTACTTCTCAACAATTTATCACCCTAACCCAAAAAAAAAAAAAATAACTACCAATATTTCAAAAATGTAATAAACCAATTACCAAAAATAACAAACAATTTGTGTAAACCAAGATTTACAGGGGCAGGTTAGGAAAAGTAAAATATTATTATTCTAACATTTCAACCTGATCAACCAAACTTCAAAAAGGCAGGACCTTTGAAGAACAACATAAACAAGGAGCAAAAGGTGGAGAAAGATTTGGATTCAAGACCACTACTTTCCCAATCAATAATATTTCTCTTAATTCATCAACATCTTTAAGCTTCAATCATCCTAATCCCTTCTTACCCATTACAGATCAATCCATCTTTTCAACTCATTCATCAACCAACCAACCAACCAATCATGTCCTGTTCTTCCTCATCTGCCTCTGAGGACGATGAAGACTTCGATTCCTATCGTAAAGGAGGTTACCATGCTGTCAGGGTCGGTGATTCTTTTGCCTCTGGTCGGTTCATCGCTCAAAGGAAGCTGGGTTGGGGCCAGTTCTCCACCGTTTGGCTTGCTTATGATACACAAACATCAGTAAGTTTTTTTTTATGTTTTTTTTTATTATGTTTTGAAGTTTTTTTTTCTGGGATCTGTGAATCTTGATCTGGGTGTGATTTGTTATCTAATTGTGTCAAATGTAGATCTTTTATTTTATAGAAAAGTGTATATCTTTATTTAGTTGGTATGGAAACAAGTCATAAAGATTGATCTTGCACAATAGTTATTTAGTTTCATTTATTTGTGTTGTATGCTATCGCGGGCGTGGGTGATCTTTATCCTACGAGTGTACCCGGGTGGCCTGGCTTTGTTGGACGTTAAGAAAAATGTTTCATTTGTCTGCTCAGGCAAAGGTTTAAATACACAGTCTCCTAAAAATAGGAAGTCGTAGGAAGGGTATCAAATGGACTCTGACTGAACTTATTCTAGCGGCATTGGAAGTTTGGAACCGTCTCATTAAACTCCGCGATCTTAGATTTTTGGTATTCGCTTTTGAATTTTTAGATTGTAGATTTTAGAATTTTTGTTAGATGATTGTGTCTTTTTCTTTATTTTCGTCGTTGTGTCTGTTTTTGCAAGTCGTTGTGTGTGTTTTCCTCGGCACTGTGTTATATTTTTTGATCCATTGTGTCATATTTTGTGATCCGTTGTGTCTTTTGTATCTTTCTCACCCTTCTCATTTATTTTATCCTTCTCATTGTGTCGTATCAACGTAAATCACATAGTATCTAGTTATATTGGTGTTGAGATTGATAATTAATAATCATACAAAGCTAGCAATTGCAGAAAGAAATCAAGCATAATGGGAAAACAATCCAACATTCATAGTTCTTAATTTAGTTATTTTGGGTGCTTTATTTGTAGAAATACGTTGCGCTCAAGATCCAAAAAAGTGCGCCTGAATTTGTGCAAGCGGCGCTCCACGAGATTGAGATTTTATCTGCTCTCACGGAAAACGATCCCAAGAATGAGAAATGTGTTGTGCAATTAGTGGATCATTTTAAACATAGGGGGCCGAATGGGCAGCATTTATGTATGGTGCTTGAGTTTCTTGGTGATAGCATACTGCATTTGATCAGATATAACCGTTATAAAGGGCTTAACTTGTATAAAGTAAGGGAGGTATGCAAATGCATATTGATAGGACTTGATTATATACACAGAGAACTTCGGATAATACATACGGACTTAAAACCTGAGAATATACTTCTTGTTTCCACTGTAAATCCTTCAAAAGACCCTGTGAGATCGAACACAACCCCTATTCTTGAACGGCCGGAGGGAAGTTTGACCGGTGGAGGAGCGGTTAATGTGATTGAAAAAAAGCTGAAGCAGAGAGCAAGAAGAGCAGTGGCTAAAATTGCAGCTGAAAGACGAGGCGTGATAGGAGGTTGTACACCAAATGTGAAACCTGAAAAATGTCTTGATGGTATTGATTTTAGGTGTAAGATTGTGGATTTGGGAAATGCATGTTGGGCTGATAAACCGATTGCAGAGGAAATTCAAACAAGACAATATCGAGCTCCTGAAGTCATACTGCAGTCAGGTTACTCGTTCCCGGTTGATATGTGGTCGTTTGCTTGCACTGCTTTTGAACTCGCTACTGGTGAAATGATGTTTGCTCCCAAGCCAGGACCAGGTTTCAGTGAAGATGAGGTATTGCGTTTTCTCTTTGGGTGTTTCGTCGTGATGCGGAACAACTTTTTTATCTATAGTTTTAAATTTTGTTCATAAACGATTAGTGTTAATGCAATAGAAATTACACTTTGGGTGACTTCCGACCGCTTGACCTTATCCCTTCCTTTTTTAGCTAACTTGTTTTGATTTGACCTATTTGACCCGTTAGAGATAAACACATAATAATCCAAACCAACCGTTTCATATGTGAATGGATCAAAATTATTTTCTTGAAAAAAAAATATGTCACTTCATAGATTCAAGGTACATTTTGGGATACTTTTTACAAATTTGACCTGGTCTGCTTTACATGTTTAAACTGAATCGACTCATTCATAAGTAACTAGGTCGACGACACTGATACTTTTGTTTTTTTTTTCGTTTATGGACCACCATTAATATCTTACGCTGGAATGATTTGCTTACTTGGCATGATCAATGCAGGACCACCTTGCTCTAATGATGGAACTTCTAGGAAAGATGCCTAAGAAGGTGACGTATATTCAACCCCTTCGATACCTGCCTAAACAGTAAAAATATTAATACTATTGAATTTTTATTTTTATTTCCTTTTTTTTCCAAACTTAAACAGATAGCCACTGGAGGCGGTCGGTCCAAAGATTACTTTGATAGACACGGTGACCTTAAAAGGATCCGTAGACTGAAACACTCATCAGTGAATCGTTTACTCATTGACAAGTTCAAGTTTCCTGAAACTGATGCCCGTGAGTTTGCAGAGTTCTTGAATCCTATTCTTGATTTTGACCCTGAAAAACGACCAACGGCACAGCAGTGTTTGCAGCACCCTTGGCTATGCCAAACCGCGGCCAAGACAGTGGCGTGAAAAAGTAATCTAGTTGGCTGACATGGTTGGATTTGGGATGATGATGATTAGGGTGGGTAAGCAAAGAAGTGATTAGAAGTTGTTTTTTGCTGCAGCTTGTTACCCTTTTTCTTACCACCTGTGTTTTGTTTACATATTTTGTTTGTGAAATTGAATAATATCTGATTATGTTTTGAATTAACTATGATGTAATATAGACAGACGTATATAGTTTACATATATAATTTGATAGTGCTTGGGGTTTTGTGTTAACCCCCATCGACGATTTCTGATGGTTGGAACGAAACACCTATGAGTCTCGTAACTACAGACATGACAAGTTATCCATTTTCTAGCGGAGTAATGGATTTAAATAATCCCAACTATTGACTATTAGCCAATAACAGTCTCAACTACGAAAATAACCACTAGCGGTCCCAACTTTCAGATATTTTGTTCTCAATGGACCCCCCCCCCCCCCCCGGGGGGGGGGGGTTAACTCACACTAACGTTGTTAGCTGAAACTCACAATTCTAGGTAATTATTCACCGGATTTGAAAGAGGGAATCGAGACGATGATATTGGTATGTTTAATTGCAGAAATAAGCATGGTTCCGGATCGCTTGAGCATGCCATGCATTGATCTATCACCTTTTGGTTTTACATGTATATCATAACTATCAACTTATATTGCTCTCTACATTCATGAGGGAGTGATAACTGGCTAACAATACTTTTAATATACCATATACAGTTATGAATAAATAAAAGTATATATTCCAAAAATGGAATAAAGAATAAATTATTGTTAAACAATCGGTTTGGTACCTTGCTTTACACTACTAGTTGTAAGTTCCAAATCGATTTAAATTATCATACCATGAACCGAATAGTACATTCTTAAATCTACTGACTTGCTCCGGTCTTTGTTTGATTGGTTTGCCAATTTCAACGATTTAGACAGAATATGATAAATCCGAAAACGACACTAAAACTAATACTTAGCTATTACAGTAAAAGTCACCAACTTTGTAATTAGTTTACTATAGCAACTTGTTAATAAAACAAGTTTTTTTTGGACGACGGATTTCATTCAACAAGCCAAAACTTTACATCTTCTATTTGTCAAGAAGCAATGATCATTTCCAACAATTAGTCAAAGACGTTGCTTCCTCAACATATTTTGATTCAATATTCATCTTCATCAACATTAATATAGGGGTGAGCATAAATCGGGTTTACCCGAAAATACCCGAAAACCATGACCGAATTTACCCGAGACCGAACCGATATCCTGTAACCCGGTTGGTCATCGGTTCCTGTTTCAGAGATAGTTCGGGTTCGGGTCGGTTCTCGGGTTTGTATTGAGGGTAACCGAGCAGCCCGAAACCGGACCGAAGATTTCAATCAGAAAAAGTTGCGGCCAAAGATTCACTATGGATGAGTTGTTGAGAGCAAGAGGACGATCATGTAGATTAGTTCTCGATCAAATTACTGCATCATTAGATGGTTAATTCTCTTCCAGAGTCCAGTTTCCTCTTCTTCGTGCTTCTTCTATTGACTTTGGAGCAGAGTGTGAGAGAGAGAAAAAGTTGAGTGAGTCTTTTATTTTTGTACTATTTAACTGGGAAAAGGAAATCCAATGGCTTAGAAATTAAACTCGTTTTGGGATGATAAAAAGATTATATCGTAAAGATATTGTAATATTGAAAAACTGACAGCTTTGGAAACATAAACAAGCAATATACCATCTTGGAAAAAAGCACACCTAAACCATTTCAATACATCTCTTCGGCTCTAATAAAATCTAGACATAAATATTTTATATATTTAGCTTTTATTTTTTATTGTAAGACAAGTACAACTCTTTTATTATATCTTTATTCTTTAGGACACTTCTAATTATCTTGTTGGTTTATTTAATTGAATATTTTGATAGATACCCTACATTGTTTATAATTTAAAATCACTTTTAAGAATTTTATTAACATAAATTCAATTAAAGCCATTAGTTCCTTAATAAAAAATAAAACGACTTTCTTGTGGTAGATGAAAGAAAACTGAAATCATTAGTCTTTGAGAAAATAAATAATTAAAAAATAGCGTCACTTTTATTTGGTACTAATTGTGTAATTAAAAACCTAAATGTATCTATATTAACTGTGTCATGTACTTTTCACATATATTATATTAATAGAATAAATGTACTTTCTAATTATTTTAAATTTAGAGCACTTTTTCCTAATCTTTCTTCATCAATCATCATTTCTAATTCTTACCCTATCTCTTTCTGTAATTTTTTCTCTAATTCAATAATAAACAGTTTCTTATTTCATAAGTAATTGGAGTGAAAACGCCAACACGACAACCTCTCTCTCTTTCTTACAATGAAGCCACCTGTGTCAAGTGAACAACATTGCAGTACTTCGTC
This sequence comes from Ambrosia artemisiifolia, assembly GCA_032199755.1. Classification (NCBI taxonomy): domain Eukaryota; kingdom Viridiplantae; phylum Streptophyta; class Magnoliopsida; order Asterales; family Asteraceae; genus Ambrosia; species Ambrosia artemisiifolia. The sequence continues at coordinate 15,280,018 of CM063517.1, read as the reverse complement.
ACCTCAATTCAAGATTCAAACAACTGTTAACTGAAATCTTGAACAAAAGATGACAGTGAAATGGGTTGGTTCCGGCTGCTGTTCAGTTAGAGAAAATAGAAGCTGATTGTGTTCTTGCCTTCTTGGTCTCGGTCTTGCACTCATACCCGACGTTCCCGAACCCGAAAAAAACGATACCCGAACTTAATGTATAGGTCCGGTCCTCGGTTTCGTTTTTAATGGTTTTCCGGTCTCGGGTCGGGTCGGGTAAAACTCGGTTCGGTCCGGTCCAAGACGTTTGCTCAGCCCTACATTAATAGACCTTGACCCACTGAGTTAGTACTTCGATCAACTTTGTTGTATCATCGGTTCAAGCTTTTAACTTTTAGTTTTCCACGACATAGCTGTCAATAGCAAATAGCGAACAATAGCGACAAGCTACCGATATGCTACGTAGCGATAGCGATGAAATAGCGGGCGCTATTTCACATATAGCGATACACTATAATTTTTTTTTTTAGAGATTTTACATGTATATTTTACAAAAAAATAAAAAATAAATTCAAAAAATACAAAAAGCTCGCTATTTCCCGCTATCAACCATTTAGCGAATATGAGCGCTACGCTATGCTATTCGCTATAGTGGGCGCTATGGTCGCTAATTCAGAGCCGGCTCAATCATTTAGGAGGCCCTAAGAAGAGTAAAACTTCGAGGCCCTTTTTTAAATTTTATTGTTACAACTTCCACCTCCTTTATCCGGATTTGTGACTTGTAATAATAAACGTTTTTTTCTTAAACAGATATCTATAATCTATAATCTATAACTTATAATAAAAGAATTGAACTTTGATGATGTGTCATTCAATGGAGGCCTCAACCCCTCCTTGAATGTGCCACGTGGCATCACGTAGGATTTTTTAATCTATAACTTATAATAAAAGAATTGAACTTTGATGATGTGTCATTCAATGGAGGCCTCAACCCCTCCTTGAATGTGCCACGTGGCATCACGTAAGATTTTTTAATTTTTGAGTTTTTCTAATAAATGTATATATATTATAATTATTTTAGGAAAAGATAAGAATTTAAAAACAAAATTAAATTTTCTCTCTAATGTTTCCTCCCATAACTTTTAAACGTTAATATCTTTTATATACGAGATTTTTTAAAGAAAAAAATTACACCGAATTAACGAGCGTTTTATTATCTTTCCAACGAGTACCATAGTGCTATATAAAAAAACGGAGAAAAAAACAACTATTTTTGTGAGGTTTTGTTTTGAAATATATTTTACTCTACTAATAAATCACAAACGATAAACATAACTTCATAGGCAGAGATTCTTTTTTTTTATATTTGAATATGATAACTTATGACAGAAATTTGTTTAAAATAAATAATAATAATAATAATAATAATATTATTATTCATTTATCATGTATTGGCAAATCATTAATTATGTTATCATATTAGATATTTTATTATGTTATATTAGATATTTCAACCCCGGGACACTCTCAAGTATTACAATGCTTCAATAATTTTGGTAAATAAAATATAAGTTTTAGTTAAAATAAAAAATATATATAAAGTCATATATAATATCGTTTATAATAACAACGAAAAAGAAACTTATATTGTAATAAATAATAAGATTTGCTGTTAAAAATAAAAAGTAAAGTAATAAACTTAGAAAGAATTGCTTAAATAATTAAAAGAAAAAGAGAAAGTTAAAAAGAATTGCAAATAGAATCATTGAGAATCGATCGGTGGTTGCTAAAGATAACAAATTAGTATGTAAGCTTTCACCGCCTTGGCAGACGTTAACTTCTTTCGATGTGTTATATATATGTTTTCTATTGTATGCTTCTCTCTAAACATTTAAACAAATTTTAATTGGGGGCCCTAAAAAGTTGGAGGCCCTAAGTAAAAGCCTAGGCTGTTATGCTACTTGGGCCGGCCCTGGTCGCTATTAACAACTATGTAATCCACGGTACTGAACCCAACCCGAATAGTGTAAACTATAGGAACCGAAGACCTACCCTGGTGTAACATATCGGGCCAGTTTCAAGTATTTTTCAAGCCGTGTTTCGGTTAAATTCGAGTAAAATCAAAATTTGTTCAGCCCACTAAAGGTCACGGGAGCTCCACCCTTGCACCCTTATAACCCGGGCGCAAATTACCACCCTGGCTCTTCATATCATATTTAAGTAATACTAATTAGCAAATGTTTTTGTTGTACCTTATGCTTTAGTGATGTTTTGTGCATTGGTTAGTTGTATCTATGGCTTTAGATGTTGTACAACATTCACAATTCACAAATATCTCTATTACATCACATCTTTACCAACCATCCCTGCATATCCTCTCTCTCCATATCCCTCTTTCCCTAATTAACTTCCTTTGGTCTGAGAAGTTTTGTAATCAACTTCCTTTACTCTTGAAGGGTTCTCCTTTTATTTGGTGTTTGAATATGATGATGATTACTTTGTCACCGTTAACGATGAAGATGATTGTTTTATCTAAAAACCAACACACATATACCAGCTAGAGAAACAGAGAGACTACCGGTTGAGTGGAACCCACGGCGGCAGACGGCGGCGCGTCTCCTTGCAAATAATTTGATTTTAGGCGTGAACTAAACAAATTTTAACATTTCTTCATTATATGAATACATGCACAACACACACTAAACAAAATGTCTTTTGTCTTTTGGGTTTTCTCAGGACATGCTCAAGGACCGACCCGAACCCGGCAATGAAAATATATGGGAACCAAAGACCGACCCTATTGTAGCATATTGTTTGCGGGTAATTTCGGATCGACCATATTTCTTCTGTTCACCCCTACTCTTACCTCCACCGATGTGTGGCCTTAGATATAATGTTGTCGTTTGCTGCCATTCGAAGGATTATTAGAGAGAATATATAAGCTAGGTTCTTTGTTGTATCATTATCATACTTAGAAAATATGATTTATTTAGTTTCCCTTTGTAATATCTTCTTTGCATTCATGCAAACAATTTGAACATGGATAGCGTATACGCGGTTGGGAGCACGTATAAAAGACTTTTTGGTGACGTCTATTACTTATTTATATGTATAGTTGTATCACAAACACTTGCTTAACTACATATTTTGACTAACTTACAAACGGTTTGTATATTTCTTTTGGTGGCACCAACCCATAAGAGCATTCACATCCATTCCACCAAATCCAATCCATCAAATTACACTAAAAATCACTACTTCACCCCTAAATCTTCTATCTCCTAATTAAAATAATAATACCTTTTCATACTTTTATCATTACATTTTCTCTCTCCTCACTCACAACTACTTACAAAAATATTAAAATATATATAGGGGTGAACAGTAGCTTTTCATATTTAGGGTGGAACAGTGCTTCTACCAAATATTTTCTCTCTCCTCCACTCACAACCACTTACACTCACAACCACTTACACTCACCCCATATAATTTGATGGACACACTCACATACATTTGGTGGATGGGATGTGAATGCTCTAACCTGCGCACGGCACGGCGCGGCACTGTCACCAACGTGCCCCCGCCGCAGCGCGCGGGTACGACATCTAGTTATAACTGAATTCACAATCGACTGTACTCGACCGCGTATATAACCAACCGACCGCCAAATTTCAGGTTTTTTAAACCGTAAACCTTTTTGCACCATCTTCTTCAACCTCCTCATCCTGTGTTTGTTCGCTGAGCCAATCACTGTCATTCGGTAAGCATTTAAGCTGTTCAACTTCATTATTCACTTCATTTATTCGATCATTACATACACTCATACATATACATCTGCTTATACATCTCGCTATATCTATTCATACGTACTATTCTAGGGTTTTTCATTTATAGCTTTTACCAATAACATTATTAATAATTACCTTGTTAATTTTTCTTTCTGTTTCAATCTCACCACCAACAGTACACACATTAGGGATGTAAGTTAGGATAGAGTTGTAGAGTAATGAATACCCGGTACTGCTGTTATGTTCTTGTTTGGCAAGACTGATGAGGAGCATCAAGGTATTGCCGGAATCTGTTCGCAGTTCTATGCGGTCCGGGATTATACTGTTTGATTTGACAAGGGTTGTTGAAGAATTGGTGTTCAACAGTCTTGATGCTGGTGCTACAAAGGTAATCTTTAGATAATATAGGTCTTTTATTAATAATTTAAATAGCCATATTGATTTAGCTATGGAAAATGCTTTTATGGTGAGAGTTGTTATGAATTATGATTCCCTTCATGGTTCCTGTGTATCAGTGAGATTTGGTTTCATATATATCTGATTGGATACGTTGTTGGACTGTTATTTATATTTGAAGTCAATATTTGTCTCTCAGGTGATTGTGGCTGTAGGTGTGGGGACAAACTACATTAAAGTTACAGACAATGGTAACCCGCCTTAATTCCATAAGAGTGACATGTGCATTACTTTTATCTCTGTTTTTTTTCTTTGTATTCTAAAACATAGTTTTGCAGGTTGTGGTATTACACGGGATGGACTGGTGTTGTTGGGAGAAAGATATGGTAATTGGAATACTGTTTTCTTATTATAGAATCATTTCAATGAACGGTTCGATGTCTATTCTATTTTTTCTGCTAAATTAGGATTTAAAGTTACCTAGGAAGTAGGGACAACTGAACCAGTTACATGTTGGATGGTGGTTGAGTGAGTGGTACAAGTCCTCGCCCTTACCTTACAACCTCAAGCGAGCTAGTTTTCTAATATAAATGGGTAAATGCTTAAAATTTTAATGGTTTAGACTTTAGAGGCTAAATAATAAATTATTGCAGAATGGAAGATAATCTTTGACAAGTTTCTGTATGAACCATCTTAATAATCAAATATTATCATATTAGTCCTCAAATGATCCCAAACGAAGTATTGCTTGATGAAACTGATCCATGAAGGCCAAATAACATTAACAAGCCTTTGGCCTAGCGGTATCTAGGTGGCCCATCAACCCAGAGGTTGTGGGTTCAAATAACATTTTAGACATTTAATAATGTATGGAGTCTCAAGTTCCCAAATGTTGGTATACATGGTTTCAAAGATAATGTAGGTATATATAAGCTAAGTAAATGTTTTGAGTTTGATCAACTTGGTCATGACATCCAATAGCACAAGACCATAGATATCCATGCATAAAAAAGTTGTAATATTCACTTTATTTTCTGATTTCAGAAAGGATGCTTTTATAGTATATGTATCTACATTTTTTAAAATGGGTGCTGTTTCAGGATTCAGGAAAGTGTCATGGGAGTATAGGACATGCATGGTTGCATGCCCAATAGTTAGTTACTAGATGATTCTTGTAGAATGCTGATTAAGTCATATGGTTTTGTTATGTTTGTGTTACTTGAAGCAACATCTAAGTTTGAGCTGTTGGCTGGTATGAACGCTGTTCCAGAAAGCTTTGGTTTTCGTGGGGAAGCACTAAGTTCAATTTCTGATGTTTCTTTGTTGGAAGTTTTTACAAAGGCACATGGAATGCCAAATGGCTACCGCAAGGTCATGAAGGTACAGGTTCTTTAAATGTTCAATATTGACATTTCATGGCATTTTGCCTATCCTTATTTTTCACCGGTTTGTTTCATATTTTTAAGGGTTGCAAATGCTTGTATCTAGGAATTGATGATGATAGACAAGATGTTGGCACTACAGGTAATGTATTCTCAAGTGTTGTACAAGAATGTGTCATTGCTTTGTAGGTTTGACCATTTGTTGGTTGGCATATTGTTGGTTATTGCAGTTGTTGTTCGTGATTTATTCTATAACCAACCAGTTAAAAGGAGGCATTTACAGTCCAGGTTCTTCATTACTTTGTGTTAACTTGCAAACGTAATTTTTTTAATCATCTTTAGTTGCTGTATTGCTTATTCCTTATGCTGATATATTGTGGTTATGTATCACATATATTGAAAGTCCCAAAAAGGTTCTGCACTCTGTTAAAGAATGTATACTGAATATTGCTCTCGTCCACCTGGCAACCTGCTTCAAAGTGGTTGATGTTGAGAGGTGTTCACTTTTCGTACTTGTAGTTTATGTTCAATTACTATTTTAAAAGTTAATACATTAATCATTAATGTGTCATCTTCATGCAGTGGTGATGAGCTTCTTAGCTTGTATCCTTCATCTTCGCCTTTGACCCTATTAACAAATAGTTTTGGAATTGAGGTTTCTCGTTCTCTACATAAGTTGGATGAATCTGATGGCAAATTAAAGCTTTCTGGATACATATCTGGCCCTTATGAAACATTCTCGGTGAAGGTATTCTCTATTTTCTTCCGATTTTGTCATCATTTATTTCCTATTAAAGGTTGCTTATTTTGCAGGCTTTCCAGTATTTCTGTATCCATGTTTCAATTTAACGGTCTTATGGTTGGATAAATGTGTAAAGTATATATACCACATTTTTCCACATTTGTTCTTTTTTACCTTTGAACAAAGATATCAATTCAAGGTATATATCAAGAGGCCCGATACATAAATTGCTGAGTCAGCTAGCAGCCATGCATGAGAGTTCAGATATGTTGAAGGCTGACATTAGGTCTCAGTGTGGAAAGCGGAGCAGGGTTCAGGCATCTCCAACATACATATTGAATTTAACTTGCCCGCGAGCTCATTATGATTTAAGTTTTGAACCTGCCAAGACATTTGTTGAATTCAAGGTAAGATGTGCATGTGACCTTATACTTGTGATTTGTAAATGCTGGTGGATTCTTGTCTTACTATTACTTTGGTGTTGACTTCAGATTTCTGCTGATCTTTGACCTTAGGCTCATATGCTTTGAGTACATGCTTATGAACATTGACTTGTGATGTATACATGCTCGTAGATTTATATGCCTGGGAAATATTTTGCAGTAGAGAATTATATTTTGACCATTAACATCTGTATTATTGTTTCAGGATTGGGATCCTGTCTTTAATTTCATTAAGAAAGCTGTTTCATGCTTTTGGACCGAAGGTATGCCTTGTGGTTGACTCAAGATATTAGCTTTGATTAAATCAATCATAGTTTGTACCAGTTGAAGTGTTTGGTAACTAATCCAGTATTTGAATTAAACTTATGATGGCTGCTGGTCTATCAAGGTGCTCATATGTCTAAAGAAGATGATATGTGGAATGGATCTGATACTTTTTCAACCAAAGATGGTAATATACTCTCTTTCCCTTTCCTTTCATATCATTACTATAAGTATACCTTTTTAATCATGTAGATTCTTATGCTGCCAAACTCATGTAAATCAGATATCCTGAATAATGATCAACTTCCAAAGAAGAGGTGCATGACAAAGTGCAATCAGGACTCCATTATTCTTTCTTCACCCCAATTAGAGATGCCCATAGAAGAACCAAAGCATATGTCATTAGGTAGATATTCATGTAATCGATCTCAAAGAAATGCTGTACAATTTGAAGATTATGGTTACGTAACTTCCGACGATATCTACTTGGAGAACAAGGAACACATGGACCTTCTTTCAGATGCCAAATGTAGTACAAGCAACGGATTACTATTGAACACAGCTGATACTTTTGCAACCAAAGATGGTAATATACTTTCTCTCGCTTCCTTCAATATCATTATTATAAGTATACCCTTTTAGTCACATGGATTCTTCTGCTGCCAAACTCATGTAAATCAGATATCCTGAATAATGATCGGCTTCCAAAGAAGAGGTGGATGGCAAAGTGCAATCAGGATTCTATTATTCTATCTTCACCCCAGTTAGAGATGCCCACAGAAGAACCGAAGCATATGTCGTTAGGTAGATATTCATGTAATCAATCTCAAAGAAATACTGTACAATTTGAAGATTATGGTTACGTAACTTCAGAAGATAATTACTTGGAGAACAAGGAACACATGGGCCTTCTTTCAGATGCCAAATGTAGTACAAGCAACAGATTACATGTGAATGGAGCTGATACTTTTTCAATCAAATATGGTAATATACTTTCTCTACCTTCCTTTAATATCATTATTATAAGTTTACCTTTTTAGTCACATGGATTCTTCTGCTGCCAAACTCATGTAAATCAGATATACTGAATAATGATTGGCTTCCGAAGAAGAGGTGCATGACAAAGTGCAATAAGGATTCTATTATTCTTTCTTCACCCCAACTAGAGATGCCCGTAGAAGAACCAAAGCATATGTCTTTAGGTAGATATTCATGTAAACGATCTCAAAGGACTTCTGTACAATTTGAAGACTATGGTTACATAACTTCTGAAGATACTTACTTGGAGAACAAGGAACACATGTGCCTTCTTTCAGATGCCAAATGGCATCCAAAAACTCTGCATACTGGCTGTAGTACAAGCAATGGATTACTTGTGAAGCAGGCATCTCCTATTTCTTTCCATTTTGATGACGATCTAATGAAGCCTTTTTTGAGAAGTTGTTCCTCTCGCATGGATGCGTTACATGTTGTTAAAAGCACTAGAGGTGATGATAAATTCAGATTCCAAGCTGATAAGTTCAAGAAATGGCTTTACACAAATGATAATAGAGTGGATAATCAAGAAGAAACTGATAATACTACACTGGATTCTGAACCATGGCTGGATGATGGCGTAACCATTTGGTCGCCACCCAGGATCACCACATCAAAAGGCTCATTTGATACAATTCTGACTGGTGGAGACTGCTTAATAGAGGATAACACTCATTGGACCAGTCCAGTTGCATCAATTCAATATTCTAAATCAAGTTGCTGGTCTTCTAAAGATGATTGTTATGCATTTGGTGAAAAAATACACGTGGACCCTTTAACAGATGTGTCTAAAAAACACTTCGAACATGGCAGAAATATTGGATTTGACCTTTTTGCACATGAAGAAGAGGAAAAGGATATCTTTAACTTTGATTACATGAGATATAGCTCTTCCTTGGAGGATTGCAAAAGGAACATTAGGAATTTTCAAAATGACAGTATTTTATCCCCACAGCAGTATGATTTTCCGAATGAATCAGACTGGGCAAGATCTCCTCTAGCTGCATCACACCATATGCCTTCAAAATCTTATGCCGATAGGGAAAGAGAAAATATTGCTCAATGTAGAATTCGGGATAAGCAGCGGAGAAGAAGCTGTTCAGCACCACCATTTTACAGAGAGAAGAAAAAAATCATTGCCTTAAATAGTTGGATGACTGATAAATCAGAGAAATCCTACCATGAGACACTTCATGATGCACCTACTTTGCAAGGTGATTTTTCAACTTATCTCTATGTGATATTATATGGATAAAAAACTCAAGAAACTAACTGTTACTTTATTCTGTGTGCAGAAGCTAGCCATCTGAAGCACACAGAGAAATCATCTGCAAATGACTTGCGGTCTAAGGCTAGGTAATATTACCACATATAATGTATGCTGTAGGTTGAATCTTTGAAATTGGTTTCATGCTGTTGTTTTTCTTTCTGTTAGACATGATGAGAAGAAAATTATTGATACAGCCGAGATTTCAGATTATAAAGGGAAGGTGACCCATTGCCTTGATGCATACAATACAGATTCAGGTATCTCTATCGCCCACTGAAACACAATTTTTAATCATAAATATGGTGATGCAAATTTTACACTAAGTTTCACATTTTTTAGTCTTCACCTCAAAGGAAAACCAAGGAGGACTAGACTTTGGAGTAAAATGGCGGAATGGCTGTCCTTTGACTTCGGTTGTGTGCCCTGTAATCTGACAAATCTTATTTTAATTTATTTTCAGATTATTTGCAGCCACTTATAAAATTCTAACTTATTATTTGACGTTATATGTTTTTACTGACAGAATATACAGACGCCTAGTGATCTTGCCAATCAGGAGAAAATACTTGATATTTCTTCTGGGATATTACATCTCTCTGGTGATTCTCTTTTACCCAAGTCTACAAGTAAGAAATGTCTTGAGGATTGTAGAGTTCTTTATCAAGTTGACAAGAAATTTATTCCCATTGTGGGTGGTGGAATACTTGCTATTATTGACCAAGTATATAAGCACTTCTCATTTCTCAGATTCATTTGCACTTAATTTCTTTGGATAAACATAAATTTGACCACTGATATGGTTGTGTTTGCAGCATGCTGCTGATGAAAGAATACGACTTGAAGATTTGAGAGAAAAGGTAAAAAGGTATTTCTTTAGCTTTTGATTGCTATGTAATATGGTCTAACTGAACAGAAATATCTGTAGGTGCTTTCCGGAGAAACAAAGACAATCACCTATCTGGATGCAGAGCAAGAACTGGTATAATATATGTTGACTTCCATAGTTCCGTGAACTTTCACTTATGATATCATTTTGTTTTTGGTTTGTGTGTGTGTGTTTTGTGTGTGTGTGTGTGATTTTGACTTTTTACATTTTTAACACAGGTTTTACCTGAGATTGGGTATCAATTATTGAACAACTATTCTGAACAGATCCAGAAATGGGGTTGGATCTGCAACTTTCATGCTCAGAGCTCAGTGTCCTTTAAGAAGTAATAAAATTCACCTGCTTTTTTGTAAGACAGATTTGAATGTTTTTTCACATGTCTAAAATTCTTGCACAGGAATTTGAATTTCTTAAACAACCAGCCATCTGTTGCTACACTAATTGCTGTAAGTCGAATTCTTAATTTACGGGTCGTTTTTGCTTCTTATTCACATAGAACTTTTTTTTTATCCTTATTCACGGTATCTATATTTAATCTTCTAATCCCCTTAAATGTTCATAGCTATTAGTATATACATCACATCTAATTAATTGATTGCTCCCTATTTGCAATTTATGAAGGAAAAAGATTGTATATTAGGTTTTCACTCGTGTAACATACGGATATTTTAACTGCCATACAGGTGCCATGTATTTTGGGTGTCAATTTAACTGATGTTGATCTCCTAGAATTTCTTCAACAGGTTTGAAACATATTGTTCTTATTATCTTGAGACATTCTTTAAGTTCAATCTTTGAATATTTTGGTCAATTTTTCTCATTTCGCAATCGGTTTTTATATTCAACCCTAATTTACCAGCTTGCTGATACTGATGGATCCTCAGTAATACCACCAGCTGTACTTCGGGTTCTAAATAACAAAGCTTGCAGGGGTACAATCCTCTACATCTCAAGAATTTAGCTCCACATCTTTATAAACATGAATTCTTATTTACCAGTGTGTGCAATAATATACATGTTTCTTACTTTAATAAATGATCTCATAAATAGGTGCAATCATGTTTGGAGATGCACTACTCCCTTCAGAATGTTCTCTTATTGTTGAGGAGCTTAACAAGACTTCATTGTGTTTTCAGGTGAGTCCATAAGTAAAACACTACTTTTTCTTCACCACTTTTGGGTTGCTGAATACCTTCTGAAAAAATGTTATTTGGTTTGTTGTGGTCTAGTGTGCTCATGGTCGGCCAACAACTGCACCCCTCGTGAACCTAGTGGCCTTGCATAAGCAGATTGCTAAGCTTGGAAATTGGAGTCATGGGTCATCTGAGCTCTGGCATGGACTAAGTCGACATAGACCCAGTCTCGAGCGTGCGACTCAGCGGTTAAGTCAATGCTAGAGGTATGAACATGTCTATAGGTCAAGTGTCTTGTTATTCACCTATACGTCTTAAGAAATGAAATTACAAAAATGTGTGTTGTATGTTGTTGTCGAGTTGTAAAAAATGCTTTTTAAAGAGTTGTAAAAAATGCTTTTTTTCGACATCCAAATTTTGATTTTCATCCTATCACTTAAATTGTTTCACAACCTATGAGGGGCATTTTATCTTGGTAGTCTTTTAATCACACGCAATGCTGTTTTATAAAAGAAAATGGAGAAAAACACAATTTTCTTGTATCCCTAATCCGTATAGCCATGCAAGAAAAATTATTATGCTTATATAGCCATATAAGATAGGTGAATCCGTTGTTGTGTATCCTACCTTAGCTCGCATATTCTACATTTCTACTTTATACCCATTAAAATAAACTTTATTTGATTTCATACGTGAATCGCATTCTATGTGTGAACCAACCATTACGTATAACCTTTCGATCACGTGCAATTAGTTTCCGATGCTAAATGAACATGATTCTAAATGGTTCGTATTTTGTGTTATTTGTTATTCTGTTGATCTCTGGTTAAAGAAAAAACTCAAATCTCTACAATCGTTTTAATACAAAGGTGGTGTGGTTTAATACATTAGAAGGATAAGAAGGTGCAGTCCTTTGCAAACGAGCACCAAACTGAACATATACCCATCCTATTCTGGCGTATGTCATAAAATACATGCAACTTTGAAGTGTCACAAGTCATGCTCATTAACTTTGGATAAGTTGGCAACTTTGTAGAATAATACTCACATGATCGGTCTTATGAACATGGAGTGATATTTTGATTCCAAATACTTTTGATATGTTTAGGTCATTGTCTCGATAAAATACCACCGATGCATGATGAACTCTCCCTAGTCCCTACGTGTTTACATGAGTAATGAATTATTGATGCTTATCTAAAAACTTAGAATTTTTTTGCATAAACAGGTGTTTTACCAAACAAGTAAGTGTTTCTAGGTAGTGTGTGAGAAAAAAGCAAAAATAGGTATGTCACCAATTGGATTGGCGACATTGAATTAAAAATTTTGATTGTTTACAACCCATTTGGCGACATACATTAAAAAAATATGATTGTCTTACACTGGTTTGGCGACATTGAATTGCAAATTCTATGTCCCCATATGGTTTAGCGATATTAATAAAAAACCAATTTGCTTTGGCGACATTGAAAAAAAATAGAAACATTGTTTCCAAACCAATAAGCGACATTGAGTTTTATTAATTTTAAAAAACAAAGTCACGGGTGCCAATCAATTATTTATATTAATTTGATTGTAAAAGAATGGATTGGCGACAATCAATTTTTTTTTTTGAATGAATCTAAATTGTTTAGCGACATTGAATTTTTTTATTTGATTGTATATGAATAATTTGGCGACAATCATTTGAAAGTGTGACAATGGTTTGGCGACATTGATTTTTTTTATTTGAATGTATATGAATCCTTTGGCGACAATGATTGAATTAGGGTTCAGGCATTTTGAATTTGAATTTTTTTATTTGATTGTATATGTATGAATTGGCGACATTCAATATGATAATTTGGAGTTATTCAATTGTCTTCATTCAATTTGGGGACAATGATTTAACTTGACACACTAAAGTAGTCACGAGGTGAGATGGGTTGTGTATTTTATTGATTTTATTAATAGGTTACTGGTTGAGATGAATAGGTTTGCAGTGAATAACCTTTCATTTCATGCACGGTGCCAACCTTCTTAAACCTAAAAAATAAGTCACGGGTTTCTCTTTATTGCATTTGTGTGTATGACATGATTCCCTTCAGTGAATAATCATTTCGTGAATAGAGGATTTGCAGGAAGATAGATGAGATGGATGATAAGAGCTTGTTATATAACAATAGAGGAGGTCGCAAACTCAAGTTCAAGTTCAGACAATCATCTCAGTCTCAAAATCTTTCAAAGTTTGATATATTTAGCAGTGATCGGAAAATGAATTACAACTTACACCCGGGTCCTCTTGAAGACAATGTGTTGTTTCTACACAACGATCACCGTGCGTTGTGTGTTTTCACAAATCCTGAAAAATACAACGAACCCCTAATGGTGAAACGCGGTGATAGAAGTTTATGGAAATTTCTGGCTAAAAACCCGCTAGGTGAACGGGTAAAAAGTATCATACAAGAAGCCGGGCTTGGTGGGGTGTTAAGCTGTGGTTATCGGTACCTGGACCACTCACTGATAACTGCGTTGGTCGAGCGCTGGAGGCCAGAAACGCACACATTTCATCTACCTGTGGGTGAAGCCACCATCACCCTACAGGATATCAACGTGTTGTGGGGATTACCGATAGAGGGTGCTGTGGTATCGGCTCCTGAAACTCCTATTACAGAGCAGCAGGCCATCAACATGTGTGAAACTTTGTTAGGTTTTACCCCCGAGCCAAATGATTTTGTTGGCAAAGCTTTTAAGTCAACTACAATTATAAGAGAGTTAGAGAAACCATTTTCTGAAGTTGAAGCAAGCGACCAAGAGTGCATTATCCGTGCACGGTTGATAATATTTTATCTTATTGGTTGCACAATACTTCCGGATCATGCCAACAATAGAATTTCGTTGCACCGTCTAAAACTTTTAGATGATCTACGAAGATGTTCATTGTACAGTTGGGGTAGTGCAGTTTTAGCCTGTCTGTATAGAAACCTGTGTGATGCCACAGCACCCGATGCAACGGCCCTTTCTGGCCCAGCCTTCATTTTACAAGTTTGGGCATGGGAAAGGTTTCGAAGCATAGGCCCGAAGATAGACGTAAATTTCGATCATTCCGTTCCGTTGGCAGCTCGGTAATCTACAGTAACAAACTTATAGTACTATGCAAATTACGAAAAATATAATAGTACTCATGTTTTTGTAAATTTATACATGTTCATTGTATAGGTGGCAAGAGCATAAACTCAACTTCTCTGGAACCCCGTCACACTGCTTGAGAACATATCGTTCTCAACTGCAATCGTTACACCGGAGCCACGTAATTATTTTGTGGTCATCGTATTTTATCTTGTGTTCAATTCTTTGTAACTAACTATATTTTTTTTTGTAGTTTAACTGGACCCCTTACAATGATATCATTGAAAAGCTGCCACCAATCTGCAGAAGTGGTATGAAAAGCTGGATGAGTACCTGCCCATTGATATATTGGGCTATTGTCGAACATCATTATCCGCAACGGGTAATGAGACAATTTGGGATGGTGCAACAGGTGCCGCACCCTATCAGCATACAGCCTAGTGAGCATAAGAGGTTGCACAAGTTAAACCGGCAAGGTAAAACCGGGACTAACTGGCTCACTACGCACGCTGAGTATGTTAGCGGGTGGAACAACCGTGACAAAACTCTTGTCAACGGTGAAATTATTAGGACCCGATCCGTTGACCCCGACTACATGCCGTGGTATAATGCGCGCACAGTTGTATACGTATCTGATCCCAGGGAAGTACCTATGCCTCCTCCTGCTTTTCAAGATGACGGGGCAAGACTTCAAATGATGGTATTCAATGTTTTCGTATTTTATTTCAAAAACGTTGTTGTTTTTTCAATTTAATACATTTTGTTGTTTTTTTTTTGTAGAGGGAGTCAATGGGTGTAATTTACAACGCATCCTCTCAAGCTGGAGCGGGGGATGGTACCCAGAATCTCCAATTCATTCAAAGTGTTGCCCACCACACTATGCAAATGTCAGATGCGCAAGAATATTCACAGTATCAGACGCATTTGACAGCAAACCCGGTCAACCTCCATATGGCGCCAAGAACTCAAAGGGCAAGAAGGGGACGACATCGTCAACCTGCTTCTGATGATACAGTTGTTAATGATGGCGGACTGGGTGGCGGTGACACTGGGGTGACAGTGGCGTTTGAGGGTGGGGGTGGGGGTGGTGACACTGGGGTGACAGTGGCGTTTGAGGGTGGGGGTGGTGACACTGGGGTGACAGTGGCGTTTGAGGGTGGGGGTGGGGGTGGTGCGTTTGAGGGTGGGGGTGGTGCGTTTGAGGGTGGGGGTGGTGCGTTTGAGGGTGGGGGTGGTTCGTATGGCATTGGGGGTGGTGGGGGTGGTTCGTATGGCATTGGGGGTGGTGGGGGTGGTTCGTATGGCATTGGTGTTGGTGGGGGTGCGGCGTTTAACGGTGGGGGTAGTTCATGAGGAGTCGGTAAGAGTTAATTTACGTTATGTTACTGGTTAAATTTGTACCATGTCTTATTAAATTTTTTTTGTGCACCAGTTTATTTGGCGACCATATGAAGAAGCGTTTCAATCTTTGCCGGATTATTGCAGAGACGGGGAGGATTCATGGTGCTGTGAGTGTTACATTGTGTGGATGCACGTAGTTGAATACCACTCACCAGCGAGGGTCCTTAGACAGTTCGGGTTCCGTCAGTTGAGACCTTTGGATCCTCCCCTTACCCCTAAAGTCCAAAGTAAATTGCGTGCAATGAAGCGTGCCAGGAGAAGTCACGTAAACTGGACAGATCAACATGCCGCCTATATATCTTCCTGGGACAATCGCAGAGCCAATAGAGTGGACGGGGGGGAACGGATGATAGTTCCTTCTGTGTCTCCAAATTACATGACTTGGTATTTGGAAAACACCGTTGGATACGTCACCAACCCGATGAATAATCCGGTACCACAAACCGGATCCCGAGATAATGGGTCGATTACCGCACTACTGGTTTGTATATCACTTTAATAATTATGAATTAGTATATAATGCAAAATACTATTTTAATATTTGTTTTTTTTAATATTATTGCAACTGGAAGGGTATACTGAGATACATGGTCAAGCGACTCGGTATATGGCAAGCGCTCCTACACAATTTGGAGACATTCAAAACACCGCCAGCGTAGTGTTGTCTTCAATTCGCGAAGGAGATCGTCTGAATTATCCTTCACGTCTTCAAAATCAACCGAGCGGTTTCCAAGTTGACGGAAGCCGACCTGAAAAGGTTTCAGGGCGCAAGAAGCGGAGACGTGTTGATAATGACGAAGCAAGGCCATCAAGACGTGTTGAGAATGACGAAGCAGAGCCGTCAAGAAGTCTTGATAATGACGAAGCAGGGCCGTCAAGAAGTCTTGACAATGACGAAGCAGGGCTTTCAAGACTTCCGGATACTCCCATATATGATGATGTGGACTATGATGAGTTTGCAAGGTTGCTTGATAATGATGATGATGATGGGAGTGCTATTTTATGTACATCTGCTTCGTTCACATCCATGTTAATGGGGTTAACATCTATTATTAGTACCCCCCCAAATCAGAATGTGAGTCAACCCCTATGTGGTGCCAGTGGTAGATATTGTCATCTACCTAGTTGTGGTAGTCCTGGTTTCTGTAATAATCCTATATAATATCATCACATATTTGTACCCCCCCTAACTTGTGAAAACTTAACTTGGATTCATAGTGTTGCATAATGGAATATATTTATGTGGTTTGTTTTAGTGTTGAAAGTGGCCCAGGGTGCCCTTTTTGGCCCCACTTATCCGTCTCCCGGCCCGGTCTCTACGGCCACCGGAGCCTCGGACGTGCTGTCCTTGGGTCATACAACTGGTCCGTCGGAAATTCGGCCGTCAACCGCCCGCCCGTGGCCCGGTACGACATGTCACGAAAAGGCACGGACGTCATTTTATGTGGTTTGTTTTACTAATAGTACAATAATTATAATGACATTACGAATCCAAAATACAACATAACCATAAAATGAACACAACGATGATACCATTACATAGATAGTAAAAAAATATGAAAATACGATTACGATAAACTAAACTTGCATAGAAGGATGACATTGTTGATACGGCTGACAGAACCCTGTAGGATCATTCACTAAGTCTGAGTCCCAAGACCAACTGCATTCTTACACGACTTCTTGTTATGGCCCGTCTCTCCACAGATGCTACATGTACGAGTCCTCGGGCGATCGTCATAGTTCACATCCATCTCATTGCGTATTCTTCTCGAACGCACTCTTCCTCGATGTGTTGTAATCATCGATGGGTCCCCCTTAATTCTCCATTCCGCCTGAGGCCATTCAGACTTAGGTCCTAACGTGTAGAAGTGACCGTTGTACTGCTCCATGTATGTGTTCATATGGTATCTCCAATCAGTTATATTGTGAGGTTGTTTACCCATCCAATTGCAAACGGCAATTGCATGGGAACACGGAAATCTATACATCTGCCATTTCCCACACGTGCATACCCTGCTTTTGTACTCAACGGTGTAGTCATTTCCGCCTCGGTCATTTGTCTCAAATCTTGAAAGAACATTAAACCTTGCATCATTCCGATCAAAGCACCTCACCTCATGTTGCATTGCTACTGAGTATAGTTTCTCAAACTTGCTCCAAATGCGAGGTGGTAGAGAGGAGTTGCAACTGTGAGAAATCTCAGTGTGCTTAACATACTGCTCGATGTCTCTGCGAAAGGTATAGTCAATCAGAGCTGTGATTGGCAGTAGTCGGGCTTCACGCAATACATTGTTCATGGACTCGGAAATGTTGGTCGTTAGGTTACCCCAACGACGATGCTCTCTATCATACTTGACCGTCCACTTACTCTTATCAATGTTGTTAAGATAGTCCCAAGCCTGTTGATTTTGCGCCCTCATTTCGCGAACAAACCACCGATACTTTGTTGACTGAGATGTGCTACCAATATTCCAACAGAGTTTCCGTAGCTGTTTATTCTTGAACCTCCCACTGAAATTGCTTCTAACGTGACGAAGACAATAACGATGGTAGGCGTTGGGTTCCATCCAGCCTGGAAGGTTTTCCATTGCATTAATTATGCCGTTGTGTCTATCGGATATAACACACAATGGACCCATGCTACGAAGGGAGACATATTCTCCAAGATTATGGAAAAACCAACACCAACTATGTACGGTCTCTTCGTCGACCACAGCATAAGCCACAGGCATGATGTAGTTGTTGGCATTTTTTGTTACAGCAATCAACAACTTACCTCGGTACGGTCCTCTTAGATGTGTCCCGTCAACCGAGATGACAGGCATGCAACGATGAAACGCGCGGATAGAGGGTGCGAAGGCCCAAAACACATATTTAAATGTGGGGTAATACTGCTCTCCCTGTGGATGGTTATAGAAAGAAACAACCGTGCCTGGGTTCCGATCCTGCAACCGAGTAATATACGTGGGTAGCGCCTCAAAATTGCTGTCCCAGTCACCGTAGATAAGTTCTATTGCCTTTCTTCGTGCTCGCCACGCTTTAGAATACGTAACATCAATGTTCAAATGTTGCTTGACATACGTTTGAATCTGTTTTACCTTAAACTTAATGTCCGCATGAATTTGTGGGAGGATGTGTGTAGCGATAACCTTCGACCGTAAACTTTTGTTGCTGTTACGTACCACCGTTGAATAGCATGTGTGTTCGGGACCCCACACAATAATTCGCCAATAATGCGCGTCAGGATTTTTGGTTGCGGTGCAACGCCACTCGCACTTTCGAGCACCACCGAAAGGATTTACAAATTTTGGTCTTCTGCTGTAACATACGACCTTGTATAATTTTTTTTTGCTTTCCTTTACGAACATCTCTCGACCATGTCGAACGTTCCACTGTCTAACTGCACCGTCAACCTCATCTTTGGATTTGAAATACATACCAACACGGATATCTTTCATACGTGGGTTCCATAAGACAAAGTCGTCATCTTCGTAATCCGGAACCATGTAATCAGTTACCTCCACATCATCTTCGGGAACGTTGTGTTGATGTGGAAGTAACTGCAAAGCTAATCCGCCAGTTTCTTCGGTCACGGGGGGCGGGTGGGGCTGACTGGCTGAGGCCTCGTCTTCAGAGGAACTTTCATCTGATACGGGTGCTTCGGGTTGACTATCTTCCATGTCTTCAGAGTCCCCACTTCCGGACTCGTCGAAACCGCCGTTCTGCTCGTTACCGGCAACATATTGAGGTTCCACAATGGTTTCTTCATCCGTCATAGGGGAACCTACCTCATCGTTTTGGTCGTTACCGGCAGCAACTTGGATTGATTCCGCATCAATGTGAAAATCCAAGGGCGCATCAACATTTACGTTGGCCACGTCACGCAGCAAGTTAGTAAAACTAATATGCTGTAATGGAGGAGCTTCTTGCCATTCAACGTAGATCTCCGCAACAAAATGGCCACGTCCCTCTACGGCCAAATAGTCCATCATTCGAACCCCATCGTCGTTGAAGATCTTGGATGTTTGAGAGGACCCTTGGAAAGTGAAAGCAAACAGTAGTTGAACAGTAACCGATTCTTTATTAATGTTAATATGACTGCATACGGCTTCAACTAGATCTTCAAATGACATCTCCGCTCGCATGATAAAGCTAGTTGTTACCAGACAATCATCATGTTGAACAGCCCCGTTAACGTATGAAAAACGACCACCCCAATATAATCTAACCAAGTACGGACAGAATGAAGCCATCGGTTGTGGTTGGAAGGTTATGAGGGGAAGTAGATTTTCTAAAAAAAAAATGTTGTTTTTAAGACTGATGGTTTGTTGTGCAAATTTTGGCTTGGGGTATATCCCTTAAATAGCTGAAAAATTGTAGAATTTTGGAACTTTTTTAAATACTTTTATAATATTGGAGTACAATTATTGTGAAAGTATTGAAACCAATTGGCGACTTAGTAAAATTATTGTGAAAGTTTTGAAACCAATTGGCGACTTAGTAAAATTATTGTGAAAGTTTTGTTAGTAAAATGTCGCCAACCTTCCTAAACCTAAACCCTAATTTTGATTATACATTAAACAGAATAAGAATAAGTAATAATTCAATGTCGTGAAAATGCCTAAACCCTAATTCAATCATTGTCGCCAAACGATTCATATACAATCAAATAAAAAAATTCAATGTCGCTAAACAATTTAGATTCATTCAAAAAAAAAAAATTGATTGTCACCAATCCATTCTTTTACAATCAAATTAATATAAATAATTGATTGGCACCCGTGACTTTGTTTTTTAAAATTAATAAAACTCAATGTCGCTTATTGGTTTGGAAACAATGTTTCTATTTTTTTCAATGTCGCCAAAGCAAATTGGTTTTTTATTAATATCGCTAAACCATATGGGGACATAGAATTTGCAATTCAATGTCACCAAACCAGTGTAAGACAATCATATTTTTTTAATGTATGTCGCCAAATGGGTTGTAAACAATCAAAATTTTTAATTCAATGTCGCCAATCCAATTGGTGACATACCTATTTTTGCTTTTTTTCTCACACACTACCTAGAAACACTTACTTGTTTGGTAAAACACCTATTTATGCAAAAAATTCAAAAACTTAATGCCTTCAATAGAAAACTCAAGTATTATGTTGTCCTTGACTCTTAGATACACGAAAAAGGGAGACCACTTTAGTTCATTTCGGGTATGTATCGGATTTTGACAACTACAGTACGGTTATTGATGATACTTAGCATATGCCACGTTTTAGGCGGAAGTGAATGGAATAACGTGGAATACAAAAGCAGAAGTAGATACACAATCATGGTTTCACATTTTACATGACCATTTGTGTAATTGTTATCTAACAAGATTGAAGGGATAGGGAGCCTAATCCAGGCGGAAGAGGCATCCCTATCCCCATAACTCAGCTTCCCCGCGCCAATCAATGGCGCGAGGAACCAACGGGGCGCAACGAGCAGTACATGCAGGGAGGCGCGCAAGAACAACAACTGATAAGCAATAGCATCACCTGATAAGCGCGTACCATCACACGCGGAATCTTCCCTTGACAATCATCGTACAGAGTACAGAAGACAACAAAAGGAAGATTCACAAAGATCACTGACAGGGTACGCGCCAATAGGAAAGCTACAGGTGGCAAAGTGGTCCAACAACTACAAGACAAGGACAGCAGCATGGCTGCAGCCATGCTTCCACCATACCAGCGTCTACAGTAAACAGCAGACATACCTTGCTGCTGTCAGGAGCATGGTCAACGACTGACAGGGGCGCCGTCTGCCAACCACAGATCGCCACGTGTCTGCCTCGAGCAACAACCATGCTGCCCCAATGACGTCATGAACAGTACACCTGTTCTCCCGCCAATTCCAGGGGGAACATTGGACTTGGGCCCAGACCAAGCCCAATAAAGAATGGTTACTCGTGGGCCTTTCGATCAAGCCCACGAGTTCTCCTATAAATACAAGGATACCTCTCCTTGCCAAAGCATCGGAAAATAGTCATTGCTAGCCTAGTATACTCACTTGTAATCTTTGTATTCGATCATCAATAATACTATCGGCTATTCACAGTGGACGTAGGTCAATACTTGACCGAACCACTTATATCTTGTGTTCTCACTTACTTTCACCACACACACACTTGCATCATTATCAAACGGGTTTGACCTTGTGGTTTGGGTAAAGGATTAACCCTGACGGACTTAGGTATTAACCCCACGTAGTTTATACGTAATCTCCGTGATACCTATTGTTTCTTCATTGGCGCCATCCAACGGTTAGAACCGCTCTTTTACTCATCTTTTCAACCCACCCATGGCTGAACCCAACCCTAATACTGCTGCCGTAAATCGTTCCGGGGAAGGGGACACCCAGCTCCCGGAAAACCAAATAACACCACCCACAGTCGTCAAGAAACCCACTTCCAGGCTTCAAAGCCAAGAAGTTGAGGTTCGGGACGCTAACTCTGACGACGACAGCAGTGCTAGCTCTGAGGAGGACCTTGACCAATGGCTCCTCCGTCAGAATACGAAGAACGCTGCAATTTACCAGCGTAAGCTCTTGCAACAAGCAAAGAAAAAGGGCAAAGCCCTTACTTATGACACCCCATCCAAAAAGGGGAAAGACCCAGCTGTTTCGGGTGCTGGTCGTAGCGGGGAACTCGGCGGAGACGCCAGAGTTCGGGGCTACGCAAAGCAACGAACAGAGCCCGATGGCTACGAATCCTCTAGTAGCGACTCGGGCCACAAAGGGAAGAAAAGTCATCATCGCTCACGCCAGAACAATGAGGATGATGACTTGGTCAAACCATTCAGACCAAAGGCTTTCGCCGAAAAGTCAAAATTTGTCGCTCGTATAGCGACCGCAACAATACCGAGAAAAGCAAAACTTCCTAGCAGCATCGGCAGATACGATGGCCTGCGTGATCCAGATGACCACGTGCACGACTTTGAGTGCGCGGGAATGTCGGTAGACTGGCCTGTGCAGGTTTGGTGCCATTTATTCGCGCAAACCCTGACGGGCGCAGCCAGGGTCTGGTTCGATAACCTCCCTGCGGGGAGTGTTAAAGACTTTGACGACCTCACCGACAAATTCACCAATCATTTCTCGCATTTGCGCAAGCATAAGAAAGACAAGGCGCACATCCTGTTGTGCCGCCGAAACGACAATGAATCCATTGAGGACTTTATTGTTCGATTCAACAAAGAGGCCCTGCTAATAGGGTGCGGGGAAGAACTCACAAGGGCAGCGTTCGTACATAACGTACGCAGCCCAGAGTTAATGAAATGCCTCACAGGCAAAGATGGCATACCGGAGTCCTGGGATGAGCTCATCCACTCCGCCAAGATATATGCCTCGTCTGAGAAATCCTTCAATCAGACGCACAATTTCCAACACCACCATAATAATAATAAAAATAAAAACAAGTCAGTCTGGAGCCGCATCTCCGGCGCCGCGGATGAGGGAAAATATTCCCCAGCCGGGGACGCCAGGCAGATGATCAGTCCCAAACAAACGCGGGACCAGCGCGGTCATTCAAAGAAAAACTATGACTGGACCCCGCTGACAAAGACACCATCTCAGGTCTTAAAGACTGAACAGGTCACGTTGAAGGCCGCCCCTCCCCTGGCCAAGCGCAGGAACGTAGACCGTAGCAAATACTGTGAGTACCACAACGACTACGGTCACCTCACAGATAATTGCTACACCCTGAAGATGGAAATCGAAACCGCACTGAAATCAGGACAACTCGGCCATCTGGTCAAGAACGTGCACCGCACGGGCAAGAATCAAACAGGTGACGAGAATCAAGATGAAGGATCGCGGAAAAAGATCCGCGACCTGAATACTCACGCTGCCACATTGATCCCTCGTCACCACTGCAACATGACAAAGAAGGGCAAAAGCGCCTACCAAGGAAAGCGCGCCCGAGCGCCACCACCAAGCGATTCATGGAAAGAGGCTGACGTCCTCATGCCAAAGATTAGAGGCGGCGCCTCATGCACAGCCCCTCTTGTCATCACCGCTATTTTTGGACATTATCGCACGCGATATATGTTCCTAGATGGCGGCAGCAGTACTGATATCATGTACGAACAATGCTTCCAACAGCTAGACCCGGAAGACAAAGCAAAGCTCGTACCAGTCAACGAGCCAATCTCCGGCTTCATCCACGAAACCATCATGCCGCGGGGTATGCTGTCCATGCCAGTAACATGGTCTGACGGCACCCACGAGCGCACGGAGATATGTGATTTTATGGTTCTACCGGCCAACTCCAATCATGACATTCTTCTTGGACGGGAAGGCATCGCACGCTTTAACGCCAATGCTTCAACGGCGCATGCGATGGTGGGATTCCCAACCAAAACAGGTATTGCTTTCATCAGAGGCAACAAAGACTGCCATACCACAGAAACCGCCAAACCGCCAAAAATGGTGAAAACCGACACCCGCGCCGAGCCGGAAAAATGGGTTCTTAACCCTAAATTTCCGGAGCAAACGGTGATCATTGGCCATGAAATCTCCGAGGCCATTCGAAATCACTTAAAACAGCTTCTAATCAGTAACATCGATGTATTCGCGTGGCAACCAGCCGACATGGTTGGGGTCCCGCGCGACATAGCGGAACACAGACTCAATGTCTACCGCTCAGTGGAACCTATAGTGCAAAAGAAGCGCAGCATGGGCCCGGAGAAAACAAAGGCCATGAACGAACAAGTCACCGAGCTGCTCAACGCGGGTATACTTCGCCCAATCAGGTACCAGACATGGGTAGCTAACCCAGTCATGGTAGCCAAAGCAAACGGCGGGTGGCGCATGTGTGTCGATTATAAAGATATCAACAAAGCATGTCCAAAAGATTGCTATCCTTTGCCAGAGATCGACCTAAAGGTGGATTCCTTAGCCCCATACCGCTTTAAGTGCTTCTTAGACGCGTATAAGGGCTATCACCAAATCCAAATGGCAAAGGAGGATGAAGATAAGACGGCATTCCGCACAGACGCTGGCATTTTCTGTTACACAAAAATGCCATTCGGTCTGAAAAACGCGGGAGCTACATACCAACGCCTCATGGACACCGCCTTCATCAACGAAATCGGCGTACGGCTTGAAGTATACGTCGACGATCTTGTAATCAAGAGCAAGGATGAAAGCGACATGCTTAAAGACATCCAGCAAACGTTCGCACAACTGCGCAAAGTGCGCATGAAGCTCAACCCAAGCAAATGCTCCTTCGGGATGGAAGAAGGCAAATTTCTAGGGGTAATTGTAACGCGCGATGGGTTTCGCGCTAATCCAGAAAAAGTACAAGCCATAGAAAGAATGCCTTCACCCGCCTCCATAAAAGAAGTACAAACACTCATGGGCCGCCTCGTGGCACTCAACCGCTTTTTATCCAACTACGCTTCAAAGTCATTTCCGTTTGTTGACACTTTGAAGAACTGTTTAAAAAAGAGCAATTTCCGCTGGACGCCAGAGGCAGAATCGGCATTCAAAGAAATGAAACAATGTTTGATGAACCTTCCGACGCTAACAGCACCCCTCCCCAAAGAGCCATTAACACTGTACCTATCGGTCACGGACCGCGCAATAGGGGCAGTCCTCATGGTGGAGCGGAAGAGCGTGCAAACACCGATATACTACATAAGCCGCACGCTTTTAGACGCGGAAACAAGGTATACAATCATGGAAAAGCTGGTCCTCGCTCTGGTACACGCATCCCGAAGACTCCGCAGATACTTCCAAGGGCATCCGATAAACGTCCTCACGGACTACCGGATAAACGACATACTCGCCAAGCCCGAGTTGTCGGGGCGCCTGGCCAAATGGGCCATTGAACTCGGGGAACACACGATCCACTACAAACCCCGCCCCGCCATCAAGGGCCAAGTTCTTGCGGACTTCGCCACGGAAATCCCCACAGATAAAGTACTTGAATGCCAAGCGGAAGAAACCCCCGCGTTAGCGCAAGACCCATCACAAAAATGGTCCTTATTTACGGACGGGGCCTCAAACGAGGATGGCGCGGGCGCGGGATTACGCCTTATCAGCCCAGATAAACAAGAGTTCACGTACGCCATCCGCCTCGATTTCAAAAGCACGAATAACGAGGCGGAATACGAAGCGCTGCTGGCAGGCCTCCGCATTGCGGAAAAAATGGGGGCCAGGCACGTGGAGGCACACGTAGACTCACTACTTGTAGCGCGGCAGATCAACGGGGCTTACGATGCGAAAGACGAAACTATGGCGTTATACCTGGAACAGGCCAAACAGCTGATGCGCCGATTCGACTCATGCAAAGTCGAACACATACGGCGCAGCGAAAACAAGCCCGCCGATGCGCTAAGCAAAATGGCATCAACGGTCTTTGAACACATGGCCAAAGAAGTCCGCATCGAAGTCCTGGATAAACCATCTGTTCCCCCGCGGCAAGTCAACATAATCCAAACAGGAAGCGCATCCTGGATGACTCCGATCAAGGCCTACCTATCATCCGGTACCCTGCCTGACGACAAGTCAGAGGCCCGGAAGATCAAGAACAAGGCCCTACAATACCAACTCATCGACGGTATCCTATATCGCCGCTCTTACCTGGGACCGCTATTGCGCTGCGTAGATTCCGCAGATGCTTCCTTCCTCCTACGAGACATACATGAAGGGACATGCGGACTACACGCGGGCCCAAGAATGGTAGTGGCGAAGTTAATGAACGCGGGGTACTACTGGCCGGGCATGCACGTGGACGCGGTCAACGAGTTGCGCAAATGCGACAGTTGCCAGCGCCACGCCCCGAACACCTTGCGGCCCAAGAACAACCTGGTGCCAGTCACAGCGGCCTGGCCGTTCCAAAAATGGGCAATTGATTTGGTAGGTCCATTCCCAACGGCTCCAGGAAACGTGAAATACCTAATCGTCGCCATCGACTACTTCACAAAATGGGTTGAGGCGAAACCACTAGCAAAAATCGACGGCGCACACGTCAAAAAATTCATCTGGGAATTCATCATTTGCCGATTTGGCCTACCGCTGCAATTGGTAAGCGACAACGGCACACAATTTGAAGACCAATCCTTACAAGAATGGCTATCTCAAATGGGTGTCCAACAAATCTTCACATCTGTCGCGCATCCTCAAGGCAACGGTCAAGTTGAGCGGGCCAATCGTACGATTGTCGAAGGTATTAAGGCACGGTTGGGTACCAAAAGAACAGGGTGGGTAGACGAAATACCCCACGTCCTATGGGCATACCGCACCCTAACGAAAACAAGCAATGGCGAAACGCCATTCAGCTTGACATATGGAACGGAGGCGGTCATCCCCGCCGAAATCGGTTGCCCCTCCGCAAGAGTGCTCATGGCCAACAAGAGAGACAATGACAAAGAGCTCCGCCTAAACCTTGATCTCCTAGATGAACGACGTGAACTCGCCGCAATCAAAGAAGCGAAATACAAAACGCAGCTTGAGCGCTATTACAACAAACGCGTCAAAGCCTGCACATTCAAGATCGGCGACTACGTTTTCCGAAACAACGAGGCTTCCAACGCCGAAAAGCCCGGAAAACTAGCCCCCACTTGGGAAGGCCCATACAAGATACAAGAAATACTTGGCAAAGGCGCATACGCGCTAGAAAGGCTTGATGGAACACCTATTCCCAGATCTTGGAATGCAGCACAATTGCGCCGCTGCTACTTGTAAAACACTTGTAATTACGGCTACACATGCCGCATCTATCAATGAAAACTGTTCCTTATATCTGTTATTCTACTTGTTTTTCCGCGCCAAGGTCTTCAAGACTTAAGCAAAACTATCGTCGGACCACAAACAGGGCGGTGTTAACATGATAAAGTCTTCTAGACACGCTTCGCGCGCGTCGGACTTATAAAAATCATACACCAACTCCACATAAAATGGTCTTCAAGACAAGTTTACTTGCCGGACTTAAAGACGCGCGCCACTAGAACAAACTTAAAGCCTTGTCTTCTAAACTTGTAACACAAGTTGGACAAAGAGCGAACTAGTTCAGCGCGCAGTCGTGGGTCTTCTAGGCAAGGCGCACACGCGCTTAACTCGGACTTATGGCACAAGTCGCGCCCCGCTATAGTCTTCAAGGCAAATACTTAACACGCCGGACTATCTAGCAGGACGCGCGCCTAATTTTAACTTGTCAAATCGAGTGACGACTTGGTTAGATAAGTTAAGTTAGGATGAGAAACACAAGATATAAGGAAAAACCAAAATTTTCATTCATTATAAGGGACTTAAAAACCCTTGGTAATTACAAGTTATTTACAAAGACAAAAAGAAAAGAGAAGACAAGCGCCTATTAAACTTAAACATTCGAAGTACCCTCGCCACTGGCTCGTTGGCGCTCTTCTTCAAGGCGCTTGCGCTCCTCCTCCCTGGCCAGCTCGTCAGATTTGTCGATATAATACTTGAGGGCAGACAAAGGATCAGCATTTTTGTTGCAATCTGCAACCACTTGAAGAATTGGGAAGTCCACCTTCTCAAATTTGAGTAGCTCCGCCTCATACTCATCCTTCAGTGGCTTCCCATAATGCTCCGCATCCTCGATCCGCCCACCATTTTGAGCTGCCAGAAAACCATCTTCATAGCCTTCACCATACCCATAAGCATGGGCGGTGGCGGCTATGGCAGCGACTTGGTCGCCCAGCTTAGGCTCTTGCCAGAACCTCTTGAAGACCTGCAAAAAGAGTTAACAAGTTAGCATAAAAAACTTCAAAAGTTTGTAAGAAAAGCGCTAAAAGAGATACACTTACCCCAGTGATCCCATCAGTCATCATCCACTTGATGGCATCCTGTGTCTGCGTCTGGGCGGCCATCGCCTCATCCAAAAGACGCTGGGCTGTCTCACACTCCTTGACAGCCGCAGCGCGAGCTTCCTCGGCAGAGCCAAGGTCCTGCTCCAGATCCTCCTTTGAATGAAGGATCTGGACCCTCTCCTGCTCTAAGAAGGAGACGCGCTCAGTAGCTTTGACAAGATCTGCATCTTTAGACTCAAGCTCCAAGCGCTTCTCCACAACTTGCGCAGTCCGTTCAGAGAGGGCCTTGCTCTTCTCTTCTAACTGCCGGGTCAGCGCCCGGCTTTCCTCTTGCGCCTCGGCCAGAGTCTGCCTCAACTTCATTGTTTCAGCATTAGTCTTCTTGCAAGACTCTGACCATCGGCGCTTATCCGCCGCCGCGTCCCCTTCTAACTTGGTGACTTTGGCCTCTGCATCATGGGCGCGGCGACGGTACTTGGATATTTCAGCTTTGAAGGCAGCCTCTTTCTCAGCAAGGCCTGCCTTCTCCGCCTCCAAGCGCTGGATATCCCGCCACACCGCCGCATCACGACGGCGTAGCGAGTTAATCATGGATAGCTGAGTCGCTTGATTCACACAAAGAGCAGAAATTAGCGCATCGCGACTCAGCATATCCTGGTGAGTGCGCTCATAGGGAGGCACCACCTCGCGCACAAACTCCTCGGCAGCCCAGGAGTTAGAAAACAAAGTGTTTTCCCGGACTGCCCAACGGGGGCGCCAAATGGCGTCGCCCCCAACCCAGTGGGAGCCATCATAATCTCCAGATGGCTCCCCTTCATTAATCACAAAAGGTTCACGCCTAGACTGGCGCAAACCTTCACTACTACCACCAGCGCCCGCCTCCAAAAGGGCCCTCTCAAATCCATCCATCTCCTGAGAGCCCTCGGCGCTAGCATGAGCACTCTGCTCCGCCTGTTCTTTCAAACGGCGAGCCTTCTCCTCCAAGAACTGTTGCTCTTGGAGACGAAGACGTTCCGCCTCAGCATTTTTGGCCGCCTCAGCCTTTTGCCTAGCTTCATCGGCGGCAGCCTTCCTTTGGGCCTCAGCCCTTCGCAGCGCCTCATCAGCTGCTGCCTTCTTCTCAGCCTCCGCCCTTCGAAGGGCTTCATCGGCCTCAGCCTTCAGACGGGCTTCCTCCCGCTGCGCCGCCTCTTGCTCTTGAAAGAGCACATCCACTTCTGACCTGCCAGCCTCCGCAGACGGAGACGGGGAAGAAGGAGTTGGTATAATCTTGGGCGCAACTGCAACAGAGGCAAAAACATAAAGAAAGGCACAAACGAAAAGACTTAAGGAAAAAAGCAAAAACAAAAACTTACCAGGGGCTTTCTTCTTTATCAGCTTCTGGAAAAGAGGCTGACGTGTGGGCGCAGCGCCTATACCCACACTAAAGGTGGGGGCAACAACCCCTCCAGCGCCAGAGCTTTTCTCCAGCACCACCCCTCGCGCCGGCGACAAGGGGGAGGCAGTGGTCTCTGTGATAGGGGTTTCAACTCCACCACCCTCCCCGCCAGTGGCACCGGTGGTGCGCCTCTTCTTCTTCCTCTCCAACTTGGAGGGTTCGTCCTCCTCCTCATCCTCAGAGACAGGCCCGTCCTTCCTCCGGCGCCGCCCCTTTACAGCTTCGCCTACTGAAACGGAAGAGTCCGAATCAGAACTTGTTAAAGGGCGTTGGCTACGTTTACGTCTCCGCGGAGCGTGTTTCCAACGGCCACGCCCCGCGGGCGCCTTCTGAACCTCCACAATCTCCACTGAGGAGTCAGAGGCATCATCGCCAAAAAGGCTAGAAAACAAAAGTTGGCTTGACTCACCTGTGGTGTAATAAGGCTTGGGCGCGATGGTCATGTCAGGATGATAAAACCTGTCCACAAACGCCTCAAGGCAAGACACCTCTCCCTCCGCCAAACGCCTCCACTTTATGCCCTTCTCTTGACGAGCAGCATAAAATTGGAACTTGCTCACACCTGCGCAAGAAACAGTTAGAACAATATGAAATACAACACAAAGAAGTGAACTTAGAAACTGTGCTTACCCTCCTCAGCGATGTAAGGTTCCTTTCCTGGGCACTGAGATAGGCGGCTCATCCCCAGAAGGCAAAAGATACCATCTGTGAGATTCTTAAACTCCAGCTTGGTGGCGTTGGCGGTGAGGGTGGTAAACCAAGCCTGCTTCTTGTAATCCTTCATCACCGGTATATCAGCCACCCGCTGACCGTCTGCAATCACCTTCCAAGGCAGACTAATGGGTATGACCCCCCTCTTCACAAAGAAGAACTTCTCTTTAGCCCAATGAAGGGACTTGGGGGTGTGAGTGGCCATTGGAGGCACCTTGGGGCGCGGCTTAAACGAGAACCACATCTCGTCGCGCGCAAGAAAATAGAAAACATTGAGCATCTCCACAGTCGGCTCAATGTCCAAGGCGCGGCAAGACGCCTCAAAGTGTACCAGCCTTAGCATCCCAAAGGCGGTAAGTTGGGTTGGCCCAACACCATAGGCTACCAGAGTATCGATCTGGAAGCGTGTGCAGGGTAGCCGAAAGCCACACTTGGTGAAATGGGCTTCATAAAGGGCAAGTTGCCCAGGCCCAGCAGAAAGAACATTCTCCGTCGGAGATGGCAGAGTTGGCTCCCACTCCGGCAATATACCATAACCCCTGCAAAAGTTGTCGAACGCCTCTTCAGTCCAAACACAAAAAGTGTTTGTCATGAGCTTTCGCTCCTTAATCTTTCCATGCTCCACCTGCACCTCCTCCTCCACGTCATCCATCACCGGTTCCTTACCGGTAACATCGCCGGAGGGAGAACCAACGTTGGAGGCTTCTGACATTTTCACAAACAGGTAAAGGAAAAGAAAAGAAAATCTGGAAAACTAACTGGAAATGGTTGAAGACTCGCCGGGAAACTCAAAAGGTTCACCGGAAAACTCAACAGACTCAACGAAAGCTTTGAAGATTGGTCGGAATCTTCAAAGAAGAACAAAGAAATGGAAACAAACTAAGAACAAACAAAGAAAACGATGAAGATCAAGAAGAAGTTTCACGATAAATCTTTAAAGATTGATCAAACAATCTCTGAAGATTCAAAGAAAACTTCAAATGATCTGAATTGTTTTTGAAAATGAGAGAGTGCAAGTAAGAAGAAGGGATGAACAAATGAACAAGTAACCGTCTAACATGCATCCCAACTCATATATATACCCACTGCATTAATGACAGTGGGGCCCAAGAAGAAGCAACCGTCGTCACACTTTTTCAAAATTTGGAGAAGCAGATGACGACACGTGTCCTCATGCGTGAGTGAACGGCTAAGATCAAGCAAGGATAAACAATCCAACCGTCACTCGACGGATGGCTGACACGTGTCACTAGATCTCACCAATGTAAACTGACCAGGCGCGTGAAGCATCACGCGTCTGACGAACTTCACGTGCCACTCGACACGTGGCACAAGCACAACCACACAAGCAACAAGTGGGGCGCGTGCCAACACACGCGCCTGACACAGACGAAATGATGGTAACTGCACCATAATGAGGGGACAGCCAACAGTCAGCACAACAGCCGAGGCTGACTCGTCAGCAACCCTCAAACTTCCATCAGAAGCAACTGATCATTCGAATTCCAGGCGCCTTAACTCCCATTTATGAAAGACAAATTAAATGCCAATGATTCAAGATTTATTACAACTGCTGGAGAACCACAACATGGCGCAAATTTGACGTAAAACCAAAAAAGACGTTCTCCGCCCAGCGCCTTAACAGTTCATGGCGGCAAACTTCTTTCATGGCGCAAATTTGACGTAAAACCAAAAAAGACGTTCTCCGCCCAGCGCCTTAACAGGTCATGGCGGCAAACTTCTTTCATGGCGCAAATTTGACGTAAAACCAAAAAAGACGTTCTCCGCCAAAATTTGCAGAGGAACGAATTTCAAGGCACACCAGCAGATGAGCTCTCATCCGCGACCTCATACTTTGAGTCTAGCGCTCCACCTACTCTTCACAAAGAATAGGAGAAACCCTAGACTAGGGGGACTTGAAGGGATAGGGAGCCTAATCCAGGCGGAAGAGGCATCCCTATCCCCATAACTCAGCTTCCCCGCGCCAATCAATGGCGCGAGGAACCAACGGGGCGCAACGAGCAGTACATGCAGGGAGGCGCGCAAGAACAACAACTGATAAGCAATAGCATCACCTGATAAGCGCGTACCATCACACGCGGAATCTTCCCTTGACAATCATCGTACAGAGTACAGAAGACAACAAAAGGAAGATTCACAAAGATCACTGACAGGGTACGCGCCAATAGGAAAGCTACAGGTGGCAAAGTGGTCCAACAACTACAAGACAAGGACAGCAGCATGGCTGCAGCCATGCTTCCACCATACCAGCGTCTACAGTAAACAGCAGACATACCTTGCTGCTGTCAGGAGCATGGTCAACGACTGACAGGGGCGCCGTCTGCCAACCACAGATCGCCACGTGTCTGCCTCGAGCAACAACCATGCTGCCCCAATGACGTCATGAACAGTACACCTGTTCTCCCGCCAATTCCAGGGGGAACATTGGACTTGGGCCCAGACCAAGCCCAATAAAGAATGGTTACTCGTGGGCCTTTCGATCAAGCCCACGAGTTCTCCTATAAATACAAGGATACCTCTCCTTGCCAAAGCATCGGAAAATAGTCATTGCTAGCCTAGTATACTCACTTGTAATCTTTGTATTCGATCATCAATAATACTATCGGCTATTCACAGTGGACGTAGGTCAATACTTGACCGAACCACTTATATCTTGTGTTCTCACTTACTTTCACCACACACACACTTGCATCATTATCAAACGGGTTTGACCTTGTGGTTTGGGTAAAGGATTAACCCTGACGGACTTAGGTATTAACCCCACGTAGTTTATACGTAATCTCCGTGATACCTATTGTTTCTTCAAAGATGATAGAGATGTACACAACTCGGAAAATGACTATCATCATTATATGTTTGGCCACAAGACTATTGGGGTGGAGGGAGCCATCCTAGACTTCCTCATTTTCCCCGTGTGACACGTCAGCCACACATCAGTTTTTCGCTCAATTTTCCAGTTTTCCCTTGTTGTCTCATATTTCTCTAGGTTTTTCCAAAACTAAACTATTTTAATTTAATTTAAACTGTAAACCATTTTATATATTCAAAATGTTTTAAATATAAATTAAAATAAAAACAATAATTTATATAATAAGAAAGATTACAAACAAAATAAACCCTAAACCCCTCTTCCTATTCCAATCTTCCATTTGTTGGAATATTGTTACCAAAGACACAATTGATTAAGCCAAAACTTACTCTTATTATTTGATGTCTACCGAATAACCACCGCAGATCCTGCTTGAGCCGCAACATGCCCGTACGCCTGTCTCGTTCTTCTGTGATTAGTCTTTTTTTTCTTCTCTCGATCACAACCACTGCCGGTTTTACCACCATTGCAGCTCCGCGAGGGGCGGCGCCCCCTTCTTGGAAAACGACTCTCAAAACTGCCAAGCTCTGATACCAATTGTTGGAAACCAGACCTTCAAGTTTAATCAATAGTTTTTTCTTGTTAAATCTTGTGTTTGATTAAGTTGAAGAAGCCTGGTTTCCAACACCATTTGCCTGAAATAAAAAGGAAAAAAAAAAGAAAAAAAAAAGACAAAACAGAGTATACACACATACACAACTTTTCTCCTTCACTCTCAGGCCTCAACACAATGCACACATCCGAACATTCACCTTGTTTTCCCAATGATCGGTTGGAGGTCCCCGACTTGTAAGAGAAAATAAGTCCCGGTTTTGATGCTGGTGTTTCTGGACAAGGCCGGGTGTTCTCCACTCATCTTTAGGCGCGACTCCGTCGAGCCTTGTGTGAAACATATATGTTTCAATTGTTAAAATGAAGTAAACTCTCTTAGTTCAACCTATGATAATTATAATTAACAAATGACAATATTTAGTGTTCCATCGATGATGGTAACACAAAAATGTTAGTCAAATAAACAAACAAATTCAAAAGTATGATTTCATTAAGGCTGTTAAACACGTTAACAAATCACCTTTATTCGCTGTGTTTTATGAGTTGGAAAGCGATCACTCTAAACTAATACCATTACTCTCAAAATAGGTTGTTAGACACTGTAAAATGAAGTTGGGCTCAAACGTAATGAGGCTAACAAACCCAACGGCCAACGGCCAACACCCATGACCAAATCATCTAGTGATATGAAGTTTGCCCACAACAAAAGTAATGTGGAATTAAATCCTTACTATTCTAAGGCGTAAAAAGTTTGTTGTGCAAAAAACAAACCAACCTATAAAACTTATGAATCCGTTTTAAACCCACATGAGTCTTAATTGTAATTGGGTTTATCCAGACTCGTTTAACGGATTCATGTATACTTTAAGCTATATCTTTTAGAGCAACAAAAGTTATGTTTCAATAGTCATTAATTGAAAAAAAAAAAAAACTAAGGTCACTCGTGTGACTAACCACTACTTACAAAAAGGGCTTAGAGAAATAGTAAACTCTTGAGTGTCAAAATAGCAAACATATGACTTACCCATAATGCTACATAATAATGGTTGGAAATAGGCCGTAGCAAATGATTACATAACTCCCTTATGTATCACAACTAAAAATAAAATAAGAAAATGTTTATTTGTATATGTGGTTATTACAGTTATCTACTTAATCTACTTAAGATTGTTTTTTTAACGACAAATTTTACTTTATTCTACTTTACACCAAATATTATAAAAGTATTATTTTTGCCTTAACATAAAATCTTCCTTCTAAGATTGATTATGTAATGGTTGTGTCTATACACCTAAAAATCTAAAATTAACTTTTTCTTCTTTGGAAGACTTACACTTTTGTAAAAGTATTCTTTTTGCCAACCTAAGATTTATTTTTATTTCGACTAGTGCCAAATATAGTGTTATATATTTCTTCGTAAAGTAAATATTATACGGGAGAAAAAACATTTTTGCCGACCAAAGAAAATCCCTTGAAGCAAGTCAAGTGCTTCGAAAGACCAGATCTACAACATAAAGAAAATTTGGGTCCCACTTGTAGATCCAACGGTTTAAATAAGCTCCTAAATGCCTGAAAAGCACGCGATTATCGCTCTTTACTAATTGGATTGTATTTTGTCGTTTAGAACACTTGTACCCATACCATATTAATCGAACCCGTTTCCTTCTCTCGCAATCTCCGGATCAACCTTACTAATTGCCACGTGTATTAACATCATTGTCTCTTACATCTTTTCTAGTTTGGTACTCTCTGTTTCCAAAATATACACTTTGCTCACTCTATATTTTTATGCATCTACTTTAGAGGAAAAGTATGTATAACTTGTGTCTACATAAATGTATGTCACACATGTGAAAATAATTTACTAGCATTTATGCTCTACATGATGTACATAATAATCTATATACTTCAAAACAGAAGTTGATTAACATTCACTGTCCGCTTGTCTTGGACCTTCTATCGTTTGATTGAGTCGCATTTGTCACTTGTACCATAGTACAATATTATTAATATGCTTCGTTATTTGTTTGTTTGTTATTTTGTGGCTAGCTAATAAGACTTAATGCATTCCAATAAATCACATTGAATTCAACAAATACCTTTCATAACGCTTCAGATACACGCACATGAATCACGATTTTTTTTCTCCATCTTTCCCATATTTGGTTTTTCAATATAGTGCAAAACTGAAATTCCAAACTCACATGATAATCATTTCTTGAAGGTGAATGTAACATATATACAGCAACTTTAACCATTAATCAAATACTTAAAATGCTAATCCTTAAAACCCATGACCTCAATCAATAATGTTAATATCAAGGTTTTCAGAACCGGACCGGACGTCGAACCGGTCTGCTTACCGGTTCACTGGTCGGACCGGTCGGACCGGTCGAACCGGATTTAAGAACCGGACAACATTATAAATATTATAAAAATATATAAAAAATTCATAAAAATTCGAAAAAAATTATAAAAATTCATAAAAAACATAAAAATTCAAAAAACCCCATAAAAATAAATAAAAAAAAAATAACCATAAAAATTTAACAAGAAAAATTATAAGGAATTCTAATAAATACAACCATTGATAATCAAAACCAACCAAAAAAGCAAATGCAACATAATTAAACTAACAATTCAAATCTTTAAAGTTTAGAACATCACCAACAATTTAACACCACAATACAAGTACCAAAATACATAACCAAGTACCACAACACAAATACAATAAAAGTACCAAATTCAACTTAAAAGTTAGAAAACATCACCAACAATTGCCATCAACAAAAACCATAAGTGCAACTTTCTATGAAGAAGAATCAAAATCATCATCATCATTTTCGCCATCAACATCATCCATATCTTCATCACTAACTTGAACCGGGTCATTAAAACATTGCCCTAATATTTAATAAATGATAAGTCCACTAAATATATAGTTTTTTTTAACCATTTTATCTAAAAGGAAATACTTACCTTCGGATGCTTGTGTTTCTAACGGGTCAATGTTAATTGGCGGCACTTCCTCTAACATATTTTCTAGCTCATCATAATCAAGCTCCTTTTCCGCATTCTCTTCCACTACCCAAAAGTCGTTATCATCAATGGTTTCGAAATCAATAGGGTCATATGACCTTTTATGCTTCCTAATACATTAAAAATCAAAACTTTTGTAAATATTATTTGAACAATAAGAATAAGAAAGATACTACTTAAATTATACCTATTTTGTAGACGTAAGTTGTAGTGAACATATACGAGGTCACAAAGCCTTTGATGCTCCAAGCGGTTCCTTCTTTTGGTGTGGATTCTCTCAAAAACACTCCAGTTACGTTCACAACCAGAAGAAGATGCGGTTTGACTTAGAATTCTTACAGCAAATTTTTGCAACTGCGGTACATCTCCACCAAATGCTTTCCACCACTCATCTAATTATAAAATTAACATAAAATTATAATAGTGTTAAATTAATAAATATAGAAAACTAATATCACAAAAAAAAAGTAAGGTATACGTACCAGGACGAGTGTTCTTTATAGAAGACAAAGCAATAGGTCGACCAAAGCTACCCTCTCTATCCCGAAACTTGCCTAACATTGTAATAGATATTTGCTCGTTTGGATCTAAACTCGCCATTTTCTCCACCATATCAAGAACCCCTACCCATGCCTGAGACTTTTCATCACAATTATCGTTTTCATATTGAAATATTGGATTAAGCCAATAAGCTGCTGCATGGAGACTCTTGCGTAACATCTTATCCCAACGAGCATCAATGATACTAATGTACTGCTTGTAAAGACTCTTTTTCCTTTTAAACAACTCTTTGACTCCGTTCCTTACCCGAAGCATGCCTTCATACACATAACCTAATGAAGGCCTTTCATCGGAGTCACAAATACGCAAAAGTTTCAAAATAGGAGTCATCACCTTCACCGTTATCAAAGAGTTTTGCCAAAACTTATCATCCAATATAGTTTGTCTCACATCCTTAGCTTTTGGCATTTTCAACATCTTCTTGAAATCATTAGAAGTTACTAACGCTTGCAAATCAGATTGGTGATCACATAAACTCTTCAAGGCAATGAATGACGTACCAAAGCGGGTAGCCCCTGGTCGAATGATTTCTGTCCAACCAGGTCTTTTCCTCAACCAATTTAAAGGCCACTTATGGTTGTAGATGAAAACTGTAATACGTGATGCAAGTTGAATCAAACTAGCCACATCAGGTGTCTCTGAAATATCCTTCAAGATCAAATTAATACAATGAGCAGCACATGGGGACCAAGAAATCGATGGATATTTTTCATTTAACAATCTTCCCGCAGCCTTGTAATTTGCAGCATTATCAGTGACTAAGTGAACAATATTCTTATAACCAACAATTTCTACAATTTCCGCAAACAAATTGCATAAGCTTTCTGCATTACTTTCAATATCAGACGCATCAACAGATTTGATAAATGAAATCCCCTTTTGACAATAAACCAAGAAATTAATTAGAGGCCGTTGTCTCATATCCCTCCATCCATCACTCATTATAGTGCAGCCTCTATCTGACCAATGTTGTCTATAAGAATCAAGTATGAGTTTCACACTTTCTTTAGCATCTTTCAATAAACTGACACTTTCTTTAGCATCTTTTAACAACATAAATGGTAGCTAATGATTTTAAATCAAAAAGTTGCTAAAAACCATATTGTGTTTAATTAACTACCCAAAATTAGACATTTGCATCTTTTATACATAGCAAGTAGTCTTAATTACCCACTCAGACATACATCAAACAAATAGTCAAGTTTATATCTTTTAAGGGACTTCCTTGCTCATTCTTATTAATTAAGGGGGGTAAAGTGAAACACTTGATTTAATAAAATAAATTAAACTCCGAATATCTTAATAGTTGTCTTTTTTCAAATATATATAAAACCTTAAAACAAAAATTTTATAAAAACATAAGCAACCGTTATATGACTACTTCACGACGGTTTTAACTAAACACACACACACGCACGCACTTCAACTCCGTACAAATTTCTCCAGCAGATCGTAAATTACTGTTGTTATTCATCACCAGATCGTTCTAAAGTGCTTCGATTACATATTATTAGCGTTTGATTCGAGAAATGTTTGTTAAAAAGCTAGTCGAAAAGGCTTCGTTGAAGAAGGTAAGATTATTATTGAAACTGTAGTGATATTTTGATTGTTTTAAGATGTAGGTTTAAATTTGTTTTATTGATTACTGTGATCTCCGATGAGTTTTGTAGCTTCAGCTTACTTTTTATTATTATTATTATTATTATTATTTTAAATTAGAGATCCTGAGTTTTTATTATTTTTATTTTTTTACACATTGCAGACCTTCATTGGTTGGGTCCTTCCACTGCAGAGCAGCTGGTTGGACATCTGCAATGAAGATAGAACCTTGGTAGATGGCCAGGTTCGAATCTGAGCAAGGCCGGTTTTCAGCCTGCCATTACTCCAGCGAGGTAAAATCTCGTGTGGAGGTGGATAAGGTTTCCGGTAGAACGCCGCAGCCCCCACTCAGACCAGCGTGGACCCGGTTCAGACAACATAGTCTGGCAGGTGGTGGGTTAGGACCCGCACAAAAAAGCGGGTGTGATGATCTTCTGCCACAACCGCATTCAAGAAAGTCACCGTTCAAAAAAAAAAAGACCTTCATTGGTTGGATAAAGTTTTAATTTTATTTGGGGATTAATAAATATTTTAGTAAAAAAGAAAGTTTCTTAAAAAAAAATTCACTCTTTTGAATTTCGAATAAGAACCGGACCGGAAACCACCTACACAACCGGTTTGGAATTGCCTACATGGCTACATAACTAGTCCGGTTCAGTCGTAAAATAGTTTTACACTTTTTTACCGGACTAGTTTGGGTTGGACCGGAATTTTAAATTTTGATTTTTCTCCATTTAAATCTCATTTATTGATTCGTTTGATACGTCAGGCTCAGTATTTTATTTATTCTAGGCTCTGTAGTGAGACGACAGATATGTCCGCTTGGGTTATGAAAACAATGATGATTATAGGTTTAGTTCATAATATTTAAAAAGAACACATAACTAATTGGAAAGATACTACGAGTAAAAAATAAAAGATGAATTGTCAACACATTTGGTGTATTGTTATATCTAGTATTATTTTTATTTTATTATTTTAACAGTAATTTCTAGATTTTCTAGTATAAATACACCGACCGATGCATTTGTCTTTAAGAATTTTATATTTGTTAACTATATATAATTTAATTTACCTACTTTAAGTTGTCATAAGTTTGTAATGAAATAACTATATAAATGTCACTTCATGACCATAACAGTCAAAGCATTTTTCATTTTTCTTTTTACTTTATCTTTTCTGTGGAAAAAACATTTGTTATCAGTATTAATCCTTACCTGATCCTCAAAATTTGTACAGGGAAAGTGACTTTTTATTCTATTGGATATTTTATATAATATTTTCTTTTTCCCTATAATTAAGGTTAGGTGGTAGGATCTTATAGTCGGTTGAATATTTTAATTTTGTTTTTCTAGTATAGTAATTTGTTTTGTTCAACTAATCTATCCAATCATATAAATTGTTTTTCAACATACACTGCTTTTATTTATTCATAAATCAATTTAAAAAAGCTTCTTTGATGACCAATTCGTTATCTCCAAGGCTTTCTTTATATTATTATAATGTTATAATGTTTTTAAAAGCCAGACCATTGACATAATATATGATGGTGATTGTAATGGCCTGATTGGTTGACAGGTGGTAATCTTGATGTTCTTTGTACAAAATTTGAGTTTTTATATAATTTTTGGTTTGTTAAAGATTTGGTAGATTGTATATTAAACAATAAAAAACTGAAAAAGAAAAAAGATATATATATATATTTTTTTTGTAAATTGAAAGATGAGTATGGAGAGTGTCAGTTTCATGTGAACCTATAACAATATTAGGACCCAGCTCAGCTCAATGACTAAAGCTTACTTTATCGGGTCGGGTTGCTTTAGGGACCACTTAATACACGGGTGGTGATCAAGAAAAATCTACCATGCTGTCGCCATTAAACTTTTACGGGCTCAGCCCATTGCCCGATTTCCCTGTTGTTTAGATGACAATAAGGAACTTTGGATTGATCAATGTATAATAAGACCATACAGTGTTTTGAAAGATAATCAAATGGTAGTATACTAGTATGATCAATGTGGTTGCTCTGAATGTTGCCATGTTGGTTATAAGGTCTGTCCTTGCAATGATGAGAATTGAGAAGAAAACTAAGAGTAAATAATGGCTAAAAGTTATTTTTATTTTGGCTGTTAGAAACCTCAATAGTGCTTTTTGACTCATAATCACTACTGTCACTGCTTCTGTTGCAGCCTGGAGGAAATGCAGATAGTTTGAAGTCTGACGACGTAAATCCACGCCTTATTTACCATTATGGCCCCCCTTCAGGATGTAATTTGCTTGCTTATGATCCTATTCAGAAGATTCTTGCCATGTCAACTATGTATGCTTCTGTTTCCCTTAATGTCATATACTGTAGCTTATACTGCGACTTACGATGTAATGATGTTGTTCATGTTGGTTTAAAAGGTGGGAACTGTATGTTTGTGGTTCGCTAAGTATATTCGAAAGAAAATAAAGTAACTTTACCACAAAATCAATAGCCTTGTATGGGGAGTTTTTTTAATCCACTATTGGATTAATATGATTTTTCTTTTTCATTAGAGATGGCCGGATTAAGTTATTTGGACAAGATAACGCTCAATTTGTAATGGAATCTCCCGAGACAGTACCAAGCAAATTTATGCAGTTCATGCACAACCAACAGTTTCTTATAAACATTAATGCAAAAAATCAGATCGAGGTAAGCTCTTTGGATCTAAATCGATGCAGTTCAATCATCATCTGTTGTATCATAGTTTTCTTTAACCGAGTACTATTGCAGAGGCATGCTTTTGTTGACATGCTAAATCCACCAACTAAATCTGAGTTAAAAAGTGTTATATATACATAGGTTTGGGACATAGACACGAAGTCCTTAGCACATGTGTATGCCTATAATGAAGAAATTACGTCTTTTACAGTCCTGCAACGTACCTTTTACATGTAAGTGCTTCTCAAACTAATAAGGGTAGTGATTATAAAGATATACATATTAAAGTTACAACGTGTATATACATCATCAATAGGTATGTTGGAGACTTATTTGGCAATGTTTCCATTCTGAAGTTTGACAAAGATACATGTAATGTAACACAAATGCAATACCGAATTCCTTTTGCAGCAGCTCAAGGTGAGCCACATTTTTAACTACCTGCATAGATGTCCCTTAACTTTAAATATGTTATAAGATAGTAGTATGTAGGCAAGTAGGAGTCTTTACATAAACTTTGACGTTTGAGCGGTAAATTTATTTAGGCAATTCAACAGAGGATCTCAACGATGCTGCTGTTATGTATATTCTGCCTCAACCAGCGGCTGAAAGTAAAAGGTGACGCCCAATAATATTTTCCTTCTCAATGCTAATGACTGTTAAAACCTCTCTCAAATCTCACATCATATGTCGTTTCTCTAATTCAGGATTCTTATAATTTATAAAAATGGATTTGTTACGCTATGGTCAATTCAAGATAGCAAACCCGTCTTTACAACAGGGGGAACTTTGATTTACTCACACACTCATGACAACAAAAAAGTGACAGCTGCATGCTGGGCTTGTCCCTTTGGAAGCAAGGTGGTTATTGGCTACAACAATGGAGAAATTCTAATGTGGAGTGTTCCTCACTCCGTAGACTCAAAAACCGAACTTTCAACTGACAAGGAGTTAAGTGGGACCCAAAGTGGCCCTTTATTTAAACTGAATCTTGGGTATAAGTTAGATAAAACACCAATAGCCCGATTGAAATGGGTTTACGCAGAAGGAAAAGCAAGTCGACTATATGTTCTTGGTGCATCTGATTTCTCTTCTGCAAATTCTTTACAGGTAGTTAATTCAGTTGAATAACATTTTTGTGTTAATTCTGCTTTAAGAACTTTATTTGGTGAATAAATTGTTGTTCTTGTCTGCAGATTGTTCTAATAAATGAACAGATTGAATCTCGCACTACTAAACTGGGAATCGCTTCACCCGAGCCATGTGTTGACTTTGAGATTGTTTCGTCTTGTAGTGAACAGAACAAACATAAAGAGGATTGCTTTCTTGTGGTTGGAAAATCAGGCCATGTTTATTTATATGATGATTTTTCGATTGAAAAGTATTTACTTCAGTCGCAATCTAAGTCTCCACCGTCACTTCCAAAAGAGGTAAAGGTGAGACTACCATATGCTGACTCATGCATCACTGT
The DNA here is from genome assembly GCA_032199755.1 of Ambrosia artemisiifolia. NCBI lineage: Eukaryota > Viridiplantae > Streptophyta > Magnoliopsida > Asterales > Asteraceae > Ambrosia > Ambrosia artemisiifolia. The sequence goes on along the minus strand of CM063517.1, from coordinate 15,236,438 downwards.
AGCAAAGTTCATCACCGACAATCCATGCATGGTCTCTTCCGCTGATGAGGTAATATGAACGTTTTTCTTATAAAGTAAACGGGAAAAAAATTCTTATTCGTATAAATTGTTTGGTTTTCTCAGGACTACCGGCTGCTGTCAAAAAAGATTCCTGCAGTTTTTTCATTTGAGGCTAAGCAAAAAGATGGATCTTCGTCGAGCGGTTTTAGCAGTTTCTCGAATTTTAAGAACATTTATATAACAGGACACAGCAATGGTGCCATAAACTTTTGGGATGCTTCATCTCCACTTCTGATGCCAATTGTATCATTTAATCAACAGGTAACTTCCGATTCCAACTGCATTATAACAGCAATGGATTGTACATTAAACTAATCTTAATTGTTGCTCTTGTCCTTTTTGCTTCTAACAATGCAGAGTGAAGATGACCAGTCTTTAAGTGGTGTACCCCTAACTGCATTATGTTATGATATGGAAGCACGACTACTCGTATCTGGAGATCAAAGTGGAACGGTAAGTATATACGATACAAGACTGTAAAAACATGTTATATTTTAATTTGGATTGCATGATTTATGTATAATCTGTTGTGGTACAGGTTAGAATTTTTAAATTTAAGCCCGAGCCATATGCCACAGAGAGCAATTTTTTGTCCTTACAAGGTACTAATGACTAATTTTGGTACATATATCAACTATAGATGATTACATATCATGATTTGTATTATTGCTACCAGGAAGTTCAAAGAAAGGAAGCAATATCATCCAAAGTGTTAAACTTGTTAAGGTTAATGGGGCAGTGCTTTCATTAATAACAAGTCATGACACTAAACATATTGCTGTTGGGTCAGAACAAGGATATGTAAGATACCGTTTTTCCTTCTATTCTTTTCTCCTATTCCAACTATCGCTTATAGCAATTATTGATGCAGGTTTCGGTAATTGATATGACGGGGCCCACTTTATTATACGAGAGACATATAGCAAGTGAATTGTCGACAGCTGTCATCTCTCTGCAGTTTGGAATGTGCAGTCTGCATGGATTTGAGAAGAGTGTTTTAGTTGTGGCCACAAAGGATTCATCAGCTTGGGCACTTGAAAGTGAAACGGGAAATATACTAAACACTACAGCGGTCCATCCTAAAAAACCTTCTAAAGCTTTGTTCATCCAACTGTTGGGTACCAAATCATATTCTCTCTTTTTATTATTATTTACTTGGCAGGAAATGAAAATATTACCTACTGATGTATCGATTTGCAGATGAGCATGGGACATCTGGCAGAGGATCTAATGTGTCTAGGGGTGGCAATTCCTTCGATGATGGGATAGTAAAGGATTTGTTGCTGTTTTGCTCTGAGAAAGCCGTGTACGTGTACTCACTTCCACATGTTGTTCAGGTTACAAGAGTTATCCTATTTATATACGTCACAAATGTTCATAGTTACTGTCGACACACACAAACACACTAAGTACCACCGGTTGACTTTTTGTTCAGGGTGTGAAGAAGGTTTGCTACAAAAAGAAGTTCAATTCCGCAACTTGTTGCTGGGCTTCAACATGCTGTTCTGATACCGGCCTTGTACTTGTTTTTACTAATGGCAAAATTGAAATTAGGTGACTTTTTCTTAACATCCAGATATAATATGAAGTAATTCTAATATTCATATCAGTACTAAGTTGGCTGTAATTATATGACTCGAATTTCAGATCCCTGCCAGAATTATCCCTTTTGAAGGCAACATCGATAAGAGGCCTCGCACTGTCAACTTCCAAACCGAACACCTTACCTGATAGTTCAATCTGCGCTTCACAAAATGGTGACATTGTCATGGTATTACACTTTTGACTTCAATATTATCAATCATCTACCTCGGAAAAGTATCATAAATGTCGAATTTAGTGAATTTCAAAAACTTCTTTGATATAGGTGAATGGTGATCAGGAAGTTTTCATTGCTTCAGTTTTACTCCAAAGAGAAATCTTCAGGTAACCCATTAAAAATAAAAAATTTAATTGAGCGATCATATAATTCATGGTAATGCTTTTTATTTCTCGTAGGCATTTAGACTCGGCTACCCGAGTTTATGACAAGGATCTGATTATTCCACAAGGGAAACAGTCTGATCATGTTATCCACAAAGAAAAGAAAAAGGTGATTTTTTATTATATTTTAGAACTCCGCAATCTGATTAATATGGTACTGATGTTTGTACATATTGTATGCAATAGGGATTATTTGGTTCTATGATCAAAGGAAGCAAACCAAAACATGAGCTGGAAACAGAACCAGAGTCTGCAAAAGAGAGTTTTGAAGAACTATCGATATTATTTTCAGTGGCGAACTTTCCATCAGAGAGTGGAACCCGAGAAAACCTCCCTACAGATGAAGATGAAGTTGAACTGGATATAGGTTTGACCTTTGACCAAGAACAATTTGTTTTTCGGTTCAAGTGTAACCCAACTTTTCTATCAAACAAAATTTTACATCTTTACATGTTTTTTATAGATGATATTGACATAGATGGTCCAGAGGAGAAACCAAAAGGAAAAACCATGATGTCAGCACTTAACAAACAGAAGCTTACAAGTAAATTTAATGCATTTAAAGGTTAGTTAAGCTTATCTTAGACCTCATCAACATGTGCTCTTAATATAAATGTGTGTTGTTTTGATGATAAATGTATTTAATTGCAGGTAAACTGAAAGAGATGAATGCCAAAAAGGAGAAAGTGCAAGTGAAGGAAGAACCACAAGATGAGAAAACTGATGTAGATCAAATAAAGAAAAAATATGGATTTAGCTCGACTGGCGTAAGTAACCATTATGCTAATAATCTATTTCCTTGTTAATCATTTAAAAAAATTATGAAGTTTGACTTATTGAGCGTAGTGAAGTCGTAAGTTAGTTAATAAAGTTAAGGCTGTTTGGTTCACATAATTTTTATAACTCGCTGGAATTTGAAACGGATGTTTGAGAAGGAATGAAAATGCATCAAAGGAATTGGTTGTTTGATGAAGGAATTGGAATCAATAATGTGTTTGTAAATATGTGAAAGAATTTGGAATGTATTTGTGTTGATGGCGGCGGTGGTGACATTGCAGGAAACAACAAGTGCTGCTAAAATGGCACAAGACAAGCTGAGTGACAACATAAGAAAACTGAAGGTAGTTTATAATATCCCTCTGCCTCTAAACATAAATAGTGTCGGATTTTGATTTATAAAATTCACAATTTTATGTGATTTTGGGCAGGGCATCAACTTAAGAACAGCAGAAATGCAAGACAATGCACAGACATTCTCTTCAATGGCGAAAGAGATGTTGCGAACGGCTGAAAATGATCGCCGAACCTCATGATCCTCGTGTTCTTTTTATGTTTCTATTTTGTCTTCTTTTAAAGTTTTATATTTTAAGATCTAATCTGGACAGACTTTGGTTGAATCGTCTTGGACTTGAAAGTGTACAGAGACCACATTATTTTTTAATTTTTTTTTTCTTTTTGATGATGTATTTTCATTGGATCGACTGGTGTGATTGTAATGTATTTTCCTCACATTTATTTATATTGAAATGACATGTATATTTACTACTAGTCAAACAAATTATTAATTTAACTATAGCATAAGTTAGTTCATATTTATAAAATTAGTAGATATGTGTATTTTACAAAGTACAGGTACATAGACTTGAACTATGTTTAAATTTTAATTCATCACATGTCTTAACAATTCTCTCATTTTTTACTTGATTTTGTCAAAGTTCTCAAATCTATTAGACATATTTTTTTAGCATTTGTTTGAAGCATATGAATCATTTGTCAATTTCTTATATAATTTTTTTTTTCCAAAATTTCCTGATTAGCCTGTATCTCTTACTTTTAGTAGTTTAAAGAACAGCATTACATGCATAATCTTAAAAGAAAACTGAGTAACATTCTAAACAATCATAATTTGATTTTATGTTGATAAAAATATATGCAACCTTAAATTTTCAAAGTGAAACCAACTTGTACAGGAAGTTGTAAAACAAGCATAAACTTATGTCGCTAATAAAAACCGGCCTAAAGCGAATACATTTTCATACATGTCTAGAAGAAGCTCACATGGATGGGAAAACGCGTTAAACCAGCTGAGACGCCAACTGAGAACATATTTGATCTTTCATGGCATCCCTATTGCTTGTTGTTAGACTAAAAACAGTCGCTCCAGGATGATTCTTCAACCTCGCGACTGAAAAAATATCAGATTTATAAAAGAACAATGAATGAGATATCTTCTCTGTGTCTGAAGATCATTTTATGCATTTGAAATAAACTATTAGTCAAGTCAAACATGTTAAATTTCATGAGACAGACGGAGCATGTAATTTGACGCTATGGATTCATAAAGTACAAGGTATGACTTTTAAAAATTCAAACGGTGACTATTAGCGGCTTACCTGCAGGTATATCTCGACCAGCCTTTGGAACGGGAATGGTAGCTAGAACCGGTTTGTTAGACTCCAGAACACGCAACACTGCAGGGAAGAACAATGAACTAAATAACTCCATCTTACCAACTTCATCAATCACAAATAGATCAGTGTCTTCTTTCACCTGCCAATAAAAGATCATAGTTTGACTTTATGTGGTCAAACATCTTACTTTCCATTGCCAAAACTAACTTTGATCATGTGATAGTTGCTACTAAGTTTGCAGTATATCAAAGTTTTCCATCCGATGTTTAACGATCTCAAATACAGTTTTGCAATGGTATTCAAGTCAACAATATGTTAACAAACTATTGAACCTGTAACTCAGGCAAAGCCAAAGCTTCAAACGAGGCTACATCGACTTTGTATCTCCCAACCGTAGGCCATCTAACGGACTCTGCACTGCCATTTATAAACACCAACATATAAACAACACCAATCATAACAACAAACAATATCAACAACAGACAAAAACACAACATTCCCACAACCTTAAACCAAAAAAGTTAAAATTTTGACATGATCCCAGATAAAATCTTGCCTGAAAGTGTTGATGGAAGCAAGTGGAGCAGTATGGGCATCTAATGTAACAACTTCAAAGCCTATCCTCTCTCCTGCTTGTCTTATTTCACCTGTGTAAAGTAAATAATCCATATATAAGTATTATTATTATTAATTAAAGGGCAAAACAGTTGGAACAATAAAAACAGTAATTTATATAAATGAAGAGAAAGAATTACGGGTGAAGAAACCCTGAATCTTTAAATTGGGATTGGAAGATTTGAGGGTCTCTACAATCTTGGCAATTAGAGTGGTTTTACCAACTCCCTGAATAATAATATTATTATTAAAACCCAAATTCAGATACAGAGTATGATTATTTTATTGATAGAGATTGTATGTGGAATTTATAAAACATACAGGGGAGCCAGTGACCAGAAAGCATTTTGCAGGGGCTGCAGCCATTTTTGCTGTTTTGCGAGCTTTAACTGCCTCTGTTTAGTTATACCCAATTTCGTAGAAAAGATATATTTACAAAAAAAAAAAAAAAAAAAAAGATCATAATAACTTAACAAAAAGTTGTAGTTATACTTATACCCAAAAAAACAGAGAGTTATTATTATTATTTTTTACCGAATAAGTAAGTAGAAGTCGAGTACTCCGTATGCGGCTCCCAACGTTATTATTATTATTTTTAATCTTTAAAATCAGTCTTACCATATTAATGTCTCACTATAATATGTTAAACATGTTTTTATACGTAGAGGAAGTTATTATACAAAGGGTTCTTATCTATACTACTATATAGTGTATTCTGGACAGGTAAAATCGTCATTTTATATTTATCTACATGGACAAAAATGTAATTTTATTAGATTGGCAAGACAAACTTAATACAAAATTTAATACAAGTCAAAGTTTATTTATATCACTAAATATGATAATTAAATATATAATAACACTAGAAGAACTACAAAAAGTTAAAATGAAGATCAAGAGTTTTGCATTATGCTTCTCCATTTCTTAACCACATAAATTTAGTTAAAAATAATGAAAGAATATATAAATTTAGAGTTCATAATATCAATATGAAATTGAATTAATTAAATGGCATCTCATTTTCTTCTATTCTCTTTCTATGATCAACCAAATAATTTGTTTAGTTATTAGTGAGACTTCAATTGCACATTAGTTTTCATTATTCATTTCAAAATCCTATCTTCCAGTACTTGATTGCTACTACGATAAAAGGAGAACAATGTTAATTACATGTTTAAAATCCCGGTACTTGATTGCTACTAGGATAACAGAAATAATTTGTTTGGCCTGTTTGGGCAATTGATTAGGATAACTTATTTGTCAAAACCTTTGAATCCCTCAAATCCATTGCCGCTTTCCCTTGTGTTTGTCATATTTTTCAAAACCGATGACAATCAAGGCCACCAACTGTCATTGTCGGTTCGTCACCCTCATACAACACCATCACCACCCCTAGCAACCAATGAAACCATAACCACCACTGTCGTTGTTGTCGCACACCAACACAATTTGTTCACCGTGTTAACTTGTTTCATATTTACCATCGTCTTTAGAGTATTCGTAGGAGTCGTGACCATCTCAGCTGCCCATCTTTAGTAGATATTGATGTTAATCTCATTTTGAGGTAAGAATGAATGTGTATTTTTTATTTACAAAGTGTGTGCATTTAGGTGTAATGTGTGTGTCGATGTGAAGGTGTGTGTGTGTACACTATGTGTGTATGTGTGAATGTGTGTGTGTGTGTTGTGCGTCTATGTGTGTGTGGGTGAATTGGGGGTATATGCATGTATGCGTGTGTTGAATTATTGGGAGTGGAACCTGAAGGTAATGTGTTACTATTGTTTAAAGTGATTCTGATTAATAAAATTGATTTGCTTTTAGTTTGTTTGAAATTTGTCAAGTATAAAATTTCAGAATTAAGACATGATTATGATAAATACAAATGCGTCTTCCTAAAAAATGTTGACTAGACCCAATGGAGGTACTTGGACTAAACACCAAATAAAAATGGTATTTTAAATTAGCCTTCTCAATCTGAAATCTTTAAGTCAACTATTTTAGATTCATATATGTATTATGTATTATTTAAGTTTCCCTTTTCCCCTCATTTTAGTTTGGTTTTTCTATGTAACATGTTAATTGGTTATTCTTTGATTGACTTGGTTCGTTTACATTCTTTGATTATAAGTCGTGAAATTGATGTTTGATAATGGTAGAATTTTGACCCATTTCATTGTTATTGTAAATCGGAACTCAAAAATGAACAAAGAGGGTAATAAAACAGAGGTATAATTGCCATTGGACATGAAAGATGCTTGAAATTGATCCACGTAAGATCAGCATCAATGGAGGTACAATGGCCATTGGACAATCTATTGACTATATATAATGCTAGAATGCATATATAACGTAGCATTATATCATTTAACATTAAACTGTAGTCGTTAAAAAGTTACCACAATGCGAAGCGTGTGTGCTCTTACATATATACACAACAACTTGTATATGCTCTTTTTTATTGCTTTAAGGTTTGAATTATGTTCTCACCAAGTATTGTTGACTCCGCAGCAACGCGCGGGTTCCACACTAGTCTTACAAATAGCTCTTAGTGTGAGAAGTGAAGGAGGGTAATTTTTTATTTTTTGAATGTATAATATATCAGTGGAAAAATTAAGACGATTTTTCACATTTTTGTTTGCTAATGGACAATATAATGGAATGGATCATTACCATTTCATGTTATGTTTGGTTGCCATGTAGGAATGAAATAAAGTATTGCTTTATGTTATTTGGAATGCAAGAAAAGATGAAGGGAAAAAATCGGTGGTGAGTCACAGTTGGTGGGTGGTGGTTAGTGGCGGTAATGTTGGGTGGTGATATGTGGTGGTGGATGGTGGAGATGGTGGATGGCGGCTGGTGGATGGCGGTTGTGAATGGTTGTGGCGGTGGTGGTAGATGGCGGCGGTGGTGGGTGGTGGTTAGTAGCGGTGATGGCGAGTGGTGGCGGGTGGTGGTGGTTGATGGCGGCGATGGTGGGTGGGTGACGATTGTGGATGGCGACGGCGGTGGTAGGTGGAGTTGGGTGGCGTCGGTGGTGGGTGGCGGATTGCAAAGTTGGTTGGTGGGTGAAGCCAACGGTAGTGGGTAGCGGCGGCGGTGGTGGGTGGTGGTGGTGAAGGGTGGCGGCGGTGAAGGGTAGTATGTGGCGATGGCGGTGGTGGATGGATACGGCTGTGGCGACGACGGCGGTGTGTAGAGGTGGATGGCAGCGGTGGTGGTGGTGAAGGGTGGCGGTGGCGACGGCGACAGTGGTGGTGGGTGGATGGCGGTGATAACGGTGGTTGGTTGTCGTGGTGGGTGGTGGGTTTTGGTATTGTTAATGAAGAGTGAAAAAGAGGATGTGTTGAAAAAAAACATGGGGGTGGATGGAATGGTTTTGAGGAAATGGAATGCCTTGTGAAATTGATGGTTTCATTATATTGACCAACCAAACACACAATCTTTATTACCTCGTAATGGTCATTCCGTCTTCCATTCCATCATATCAAACGCTATATAATTTAATTTTTATTTTCACAAACCTTTTGTCTTATGCTAAATTTGGCTTACGGGTCCTATGGTTAAGCATATAAATAAAACTGAAACGTATTATAAGTAACATACTCCGCTGTAGCACAACCAACCAACCAAGGGAAAATTCGGCTCCTCTAACATAGGAGTCACAGGTTCAAGTCCTGGCAGCGGATATAATATTTTTATGCACTTTTTATCGTTTATTAATTCTATATTTATTTTTTTACATATTCATTCAGGTAAACGAAAATGAAACTACGAAATCATTTCACAGTTTATTCTATATTTTTTATATATTCATTGAGGTAAACAAAAACGAACCTCGTTTCACAGTTTACTAAGTTCACTAATAAAACACTCTGTTTCACAAAGCTAAGGAAATGGTACATGTGAGATATCATATTTTATGCATTGTTTTATAGTAAGTGTGAGGATCAAACATTGTTATTTTGCTATCAATTCCATCATTAGTTACTTTTATAATCTTTAATCAACACTTTGCAGTAGCAACCGTGAAGCAAATGACGACACCATTCGTGTTTATATCCATTTAGAAGCGACACACAAGCTCCACATCTTAACACCTAACATTGCCATTACGATTCTATGCCACCTTCACTATCGTCTTCTAGCTTATCAGACGAGTCTGAGTTGCCTGTTTATGGGACGAATTCATCACCAGGGTACAACTTCTGAAACAGCTGCCATACGCCATACATAAAATTGCAGTTTGAGCATAACATTATAAAGATAAGGTATTTCCAAAGTCGATATCAAGTTATGACAAAATGCAATGCTGACTATCAATTGACAGAGACCGCGCCAAAAGCATTTGTTTAGAGCTAGCTAACTATTGTTGGGTTACATGGGTTGATTTTGCAAATAAGCAAAGATATTCTAAGGGAAACAAGATACCTTTATTCATATAGATTCTGTTGGAAAGGCCCCAAACGAAACACAAAGAACACTTTTATTATTGAGGACACCAATTACAATAACCTTAACCATCTATTTATACTAAACTAAACCTAAACCTAGTATAACTCAAACACTAATGAAATAACTATTAAACCCAATTAGATAAATATATCCTAATTAAATAAAATACTAATACTTATCTAGACTCATTAGCATTATCTTGAACCCATTTAACTACAAATAGGATTACTCCTTCAGATTCTGTGTGGAATTTACAAAACTTACAGGGAGCCAGTGACCAGAAAGCATTTTGATGTGGCAGCCATTGAAGTTTTATGGGATTTTTTTTTAACAAACTGTCACTCTAATAATTAATAAAACCATTTTGTTGGGATAACCATTTTCCATATCATATAAACTTAGTAAGACCACCCGTAGTGGGGCGTTATTGTGCAAATTTTAGTTCTATAGCGCCCCTCAACACTGAAACACCCCGGCGCTATGGGGCTTTATGCGCCGGGGCTCCATCCTTATAACGCCGGACCCTCAAACAACGGACCAATCATATAGTGACACGTGTCACTGTGTTTGAAAAAAGTCAAATTTTTTTTTTTGACCGTTGCATTTGAATGGTAAGTTATTTTTTTTTATTTATATTTTATTTATTTTATTTATATAAACTATAACATACACACACAAATAATAATTAATAAATAAATTATATAAAAAAATTATGTTTATTAAAATTAATAAAAAAATAGATTATATAAAAAAATTATATTCAAACATTTGAATTTTAAACGGTTACTATTCAAACCGTTTGAAATTCAAATTTTCCCCCAAAACGTTTGAATTTCAAATTTTGAAATTCAAACGTTTTCCCCCCAAACGGTCATATTTCTCACCCTATAAATACCCCCTTCCTCATCTCAGATCAATCACACCTCTTCCATCTTCCTCATCCTTTCCTCATCAAACACAATGAATAACACTGGCGGTTTTCAAGCAGGAGCTGCCGGACCTTCTAATGTCCGGCAGTTCACTCGACGGGTCCGGGGCCGGGGCCGGTCCCGGCGACTGCCAACTCATCCTCCTCCACAACCTACTCTTCCTCCTCCTCCACAACCTCCTCTTCCTCCTCCTCCTCCTCCTCAACATTGGCTAAATCTCCCTCCTCCTCCTGCTGTGGCACCACCAACTCATCCTGAAGAGGATGATCCCTGGAAGAATGATCCCTGGACGGATGAAGAATGGGCTTGGGCCCATGATTATGGCATGGCTACATATCAATTGAACCGACTCATGTTGTCGGCACCACAAACCCTCACCCCTCCTCCTCCTACCCCCTACCAGCAACCTATCCCCCCCAACCAGACTACCCCCTACCACCAACCTACCCCCACCCCCCAGAATACCCCCACCCACCACCACCAGACCACCCCACCCCGTGAATATGGGGAGCCAACCCCTGAGGACTTGGAAGCCCTCAGGGAACTTGAGGAGCAGGAGCGCCTCTCGAGCATGCCTACCCCTCCTCGTGAGTACTACTACTTCCCATCGGATGCGAGGTCCGATGGACGGGACAGCTCACGTTCCATATCCCCCGAGTACTACACACTCGAGGACTGGGACAACTACTCTCCTTAGTGGGAGGTTTAGGTTTTAATAAGTAATTTAGGATTATATTATGTGTTTAATTAAGTAATTTAGGAATATGTAATGTTTAAATAAGTAATTTAGGAGGTGTGTAATTTTTTTTTTTAATATTAGTTGTGTGTTTTTTAATATTATTTGTAATTTTTTTTAATTTTAGTTGTAACTTTTTTTTAATATTAATTGTGTGTTTTTTAATATTATTTGTAATTTTTTTATATTTATTTGTTTTTTATTTTAATTATTTTGAGTTAAAAGAATAAAAAAAATAAAATCCACGTGGACCAATCAGATTCAGGGGCTTTATACATAAAGCCCCACCACTACACCCCTTTTTCAGTTTCTCTCTCCATGCTGACTCAGCAGCCACGTGGACCAATCAGGATGGGGGGCTTTATACATGGAGCCCCATAAAGCCCCCCACTACACATAGTCTAATCAGTAGACAAGTTATGATTTATAGATGGTCCCGCTATACTTACGTTCAATGGATCTTTTGACACCTAATATACGATTTGTATATGTGTATACGGGATTATGTAACAGTATGTATATATGTAATATTTTCCGTTCAAACAAAATGTAATTACGTAAAATCATTTTATTCTTGAAACAAGTGTAGCGTTACGTAGCTGCGTATTGGTGGTACATAATCACATAACATTATATTTGTTTCAGAATCAAAGGCATATTATGTAATTACGTACTGGTACCATAATCTCGTAACATTATACAAAACGTGTAATCACGTATCTTGTAAAAAAACAAGTTAAGAAAATTATAGCAATAGCCTATTCAAATTAAAGAGAATGAAATTCTTACTACAATTTAATGTTTTTTAAAAATAATTACCTTATGAAAAATTACAGTCGTTTAAAAATCATTAAGTAGTTTAAGTTAACAATACTGGATCTTCCTATAATTTTCTTGTCTATGAATGCTTCGCACAATTTGATTATCTTGTACACTAATTACCAATTGCTCCCAATACATTAGGGGTTGGTATTGACAAAAGTTGTACTTAGGTCTGGAGTTTTTGAATATAAATAAAACTATAACACATTATAGGTAACAAGTTCCGCTGTAGCACAATCTATGCAAACATTTGATGTTTCGGCTCCTCTAACACGGGAGTCCCAGGTTCGAGTCCTGGCAGCGGAAAATAATTTTTTTAATCAACTCTTTGTTTTTCCTTATCTAATTCTATATATTTTGTTACTTTGTGTGACATATATATGTTATGCATTTTGTGGTTTTTGCCTTAACTATAGTTTTTCAACTGGTGATAATAACAATGTTATGTTATATGGATTTATAGATTTACACGTCCGTTAATGATACCGATCAAACACGTTATAGTTTGTCAAAGAGTAGAGATCTCTAAGAAATGATGAGGAACAAACAGTTATTTCCCTAACAATTACACCATTAATTACTTCTATCATTTTTAACCAGCACCTTTCAGTAGCAACTGCAAAGCAAAGGAAGTATCCATTCGTGTTTATATCCATTTGGAACCGGCACACAAGCTCCACCTCTTAACACCTTCATGGCGGACATCGACCATGTCACCACCATCAACCAGATTTTAATATACTAACAAAACCATTACACTACAAAAACACATTTGCAACCAAAGCAGGGGGTGAAGTTAATAACTGTGATACGATACAACATATAAAATTGTTTACAAAAATAAGATTAAAAAAAGAGATTTTTTTTTTTCTGCTGTTTGCTACTATAATCATCACAACGATTCTATGCCACCTTCGCTATCGTCTTCTAGCTTATCAGATGAGTCTGTGTTGCCTGTTGTTTCTGGGAAGAATTCATCATCAGGGTACAGCTTCTGAAACAGCTGCCATACACCATACATAAAAGAATGCCAGTGAGAACAAGAAGATCAGATATTCAATTCAATATCTGGACATGGGTCGATTTTGTAAATAAGCAAAGATATTCTAAGGGAAACAAGATACCTTTAAAGTTGTATGCAGAAGTTCATTGTAGTTCAAATTTCCATCCGGCGTTGGGGTCATAACCACAGGTCCCATCGAACCCTAAAATCAAAGAAGGTAACTGATTTATAGATCAAAAGATCAAAGAAAGCAGCTTAACTGCATAACATAAAGATGCAAACTTCTCTTTAAAAAAAAAAAGTGTCTTGCAGTTCTTTTGTTGCCTGTGAAATATAAGCAAGAAAAGCACACCTCAATGACATCTTGCATATACAATGCACTCCAAAGCAAAGTAGGTTTCACTTCTGTACTCTCAGTTTGATCGGTGGAAATGCTTTCAGCCGTACCCGAGGTGTGCACTGAGAAAAGACTGTCAATGACTGCATGCAGAGCTTTTTTTCCTTCAAGGGCGTTATCACATACTACTGAAATGTAGAAAACAAACCTGAAAAGTAAAGATGTGTCAACAATAGCAATAATAATCTAATAACATTTGAAAATGGAAATATAAAATGAACATAGAACTTACATGCCAGAAGGACAGACCGCCAAACTGCTACCAACCTGGAGAACTCGGATTGATGTAGCCTGATCAGGGTACAGAGCTAATTAAACAAAAACCGGAATCAGATAGTATCTCCAAACATTCAAAAGCTAACACTAACAAGTGATCTTACATCTAGGAGGATATATGACTAGACAGCTGGATTTGTCTGGTTTTATAGAACTGTTTGTAATGCATATTCCCCGGGCCAACTTCCCACTGACTCCTCTGGAACTAAAGACTTTGTAAACATCCTGGACCGATTCTGAAGGTGAAGATGTTATGGTAAATGATGGATCCATTACCAACCTATTGCTGGTTATTTCCTGCCCAGAACCTAATTTGACACCTTTATAATCCCCAGTATCCTGTAATTTTCGATAAAAATTATAGTCATAGACATGCTTATAACAAAAAAAAATAGTAACCAGATTTTCACATGCTAATAAGAATAATGTTCTTTTGTACAAACCTTGTTCAGAAGCACAGATATCACTGGCATCCGCAAAACCTGTAAAATAAACAGTAGTAAGAGTAGTTGAGATAATTCACGATTCCTTATACAAAATTGAAACAAAATACAATTATGAAACCTGAAATGCTTCTCTTTGTACTTTAGTTATACGGCATAGTCTGTTTTTTGGTATAAAAGTTAGGCTAAAACACTAGCCCAAAAAAGTTCGGCCTGTTTTGTACCGAACTGGTATTATACGGTATAGTAATTGTATTCCCCGGTACAGTACAGCCCGGTTTCGTACTGTTGCGCACCCCTAATTACACAGGTATAATACTGAGCACACCAGCAATCCAAGATTACGGGACTTACATAGAGGCACCCTTTGACAGCAGCACGGCGGCAAAAGGCTTGTGGCAGTTCTCCTTGGCCATAAATAGGGTAGATCAATGCACCAAGTGCATTAGGAAACCTAAATACATACATGATGCATCACATTTTTAATAAGATTGGTACACAACAATCACCATAAGATGCATACTTCCTCAATCACTATATGTCTATATCCAATTCTAAGGTAGATCCTTTGGATACTAAAATGTTTATGCTTTAGAAGTCTAAGTCATTGCTAACGATGGATGTTATGAAATCCTTATTCGAGAATGATAAGTGTCACACAAATGAGGTTACTAGATTAAAAAGAAACTACAAAACAAACAAAGTATAAAGCTACCTTCCAACAGATGAGTGGTAAAGAGCTAAACGTTCTATCCCGTCTCTAGTCCTGAGAACATCTTTACAAGATTCTCCAGCATCTTGATCATAATCAACCATGGCTATCGCATAGAGAACAATCCTACAACGAGATAGCAAACGAAGTACTTACAGGTCTTTTTCACAAACATATACAAGAGAACGAAACATGTAACAATAAGATATTCAGTTTTTTTACAACATTGTCAAACTTGGATGCAATTACCAATTACATCGCTTTCATCGATAACCAACAACAACAATCATAAAGACGAAGAAACATTACGATTTAATCTTCGGCGGTAACTTCATCTTCTCCAAAAACGCAACAAACGGACTATCCAAATCCTCATCCGAAATAACCTTCCCATCACCTGGACCACCCCTAACAGCTTCCAAATGCCCCTGCACCAACTTAAAAAAGCTATTCAACTGATTCTTCTCACTAAACTTCAACGTCCGATCCTTAAAAACCGCGCTCTTCGAATCCGGCACACTCACCAACTCCCCATTACTATCCCCATCCCACACATAACTCCCATCTACATTCTTAAACTCCACATACTGATTCCCACCTGACCTCAACAAAACATCCACCGCCACGTCAGCACAAAACAAAACCCTGGGCCCCACCAAATCCAAACTAAACTTCCTAGAACATTCCACTACAGACTCATCATAACAGCAGATCTCCACATCAGTATACAGAGGCCGAGTAATAATATTAATAGCTGTGGTGGTGGTGTGATCTGACGGTTGAATATGAGTGTTGGGATTTATAGGGTTAGGGTTTAGGAAGGAGGTGAGGTCATTAAGGGATAGGGAAGAGTAGTGGGACCCGTAGTGAGGGTTAGGGTCGAGGTGAAGGACGGATTTGCCGGAGGTGGAGGCGGCGGCGGCGATGGTGGATTCCGGTAAGCCGGTGCCGACGACGATGAGGTCGAAGTGGGTTGGATCGATCGGAGGGTAGGGTTCTGTCTCTGCCATCAACGACTGTTTTTTCGGTTGATGATCACCGATTGATTGATTACCTGATACCTCTGTTTCTTGGTTTGTGTTTAAAGTCAAAATCAGGTCAAACTTTTTTTTTTAGTGTAGCGTAAAAGGTAAAAGCTACCCCCTCTGTAAATCTGTTATTTCAATTGTTACCGCGTAGCTTTCAACCAAACATAAGGGAGCACTAGATGTTTACCCTGGAGCACCTTCACCGCATCAACTGCAGCCCGTCCCGTCATCTGGATCATCACCCGTGAACCCCTCCACCAGCGGCACCACCCGTGAAGCATCCGCATACTTCTCTCTCCTCTGCACATGTGAGGCAGACCACGAAAATGATACACAAGATCACCCGAAACCACTACCCGGGTCAACGGCGACAGTGAACCTATGGGAGTAATGGGGTACTAATGCCATTTTCTGGCTGCGCCCCGCCTTCCCTAAGATTTTGGTTGAAAAACTAGTATGTTTTTCGAAGTGATAATCAAGCGAACCGAAAAATTTGTTTTTAATCAATAACAAATGCTACCTATAAACTTTGAACCAAACACTATATTTGGAACGTTATAAAGGGTTATATATGAAAAGTTATAAAGGAAAACGGATTTGTATTGAAAAATAAAGAATCAAAGAGTCAGTTATATTTGACTGTTCAGTTTTAAATAAAATTTTATAGAAAAGTAGATAAAAATAAGTACAACACAATAGTATGTGTGAAAATTTATAAAACTTTGTATTATATAATTAAAACAACGAAAGACGAAAATACTAAAAAAACTAAACCATGAGTTGGTTTAGCTAACATGTACGTTTATCAAAAGGTTTATTCAACGATGTAAAATCTCCCAATGTAATAAAAGAATCAATAAAGAAGAACCTCCTAATTCCAAATTATAAATTTTGCAAGAGGGTACATGTGCACCTCCTATTAATAAGATCGGAAAATTGGTTTTCACAAGTAGCTACCAAATTACTCATTCAGTCGGAATCGTATTCTATGTGTCTTCCTTGCTTCTTTCCAAACATCTTAGTATTCACAACTCGATTATTAATAAAATTTATACAAAGACGTAGGTAAAAGTAAGAGTGTCATAATGGTATATTCACAATTTTACAAAAAAAAATATATTTTAAAAGTTTTAATGAGAAAAATAAATAAAAATTAGTTATAATAACAAATTATAAAAAATTATCGCAAATTACTTTTAAATAGATATATATATATATATCTATTTGCATCAAATGAATAAATATGTTTTAATGTAATTTGGCAATCTTGAAATGAATAAATATGTTTTAGTGTAATTTGCCACAATGAAGAAATATGTTTAAAAAAATCAATTTATAACTTTTCTCACCAATGTATTTCTAAAAAATTAATGAAAGAACTTGTATCCAACATCAAAGTGAGATAATGTATATACAATGGTTGATTTTGGAAGATGACGAATGCAAGAATTATTTCGTAAAAAGGCTAGCTCACCTATGAAGATGGCAAATTATATCATGATCACTTCGTTTAGTTGGATTAGGAATAAAGTTAAGTTTGGTGTTCTCCCTTGGCCGGAGTGGTGTTGTTCTCAGATGTCGGCGGCTGGGTTATGTTTCTCTTGTTTTGGTTTTGACTTGTTTTTTCGCTAGACCTTTTTTTATTGATATGTATTTTATGCCACCACTCGACATATACATACAGTGGACAAACTATGCAGAAAGTGTGTTCTTGGCAATAGCTCACAGAGAGTGACTTGAACTTGTGTTTCTTACGGCTATTTGCAGGTGCATGTGTAAGCTACAACTACAAGCAGATCTGCTCAAGGAAAATCATGGACGATAGCTATATGGATTAAGCATATAGCCAACTAATATTGGCTTCTAATAATGAGTCACTGACATTCAAACACGGAAACATCATGTTGTTCGAATGTATAGCATCAGTTGATTAATACACTGTGACATTCGAAACCAAAAATCTAATTAAACACAACGAAAATGATTCCTGCAGGTAATAAATTACACACAACCACCCCTTCGTTACGCATTTCCTGCGTACCAATCAATTAAGATAAACTAAAAGCAGAACAGATGTTATGAAACTAAAAGAACACATGAAGCAATACCAGAGTAGATACCTAGTTGGCTAGTTTTGAAAACTAAACAAGCACATCAACCAAATGTTGCCCAGTAGTAATACAAAAGGTCTAGTGATCAGCCAAATACATCATAAGTTGTGATCATATCATCAAATGTATGATGAACAAATCAGAAAAACCAAAAATAAGAAACAGCATACTCAAAATCTAGAAGAAACACGCCGGTTGTCATCACTGTCTGGATCTGGACTCAGCTCGCCTGGCTTCATCTGGAGTTGAAGGAAACAACTCCACATAACGTGACCCAATCATATACCTATCTTTTGACATGGCTTGCTTTGCCACCTCAACAGATTCAAATGTCACATACGCCTCCCCTGTCACCTTACCATCTGGTCTGCAAGCAATGTGTACTTTGTCATCTGTAACATGATAATTTTTAAAAAACTCAACAATATCGGCTTTCACCACGTTGAACGGGAGCCCTCTTAACTTCAGTATCTCAGTGTACTCCATTCGATCCTTGTCTCTGACTTTCTTTGACCGAGAAGGAGGGGGACTCCGACTATAATCATAATCATAATGACCGCCCTCATATCCAAGCTCAGCTGCCACAGCATAGTAGTACTCCTGCTTTTTGCACTTGAAAACTTCAACGTACCTCCGACCCATGTTTTGGCGGTTTTTCTGGATGGCAAGATCCGCCTGAATGGCTCGTGAGAAGACTACAAAAGCGTCACCAGAAAACTTTCCACCTTTGTTGACCAGCAGCATGTCAACTATCTCGAGCCCAGTGAAAAACTTGAAGATATCAGCCTCTGTGCAGTTGAACGGCAGACCACGTAGGCGGACCACCGGAAATGCGACAGGCGGATATCCACCAGTGTGGTCGTATGGGTTGTAGCCGCCACTTGAACCAACTGCGAAGTAGGGATTTGAGTCCATCATTCTTCGTCTCTTTGAGCCGACCTCGTAACCATCTGATACCCCCCCGCTCCCATACATTCCCCTATAAGTATTCATACCCAAGAAAAAAAGTCCCCACTCAACCTTGTTAATAACCAAACCCAACCCAGTTTTCTTAAAAGTATTTTTTTAAGCAATTTATCAATTATGGAAACATACTTTCACCACAGTACTTTTAATCTTTAAATTCAGCACTTTAATCAACATAAGAGCATAGCAAGTGTGTAAAATAACAACACTCTTGGTTTAAAAAAGCGCGAGGCGCTCCGAGGCGTTTTGGGTCCAAAATCCGAAGCGCGGGGCTTAAAGCGCGAGGCGAGAGCCTCACGTATAGTATTAAAAAAATTATAAAAAAATATTTATATATGTGAATATGACATTTTCTACATGTTAATCAATCATAAGCACAAAAACATGATTATAAAACACCCTTGAACACTTAAAAAGGATATTCAAAAGATAAAAACGATGAGGCACTACTGAAGCGGGTCAAATAAAGCAGTTTAAATGGGTTTTATGGCTGAGGCGCTACTGTAGCGCCACTGTAGCGCGCGCCTCAAGCGCTCGAGGCGGCGCCTCATGTAGTTCAGCGCCTCAAGGCAAAAAAAGCGTTTTTCTTGGAGCCTCGCGCCTCAAACGCTTAAAGCGCGCCTGGGGCGCGCTTTTTTAAACCAAGACAACACTAACCTAATACATGCATCCAATTACACATACATTACCCACAAATCCACAATGCCACACAACACATAAATTTTCCAATTAAAGCGCCTTAACTAGACCTTCCAATCTATTAACATAATAAGAGCAAAATAAAGAGAACCTTTGTAGAAAGTTTTTGTGTATATTTTCTTAACATAGTATCAGAACCATTGAGGTTTAGACAGCATGTGGTGAAGAACATGTCTCTGTAACATCATTGGCCACCGCCCAACACAACTCAATCCGACCCGATGTAGGGTGCGGATGGTGGCGTCATGAATGAGAGACAAATCAGGTGTCCTATGTACAGTAACACTAGAATCATGAATCCACCAATCGATTTGACGATTTGTTAATAGATAATCAAAACCAGCAGACAACACATAAACTGTCTACAAAGATTCTCTATATTTTGCTCTTGTTATCTTAATATGGTCAATATATGCAAGGTCTAAAAGAACGGAATCGAGCATCGAGGCGTTTTCCCTTAGCCTCACAAGGCGTAAGCTGTTAAAAATAAAACAATCGACGCTGAAAGTATTAACATAAAAAAGACACATAACCCCATGAGGAGCACGTTTTCTTACCGCCTCGTCCCTTAGAGGCGTACCTACAAACATAACCCCATGAGGGGCACGCCTCGACCGATTTTTTAAACCATAAATATATATGAGACACCAAGATTCTTAATATACAACTTCAAAGCAGGTTAGATCTTACTTTTATTCCTACCAACATCCTTAAAAAACCAATTACCAGATAGTCAACATAAGTTTCAAACTTTAATCGGTAAATTAAAAAATAATGCAAACAAAAACAAATTTTGAAAAAAAAAAACATATTAACAGAGCTAAAAAGATCAGGGAAACAAGCAAACAATCATAATCAAGCACAAGGTTCAATTAATTAGGTCAACACATATGAGCGACTAGATCTAATTTATATAAACAAATGGAAGGATAAATATTGTTAAGAGAGCTTACCCTCTCGATCCGTACATGACTCTGCAAGAATCGTAGTTGATCTGCAGATGTAGACAATGAAATTGAAAACCCTAGGTAGGGTTAGAATATTGGAGACGACGACTAATTGATGTTTTGTATACGGTAATCTTTTACATGAGGCGGTGTATTTATTTTCTATTAACGGGCAAATTGGAAAACTAAGTTGTTAGTTTGTTTTTTCTTTTCTGTAAGAAAATGTCTTCAGTATGCGGATCACATCTGCAGGATAAGAGGTGGACCAAAGGTCTGCAGTCTGCAAGAAGAAGACTGTTTGTTTGTTAACGTCTGCAAGCTGCTGAAATAAATTGAAATTTAAATAATCTGGTTTTTTACAGCAGTCTGGTAGTAGACGGTGGTGGTGGGTGGTTGTGGTGGTGGATCATGGTGGTGGTGGTAGTGGGTGGTGGACCATGGCGGTGGACCGTGGTGGTGGTGTTGGACCGTGGTGGTGGACGGTGGTGGTGGACCGTGGTGGTGGTGGACGGTGGTGGTGGTCAGTGGTGGTCAGTGGCGAAGCTTGGTTTGTGAAACGGTGCCGGACTCAATTGTTTTCGATCGGTGGGGGCCGGACTCAATTTACCTATGAAAATCGTAAATTTCTACCACTGCACCAGAAAACGGGGGGGGGGGGGGGGGGCAGGGCCACCCCTGGCCCTTCTTAACCTTCGCCCCTGGTGGTGGTGGTGGACGGTGGTGGTAGGTGAGGAGAAGACCTTTGAAAACCTTGAAACAAGTCTGCACCAAGAAGAGGTCAGGAAGACCTTTTTGAGTGAAAGGTCTTCCAAAAAACAAACAATCTGCAGACCCAAACGTTTGCGCGCGTCTGTGCGACGCAGACAAAAGAAGTTAGAAGTGCTTCTGAGCAAAAAACAAACAGCCCCTAAGTGTATGTCTTAATGTGTGTTAAATCGTAAAATTAGGCTGAAATGTTGAATAAGTAACTAGCTTGACTTAGAACTCACATATTGCGACGGAGGTGTCAAACTGGAAAAAAATATACTTGAAAACGTTAAACCATGCACACGTGTTGTAGTGTGTTAGCTTACAAAATTTGTACCAAAGCGTGGCAGTAGATATAGAATATCGACTTAGTTCAGCTAGTCTTATTAATTAGATCACTTAGGTGTGCCTTATCTAGAAGAAGATTTTTCTAAAGCGAACGAATGGAACTAAATGATAGATAGGAATGAATTCATAAGAAGAAACTATGATTTCTCTCAGCGTCACTGGGTAAGGAAGTTGAATGTGAACTCTTCTTGGCTGTTAGCTCAAAAAGAGGGAAGTTCGTCGTCTTGATCAGGTCCCCTTCGGTAACTCGGCCGGTGGAAAAGGTCTTTCGGTTTCCTCTAAGTTAATACGTCCTCTCATAATGGTTACTGGACAAGACTTGGGTAGCCAGCAGCTTTATTGTTTTTTCATAAAACCCCTACTCTCCACAAGGATTTCCGGTTGGTCTTTCCACCTCAATATAACCGCAAAAGAAATATTCTTGTAAAATGGAATAATTAAGTCATAACGGTAATAAATCCACTACCTTAGCTCAAATAATAATAATAATAATAGTAATAATAATAATAATAATCATATACATAATGATAACTTATAAAGTATAGCGTTTATTAAAATTAAAAAAAATATAACAATTATATTGTATTTCTACTAACTAGTGAGGAACCCCGCGTTACGGCGGAGTCGACAATAAGTGATGGAAACATGATATGCACCAAGCAATTAGATAGTTAATGAAGTGATGATGTCATAGGAGATTGTTGTACAACCTAATATAAATATCAAATTTCTTTATACAAAATGTTTATCTCTTTAATAGTGTAATGAAAACATCGCATTGTTGAAAATACAATACCAATGCAAGGTACAAAATTATGTCCAAACACTTTTGTAGGCTAAAGTACAATACCAAACCAACTGTTTGGAAGTATAAAACATAATGTAGCAAGGTATTTATTATGTTTGTATATTATTATACATATTAATTCACAACATCACGAACATAGTATACTCTTGAGTTTTAACTCCAATTCCTGTATCGCCGATCTACACATTCGAAGGGGCAAGGATAGCTCATTCAAGGTGGATCGGAGAACCGGTTTTTCATAATAAATTAATTCCCAACATCACGAACAATGGTATACTCTTGCGTTTTAGGTTTTTGTCACAAACTTTTCCGTTCTTTTCTTTCTAACACTAAGTAAATAGGGAGAAAGTAAGACACATAGAGTGTCATCCTAGAGAGAGATGACGATGGGAGTGGCTACCGGCCGTCCACCCTATATTCGGGACGGTAGTTGTATTGGTTGTAGGAGTCGGAAGCGGCGACGGTGATTACATTTAACGATGACGGCGGTGACAATTGAGGTTAATAGTCACGAATATAATGATGGTTATGGCTTAGGTTGATGGTGGTATCTGGTGATACTAGTTATGGATGATGGAGTAGCTGACGGTGGTGCGTTTGGGCGTTTCAAAGCGACAGAGTTATAAAATGTGAACATCAGAATCCGGCGAAGAGGCATGTCATAGGAAAATCGTCTGATTGCGTTGGATCTGGAAGCAATTCCTACATGCAGTTGATTGATAAAAGGTTTGCTTTATTCTAGCTTCCACTTAATTATTAGTATTATTGTACTATATAAATTAGGTAAAAGTTAATACTGGTAGTATCAAAGCTCAAGTGGTTTAGTATATTGTGTAGTTCATAAGTAGTAGGCCTAGAGAACTGATTATGAGATGTCTAAGTGTGATACATTTATGAGGTTACTTAACTATAGAACCGCAACACATTAAATTCTGTTACAGGGAAGTTGTTCCGTAATAGAATTGCAACACTTTAAAGTTTGTGAAGTCAAACGCCGAATAGGGCTCTAAGGCTAGAAGGGAGATGATGGCAATGATGGTGTCTAATCAATTTCGGATATGTCACCCGATATCCGATTTCCACAAGCTTTCTCACCATCTTCTCTCTTCATTAAATTTTGCTTACACAGGTCTGGATATTCTTTTATGTTAATGATTAATTCCAGATTCTATCTTTTCCAAACTAGATTTAACACGTATAATCATAAACCAATATAAAAACCCTTGTTATGTTTTATAATATTGGTCGACGAGTGAAGGTGATTGTCATTTTTACAACTACTTCACTGTATCTGCAATCTCACTAGCTAATGTAATACTATAAAAAATATTCCTATTCAGTCAGCATTACCACTACCGACATCGAAATAACAAGTTATGATTTACCATGTTTCTTATATTTACTATGTTTTACTGTTTTAATTAAAGCATATGGCGCATAAACCTAACAATGTATTTTTATAAATGTCACACCCTCAAATTTCCACTGCGGGGTTTATACCACGAGGCGCGTGATGTGACAACCGTCACCCTCATCTTTATCAAGTTGACAATTGTAGTCCTTCATGTATTTAAACATTTCTATTTTAGTCCCTGTAAGTTTTGTCGTTTCCAAATTTTAATTAAAAAAAAACGCAAAAGTTATCACTTGCATTTATTATGGACCGTGTCTACGTTTTAATCAAATGCGTATGTGAAACATTTTTCGGAATGGATTTTATAAAACTTTCAAGTTTAATAAAGTTTTAAAAACATATAAAGTTAAGTTGGTTAACTTGGTTAGTTTTTATAAAGAAAAACTAACTGAAAACCTTAAAAACTAACCTAGTTAACTATGAGGGACTAGTTTTGCCAAAAACCAAAACATTCACAACTGAAAAATCCCTCCTCTTGCCCTATCTCGTTTTTCCGGTGAAGGACTCGCCGCCGGCGAGTCTCCGGCGAACTTCCGGCAAGCCATAAATCGAGTTTCTAAGGCGTTACATGACGTTTAATCGTGCCTATACGTTCCTCCATTCATTTCATTCGAATTCCAATCATTTAATTGAGGTTTTAACGCACTATTACTAGCTTTTAATTCGAATTATTATAGGTAACCGTCGGAAACTTTTAAACGGATTAAAACCTGTCAATTACTCGTTCCTTATATAAATTATTAATTATTAATAGTATTTGTTTTCTGCACCTCTAATCGTTCTAACCCACAAAAAATACGTCTTAAACACATCCAGAAAGCTCCAAAAGTCGCGTTTTATAATCGGTTATTGAAGCTTCATTTTCGATCTTATACCATCTTGTAAGTATGATTTCTTTATGCCTTTTGTTTCCTTATCAATTTCCGGTTATAAACCCCTTATGACAGAGGTCTAATTGGTTCTGTGTTGGGTTTATTGGATTTAGACCTAGGGTTAGGGTTTATAGGATTATTTGGGGAAGAAGATGAATATGTCGATATTATATAAGAACACATTGAATCCAATTAATTCAACATAAAGGTCTTATGGTTGGTAAATGAGGATGACAAGGGGTAGACCCGAGTTCGAGTCCCCCAGCAGTCACCAAATCTGATTCTTTTTTCTTTTTTTTTGTTTCCTTTATTAATTCCTTGTTTTAATCATTTAAAATCCCTTTAAACTCAAAATATTCATAATAAATCCAATTTTACCCAAAAAAATTATGAAAATTTACACATAGCTTCTTGACACCCTAAAGAAAATTACTATATTTTTAATTACTGAAAATATTTATTTTTCATAATTTTACCAATTTAAATAGTTTTAATCATAAGTAAATGATTAAAAATTCATTTTTAATGTTTTTAATCTTAAAATTTTTGGAAAATTATTCCTAAATAATATGAACAGAAATAAAAATTATTGGACCTGAAACCTTTCATTTTTATTGATTTTCCTATTTTTACTCATTTAAACATGATTTAAATTCATTAAATTTATTTTAAATACAAATATATTGAGAAAATTTATGAAAAAATTATTTTCACTGTTATACATCAGAAAATAATTATTTCTTTTTATAAAAATATCATTTTTGGATCATATCTTGTATTTTTAGTTTCTTTACATTTAATTAGATATAATTAATTATTTGGTTAAATGTAAATCATTTAAATCTGTTTTATGGATATTTTTCTATAAGATAGAAAATATTCCTATATGTGGAAACGTAAGTATTATAATTTCTTCGTCACGTATTAAATATTAAATCACTATATACTTTATTTAACATTTTTATTAAATTCAAGAGATAATAAAACTTCATCTTCCCTACATAAGTCTAGCAAACCCTAATGCCTTAGATTCTAGATGCTTTAGACTTTTAAGACACTTTCTTCATTAGTATGCTTATACGTATAGGTTGACTTCTTCGGAATTCCCAAATTAATCTTGTGACAAGTTTTGTTGGATTGGATACGCTTAGCAAAATTGTGAGTATATCTTTCCCCTTTGTCATGTTTTACTCTTTTGGGGTTATTCTTGTACATTATGACAAAATGTTATTCTAATACTAAATGCAATTCTCATGTGTGTTTGCTTTATGTTAATTTGTGTGTATCTATGGCTGTCAAAATCATTAACTGTTGTGGCCTTGCATTTCAATGAATAGTACTATGGTATATACCCCTTGTGACTCTGTTGAGAGACCTTGGTCATTGTCTTGTGATTCATTATACTAAAAATGGTTTTCATGTGTTGTCTTATTCTATTGTCTTAGGGTTGGTTTTGACTGATACTGCTTAAATACATAATTGCAAACGGTATACAACACATGAATTGCTAATCACTTTTTCTACTATATGTATTCAAAACAGGGTATGCTCACCAATACAATTTTTGTATTGACCAAATTATTTTGTACATGTTTCAGGTTATTTTGAGATGCATTCTTTAAGCTTTCGGATTTATATTTAGATTTTGATTCATTGTATTTCAGTTTAGTTGACATTTAGACTTGTTGTATTTTATTTCATTGTAATAAACTATTTAATCAATGTATCTAAATTTACACTTTAGTCCATGAGCTATTGAACAATCGTCACTACGTGGCACCTCGATGATTCCGCCATCGGTTGGGGTGTTACACATGACATACCAGGATCCCATAGCCATAAGTCATATGAACGACTCTAAATGCCCAAACCATTTAGTTCGTTGTTGTAAAAACAAGTTTCATAGTTAACCAACATTAAAATAGTTGCGGAAGCGAAATTAAAGAAAATAGTTAACCAAACAGTCTGCGCAAAACAACGCGCCCCCCAAACCAAAAGTAAATAATTAAATATTCGAAAATAGTTAAGTATTCATATCCCAGTGACACTGTATGATGCATGACCTACACGTGCTCCGAATCTAGCGACCTACAAAAGCATGCTAGCGTGTGTCAACGTAAAGTCGGTGAGTTCACAGTTTAGATAACAGATGTAAAGTTGTCAAAAACCCAAATGTTTATGTGGCATCAGTTTAAGCTTATCAGGGGTAGCTAGCCCACTCATTGTAACTAAACAGGTGATTATTGGGAACATACAGAAGTTGTTAATTTGCTTTAGTACTAGTGTCTATCAACACTAGTAAGTTCAGCTCCTTAAAAGCGTGGTCAAAAGTTCATGTCCGTGACCTAAGCACCTCAAGCATGAGGTTGCTGCACAACCTAATAGCGCTATCAACTAATACCCCGTTCGCCTCCAACAATTAACCCAATAATATGTAAGGACTTAAAGTGATAGAATGTGTTCAGTTTCAAAGGACAGTTAAAGTTGTAAACTG
Source organism: Ambrosia artemisiifolia (assembly GCA_032199755.1). Lineage (NCBI taxonomy): Eukaryota > Viridiplantae > Streptophyta > Magnoliopsida > Asterales > Asteraceae > Ambrosia > Ambrosia artemisiifolia. Next base: position 15,209,165 of record CM063517.1, on the reverse strand, counting down.
ATAAAAACGCGATCCACACAAGGAATCGTAAAACCTGACCCACACAAGGAGTCAAAGCATCTCAAAACCCGAGATGTACAAGTAGTCCCAAACCGGACTAGAAAACGTTTACCAAAGTTGTCTCAAACCCGAGATGCATGCTTTCGAGAAAAAATAGTGAAACTCACCTTAGGTTGCAAACAATTAATCCAAACTTCACAACAATAATGTGCTATCGACTCCCTAGTAAAAGTGTCACTAAGTGAGTATATGTGTAACATACAACAATAACAACAACAACCATACCCAGTGAAATCCCACAAATAGTGAACTATTGGTAGGGTCTGGGGAGGGTGGGATGTAGACAGACCTTACCTCTATCCCTGAGAATAGAGAGGCTACTTTCAAAGAGACCATCGGCTAAAAAAAGTGATAATAATTTAAACTACCAGTATCACATAAATGGTGGAAAGACTACATGGCAAAAAAAGGAAAAAATAAACAACGATAAATAACATATAAAGAACCCATAAAGCACAAGAAGACAATCACATGTAAAGACCAACAAAAAAGTGAAGGTGAAATCTTATTTCCTATGACACATCTAAAAGCTCTTATGAACCTATCCTAACAGTCTTTAACCTTAATCCTAAGTCTCCACAAACTCCTATCCTGGACCATGTCCTCAGAGAGGTGTAACTCTTGTAGATCTTTCCTAATCCTCTCATCCCAAGTCAACCTGGGCCTACCCCTACCCCTCCTCCCCTCCAGAGTAAGGTTTTCCACTGCCCTAACTGGTTCCGTCATCTGTCTCCTCTTCACATGCCCAAACCACCCTAGTCTCCCTCCTTTATCTTATCGGATATACTAGCTACTCCTAACCTTTCTCTAAGAACCTGATTTCTTATCCTGTAACATCATTACACCATATGACCCGTTTGTCCAAGACGTTTAAAAGTTCAAAACCGTGTAACTGACACCTAATGATTCTAAATGCACAAGTAGACCCTACGAACCCGTTGGTGAACACAATGATTAACATCAGTTATACACTTCATATACACCTCATATAAGTGCCATACAAGCTCATGTCAATTATAAGTCATACAAGACTCCAAATAGTCACATAAGCGTACATTACATAATCTGCGTTTTTATGACAGATTATGCGCTGTGAAAACCAATTTATAATTTTACTGAATATGGGAGTCTACCGGACAAGTCCATATTTTTATTTCGTGACAAAACCAAGCAAAAAATTATGAAAAATCATACAATGCAACTCTTTGTAAAGCTAAGACCATGTACAATAGTGTATTCAATAGTACGTACAAAGGTTATTATTGAAACCCTATATATTTAGTTGTCCCCCACGCAATTAAGTTCAAGTACTTAGGATCATTTATGCAGAGGGATGGGGAGTTAGATAGTGATGTCACCCATCGCATACAAGCTGGTTGGTGTAGGTGGAGAGCCGCCAGTGGGGTTTTATGTGACAAAAGGTTCCCAACTAAATTAAAAGGAAAACTCTATAGGGTTGCAGTGGGACCTGCTATGTTATATGGGACAGATTGTTGGGCCATCAAAAAGACACAAGCTCGCAAGATGGATGTAGCAGAAATGAGGATGCTAAGGTGGATGTGCGGGTACACTAGGGTAGACCGAATAAGAAATGAGGTTATTAGGGATAGGTTAGTGGTAGCTAGTATATCAGACAAGATAAAGGATGAGAGATTAAGATGGTATGGGCATGTGAAGAGGAGGCAAATGACGGCCCCAGTTAGAGTAGTGGAAACCCTTGTTGTAGAGGGAAAGAGGTGTAGAGGAAGGCCCAAATTGACTTGGGATGAGCAGATTAGGCATGATTTAGCAGGGATGCACCTCTCTGAGGACATGGTCAAGGATAGGAGTTCGTGGATGCACAAAATTAAGGTTAAGGATTATTAGGAAGGGTTTGGCTGTATCGCAGTGGGGTTCTAGGAGCTTAAGCTTTTTCTTACACTGGTAGGATGCTTGTAAAGGTGTTTTGTTGTTGGGTGGTGTTATTTTTTGATGGCATATATACCTCTATTTTACTACATGACGCTTTTAATGTTTCACTAAATTCAGTAGCCCTTTATGTTTTTAGTGTTCTTTGATTGTCGTTGTTAAGGATTTGGAGCCGGGGGTCTCTCTGGAAGCAGCCTCTCTATCCGCAAGGATAGGGGTAAGGTTTGCCTACATCTCACCCTCCCCAGACCCTACTCTTAGCATTGAGAATTGTGGGATTTACTGGGTAAGGTTGTTGTTGTTTATATACAGTACTAGATTATATCCCGGAAGCTTTTCGAATAGACAAATCTAATATAAAGTGATGAAATGTGTGTTATGATGTAACATATAAATTAATGTACTACAATATGAGAAAAGAACAATTGTAATCATGTAAATAAGAATAAAAATGTATATTAACAAGAAAATGTACATTTGGGTGAGGAGAATGGGCAGAGACAACCATTGCAGGGCGTGATTGAGGCGATGGTCTTGAAGGTGTGGCCTTTTTTGGAAATGACTGGTTTTAACTTATTATACTCCGGATGAAAATAGAATTCCTATTTATTGGTTTTAACATGATTAATATCCTTGCTTAGCTGGTTGGATCGTTACCCTAGATTCAATAATTGGACACCGTATCGTCTTTGTCAATGGTTGTGGTGATGGCTAGTAAAATTCTAAAATAAAAGTATAATATCACTTTATATCAAGGTTGCAGAAAAGGCTAGGCGGGCAGTGAGGTTCAGCCTAGGGACTAGTCGGGACTAGGCGAAAATTAGGCGTTTTGGTATTTTATACGAATTTTATATATACACACACATATTTAGGTGTTTTTTTAAATATGTTAAAATTTTGTTTTTCAATATACACAAGTGTATAATTGCAATATACACATATGTATAATGCAATATATGTATAACCGAAATTACACATATGTATAGCTGAAAATCTAATATACACGTATGTATAAATGAAAAAAAAGTATTGCATAAAAACGTGCGATTAAGCAAAAAAAATTGCCTTTATAAGAAATGTGTAGTCCAGAATGGTTCTCTTAGTTCTCAAATAGGGGTTGGATCTCTTAGGATCCATACCCAGGAATTGGTTCAAATGAGAACCTTAACTTGATTTGATTAGACTTTACAACTAATTTACCATGAGGATCAAACATATAAATTATTCTTTATAGCTTTACATACAATTAGTATTGTCATGTAGTTATTATTGTTGTTTTGTTAACCTCTTCACTTCAATACATGTCTTTCTTTTCTTTTCTTTTGTTCTTTGTACATGACATGATGACGACAACGGATATAGGGAATTATAGTAACTTTTACTCATAATAAATGTAACGAATACAAGGAAAGTTAATGTATTTGGGGTTGTAACAATAACTTGGAAGCCATCCATGTTGGTACGTTCTAATTCGAATGGATGTGAATTAGATTAGAGATTCAAATAACATCAAACTACCACAAATTGTCCTAGATGCTATAGTTCCATCATCACCAACATACATGCGAAATCAAACAAACAATGAGCTTAATCATATTACAAAACAGGAGTGTTTTTATTTGTGTTACATCACTGACATGTGTCATGATGCACGAACTTTCCAACATTGTCCACAATTTCCCTAGTAATACATTTTGCTTCACATATTGCGTGTTTCTCTTTTGAGCCATTTCTCAATAGGGAACATGAGTTGTTAAAGTTTATCGCAAGATGCTACCACTTCCCGTATTCTCAATGGTTATTCTTAGCAACCATTATATAACGTATGTAAACATAAGAAAAAAAATTACAGAGAGAAAGATATGATGGAAAATGAGAGAGCTCTTTATCAATGAGTTTTACCAATTACAATAAGCCTCTATTTATAGGGACATAACATTAATACAAACTTAATGGTATATGGGAGTTAGAATACGTATAGTCGTCATAATATATATGTTTATAACAAAGAAAACATTAATACAAACTTAGTGGTACATAGGAGTTAGAATATGTATAGTCGTCATAATGTATATGTTTATAACAAAGCAATTTTAATTATATCACAACTCTTTTTACTATCTTTTTATATTGTCAGTATTTATACTTAATGCTAGATGGGTTTTAATTAATATAATTTAATAATATTGTAGAAAGACTATTTTAACATCTTACTAACTTCATTAAGGTGTTGTACCATAAGCATAAAGTATAGTAATTACTTAAATTTGGTTGGTATCATTGTCTCATGCTTTATAATATAGTATAGATACTGCTGGAACAAACTTATATTTTTCTACGATTTAAACTAAGTTTCATTAATAACATAGTAAGGTTCAAATGTAATATATTTTATTATTATTACTTGATGGTCCATAACACTAAACACTCATCTAAATCTTACACATTCAAATAATCATCTTGCTCGATACTTACTCGTTTGACGATATATGAAATATACGTTTCATATATTTTTTTATCTACAAAACAGGGTATTACAGTCGCAAGGGAAGTCGTGAGGGGTGCGGAGTGGGCAACGGCACAACCCAGACTCTCATGTGGAAAAAATATTTTTTGAGAGTTTATATATTTTATCATCATCCGAGGTAAGACCACACAACAAAATGTCAGTAATGGTTGGTTTCGTTGCATTGGTTACTAGTAACGGATAATTGAACACCAGTATAACCAAACATTTCTTCTGGCCGATCATTGAAGGTTTATGAGTTTTTTTTATAAGCAAAATTACCAAACCCAGAACCCTTTATACGGTATTTAGGAATCATACACCCTCTATTTAGAATTCATATACCCTAACTCATATCACACACCAATAGAAGGTTGCCACATATCTCAGAATGTGATGTCACACCCCATTTTATACATGTTTTTCTTTCTTGGAAATAGGAGGTACAACCTACGCTATACTAGCCATTAGCCCATTACTTAGTGGTCACTAATTTATTTTTCTTTATTGATTTAACTATTTTTCCATTTTTTATAGTTCACTGATTTAATTTCGAATGGCTTTACATTACTTTGTATTATTCTCGCTTGTGAATTGTTATCTTTCAATTCATCTTTTAACGATATTGTTGTTTGTTGCTGAAAAAAATTAATTATTAATTTATTATATATTATTAATTAATTTACTTAGGCTTATAACTTATATCATGTTTTATCATAAATAAATTTCTATTATTCTCTAAGAGTAAAAATGGCTACATTGTATTTCATCATGTTAACATGTTTCCTTACAAATATAGTTTGGTAAAAAAAAATTAATAATAAAACCCAAAATGAGGTCTTTACAAACTGAAAAAGTGGTACGAAATGGAACTCAAAAAGTAACAGTTTCATCGACTTATTATTGACTTTTTTATATGTGACTTGTTGATTTTATATTTAAAGGGTCCGTGTTTTATTCTCGCATTAGGCCTAATTTTTTCGGTTTCAGAGACAACCCTAATTAGTCATCACCTCTAGTGTTGTTGAAGGCCATAACCGGTCATTGAAACTCATCATTTTATCCCCTTATTATTTATTTTTAGTTTTCTAGTCTTCTTTCTTTCTTCTTTCTCTTTTTAGTCTTCGTTTTCTTAGTTTCTACTTATTATTAAAGCAACTTTATTTTTTTATAATATAAAAAACAAAAACAAAAGGAGTAGAAACTAAAGAAATAATAGAAAACATAGCAAAATATCTACCCACCCACATCACCTTTTTATTCAATTCAATGCATCAGCCACCATCCTAATTAATGTCGATAACCAGAGCTTCTTGTTTATGACACAACTCACAAGGATTAAAATTGCAATTTACTCTTTAAGAAGCGAAATCATAATAAGTTTTATTAGTGAACAGATAAATTCACTCTTTAACTAATTATTCGTCGTCCGAAAAAAACTAATTATTCCGTAGTCACTTTGATTTTGTGACAAGACTGGTTTTTTTACCTGTCGTGCATTACAGTGGCGCCATACGCGATGTGAGAAAGCATAGACTACAATTAACTCAATTTATTTTGGAACTAAATTTACGTTGTTATGTAAAACTGTGCGGACTTCCTAAGTATGTTACTAATTACTACGGAGTATTTAGTAGAGGACATATTGCAAACGAACCAAAAATTTATGTTGGTTGCTTTGATAAACTAAGTTTGGCATACGGTTTAAACTTAATATAGCTATAACAAAATCTTTAAACACACTTTAAAGACACGAAACTATAAACATCTATTTTGAATTTGGAACTTTAAAGATGACACATATGTGTTTAACTTTTCAAATTCAGGGTGGACTTTTTTTTGAATTGATGTTTCTGCTTTTATGCACATGTATTTTTATTTTGTATATTCTCAAAATCAATTAATAAGGTTTTTTCATGCAATAAGTTAAACTTTAAATTCAAAGTGTGTCATAATTAAAACACAATAAAAAAAACAGTACTTTATACTTTGGCTTATATTCATCATCATCATCATACTCGGTTAATCCCACCTATAGCTAAGCTAAGGTAGGGTCTGAGGAGGGTAAGATGTAGACAACCTTACCTCTACCCTAAGAATAGAGAGGCTGCTTTCAGTGAGACCCCCGGCTCGATGTGGTTTGGTATCAAGCTTTGGACATAAGACACAAAACACTTAGCAATCGGGACAAACCCGATCAGTGCATGTACCCCTTTGTCTTTTGACTATCAATGCCACCACATGATGCATGATTAACCGTCCATCATTTTTAACGTTAGTTTCACGAAATTAGTAAAATAACGTTAAAACTAGTGCAACTTTACTTTTGCCCCCCAAGGGCCACACACATATATATACATTATACGCGCACACCGTAAGTGGGGCGTATACTTTGGCTTATATTGCTTCAGTTAATACAGAAACCAAATGACTTGAGCAAGAGTAACATCACAGATGACCACAACTTTGCAAATGGTTTGCAATCATGGCATTTAATATGTTGTGCTCCATTCCTATCAGGTCAACAAACAATACCAAAAATCATGCAAGCATCATGTTGTCGCAAAGAGAAGCCAAAACTCTAGCAAGGCTTGGAATAAGACATCGCTCACAAAATTTCCACTGGTTCATGAGGTTAGAGAATATTATGATAATTTTCATCTCAAGTAAAATTTCCGGTTATTAGTCAACAACTGATTGGACCCAATGTTCATAACCGATTTACCAAGCTGAAATAATTAAAACCCATCGGTTTTTTAAATACCTTAATCGAAAGTTATGGTTATGGCTCAAAACTAAATTGAGGCAAATAACAACTTGTGCACGCCCTAAAAATCACCAACCGAAGTTTTGTGGTCCCGCCGCAACGCGGGAGCAACCAACTAGTAGAAAACTGAGAAAATGTTTAGAATGAAATTATTATTACATAAATAAACAAATACACAAATAGCAACAAAATAGTAATAAATGTAAAAAAGTTTCGATAAAACATATGGAAGGTGTGGAAGGACTAAAACGTGGAAATCATTGCTCACTTCATTAACAATAGTACTTTGTTAAAAATAAATAATTTTTTAATATAATATTAATAACTAAGCATGTTTAGTATGGTGGTGATATTTTGACAATATAAAATAACCCAATTGTAGTTTAAAACATGGTAGCATTATTTAAATTTGATGAAATTCAATAGCCATGAGAGCATGTGTATTGAAGGTTTGATGCATTAAAATATGTGAGATGAGGGTTTTTACGGAGACTTTATATAAAATAGGTGTGTAGTGAATGAGGGGCTTGATGGGAGTTTTATAGATATTAAAATATTATTATTATTTTATTTAAATATACAAATATACATAACAACCTGCGTCATCATCACCATCAAGCCCTCCCCCACCTCGCGATGGATATCACCGCCACAACCATAGCTCCCGGAGGGGGGTGTTTCGGGCGCTATGGGTGGCCATCAAGCCCTCATCACCCCACTACAGTTGGTCTTACGATATGTATTGTTGGAGGGCGTCATCAGATTTCCACGCCTGTAGGTGGAACACGGAACACCACCTCATACTGTAAAGTTGTAACACCCCAACCGATGGCGGAAACATCGAGGTGTCACGTAGTGACGATTGTTCAATAGCTCATGGACTAAAAGTGTAAATATTGAATACATTGAATTAATAGTTTATTACGTCGAAAAGATATTCAAGTTACAAGGATCTTAAAGCGACAGGTCTACTAAAATACAATGAAGTCAAAATATAAATCCAAAAGCTTAAAGGAAGCGTCTCAAAATAACCTGAAACATGTACAAAATAATTTTGTCAACACCTATAATGTATTGGTGAGCATACCTTGTTTTAGTTCAAGAATCGTTGTAATATTTGTGTCATGTTGTTTGCTAATATGTAATTAGTAGAATAAAAGCATCAAAATCAACCCTAAAAGTTTCAAGTATCAAGTATCACCCCAAAAGTATCAAGTTTCACATAACAATGACCAAGGCTCAAATGAAACCATAATCACACAAGGGATGTAAATCGTAGTACTACTCATTGTTATGCTCGGCCCATTGGTTAATGATTTTGATTACGTTTCAATTCACACAAATCACATAAGCATCATATAAGGCACATTACGTTTCAAAGTCTACATAGTTTAATAATAATAATGGTACACGAGTCACCCCAAAATAGTAAAACATGAAAAAGGGGAAAGATATACTCGCAGTTTTGCTAAGCGTATCAAATCCAACAAAACTTGTCTCACGATTAACTTGGGAATTCCGAAAAATTCAACCTATACGTATAAGCATACTAATGAGGAAAGTGACTTAAAAAATCTAAAGCATCTAGAATCTAAGGCATTAGGGTTGCTAGACTTATATAGGGAAGATGAAGTTTTATTATCTCTTGAATTTAATAAAATGTTAAATAAAGTATATCATGATTTAATATTTATGAAGAATTTATAAAACTATGTTTCCACATATAGGAATATTTTTCTATTTTATAGAGAAATATCCATAAATGTTTGAACACATGAAGGACTATAATTGACGATTTGCTAAAAGATAAGGGTGACGGTTGTCACAAAAGTCACCTCAACTCATTATCACATTTCATATTTTGTCTCTCCATAACACATGTTGGTGGGTGTAAAAGATGAAACTCCCATCGCTAACGTGACAGCTATAGGGCGTTTTTTTTTTAATTTTCCACATTCACAACAATAGATAGTGTTAAGGTATGTTTGGCAAAACTAGCTGGTGGCTGGTAGCTGTAAGTTTTTTAAATATATTTTGGTGTTTGGCAGAGTAGCTGGAGCTTTTAATAAAATGTATAAAATGACCAAAATGAGTATAATTAAAAGCTTGTAAAGAAGGTTTTTATTTTATTTTTAAAATAAAATGGGTATTTGTGTCTTTTACTAATTAAAAGCTTGTAGCTGGTAGAGCATTTTCTTAAAAGCTAGTACTAGTGGCTTTTCATTATAGAGCTTTTTCTCCAACCTAAAAGCTTTCAGTTTCTTCAACCAAACAAGGTTTTTTATTGGGTATGAGCTTTTTCTTAAAAGCTTGAAGCTTAAAGCTCCTAAAAGCTTGAAGCTTAAGGGTATGTTTGGCAAAACTAGCTGATGGCCGGTAGCTGTAAGCTGGAAGCTTTTTAAATATATTTTGATGTTTGGCAGAGTAGCTGGAGCTTTTAATAAAAAGTTTAAAATGACCAAAATGGGCATAATTAAAAGATTGTAAGGAAGGTTTTTATTTTATTTTTATAATAGAATGGGTATTTGTGTCATTTACTCATTAAAAGCTTGTAGCTAGTAGGAGCTTTTTCTTAAACTCTAGTACTAGTAGCTTTTCACTGTAGAGCTTTTTCTCCTTCCTAAAAGCTTCCAGCTCCTTCAATCAAACAAAGCTTTTTATTGAGTAGAAGCTTTTTCTTAAAAGCTTGAAGCTCCTAAAAGCTCTTAAAAGCTCATTGCCAAACATAGGGGTATGTTTGGCAAAGAGTTTTTAGGAGCTTCAAGCTTTAAGCTTTTAAGAAAAAGCTCATACTCAATAAATATAGAAATCATGGACGTGCACCATTACAATTAATTTACACAAACCATTGTACTTAGTTTTGGTTTATGTGCATCATCTAATTATGGTTGCCAATACCCGACACAATCTAAAACATGCTAAAAAATATTTCAGATTTTAGGTTATCATGTCTTACTCGTTTAACTAAACAAGTCATTCTGCCAATTGTTTAATTAAACAAGTCTACCTGCTAACTCGTTTAACCCATTCACCAACTAAATTAAGACATTTACAAGTTAATTGTACTCGTCACCTCATGAACCCATTTGACACGTTTAGATAAACCGGTTAAAAGATAATGTTCGGGATGCTGGATGCACAACTTTAAGCAATTAGCGCAGTTGGATTGATGCTTTTGACACAAATAAAAATACGAGTCATGTTCAGGATTGATTATTCAGTACGCCAACCCGACACATTAGACGTTCCTAGATCTGATTATTTGTTCGGTAAATTCAACATATAACAATACTGCTAATAAATACCCTCCCAAGTGAAACAAGATACTTGCTATAAGTTACGAGTATTAATCAACCGTGAAAGACTTGTTGAAAGGTATTATATATAGTATTAAATAACAAGTGGTTTATGCATTATGGTGTTGTGCATGATGCTTTATAAGTTTTTTGTGCTTGGTGGTGTTGGATATAGGCTTTGTTGTGTTGTAAATAACTGATTCTAGGGGCTTCTTTGGTATGTAGTTTTATTCCTTCTCTTCTGCAATACTTTGCTGTCCAAAAAAAATTCCGTTCATTCCGACACCTAATTTCCGTCTCTATTATCAGTCACCGTTCGTCAATTCCGTCTCCTCATCGCGAAGGTATTGTTTTCGTCAATTCGTCGCTCAAATTGAATGTTTTAGGGTTAGGATCAGAGGTGATTGAAGCTGCGTCAAAATAGTTTGATCACGTTGCTTCTAATTGTCACACCCCGCCCAGGCCGGGGCACTTACAGTGACCAGTCGGCGCAAACTTAAAGCGGAAACGTAATCTCATTACATAACTTGAGTATTTATTACAAGCCAGTGCGATCCAAGTACCCCCAAGCTAAACAAAGCTTAACCATAATGAGATGAGCCGTCTAAAGTATTCCAACTCTCAGTTAGGAACTCCCATTCCTTATACTATCAACCTGTGATACATGCTCGAGTAATAAAAATACGTCAGCACACAGCTGGTGAGTCACATAAACCGACTCATTAGTAAAACAACCACATAAACATTTTATTGATCAAGTATGAGCTCCATGCATGTCACCATAATCATATATCCGGACTAAGCATTATATATTCACACCTACAGCCTCAAAACCCGTAACAAGGCCTGTAAGTGTATGTCCACGCCTGGAAAATATAATGATCATTATAATATATATAACACCCTGGATGCCACACCTATGGTTCGATGCATATACATGATCAATCACCACCAAAACAGTTTTATGAGCAAGTATCAGGTTTTGAAAATAGTTTAAGTAACTCACCTCTTTATCAACCCTTTTGCAATTGACAACGCTAATACAACCAGGTAATATCTCAGGGTCCTGATACAATTATACCACCTCTAGGTTAGGTAACAGTATACCTAACTAATTATTATTACAGTTGGATATTGGTTAGCACTGCCTTATTTAAGCATGGATGATCAGTCCATGCCTAACTAAGGCTAGGCTACCCGATACCCACCCCCAATAATAACCCTAATACTTGAATATAATAACACTACACTACTACTAATAATAATGCTAATATGTAATATATAACAATATTAATGAACTAAACATAACTTAAACGAAAACATACCTCAAACTATCTACGGCCAGTTGGTGTAGAGCCTCCCATACTCGGGCTCCTACTCATGCTCCTACTCGTGCTCTAAAATAGACTAATAACAATACCCAACGGGGTATCATAGGTTCGGGATCCTCTTATACTAGAGTGTTCCCTTTAAAACTTATATAGTTTAAAATATATACCGAAGGTCCTATTTATAAGAATAAATGGACGGTGACTATTGCTTAAAGGGTCGATGTGGGATAACATTCACATGCTAGCCTGCCTGCTAGCTTACATACATATGCACTCCTCCATCATTTCGGACTCTTCAATATTTCCTATTCTTAACATTTTCACTACTTCATTATTTTCCTTTGGGACAAGGATATCAACACAACACACGTAGACTTCAAACATATTTTCAATTGTTAAATTTTAATAATTTATATTATTATAATTAATTCAGTTGCTTCACTCGTTATCTCGTATAACTATCAACCTACAATGTTTTATATGAATACGAACATACTGTTGAGACGAACTTATTATTCTCTACGTTTTGACCTAAGTTTCATTAAAAACGGAGTAAGGGTCAAATATAATATAACATATTATATTATTACTAAATGGTCTCCTATAATAGTAATTGATCGCCTAGATCTCATATATCAAATAATCATGCGATCCGTCACTTACTCGTTAACTAATTTTAAATACATCAATATCCATCTCATATGTTATTGATCTGTATTATCTATCAATGACCCGTTTCATTCACTAATAAATATGAACCAAGACATATTATTTAAAAACAAGATGTTACACTAATCATGTATTTTATGCTTATTGCTCTAGTTCTCCCCTTGCTGTTGAAAATCAACAGCATAGATTGATAGGTAAGTAGACAACGTAATTAAGAAGTTTACTATGTTTATTATAATTGATCGATTAATATTACATGAGAACGTTGGTTCCATCAAGCGAATGTGAAGCAAATCAATGATCTGGGCTTTTTATTTACCATTTTCTAACGCATGTGTTGTATTCACATTTAAGCTTTGCTTGTTAGGGGTGTAAATGGAAAAGTGACACCAACAACATAGGTAGCAATCAACATTGGACTCAGTGGCGGAGGGAGGGGAGGGACCAATGGGTATTCAGCCTCCTCTAATGGCCCAAATTTAATTAAGTTCTTATGGTCCATATTCAATAAAATTGTATCAAGCCCTCCTTAAGGTCTACTCCACTCTCCACACTCCACTATATCCTTCTTTTTTTTTTTTTTGTATCAAGCCCCCTAAGGCCACTCCACTCTCCACTATATCTTTTTTTTCTGTTTTCTTTTTATCAAGCCCCCCTTAAAGCTCACTCCACTAGTAATAATAGTTTATTATGTTGTTCGATTTTTTTTTAATGAGTACTAGTTTAAATAATCTAAGGCCCCCTTATCTTGAAATCCTGGCTCCGCCTCTGATTGGACTCACTATGTGGTTTACTTATTGCTTTTGGTATACCTTTCAATCTTATTGAATGACCCATTATAATGGATGGGTGAATTTGTGATAATTATGTGAAGAATTTGGAACTTAGAATTTGGTTGCATGATGTTAACGATATTTATAAAGTCTCTTGAAATGTAGGTGGTGAGGGTGCGTGAGGTTCTTACCATTTTAATGAATTCATCTCTTCGTGAGTTCAAAACATTATTACTGGTTGTATATAATGCACATGGTGAATTCGTGTTTTTGTGAATTTGTGTGACTTTTTGTTTCATTTTCGTAGAGTAAAATTCCCATTCATTTCACCTTTGATTCATGCTCTACTGTGTCTTTGATCCAGGTTTGGGTATGTCCGTCTGTCCAATTTCGGATTAATTATTCAAAACAGATTATGGCATTTTGGAAAAGCAGGGGTGGAGTTGCTTATAGATTATTGCGTTTTGGTAGCCTAAAAAACTGATTATCTGCATTTTCAAAACGCAATCCCAAACACTAAAAACTGAATATCTGCGTTTTGAAAATGCAATAATCTAAAAATCAGATTCAAAACACAATCCCAAACACCCTTAAACGCACTAGCTTGAAGTCACTAAAGAGTGTGGGAGGTATATATTTAGTTCATGTGTATGTATGCCTCACTGCCTCAGTTTTGAAGTCTTTTATGGTGTCGCTATCGTTTGAGCTTTAAATTTGATGAGCTTTGTGTTTATATTGCTTTTCTTTTTCTTCGTAAAGGACCAATTTGGTATATAATGAATTTAGTTACTAGACTGTAGTAGGTGTAAGTCACATTTTTATTGATTTTATAGTATTTTAGTGTTTCATTCTTTGATCATTTTCTCTTTCTTTATATCGGTGGCTTCTCTAATAATTCAGAGTTTTATGTCTAACTTAACTTATTTCTAACTTTATGAATGCATTAATTCTATTAGCCTAAAATAAGGATGGGGTCATTTACAAATTAGTATGCATTAGTCTCATGGGGCTGCATATTTTGTGTTACTGCTACTACTTATATTCATTATTTAAATATAATAGAATTAACTATATATTTATAGATATAGAAAATGAATAGTAACATGGCAATCTTGTAATATGCCTGCTTTTCAGGGGTATTTTCGTCTTTTTTTGCTTTCCTCTCTTTCTTTTTCTCTTTCTTTGTCTCTGCTCTCATCAACTGACCTACACACACCACCGCCACTATCTTCTCTGCTATTATCCACCGACTTCAACAGCCAGTCAGCCATCGCCTCCCTCCCGCCACCATCTTCCTCTTCCTCCGGCAGCCCGAACCGCCGTACGTCGCTCCACTCTGACGCCGTAATACGCCGCTGTCATCTGCCGCCATCCCCACCGTTGTCGTCTCCATCAACAGGGCGCCCCCCTCCTGCCGACCACGTCTAGCCTGCGCCGCCTTCACCTTCGCCCGCGTACCACGAGTCGTCATGCGCCGTCTTCGGTGGCGGCCATCTTTGACGTATTTTCACCTACGTTGACCTGCTCCTTATCACCCAAAACCTCCATCGATGCCTCTTTTGCCGAAAAGTTAGGTCATTTTCCTTCAAATTTGCCTTCATCTACGGTTTTTTCCCTCAACATCGAATCTTCTTTCTGTGGTGTTCATGCTGATTGTGCTTGGGGGTTTTGAGGAAGATGAGCTGAGCCCGTCGGTGGTGGGCTGATGTCGTCGGAGAACATCATCGGAATCTGAGGAGGTAACCAACATCGACAGTAGCCCATCATACATGCCCCTCGATTGTGGTTTTCGAATGCCCGCGCGGCAGAAAAGGAAGGCACGCTCAAACCCTTGAATCGTTACCACATCTGACTTCCCCATCCCCAGATTGATGGGTTTAAAGCACGCGCCGGAAATCGCTCCGCCACCGTGCCTCGCCGGAACTCCGCCTTGCTCCTCCCCTTTGGCTCTTTTTCTCTCTTTCCCATATTTCTCTCTCTCAACTATGTGTGTGTAGTAAAACAAATGAAGGAAAATGGGTTTGTGGAGGGTTTTCAAACATCAGACTTCATTAGTTTGCTAAACCCATGAGTGATTAAACCATTAAACTCAAAAAAATAGTTTAATAAAATGTATAGTTTAAATACGAATAATATTCATTTTGTTGGAATTTGGAGTAAAAATGAATGGAAGTTGGTGAGAAACGAGGAGTTAAAGTGGAGTATATCAAAAGAGTCAAATGAGGAATCATGATTTATATGCCTTTTAACTCCTCGAAAGTATACTTTTTTTATCGCCTTATCGTTTTCAACTATTTTGTTAATTCCAATAAACATGGTGCTGTAAATACAAGTAAAAATATATTGTAAATAATACATACACAATGATAAAAGGAAAATGTTATTTTACTCATTTACAATTGAATACTTAGCAATTCTTTTGTATTGGTAAATCATTATAATATATATATTTCTTTGTTATAATGCGTTCTGGGTTTCATACCTCCTGTGATAGCATCTTATTGGTTTAAGATATGGGACAGGGTGTATGAATCCTTCAATGATTTTGTGTATTGATAAACACTTCATTTGAATCTCGATTGTAAAACGCGCAACGCGCGTTATGTTATTCAACTAGTTATGTTTGTAAATAATGAAAGGTACAAATTTTGTAAACAAAACTATATCATGCCAGGGGGAAATAACTTTTCAAGCGACTTTCATTATGCACATGGTACATTTAATAGACCACAAAGAATTGTGTATCGGTATACCTTTTAAGTTTTTTATAGGGGTACATAACTCTTTTAAGTTATTGAATATTTAAAACAAATGAAGTACGTATATTGACTTTTGAAAATGATAACATTGTTTGTTTTTTGAGTTACAAACGCTTAGGAGCTTTAACAAATTTTTTGCCATTCTTTATGACAAACCGGGACGCTAATTTTACTATTTGTGGCTTTATTCACTCACATGGTTTTACAAACTGCTTTCATCATTCTATCATTCTTAACTTTCAGGTTGTAAATCAAATGGTTGGATCGGAGTCGCTTCTTTTTATTTTTACCTTTCTACAGGTAATCTTGCCGCGTTTGGGTTTTGGTTCACTCATCAGTGTTGTTTAAATAAGTAGCCATTTTTTATGTATTTCTCTAGGAATGGGAATGCTAGTTTTTTCTTAATTTTCTTCGCTGGATTCTAGAAACCGGGTCCATTAGTTAAAAGGAAATATTTCACGTGGATGTATTAGTTCTACTAGTAGGAAACCCGCGCGATGCGGCGGGGGCGACAATTTACGAAACTCATTTTTAATGTGTTTATCAATCATCTCATAAATATATCGTATGGTATTCATATTAGTCGGGATTACCTTCTTCGCGTTGTGGCGTACATTTGGTCGGTCGATTTTGGTGTTGCCCGGTATTAACAATAATTTAACCCTATAACGTATTTATTGTTTTAAGTATTAGTACAAAGTAAACTTATGATACATACCATGCATTATAGCAACTTGCCGTCGTTTATATACTTTATATTGTTAATTCATAGAAAAATAGGTAACTTCTATAAAAATTGGTGTTAAAAGTAACCTATTTGCAAAGAAGAAGAAAAAAAATAAGAATTGGGTGTCCCACATCGTTGCTCGAATGTTAACTGAATCGTAATTGAATTACCCTGTCTCAAATAACCGATCGATGGTTGCGGTGGTAGACAATTTACAATGTGGTACTCGTTTTCTTTCAATTTATCAATCGTCTCATGATACATTTTACATTACTTAAGTTAGACTAATAAAAGAGTTTTGGTTCATAAGTTCCTTTGAACTCGGTTGTCTGATGACATTTTGCCTGCTTTTTTCTGTTCTAAAGATGACGACGTTGAATGAAGATGGAAAGTTGTGAGAATGTAATAACGAATTAACCTTGCTCTCTATGTTAAAGAATTGTCCGATTAAGGTATTGGGAATTGTTTTTATTTTTAAACATATCTTGGTATCAAGTACCAAACCTTTTCGCCAATGACCCCCAGCTCAGTTGGGGAGAGGTAGGAGGGTTTACTTCTTAGTAAGGTTCCCGCCCGGGGGTGATACACGGTTCGAATCCCAGGGCCAGCAAAAATACACCCCTTGACGTTGAAAGGGCTTATGCCCTCAGGGACGATGCGGAAGGGGATTCGAAACGGGGGTACCGAGGTGATGTCCTTAGCCGATCTAAAAAAAAGTAACAAACCTTTTCGCTTAAAAGGTGTTCAACTAAAATTTTTGTTGTTCAACTAAATTTTTTTGTACCAAATTGTTAGTAGACTTTTGTGCTATTTGCAAATAGTGAAATGCTACAGCAAATCATGGTATCAAGAACCAAACATTTTTGCTTGGAAGATACAATCTTGCTACGGTTTTTATGACTTAATATACTTTTATTATGACTTTATATAATTTATTTTATTATCATATACAACCACTACAATGACAACAAATGTTTGTGAATATAGTAATTTTGTTGGAGTATCAATATTTTGACGGACCTTTAAAAAGGCTAACAGAACAAAAAAACGGAAAAAGGAAAATAAGCGTGCAAATGACTAATGACAATAAAAACCAAAATATAAAAATCATGGAATTTAGGGTAAACATATTGACCCAAACTTGAGTTAATGATATTGGCGGTATTGTTCTACTGAAACTTGAAAAATAAACGACAATTATACAATAAACGATAGCATTTCAGAAGAAGGTGAGTAGAGCATTTCAGCAACCCTTTCTCTTGTTTGACCCTTTCCCATTAACCATATAAAGAACTCTTGCATGTTGAGGCCTATGAAAGGGACAAAAGTAAAATGCAAATTAAAGGTAAAAAAAATTACAAATTCAAAGCAAAAAATGGGTCTGAAGGATTTGGTGCTTTATCGATTTGATTTCCAGTTGGTTTATCTTGAAAGTTGAAAGTGACTGGTCACTTGAAGTGAAAAAGACAAAAAGAAATACAGGTTAGAAGCCTCAAATGGGTTTGAAGAATTTAGGTAAAGCAAAAGTTTGAACACAAAAACCTTAAACACATTCAAATTTTTATCTTTAACCGGTTGGAAGAAAATAACATAGAAACCGTAAATTAAAATCATTAGAAAAATAAAAGATGGAGCAAATCTCAGTTTCAACATAAAGTGAACTGCATTAACGATTTCCCCATCTACCGAAATTGTGAATTGTATGGTTAGAACTTTTGGCCTTCAATATATTTTGCGCTTAGTTGTTGCCTTCAATATATCTTGCGCTTAGTTGTGGCCTTCTAAACCACCATTTGCCCAAATATTATTAACCAGTGGCTACTAAAACAATTGGGAAATGGTTAATCAAGCATGTGATGAAGGTTTAAAAGCAAAAAAAAAAAAAATACATAATCAACCTTATAAATCACCATAAACCACTTTACTTTTAGATGTTAAATACCTAAATCAATAGCAAACCAGCAGATTTTGAAAAAGAATATCAAAAGTATTTTAAACTGTGCTAATATGCCACCTTGATCAATGGACTGAGAAAACGGTCTAATCATGATAACAATACATGGTACAAATGCGGAATTCCAGCCAAAACAAATATACATAATACATCAATTATTTTGCTAAGCATGACCCAAACAAAAAAAAATGTGGAACAAATCAGATCACATATCACAGATACATAACCATGAGATTTATATAAAAATAATCATATTTGAAGAAACAAGCCTATGAAGTGAAATAATCCATAACTTTAACCAGCCTTAATATATCTAAACACACACTATATATAAAAATAAGATAGTAGAATCAGTAACATTTTAGCACATGAAATATCATTGCATATTGTCAGGACACATTCATATGAGGTGCTTTCATGAAAAATGACAGCTTTATCCAGCCTTAATAATATTTGAACATACAATATCTGAAATTTTAACAAAGAGACAACGACATACATATGACACATGCAGCATCCTCAGGGTTATTTTTTAGGTCCTGATATCACCATCAAGAACAAGAAGTTATAATAGATACCATCCATAAAAAAACTCATCCTCAAGCTTTTTCAAACTATTTATTAACCTAAGTGACTCGTCACTTGTTTTCATAGAGAAAAAAAAAAGGTGAGATCAAAATTCTATACTGAAAACATAGAACTGAATCATTAACTTTAGTTGTTTACCTTGAAGTATGAAAGACAGAGATGCTTCAAGTTGGGTTATTTTTTATAAGAACTTCCCATGGCCTCAAGGTAGTATGCTTACTGCAAATATACACAAAGCCGATAAAAACCCAATGGAATCATCGGATAAAATATGTAGTAAGGGTAAAAAAGAAAAGTGTTTAGGCGTAATTTGCTTCGATTGCGTGATCACCCCTAATCCCCCTTGTGACCAAATCACATGCTCCCGTTAACCACCTCTAATCTGAGTTGACCTCAGTGACCAACTTTGACCCATCGTCCGGATGTTAACTAAGTTGACCGTTGTCACGGGGTAACACCTGAACCACCAAACACCATCACAGTTTCACTACCGGTGGCCTATTCCACTGTTAGCACTCGCCGACACCACCGTAGTACCTTTGTGTTTGGAATCTCAATAGGACATGCCTGTAACAACAAGATTGAAACAAATGAAACACCGATATTTTTACTCTCACTACAACAGAGCAGGGTTTTAGCGGCGATCTTTGGTCGCCGCTAAAGGTGCACCGTTAGCGGCGACACGACCTTTAGCGGCGACAGTCGCTGCTAATGGTCTCGTCTGAAAAAATTGAAGCTGAATCAGGTTGGTGGGATCAAGCTTTTAGCGGCGACACCAAGGATGGTTGCCGCTAAAGGTCGGTTTTTTTGTAGTGTCTTATCAGGTGCAGAAACCTATAAATTTATCAGCATGAAGTCATTACTCATTAAAAAACAGAAGAAGGAGAAGAAGCCTTTAAGTTTAACAAAAGAAACTTTCTAAAACATAGATTCAACGTGAAACCCATCCCACTCCTAAATTTCAAACAAAAAAAAACATTGTTATGTCTGAAAATCATGGGATGTTATAAGTAATTAAATTAAATATCTAACTGCTTAAATAACCAAAAAGTTTGACTACTGCATTTAAAACGTAGTATTTGTCATACGGGTCATATAGGTTGAAATTAATAGTGGTAACACAATATTGTTAAATTGTTAATTAAACCAAAATTCTAATAAAGAGCATCATTACTAACTTAATCACAATTAAAATCTCAACAATTCCACTCATTTCATTTTAAGTGATTTTTTTATTCAGCCCGCTCGACCCAAATTGACTTGATCATAAGTGATTATAATCGTACGATACAACCGGATGGTGTAAAGCCGACGATGTGACAATTTTCAGCAGTATAGAAGCGCTACGGATGGCTGAAAAAAAAAACAGTTATGCAAATTACTAACATAAAAATCAGCCTTGATTAGCAGTCGACCTTGGTGAAGGCATTAACGAACAATATTTGTTTGGTAAACTTACAAATTGGGCAATCTTCAACCAGCGTGGCTCCTTCCCTTTAAGCATTGACCTTTAAAGACAAAATACAACCTGAATGGACTCCTGTAAAACAAATACATGACAGTATGAGAAACATAAAATAAAACTTTGGGAACTTTGGGCTCTACATACGTACCATGAAACACGTTACGCCTTGAATCCTTACACTTTCACTGTTGGGCTTAGTGTTCGATGCTTGAGATCAAAATTTCTACCCCTACGCCTAAGTGGCACATACTTTATTTATTCTTGGAGCTATATCTGTCCTGGTCAACATTTGGAACACATTCTTGCTACTGAAAAACTAACCAGTTAGACCCAAATAACTAACACTAAAAAAATCCATGTGTCCCAAAGTGACAACATATAGTATGAGAAAATATAACAGAACCTATAGAAACAACAATTTAACACTATCAGATCTAAACCATTAAAATTATTGTGACATATAGACAAACCTTCGATTGTAACTTACCAAGGTATCTTAGTAGTAGCTCATGCTCCGTAAGATGCCTAAATCAAAAGATTAAATAAAAATTAGGGTAAAATCCTTATATCTATATTGAATTTCAGTCATAAAGATGATTATTGCCCATTATCAGTCTAATTAATATAACTTACCATCATTGTAGACAACATGCCAATACACTGCTAGTTGTGGCTTTTAAAGCTTGAAAGATGATTCGATATCAAACAATGTTTTTATTCCTTCACATTGCATATTTTATTCATCTATATGCTTGTCTGACACTGAGCTTAATTGACCAGATAGGGGCCAATAGTTTATCCACAATTTTCAACAACATTCATTAGGTTTTCGGATTTACCTCTACTGTAACAGAACCCCATACCGGCTCCCCCATTGCAGGGAAACATCACTATGGATCTACATCAACGTCAGCATGTTAGTCTTCGTTAGGGTCTTGAATAAAGAAACAGTGTTCAAAATCTAAACAAAGTGTCACTTACCCTTGACTAAGGTCGGAATATTCGTCGATCTGATGAAATATTCATCGATCTGGTGATGAAATCACCTATATTCTTAAATTGCCACACAGAGAGAGAGAGAGATAGGGAGGGAGCAGGCGGCGGATAACGTTATGAAATGTGAGATCTGATGAAAAAAACCCTAGTTTGATGAATACATCCCGTGTCTTTTTTTTTTTTTTTGGCATTAGAGGCTTGTACATGATGCATCACAACTTGCATCTTTAAAAGATTAAAAGTTTTTATGCATTGAATCATTGTACAATATGCTTTTAAGGTTTGTACCCTGGCAAATGACCAAAGTTGATCCTCTCCACCTATTTAGGGTTTATCTAACCTCTTCTTGGCTTTGTAACTACAAGCAATTTTTTAGTATAGGTTGTTAGAAACTAACTAAAAGACATATTTGCCCTTAAAAAATTTTTATCATGTGCATTAAGTGTTGTACCTTAAGCAATTATATTTGTATTACTTAAGTTTTAAGAAGTCCCTGCCTCATGCATTATAATATAGTATAGATAAAATGTTTTATTTTTATAAACCAAGTATTTGTAGTTGTTGCATTTATTTATTTATTTAACGTTTTTTATTTTTCATGCAAGATCTAAAGTAAATGCCATAAATATACTTTCGCAAACAAAATGTGTTAAAACATTTTCAAAAGTTATTGAATAATCTAGCTGTTAAAAGTTAAAACAAAACGAATTGAATCGGCTAACAACATATATTTAAAAACTTGCTCGTATGTGGATACAAACTTACTAAATTAGTTCCTTGGCATCCTTAATATTCTTTAATATTAAATTTTCCCTTCAAAAATTGTCATTCTAAATATTGTTTACAACTCTTAAATGTAATTGTAAATAAATTAAAAAACTTGTATACGAACCCTAATGATTTAATTGTCACATTCGAGAATTTGTGAAGATACGACTTTTGCATCAACTACACACTTAAAAGAGTTGTTGGCACCGTTGTGTTTTTTGTCTTTTTTTGTTTATTGTTAATAAAGAAAGTACGGAGTATGGGTGAGAGAAGGAAATAGAAAGATAAAAATAAGAGCAGAGGCCAATGGCTTTTTGGGCTAGTTGCCATCATGTGTTAATTTTCACCAAAGTAAAATACTAGGGGTGTAAACGAGTTAAGTTGAGCTCGAGCTCGACAAGACTCGAGCTTGTTTAACTTATGAAAGTTTGAGTTCGGCTCGTAAGTGTTTTTTCAAGCTGGAGCTTAACTCGGCTCGGCTCAGCTCATTTATTATTAATTAATTAATTTATATTAATCATATTAATTATGATTTATTAAGTAATTTTTTTTTTGAAAACTAAACTTTCATTCAAAAAAACGGGGAGGGCCTCAGAAACAGACCGACCCACAACCACTAATTACATCATATACAACGGGTATTTCACCCAGTCTTTCCAATCAATCCTATTACAATTCGTTCTATACTTTAACCAAACGAACGACATAGACTTTACTATGGATACCACCTCTACCACCTTCGGATCGGAATCTAGAAAGACCACCTTGTTCCGTTCTTTCCATATAGCCTAAATAGTCACCATGAAAATACCACGCATACGCTTCTTCTTTATGGCAGAGATGTTCCTCAAATTCGGCCACTGAAGAACGTTTTCGAGAGAACCAAAAACAGCATGATTCATTCTACTCCAATTCCAAACTTTTGTCCACACCTCGAACGCAAACTTGCAATCAAACAGAATATGGCTAACCGTCTCGTCTTCCATTCTGCACATCGGACAAGAGTAGCAAGGCAGCACGATGCTTCTTTTACACAGCTCTACTCGCGTAGGAATTCTACCTTTCACTATCCTCCAAACCAAGATATTAACCTTTATAAATAAAGCTGGTGTCGTCGCTGCTGTACAAATTCTGCTGTATCGATGCTTTAACAGCAGTAACAGAAAAGCCACAGGTTGATTAAAATCCCAAAACCATCGATCTCTACTGTCTTTGAAACTAAGCTGTGATAACATAAACGTAGCGTCTTGTATCTCCGAAATACCCGCCACTGTGTAAGCCCCCACAGACCAGTCAGCAGTCAAATTTATTCGAGACCTGTCAACACTGACCCGATTACTGACAACACACTCTTTATCCTTCTCTACCGAAAAAAGAGATGGCCATCTTAAGAACAGAGGAGTTTCTCCATACCATAAGTCCTTCCAAAAACTGATGTTGTTCCCATTCCCAAGTTTGCACAGAAACATCTTATCAATACTAGACCCATTAATGTGACTCTTTTCCAGCAGATTTACTATCGCCTTCCATGTCCCTGGAAGCACTTTTTTGACCGGAAGAAACGACCATCTACCACGGCCTCCATGAATACTACACACCACCCTTCTCCATAGCCCTTCACGGTTAGTTTTGAACCTCCAAGCCCATTTGACAAGTAACGCCAAATTGACCTCGGACAATTTAGTTATCCCAAACCCCCCATATTTCTTTGGTCTCGTAACAATATCCCACGAGACCCAAAATATCCCTTTACCATCTTTGTTTCCTAACCACAAGAATTTTCGCATTAACCTCTCAATATCTTCAATCACCTCCTTCGGCGCTTTAAATAAAGAAAAATAATAGACGGGGAGACTCGCTAGAACCGATTTAATCAAGGTTAGGCGACCACCCATCGATAACAACTTCGCCTTCCAAGAAAGAAGTCTACTTCTAACCGTCTCTAGGACCACGTCCCAATGAGCCGACCGATTCATATTAGCACCAATTTTAATACCAAGATATTGAAAAGGGAGCTCACCAACCTTACAACCTAAAACCTCGGCCATATCACTAACATCCGACCTGACCACCAATCGACCACCATCGCACCCACCAATCGACCACCACCACCATGAACACCATCTCCATAACCATAACATAACCAATCACCATAATATTCAGAAAAGAGGGGTTTTTACCTTGAGACCAGATCTGACCCGATGAGTACAGCAACCGTCGTCTCCTTCCTCTTCTGTCTGTCCCTCTCTCTCTCTCTCCCACGCTTTCTCTCTCTGTCCTCTGTCTCTCGTTCTTTCTCTCTGTCGAATCTCTCCCTCCCTCTAAATTGATAGTAACAGTTAGTTGAAAGGGTGTGGGTGTGGTGGTATTGTGGTCTGCTCGGCCGGAGCTCCGCCGGAGGCAGAGACCTAACAGAACAGAGGTGGTGGTGGCGTATAGTGAGAGAGAGAGAGAGAGAGGGGGGGGGGATGTTTATATAAAATATTAAAATTTACTTTTGGTCCAAATTTTTAAGTTAATTACACAAATAGGTCTTAGAAGAGTAAAAAGACGGTTTTACCCTTGCATTTCAGTTAAAAATTAACTGGGTTAGGCTCAAAGGACAAACCGTGCAAGATTCTGAAACATAAAGTACAAAACCAATCAATTTTAAAGTTAAAAGACATCCGTTGAAATTTGGTATAAACTTAAAGGACAAAACTTGTAATTCAGTCTATTATTTAAATATGTATTTAACATATTAATTGCAAATTATATAAAAAGTGGACTCGCTTAGGACGTGAGCTGGCTAGATAAGCAAAGCTCGGGCTCGTTTACTAAACGAGCTTGTTTTTAGGTTTAAGCTTGAACTTGTTTAAGCACGGCTCGTTTCAAGCTTTTTTTTTCCGAGTCAAGCTCAGCTAGTTCGCGAGTAGCTCGACTCGTCTGCTCCCTTCCAAAATCGGCAATAGGGGGATTTTAAAAAGTTCGTGTTCCCTATTAAAAAAGGAGAGGATAGAGAAATATTTGTTTTATCATCTTCTCTTTTTATTTATTTTATTAAAAAATAACGTGTACCCTAAATAAAGCACACGATACCGTTACTAGAATACATTTATGGAACATGGTTGTTAAATGATCATACAAAATATAATATTTTTATTATTATATATGAATTTGTTATTTGCATTTGCTATCAATCACAATAATAATTTCCATTGCTATATAAAGCGATATTGTTGGACACAAGCCATAAACCCATCAACAGAATCTCCTCCACTCACCCAATTCTTCGATCAAGTGATCATAACTTTATTATTATATACATACATACATACTGTTTAATGCATTAATACTAAATAATATACTTCATTTGTGTATGCAATTATGCTTATACTTTGATTACTCTGTTACAGGATTACAGGCCTTCTTTGCTGATTCCAGATGGAAGATTCTTTGTAAGTTTTTAATATTTTTGTGGGAAATTATGTGTTTTTCATTTTGGGTTTTTAAATTATTTCAAAAGTGATATGATTTTAGTTGTAGCCTAGGTGTTCGATAAAATGCCTCAATCATCTTTTAATGGATAATTTTATTATTTTTTCACTAGTTTTGTATTCAAATGAAACAGAGTGATTTATATGATAATTTTCAGGAAAAAAATGGAAGAAAAAAGATCAGAAAATGTGATGAGTAAGTTCTTAGCAGGCTTGAATTTAACAGCAAGAAAGCTCCTTTTTCGGGTGATTTCAACCGGCCCGATTCCACAGCACATAGCATTCATTATGGATGGAAACCGAAGATTCGCCAAGAAATGGAAGCTGACCGAGGGTGGGGGGCATAAAGCCGGATTCTTGGCGCTCATGTCGGTGCTAAAATACTGTTATGAGATAGGTGTGAAGTATGTGACTGTTTATGCATTTAGTCTTGATAACTTTAATAGGCGCCCGGATGAAGTTCAGTATGTGATGGACTTGATGCAAGAAAAGATTGAAGGGTTTTTGAAAGAGTTAACGCTTGTGAACCAGTATGGTGTTAGAGTGTTGTTTATTGGCGATCTTAAAAGGTTATACGAGCCGGTTAGGATTGCAGCCGAGAAAGCAATGGCGGCTACTGCTAACAACACTCATACATATCTTTTAGTATGTGTTGCTTACACTTCTTCACACGAGATCCCACGTGCGATTTATGAATCTTGTGAAGAGAAGAATGGTGGAACACAAGTTATGATGAATGGCAATGGGAATGGGAGTGTGAATGGAGATTACAGTAATGGAGATCATGAGGATCATGAGGAAGCGGTTAAAGTGGTTGATCTTGATAAACAGATGTATATGGCTGTGGCTCCTGATCCTGATATTTTGGTCAGGAGCTCAGGGGAGACAAGGCTGAGCAACTTCCTGCTGTGGCAAACGACTAACTGCGTGCTGTATTCGCCGAAAGCTTTGTGGCCGGAGATGGGGCTGCGGCAGGTGGTTTGGGGGATCTTGTTGTTTCAGAAAAATTATAAGTATTTGGAGAAGAAGAAGAAGCAGGCTTGATCTTGGAGTAGAGGTTAATGTGACACCCACCAACCAATCAATAAGTTAGTTACCCAAACTACATCTTTTAAATAATTGGTCGTACCTTTGGTCTAGCGATACCCATGAGTTGGATAAGGTTTTGGCTTTCCAAATGGTGAGGGTTCAAGTCCTGTGGTTGTCTAAAAGTGTGTAATTTAGGACTAGAGTTAGAGAGTATGTAAGTTGCCGTCAAAAAAATAAAGTAATTGGTTGTGAGTTACATGATGACTAGTTTGTACACAGTTAACTAAAGATGTATGCTTGCTATTTAAAATCTATGATTAAAATATCAGAAGTAATATTAGCAGTGGCATAAATTTCACCAGAAGGTTTTCTTTTTTAACCTAGCAGGTTAGTTCTTCTCAGGAGCCCATTATACTTAAGCCCATGTCTGACCACTGATCCAGCAAGCTATCCAACTCCAAATAAGCAAGCCCAGCTGCTGATCCATACATCTTGGTCCAAACACCTGAAATACAACTTATGCAACATGTAAAAATAAATTGTTTATAACTAAATATATTAAATTGTAACATCTAGATGTTCATTTTAACATTGCTTTCAAAGATTCGTAAGTGTGACATTAAAAGTCAAATTTTGTATTTACAGTGTTATTTGTATGTGTGACAGAGTGGACAGACCAAGAGTATTAACTCTGGCTTTAAAACAGAGTGTTATTTGTATTTGTATGTGCGTCATTTATAAATTGTGTTCATGTTCTTTAGTTCTTTTAATCTTTATGACTTGAAAACTTCACAATTACAGTAAATAGTATTAACTCTGAGCTGGAAAGGTTTTAACGATTATTCCACTGTCGTGCCATCAGGCGGGTGGACATCGGGTTTTCGCGCATCTGTGAGAGCCAAGAGGTTGGCGGCGGTTGAGTAGTCGACCTTGGCCACAGTGCCCGGTGTCACGGTGGTTGGAACGTCGTTCCTGCCGTTAAAAAAAACTTTGAGCTGGAAAAACAACTGAGGGTTTAATTCAGGCACATTCGCGGGATGTATGAAATTGCGCAAAGCGAGACCCTTGATTCATCAAGAAAGGTAACTGCCATTTTTTCCTCTTGGTTTTTTAACAAATATAATATGGAAAGTATGGAACTTATTCACTTAACATCATTGTTGCATCAAAACAATTTACATCAAATGGAACCCCTGCACTAAACAACGTTTCCAACTTCGTACTTACATCTAGTGCCTTTCAAAATCAAACCCATTACAATTTGAAAACGGCGATGGTTAGACCTTCGGGTTTACATAGTAAAGGAGTTGTTTACCAGGCTTAAAGAGATATTTAGAACCATATGTTGAGCGAATTACATCGGCTAACAGATGATATTGCAGAACAACATATAAGAGGAATGGCGTAATGGCAAAAACACTAATAAAGATAGGTATCCATTTCATTTCTTTATGGTATAGTATGAAGAAGCTGACGCTGAAAGTGATCATCATCGTTGTTATAGAGAGAAAAAGAGTTGTTAGACCTAACATCAGCTTTCTGGGTAATGAGTCCACAAAATCACGTTCTGCGTAACGAGATGTGAGGATGGATAAAAAGGTGAGTATGGAAGCTGATGACAAGAATAAGGATATGGCATCTGCCACTACAAATGCGACAAAGATTGGTCTCCGATAGAAGATAGGAATGCCGTAGTTTTGACTATATCCACCTGGAATTGTAAAAGCTGCAGCAAATACTATCGTGGCAATAAGTGCCGCAACAACCATACATTGACTAGCTGTTCCTTTCATCCACTTCTCGCCTTCTACAATAAGTTCTTTGTGTTCCTCAGTGAATAACTCCCGTGGTGTTAGACCATCTTTGTTCCTCCGTTCTCTATAAGAAGGGGGAATCATATTCCTTACTTCCTACAACACAATCACACTAGAATAGTTATACACTACTATATGGTAATACTAATATAGACATTCTTTTCACCATGAAAGAAAAAAGAAGCAACAACTTTGATAGGAATATATGTACCTTGAACCATAATAGCTCTCTCTGCATCTGTAAAGCAGCTCCGGACACATCCGCAAGTCGTTCTTTAGTGGCACTCTTTCCGGCTAAGTGCAACATATTGTTCTCATCTGCATCTCTCAGGGGAGTAATCAAATCCTTCATTGAGCCTATCTCATATAATAGATTGTAGATACCCTCATGACGATCTTTGATAGCAATATGAAATATAGTTTGATTGTAATCATTTACCTTCCACATCAGATCAGGATATCGACGTATGAGCTCAACTAAAAATTTAGTATTACCCATTTCTGCAGCAATAAATAGTACTCGAGAAGAGTGTGTTTCCTTTAAAGTTGATGCAACACGCATTTTGGTAATATGTTTAGAAACAAGCTTTTGTAGGTACCACACTTGATCTTTCTTTCCAGATTCTCGCTTAACTATGTTTTGGGTGTTAACATGCATGCTAATAATATGTTCAGAAATGCGTTTTTGTAGTTCAAGAGCGTGATCTCCCTTACCTGAAACCGACTTTTTGTCTTGCTTAATCATGTTTTGTGTTTCAACATGCATGTTCACAAGATGTTCAGAAATTAGTTTCTGTAGTTGCAGAGCTTGATCAGGCTTTCCAGAGTCTGCCCCGGTGTCTTTTTTAATCTCATTTGATGGACCTCCCATTATGCTCCGAGTCTCTACATCCAGTTTGTCAAGAAGTTCAGAAATGAGTTTTTGCAGTTG
Source organism: Ambrosia artemisiifolia (assembly GCA_032199755.1). Classification (NCBI taxonomy): domain Eukaryota; kingdom Viridiplantae; phylum Streptophyta; class Magnoliopsida; order Asterales; family Asteraceae; genus Ambrosia; species Ambrosia artemisiifolia. The sequence continues at coordinate 15,179,348 of CM063517.1, read as the reverse complement.
CAGAGTTTGAACAACCTTTTCCGAAGTTAGCTTCTCCTCTTGTTTAATCGAATCTGGCGAGCCTTGCAATATTTCATCAATTTCAATCCTAGGCTTTTTGGCAATATCTTCCCAAACAGTTTTAAGTAGTTGCAGTGCTTCACTTTCCTTTTCATAAACTCTCTCTGTTAAACCAATTAATGCATAAACTGAAAGCAACAATGAGAAAAAAAAGGGTCAAATTGATATATGTGTCTTGTCTGTCTGTTTGTGTGTATGCTTCTCAATTTTTGTAACGGTAACGAAAAAAAATTAACATAACAAGGAGAATGCGACATTACAAAGAGTAGAGATGGTTACCGGAATCAACGGTTCTTTCAATGACATTACATTTTGTTTTCGAAAATGCATCAGGCTTTCTGGCCAAGATTCCAAGTAGATTCCCAGTTTCAAGCTTTGGATGCTTTTGTACTATCTGTAGGGCTACATCTAAAAAAAGGTTTTACAATCACCTTGTGTGGAAAATAGTTTCAAAACACTTAAAACACAACATATAGTCATGACATAACTTATGTTTGTTATCTATACATTACACAAGATCATGATAATAAAAATAATATATAGTATGTAAAGGTGGTTATTACACCATTACATAAAGATACTAGTCAAAATGCTTACCAAACATATCAGCCTCCACGCACTTCTCAAGGAGCCAACCGCGATTCTGATGATTCCAACCATCATCACTCAACTCGTTTGAATTTTCATACAAATACTTCACCACTTCATAATTTCCATACAAGGCAGCCGAATAAAGTGGCATCATTTGCCCCCTAGCACCAGGGATTGTTAGCAAGCCTCTGTTCTTTTCCACCATAATCCTAACCGTTTTAACGTTTCCAGCTGCAGCTGCTAAATAGAGCGCGGTGTTGGATTTTTCATTCACAAGTTCCAAGTCTTCCTCTTTCATCATATCCACCAGATTTTTCACAAACTTCTCCACCTGTTTGCTTGTTTTCACCGATGCTGCAACGTGAAGCATTGTATCCCCGTTTTCAGTTATGCTATACCTTACCAACCCCGGGTCCTTGTCAAGAATGGCTTTTGCAGCCTTCCAATCACATTTAACCGACGCCTCGTATAGAGGGACACAAAACTTGAAGTACATTTCTCTTTGAGCTTCAATCAATGCGAACAATACTTAAATTAGTACCTTGTTCATGTCAATATTGTCTTCCTTAAATTAACATATTATACTAAATCTACACCTAATTAATAAATAACTGTTATGCCACGTGTCAAAATTCAATCAGTGCAAACAAGATTGGTTTTGCTGCTTCTCTTATTTCACCGTTAGTATTTTTTTTTCTTATTTAAAAAAACAGTAATAAAATATGTCTTATCTCAAAATACAGTAATTTCAGTCATATCTTATCTTAAAATATCATTTTATAATTCCTAAATATTAAATACTAACTAATGAATATTTCTAATATACTATTAGTATAATCAAGCACAATGTAATTAAGCGGAAACTACCTGCAATTAGAGACCGATTGGGTAGATTCTGTCGATTAGATTTTAATCGCCTTGAGTTGGCAAATGAAGCGGCACGACCGTTGACTTGCTGCTGCTGATGGCTCAAGGGTTGCTGCTCATCTATTGAGATTAACTGAGGACCTGCTTCCTTCGTCATCTGCATCGGCATCTGCATAGCTGTTATATGTATGAATGAAAGAAAAATGAAAGGCCTTAAGTTGTGTGATCATTCAACATTTATCTGTTCCATGATATCATTTATATAAAATCTATTTCTTTAAGTCAACGTCATCTGTCAACAGTCAACGCCTCTAGAAATATCAAAAGTAAGGGAGGGACCCCATTGTCTATGCATGATTGCATGCATTTGTCTGAGTTACATCTGTAGGAACACCGTTCACAAAAATAAAGAAATTCAAATTTTATCTTGAATGAATTGAATTGTTATCGGTTCAAAAAAAAAAGTCTAAATGAACTATGTTTGGGTAAAAAAAATTCAAATATTTCAACTAAATTCATCATTCTTTCCTTTTGAAATTGATCCTTTAAACCTAGCCTTCTCCCCATTTGGATCCACAGATCTCTCAATCAAGAACTTAATTCTTTTTTTTTTCCTTTTTTTGCTTCAAGTAATCAGAACAAAAGATTTTCATTTTGTTCTTTTGTATTATGTAACTTTCAACATATAAAACAACTTTTATACTACAACCTTTATAGAATATTTTCATTTTATTTTGTGGATCCGCCGGGTGTACACCCGGGACTCTAACCTAGTTATTCAATAAATTTAGTCAACTCTGTTGTCTATAGAAATTAAAATGTATATTGGTGATTATATATTGTTGGCTTGTTTACTTGTTTGACCTGGATAAGCCGACATATTGATGAATGAATCGGGTCACAACAAAATGGATAGAGCTGATTGTTTTAATTAAAATCATATGGATTGAGCTGCAAGGAATTCAAGTTGGCTGAGAAGATTAAGTTTGAATTTTAATTGTTATCTAACTTTGTTTTTAATTATTTAGTGTTATCATTGTCCATCGAGAGCCCTATCCTAATTTAGTTTTCTTTTAGTCCCAGTTTTATTCTAGTATTTAAGGCATGAGTCTGTGAGGATCCTGTAGGAAAATTGATTTATGTGAGAAGCGTGAGAAGGATTAAGAATTGACATGTAGCCATCATGTTTTTGATTTTGAAATGATGTTTTAGGTTGTTTTGGCTTGAAAAACACTTAACACAACAATATACAACAATTTAAAACACAATCCAATGTATTATAGTCATTAAATTTAAATTACACATAAAACACCCTAGTAATTACTTAAAACACTATGCTTAAGTGTTATTGACATAGTGTTTTAAGTTTTAAGCCTAAAATACATTGTTTTCGGTTATTAATTGTTATGTTTGTTGTTTTTCTAAGCAAAACAATCCAAAACATCATGAATACGTCCCAAAAAATGATGCATACATATCAATTTTTAATCCTTCCTACACTTCTCACACAAATCAATTTTCCTACAGGAACCCTACCCTGAGTCTGTATATGTTTTTTTTTTCATTACGACTGAAATTGTTTTCTTTGTGTTTTGAAGTCAATTAATAGAAAGAGTCGTGATAATTGTTTTATCACAAATCATTTTTAGATCATTGAATCTTCCATATATTAGTTATTTTGGCCAATTATTGATAATCACTAGACATTCAGTTAAACAAAATCTAATGATGTAGCAACTAGGATATTTGTTTGTACTTCTCGAGTCTAAATGATTAAACAGGTAAAAAATTCCTAGGCTTTCGATCTCTACGCAAAAACCGATAATGTGATTTACACAAAATTTTATTTTAATATTTTTTATGGAGGCGGGTTAATGTATGGAGAATTGATGTACAAAGCGTATGGAGTTAATTATGCATGAAGTAAACTAATTCCCCAACATAGATATGTAACTAGTGTGTTTAACGGGGCGCGCGTTGCGCGCCTTGTCATTTTGTCTAATTAACCCGATTAATTTCCAAACCAAATTTAATTGATATTTACAAACAACCTTTTATGTAACCTAGCATAATTCACTTATGCTCCGTGGGGGAATTTAGTTGGTAGTATTTCACGTATTTGGTGTAACAGGCTACCAGCACTCGTGGTAACAATCGCTCGTGTGGGAGAGTATGTAGATTTTGGATTGGAAGCAAACAAACTAGGGCTGTAAACGAACCAAACGAACACGAACATGGCCTTGTTTGTGTTCGTTTGTTAAGGAAATAACGTGTTCATGAACACTAACCGAACGAGATTTTTTTCGTGTTCGTTTGTTAATGGAATAACGAGTTCACGAACTGTTCGTGAATAGTTACCGAACGGCATTTTTGTTCATGTTTGTTTGTTAAGGAAATAAACATATTCGTGATCGGTTGTGTTTATTTGTTCAATTTAAGTGAACACAAACAAACAAAAATAAACGTATACGAACACATAAAGACACTAATGAACAAAAACGAGCACAAACCAACACATCGTAAATTCCGAATAAAATCAACATTTTTCACTACAAACGTTGTCCGCCCAAAATATATTAATCCAATTACTCAAATAAATTGACATAATCTTGATCACATAATGTCTCATAAAAACACATAATTATCACGTTAAACTTGAAATCCTTGTTTAATCCATTAAAAATAATAGTTAATCAAAATAGGTTAATATGTGATACACTAATATATATTAAATAATCTACCATTGGGAAAATTGAAATACTTGAATTAAAAATAAAAAGTTAAAAACCCTAATAAATTATCGAACACAAACATAAACAAACACGTTACCGAACGTTCACGAACATAAATGAACAAACATGACCTCTGTTCATGTTCGTTTGTTTAACTAAACGAACATAATTTCTTGTTCGTGTTTGTTCATTTATTAAACGAACGAACAAAAACAAACAGACAAAAACAAACTTCCCATCAAACAGTTCTCGTTGAACGTTTGGTTTGATTACAATTCATTTATACACATAACCATTTCCATTTATTTTTTTTATTTGTCGTAGACACCAACCAAAACCCAACTATTTCCAATTTCTTGAGTATTTAGCCATCCTTTTCACCATGTGAATACCTCATATTAACACACACCCACACACAAAAATTCAAGTGTTGTTTTTTCTTCATGTAAGTTTCCAAAAACAAAAGAAAAACAAACCTCTTTACCTTTTTTTAATGGCAAACTTCATTAAAAAAAGCCAACTAGCAAAACGCCAGCGTCCACAAATATACAATATTTACATTATACATTGAATCGTACCCAATCTAACCATTTTATTGTTTTAAAGGTGGATCTATGCCTAGTCCATAGGTAGAATAACTACTTGATTTCATCCATTATCTTTTGGATCCTTACCTGTCCATCTGCGAAAGTAGCCTCGTTTCTACATTTTCAAATGCACCAACACACCACCCTAACTATTCCATAAATGAGCTTCTTTTTGTCCTTAGGAAACAAACCTCTTTACCTTACACCAGTTTTGTTTTACAAAAATTCATTCAAGTTTGTAAGACCTTGTTTCAGAAACGTTTTTATATTTATCAAAACTTTGTTTAAAACTCCTAACTCTCCCACCACACCTAAACTCCATTTCAATTTATATCATCTATTTGATTTTATGAAAACTTAGTTTTTATAAATACACATTAAAAGAAAAATAGGAAGTAATAGGAAAGGTATCAAACAAATTCTGATTGAGCTCATTCAAGTGGCATTTGGGACCATCTCATCGAACCCTACAATCTTAGTTTTTAGGTTTTCGCTTTTTTTGGATTTTAAGCTTGTAGTTTTTAGAATGTGTCTTAGCAAGCTGATTGTGTCTTTTATGTAGCATTGTGTCATTTTCGCGATTTATTATGTTTTTTTATCAGCATTGTGTTATATTTAGCGGTATTGTGTTATTTTGTGACTTATTATATCATATTTCGTGATCTATTGTGTATTCTGTATCCTTCTCATCATTCTCATTTTTTTTACACTGTGTAGCATAATTTGACCGAACTAATTTGTTACTATTAGTTTTATAGTCAAAAGGGAACCACAATTATTTTAACAATTAAAAGTGCGACCCACACAAAATAATCTCATGCTATGTCTTTGAAGTCCACCCATTCCCAACGTCTAACTACCACCATCCATGTCATTTCACTAAGTTCAAGTAAATATCTCACCCATCATAGCCAAATTATCGACACCAACGTCATAAATAGACAGAAAAGATAAAGACAGAGCGAGACAGAGAGTGCGGAACAAAAAGAGAGAGAGAGAGAGAGAGAGATTAAGCTTTTAAAGGAAGGCCGTCGGCGGCACGTATGGATTACCCATGGCCACATCAGCAGCGATGGTGATCGATTCGTGTCTATCGATCTCCCTTTTGCTCTCTCACTTTATTCTCTCTCTTGTTTTTATCTTTCTTTGTATTCTCATTGTCACAGCAACACCCACCAACACCGACATACGACATTGTGGTGGTGGTTTTAAAGCTTAATGATGTTGTGGTGGTTTTAATAAAGATAAGATGGTGTGGTGGTTTTAATAAAGATAAGATGTTGTGGTGGTTTCTCACTGTATTATCTCTCTCTCTGTGTGTACTCTCCCTCTCTCGTCGTCACAACAACACTCACCAACACCGCCATATGATGTTGTGGTGGTTTTAATAAAGATAAGATGGTGTTTTTTCAGAGAAAGAGGGGGAAAGAAAAGAGACATGGATGGAACTTTGTGAGAGAAACAACAACAGCCACCCACCACCGCTGTACGACGGTGGTTTTAAAAAAGAGAAACGGTGGGGGAGGTGCTTTTTCAGAGAGAGAAACCAAAAATAGATTCTGAGAGAAACAAAGAGTGTATTGTAGAAGATACACAAAACGACTGAAAAGACGCTAATGCCCTTGAAAAAGATTATATTACGAACGTGATGAATTACTGTTCAATCCCCAAGCATATAAATGTATTTGAATTGAATTACATACAGTAATAAATAATTATGCATAAAGTTAAATAGTTATCCAACATATATAACTAATTACGCACCACAAGTACACAATAGAAACTAAATATATCGATGTTATACTCGTTTTAAAGATAAAAACGTCCATTATTTGTGGTGTATTCTTTGTTTTTTTTAAAAATAACATCCTATGAAAGAGTTTTAATGTTTAAAAAATTGGCGGAAGTTGAAGAGAGAAACTATTTCTTGCATGAACCATAATAATATCTCATTTAAAACCCACACACGCTCTTGTTTTTTATTAGTTCCACTCATTTAATCTTAGACATATATTATACAATATAGTGGCTATGATGTATTCTTAGCCTTCCTAGGAGAAAACCCACTTTCTTTTATATCCTGATATGAGCATGGACGGACGCACCCTATAAAATTTTTTTAGTGTATTTTATAGGCAAAATTCTGAATCGTACCTCTTGAAAGTTTGGTTAAACTCCGGATCACATCCCCAAAAAATAAATTCTGGGTCGACCACTACACGAGAATCATGGCATCAAAAATTTAAATTATGCCCATATAGCCTAAAGGGGATACATGGTCTTGTGGATGAAAAAGGCCCGGATAATAGAAAAGTTGTGGATCCCGACCCGGATCCATATGACCAAAAAATAGGGTATCCCTGCTCATAAAATAATTGCTGTTTGTAAATAACCCTCCTCAAAAATTAGGGGTGCAAAGAAAAAATGTTCTAGATACAAATGACGCACTACACTAACAAAGCTCTAAATGATAGAAAAGACTAATATACCCACCTACGTATACAAAAACTGTCTGACAACTTTTTTCGTGTTTGAGTAAAACAGTTAGGAAGCAAGAAAAGTAATGACTAATGAGATAGGAGCAAGACGCCACCAGGAACGTAGGCTACTTTGCCATTGACTTATACTACCCCTCGGTACAAGTTTTCTAGTCTTTTTAGTTTCTCGTTATAGTCCTCGTTTGGACCTTTTTTGCACCGCATTCACATTTGCACTTCACTATAACTAAAATGTACCTAAAATAATGGGTGGATTTTCTTAAAATAAGTTTTAAACAATAAAAAAGAACTATAAATTGTGAAAAAAAAAACCCCGATGAAATAAAAAGAAAATGAGATTGCCAATCACAACAACAATGGCTGTAGTTGTGATTGGTTGAATTAAGTTTCTTGATTTTCTTAGGCGATGTGGTGGATAACACAATTACTAAAACCACTTTTATCACACCTAATCACCTTATGTCACCTCAATTTTTCACATTTTATCACATCTATCACTAAACACATGTGGTGATCATCACACCATCATTAACGTCACAAAATCATTCCTCACCAATCCCTAAAAAAAACAACCACTCACACCTCATTCCCAAACAAACCACCCACCATACACACCTTTTTTTTACGATCACGATGTACATCACATTCGTGATGCTCTTTGTCCATCACATGGGTGGCGGGGTGATGTGTCACAACCATCACAGGCGTATATTACAGACCGCCCCGTCCACACTTATAACTTAATGGTTTTTTCATAATCTTTCCCCTATTAATACAATCCCCCCCCCCCCCCCCCCCCCCTCCCCAATTTTTTTTAATTTTTAGTAAACACATAAACTGACAAAAGAGTTATAAAAGTCATGAGTACGATGAAGACACACCAACAACTTTAGTCTAATTTCCCATTGAGTCATTGACACTATATACAAAGGTATCTTTTTTCCTAGTCTTTGTCTTCCATTACATATATTTTAATCCTTCACTAGATTGGCCTTCACATATGCATTTGCAATGGCTTCCCTAATGCATTTCTTTACCACTCTTCTCTTTGTCCTAATTCCACTTGTGGCCACTACCCAACACCACCATCACCACCATAAACATGGACTCAAATCTCTCCACTTTGCACTCTACCAACATGAAACCATAAACAAAACCGGTTTCTTCATTGTACCCGGAGTAGCCGGGCCGCCTGTTAGCCAGACCACGACTCCGTTTGGGACCTTGTTTGCTTTTCAAGATCCCTTAACTCTTAAGCCAAATCCTAGTTCAAAACTTGCTGGAACGGCCCAAGGAACGTCGATCACTTCTGGACTAGACGGGCTTCAAAGCCTCTCTATTGCTAAAGTCACTTTGAGTGTGAAAAAACACAAAGGCTCAATTTCGCTTGTTGGTGTCACAAATAATATTAAGCCTTCAAATCATCCTGTTGTAGGTGGCACTGGTGATTTTCTATTTGTTCAAGGTTATGTAACGTCATCTCCAGTTAATCTGGTTGGGATAACGGTTACTTACAAGATTGAGTTTCATCTTTATTGGCCTCCTTATGCATCTCCTAAACCGTAAACCTTAGTCAACACCACATTCTAATTGACTACCTTATAGTATTTTATGTTGTTGTTTAGTTATGTTTTTTGTTGAAAAGATAATAAGAGTAAGCATGCCGCTTCATTTCTACTTGAACTAGTATCATGACAAGAGAATAAGAGATCTCCATGATTTAGTGTTCTTTGTACCGTGTCGTCTTGGATGGAATCAAAATATGATTATGATTAGGTAGCGTTTGGTATGATGAAATAGAATGAGAAATGGAATGGACCATTACGAGGTAATGAAAAATAGTGTGTTTGGTTGGTTTTGAGGAAATGGAATATGCCAAACAGCCCTTGCCGATCTTTTTTTGTGTGTGTGTGTGTTTGAAAAAACAACTAAAAATAGGAAAATTGGAAAAATAGTGAGGTACGTGAAAGACAACGTAGTCTTATTTGTTTTTGAACGGCAACAAAGTATTCTTACAGTCCCGTCAATGCAAACTTTTCTATATCTTTTACCTTGAAGTTCCAGTCTTCCCTTATTTATGTTTCGACCTGCCCTTCACGTTTGCACTGCGTATTTTTTTTAATATATTTGATTACTAGCTTTTATCCCGGGAGTGTCCCGGGGTTGAAATATCTAATATAACATAATAAAATATCTAATATGACAACATAATTAATGATTTGTCAATACATGATTAATGAATATTATTATTATTATTATTTAATTTAAACAAATTTCTGCCATAAGTTATCATATTCAAATATAAAAAAAAAGAATCTCTGCCTATGAAGTTATGTTTATCATTTGTGATTTATTAGTAGAGTAAAATATATTTGAAAACAAAACCCCACAAAAATAGTTGTTTTTTTCTCCGTTTTTTATATAGCACTATGGTACTCGTTGGAAAGATAATAAAACGCTCGTCAATTTGGTGTAATTTTTTTCTTTAAAAAACCTCGTATATAAAAGATATTAACGTTTAAAAGTTATGTGATGAAACATTAGAGAGAAAATTTTATTTTGTTTTTAAGTTCTTATCTTTTCCTAAAATAACTATAATATATATAGATTTATTAAAAAAACTCAAAAATTAAAAACTCCTACATGATGCCACGTGGCACATTAAAAAAGGGGTTAAGGCCTCCATTGAATGCCACATCATCAAAGTTCAATTCTTTTATTATAAGTTATAGATTATAGATTAGCAAACATTTTCAGTAAACTATGGGTGCTCCTAAACATACCCCCCACTCGCAAATTTAAGGGAGAAGCCCATCATAAAAAACTATTTTACCATAAAGAGTTACACTAGTTAATATTTGTTAAATATTTGAATCCTTTTGATTATATATGTTTGGCTAGCTTCCCATTATATATGTTAGATATCAAAATATTTGAAACCTTTTGATTCTCTCTTGTTAAATCCATTTTGTTAGACTAAAATTTAAATTAAATAAAATTTTCATTGGTTATTTAAATCGAAAATCCATCAATCTCATTATGTATATCGATCTTATTTTACCTTAAAGACTCGGATAGGACACCTAAATCCTCAGGGAGGCCTCTGATTACATTAGTTAATATTTGTTAAATTTTTAATGTTTAAATGAACATATAATTTTTTTAGAAAAGCCATGAGTAGGAGGAAGACACACCAACAATTCAAAGGTTATTTTTCCCTTATAGTCTGTCTTCCATTATTTATACCTTAATCCCACAATAGTTGAATCACATATACATTTGCAATGGCTTCCTTGATGCATTTCTTCACAACTCTTCTCTTTGTCCTAATTCCACTTGTAGCCACCACTCACCACCACCATCAACATGGGCTCAAATCTCTCCACTTTACACTCTATCAACAAGAAACCGTAAACAAAACCGCTTACTTCGTTGTACCAGGAGTCGCTGGTCCACCTTTTAGCCTAACCACAGCTCCTTTTGGGACCTTGTTTGTCTTTCAAGATCCCTTAACTCTTAAACCAAATCATACTTCAAAATTCGTTGGAACAGCTGAAGGATCCGCGATCACTTCTGGACTAGACGGGCTCCAAAGCATCACTGTTGGTAAAGTCACTTTGAATTTGAAAAAACACAAAGGCTCAATCTCCATTGTTGGTGTCACAAATAACATTAAGCCTTCAAATCATCCCGTTGTAGGTGGCACCGGTGATTTTCTGTTTGTTCAAGGTTATATAACGTCATCTCCAGTTAATCTGGTTGGGTTAACTGTTACTTACAAGATTGAGTTTCATCTTTATTGGCCTCCTTACGCGTATTCTAAACCGTAAAACTTCCTTAAACAACACACATTCTTGCCTACGTTGTTGGAACAATTGAAGACTTGTTTCAATATCATCTTATAGTATTATGTTATGCTTATTGTTTAATTATGCTTTTATTGAATTGTTTCATTTTCTGTATTTGGAACTAATATCATGACTGGTAAAAAAGATCTCTATGATTTCGTGTTCTATGTACCACGACTACTGTTAGTCATGGTAAATTTTCTAATTTTCTTTTCGGGTCTTGTACTCTTGTTTATGTGGTGTTGACTGTTGAATGAAATAATAACAAGATTATTGGTCTTATATTTGTATGAAAAGACTAAAAAAAAGTGACAACAAGAAGTCAAGAATAACACATATGGTCGAGACTTACTTGGAAATTTGAATACAAATTCCCCCACTTGATTATGGTGCAAAAGGAAAGGAATTTAAATGGGATGATTTCATGCAGTGGCGAAGTTTGAGCAGAAATTTTCGGGGGTCGGAAGTCATCGGTACAGGGGGTCGAAACCGTATATACCAAAAAAATTCTATACGGATACTATATAATCGGAACTTCTGAGCGAAAATTTCGAGGGGTCAAACGTCCCTCCCCGCCCCTATAAAGCTACGCCCTTGCTTTCATGGACGCGAGTGGTTATGAGGAACTTAACAAATAAATAGTGAACTCAATATGAACTCGAAAATCATATCAGACATAAACTCAAATACAAGCCATGCATTCAAAGATGGACATAACACCACCGATTAACCTTATTCTCCTATATAATAAAAGAAAGACAGATGAATAGAGTCTCTATGCTAACATAAGCCTGTATCCTCCAGCCGCCAAAGTTGACTCCCAAGAAGTGAATATCATTGTTGCCTTTTGTTATTGTCTTTGTTTTTTATAATAGGTAGATCCCAATATTTGTATAAGTGTGAAACTTTTTTTTATTATTTTATTTCTAAATTGGCAACTCAAGTGCTAATGCTGGTGTGGAACTTAATGGGTTGCGAGTATTTTTGTGAAACTCACGTGAGCATAACAGTTACTTAATGTTATTTTTTATGCCCACCAAACCCTCAACGCAACAGGAGCTCCCGGCAGCGAACCGCCGCCCATTGTGCGTAACATGTATGCACAACAGCGGCGCCCGCGGCGAAGCGCGGGCCAACTAACACCTAGTTTTTTATAAAAAAATTTACATATTGTCACTTTACAATTGCAAATTGAAGAAACGAGTATTACTTACCTTAAACGGATGATAAGTATGGTCTGATACTCGTGTTGTTGCAGGTTATAATCCTTTGCACCGCTTCGTGACTTCAACCGAACCTAAAGGAAAAGGAGAAGAGGGCCAAGTGAAGGGAGGCAACCGCCTAGAGTACTATTACTCGTGATAGCAGACACAAAAGATGGTGTTGGCTTGCTTATAGCAAGTAGCAACATAACATGGTTCTCTACAATGGAGGGATGACCTCCTTTATATAGGACATGCATGGGCTAAACATCACTACCCATAACCACGACGATGGGCTTGGGTCCAGGTTATGGGTTTGCCTTACTTCGGCCCATAAAGTGAGTATAAAATCACATGGTAATTAATGCTAATGTGAGAAAAAATGGACCGCCCTGCCATAATTCCACGTGACGCAATGAGGTTGGGCGTGGATGGCGCTTCCTCTGACACAGCAAGGTTGACTGAATGGTGGCATCTGACGTAACGTCTGGGCAGCATGTGGTCATGCGTCGTCAGAGTATTGTACACAACAGCATGGTGGAAGCATGGAAGCAGTCACATCACTGTTCACTGTCAGGAGTTGTTGAGCCACCCATGACACGTGTTGTCTTTTGATTGGCGCAGCATGCGCTCTGCTTCTGACCGGATCTTCCTAATTGTTATCGTACTAGAAAACGATGTTGCCTGATTGTCCCGCGGGAGTACCCACGCACGAAGATTCCTTTATGTTGATGACTTCACCGTGCTCTAATCCTCCGCGATTATTTGCTCCCCGCGCTCCGCAAGTATTTGTTCCCTGCGCAGGATTTGATCCGCGGACATCTAGGAGTTGATGTCTTTTAGAGAACAAGGTTGTGTTCTGCATAGGTTTGATCCGCGGTAACCTCATAACTGATGTATTTTATGGGATAGGGTTATAATACACGTCGGGGTTTAAGGACCGTTTACCTTCACAAATTAACACCCAAAACTTAACACTTTTAAGTTTCAACCTAAAATACCCAGCACTAGTTTGAGTTTAATATAATTTAACCCACTTAGTTAAACATGTCTATGGATTCAGCCCAATCAAACCAAATTTGTTTATCATACTTCTATATTTCTTATATAATATGTATAGCACGAAAAATAGCAAACAAATGAAGATAAAATAGTCAAGTTAAACTATACAAAAATAACAAACAAATTTTACATGTCTAGTTACCATCGGTTTTAAATTCGTGAACAAAACCTGTTTTGGTAAGGAAGTCGGTTTTAATGTTTTTAATGCCAAAATCTTCTTGAGTTATTAAGTGTAATAAATTTTGATGACAACAAAGTTTTTACAACATATGTTGTTTCAGGGACCAAAATCACACCATATCAAGTTAACCACATGATCAAACATCACTAGGAAAACAGGAAAGGCAATTTCCAAAATCATACAGAGCAAACATTCATGCACCGAATTCAACATATTAGGCTCAGATCCAAACAGACCAGTTCCTCATGTGTTTACTGATACGGTATATATGTAATATATCATATTATATATATGTAACAGTTACAAATTCTTATTGACCCAGATTTCCCAATAGCCGCTCAACGGCAGCATGCACATTACCTCGGGTGGCGGTAAGTGCTTGAAGATTCTCCCGGGTATCAAAAAATCCCATTTCTTGAAGCTGCGCGAGTTGGGTAGCATACAGTTCTTCTGGTGGCACTAGTAATTATTAAAGAAAACAAAACCATTATGAGTTTACGGTATGAACAAAGGTGAGACAGATGATTATTCGAGGTGGCAATTTGGTTATTTTATATCTCTAAAAGGTCAAGTGGGTAAATTTAAAAAGAAAAAAACTTAAAAGGCAACATATCCAAAGCTAGATGATTATTAGAATAGTATGAGTTCCATAATCACCAAACATGCTGATTATTTGGAGGGTTTTTCTATAAATTTGGACAAAAAGGCGTTTTTGAGTCACCAACAGTTGTTCTAACTTGAAAAAAGATTTGCCATTTTCGATCCATAATACAACCCATCCAACCCGCCCATATTTTCCAGCTCTAGCAGATATGTTACCATTTGAATTGTTTGGTGTTGTAAAGCCGCCAGTTCCAAGGTTGCCAAACATGTTCATAAGCATATCCATGTTAAGATTCGGGTTGTTGGGAGTACCTGCTATTGCCACACACAAAAAAAAACATATGAAGAGTGCTAGGTTTCAAAAACTAAAAATACATGCAAGGTCTTTTCTAGAATGTCCAAAAATGCAATATTTCCCTTCGTGTAGAAATACCAACTCAAACTCGCCGATATGACTAGTTAATAATAATAACAGAATATTTGTCAGGCATTATAATTATAAACCATAAATTAATGATTTTTAAAGACATGAAATTATAGACATAAAGATACCTGTTCCTCCACCAGTTTGAGCAGCATCCCTGCATATCAGAAGACATGGTCAATTTCATATCAAACAATGAACCAAATGACCAACTAATCAGAAGCATATTTTAACCAAATATAAGGTGGAATAGTTTCACACACCAAGAAAAGAACCTTTATAAACATGAAAGAACAAGTTATATTAACAAAGATTTGGAGTCAACTTTATGCAATATTCTACATATTTCATGTACTTTAAAGTTCAAACGTATACCGGTTGGGTTGTTGCTGACCAAGTCCAGAGAAAAGAGATTGTTGTAGTGTCATCATTTGCTGTAATAGGAGTAAACATGATCGGGTAAAGAAAATGTGTAATAACATAAAATGACAATTTAAAAGCTTAAGTAATGTCTTAAAATTGGTGCTAAGAAAGACATAAAAGGTGGAAGGAAGTCCACCCATATAACTGAAAACAAATAAATGAAGTCAAAAACTTCATTTGCACATGCATGGTTGTGACTCGTGAGTCATGACTCGAAATACTCAAATTTCGGCTTGTAGATCGACTCGTAAGAGTAACAATATTCAAGAATATAATATTCCCTAATTATAAAAATATAACACATGGCTGGTAAAAGGTTAACGACCATGTGCATAGGTCTTACCAAAACTGATTTACATTACACTTCTTGTGCAGTTATAACAAACTGAATACACTTTTAAGGCCATCAACAAGATTAAATTAGGTTAAGGGGTTAACAAACCATAATTACATGATGAGTACTTTATAAGTTCTACTACCATAGCTTTAGATCCACATAGAAGCATGAACAATGGCTATTTAACCCTAAATGACAGTTTGGCCACCAATGTCAAACAAGAATTACAACTTTAAAATGGCAACGAAGATGACAAAAGTCGAATTCATTTTTACGATTTAGCTTATTTTTTATACCATTCGGTTCGGATGGATCCAAGAAACAACCGAAGAATGGAGAAAGATGCATGAACATGTAACTTTTTTTTCAAATTGGTGTCCTTTGTCCACCCGTCTGATTGTTAACTCTTTTCACCTCGTTTATTATTACCACTCTGAAGAGAAAATTTTACTTTTTACATGTCACTAAATACTAGCATCTTGATGCATATGTAATTAAAAATCAATGTATTATATAGACATATTATGATTAACCTCCTAGCATCCCAACCTTAACATGCCGCATGACCAATTGATCATACAGATTCCATATCACGTGCTTAGATCAGCATGTGATAACCCAATCTTAAATGTCACACTTCCATCCATCACACATATGGCATCCACCTTTTATGAATGTTTTTCAACTTATTACATGCCATATAAGACAACTTCACTGGATTTTGTTTTTCTCCACTTGACTTGTAAAATAAATTACTCCCTACGTTTCTTCTCAAGGACGTTCCATACAAGCATCTATTTTATATACATTTTTAAACTAAGAATGGACAACTTTAATAACACAAGTACACAACCTCTCAAGTTATAACCCGGAAAAAGAATTATCTATCAAAACCTTTTTCATAGTTATCTCAATACCATTTTAGTAACTTATAAATGTTTACAGAGTTGTTAACAGATTTACCTGCATGGTCTCTGGAGAAGTTAATTGACGAATGAAGTCCGGATTTTGCATCATCTCTCTCAATTGAGGGTTTGAGTCAAGCATGGTTTGCATCTGTGGATTGAGACCAAGTATCTAAACAATATAATTGTTTAGTAAGTATTGCACCAAAACAAAGTAAAATATCTACACTTAAAAAAGCAAAACAATCACCTGATTCATATATTGAGGGTTTGAAAGGAGACTTTGCATCATCTGAGAAATAGCCGGATTTTGCATAAGTTGGCTCATTGAATTAGGATCAGGAGTAGTGCCACCAAACAATCCCTCAAGACCAGGAACACCAAGTCCACCTAAGCCACCAACTGGCGGTGACCTAGCAGCCCCACTAGGGTTCGTTGCAGCAGCATTTGTTTGGTTAGCTCCACCTGCAAACTCACATTAAATTTACCATTATGACTTAACCTATATACATATATCAGAATATGGTCAAGAATGTGATAGAAGTTGAAAAAAGGTTTGGAAGCTTACCACCCGCAGCCCAGGGATTAGGAAGTGGATTGGTATTTGGCGCAGGAGAACCAGTAGTTGTGTCAGCACCAGTGGTTGTAGGAGTAGCCGCCTGATTACGAGGTGGCCCCCCTTGACCACCACCCAAAAGAGCCGCAAACGGATTAGAGTTATCATTTGTTGTATCACCATTACCGCCGCCCATTGTGGTTGCATTCAGAAATGGCTCCTGAACATTTTCATACATTCTCCTAAGCATATTAAATCCTTCAGGTGAAGACTCAATATTACTCATTGCTCTATCAGTGTTACGCATCATTTCACGCATGAGTTCAGGGTTTCTTGCAGCCTCCATTGTTTGACGAAGAATTGCAGGATCATTAAGCATATGACCAAGTTCCGGATTCCTTTCAATGATTTCACGCATTTGAGGATTATTCATCATCATGTTGCGCATTATATCTGGGTTATTTAATAGATTCTGAACAAGAGGTAGATCCATAATTTCCCGCATCATGTTAGGGTTTTGAGTTAGCTGTTGTTGCATTTGTTCCAATTCTGGAAGTCCAGCTCCAAACGTGCCACCATTACCTCCCAGACCAAGTCCAGGAAATAGTGAACCACCAAGACCAGTTCCACCTATGGTATCACGTTCAACCGAACCAGCCTCCCCTGCAGCAGGTGTAGTAGTATTTGCTCCGGTAGGAGCCCCACCCGCTGGAGTAGATGTAGCAGGAACAAAACCACGTACTAAGTGAACAGTGTGATCTGCCTCCATACCTATAAAAGTATAAATCACATAAATACATAACACAACATACCTTTTACAATATATTAATACCAAACAGCAGAGATTAATTAGCTACCAAAAACATGAAACAAATGTAGCAAGGCATAAAAATGAAAAATTAAGTCATCAACACGGTGACTTTTAACCTTTTTTTCCGTTCCGTTGGAGACTAATAACTACCTCGACTCGTACCTCAATATCAGGTATTTAAATGTCTATTTAAGGTAAGTTCCTTCGGAAGCTAAGTAGCTAACTCAAGTCACAAAAACAATGTCCTCTTATGTAAGCTACCCACACATTATTTTGTTTCTACGTAGCTTCTATCGACACCATTTTTTCTCCAAATAACATGCAAATATTGCCATAACTAGGTCTAGCCTTTTTTATTGCCTTTAAGCTCAACTCTTCCAAACTAGTAATTATAATGTTTCAATTGTATGTATAGAAAGCTACAGTGTTACTAATAATTTACACAATACACATATATTCTAATAATAAATAATCATCAACAACCGCTATCCTAATACACAAAATCTACCATTTCAATCACAATTTCACAATCAGTACAAAACATAATCAATCCAAAAACAATAACAAATTAATAATAATAACAGCAAATTAATAATAATAATAATAAGAAGAAGAATATACCATAGCTCTTAAGAGTCTGATCATCCTTAAGAATCCGTCCTTTATAAATCAACCGTTGCTGTCCAGCAGGTATATCACAATTCTGTGCAACAACAGACTTAAACGTCTCAACAGACGACTCAAGGTTGGCCTGAACGGAAAACTTGGTGCCGTTAGAACACCGTACGTTAACGGTAACGGTAACGTCACCGCCTTCAACGTTGTTGGATTCAACGCCGTCACCGTCACCGGCCATCGTATTGTGGATTAATTAAACAATTTGATTAATATTATTAATTGATCGATGGATGGATGGATGGATTAAGTGATTTGTGAAGAATAGAAATATGGTGTGGGTGGAGAAAACTTGGGGAAGGAGGAAGTCTTTTGGGTACAGTAAATGCTTTTCTTTTTTTATTTATACTACCACTATTTATTTCATTATTTAATATTATTGTTGGGTTTTTTTTTTTTTTTTTAAATGTTGTCGCAATCAAACTGTTGATTATTTTAGTGATTTTGACGTTAATATGATTGGAGAGCCTATGTCTCAAGTTTAATGTGATTCCATGACTAGATTAATTTAAGTTTATGTTTTAATCTTGATTGTAGCTTATTTGTATGTTTTTATATTTGTTATTTATTCATTTTTATTAGACAAAATTACACTTTGTGTCATTAATGTATGACAAAAATTATGAAAGGTGTCATTTATTTATTTCTTTTGTATTTTATGTCCAAAATATCTTTATTTCTTGCATATTGTGTCATTTATCACTAACTGAGTTAAAAGATTATGAAGCTATACGACTAGAAATTGATCTCTATGACCGAAGTTATATACTCTATAATATAGGACTTATCCACACAAGTAACGGAGAACACACGAAAGCTTTGGAATACTATTTTCGAGCGCTCGAACGAAGTTAACTTTATTAAACCCAAGGTAAAACAGTTCATTCACGTCCCTTCATCTCCTTTCTCCGTACCCGTTCATTATTTCTTGTTTCAATTTTGTAAGGTAAACTAAAGTTGGCTAGTTTCTATAACGTATAGTAAAATTTTCTTGGTTAAAAAAACCGTCACGTTACACGTGTTTTTACAATTTAATATAAACGAAATTCAATAATTCATGACTTATATGTTGGTTTAAGTATTACTTATATTCAAGAAAAAAAAACAATTGAATAGTTGGATACTTAGATTATATTCTTATGTATTTGGGTTATCATAATTATTCTTTTGTAAAAGTTGATGCCTTGATGGTACTTTTGAAACTTACTAAAATGGTAATATATATAATTAAAACACTACAGGATGTATTTCTAGTTAAACTATAAATTAGTAAAGAACTTTTATATGACGAAGGCATATTTTGTTATTCTAGACGAAACATGACTGGGAATTACAAAATGTGATAAGAAAAAAATCAAAAATGTTTTAAATAGCAATTTTATCGATCTCGGTCGTTCAACATGCATGCTATGTTCAAAAAGTGTGGGCTCATTGCATTACAATGAACATGATAACATGAATGTCGTGTATAATTAAAGAAATCCTTTAACAACCAAGTTTTAAATCATACGAAAAAGACAAATTTTTATATATAAACACACACATACATACATGCATGGATTTAATTAATTAGATGAAAGCCACCACCATCCACGTCAACTGCCACTTTCCTTCGTATGTAACAAAATCAATCAATCACTACAACCATAATTTATTTTTTTACTGAATTCATATTCGCTTCAAATTATTCAAATCGAATTTTTTGAATAATTTATTTTTTTACTGAATTCATATTCGATTCAAATTCGATTAAAAGCTGACCTATTCGATTCGAATTCGTATTCGAATAAATTCGTTTAATGTTAAGACTTAAGTTATGGGTTTTAGTTAGGCTTGGGCTTGGCAGCGGGCTAATTTATGACTTAGGTCAAATTCATAGATTAGCCCATGTTCTAAAGTTATAGCTGTGTATATAATTATACATATAATAAATATGTGTTATTTTTATTCGAATTTTGAATCAAATCGAATTTAAAATCATAAATTCGTATTCGATTTACTCAACTCGCTTGATCATCGAATCGAATTAAATCAAGTTTCGAATTTTTCAAATTCGAATCGAATTCTGAACACCCCTATAACACACACAAAACAGATGAGAGCATTAGCCATTAGGGGGACAGGGCACTCCGCACTCCTCGGCTACCTTCAGTCGGCTATCGTTGCCAATCGACAACATCGTCACCACCCCGTCGGCAACGGTCGAAGACATTGCAGCTCAGCAATAAGTAACCGAGCCGCAACGGTTGGGTTAATTTAATTTTTTGACCGTTCTGCCATGTGTTAGCCGAACATCGTTTGGTAAAAAGTGAAACACACTACACGTCTGAAGCACTATCGAGTAAGTCGAGGAACCTCAAAAGAGAATGTGATCGATTAGAAGAGATGTTTAAAATTGACATGGCCGAAGATCCTAATCTAAAGGAAGACATAGCAATATAAATTACACAAGTTGACTATTCTTTTGAAGTTCGCTAAACTTTTGACCATGTTTCAACATGACAAATTTTAAGGCATGATTCAACTTTACTTTGAATTATGTTTTCTAGTCGGTTTCTAGTTAAATTTGGATTAGACAATTTTAATTTAATGGTATTTCAATATTAAATTTGAATTATATTTATTTAATTGTTTGTTTGAATGTTAGATTAAGGCAAAGTAGAGTGCCGCCAGTAATTTGGTGGTTCTATGGTACTTTAGGTCCTTTTTGACGTGGCTCTCTAGGAGTGGTCAGGATCTTCAGCAATGTTAATTTTAAACATTTTTTCAAATTGTTCACATTCTCTTATGAAGTTCCTCCACGTACTAATTCTAGTTCTTAACTTGGCAAATCACTTAAAACTCATACAAAGTTCTCAACACGTACCGATTCTCGAGAATTAAGGAAAGCTCTTAGTGTTAAATGTAACACTAAGGATGTTTATTATTGTTAGAAATACATGATATCAAAACTTAAACCAAATATTATTGAATGAAAATAAAGACGATTACAGAAACCAAAAGACTAACTATTACAACTTGACAGATTGTCACACTATTCTCTCTAACCTCTCAGATCATACAACGATCATACAACAGACACTCGATTAGACCACCAGAATACAAGATGTAAACTATAACAAAAACTATCTGAAACCCTAATCGTCTAAGTACAGGAGAGTAGAGAGTATGTGAGAGAGATGAGAACGATGACTTATGATCCAGAGAGAGAGATGAGAGCTATATATATGAAGCCCTAGAAGCTTCTAATTGTGCTTCTATCGAACGATCAAGATTAAGTCACAAGATTATTACGAACGGCTGAGATCACATATTATAACCTCACACGGATTGGGCTATTCTAACCAATCCGTCTCATTTACTTGTTTGTGTCATCAGCCCAGTAGACATCCTTAAGCCCAATAGCTCCTGATCCACAGACTTCAGCCCAAAGTATCTACCAGCTATCTCAGCTACCAGCCCATCTGAATCCTTTAGTCCAATACCTACAAATACTCTCATGCAACATATTCAAGACACAATATAACACATATTAGATTGAAACATATTATGATATATTTGATATATCATTTTAACACCCCCCCTCAATCTAATAACCAAACGGGTCAAACATATTGAGTTTTTTACACAACTCATAATGTTGCCCAGGACCAAGACCTTTGGTCATTATGTCAGCAACCTGTTGATCAGACCTAATATTTAGTGTTTTAACAACACCTTTTGAAATTAAGTCTCTTAGAAAGAATAGATCAATACCAAAATGTTTTGTTTTGTCGAAGAAAACTGGATTAGCAGCTATAGACAAAGCTGACTGACTGTCACAGAATAAGGGAACTGGTAACTGTATATTAATGTCAAATTCTTGTAATAAATTCAGAACCCACATTATTTCACATGCAGTTGCACAAAGAGCCCTATATTCTGCCTCAGCAGATGACCTAGACACAGTTGGTTGCTTTTTACTTTTCCACGAAATCAAACAAGTTCCTAAAAATATGCAGAAACCTGTTACAGATTTCCTGGAATCAACACACTTAGCCCAGTCTGAGTCTGAGTAAGCTGTTAATTCAAAACTAGACCCTCTAGAAAACATTATCCCCTTTCCAGGATCTTTCTTCAAATACCTCAACAATCTCATAGCAAGCTTTAGATGACCATGTAATGGCCTATGCATATACTGACTCAACAAATGCACAGAATATGAAATGTCTGGCCTAGTATGAGACAAGTAAATCAGTTTGCCAATTAATTGTTGATATCCAGTTATATTTTCCAACACATCCATTTTATTTGCACATAAAGCAGTAACAACATGATTAGGTTCCATGGGATTACTAACTGGTTTGCATGCAAGCATGCCATACTCAGCTAAAAGATCTAAACAATATTTCCTTTGAGACATACATATACCTTGATCACAAGTTATAACTTCTATGCCCAGAAAATATTTTAACTCACCAAGATCTTTAATTAAAAACCTTTCTTTTAACCATGTTTTGACCTTATTAATTTCATCAACAGAATTACCAGTTAGCACTATGTCATCAACATAGACAAGTAACACAACAATGGTTTTATCAACACTTTTAATAAACAAGGAATAATCACACTTGCTCTGTTTAAAACCTAACTCAACCAGGACTCCTACTAACTTTTCATTCCACATTCTAGGAGCCTGCTTTAGGCCATATAAGGATTTTTTCAACTTACACACCTTATGTTCATTTTCAGAGAAATACCCTTCAGGAAGTGCCATATACACTTCTTCATGAAGATCTCCATAAAGAAAGGCATTGTTTATGTCCAACTGAAACTGTTTCCAGTTATTCTGAACAGCCAGAGCCATAACACATTTTACAGTAACAA
This sequence comes from Ambrosia artemisiifolia, assembly GCA_032199755.1. Classification (NCBI taxonomy): domain Eukaryota; kingdom Viridiplantae; phylum Streptophyta; class Magnoliopsida; order Asterales; family Asteraceae; genus Ambrosia; species Ambrosia artemisiifolia. The sequence continues at coordinate 15,156,120 of CM063517.1, read as the reverse complement.
ATTTAACTACAGGGGAGAATGTTTCATCAAAATCTATCCCCTCCTTTTGACTATACCCTTTAGCTACTAGTCTAGCTTTAAACCTTTCAATTTCTCCTGATGCTTTATACTTAATTTTATATATCCATCTACATCCTACAACACTCCTACCTTTAGGCAAATCAACCACATCCCAAGTGTGATTTCTGTTCAGAGCCTCAATTTCCTCATTCATAGCTGTTACCCAATTTGGGTCCTTAACAGCTTCTTTGAAATGTCTAGGCTCTAAACTTTTGTTTAAGGTAGTAGCAAACACTCTATTGTTGTAGGACAGATTGGCATAATTAACTACCTTCTCTACTCCATACTTGACCTTCCCTTCAATGACAAAGTCATCTAACTTTCTAGGGAAAGTAGAACTCCTACTTGACTTCCTAGTAATGGTTTGAGTTAATTGATCACTGCCATCACCCTCAGAGGTTGTTTGACTGTCATGGTCATACCTCACATGCTCAGCCCTATCAGTTTCTAGAATCTGTTGTGAAGAACAAGAGGGTTGTTCCTGTTCACAATTCAGATTCTGAAAAGATTGCTGAGTCCCATGTGTATTTGACTCAGTCTTACCTAACTCCCTTCCATCATCATTGGGTGGCTGGAAATGGTTGGATGTTTCATTATCATACAAATCAAAAAAGTTTAATGAGTTAATTTCTGAAATAGTGTTTTCATTATTGTTTTCAAAAACCAATTTTTCTTTGAAAGGAAATATTTCTTCAAAGAATTTAACATCTCTTGAAAAAAACACAGTTTTAGATTCTAAACTATATAGTTTATAACCCTTTTTCTCAGGGTTATACCCTATAAAAACACTTTTTTCAGATTTACTTTTAAGTTTATCTGACTCATTTAACACAGTAGCAAAACACAAACATCCAAACATTTTCATATGACTCAGGAAGGGCTCAAAACCATATACAAGTTCATAGGGAGTTCTACCATCAAGCACAGAGGAGGGAGTCCTATTAATTAAGTATGAAGCAGTCAGAACACAATCAATCCAAAACTTAACAGGTAAGTTGCTTTGGAATAACAAAGCTCTAGTAACATTTAAGAGATGTCTGTGTTTCCTTTCAACCACCCCATTTTGTTGGGGTGTGTAAGCACAAGTAGTTTGATGTAACATTCCTTTTTCTTTACAAAAGTTAGACATTTGGTTGTTTACAAATTCCAATCCATTGTCACTTCTTAAACATTTCACAGTTTTACCAAATTGTGTTTTTAAAATGTTAACAAATTCTTGTACATTTTCAAACACTTCAGATTTGTGCTTCATAGGACACACCCAGACAGCTCTGGAGTAGTCATCTACAATGGTCAAAAAATATCTATACCCTTCTCTACTTTGAACCCTATATGGGCCCCACACATCCAAGTGAATTAATTCTCCTAAGGAGGTTGTTTTATGTTCACTTAATGGAAATGGGTCCCTATGTTGCTTAGCCTTGAGACACACTTCACAAGGACTATTATTAGCAACATACTTAACTCCTAAAATAGGTTCCAGTTTCTTTATAACAATATCAGAGGGGTGACCTAACCTAGCATGCCATAGGTCAGATATTTTACTACTAAAAACACTCACCTGATTACTCACAAAAGTACCACCACAAAAGTATAGTCCTTCCAGTTGACTACCAGTCACCAGGGTTTTCCTGGTGGATAAGTCCTGAATGTAACAACTACTTTCATCAAACCCCACAAATAACTTGTTATCTTTTGCTAACTTATGTACAGAAATTAGATTTACACAGTATTCAGGAACAACAAACACATCATACAAGACAACACCATTTGCCAATTTTAAATTTCCTATTTTAGTTACCAAGGCTTTAGTACCATTAGGGTGTTTGACTTGTATGTTTAAATCAGTTACATTAATTAAGTCAGTAAGATTATGTTCACTTGTAACCATGTGTTGGTTAGCCCCTGAATCCACTATCCATCCCAACTTAAACCTATTTTCCCCAACATTAAAACAAAAGACTGGTTTTATATATGAGTTTGAACAGAAAGCACTTAACACATTACCTGTTACATTACAACTTTGGGGTGCATCACTAGACTTTTCTCCTATTAAGCTAAGCAATTTAGACAACTGCTCAGAAGTTAAGGAAGACACAGAAACATCAGTTGATTCATTAATGCCACAACTACTATTGTTTGAGAGAACCTTTTTTGATTGACCCCCCCTTGGTCTCATCCAGGAGGGGTAACCTATGATTTCAAAGCACTTGTCAATAGTGTGACCTGTTTTGTTACAGTGTGTACATTTGAGACCTTGGTTAGAACCTTTATTAGACCTTTTATTTGTTTCAAAAACTGGACCAGCTTTAGCCATTAGACCCATTGTTTGTCCCTTTTTTGACCCAATGCTAGAGTTTCTGTGGGATTCCTCCCTAGAAACTATAGCAAAAGCCTCTTTAACTGTAGGTAATTGTTCTCTCAACAGTAAAGTAGTTCTAACATTAAGGTAAGCATTGTCTAAACCCATCAAGAATTGCATTAATTTTATCATATGATTAAAACTATTGAATTCTTTGGCAGCATTACACACACAAGCAGGTAATTGCACTATTTGATCTAACTGTTTCCACATTATATTCAGCTTATGATAATAATCAGAAACAGGCATACCAGATTGAGTAAATGAATTAATCTTTTGATACAAATCAAAAACAACTGAACCATCTACTTTATCATAGGTTTCTTTAAGTTCAGACCAAACATCAGAAGCAAGTTTTGAAAAAACATGTCCCATATATAATTCCTCACTTATAGAATTTAAAATCCAAGTCATAACAATTGAATTACATCTATCCCATTGCCTAGCAAGAACAGGATCAGTTTGTGATTTAATGCATGTTTTATCAATAAATCCCCATTTGTTTTTAACTTGTAAAGCCAGTGTCATAGCATTAGCCCATACAGTGTAATTCTCAGACCCTTTAAGTTTAACAGAAACTATAGTAAGATTACTAGAGTCAGATGCATGTAAGTACAGTGGATCACTAGCATCCAACTTGCTAACAAGTGTTTCAGGATTACCCTGAGGTCCACCTCCAGGGTTAGCTCCAGCACCACCCCCAACATCAAGGGCAGCATCCTGGTTAACCCTGAGGGCAGCATTAGGGTCAATGTTGTCCCCCATATCTATTTAACCAATACAAGTAATTACAAAACACAAGAAGCACCACAGAATCAATGCAAGTAATCACAAATACAAGAAGCACCACAGAATCACACACAGTAAACACAAGCAATCAAGAACAGACAACAAATGTCAAGACTTATAAAACACACACAACTCACACTGGCGAAGCCAAGCCAGGGACCCGATCAGTGGTTCGTCACTCAAGGTGCCACCGCAGGCCTTAACTTGGGAGCCTTCCTAGACCTAGGTAAAAGACCAGACACAACCCTACCACAACAGGAAAAAACCACAAAAAACTGCAAACAGGAAAGATCTCACCAATCTGACCCAAGTTAGGGTTTCGCCTAATAGGTTACCCTTTGATTGGGGGTAACAGCAAACGGAATCACCACACTAGGGTTTTTACGACCCCTAGTACATCGCCTTCAACAATAATCAGCTAACAGTAACCCTTGAGATTAGGGTTTCCTTCTTTACACCTTATTGCTGGATGAAAATAGCCAAGATCGCCTTTCAGAGTGCCCCAACTACAGCGGAATACGAATGATCACCAGAAACCCTAAAAATAGGATCTCGAATCAAGAACCAAACTAGAGCCCTAAAAACAACCACAGATCTTCCAACCTCACCCAGACTACAAAGAAGAACCTATCTCTCTCAAGAAGACTGACTCACTAAACCTGAAGCTCTGATACCATGTTAGAAATACATGATATCAAAACTTAAACCAAATATTATTGAATGAAAATAAAGACGATTACAGAAACCAAAAGACTAACTATTACAACTTGACAGATTGTCACACTATTCTCTCTAACCTCTCAGATCATACAACGATCATACAACAGACACTCGATTAGACCACCAGAATACAAGATGTAAACTATAACAAAAACTATCTGAAACCCTAATCGTCTAAGTACAGGAGAGTAGAGAGTATGTGAGAGAGATGAGAACGATGACTTATGATCCAGAGAGAGAGATGAGAGCTATATATATGAAGCCCTAGAAGCTTCTAATTGTGCTTCTATCGAACGATCAAGATTAAGTCACAAGATTATTACGAACGGCTGAGATCACATATTATAACCTCACACGGATTGGGCTATTCTAACCAATCCGTCTCATTTACTTGTTTGTGTCATCAGCCCAGTAGACATCCTTAAGCCCAATAGCTCCTGATCCACAGACTTCAGCCCAAAGTATCTACCAGCTATCTCAGCTACCAGCCCATCTGAATCCTTTAGTCCAATACCTACAAATACTCTCATGCAACATATTCAAGACACAATATAACACATATTAGATTGAAACATATTATGATATATTTGATATATCATTTTAACAATTATAGTTTCATGTAAACAAAAAGTTCTTAGTAAATTAATGATCAAATGAGGTTATGACTGATGAGCTCATATTTAATCAAGAATAGTAAAGTATAACAATATAATCAAAACCACACATCACAGTATAACTCAAGGAAAGTACCTTTTGAACACCTAAGTACCACGTCTTTCTGAACAATTTGTATATTTCCTTGTATCCTTTCATAGAGTTTTAATATATGGTTTGTTCGTTGAGTGGTCTCTTTAGACGGTAAAATCTTCTTCTGCTCACCTCATGCAACCGATCCGATGAACGATTAAGAATGCTCTCATTTACATATGGTTTGTCTAAAAATTGTATTGTACTAGCTAATATCTGTTGTTTTCGTCTCGTTTAATTGCACATTGCCTTCTAGTTTGAACCTATAAGCAAAATAGGAACCAGTGAAATAACTTTTTGATGCAAACCATCGACATGAAACTACAAATTAATAGTGTTCTTATGTGTATCATCGCGTGTAATCATATACTCGAGTTAGCATTAACTGTTTCCATCAATATCACATCATGTATCGTCTTCAATGTTTAGATAAACATTTTAGTAGAGGTTGTCATTTTCTCCCAATAACTCATGACTAAATAAACACAAAAGCTTTCATCTTTATACAAGTAACTGGAGGTTGATTCCATCAATTGTATGAATGCTATCTTCAGCTTTGACGTCGAATTAGCTTGATGGGCTCTTCTTAGTTAATAACGCGAGTATATTTCATGTTCTTTAATATGTTACGTTAAGTAGTAGGAACTTGTCAAGGGAAAGATCTAACACGGATGCCACTGTGTCAGGAAACATACTCCACGATAATCGGCTTTCCCTTGGCTAACATGATGAGACTTTGTTCTCAGCAGGGTCAAGAGGCAGCGCTCCCATTAGGGATCAAGTGGTACACCGTACACTACCTATATTTGTATCGAGCTCCAATAAAGGTCCTCGGATTACTCGACAGAACCCAATATCCACATGAGATTCTTTAAAGCGTCAAAAACAGAAACATTCATACAGACGAAAACCATACTCTTTATGTTCAACATGGAAACATCCATAAAGACGAAATTTCATATGGAAACATACAAGCCCGCATACCCTTTTTATAAATTTTGTATAATCTTTCATTATTGTCATACTTAAAAACATTGTTTATGAATAAAAACAATGAAGTTACAAAGCCAATCTGACTTATAAACCCCCCACAAATAAAGTCAACACTCAAGAACCCAACCCCCTCACCCTACGTCAAGGCAACAAGGGAAGTTGCTAAATCATAAAAAAACCGATTACTGCTTTAGTCGAATCCGAAACAGGTTATGTCACATTGTTATTCTGGATGTTAAGAATCATTGTTCTGGAAAAAGACGTCCGTCTCCTCGACCAGAAACATCGCTGGCTCGCATTTTGCTGCATAACCGAACTTTAATGTATTGTACTTCCTATAAACACCAGTCAATCTCCCAACTGCTGCCTTTTGATGATACCCCACAATCATTCTTGAACATTCCCTAAATAGAAACTCAATCCAATCAAAATTAGAAACACACACATGACATAATCTTGATGATCAACTAAAAAGTTTAGTTACTTACAAAAGTTGGTCTTCAGAATAATGAGTATGCCATTCACATGTTTTGGACCACTGCCTCAGCCCATAAACACTACACTGAGCCGTGTATACCGATGCAGCCGCCAATAACGATGGTGGGAATTTAAGCATCTCATACTCCACAAGACAAAGCTCGACCAAGAAAAACGACAACTGGTCTAGTTTTGAATCTGATTGAGCCGCTTTGAGGAACCTTTTAACGAAAACATACGCGGTTGGCAACGACATGTTAAATTCTAGTGTGTTCAACATTAGTTTTTCCTGAAACAGATCAAGATTTACTAATAAGATCAGTTATTAAGATTTATGATTAAAGTTGTTGACTTTTTTTAGTACCATTGCAAGAATTTGACTTCTGGAGTAAGCTTTGTCCGAGATAAAAATCAAATCGTCGATAATGGGGACGGACACTTCCTCATATTTACAAGCCAAAAGCATGGCAACCAAACCTACTAATTGCAAATTCTTTCTAATTACAGATTGTTTAGCCAAAAATCTGTCAATGAGGTTGACTGTCAAAAACAGTGTCTCTGGTTGGAGGTCAAACTTGTGGTGCACCTGTTTAACTGTCATTATTAGTAACAATAACAAATATGAGGTATAGTTACAAATTTTATAAACCAACTGACCGAAAAGTTACCTCAATAAGCCAATCGATTAGTATACCTCTCATCTTCTCATTGAGGTCACATTGTTGTGTCATATAACTCGGCGAGACCAAGCTAAAATTCTGCAAAGTAACAACATTAGTCTCATTTAATTTTCTTAAAATAGTATAATAAAAAAGTCAAAGCAACGCGCACAATTTGAATTTTTTCGTTACAAAATTTCGATTTAGCCAATGATCCAACCAGAGGCATAATTGGAACAATACTATCGAACTTCTTAATAGCATTATCGATTAAAAATGTATTACTAAAAAAATAACTTATCCAAATCATTATAAACAAAAAAACATTCAAATTTTAGCATCAAGAAAGTCAAGCAATGAGCATATTTGACTTTCTAAGAACAAAAAAGCTATATACCTCCATCTTTCTATAACTAGCATAAAGATCTTCAACATACTCAACCACTGCAAGCTGATTTCCTTCATCGCAAGCATCGATATCTATAACCGGCTCTTCAAATATATCCTCCATCTCAACCTCTTCCTATCAATTTTTTAAAAAGTCAAGCTTATGATCTCAAAACAAACACATTCATAGACATTAGACAATTAGACATGTATATACCATTTCATGATCATCCAACATTGTATCTGATGTTTCCAAAAACATTGGTACAGGTTCATCTTCATCTTTCCATACAACAAAACTTTCACTTGACTCATTAATCTTCTTAATCTCCTAGTAATTAATAATTCAAACCATATGTCAATAAACCTTTAGCAAACTAAATAAAAGTCAACTTAATTATGATCCTTAACTTATTAGTACCTCTTGTACACACTGCTTCTTGTTACCAATTTCTGCAGCAGCTTTCCTTCTATCCCAAAATAAAAAAAATAAAAATAAAAAAGTCATGCCCAATAAATATTACATTAATTAATAAGTTAAAGTTTTAACTTTACATGAATGCACACTATCAAATATCAACAAGACAATAAATAAACAACTTAAATAATTAAAAAAACAAAAAAAAAAAAACAAATAATTAAACATACTGTGATAAACCTCTCTTGCTAGCAACACAACATTGTGGTTGACCTCCTGGACGCTTAAAACCGCCACCGCGGTTAACCAAATTATTATTAATCACACTCAAAGCCCTCCGGTTCTGCCCAATTATTTCACCTACACAAAAATTTATAAATATAAAATATAAAACATATCATAAGCTACAAAAAATATGGATCTAGCATTGAAAGATAGACAATTACCTTGATGAGCATTTGTGGAATCCATTGAAATCTCCATTGATGATATAAAAAATCAACCTTTAAGAATCTTTAAGATGAATTTATCTTGATGCAAAATATGAGCATCTAACGGTTAAAAAACGGTCATGAAAGATGTACAGTGTAACAGATACAAGTGTTAAGAATAATAATATTATTATTATTATTATTATGAAAGAGGATTGATTGAAGTTTGGAGGATGAATCAATGAAGAAATGAGTGTATGAATGTGACCATTATATTTGAAAACAACGGCTATAAAATATGTCCGTTGGATTTAAGATAAATAAAACAATGTTATTACAATATTCATGCGCGTAATAAGATGCATGATTTTTGCTATTACCAGATATTATTTTGTTAAGTTGAGGGTTTTGAATGTAAAGGGTTGTGTTTTGTGCAGTGGGAGTTGTACGGTGGATTGGAATGGGTGTGTTTTGGTGTGGGGAAAATGGAAGGCGCTTGTTAAGGGAGAGTGTACAGCAACGGTCACCTTTGAGGTGTTGGCCACGTGGCATGCACGCTTTCTTCGAATATTTATGTGATAAAGAATTGGGTAATTAATGATTATTATGATTGTATAGAGATGGAAATATATTCGTTTCCTTGTGAAAAGAATATTTTTGTTTTGAATTTTACTTGTTTTGGGAAAGTAATATTTACTTGTTAATGGGTTAAACTATAACTTATGAATTATGATTTTGAAAGATTATAGATTTTAGTTTGAGAAAATGTAGCCCAATAAATCTATTTCCATTTAAAGTAAGAGTAAATAAAAGTAATATTAAAAGGCCAGGATTATGAAAATTAAGGCCAGGATTATGAATTAAGATTTATAAATGAAAATTTATGCCCATTAATATTTCTTACATGTGTTCATATGGACAAACTTCATTTTTAAAAATAAGTATAGATTTTATTCATTTTCTTTGATAAAAATAAAAGTATCATGTATTGATATGACAAACAAAAAGAGGGGATTTCGATTGATTTAATTTCACAAACAAAACAAATTACATGAGGATGACAGGTAAACGGGTGACAAACTGCGCCGCTACCTCATTTTGAATTACAAATCTTATTCAAGTAATCAATTGTGTTTTACATATAAGATACGATAAGTTATACATAGGAGTAAAAAAAAGCTGATCAATCCGTAAACTCTAACTAACAACCATTTGAATAACATGACAACTGCATGATAAAGCTCATGTATACAAATTATTGATAAAGTCTTGTTTTTTAAATTGATCTTAAGTTTGTATGAATCTTATTTATTTTTTTGTGTAATGCCATCTTGATTACTCTCAGTCTTTACGTTTTTTTAATGACTATGGTGACCTAATATCTCTGCATTGTTTTTATTCACGGTTAGTTTTCTTCCAATATAATTTATTAATTAATTATACTTTGGATAAAAATAGTATTATACATATGATTTGAAAATATAGAAAGTAATATAATAATTGGATAGAGGATGCACTTTTTGGATGAGGGGATAGAGGATGCGCTCTCGCCCACTTTGGGCTTTTTGACGAAGGGTAACTTGTTTTTTACGAAGCAGCCTAGCTGTCTTGAATTTTGGGCACATGTTAACGCTCTTTCAACAATTTTTTATTGTTATATAAAGAATAAAACTTTGATTCTTAAGGACTTACTCAGTGACACAGAATTTGGCTATATTTAATCTACCATATCATCCAATGAACTAAAAGAATCAATGCGTATTTCTTGGTTGACTTACTTCCGGATAAAACTACATTTGAAGGGTTTAGTGTAAGAAGAATTTGGATGTGACCGTTATATGATCAACTCTTTAAAATTTAACATTCAAATGCATGATCGTCAAAAAAGTATAACCGGAATTTAGATCACTGTGTCTAAGCATTCGTGCGCATGAGAATTCTTTAGGCCGTAGGGATAGATTTTGTAAGAGCACCATTCTTAGTAAAAACACATTCAGTACGTGTTATTTTAAAATACGTGCTCCTTAAAATGATTATCTATTCTTTGTTGAAAATTTTAAATTAGCAAATTACATTTTGTTTCCTAATCTACACCTATTAACCACCACTACGTGCACTTTGCATGATTTAAATCTTTCATATCTAGAACAGAGGAGAGCCACATTACCACCACACCATGTCCCTTGAGGACATTAGGAAATTACATAATACCCTCGTATGAATAAAATAAAGTCATAGATGGGACATGTTCTTCTCATACCCATCCCTTACACCCAACCACTGCCTCACCGAACGACAATCCTACCACCATACTATGCTACCATCGACTTAGGCGAATATTGGTGATTCGGATTGGGAGACAATGTCCAGATGTGATTGATGGCGGTTGAGAGGGCATTGGTACTGTGACCTCAACAAAGAAGGTCATGGTTAATGGTGATCAATGTTCATGTGGTGCGCAAATGAGGTTGTGGGGTGGCTGTTGGTATGTTAACCTGAGGGTGGTGTGGGACTGTGGGCTAAGACCCCTTTGTTAGTCAGCTTTGGAAATTTAAAAATAAATCAAAAAAAATATCCATTTTATAGACCATGACAAATTTCAAAGTTAGTGCAGCCCACATAGATCTTTTTGTGCAAATTGTTATCTTTTTGTGCAAATTGTTCATATTCAAAATAACAAATTTACCTTTTTCATATATCATACCATTCGACCCCAAAACATTTGATATAACATAATTTTGTATATTATGTAAAAATGCATTTATAGAATGTTCCTGAGGAATAGTGCTACCACCACTTACACCATTCGAATTCTGTCATCTATGTTTCTAAAATTTAGTTAAAATCACATTTATCTCTAATTTTTATTTTATTTATAAAAGCCTCCTACATCTTATTCTTGTTACACGTCTATGTTTCTATTAAATCAACTACTATGTTCTATTATTTTTATTTTTTCGGTTCTTGGCTGGAGTTCAGCGTGTGGTCCACAACAACTTTTCGTCCCTCAGGGCGAGGCTTTGTTTTCTGTAGATTATGGTTTTCTATTCAAAAGGGGATGACAGCACGGTTTGTTGTCCGTCTACTTGCTATCCTTATGTAATCTGCCCTTTGTTAATATAAAAAAAAATCAATTTAATAGATGAACAAAATATAAATAGAGAAAAATAGTGGGTCATGAGCAATCGATATTGTTGTCTTCAAAATATTTTAAAAATATGGATTGTGAAATGAATAGTCTACATTTTAGTCCTATTTTAGGAAATGTGTAGTTTTAAATTACACGAAACCTTAAAATCCTTATTGAATTATGGGAAGAGATAACGTATAAAGCGTCTAAAAATACGAAGCGTAAGAAGCCACTTGAGCCATTGGATTTAGGCGGTGGCAAGATCGTAATTAGCAGCCTTAATCACACTTCAGTTAACCTAACCAGGGGTAATTTAGGTAAAAACGCGTTTTAATTTGCAGAAAAACGTAACAACAGACGTTCAACAACTGATCGAAACGTAAAATCAAATCAAAATTATTTCAACAATTAAGCAAATAATTGCAATCGATTAAATGTTTCGAATCATCAAATAATCAAAAACTTTGATTTGAATCATAAATCAGTTACTGATTTGCAGAAAAAATGAAAAACAGAGCATTGAATTCGATGGTTTAAAAATCACATTAATCATATTCAAAAAACACAATGAACGCATGTAAAATTAACAAAAAACATAGAATTTTAATAAATATAATTACAATTACAGAGAAAATGCATTTAAAAAACATTCAGATTAAGAACACTTTAATCTTTGAAACAGACGCACTTATGTTTTAAAAGGGTGCGTCTAAACCATCACTGGGTAAAAATGTAATGCATAAAACAGGCGCACTCATATCATCATCAGACGCACTCATATAAAAAACAGACGCATTAACTGTAAAAACAGACGCACTCATATACCAATCAGACGCACTTGTATAAAAAATCAAACGCGCTCATAGGTTTATTTCAATTTTATATAAAATGTACATGTAATGATTACATCTACAAGTTGCATATCTTATTAGTTGTATAAAATCAGTGTATTAACTATGATTTGATTGGTAATGAATTTAGATAAAACTTGAACTTCAATACTCAACTACCACCTAATTACTTTTCTATTTTTTAGTCTATAAATAAACTATGATCTAAGAATCTAAATCATACTGATACATCAAAAAAACACAAAACCACAAAAATGGCTGAAAATCAAATAGAAGCAATAAACAACCTTCAAGTGAAAACAGTCATCATGGTGGACTGTATCTCAGAGGTTAAAGATGAGCTCAACTCATCTTGTGTGGTTATGGGTGCACAAAATGAGGTTCAGAGACAATACAAGAAGAACCTAGACCTCATAGAGAAGCTGATGAAGGAGGAGGAGAAGACACCATTCACATATGCAGCTATTGAGCAACTACACACTCAAGCATCTTTTGACAACCTCATCTCCCAGTCACTTAGCAACACACAGACCTGCATCCTCAAAAACATGTCAAAAAAACAGAAGGCAATGGATGCAATCTTGGGTGGCAAGTGATGGTGGTGGTTATGTGATGGTGTTTTTCTGTGGTTTTTTTTATATCTTTTTTTTTTGTGGTGATAGTGGTGGTAGTGGTGGTAGTGATGGTGGTAGTTATGGTGGTAGTGATGGTGGTGATGGTAGTGGTGGTGGTGGTGATGGTGGTGGTGTAATAGTGGTAGGTCCTTTTTTAAATATATATTATGATGTTTTTAGTTATTTTTTAAACAGACGCATTATTAAAAAAAACAGACGCATTCGTATAAAGAACAAAAGGTAACTAACATACAAACCATAAAACAGACGCATTAGTAAAATATTCAGACGCACTCATGTTTAAAAGTTTACAAATGTCCACTGCAACTATCTAACACAACTCGTCATCATCATCAGAAACTTCCAATTCTATCTCTTCATTATCAAGAACATCATCTTCGGCAATTTGATCATCTTGTTCGCCTTGCGTCTGCGTCGTCTGCGTTGAAGCACCCTCTTTGGCATGTTTTCGTCGATCATGGCCACTTTTTCCGCATATAGCACAATTCCTCTTTCTTTTGCCGGATCGACTAACCTTTACTTCCTTGCTGGACTTTATTCGCTTCTGCTTGCCACGTCCTTTGTTCTTTATACCATTCGGAAGCCTAATAGTGGGTTCAACATTTGATGGTTTCTCATAACCAAGAAGAGAAGCATACCTATCATGCTTACTCTGATGATTAGGTCTCTTAAACCTGCCCTCATCAACCTTCTTAACCATCTCTTTGATTTTATCATTAACCAAGGTTAACTCAGCTAAATCTGAAATTAGAGAGTTTGCAAGATACTCACCACCCAAAACGATCTCCCGTGCAATACGCCTTGCCTCTTTCGTCTTGTCATCACCAAACTCAACTGTTTCAAATGAATACTTGATTTCATTTGGAACAACATCTTTTGTCCACCTCTTCAGAATGTATCTTTTCGGGAATCTATACACTTTCATCAACCTTAATATGAAAAAAATATGCCTACACAAAAGCCCGTACTGCTCAAACCTCCTACATGTACATAATGTAGTCACATCCTCATCACCATCAACAAGTTCCTTTTTGAACAAAACCTGTAAAAAAAAGGATAAAAAACACTAATGTGCAGTTTGGACGCACCCATTAATATAACAAACGCATTCATTTGTTAAAAACACCAAAAAAAAAAACAATAATGTGCAGTTTGGACGCACTCATTAACAGAACAGACGCATTCATTAAAAATGTCAATAAAAAACAAAAAATACCTCAATAAAGCCTTGTCCCTGTGCTTGTGGATCATCAACATAAACCTTTAAAAACCCTTCTTCATCAGCCCTTTGCATATGAACACTTATTAATCCTTCGTAACTGGCATATATTTCTTCTTGGATATCAAAGAAGATAGTCCGGGTAAATATTTTAGCAGCCTCTTGTTCAATAGGGTTTTGAGTCCACATATCAGGAATTGTATGTCTTGAGTCATGGTCATTCTTCCTATGATTAAATCTCTGAGCTTCAAGGGACGTCTCAAAATGGTTGAAAAACTCAACAAGAGTCAACTGAGAATTTGCCACCTGGCAAAAAAAATGATTCTCACTTTCAGATATTGATGTTGTCCTCATTAGCCCAGACATAGGTTCATTCCGGTAAAAAGCAGGGATCCACATCGATCTCAGGTCAAACATGTCAGACAACCAAGTGTTCTCATTTAATTTGTAATAAAAAATAAGTACACCCCACTCGAAATCAAAATTCTCCGGACTGATGGAATCTGTCCAGACAATTGCACAAATCCTCTTTTTGAACTCATCATCACTGCACAATGCACTACCAACCTACAAAAAACATAGAACAGACGCAACCAGTTAGTATTTAGACGCAGTCACATTAGAAAATAAATTCATTTAAACAAACGCACTCATTGATAAAATTGGACGCACTCAGTGCAAATGCATCAATAAAAACACTATTCAGACGCACTCTGTCATAAAACAGACGCACTCATGATTTAAACAAACGAAGTTGCTACAAACCTTATCAGAAACCTTCTTCATGATATGCCACCACATACACAGCCTATGTCTGCTGTTTTGAAAAACCAACTGGATTGCATTTTTCATAGCAGGATCTTGATCAGTTACAACCACTTTGGGATGCTTTCCAAAACATTTGGAAAACGATTGTAACAACCATGTATAAGATTCAATTGTCTCTGATGACAACAAACCTGCACCAAGTGTGACATTCCGACAGTGATTATCGATTCCAGTGAATGGTACAAAAACCATCTTGTACCTACAATAACCAATAAAACAAATTTAAAAAAAAATTAAAAACATGTCATATTTGGATAACAAAGCTTAAAAAATAGAATTTAAAACATACTTGTTAGTGTTGAATGTTGCATCAAACGAAATCACATATCCAAATTCCATGTAATTCCTCTTACATAAAGCATCCGCCCAAAATAATCCGGTTAATGCATTCTTTTGATCAACAGAATACTCAAATGAAAAATCTGGCAGGAACTTCTTCTTGTCCCTAAGCCTAGACACAATCATATCTGCATCAAACTCACCAATGAAGCTGTTTAAGCCACCTTTAAAGTTCTTACAATCAGTTGCAGTTGCACCTACATGCTCAAAACCTCCATACTTGGTCTTCATAATGTTAAAAGCTTTGACAGGACCCATGTTCAATGAAGACAGCTCACATATCATCTCTTCTTGAGTATGTGTCAGCTTCCTATTTGCTGCTAGAAAATGAATGTCACTTTCATGGACAAATGGATGATTATGACCTTCCTTAAAGCCATAAACCTTGAATTTTTTTCCATCATCAGAGTTTAGCCTGACATGTGCAGGACATCCAGTCCTGATCGAAGGCCTTTTCCTTGACTTAGCATCTTTGCTAGAACTCTCTTCACCTACTTTGACTGGCTTAAAACCCTCCTTATAGCATACAAAGTACCTAAGTCTTAGAATACCTTTTCGCACTTCTGAAGTGCCCTTTCGAATAGCAAAACCACTAGCCTTTGCATATTTTGCATAAAACTCTTGTGCATGCTCAATACTAGGAAACTCCATGTCCTTTAAAAGTTTGAGAGAATCAGGTACATCAGGTATATATGTGTTACTAGCTAGGTCATCAACAGGAACATCAGTTGCAACACCTACAAAAAGCAAAAAACAAACGCACTCATACAGAAAAACAAACGCACTTAGTAAAAAAAAAGTTTGGAATCCAGACGCATTCATGTATACAAATCAGACGCATTCATATATTATCAGTATCAGAGATTAAATCAAATACAGTTTACAACAGACGCACTCAATATTAAATCAGACGCATTCGTATATATTGCAGTTTAAAGCTAACAAAATACCTTTGAACTCTGAATTCGTTGATGAGGTTCAAACTATGAATATCAACATCCTGATTAGTGTTTTCGATCAAGTCTGAAACAGATAAAAACATCATGTTAAGAAATCTAACCAAACACAGAGCTCTGTTTTCAACTAAAAACAGAGGATGATAATCCTACCATGAAAAGCATTATAATCAGGCACTGGATTCGAATTCTCAACATCAACATTCTGCTCTTCAACAGAGAAGTTTAAATCTGATAAAAACAAAAACAAAAATTAAACAAAACTACTAAAAAATGGATTAATTAAGTACGAATACACTTACCGAACATGATGAATTGATCGATTAAACTGTAATCGTGATAAACAAATTGAGAGATTGAATCGTAATTGGAATGAAACGTAATGTGTGTGTGTGTGTGATCGTCTGTGTTTTTAGAATTCAAATTATGATTTGAAATATCGTTTACAAAAATAACGAACGTGATTCACGTAATCAGTTACGTGTGAAAAAGTCTGGAATGCCCTTGGGTTAAACTGATTTAATATTAATTATAGTTTGGTTAGGTTAACTGAGGTTTGGTTAATATGACACTTGGCATTCACTCGTGGCTTCTTATTGCTTCTTATATTAAGAAGCTTTATACCATATACTTTCTATTGAATTATAAGGATAATATTGATATAGAGAATCACACGATAGTTGTACCAAGAGCACTCCTGTTTCAAAGAATTTTCTCGCATATTTAAAACGAGATATACATAGAAACAAAATCCTTCTTTTATACCATTTTCATTATGTTGAACTTACTTATCAAGAAACCGACATTAAATCCAGATATTACACGCTGTTATAGTTCTCAACTTACATTTTTAAGTAGAGATTAAAAGTACCAACATATAAGTAATGATACCAAACAATCAATAATACATGTATTAAAGAGAAGTGAATCAACCAATCAAAATTCGGAATTCAACTCATAAATTTTTTAATGACAAATATTACATCTCCTATACTACTTACACAATTAATTCTAAATTACAACACCCTTGCCAAGAATTGAACCTTGGACCTCCCATCTAAACATATGTCTCTACCAAATGGGCTAGCCTCACATTGGCTATTCAACTCATATAGGTTGACCAAATTAATGGTGTAAATAAGTTGAGCTACGCATATAGTCATAAACTACGCGATATGGATTCACTAAAAGCTCAAGGAAAGTCGAGCCTAAACATGCTCAAGTTTGGTTTCAATTAAGGGGGGAGGAGCGTTTACCGTATGGTTTTTCAACTTCACTGATTTCTATCAATCATGCACTACCACATCACTTCACTTTAGCACTTCACTGATTATTTACCAAATAATTAATTATATTCATACATAATAATAATAATAATAATAATAATAATAATAATAATATTACCCTTTCCCTCTCTCCCTCTCAATAATAATTGCACTGCCACTCTCTCTCCCGTGAAGGATCCCATTAGCTACAACCAAGAAAAAGTCCACAGCACTCCTACCAGCACTACCGACGGCGGTGTTACCATGCTGGTATGATATATATGAAAAGGGTAAATTTGTTCACCCTGAAGTCCTGAATGGAATTCACAAGTATTTCGGTTCACAAAATTTACATCTTCTGCAAGTCGGTCATTGGGACCTTAATCTGCCTCGTATATTCTTGCTAAATATTATTTTAATTAAACTTAAATGTAATAATAATAATAATATAAATATGGCATGGTTCTTAAAATAAATTGACTGGCAAATGACAGTACCTCAATTGAATATAATGTCAGACGAGTACCCACCACCACCAGTGGGCTTCCTGTTCTGTCTTTGTACTCTGCAAACCTTCACAGGTCAATGTGCATCACCAAGTTGTACTGTACAATTATGTTTAACATTTGCAATTTAACGGTTATTTTGAGCTTTCAAATGTTGATAGAAACATAATACGTCTGGTGGGTTGTATGGTACAACTTGATAATGCATTGTTCTTTTATGTATACAACTTGTACACAAGATGGTTATGTAACCGTGTATCTGCCTCTTTTCTCTTTCCCCGTGCATCTAATCATCACTACCGTACAAATGCGTATGCCAGTTCTGCTTAGGCCGTCCGTTGTGGAGGCGCGAGCGAACGGAGTTTTAGCACCGGTGATCACCCCTAGCCACAACAGCCTGACACGAACCCGGCGCAAGCGAGCACAAGCGATGGTGGTCGCGTGGGTTAACGGGATAAATTGTCCTTTGGTCGCGCCGATGCTCACCTCTAGCCACAACGGGGTCAAGTGATCGGGTTACTTGAGAGTCAAGTTAATGGCTCGCATATGGTCGCTCGCGCCTCCACAACGGACGGCCTTATAAAATTGGCCATGTATTGAACAATGTTCATTACTAAAACCAATTTTAAGTAGAGTAATACGAAAACTGCATAGTTACTTGTAGTTTTTCCTTAAATTGTGATACATAATGCGGTTAAGTAACCGCTTATCTCAATCTCTTTTTAACTAATGTTATATCTACCAAGCAACTGAATTATACGGTTATAGTTTTCTACTTAAAATTGGTAGTATTTTAATGAATGCACCCACACACATACATACACATGTTTATATAATATATATATCCAACTAAGAGTCAAAAGAATCATAGAAGACTACGCTCAGTCAAATGTTATATGATCTTTATATAATAAAAAAAAAGGTAACATGAAGTGTGAGATGACATGATACAAAAACCATCTCAAATACTTTCCTCACAAAAAACAAGTCTTTGATGTAAAAATGTGTACAAAAACAAAACCTTCCCAAAGGGGAAAATAAAAGACACAGAAACAATACAAACATTTGCTAAATCACCGGCTGTTTAACTCTAGTTAATATTGTGTATGAGACTAAAAATGGAATATTATAATTTAATAAAATGATAACTGATTAAATTCAAAAGCAAAGAAGTAACTAATACCTGTAACAGATTTGTGGTGCCATTTACTTGAAAAGAGAAGATAATGGCAACACTTGTTTTCTTTTTTGCTTTCTGCTTACACTTTGTTCATTGGTTGTTGACTGATCTACTTCCATTTCTGCAACTACATTGACTTTTTCTTTAGAGTTTTCAGCTTCTTGTTGAGATGGAAGCTTTTCATTTCTGTTATTGTTTCCGTTGTGCAAACAAGGTTCTGGTGTGGTCATACGTTCCTGTGTTGGTAAATCAGACGCACACGTTCCTTCAGGTTTCCCTATGGAGGGATCCTGCATGTTGTCGATGATAAACATTAAAATCAAATTTGGGAAAAAAAATAAAGAGGTTTTCGGTTCCATAAAATTGAAGAAATTTCCTCATTTGACAAGTTTTGGAGATTAAATAACCTATTTAAAAGTAGGCATTGCTAGTTAATTGATGCAGTTGAATAATTGTCACATTATGTACAAAATTAAACATTGTAATCTTTGCGATACGAATACTGAATATTAGGTTACAAATCAATTCGTTGAATTAAGTCACGTTTTATCACTAAATGGTTAAACTTTAAAATATTAGCATTAAATAAAATGAGTAAAAAAAGTCACCCATAGTGTAATATTAATGCATAAAACCTCCTAAACCACTTTACTCGGAAGATCAGATTATTATCGGAAAGATATAACTTTGTAAACATAACATGAAAAGTTAAAATTTTTGCTTCTTACTGTAGCTGCAATATCTTTGATCTCTTTATCTGAGAATGCATTTTTACTGTTGCTTGATTTTGTATTCAGTTTTTGCTTCTTACTGTTACTTGATTTCTGTGTTGGTGATCGAGATGCACTGATCGCTTCTGGCTTCTCCATTGTGGAACCCTGCACATTTTTAACAATGTCAATCCCTCGTTAAAGAAAAAAGAAAGACATTCATTCACTTCAGAGAAAAATCTAAAAGATAATCTAATACTTCAAATGTACCTCTATTTTTAGACCGGAAGTAACGAGTAACTCAATATCTTCAACAATTTGCTTCTGACTGGTGCTTGATTTTGCATTCGGTTTTTGTAACCATGAATCAGATAATGTAGATTGTACATATTCAGGTGGCCCAGGGTGATTATCTAGATTAACCTTACAGCCCATTGTATTCATTATAATCTTTCCTAGGGCAAATCTAGTCTCTAAAGCATCGCCTTTTCCAAGCAACTGATGATTCATCTCAAACGAACTTCTTCCTTTATTGTAAGTTTCTACCTTATGTGCAAGAACGTGAAAGAGTTGTGCGGCACTGTGAGCAGCATTCTTGGATACGAAAACCTGAAAAGGAATTTTTAAAAAAGAAGAAATCATAGTTAACTTGCAATGGCAGTAGTCGTGAGTGAAAAAATCAAATAAGAGCGGAACAAGAACTACGCTAGCAAAAATACAAACAAGTGTTATAAATGTTTGAGAATAACATGTTACTTGAACTATGTGTAATAAATACCAACAAGTTGAAACGAAGTAAATTCGCTTACCATGCCAGGGCATGGAAAACCAGGGAATTTGGACATTGTTTTGTGCAGGGTATCCGTATCCACCAAAACATCAATAGAATCTATCACCTGCTTGGCTAATATAGTTACTTTTTTAGCAACCTCATCATCAGAAATGAACTCATATGGATCTGAAGTTTCAGGGTCAAAGCTGATGAGTGTTTGACAGTATTTCCTTGCAAATTTCAGACCATCCTCCCAACTCTGATGATATAGAACACAACCGAAAGTGAAAACAACAATAGGATGCTGGGGTCTACTTAGTAGTGCCTGATGGAAAGCCAAAAGTCCAATCCTGCATTAAACAGCAAATACTTCAGTTGACTTTAAACTTTGACTATAAATGTTTAGTGATTGAAATAAGTCACCATAAGCAACAGGCGGATGGCTGATCACAACTAACAAGCTCGTCCATATGAGAGAACAATTTCTGAAAAAGAAAACAATTATTATCTGTCATTTAGCAAATACTGTTGGAACAATCGGGTCATAAACACAACCAAATAACCGGATTTTGCGAGAAACACACTCACGACTCTTTTCTTTTTATTAAATAAAACCACCACACAAAATAACAAAGCATTGAACCCTATTTATACTAGACACAACTTGATCACCAAGTTATCAAATCCTAACCCAACTAGACCATGACACTTAAAAGATAAATAACATAATACCTATAATTATTTAATCCTAACAACTTGATAAACATTAATGAAAAACTAATAATTAAATCAAGATTAATCCAACATTCTCCCCCTTAATCTTGATATGATCCTCGTCTAACATCACATTAGCGTCGACTCGTACTCTTCTTTCATTAAGTTCGCTTCATCATACTTCGGTTTTTCCTTTGGACATTCCTACACAAAATGACCAAACTCTTCACACCGAAAACACTTGACCCGCGACTTATCTCGGCTTTTTCTTGGCCCTGGATTTTCACCTTGCTCTCGATGATTACCACTTGACTCGGTTCGACCCTCACGGCCCACATTAGTTCCACTGGTTTTGTTCTTGCCACGGTTTTTGCAACACTCACAGTTACCACACCCACCATTGTTCACTTTACCTTTTCTATCATCACGAATTAGTTGGCCATGAACATCTTCAGTTGAAACTTTAGGCTTCACTCGCTCCTCATAAGCCTTTAAACGCCCCACTACCTCCTCAAAAGATTTAATTTGATTATCCCTTTTTTCGACAAACTATTCAACCCAAAAAATAATTACCTCGTGTTGTCTTCTTCTGAATCCAAATCACTCCAAACTTCGTTGACGTCTTTGTTTATCCAAACGTAAGATAAATCTAGATCAGCCGCTAATCCTTTTGATCAATCTCTTGCAGATTAACCAACTCCCTTTTCACCGGTATCGCACCGTACCACCCCGAATCACTCAGGCAAACAACGGTCTCACACCGTACCACCCCGAATCACTCGGGTAAACACCACACCTCTCGCAGGTATTGATATTTTCACTCGATCCAACTCGCTCAGATCGATATCTCTTGTAGTTGCCTCGCACAACCTGAACGGTTTGAAAACTTCACAGCCGCTTTCACAATTTCGAGCTCTCACAAATCGAATTTCAGCAACTTCGTAACAAACCAACGTCCTTCAAACCCGTCGCAAGTTTGATGACGACCTCTCTTTGAACCCGTCGCAGGTTCACTTTTCTTTGGTGGTGATTCAACTGGCGTTCGATCCTATGTGCTCTGATACCAATTGTTGGAACAATCGGGTCATAAACACAAACAAATAACCGGATTTTGCAAGAAACACACTCAAGACTCTTTTCTTTTTATTAAATAAAACCACCACACAAAATAACAAAGCATTGAACCCTATTTATACTAGACACAACTTGATTACCAAGTTATCAAATCCTAACCCAACTAGACCATGACACTTAAAAGATAAATAACATAATACCTATAATTATTTAATCCTAACAACTTGATAAACATTAATGAAAAACTAATAATTAAATCAAGATTAATCCAACAAATACATGCCAAGAAGAAAAGAATATCATTCAATTCATTTAACTTAAATTATTCATAACGGTAAGACACGTAGATGGAATGTTATATTCAAAAATTGAAATAAAAGCTACCGAGCATACCATCAACATCATTGTATGTTGCTCAGGTCCAGTAGGTTGTCTGGAAATGTATGCCGCCTACAATCAAACATTAAAAAACTAGCTTATTGTAACTATATTCTTTTAGAACCAGAATCCAGAAACATTATTCATAATTACCTGAAACGGTAGCAAAATTTCAAGAATGTGAAATCTGTTAAGTAAACGGAGCGAAGATTCTGCAGCCCCGAATGAAAGCATATAATCCATCTCCATCATTATCCTGGACTGAATAAACAAGCTTATAGTTATATATGACAACAGAAATAAGGCCAATAACAAATCCAAAAGAAGCACGAACACAAGATATATATTATCACAAGTACGAATCACAGCATTGGCTTATGTCACAGTAATCCATATGTATTTTAAAAAACTGTACCGCGCTTAGACTCAAGATAGACGAAGCATGTTTATGAATGGCGGCTTCAATGTCCTTTGAAAATGATAATCCAAGACGAGCAGCAATTCTCAGTCCCCGCAGAATTCTTGCTGAATAGGATTACAGAAGAGCATTGAAATCTAGCGTTAAGTGTCATGTTAAATAATTTTTAGTTGAGAAGTGATGAACTAACCACAGTCCTCTGTGAATGACACATGAGCAGGTACTAATGTTCGTAGCTGAAACCACGTTACGGAACAATGAATGAACTGAAGTTAATCAATTTTACATAAAAAGAAAAGGATCGAAGCCCGATTTTCTTTTTTATTTTTATTAAGAAAACTTTTTTTCCGGAAGGGGGGATTCCATTTCCATCTGTTATAATTAATAGAGATGGCAAAATGGGAGGGTCAAAACGGTTTCAGGCTAATTTTCAGAAATACTCAATGTTTTGAATATGATCAGAAAAATTATACAACTGCAATGGTAATTTATGTTTTTAACAAATCCATTTAGGAGGTTTTATACATGTGTGAATACGCTTTAAATGGCTTTAAACGTGTTTGACAGCTTCCTTTTTAGTTAAATCTATTAGCTTAACCTGTTTGACCCCTAAAAAATATAACATACTACAAATCAACCCATTAGTAAATTTATTTTTTTTTCACTAATGGACTTTTATTCCCGGACAAAGAAAATTACATCAAGATAACGGGCAGGCGGGCAACAAGCTGCGCCGCCACCCCTTTCTGAATAGCAAATCCTAATTTAGTAAATAAATAAATAAATTAAAATTACTCCTTCCAATAAGTCAATAACTAACGAAGTTACAGAAAAAAAATGCAGAAGAATATGTCTAACCTTTAGCTCCAATAAGTCTTTCATTCCATTGTTGTAATCATATATCTTGTAATTTAGAGGGTCAAAGAACAAGCTGTTTTCACAAAATCACAGCAACATAAAAAAGAATCAAACAAAAAACTAAATCTAAGACGTGATAAAAAAAATTCTTCACCATGGCTGCCTTTCTAAAAAATAACTCTGGACCAGAGTATTAGCAGCTTTAATATTTTTAAGAAATTAGAATGGAACATCCACAGTTCAACAGAGACAAGTACACAAACCATACACAAAATACCTGTTAACAGTAAAGTCACGACGCATAGAGTTTTTCCAGAGATTAAGGTCAAACTTGTCACAGCCTCTAGGCATTTGAGATACAAGAAATTTTTCTTTTTCTTCTGAATCTTTTGCCAAGGTCTTAAAGCTGGATACCTGGTATATGACATACAAAAAAAAAGCTTAATGTAACTGAGAATCTGAGATAATATACTGCACCCAAAATAATCATAAATTTAAAAGTGAATACAACCTACCTCAATAACCGATCCCTTTATATGCACTCTACATATAGGAAATCTGCGTCCAACAATTACACAACGATGAAACTGCTTTTTAATCTGCAAAATTAGCACTTATACTTAAGCAATCAATATCACGTGCAAAACAATTGAACAGCACAACAATGAAGTAGTTTTAACTTCGGACTTTTAAGAAAAAGAAAAAAAACCTGATGAAGATCAGCTGTAGTAATAACATCAAAATCTTTGGGCTGTCTATTTAGAAGTAAATCCCTCACACAACCACCAACCAAATATGCTTCAAATCCTGTAAATAATGAAGTTAATGTAAGAATTCAGCAACCAGGAGATGAATGGTAGATGATAAATCTATAGAAAGATTGGTTTAGTCATACACATGAAATCTATATAATCAACAGTATTAAAAAGTGATGAGAAATTTTCTGTCTCTAAAAGAAAGTATTTTGTCCAGCTTGAAACATATGAAATGAAGAGAATCATTGGTCTCGCAGGTCAATAAGAGAACTTTGAAAGAATGAGCATACCATTTATGTTTGAAATTAAACAGTTGATGTAACGAGACGGAACATGGAAATTAGTATATTTTCCTAATAACTGTTAGCCTGTTGGGTAGGTAAGAGCATCAAATAACGGATCACTGTCAAATGTTTCTAGTTCAGAGACAAAAACCGAAAAGGAGTAAAAGAAGAAAAGAAAGAATACATTGTGTGATAAAAACTATCCACAAAAGAAAGGAACTCCAACACAATGAAGGTAGTTAACATTATTAAGATAAAGACATCAAACGACAAGCTACATGACATTCTATATAGGCTAACTACATGAAATGTAGATATCGTTGAATAGTGGTTTCCAAAAAAACGAAGTATTTATGAAGATACAAAGTAAAGATCATAGCAGGTATCGCCAGGCTACAAATATAAGGTGGCAAAATGCTCAATATAAGAAAAAAGGTAGTTCAAACAAAAATGACCTCTGCTTCGGAGAATCTTTAGCAGAGTATAAGGAGAAGAAGGCACCATGACTCGGGTTATCCCCAGTGCTCTCGAATCCATCTTTCGCCATTTAGAAATATCGATTTTACCTGTCAAAGATCATCCATGGACCATTACCATATAGCCATTAACCCACATTCATTAATAACATTACATACCCAACAACACAATTACTACATGTTTATAAAAAAAAAACATATTAACTTAACAAAATCAAAATTCAATAACAGCACAATGCTAATGTAATTATGTAAAATTGCAAAAGAACCAGGAAAGCATATAATTTATGAATAATGAATATACCTGGTTCAGAAACCGAGTCTTTATCGCTTCTGGGTCGAGGTTTGTTTCCAAGTTTAACTAATTTATGGTAAAATAGCTGCAATTGAAATTTACAAATATGTTGCTCACCATGTGTTCGATGAAATGCTTAACTGAAAAAAGATTTGAAAAAAAAAAAGATGGAGCAGGAACCTGGGATAAACGAGGTTTGAGGCGAGCGATGAAGGAATCGCGTTTAATGTTTACGGCCGCCATGGAAACGTGTCAAGGAGCGGCCGGTTGCCACGGTGGCGTCGTTGGTACTGAGATCATCGAAAGGCGCCTGCTATATGTTATTGTTGATACAATGAGTTAAATGGTTATTGTACTTTCGAGGACATGTAGACGCTTCTTTCGAGTCAAGTCTTTTCAAAAACAAACTAATTCAAGGGGACGGTGAGGGTCTTTATTTTTTAGGTATCACTTTTCGTTCCTGGTAGCATGAATTGAGTTAGTATCGGTTCGGTTCAGTTCATTTCGTGTGTAAAGGTTGTTACTCAGCATAATCAATTACTCTCTTTGGCAACTCGTGAAGTGTTACATGTGTTTCAACGCCGCTTCATATCATTCATGTCACATATATGTATAAATAATTTTGTCCGCCAACATAACTTGCAAGCGTGTGCCTCATCCTCATGATTCATGTCTACTTATATGACACATCAAGATAATGATCCTACTCACCAACATGTATCAACGAACATGGACCACTCCTCATACTAATGCTCCCACTATCATCGAGCAACCACCATCTACAAATTGGGAGAACAACATGTGCACATCACTCCCATAGGTCATAGTCACTATAAAATTACTTGACATTATCTTTATGATAGGAAACATAGGACGTCATTTTGGGGGTATTGGACCAACCTTCTGCCACGTGTAAGATCAATGTTTATGGACTCATCCTACCTTGGACTTGTTAGAGGAGTGAACCCAACTCCCCAAATGTCTACACTTTTGTACCTCTTAATGTTTTATTATCCTTCTCTAATCAAATGCATATATATAGTCTCCACATGTGCATACCTTTGATAATTATATTATTGATCTTATTATCCACCATATTTAACGAGGGGAGTAAAAGATGTGTTACACACGTGTATATAAAAAAACTATAGTACGAAAAATTAAAGAAAGTATGTTGTCCTTTATGGTGATTGGTTTTTATCACAAATTGAAGGTAGTGTTGTCAATAATGAATCCAATTTGCTAAGGGAGCATTGCTTCACAAAACAATTTTTTAAATGTTACGAATTCAAGAACTGGGTTAGGATTTTAATTTCGGACGAAGGCTTTCACATTTGTATTAGTTTGAACATAGCTACTGATTCAAACTTTGTAATCCGTATGATTGACAAACACAATAATCAAAGAATTAGAATCTATTATCGTTGCCACCAACTATTAGTCACTGATTTCGACACCACCTATATGTAACAATTTCAAAGACTTACACTACACGTCATCAACCATCAAGGAAACATGCAACTCACATAAAACGTATTATTAAAGCCAAATAATGCGTTAAACGGGTTTTCAACATGAAGCTATCGGTTTAAGATATTACTTATCGACACCTAGGAGTATTTCTCAACACTAAGTTTATTGCATGTGTCAAGTCATTAAACTTCTATATGAACATTGTAATGTAATGGGGCTAAACTTGTGGAGTTGTGTGTATAGATGGACTCGCATAAGAAACATTGGTGCCACCGACGTCTTTTTATAGTTTATATTATAGTAAGTCAGAGACAGAACCATGGGGGAATCAGGAGGGTCCTTTGACCCTCCGGCCGGCTAAATTTCAATTTACCGGAATATGCCACAAAGACTCTTTACAGTAGTTTGACCCTTTGAAATATCTATAGTAAAATAGTTAAAGTAAATGAAATGGTAAAATATGTATAAGAACCATCACTTTTTTTACGGCAAGCCCTGACGGAAGCTGTAAAAAGGAGTAAGAAATATGGATGGAGAGTAATAAGAGAAATGCGAAAACCTATTGTAAATATTATTCATTTAAAAGATTGAAATATACTATTTCATATGTTTTATTGTGAAGTTGCAGGTGTGTTATATTGTTATTGATAAACTTCTTGCTTGATTATATTTTTGCAAAATTTACATATAACAAGTCTCGAACGCCCCACTTACGGTGTGCGCATATAATGTATATATGTGTAGCCCTCGGGGGGCAAAAGTAAAGTTGCACTAGTTTTAACGTTATTTTACTTATTTCGTGAAAATAACGTTAAAAACGACGGATGGTTAATCATGCATCATGTGGTGGCGTTGATAGCCAAAAGACAAAGGGGTACATGCACCGATCGGGTTTGTCCCGATTGCTAAGTGTTTTGTGCCTTATGTCCAAGGCTTGATACCAAACCACATCGAGCCGGGGGTCTCACTGGAAGCAGCCTCTCTATTCTTAGGGATAGAGGTAAGGCTGTCTACATCTTACCCTCCTCAGACCCTACCTTAGCTTTGCTATAGGTGGGATAAACTGAGTATGATGATGATGACATATAACAAGTCTCGGTTTAGATATGAACTTACAAATTTATTAAAATGGAGGGGTGTATAATCTATAATGTCCAATACTAGCATTTACTTATCTCTTGGGTGGAATGGGTGCTCAATGAAACTATATAGATTTCACCAATCTTACACTCTCATCTCACTTTTTAACATAAAACAACTTAATATATGGTTGTAGTGTTCCCACCATTTGGTGGAATGACACGGGGAAATGAAGTTAAGAGCTTGGGTCACTTGGTCCTTAAGTTCGAATCAGACCAAGAGGGGTTTTACTACACTTGGGCTTTTGAAAGACATGTTTTTTTTCCCAAATTAGTGGCTTGGTGAATGACTACTAACTCACTAAGGGGCTGTTTGTTTTTTGCTCAGAAGCACTTCTGACCTCTTTTGTCTGCGTCGTGTAGACGCGCGCAGACGTTTGGGGTATGCAGATTGTTTGTTTTTTGGAAGACCTTTCACTCAAAAAGGTCTTCCTGACCTCTTCTTAGTGCAGACTTGTTCCAAGGTCTTCTAAGATCTTTTCATCTTCTCTTCTCCTCACCCACCACAACCACCACCATCCATCACTACCACGGTCCACCACCACCACCCACCACGGTCCACCACCACCATCCACCACCACCACCACCACCATTCACCACCACCCACCACCACCGTCCACCACCACCACCGTCCACCACTACCACGATCCACCACCACCAGACTGCTGTAAAAAAATCAGTTTATTTAAATTTCAGTTTATTTCAGCAGCCTGCAGACGTTAACAAACAAACAGTCTTCTTCTTGCAAACTGCAGACCTTTGGTCCACCTCTTCTCCTGCAGATGTGGTCCGCATACTGCAAACCTTTTCTTGCAGAAAAAACAAACAGCACCTAAGAGTTCAAGTGTATTTAGTTAGGCATTAAGGTCAAATTTGACCAAAAACCAATGTAGGTGCCGGGAGAGCTTCCAAATAGGTAAGGATACCCGATCTTTTTTTTTTTTGAAAGGTCGTGTTTCATCAGTAAATCTTTGGCTAGAAAGCCATCTCTACCCAGGATCAAATCCTTCCTCACATGGGTTTCTTCTTTTAAACCCAATGGTTATTTTTTCAGTGAAAGACGAAATTGAACGTGACATCCCGGGCAAAAACCCCACAAATGTGGGTAAACTTTTCCACCTCCGTTACAACGACTGGGTTACAGCATTATTGGCTGATACCCGATCTGAGTCCAACTCATGAGTAGTGAGTGACTCAGGAGAATACGTAAAACGAAAACCTTGTGCACTTGAGCTTTAACCATTCTTCTTCACAAATGCGAATCGTGACAACACACGATTCATAAACTCCAAATCTCCACCCCCTTTTTTCAATCACAATTATTATTATTATTAACAATTCGATTGATTCACAGAGGGGTGGTGTTAGTCTTTAGATCCCTTACCTATTCAATCAATCACATCATACATATAGATCTTAATTTACCAATCACTCAATTTCCAACTATCTCTTGGTCTTGATCTCGTGTATCTTGTAGAACAAGGTTTCATTCTCTCAATTGCTTCTCAGTACCTATTAATATTATCTATCTTCTGTTTTAGTTCTATTGTGAATTGTGATCTGTTTTTATTTAGAGTGATAATTTATTTACTCATGTTAGCTGCTGCTTGTAATATTTAGTGTCATAAGTGAAACACTGTTAGGGTTTAGATTCATGCTAGATTTAAATATAAGCTGATGGCAAAACCATGAGTATAATTGGAATTGATGTTTGTTTGATATCATAACTGGATTAATATGCTCCTATACTACCTTTAAGACCTGGCATTGGGTGTTCTTATTCATTAGAAGCAACTGACTTTATACAATTATATAGCCCTTATGCTGTTTTTTTTTTATTTTCATTTTCTTCTTAAGTAAGTAGAATTGTCACCTAACACTGTAAATTAGGGTAATGGAAGTAGCTGTTAATTGAAACTCCATGAACAAGTGTTTACTTAATCTCACTTAAGTAGTTTAATGTCCTTTCAGATAGGTTTTTGCGCGTATATTTGACCAAAAATATGAATGTTTAAATTGAAACTTAGCTACAGAATTACTAGATGATGGATTTAGCCATTTAGGTCACGTGTGGTTTGATGCGGGAATTGCTATGGGAATGGGTTTTCTGATGTTTCCCCTTAATGAAAAACCTTTTTTCATGGTTTTTTTCCCCTAAGGCTTTATGTTGCTAGGTTTCGTAAAATCTTTGTTTCATGGGTTTTTCTAAACTCAAGCTCTTAATATAAATATATAATTACCCTTTTACACTTCCATCGTCTTTTCTCCATCCCAAAACCTCAAAAAGAAACACACCCTTAGTATCCGTAGGGATAAAACCTCAAAAAGAAGCACACCCTTAGCATTCATAGGGACCTGAATATCAAGATAAACAATTTGCATTGTAGTAAATAACTGCTGTATGTAGATTTTTCCTGTCTCTGTTTTTTTTTCTTTTCATGAAGTTGTTCATATATGAAATGAACTGAAAAATATTGAGACGTTGACAAAGGAAGGCCTTGTTTTACACAGGAATCATATGATGTTCTAGTGCTATATTATGCAGTTGGTAGAGTAGATCCGGACGGGGTCCCCAACTTAAAATATATCACAGTTTTTTAGATACTACAAGACAATGTCAGAAGGGGGAGGTGACATTGATGGAAATACAGAAAATCACGTTGGGGATGTTGTACAACAAAATGAAAAGTTGAACATGAGTCCTCAAAATATTGGAGATCTAAATGAGGATAATATATTATCGGATGATGATCAGCTTATGCAAACGGTGGTAGAGCTCAAGTTTCAGAATGAGTACTTGAAGTCTCGTTTCCAAGAATTGAAGAATGCACACACAGATTCAGCTGATTCAGTCCAACAACCAAAAGCAATTGACCAAAATGGAACATATGAAGATTCGAAAGTGTTGCATGAAAAAATTGAGGCTTTGAATAGAGAACTTGCAATAGAAAAGCAAACACGAGGTGCTGCAGAGGCAGCTCTTGAGCATCTTCGGGAAGAATATTCAGAGGCAGATGCTAAGGCACAAGAGCTTGCTGCTAAACTCGAAGAAGGTTGTATAGAATTTCCATTCATCATTTGACTGTTGGCTATTGTTTTTTTATAAGTATAACTATGCATTATGTTGCTGATAGTAATTAGTGTTTAGATCTTACTATAAATGCATACTGTGGTTTTTGGACACAGCTCAGAAGAATATGGAACAACAAATAAAAGAGCGTGATGAGAAAAACTCTGAGCTTGATTCCAAGTTGAACAGGCTTCACAAGCGAGCAAAACAAAGAATCCAAGAAGTTCAAAAGGTAATACTATTTGGGCCGTTTATATTCATTCAGTATGCATTATATTACATTGCCATTCAGATACACACACATATAATTTTCTCTCACTGATACCTTTGGTTAAGAACATAGTACTATTCCTCTATGTCAGCTGATTATTTTGTTAAAGCATAATGCTTTTCTCTCTCAGTGATACCATTGGTTTAAACGATGCACCAGATGTTAAGTACACATAAGATTCAATACGCATAATTACTGTTTACGTAGATGACAACCATTGTTCTTCATATTTCTTAGTTTATTTAACAAAACGTAAGACGGTAACATATTCTTATATAACATGAATGCACCTATGCAACCCATTATTATAAAGAAGATCTGTTTACAAGATCAGGATGCAATATGCTGCAAAAGGCAAGATACAGTTTCAGTTTGCTATGTGACTATGTGAGAAAGTTTAATGTTCTCCGGCAGCTGAGACTTGAAGTAATAAGATGATAATTATATAATATCAAATTCTGTTTTATATTGTTATTAGTGATGCAGTGAGAGTATTATGCAGTTTGTCACTTGTCTATAATTCTGATTGTTTGTGGACATA
The DNA here is from genome assembly GCA_032199755.1 of Ambrosia artemisiifolia. Lineage (NCBI taxonomy): Eukaryota > Viridiplantae > Streptophyta > Magnoliopsida > Asterales > Asteraceae > Ambrosia > Ambrosia artemisiifolia. The sequence goes on along the minus strand of CM063517.1, from coordinate 15,123,940 downwards.
TTCGCTTCCAGGAGAAAGATGATCTTGAGGCCAAGTATCGTGAAGTCAATGAAAAGTTAGAGCAAGCTTCTTCGCAGTTGACAGGATTGCAGCAAGAGCTTGATCGCACACGCCAACATGCTAATGAGGCACTGAAAGCAATTGATACAGAGAGACAACAATTAAGAAGTGCAAACAATCGGTACTTTACGTTTACAATTTGTGGTTTCATGTGTCCAAAAAATAAAATCATTTTTACCTTCTCAATTACGCGTTAATACTTATCTATATTTTCTGAAATTAGATATAGAATTTATATTACTAACTATGCCATTTGTACAATTTGAGTTTTATTCTTAGTTTTGTTGTTTATTATTTTTTTTTCTTTCTGTTTTTGACTTCTTTATCTCACTTTCCTTTAGCCTTCGAGACAATCTCGAAGAGCTGCGCCGTTCTTTGGAGCCCAAAGAGACTGCTATTGAGACATTGCAACAGTCACTACTAGAAAAAGAGCAGGTTTTGAAATGTTTAACTAGGTTTACTTTTAACATAAAAGATTACTTGTGACTAAAGCATATAAATCAACTTATATATTGGCAGATGCTAGACAACATGCGAGGCTTGCTGCAAGCTGCAGAAGAAAAGAGACTCGCCTCATTGGCTGAACTTTCTTCAAAACATCAACAGGTAAATTGTATGGAACATTCAACATCAGGTTCTGCATATACACCCGATCTCTAAATTGTAGGGGAAGGTTTAGGAAATCAGCTAAATATACAAACTCACTATTTGTTCGCTAAATCTATTCCCCGTATTTTTTGTGAGTGAAAGAAAACATAATAAATAATATTAAATAAGTATTATTATTTAATTGAGTAAGGATGGATATGGGGAATGAGATGTGAGAAGTTTATTAAAGATGGACAATTGTTTAGAGATAAATGTGTTTTTAGCTAAATTGTAAGGATGGGGATAAAGATTCTGATGTGGATGCTACTGATTGATGACGGTGAATTTGAGTTTTAATTTTGCATCCATTATATCTTCATCACAGTTTTTGCTAGTTTAACCTCTATTGTACTTTTCAGCAAATAGCAAATCTGGAAGCTCAACTTGCTGACTCATCAGTAGACAGAACCAAAGCAACAGAAACAATATCTTCTCTACAGGTAAATAAGCATTTATAGATTCACATGAATACATTAACTTTTAAAGCTGACATGGCATCATTCTCTTCTTTTAGAAACTTGTTGCAGAAAAAGAGTCAAAACTGGCAGAGATGGATGCAGCATCTACTGGTGAAGCAGCTAGACTTAAAGCTGCCATGGAAACTGTTAAAGGAGAAATTATTCACCTGAAAAATGAGCATGTATGAACTAAATACTTCTCAAATTTTCTGTTATTGGTAGCATATTTTGTTTACGTAATGCATTTTCTTAATAATTTTGTAGGAGAAGGAAAAGGAAAATTGGGAAGCTGCCTCCCAGGCACTCACCAAAAAGCTGGAGATTGCTGAGGATAAGTGTATTCGTGCTGAAGTTGGAGCTGCCAAAATAAAAAGTATATATATCACCTCTTCGTTTGACTTTCTATTACGATACTTAATTATTTTTATTGACCATATGATGAAACCCACAGGTCAAATGGAGCTAGAAATTTCTTTGCAAAGTCAACGGTCAAACACAAAAGACGCTGAATTAATGGCTGCCAAAGAGGAGGTACCCACTATTTTAAGTTTTTGTAACTGTGTCCTGTTATAATGCAATTTGAAATTATATATTTTTTTAATCATGCAGATCAAGCGTCTAGAAAGTGAGTTCGCTTCCTATAAGTCTCGTGCTCATGCACTTCTTCAGAGAAAGGAAGCTGAGCTGGCATCGGCTAAAGATAATGAACAAGTTAAAGCTCTCGAAGAAGCACTAAAGGTTTGTATGCGTTTAGTTCATGGTTTGGCCTTTTGCGTGATTATGGGGCACAGATTTACTCACATAAACCAGCTCGTTTTATAGGAGGCTGAGAATGAAATAATGATAATGACTGCTGAAAAAGACAAAGCCCTACAAGATCTTGAGAATGCTTTAAGTCGTCATGACAAAGAACTCAGTGCTAGGTAGGTTGCTGCTTTCCTTTCAAGATTATTCTTTTCATGTTTTTCGGTTTTTGTTTAACATTTATAGCCTCATCTTCTATTTAATGTCTAATTTTTGTGCATGACTAAATCAATTCATTTATTTTTATAGAGATGAAGCTCTTAGCCTTGTTGAGCAACAAGTGAAGAACATGGAAATGAAGCTCTCTTCAGCACTTTCTAGCCATCAGTCTGAGAAAGAATCTTGGGAAAAGAATCTTCAAAATGTAGAAGAAACATGGCAGTGTAATCAAAATCATTCTAATCCCAAAATTTCTTTTTAAAAAACATTACCTTAAGTTTTATTTGATGACGAAATTAACTATTCCACAGTGAGATTTCAGGCACTCAAGTCTGAACTTGAGGAACAAAAATCATTGCCTAGTGAAACTCTGCAAAAAGAAGTACAAGATCTCCAAACACGATATAAAAAGTTAAAGGTGCTATTTGTGATATATGTATGTTGAGACTAACATCAAATTACACTCTTGTTAATTGTTATTTTATTTTATTGTAGGAAGAACATGAATCATTTCGTGATCTTGCTGATAAGTTAATTGAAGAGAAGGACATGGAGATTACAAGGCTTACAGACAACAATAAGAATCTTCTTCGTTCATTATCGTCAAAACCATCGGTATTCCCAATTGTTCCACTCGTACCCATGTGTTCTAATTTTCATTTTGTTATCTTTCATTTTGCCCAACGTTAATTGTTTCAATTCTATTTTCAGACGAATAACGATGAAAATAGCCAAAATATGGGTACATCAAACTCAAACACCTCTGTTGCAGAACAACAGATCCTGGTATGCACAATTTTGCTCTGTACAACAGTATTCCAAAGTCCAGAGACTTGTTCCGTTCTATGCATTTATGAAAATCCTTTATTGGGTTCTGTTTTTCAAACTCAAAAACTCTTCATGATTTCTGATGTTTGGAATTCAGATTTTGGCTAGGCAACAAGCTCAAAGGGAGGAAGAGTTAGCTCAGTCACAACGGCATATTCTTGCGCTTCAAGTAAGTTCTAGTGGATTTATGTTTTTTAGTTATATCTCAAATTTTCTATGGTAGATTCTTATATACTTTATTCCAGGAAGAACTTGAAGAGCTTGAACGTGAAAATCGTCTTCACAGCCAGCAGGTATTTAGTTTTATATGTGTTCACTTCACATTAGATGTGACAAGATGGGCAGTATGTGTAACGGTCAAAATGAGTTGGGCTGGGTTGATCCGCATTACACCATACTGATTAATGTGGCATTGATTTTGGAACAGTATTATTACAATAATAAAATTACACTTTTAATAAAAACGAGTTAGGAAGTTATATGCACACGTTTAACCCCTTCCCCTTTTAGTTTAAAAAAATTATTGGACATGTCTGATGTAAAACGTAACCAAGTTGACCCATTCATAAATTCTAACTTTCAGTATCAATTGTTTTGTATCAACCCACAGGAAGCAATGTTGAAGGAAGAGCTTCGAAATATGGAAAGATCAAAAAAGAGGGAAGGAGTGGATATGACATATCTCAAAAATGTCATAGTAAAGCTTCTTGAGACAGGTATTTTACATGGTGATCAATTGTGGAACCTCAGTAAAAGTTAAATGCAGTTACAAGTTCACAGAATTCTATCATTATATCTAAACACTGCAAATAAATAATCCTGCTATATTTTGTGTGAATAGGTGAAGTGGGTGCTCTACTACCTGTTATTGCAATGCTCCTTCAATTCAGTCCAGATGAGGTGAGTAATCCGTCCACTAAAAAATCAACTTATCATTTGACAAGTTGTCAAGATTCTATTTCTTCAAGCCATTAGAATGCTTATCTTTTCATTTGTTGCATGTGATTAGTATATAACATTTTATCATGGGTCCTATATGATTTATGAGTCTACCCACACCACAAAGTAGACTACGGAAAATAGAAGTAAATGTAGAGGTGGCAAAATGGGCCAGGTTGGGTTTGCAGTTTGCACATTATTGCGGAATTTAATAGTTGGTTAATTAATTGAATGTATTCTCAAAAAGTTTACTATTAAAATGATAATCTTGTTTTTTAGCAAGTTAGAAGGTTGTAAGCATTTGCAATACACTTTGGGCTACTTTGACCCATTTGGCCTGTTTTATTTTGACAAAGTCATAAAAATTATAGCCATTAGAATACTGATAGTTAAAGGTATACAAAAAGCTTAAATCGACCCTTATTTTAGATAAATGGGTTGATAAGTAAATAGTGTATGACTGGCTGACTGTATGGTTGTATATCTCTAGTTGGTCAATTTGGTACAATAACGCTTAAAGCTATATAGAAATCGGGTCAAGCGGATTTGACATCTTCCAGAAGTTTGTTTTTGATGCATATAGCCTCTTCATTTGGCTTTTTCAGTTAATAGATTAGTATTGTAATATATATCTCCATGATTTTATATCACATATTGATCATTTATAAAGTTGGACAAAAACTGTCAGGGCAACCCAATTTGACCGAGCAGTTTCAACATTAATGTTGCCCATTTTGACCTGATTCCCTTTTGACTCATTAACAGAAACTCTGAAGTTTTTAACCACTTTCAATTTGTTCTCATCTAGCATTAAAGCAAGCCCACCTGATACCTAATTTAACTTTATGGCATTCAAATGCAGATGCAAAAGTGTCAAAACGCTTATCGCAATTTTGCCGATGTTCCACCGTCCCCAGGAGCAGGTGAGGCACCAAGTTCCGGGCTCTCACTTCTTTCACGGTTTTCCTTCTCCTAGGAAGCCTGATGTCACCTGTTATTCTTGTATTCTTTTTGTAACAATTAACATTTTAATGAACAAAAGTGTCATTATCAGAGGAAATTATATACAACATATATATGCAGACTGCAGTCTTGAAGTTTTGTATCCTGAATTTTATCATAGGCAGTGGTGTATAAAAGTTTGATACATTTAGCTTTTCTTCCATTTCAATATTATATTGCTACTCATTAATATTTACACTCTAAACCATGATATGGTTACATATTAAACTCACATATAATCACAGTCACAGCTTAGACTAATTGATACCATATGCAACTTAAATTTATTATTATTATTATTTAACTTGTGTAAAATTTAAAAATTCTACTTAATTATTTAAGCATCATTCTTTTCTTTTCATCTATAGTATTCATGTTTATGTGTACAGAATATTATTTGTATAAAAATTGGAGGTGGCTTCACAAATACGAGTATACTCACTTTCACCTCTCACCTCAGCTCCAGGGGCATACCGGACTTCCGGTATGCCCCTGGGTTTTTGGACCATAATAAGATCGCGGAACATTTGAGTTTATATAGCACACAAATAACCATAACTACTAAAAAGCAAATCTTATTCAAGCTTGACCAAAATATATTCCAACATACATGTATGGCTAATAACTCGCTAACAATTCGAGCTAATATCTTATTATATCAAATCCCAACTCGTCTATGTGTGAATGTACTCACACTCAACAACTTCAGCTTGATCAACCTTGATTCGAGATCAAATGAAACTTACACTTGTTTGCAGCCTTCGTGTTCGAATCCCTTCTTCATCAAATATAATCATCAGGATCTTTAGTTAAAGCACAACTGCATACCTTATATCTCGCCAGAGTTGTAGTCATGTAAGCGAAAATGCGGTCAGAAGAACGATTCATAGGTAGTGTTATGTTGGGAAATGATGCAAGCTATCGAGTAAACATTATATAGCTTCTACTTATTTTAATTATACTCTATAGTTTTGAGAATATATTGGTTATATCGAGTAGTCTTCCTATAGATCTTCCTTGGCAACCTACGGTTGCACATTTGAACTTTAAGACGTCTAAATGGTTAAACATCCTCGCCATTTGATCTTCCCTCGTAACCTATGGCTACGTGCTCAAAAAAGTCCTTGCTGGCATCTGCCATAAAACACACACAGAGGATCAACAATATGATTCAAACTAACAAAAACTTATCGGACAGACGGTTGCAGAAACGGTTAATATTGCATTCACATACCATGTTTCATTGTTAGAGATGGAACTTCCTCTTTTACATAACCAATCACCTTGGCTGGGATTCCTGCAGCCATACTTTAAACCGAAACTAGCTTGTCAGACCACCGATGTTCGACATAGGCCTAACTAAAAATTATTTCATTTGCAATACATATCATGTCTCACCTATGTTGAGGAAGATCCTTAAGCACAAGAGAACCTGAAGCTATCATTGCACCTTCACCAATTTTAATATTCCCAAGTACGGTCACACTAGCTCCAATCAGCGCACCTTCACCAACTTTTGGATGTCGGTCCCCTGTTTCTTTCCCAGTCCCTCCCAGGGTTACACCCTGTAAAAATATACACTTACTCGTAAATGTTTGCTAGAGGTGAAACGGGCAGAACTGGGTCCAAAATAGGTGAACCAGGTTGCATTGACAAGCAAACAAATTTTGTCCATTTTTATAGCACTTAATGTGTTCGACTGTTCGTTCATCCTGATTACAAAAGCAATGTTATTACTTATTACAATAATATCTTTGAATAGAACCGATTAGAAGATTGTATGCATTTAAGACCATACTTTGTGCGAATTTTAACCCATTTGATACCTTCCCCTTTCAGCTAAAAAAAAACTTATTTGACCTACTTGGCCCATTAGAGATATAACACAACCCAAATCGACCCATTCCTAAATATGTATGTAGTTCATGATGGTGAATTACAAAACTCAGACCTCACTTTACGAATAAAATTTAAACTTTACGTGAGCTCCCAAATATGAGCGAAACTTCAGTATACTCTAGATCGGTAAATTTACAGTCCATGCAGATCAATTCATTAAACTAGCTATAAATTGAACTTGCCTGCATTAGTGAAACTCGATCTCCAATAACAGCAGTTTCTCCAATAACCAAGCCCGTTCCATGATCCAATAATACTCCCTCCCCGATTTTGGCAGCTGTGTACCCATAAAAGAAACACTTATTGCTAAAATCCAATAAAAATCTACTATCTATGTTAAGGAAACCATTTTTTAAACGAAACCTGGATGTATATCGACTCCAAACACCTGCACAGAAGTATAAGTTCGTAAACAATAAGCAGCAGCTTGCATATATATAAGTTATAAAAAAGTACCATAAATAAGATAAAAGAAAACATGTGTTACCTCACTAACTCGACTTTGTAGTGCAAGAGCCAACACCTTGCGCCCTTGGTTCCACAATGCATGTGCTACTCGATGTGTTTGTAAAGAATGGTAACCCTACAAAAGTAACACGAACTCGTAAATGCCATCTATATCACTTCACGTCAAGGAAGGTTCTAGAAGCCAACGAGTGAAGAAAAACAAATTCGGTAACACTTTTCATGAAAGTAAATTAAATGATATAAATTTGCTAGATATGCATAAGAAAAGTTCAAGTGTAACTAAAATACCTTAAGGTATAAAAGAGCAGAGCAATAAGACAAGCATGAAGGATCTCTTTCTTTAAATGCCTGTGGAAGGAAGTTCGTTAAACAACAAAATAAGCTCCTACTAAAATTAACTACCAACACAAAAAAAAATAAAAAAAAAATAATCAGTAAATGATATAAGAGAACATTCAATACATGCTAATGGCATCACCTGTAGATCCATGCGTAATGCCCTTTTGATGCCTCGGTTTTGAACCAATACATCACAAAATATATCCATTAGTTGCGTTTCTAATAAAGTATTATTTTGGAGCCGATTAGCAATAATAAATCCCAATGCTCGCTCTAAACAATCATGTGACAGTATGCTGGCATATAAGAAGCTGCTTAAAATTGGTTCATTCTCTGCCTGAAATTATAAATCAAATAACCAACCTCAAAAATATAATCACCACTAAACCGTAACATTATCACACAAATCACATCCCAAAACAGTTCATTTAAAAAACACATCCGGTTAACATATACTTTCACACAAATCACTACGACCAATCGTCCAATCATATTCTTTATTCGCCACTAACCGTAGAACTCAATAATCACAACATAAATATTTTTGTCTTAAGAAAGTGTACAACTTCAAAATCATTAAAAGGTAAGTTAGATGCTCCTCAAATTCACTTAATTTTATTAAAAAAGACTGAATAAAGAAGAAAACTTGTTAAATCAAGTTCAATCATTGATTAAAAAATAAAATAAAAAACCTTTTAAACAACATATTTTTTAGCCTTTTATTATAAAATAGGTTCTTTAGGGGCCAAGAGGATATCAAATAATAATTAGACAATAATTCAAGAAGTTGACATGCACATAATTCCCTTTTTGAGAAAATCTTCCACCACCAATTATTAGTCATTACAACTATCAAACAAACTATGGACCATCCAATAATGATAATAATACATGAAGACCTACAATTATTAATCCAAAAAAAACAAACTTTCATCATCACTATCAACTTAGACTGCAAATAAACTGCAACTAAAATAAAATTTCATCAAAAACCTAAAAAAATCAAAACTTTTTTAAAAACCCAAATTACCTCAGCCTTGGCCTCCAATCTAACAGCATCCCAAATCGAATCACCCACAATCGAACCCGAATAGCCAACCGGGTCGGATCTTGAAGACAACCCACCTCTTGCATAAACCGGAAATATTCTTTCCACCTTATGCCTCATCACCATGATGGATGTAGAGGTTGATGCCGGTGAATTAGGGTTTGAATCATCTGTTTCGGGTTGACCCACCTGTTTATCTTTGTTAAGTTGTTCGATAACCGTACGTACGGAACGCATTTCTGATAAAGGACCTAAACAAGCCGCCATTGATGAAACTAAAATAAAGGTGGTTTATTAGGGTTTGAATTGGGTTGTGAAGAGGTTGATGTTTTTGCGGTTAATAACAGTGATACGAGTGCAGATGGTGATGATGATGATTGGAATGGGAATAGGGAGATGTACATATAGAGACATCGTTATCATATCATATGTCTTTTAGCGGTTTTTCTAGCTGCTTTTATAATGCAAATTGCATCTTAGAAAACTTTTTTTATTTGCGGTTTCTAACACTCTGAAAAAAAAAAAGATTAAAAATGAAGTGGGGAAACAATTTTTAGAGTTTTTTGTAGAAGGGAAAGGAAAATAATAAGAGGGATATAAAGAGGTTTTTAGGGTCTTTTCAATTTAGAAGAAATTGGAGAGAAAGAAAGAGGAGGGAGATCATTTCTCTTCCATTCTTTAATGAAACTTTGGAACAGAGTGTTAATGTTTTCAGGATTGGATCATATTTAACCGATCTATTAACTGGTTTACTGGTTGGATAGTTGAACCGAATGTATGAATAGGATATCGTGTGAATATTATAAAAAATAGGGTACATGGGAAAATATTAATCATTTTCTCTTGTGCCCTCGAAATTACTGTTCAACCATCTGTTTTCTGGTTGGATAGTCGGTTTTCGAGTCGGCCCAATGCTGAATAGGTCTAACCCCTCAAACCCACCCACCAAACAGCCAAGTATATAAAATGATAGAAAATGAGTTATAACAATTTTCTAAGAGCATTTTACATATTATATCTATAAAATTGTTGAAAATGAAAGAAAAAACTACTAAAATTCTCCCTTCATCCAATTCTCTATATTACAAAAAAAATCAATGTTTTCAAAACTGAATCAGACGTCGAACCGGTCTCCTTACTAGCTCACTGGTCTGACCGGTCCAACCCCCGGTTCCTGGTCCAACCGATCGGTCCGGTCTGGGTTTCAAAACAATGGAAAAATACAATGAACCCCCATACATAGAGATTTACAATTCAATCTTTATATTAATCACAGTAAGTGTTTATATGAGTGGTTGTGATCCAATCCTGAAAACATATGTATATTATATGTACACGGGGAGAGGGCGAGATTCTTGTACAAATGATGGATTATGTAAGAAGTGTAAAAAAGAGTGACAAGGTGACACATAATTTCGAGGGTATTGAGGTAAATTCATCTCTAGTCAAGACTTGGCAATGATCATGGTGTATCAATTAGGAGTATTCCCATGGATTTTCAAAACTCTAATCTGATATCATACGTATTAGTATTACAATCTGTATACAAATCCAATTCAGCTAAGCAAAAAAAGATGATATACGCTCGCAATTCAGTTCATAAAAAACAAATCGTTATTGTTTTCTAGTGTGTTTTCGTCTGAGATGGATAATACTATTTGCTCATGTACCATAAGTTTTAGAGGTATTACACACCATGTTATTTTTGTATGTGTTTTACTGAAACAAAATGTGATTTTCAATACACATGGAATGCTTATCTTAGTTATTACGTTGTTAGTTATAACAAAAGAAAAAATTGTAATTGAACAACACACAAAAGGGAATCCACATTTCAGTTTCATCAAAATTTCATTATATTCAGTGAAACGAACACACTTAAGTTCCAAACAAATTATAGTTCCCGTGTGAATTCCAATTCCATTACATTTCACAAAACAAACTTTGTCTATTTTTTTTCGTGCCAACCCTAACTATGAACAATTTTAAAATTATAGTTCCCGTGTGAATTCTGATTCCATTAATTCCATAAAACGAACAGCGCCTCTTGGATTGTTTTTAATGTATGTAATTTGAAATCGACTGACATGTGATGATTATTGAAATCAATACTTAAATTATGTATGAGTAGAGAAAATAGTCGAGATACATGAAAATCCTATAATATTTTTAGTCGATAGCAGTTAGATCATTATTTATCTTCACTGCTTACCTATTAACTGTTTTATTTGGTGTCACCCAAGATGATCAGTTGTATATCCAATTATCCATAATAAAAATTTAACAAATATGTCATTTTTCATATATGCTCACTTTACACATCAGGATCGCCTATCATCATCATGACATGTCATTTGATACCAATTTGGTTGTTTCTTTTCCAGGTTCACATTGCAGCTTTATAGTGTCTTGAGGAAGTGACAAAGTTGTGCAGAGATTTCACTTGAGTAAGAGGTGCACATATAGAATTAGAAGTAGGTTTATAAGTTATCGAGTGTTAATACTTTTTAAAAAAAAGAAAATTATGTAACAACGGCCTACTCCTTTTATGGTATACACATTTCGTCACTTCATATTAATTTGCCTTTTTATTTTATTTTTATGATATTTTCAACTTTAGAGCATATATTAACTCATATTTCTTCTATGCGAAAATGTTCCATTTTCATAAGATCTTCTTGACTGTTATTCAAAAGGTCCAAGCTTTGTATGCCGAGCCTGGTCTGTTCTTGTATTTACTTGCCCTCTATCCTAGGCCATATCAGATACTGGTCTCAGTCGTTTTGTTCCGGCATTGAAAGCTTCCAAAGAATAAAGTAGTTTTACTTGTATACAAACTCTTTATGTGTCTATTTGTTACAACAACTTTATTTTTGTCGGTTTTTCATTCCAATACTCTCTTTCCTTCCATAATACTTTCACTTTAAACTTTATGTTTACGTGTTGAATTACTTTGAACTTTATGTTTACGTGTTGAAATACCTATTTTACATGTATGATATGTTATATTATAGTAATGATAACAGTTAACAATGATAAAGGAGTTGTAGATGTAACACTAAAGGTTGAAGATGATTGTTTGTGCAAATTTATCGTCAAAATCATATCAATGTGAAAATGAATAGTTAAATTTATGTATGTAGAGGTTGTTAACGTTTATTTTTACAACGACATAATATTTTCATGATTTCTGAATATATCATTACCACTATTTTTTTACGTTTACATATTTAAAACTACGAATGTAACCACGTCAATGTCCCTACTCCCATATATAAGTTGTGACTCACCAACTAGTTGAACAGTTAAGACGCACAAGTATGATAACAAGAGGAACGTCGTTACGTCGTATCTTTTATTGCTTATCGTTATCATGATAAATTTGAGTGTTTTTTGGCCCAACAATTACACATTGGTATATGTGGTGGTTGATTTTTTAATATATTTAAATAAATACTAAGTTTTATATTTAATTATCAATGAAAGCTTTTTCTTTATTTGAACAAGCGATCTGCGAGGTATCAAAAATGGCATTTTAATGAGTGACTAAATTTAGTCCATGAGTCATGACAACACAACCAAGGTACCTCGACAATAAATTTTAGTTTTATTAAAAACTGAATTTTGTATGTAACAATAAATTTTAATTTTAGTTAAAAACTGAATTTTGCATGTAACCCAGCCGTCCAGTGAGTTGATCAATGCTAGTTCTATACAAGTAATAACTCAATACGGGACTTGGTGCAACCCCAAACTATCCTACGCTTCACCAATTACGCATTGTCAACTCACTTATACATTAGTTTATCCCAAAACACCTTACTTGGTGGCAACAATACCCCTAACACTACAATAAACCATGGGTCCCATCATTTTACACGCACTACCACTACTTTCTCTCTCTATCTCTCACCCACACACACAAACAACACCCCGCATCTTCTTCTTCTGATATTCGCAAAGCATACCCGAACCACCCTACGAGAGGTACCCAGGACGGTGTAGCCGGACGGGTATGAGGTACCTGATTATACCCGATGCCGTCCACCCTAACTCTAAAATAATAGTATGTTTGTAAACGAATCAAACAAACATGATCGGGACATGTTCGTGTTCGTTTGTTTAAGTTTTACTGAACAAATGTTTGAACACAAACAACTAGACGAATAAGGCATTCTTGTTGGTGTTCACTCATTAAGAAAGTGAACGTGTTTGTGTCTATTTATGTCTGTTTATTATTAGTATAAACAAACAGTTCATGAATGTATACACCGCCGCCACCCTCTTGGCTACCCTCTAAAACTTCACCAGTAAACAACCACACATATTGATGATTTTGGGCGTGATTTAACAATGCCAAAGAGGGGTTGAATGGGGCTTGTCAACTTTGCCGTGAGTGCGTCAACTCCTTAAATCGTTAAACCCTCTCTCATTTGAAGGGGCATTAAGGGAGGATGGGGCACAAGCCTAAAGTAGCCTAAACACCTGAGGCACAAGCCCCATGTAGCATGGGGTGCATAAATCATACCGCACCACGCCATTTCAACTCCAAACTAGCCTAAAGTAGCCTAAACACCGGAAACGCCAAACCTAAAGTAGTCTGGAACCAAGGACCCCATCACTTTACTATACTAGGGATGGCAATTAAACCCGAACCCGATGGGTAAACCCGAAACCCGACACATTTGGGACGGGTTTGGGGTCGGGTAATCGGGTATGGGTCCAGGTATGGGATTAGTTTTTATTTTTTTCGTGGGTTTGGGATTTGATGATATGCCCGTTTACCCGACCCGATTACCCGATAAAGTATACCCATTTACCCGATTAGATACCCAATATAATTTCTAATATATCTTTTTAAATATGCTTGCATAATATATCTAATTATCTATCTACATTGTCATTTAATTTTATGCTATAATTACAAAAAATTAGTGTATACTATTAGTTATATATGTCTTTGATTGTTTTTATATAATTTAAGTATTTTATATTTATACATTGTAATCATTTACATGTATATTTAATGATGCTAAACGTAATTGGTTAATAGTTACCTAATAGATGTTCGTCGGGTTTTTGGTCGGATATACTCAATGAGTAAGTCTTAAAAATTAATGGGTTTATCTGAAACCCGTGGGTATACCTGATACCCGATGGGTAATTACCCGACACAAACCCGACAGGTTTTTGACCGGGTTTGAGACAAACATACCTAATCGGGTATGGGTTTGGGATTACCCAAACCCGCCTAAAAACCCATTTTTTTTTCTCTTTCTTCGGCCTTCTCTCTCTTCTCTGTTCGGCTTGTAGCCTTGTAGAAATCAAAATTTAAAGCCTCGAATCCAAGCCCCATAGAAAGGGATCGTGTAGCCACGAGGCTTCATCAACCGATTTGCTCTAGCCGAAAGCCGATTGCCCCCCGTCCCCTCTAATCATCATTTCAAAACCACAAGGGTTACATGTCCGTCCTTTGGTGCTAACAAAAGATTATATTACCTCTTTGATCGTAACTTGCAAAACAAAATACACACAATCAGAACAAAACTGGCTATGTATCCTCTCTCACAAAGTTCATCAACAATCGCAGATCACCAAACACAAACCTAAAACATGACCCAAACAACAACTATCCCAATCCTAAAAAAACTCCTCCTTTCCACCACCCCATCACATCTCCGATCATGCTTCCGCTCCATCACCCACATGCCCCGACCCGGATCCGAATCCGAATCCGAACCCATTTCCCCAATACCCAATACCCCAATACCCGTAACATTAATCCCAGGTGACGGAATCGGTCCATTAGTCACCAACTCAGTAGAACAGGTTATTCACGCAATGAAAGCACCGGTTAGTTTTGAAAAATTTGAAGTTCATGGTGATATGAATAAGATACCTGATGGGGTTATGGAATCGATTAGGAGGAATAAAGTTTGTTTGAAGGGTGGGTTGGTTACTAGAGTGGGTGGTGGGGTTAATTCGTTGAATGTTATGTTGAGGAAGGAGTTGGATTTGTATGTTTCGGTTGTGAATTGTTTTAGTTTGCCCGGGTTGGTTACGCGCCATGAGGATGTGGATATTGTTGTGGTTAGGGAGAATACTGAAGGGGAGTATTCTGGGTTGGAGCATGAGGTTGTTCCTGGTGTGGTTGAGAGTCTTAAGGTGAGTTGATTGTATACATGTTGGTTGGTTAAATGCTTATGGGAGATTGTATGTCTTGGTTCTTGATGAAATGCCGATGTGTAATTGTATGCATGTTGTTCGATGAAATGCCAATGTGAAATTGTATGCATGTTGTTCGATGAAATGCCTATGTGAAATTGTATGCCTGTTGCTCGATGAAATGTGAAATCGGGTGTTATAGAAGTATAGCTTAAACTTGATAGTTATTCCCTAGTTCCCTTTAAAGATTATTTTCTTTTTCCCTTTTTTTTAAGATGAATCTACTACATATTTTATAGAACTTAAGCGATTACAATAGAATAGCAGATGGGCAACAAATTGGTCCGCCACCCCCTTTTGAATGGCAATTCCAATCATGCTAAAAACATAACTTTGGTTCCTTGGCGACGAGATATTGTTGTGGACGACTCTTGCACTCTGTCCAAGAGCCTGACAACTTCGGGAGCAAGGGATCCAAAGGTATCAAGGGCGATGGGAATGAAGACATTTTGATTCTCGGCACAAGCCTTTACATGCTTAGCAACTTTCCCTGCTTCAGCCTTCAACACAGCCTGGCCTGCCACAGCCCACAAGCCCGTTTCTCATGAGGCCAAAAATAATTTACCTAAACTTAAGTTTGCTGCTACAGTTTGTCCAAAAATGGCTCATTCTTGCAAATTATTTTCATGAGATTGATGATTAGCTATTTAGCATTTTAGCTTAATGTCTTTTACTCTTTTAACTCATTCACAAGCTTTACTTCAATATAAAGTGCAATTTTTTAACTTATCAATGTACTTAACTTTTGTTACATAACTTGTTTGTATCAGTTGCATATTGACTTCTGTTGTGCCTGATTATGCTGTCCTTTTAGGTGATAACGAAATTCTGCTCTGAACGTATTGCAAAGTATGCGTTTGAGTTTGCTCACCTGAACGACAGAAAAACTGTGACGGCGGTTCATAAAGCAAACATCATGAAGCTTGCAGATGGTCTTTTCTTGGAATCTTGTAGGGAAATCGCCAAAAGGTATCCTGAGATTACGTACAATGAGATTATTGTGGACAACTGCTGCATGCAACTTGTTTCAAAACCTGAGCAATTTGATGTTATGGTATGCTATTCTTACTTTTGTAATTTATCATATGTTGCTAACTGTTTTTCCTTTTTATACTGTTTTTTTGTGTCATTTTCAGTGATAGTTTAAAGTTTATACCATCGCATGTTTTTTTTTTGCAACCATCCCTAGCTATAGTTATGTTAGTTTTGTACTAATTGAGCAAGTGGATCATCAATTCTTAACAAAGATGTGATCAAGGATTAAAATATATGAGTTGAATGAGATGAGTTTATAGAACAAAGGAATTATACTATTCATGCTACATCACACTTTCATATTCATGCAGCTTTATCTACTGTGAAATAATCTAGTTACTCTTTCCTTAATTGATAAAATGTGCCACATCAGTCGCTTAACTATGAGAGGTCTTTTCTAGGGGTATAAACGAGCCGAGCCCGAGCTCGGCTCGCTTCGAGCCTACAATCTTGAGGTCGAGCTCGGCTCGCTAGCAAAATCAAAATCGAGCTCGGCTCGAGGTGATTTGAGAACAATCTCAAACGAGCTCAAAGCTCGGCTCGAGATCGCAAAAGCTCGGCTCGCGAGTGTTATTAAATGGGCCTATGAAATAAGGACTTGGGCTTTGGAGATGTGGGCTACAAATTATAAGAGATATATAAATAACTTATAATTATGTTTGGGCTCGCGAGCCCAATCGAGCTTTGTATCTAGGGCTCGAGCTCGGGCTCGATAACTAAACGAGCCATATTTCAGGCTCGGGCTCGTTAAGGCTAGGCTCGTTCGGGCTTTTTACTGAGCCGATCCCGGGTAGCTCTCGAGCCGCTACGTGTCATTTACACCCCTAGTCTTTTCTGTTTCCGACGAATACCATTAGTATTGGTTTATCACTTGTAACATAAATTTGCAGGATTGAATTATCTCCTTTATTTTGAAACCGACTTAATAACTATTGTTTGTAAATGTTTCATAGTTGGTAACAGGTAGACTAACGTTTCAGTAACATACTGATGAAATTTTGTCCTAACATAATAAATATGAAATCTTCCTTCATTAAATATCCTTGACACACACAATAATATTGCATATTGCAGGTGACACCCAACCTTTATGGAAACCTCGTTGCTAACACTGCTGCTGGTATTGCTGGCGGTACAGGGGTCATGCCAGGAGGTACACAATCATAAACCCTATATTGCACTACTTTTTTGCAACTATGATTTTGCAGTAATAATATAGTTTTTGCAATCATATTCATCAGATTGCTAATAAATAATATTCAAACAAGAAAGGATAAATAAAAGTTTTCAAGTGTCAGCCCAACCTGACCCAGCCCTTTTTGACCCGCACATAAAAAAAAATCAATCTCTTACAGGAAATGTTGGGACTGAGTATGCGATCTTTGAGCAAGGCGCATCAGCCGGGAATGTTGGGAAACCATCAATGGTTGAGAAGAAAAGAGCGAACCCAGTGGCTTTGCTTCTTTCATCAGCCATGATGCTTAGATACCTTCAGCTTCCTGATTATGCAGATCGTCTAGAAACTGCAGTGAAACGTGTTATCTACGAGGGTAAATACCGAACTAAAGATCTTGGTGGAAGTAGCACAACACAAGAGGTCACTGATGCAGTCATATCTGCACTTGCATGTCGAGAATCATAATCCGATCTTGGATTGCCACACCCTTAACAAGGTTTTTGTTACATATGTGATCCGGTAGAACCCTCAAGTTATCGTAGAGCCCATATACTTTCTAGGCCAATAGGATGTTTTGACTGACTGTTTATATGGCTCATCCTTCTGGGGCCCAAAAGTGTTGAGCAACCGAAAAGAAACGTAACCTTCGTCTATGTATTAGTTTTAAAGGAGATGGCAATCTTGACTCCGTGGACGCAACGAAATGACGAGTTATAATTCCTTTGATACCATGAAAGTTTGTAAACAGTGTTTTATGAGGCAATTTATTGCATTTCACAGAGGTTACACATACAACAATACAATTATACAACTCACAAAAGCATAACACTACACTGGCTTGTAAAGGAAATTGATATTGATAATTATACATATCATCGGCTCCGAACCAACACTTTATAATATTGTAGAAGTTGCAGTAGCTGGAAATTGAGCAAGGTTGAGGCGGATGATGAGGGACTTGACCAGATTACCAAGATACAAATGTTCCCTGATCTTTACCGCTGTAGTAACAAATTTCAAATTAGGGTCATAGTATCGCGCCATCGGATTCCCATTCAAATCCACGGAAACTGCTCCTGAGTTTTTCTCCACCGACGGCCGTTTCAAGTACTTCTCCAAAAACGCTAAAAGCTTCCGAATAATTGGATATTTGCGCGCAAGATCCCATTCGTGTGTATGCTCCTACAAACAACAAACACAATGTACAAATGAGTTGAGATTGTGAGTGGAATAAAAAATTTAGCTGACAAGTGAACAGGTTGTATATGACGAAAGTCACCAAAAACCTATTCCTAATGCATATTGCACGCTACAGATTGTTATTTCTACAAAATTTGACTTACCGCAGCAATCCCAATCCAATAATTGCCCTCGCCATCGTAACGGATATTATCGGGCATACCAGGCAATCTATCAATAAATACATCGACAGATCCCTCCTTTTCCCCCTTTAAGTAGTATCTACTACATCTCATCCTGCAATTCCGTCAACAATATGTCAAAAGTTTTCAATGTCTACTGACATATAATTTTTTTAGAAAAAGGTGACAAACCCATATTCATATACAAATGGGTTGCAAATGTCACCTTTCAAAGAGTAAGTTACTGAAATTTACATCGGTGTTTCACAGAAAATAACAAAATCTTGTTCTGGGGATAGTTCAACGCCATTCGCATAGTAGAGATCACGAGCAATCACTTTGGTCCGCTTCGTTGATGGATCATAGCTCATGAGTCTACCATAAGGTCGACCTTCAAGTAGATCTAATGCAAAATTGTGCAAGTCATATTTCCAGGACGCGTCGGTAAAGTACAATACACCATTTTTTGCAACTGCCACAGCATCTGTAGTTCCAAATTTTACACCCTCAGCCTCGTTTGTCAATGGTTCTATTTCACCATCTTTGGTTATATTAAGAATTCCCTAAGAAGAAAATATTGGACCACAAAACTTAACTTACAATTTATGTAGTTAAATTAAATTAATTTGAACATCCTAATTTCAGTTGTACATCATATAAAATGTATTTTTAAAGTTATAAAAAACACTACTTCTGAATGGAATTGCTGAACATTCATGGGTGTACATAGCTAAGTGCATTTATTTCAATGTATTCAACTAAAAATAGACCGATTTAAGTTGTGTTTGTTAGGAAAGGGTTATCTTAAGAACACTAAATATTGTGAGACTTCGAAGAAGGTAAATATATAAAGATAAAAAAGAAAGGTGAAAGGTTGGTTAAACAATAATTTTGGAAAACAAAAAAAATTAAAAACAAAGGTAAAAAGGCAAAATAAGAAGAAAAAAAAAAGTTGAAAAAATACAGAAGAAATTAAAAACAAAAAAAAAGAAAAAGAAAGAAAGGTTAATAAATATTCATTTTACATTTTGTCCATGGTCTTGAATTAGATTCCCTCACCTCAAAATATTCATTTCGCCCAAAACAAAAACCGTTGAAAGTAAGTGGAGTGTAGGAGTCGAACTCAATTTCACCCTCCTAAAGTTGAAGTATGTCAACCAGCTAATCTAACAGAGATTATGTTTAATATTTCTATTTATGAGTAGATATTGTGTATGTTCCCATATTGTAAGAACTAAAAAATAATATTTAAATTAAAGTGTATAAGATAAACGTGGAAGAGCACATGACATTATTTGAAATCATTTATTATAATAAGGATATATACACAATCGATACTTAACGACAGGGCCGGCCCTTAAGGGGTGCGGGGAGGACTCCCGGCCCGGGCCCAATTTCTCGGGGGCACATTGACCCTCCGGCAATCCAAGTTTATTTAACAGTGATGTTTTTAATTCAATGGATTTTTGTATGTTTGAGCCCAAAATTGTTAATCAAGTATTAATCAAAGTGAATTGTAGCTTGTATAAAACAGAAACTAAAGAAATGTTAAGAGAGGCTAAGAATTAAAGAAGAAAATGAAATGGTTTGAGAAAAAAAAATTAGGTTTATTAATGAGTGTAAGACTAGAGAAGATGAATAAGTTGAAATGCAGAAGATGAAGAAGTTGACTTCCTTTTTAACTTTTATTTTTGTTATGAAACTAATTTTTTTTTTAATTTTCAAACTTTCACCCATTTATATTTTCATACTTTGTAGGATTCGAACTTTCAACCTCCACCAAGAGGGTTTGTTCCCTCTACCTTTAGACTACAACCTAAGTGAGAAATAAATTTTGATCCATCAATTTGATATTACTTTAATCGTAGCTTAAAAAAATAGTTTACATTATTTATTTCGTTAAGGCCTAAAGCTAAGGTAAGGTGTACAATTTTTGCAGCTCGGCCCGGGCACCTGAATTTTCAGGGCCGGCCCTGTTTAACGATAACTAGTGAGAATTCGCTTCGGTTCATTACGTAACCTGACTACAGATATAGACATTCGATATATCAATAGAAAGAGATATGCCCAAGAGGATAGCCACATATGTTTCACATCGATTGAAAATCATGAAAACGAATTCTGATACCAGTATCAGTTCTGCTAGTCACGGTATAGTTAGTGTACATCAGCATGGAGAAAACCATAAAAATGAATACCGTCCATGCGACTCCCTGTCTTGGGTTTGAGACGGTCCACGCACCAGAGTACGGATACGACGTCGCAACTCCGATGTAGCTTGCCGTAGTTTGAAAGGTTGTTAAATAACGGTTGTTGCAGGTGTAGGTTAGGGTTTCCGAGTGAGGAAGATGCTATGGTGGTTGTTTGGCAGATTCTGGTGGACGGTGGTGCTTAGAAGGGTTTTATCTTACACCACACTTGAAAAGAGTGGAGGGTTCTGATATGTTAGTTGAGAGTTAGTTAGAAAGATAAGGCTCATAGTTGTAAAGAAGGATAGTTTAGGGGTCATATGTGTCAAGTTTGTAAAGTAGTTTGAAAGGTTGTTAAATAACAGTTGAAGTTACCGCCTTGGTAGCTTTGTTTTGGGTCTCTCTCTAGTTTCTCTCTCTAAACTTAGCTCCCATCATTGGTATCAGAGCCACCGACCCTCGTCGGAGCTCCGGTCACCACTGTATCACCACCACCATAAACCGTCGTAACAGAATTACCGCCACATTTCACCACCATAAACCGTCGTAATGGAATTCTATTCTATTTTGATCATTCTCTTCAATTCAACTGTTTTTTCGATCATTCTTTTCAATTCAATTGTTCTTTCGTTTGATTAAGCATTTCCTTTCAATTCAATTGTTCTTTCGATCATTTCTTTTCAATTTAATTGTTCTTTCGTTCGATTCATTTTCTTTGTTACCGGAGTTGATCAATCGTGGTCAATTCATTCCTGGTTTGGTAAATTTGTGATCAGATCATCCTAATTGGTTCATAATTATTGATTCTTTGTTCTTTTCAATTTCATTAAACAATGTCTACTAGTACACGACAACAAGAAATGGAGAAACAGATTAAAGATAACCAGTTAACTATTGGTAAAATGGAGATCATTGTTCAAGATCTTCAGGCCAATTCTCAATTGATCAGTGATAGCATGCAGACGGTTGCTACTAGTGCTGAGGAAAATAAAGCAGTTGTTGCTCAAATCCAACTGCAATTACAGTCTATGTTGGATAAGATGAATGTGATGGAAAACAACAGAGGAATGCTAGTCAGTGGTGGTAATCAAGAAACAAGATTGGGAAGGTTAGACTTTCCAAAGTTCAATGGGGATGATGTGGAAGGTTGGATATACAAGTGTAATCATTTTTTTAAAGTTGATCGTACAACTGACAATTTGAAGATGAGGTATGCGGTAGTTAATCTTGAAGGAAAGGCTTTATAGTGGCACCAAGGGTACCTTAAAAGCAATAATTTGACAATTGACACAATCACTTGGGAAGATTATAGCAGATCAACAGTTGCAAGGTTTTCAATGGATCTTCTTGAAGATGCCATGGAAGAATTAAAAAATCTGCATTAAACAGGTAGTCTTTAAGACTATTGTGATGCTTTTGATGCGTTGTTAAATAAGGTTACTATTTCCCAAGATTATGTTGTGAGTATGTTTGTTGGTGGTTTGAAAATGGAGCTGAGATGTTTGGTTAAAGCTTTTAAACTAAAGAATTTAAGAGAGGCCTATGCCATTGCCAAATAGCAAGAAAACCTGCATAACACCTTGTTTGGAACCATGAACACCAAAAGAACCTATAACACCACTACTACATCCACATATAAACCCTCTAACAACAGTTTAAAACCACCACCTGCTATGAATGCTAATGCACTACCCTTACTTCCAACCCCAAAATCTGTCAATTCTGTCCCGGCTAAAACAACAAGAAGATTAACAATCAAAGAAATGGCTGACAAGAGGGAAAAGGGAGAATGTTTATGGTGTAATGAGAAGTTTACCCTAGTCATAATTGTAAAAACAGGCAGTTGTTCAATTTAGAGCTAACTGATGAGGATGGTGAAGAGCCTGTGGTAGAAGAAATCTTTATAGGGGAAGAGAAACCTCACATTTCAATACATGCACTAACAGGTATTCCCTCTTTTTCAACCATGAAGATTACATGATCCATTGGTACTAGAAAACTGCTGATTTTGGCAAATTCCGGGTCAACTCATAATTTCATTGATATTAAGTTGATAAAAAAGTTGCAATGTGAATTACAAAAATGAGGGTTACTGTGGCCAATGGAAATCAATTAGAATGTGGTAAGAGATGTAAGAACTTTAAATGGATGATGTAAGATCATTCACATCCCCTCCACTATTTTATACCCTATAATATAATAAAAAATCATACTTTTCAAAATTTATCTCTCATTTTAAAAAACCTTCCACATCCCCTCCACCATATTTATCTTTATCTTACTCACAAATACTTATTTTATTATATTCCTCGTTAAAATACACTCACAAATAATTTGATGGAGGTGAATAGTAGCTTTTTATATATAAAAAGCTAGAAGATGTATTTTTCAAAATATAAAGATGAGGTATAAATTGGTGGATGGGATGTGGGGTGTTTTTAGTAAGTTTTTTTAAATTTTAGAGATCGGGGGAGGTTTGATGGAGGGGATGTGAATGCTCTAAGGGGTTTGGTTTATGGCTGATGTCTTGGTGTTGCCACTAGAAAATTATGATATGGTACTTGGGGTCCAATGGTTAGCTACCTTGGGAGATATTGTGTGGAATTTCACTGATTTGACCATGAAATTTAAGGTTCAAGGAAAGGTATACACCTTGAAAGGGACAGAAAACAACAATTTAAAAATGTGTTCAAATGAGAAAATGTCTACATTGCTGAATGAAGTGACAGGGGTAGTTTCGTCACAAATGTATGGCCTGCAACTGATGCAAATGGAACAAGAGGAGGTTTTTGGATCCACAGTCAAAGATCCAATGTTCAGTGAAGATTTGCAGAAGGTTATAGAAGATTATGATGATGTTTTCCAAACGCCTACTGCATTACCCCCTCAGAGACAATGTGATCACCAAATCACTCTCACTGATGACTTAAAACCTGTCAATTTGAGGTCATACAGATACCAAGCTCTCCAGAAAGATGTAATAGAAAAGATGACCCAGGAGTTGTTGGATACTGGGGTAATCAGAAGCAGTAAAGGTGCTTTTGTTGCTCCAGTGGTTTTGGTAAAAAAGAAAGATGGAACTTGGAGAATGTGCATTGATTATAGGCAACTAAATGAAGCCATTGTAAAAAAATAGATTTCCCATTCCTCTGATAGATGAATTGTTAGAGGAATTGGGTGGGGCTACTGTGTTCTCCAAACTTGATTTGAGATCTGGATATCATCAAGTTAGGATGTATGAACCATATATTCATAAGACAACATTCAGAACACACCAAGGGTTTGAATTTTTAGTCATGCACTATGGGTTGACTAATGCCCCTGCCACATTTCAGGCTTTGATGAATCAAACTTTCAAGTCTTATTTGAGGAAGTTTGAATTGGTATTTTTTTGATGATATTATGGTGTACAGTCAGAATATGCAGCAACATGTGGGACATTTAAAACCGGTTTTAGAGACTTTAAGGCAACACCAGTTGTATGCAAAGAAGACTAAATGCACTTTTAGGGGGGTTAGAAGGTGGAATATTTGGGCCATGTCATTACTGCTGCTGGGGTGTCCACTGATCTTGCCAAGATTGAAGCTGTATTGGAGTGGCCTACACCAACAAATGTTAAACAACTAAGGGGATTTTTGGGATTATTTGGCTACTACATGAGGTTTATCAGATCTTATGGGGTAATAGCCAAACCTTTAACTGATTTACTTAGAAAAGATGGTTTTAAATGGTCTGAATTAGCACAAGCTTCATTCCAACAATTGAAGTTTGCTCTAAGTTCAGCACCTGTGTTGGCATTACCAAATTTGAATCAAGTGTTTGTAGTTGAAAAAAATGCATCTTCTATGGGTATAGGGGCATTATTAATGCAAAATCAACATCCTTTGGCCTATATTAGTAAAGCTTTATCCCCAAGACAGCAAACAATGTCTGTGTATGATAAAGAGTTGTTAGCAATTTTGTTTACAGTGAAACAATGGCACTATTATCTGATTTCCAACCATTTTGTCATTAAGACTGATCAAAAGAGTTTGAAGTTTCTTTTAGATAAAAAAATCACTACTCCATTGCAACATTCTTGGATGGTGAAATTAATGCACTATGACTTTGAAATTCAGTATAAAAAGGGAGCTGAAAACTTAGTGGCTAATGCTCTTTCCAGGTTACAAAGTTCTTCCTTATGTGCTTTGTCTATTTCTTCTTTTGAGCCCTTGTTATTAGACAAAATCAAAGTTTCTTAGGAGAATGATGTTGATATTCAGAATATTGTCCTTAAGCTTAAGAATAATGAGGACATAGGTCACTTTACTTGGAATGATGGACTGTTGAAAAGAAAAGAGAAATTAGTAGTAGGAAATGATGCTGCATTAAGGGAAGAGATCTTGCAGTATTGTCACAATTCACCAGTAGGGGACATTCAGGTTTTCATGCCACCCTGCAAAGACTCAAGAGCCTTTTTTATTGGAAGGGGCAATCTAAGACTGTGAGAGAATAGGTCAGGAAATGCAATGTTTGTCAACAATCAAAAGATGAAATAGTGGCCTACCCAGGTTTGATTCAACCTTTACCCATCCCTACTTGTGTATTCTTAGATATCAGTATGGATTTTACAATTGGACTGCCCAAGTCCAAGGGTAAAAATGTCATTTTTGTTGTAGTAGACAGATTGACAAAATATGCCCACTTTGTGGGAATGACACAACCCATTTCACTGTGGCTAAGACTTTTGTAGATAATGTGTATAAATTGCATGGTTGGCCTACTAAAATTGTCTCTGACAGGGATTCCATATTCCTCGGCAACTTCTAGTAAGAATTTACCAGGTTGCAAGTCATTACTGTAACCATGTCAACTATCTACCATCCTCAAACAATGGTCAGACAGAGGTGGTTAACAGGTGTCTAGAGACTTATATTAGATGTATGGTGTTGCATTATGGTGAATCTTGGGCTTCCTGGTTGTCACTTGCTGAGTGGTGGTACAACACTAATTACCACATAGCCATAAAGACCACTCCTTTCCATGCTCTTTACGGATTTCCACCTCCAATACATGTCCCATATGTCCATAGGGATACAAAGATGGCTGCTTTAGATGAAGAGATGTGTGCAAGAGAGCAGGCAGTCACTGTTTTGAGAAACACACTACACATAGTGTTTACTAAAATGTTACATGAGTTTTTTTTTTATCGTTGTTGCATAGGTTTTAGGGTTTTCACAACTTAAGTAGTTTTCAAAATATCTTTTCCCTAAATAAGCACATCGCAAAGATACTCTGAATTTTATATAACAATGTTTCTTAAAGTTACTAGTAAAAAACGGAATATATTTAAAAGTTATTATGATAATAATAAAATTATAAATTTTGAAAATTAATTACTGTTCATGTTTATTAATATAATTAGTGGTTATGTTACATACATAACCATACATATTAAAAAAAATATATAAATAGTACTAGGATTGTAGTAAGCTCATGCTTTATAAAGGGCAATGATTTTTCCATACTCCCCGCATAATGTGATGGAAATTCGGTTGGTATTGTTTTGGTTTGGCAGCTGACTTTTAGTCGGTATTGGTTTATTTCGGCACAGTATAGGCACCTGGTATAACAACCAAAAAATATATGCCAAACATGATATCTACACGTATTTTACGTTGATCAAAAAACTATATAAACAAATACCGGTACAAGTATTGATTTTGTTTGGCATGTATCGGTTCAGTACAGTTCGGTTCATTACAATACATGTACCGATATTAGCTATAGCTAATGTTACTAGCTAATAGCTCTATTGCGAATATAACTCCGTTTACATGAATTTTATACTGCACTATTAAGGAAATCATACAAACGAATACGATATCTGTATCGATGTTAAGACGACATTGGTTTGGTTATTCACGATAAAGAAAAAACAACTATATTTGACTCGTTTGAATAAAACTTTTATTGAGTCGTAAATAAAAATAAGCACGTCACAGCAGTATATTCAATTGTTTATAAAAACTTATATTATATTGAGACGTAGATAGCGAATCACAGATCAAAATAAATCCGTCGCAACAATATATTTAGAAGTTTTCACAAAAAGTTGTATCATATTTACTAAAACAACAAAAAATGTAAGCTTTGATAACATATACGTTTGTGCTTTGAACTTGTATATAGTCAGGTTTTGAATATAGCTGACATTGAGACGAAGATAGAAGCATCCACGTCGCAACGGTGTACTCGTTATAACATTCTTAAAAAGTTATAAGTGTAAAAACAAAATAAATAAAATTATATAAAAAAAAACAAACTAAAGGGTCGCTTGATC
Organism: Ambrosia artemisiifolia; assembly: GCA_032199755.1. Lineage (NCBI taxonomy): Eukaryota > Viridiplantae > Streptophyta > Magnoliopsida > Asterales > Asteraceae > Ambrosia > Ambrosia artemisiifolia. The sequence goes on along the minus strand of CM063517.1, from coordinate 15,096,979 downwards.
TGCTCGTCTTTGGTTGGACTGGAGGGAAACATGCATGTGTGGACCTCACATGGGGTATCTCCTTTGATCGGTTTAAGGGAAAACAATTTTGTAGCTGGACAAGCGTCGAGGAAGGCGGAATCAAAGAAAGTGGATAAGCACGCTAAAACTTGTGCAGAGAACAAACATGTATTTGTCCCCTTGGCCTTTGATATCTTTGTCTCCCAAGCACCAGAAGTTATTCGTTTCTTGACCAGGGTCCAAAGAGTTATCCACAACAATAGCTCTAGGGCCGACAATTTTGTATACGAACACGATTACCTGACACGAACCTGAACGATCTTAACAGGTACAGGTATGGCTTTAACAGGTTTCGTGTCCTAAATAGGTAGACACGAATTTACCTGTTAATTTTCGTGTCGTGTACAGGTAGCCAGGTTTCGTGTATCGTGTCTTAACAGGTTCGTGTATAATCAGGTCAAATATACATGATTTTCCAGCCCTAAGTATAATGTTCGCAAACAGATACGCAAACATGTATTAACATGTACGCAAACAAGTATTAACAGGTACGCAAACATGTATTATCTAGGTTTTTGGTGAACTTTTGGAAATTTTGTCTCACTAAATAGGTTCGTAAACATGCGATTAATATAATGGTCACAAACAGGTATTAACAGGTACTTTTCGTGTATACCTGTTAAAAAAATTAACAGGTTCGTGTATGAAAAAATAGACACGGAAAATTTTTGTGTCGTGTACAGGTAGTTAGGTTTCGTGTATCGTGTCTTAACAGGTTCGTGTCTTAACTAGGTCAGGTATACACGATTTGCCAGCCCTAAATAGCTCATCTCCAGGGGGCAAAAGTTTCTATTTGGTAGACTAGGATTTGCAATTTAAAAAGGGGTGGTCGCACAACTTGTTGCCCGTCAACCTTATATTTTCATGTAACTTGACAAGTTTTAGAAATGAAAATTTGTTTATTTAATATAGGTCTTAATTTAATACATTTAATTAACTTAATTTACGTGTTTTATAAAATACTTTAAAAATAATAATATATGTAAAGCATCTTGGGGGCATCCAAGAAAAAACATGCATTTGGCCCTTTTATAATACGTTAAAAAATAATAAATATTTAACGTGGTGTCCTCGTAATATACACTAACCTTAAAGGCATCAGCCACGTAAACTTCTCCGTAGTTCCCAAGAGCGAGTCCAAGAGGCCGACCACCTGTGTTAACCCAGTCTTGAACCCCCGAGTCATTCACCGTAACTCGTTTAACCCACCCATCAACACAGCTCGTGTACATAACCCCTAACTTGGGGTCATACACAATATCTTCAGGTCCCAACAACCTACCCTCACCAATCTTTTCTGACCCGTGAAGCACCCGTGAGTTGACCTTAGGTAATACGTATATGGGCTTCTTGGTCAACTCATCTGTTGGATAGAGGGCTGCATCAAACTCAAAGGTATGGACCTGGACAAGTAAAGATATTAGGACGGTGGCTACGGTGGAGATGAGCAGCCCCAACCGCCATGATCTGGTGGTGGATGGTGCTGGTGGTGATTTGGACGACGGTGAGTGAGTTGACTCGGCCATAGATGGAGTTTTATGGAGCTATTGGTGTGATTGAGCTCTTGACTGACTTCGTGTAGGAGACAGATCCATATATTGGCGTAGAGTCAAGTCAACACATGTAGACAATATGGGGTTTGTTTAAAGGGAAAATCACGAAAATAGCCGTTGACCAAAGGGTTTTTACCAAACTAGCCAGTGGAACCGTCTCTGTGAGACCGTTCCCCTTTCCCGAGGCACCTTAACCGATTCCCATGACCTTGGAGAAAAAGAGCCACTAACATGTGGCCACGTGTCCCAAAATCCTCTCTAGCTCTTGGAGGTGGCTCCCAGGTTCTGAGACCCTCCAAGACGCTTCCTTAAAGCTGCACATTCTCTCTCTTGTCCCTCTCTACTCTCTCTCCTCTCTCTTTCTCTCTCTCCTCTCTCTCTCTCTCTCTCTCCACACCACACCCTCTGTTTATGTAAATAAATTAAAACTTTGGCAAATCCATGCACACATGAATTGGACAAGGTAGACAAAATAAATTTACGTAATGAAATCACAGTCAGTTCACTATTATCGTTTTCCTCACACTACTCCTTGCCATTTTCTCTATAGTAAAACTTTGGCAAATCCATGCACACATGAATTGGACAAGATACAGAAACATCAAACATGAAATACTTTACGTCATATTTCAACCAAAATAAATTTACGTCATAGTGAACTGACTGTGATTTCTTTTGTTAACAAACCAGCGAACTTCTCATTCATCAACAATCTGCCTTTACGTCATATTTCAACATTCAAAATAAATTTACGTCATATTTCAACCAACATCAACGGCAACGTTCAAGTTCTTCTCCGACAACGACTATTCTGAAAGAAGTGGAAGAGTGTTTCACCGTCAACCTCAACCGGTTTAATCACAAACATCTCCGCCGCATCGTACCGGATTAATAACTCCGCTCCGTTGCAGCTGCTCCGATCGCAACCATAAACCATTTCATCCTCACCGTTAAACGCAACCACAATATGATAAACGCAAGCATAAACCATGTTAAACGCAACACCTCCGCTGATAAACGCAACCATAAACCATGTTAAACGCAACCATAAACGTGGTTGCGTTTTACATGGTTTATGGTTGCGTTTAACAGCGGAGGCGTCACCGGAGACGATGGTGACTGCGAGTTGCAGGTTTCCGATACGATGGTGTCTACGTATATACATATACACACACGTATACACATATACAGTTTCTATACCTAATATCCAATAACCGATTCCAATGGAACAAACAACAACCACACATCTCTCTCCAATCACCAACGATTTTCTTCAACGATGCGCTCTGTACGTTCCAAACCGATCATGTTTGATGTTTCTGTATCAAAATCGATTGTAATTAATTTATTCAAACGTAATGAATTTGATTTTATTATGTTGCAGGAGATTAGAGACGACGGTTAGCGGATTAGTGGAAGAATTTGAAGGCGGTTGGAAGATGGAGGAGAATATTATAGGAAATTAGTGGAGAGAGAAAGGGAGGGTGGGAGAGGAGAGAGAGTGTGTTCTGTTTCATTTCGAAAGAGAGAGGAGAGAGAGAGAGGGTAGAGAGGGACAAGAGAGAGAGGTGCAGAGAGAGGTGCAGCTTTATTTGACTTTTTTATTATTTTTTGAACATGTGTCGTGCTGTGGTTGGTTAAAACGGAAGACGTCTCGGAAATCCTCAGAACCCCTGGTAGCCACCTCCAAGACACAAGAGGTGGCTATTTTGGTAAAAGCCATTTGGTCAACGGCTATTTTCGTGATTTTCCCTTGTTTAAATTTTAAAACATTAAAGTCTTGGGTCTATGAACAATATTAGTTTATTAGACCTACATCAATGTTAGCTTAGTTTTAAACTACAATGCCTCAATAATCAAGATTTTACCTGTTTGGTTGTTAATTTTGTATTAATTTCCCTCCAAGGGTATGCCAAGCTTCAAAACTTTTTGATAAAAACAATTATTCAATGTGTGGTGTATATAGAGTGGCCACCTGACCAGACCCAAGATTGTTTTCCAATGGAGTCTACTTTTTTCGTGGTTCAGATTTTTCACAACCGGACGTTTGAATCTTTGGGTTAGTCGTTGTTCGGGTCAGGTTGAGCGGTGAACATAATAAAATACAATATCATGACAAAAATATATAATAATTACTTGTTAGAAAACACACAATAACAATATGATGCAATTTGAATTTCGATATGAAAAAAAAAACACTTATTTTTTATGTGTTCTTACGAGTTTTCTATCTTTTAAAAACGATGCATCAACTTGTGTTTGATTTCGATATTGCAACAATTCAACAAAAGCATTGTTATATTTATAAAATATACTAGATTTTTGCTCGCGTGTACACGCGGTTCACCAACGTACATCTATTTAGGGAATTATAACGTATAAGAAAAATACAGTAAAAATATTGTATTAAAGTATAAAACAACGAATACAAATTTTATTCAAATATCACTAAATATTTCTTTATACACCAGTGGTTGATTTGCTGAAATAAAATGATTATTGTATATATTACCATTCTACAAAGCCTCTTTCACTGCAGTTAAATTGTTCTTCATGCGATTGAAAAGACTGATTGCAGGTGTTGTTCTATGTCATATAACAATAGGTTAGGTTGGAAAATTATGTTAGATCAGGAGAAAATGTAAATTTGTATTTACAAAATAATAAAAGTCCAATAAAGATATAAAGAATAATGAGCAAAAATCTTACCACCATCCACCTACACCTTAGATCAAGCTCTCTAATAATAAAAATGTAAAAAAGTTCGACAAAAGCCCTCCTTTTACCTATCACTACAAATGATACAATTTGGGTTATGACTTATAGTTAACGGGTCAAATAATTGTTTTTTAAATGAGTTAATCCACATCTCTTGTAATGGAAGTAGTACTATCTAATGAAGTGTTTAGACAACTTTATAATGTAAAAAAGATGAACTAATTTGACACCAACAAACTGCATTGTTTTAACCTTTTTATAATCCATTCACACAAATTACACAACATATTACATATATCTGCAATACTTTTTTGCAATAATATAGTGTATAAAAACTGCACTAATTTCACAATAAAGAACTACAAAAATCTGCAATTTTTGGGAGATCTATGCACTTAAAAACCGCACCAATTTGACAGCAATAATCTGCACTATTTGACAGCTCTATATGCCTAAAAACTGCACTAATTTGACAGCAATAAACTGCACTAATTTCACAATAATGGGAGCTCTATGTGCTTAAAAACCGCACTAATTTGACAACAATAAACTGCAATAATCTGCACTTTTTGACAGCTTTAGATGCCTAAAAACTGCACTAATTTCATAGCAAATAACTGCAAAAAATCTGCCCTGTTTTGACAGTTATATAAGCATACAACCGAACCAATTTGACAACAATTAATTGTAGAAACCTGCACTGTTTTGACAGCTCTATATGAATAAAAACTACACTACTTTGAGAGCAATAAACTACACAAAACAACAATATGTCATCTGCTCAGGCATCTGATGTGACTTCATTTTTGCTTTCATCCCAATATTAAATATCTGCAGGTGATCTTGAGTTGTCCTAGGAAGTTGAGCTTCAATAAATTTAAAGCGTTGATTAGCTATATATTTAAAAACTAACACCATTACGTCCTTAAAGACATTATTAAGAGTTGCACTGTTATGGTTACAACTTTTTGGTATATTTCAAAGTTTCTAAATAGATGAATAAGGTTCGCAAGTCGTATCTTCGCATGAATCTATTTAAACCATAACATCCACAGTATAATGAGTGAAAGACTCATGAAAAAGCAATAACTTTAATATATGGGCTTTAAGCTACCATAACCAAAATGTTGTGAACAATATGACTCTTATGCTCAACAAAGGCTAATAAAAATACTGAACAAAATGAAAAAACAAAATATAGACGTGCCAGGATCTATGCCATATGTATTTGGAGCCTCAAAAGGGGAGCCAAGATTGTCATATTTCTAATGGATACATTCTTACAATCATATGTGTGAAGCGTCCAAATAGGTGGATTTCTTAAACAATATTAGATATCACATTGTCACTTGAATACATGATCTGTATTTATTATATGACTATAAATATCGGTTTCATAAATTAAATAACGATATAGGAAAACCAAATTGAGATATAAATAATTAAAATCAAAAGTTTCGACCTGAGATAGAGGTAATGTGTAGTCCCCTTCCGGATCCCCTTCAACAGCTAAATAATATAGCCCCTAAAATTTCAAACTAAGAAGTTAAGAAATTTACTTCATTTTGATAGATCTAGGAAATGATGACTAAAAGTGAAAACATTGACCCATTATGTTGATTTGGACTGTGCTTTATTTTAGACATATCAAATAAAAATGAATTAGCCGAGTCTATTGAACGACCAAAGGAATTTCGATGCTTTTTACATCCGAAATTGTCCCAAATAAAGGTAACTATAGAAATAACATTATTTCATAATCACAATAAACATATTAATGATATATAAGAACATGGACAAAATCCAAACCTTTTTTTACCCGTTACTAAAGCTACCCATACAGAAGCTTATGCTCGATTGGATGAAAGAAACGACATTTGGTTAAAAAATAAAAGTTGCTTCCTTTGGACTAGGGATGAGCTCGGGACGGTATCGGTACCGAACCGATACCGATCCCGACAATACCGATACCGAAAATTCCAAAAAAACAATACCGATCCCGATACCGATTATACCGGTACGGTATCGATATCGGTTCGGTATCGGTACGGTACCGGTGTGGTATCGGTATTTTACCTTAAAATACCGAACCGATACCGATCCCGTACCGATACCGATAATACCGAAACCGAAAACCTCTAAATGTGGGTACCGATACCGATACCGAACACCCTCGGTTCGGTATCGGTTCGGTACGGGATCGGTATTTTTTCGGTTTGGGATCGGTATTCGGGACCGGATGCTCATCCCTACTTTGGACTCTAAGGTATAATCTCCTAGGATAAAATTTAACATGAGAGAACCAAAGAATTATGTATGGGTCAATATGATCCACAAACAAAATAGAACTCATGAAAAAACTAAAAACCTTAGACCGAGAACATGACAGAAAAAGGCTTCAGGTGATTGCTAATGATAATGGGCACAATGACTCACAACCCCATAAGGTGCTCTTCTTGTTTAACCTAAAAAACCAAATAAATAAATAAAAAGTGTTTGTCATAAAAATTGTGATAACAAAGTAATATAACCATAGTGAAGTCAAGAAAATGTTTCTTACCTCCACAGTGAAAGTCGTTACCACTCCGGTATCAGAATTTAACAACTATATTGACAATCTACAAAAGAGAAAAAAAAGAATTAACTATAACGAAAATATATGCATATAAGATGAAAGCCACATCACATCCTCACACCTAAACAACATAAATGACTACAAAAAAAGTAAGAGAATGGACTTTATGAAAGGGGAGAGATAACTTGGCTGCAACAAAGAAAGCTTCTTTCAAGATACTTTTTAATGCTAAAGATTCACAATTACTGTTACCAATATCATTAGTGAAACTACCATGCCTTTTTTTCTTAAATTGTTTTTATGCATAAATATTGCGCGAACTCACAATAAAACGACCAAAAGCATAAGTGGAAGGATAAGCGTGGGCTTACGATTTTGTCCATGTTCGGATGGTTTTAAGATGTTAGTAGAGTTCTTAGCTAGCCCATCCTTCGAAACTTTTCTTTGTCGCATTTTGACTTTTCTATGGGTCATGAGAAGATATTATTTTCCACATCCCTGCATCACAAGAAGCTACTTATTTTTAGATGCATAAAACACACATTTTAAGAGAATAAAATATAATCTAAAGAAATAATTCATATGAAAAAGGGGAAAAAAAGATTTACAAAGCTATTTTTCTTGAGAAATAATCTCAAGATGTTTGTAATTTGAGAATAAATATTTTCTTGAACCTGTGTATTTCTTGATCCGCTAGGTAAGATATACCAAACCGTGTATATAATCTACTCTATATCTGCGTCTTAAGCATCGTTGCCCACCTTATAGCTGCAAACAACAAATTACTAAATCAACAACATTTTAATGTAGAAGCGATAAGCAACCTGGAATGCACAATGATAAAACGAAACGCCTGAAAACATAATAGAAACGATGCGACAGGATTCAGTTCCGATAGGATCCATTTGAGGTGATTTCAAAAGGTTAAATATAGATTATGTCTAATTACATTTGCTATTAAAAAATCAGCATTGAATTGTTTAAAGATTTCCAAAATTTTCTAAATCAACAAAGAGTTAAAGTCTGACCCATTTGTACCTTCTTTGAGCATGAAATTGACATGACCGTTTAACAAATATGCTTGCGAAATTGAGCATGAAATTTTCAAACCACCATTTATAACAATTAATTCTTATAATTATCCTTCCAAACTTTAAGCCACCAACTTAGGAAACAAATAAAATGCTAATAAATGAGACCCGAATCAACAAACAGGACCCGGACCCGAATAGCTTTCCTAAGCGGATTAATCACTAAACAATATCCAACATTCTTTTACCTTTCATCTAATATTATGATCCTCAAGAACACCTCGAAGAACATATGAACTTCCAAAATCAGTCAAAACAGATTGAAAACATTGAACCCTAAAACATAAAGACTTGAACAATCAAACTATAAAACATCGAATAATCTCCAACACACAATACATCAACAATCAAACCCTAAAACATGAAACTAAATAAATCAAACCCTAAAACATCAATCGAACCCTAAAACACAAACCATAAAACATCACTCAAAAATCAAAAGAATTAGTAAAACTGAAAAATAATACACGCAAACACAAGTATTAAAAGATAAATAATCGAAATAAGTCAAAAGAGATAGAACAGACCTCAATCGACAAGCAAATCAGGAAAAAAAAAACGAAAAAAATAAAGAAAAAACATACAAATGAAGAACGATTGATTAATATAGAATGGGAGAGATTAAACCTTGGAGAAGAGATTAAAACAATGCTTGATTGGGTTCAATCGCCGCCAAATCGCCTGCTAGGGTTAGAGGGTTCGATGGGAAGAAGATGGAGATTGGGGGTTATGTTATGAATCGTCTCTTTTTTTTTCCTTATATATTTTTATGATTTTTGATTTAAAATAAATATGAAAATTTTATAAATTCTCACATTTAGCCACTTGGCACAATATGATAGGCTAGACAATTGAGGAGCAACATGGGAATGCCATGTATACACATTGAGTTTCATTTATTAGTTGTATAGATTGCTTTAGTTTGTTTGTGTATGTTATGGGAGGAAGACATTTTGAGTTTAAAAAATGATGAAGTTTTATATTAAAGCGTGTTAGAAAAACAGAGATTGTGAAACATGTCGATTGTTTAAAAGGAAAAATACATATTTATCACAACACACTTCACATAAAATACTCTAAAGATCATCATCTCGATTAGAAGTGGAGGTGAAATAATTGATGGATAGAGGTTTTCTTTTCCTTTTTTTTTCTTGAATGGCGTAAGCGGGATTAATATAAGGGAAAATCACTAATTTGCAATTGACTAAGGGGTTTTATCAATTTAGCCATCTCTTGATTTTTTTGAGAGACGAGGACTTATAGGTTTTGAGATACCTCAGATATCTTCGCTGAGGTTTCCCGATGAGGACCAATGTAAAATCAACACGTGTCAGTTTTGTATTGGTCCTTAGGAAAAACCTCACCGAAGACGCCTGAGATGTTTTGAAACTTGTGACTCGTCTCTTTAAAGAGACGGGAGATGGCTAAAGTGGTAAAACCCCTTAGTCAATGGCCAAATTATTGATTTTCGCTTAATATAAACAAAGACTAGCCAAAGGCTAGACCAAAAGTAGAAATAAACGACGAAAAAACAAAGCACATCACCAAGACACTAACCAGAAGCTAATGTCATTATAGTCTAATGGTATCTTGGAGGTGGGATAAGGCTTAGAGATCATTTGGTACTGGATTCCATTCCTAGAAGGGGGTTTTTCTAGATTTATTAGGTTTCCTCCTTAATTGGTGTTTAGGCATTATTGCCTAGTGAAGATGGATATAATCGGGTGGTTCCGATGGTGACACGATGAGGGTTAGGATCAAATACACAATGAAAGGAAAATAAGAAGTTGTAGGAAGGGTATCAAACGGACTTCGATTGAACTCATTCAAGTGGCATTGAATCGTCTCATCGAACCCTACGATCATAGTTTTAGGTTTTTGCTTTTTTTTTTATTTCTAGCTTGTAGATTTTAGAATTTACGTTATATCATTGTGTTTTTTTACGTAACATTGTGCCTTTTTTTATTTTCATCATTATTTTATTTTTGCCAATCATTATGTCTTTTTTTTTTCTTAAATATTGTGTTATATTTTTCGACATTATGTTGCATTTTGTCGGTCATTGTGTCATATTTCGTGATCTATTATGTTTTTGTATCATTCTCACTCTTCTCAATTTTTACACTGTGTTAGATAACCTGACCCGACACGATGATACTACAGTAATTCGTCAGTGATCTAAATTTACCGTTCAAAAAAAAAAAAACAAGACACCAACCAAAAGACAGTTACTTAAAGGAGTGTTTTTGGCAGAATGAAGGAGTTTCCCATTGGATTTTGGTTTGTGGCGTGGTTTGAATTTTTTTTTTGGGCAAATGGGTAATGCGCTCGTTGGTTGATGATTTTGTAAAAGTTTTAAGTTTTAATCGGTTTAATTGTGCGTATTTGTGTGAGATATATTCTCGAACTGCACTATGTTGATAGGGTTTGTTTCTTTTTTTTCTTCACGCCTTGACATGTTTAAGGTGTGTTTGGGAGGCCTTTTGGAGCAATAGCATCAAAGACGGATAGGCCGGTAATGAGAAAAAAAAAAGGAAATACTAAGCTGAACATTACGCCAAAAACAGTCAAAACTTTATTTGGGCATATCCCGGGCTAGAAAATGAGTCACAAAGCGACAACATATTCCTAATTAATTTCCATTATTGAATATTTAACCCATTTATGATGTTTTAATTTAGAGGGTTTCACTTATTTTTGAAGATCATCATCAACTAAAATCACCATTTTTCACCATCATTCATCTACAATAACCAAGAACAACCAACCTCCGTTCAAGAACAAACATCAAGTTTTAATGGCTTCTCCTTCCATTATTCCATCCAAGTTTCAAGCTTCATCAACCATGAGAGGCTAATTCCATAGGATTCACCTATGGGAGATTTGTAAGATTTTTTAGGGTTCTTGAGCAACTAGTATTTTTATCATTGTTTTTGTATTTAGTTATTTGAACAATCGTGTTAATTGTCTTAATCTTGTTTTGAATTCACAAATTGTTAATTTATTCTCACACTATTGGTTTTATGAAATGAATTCGGTTAAATATGCTTTAACATGATATTAGGGTCTTCATGTTCTAGGGTAACAAAGCTCATCTTTGTCCATCTTTTGATGTTGGTAACTATTGACGCCTAGGCCTTGAAACACCTAACCCGTTAATACCAGTTTACAATCATGATACCAAATTGTGATAGAACCTTAGGTCTTGCGTACAAATGTTCCGGTGCATACAAATATACCGTTTCTTCTTCTTCCTATTAATTATTATTGTTATATTTTACAAGTAAAAAACGAGCGATTACATTTTTTAGAAAGACACCGCAGTAGCAGGGTATTGAGTAAGGTTGAGGCGTATAATGAAGGACTCTATCAGGTTTCCAAGATATAAATGTTCTTTAATCTTTGTCCCTGTAGTAATAAACTTCAATTTAGGGTCGAAGTATTTGCCCACTAGATTCCCATTCAAATCCACAACCAATGCCCCTGAGTTTTTAGCCAACGAAGGTGTTTTTAAATACTTGTCCAAAACAGCAAAAAACTTTCGTATGTATGGATATTTGCGTGCAAGATCCCATTCGTTTATATGCTCCTAACATTCTAACAATAACAAATAAACAAGTTAAGGGTTAAGTATTTATAAGTTGAAGTAATAGTATTGTATTTGTACAAAATTTGGTTATACCGTGATAATGGCAATCCGGCCAGTAGTAGCCCTCACCATCACAACATATGTCACGGCATCGGTTGTACCGAATTTTACACCCTCTGCCTCGTTTGTCAATGCTTCTATTTCACCACCTTTGGTTATTTTAAGTATTCCCTAAGACCATACGTAGTCGAGCGTGATTCAGGGCGTTATTTGGAATTTCGCGCCCCACACACTGTTACGGTGGGGCGCTATGACACCAATCCATGCCCGAGCGTTATAAACATAACGTTGGATTGCAATTTCATCAACCAATGATATCGTGCCACATTGATTATTCAAACGGTTTGTTTTTGGTGGTGGTGAAATCGAGGCAAACGACCGATGAAGAAGAAGGGAAGGTGTACTGTGGTGGTGATGATGGTGGACGGTGGTGGTGTACTGTGGTGAAGATGGTGTACGTGGTGGTGATATACGGTGGTGGTGATTTGCAGATGGTGATGATGGTTGTGATGTTAGTTGTTGAAGAAGAAGTAGATGGTGGTGAAAAGGAGGAGAAAGAAGAAGATGGTGGAGAGAGACGTGGCTGCTATTGTTAGTTTTTTTTTTTTTAATAAAATTAGCGCCCCAATTTCTCCCCCTCCCACTATACCCCATTTTGAATTAAAGCCCTATGTTGACTCAGCTGTCATGTGGACCAATCACAGAGGGGGGCCTTAAATTTTTCTCGCCCCACTACACATGGTGTAAGAATAAAAATATTAATCACACGCTTAACTTATTATATGTTTAGTACTTTTAAATTTAAGTTATGGTGTCAATTGTAATTTACATGTTAAAAAGCATTGTGCTTCATAAAACTCATTCCAAGTAAAAGGTTAATTCATTATTAATTAACTAAAGTTTTTATGTATATTTAGACTGTTTTATGATAAAATGTCTTTTAAGATACATGCTTTTACTCATTAACTTCTAATTATGTTTGTTTATCAACTAACAATACAAATTGAAGGAGCTTAGACCAATGTAATCATTGGTGGTTTGATTTGCGAAGAAAACATAGGTGAGTAAAGACTTTAACGGATTACTAACATAGCATTGCAAGGGATCACTGGCATGAAGCTCATCTGCAGATTACCAAAACTGTTCGAATATTTTATATTTTTTTTCCGAGTTACCTACCCCTTCTATGATTGGTTGATGAATTATGTGTATATTTTTTCTTTTTGGGATCTACCTGTCCCGTCATAGGTCCCCAAGTAATTACCGATTGAAATCTTAAATTTTGAAATCATTTAACCACTCCGCGGCTGTTCCATAGAAGATTATTATTTTTTATTGGTAAAAACCAATAATATAGATACTTTAGCTGTTTAGCATATTAAAATATATAACTAAGCAACGACTTTTTAAACGACTATAATTCATTCAAGAAAACTAAATATACAGTGACCTAGTAGTTTAGTAAAATAACCAATTTTATTTGACGTCATAAGCTCCAAGTCAGAGGTTAGGTGAATTGCCACATAACTAAAAACGACATGCTGTGTAAAATAATTATATCTCTGTACGTAACTATAATACTTCATCTTTAGACCAACATGACTAAAATGAATGTTAAGCTTCTTCAAATATCCGATTACATAGTTAGATAATTAATTACTCGTTCCTTTTTAGTAAGGTAATTACAGTAATAGCTTCTTCATGCATGTTATAATTAAAGGAAGAAGAAGAACCATGCATATATCATAGATGTGTACATTTTATTATACAGAAGATAGTTATCTTACCTCACAGTATAAAAGTGACATAAAAATGACTATGTAAGTTTATTGTTAAGTTTCATAACTTTTTTTTATTAGGTTCTTATGGTTCGTTTTCGTTCGCCCTTCTACATTAACAAGTAACCGAATTCGCACAACCCTTTCACTAATTTTAATTACAAAACGTAACTTTTTGTTAATTTATCAATAAACACCTTTCTTTTATGCACGTTTTATTTTAATATAAAAACATGCATGAAAACATGGTATATTATAAACTCAAACTTATATTTCAACATCCTAACCCAAAACTGTTCAAACCCTAACAATAATAGAAGAATACAAGAAACCTCTCACAACCACTCTAACAAATACAAGATTACAAGAAGATAACCTTTACAATACGATCTACACAGACACATGATTTACAGATTCAAGATGAATCTGGAAATCAATCTTAGACCTAAACGTATTTGAGAGGATGAGAGAGTTTGAGAGAAAACTGATTAGAAAAAAAATGAAGACTTTTGTTGAGGAGAGAGAGAGATCAGCTACTTATATGCTGATCTCGAATGTTCCACCACCGCCCAAGATGAACGCCCCAGATTGATTTGATCTAACGGTTGAGCTCCCTGACTGATATAATATCTTTGACTGGACCATGGGCTCCTAATATTGACTGGGCCTAAGACATATACAATGGGCTATCTTTAGTTCAAGTGGACGACCCACTAAGTGTTGGGCCACATAATATCACCAAATGAATCTTAGACTTGACTTGGACTCTTGGACTTGATCAACACACGAACACTGGATCAACACAACAACTCTACTCGACCTCAACATCTGACAATGACCAAAAACTCTGACAAATTTGCAATGCATGAACACCTCCTACAAAACAAACAACCTTATGCAACATGTCAAGTAACCATAAATGAGAAATAAAATTGTAACTTTTATCTTATATTTTCAACACCCCTCCTCAATTTTATTTCCCAAACAAGATGCATAATTTAATTTGATCACAAATTACCTCATGTTGACTAGGTAACAACCCCTTAGTAAACACATCAACCAACTGATTACTTGAATCAACTTTGACTATGTTTACACTTTCTTTTGTGTGACACCTGACAAACTCAGGTTAATACTTTTTACAAACATATAAGTCTACCTTAGCAAAACATTTATTTAATGTACTTAACTGGGTCAGTTGAGTCAGTTCGATGATTCGGGGAATCATCGGGAGTTGGTTCACACTCACGTATTGTCCAGGGTTTAATGATTCGGGGAATCATTGAGAAACACATGCACACACGAGTCTTGAGTCTCGTTGTTGGTGAAATTACATTGTTTGATTGAGTTATCAAGTGTTAGATGCCCTATGAATGATGTACAACTTGTGATTGCATGTTTATGTGATTAGATGTTATAACGTATGTTAAAATGTCAATTTGAGAGTAGTAAGTGCAAATTGTGAACATAGGATTCCCGTTCGTGCCATCGAAGGCACGAATGGAAATTAGAATGTCTCTTTCATGCCATGAAAGGCACGAATGAAAACTTAATATTTTGGTTTGAACCCAAGAGAGTGTGAATGAGAACGAAATATATATACATTTCTTTGCCTCATTTTCATCATTTCACAACCCTAACTCGCCTCCAAGTGCTCTCTCTCAACCCCAAACCTGTAGGAAGGACTTTTTGCCATTGTTTTCATATCCTAAAGCTAAAAACACATTCTATAACCAAAACAAGCGAAGATTCAAGGTGTGTTCATCATCTAAACCCTTTTTTGATACAACTTCGTACATTTTTGATAAACCCTAAGTGTCCAGATCTGATCTAAATGAGTTTTCATAAATGAAAACCTTCCTAAGATCTTTCTAAACTAGATTTATACTTTAATAATGAGTTTTCTTATAAAAACCCAAATGTTAATGAGGTTGGATGATTGTTTTAAATGTTATATGTTATAGAATGATGTGTAGATGTTGTGTAGATGATTTAGGAATGATTTGGAACATGATTTGTGGGTGTTTTGATGTTTGATGGATTGTCACACATTTGGGGGGGGGGGGTTATGCTCTAGGGTTTGTTCGAATATGATGATGATGATGATACGATTAGGGATTCACTAATACATGTAAATTTGTGCTTGTTGATTTGTACATGATGTTATTTTGCTAGTTTCCATTTTGGGTAAAGTTTCATGCAATTGATGTGACATTTTCATAATTTGCTATTTTGGGTAAGTTAATTGTGATTTGTTATGTGAAATGGACGGATTTATGTGTGTAAATGGTATGGTTACATGAGGATAGAATAGATATGATTGACTGTTGTGATTTGTTGTGTTTCGTGAAGTTTTCGATCAGTTTTGAAGGGTTTTTGTTTGTCAAAATAGTTCAGCAGGCAAACAGGTCGAATGGAATTTTCATTCGTACCATCGTAGGTATGAATGAAACAAAATGAAACTCATTCGACCCTTAAAAGGGTACGAAACAAATGAAATATTTTTCATTTGACTGCAGAAATGAAACTTTGATGTAAACCAAGTGTTTTATGTGCATTTCTTGTATGTAAACTGTATGTGCTTGATCAACTGATGTAACGGGTCACCAACAGGATGTCGAGTCTGTCTTGTGTGGTCGGGTTAGCATTTAAACACGTTTTCAAACATACATGGTCATGATCTGGACAATCGGAGA
Source organism: Ambrosia artemisiifolia (assembly GCA_032199755.1). Classification (NCBI taxonomy): domain Eukaryota; kingdom Viridiplantae; phylum Streptophyta; class Magnoliopsida; order Asterales; family Asteraceae; genus Ambrosia; species Ambrosia artemisiifolia. The sequence goes on along the minus strand of CM063517.1, from coordinate 15,080,859 downwards.
CTAGTTAACATATTGGTTGATAGTCTGGACACTTATACATACTTTATGATAGGTCACCGGTATTAGGGACTATCATCACGTTTTCGGTTTATCTATTTTTCAAGAACGCAACCTAAGGTGAGTTTCATCGCCCCATTTTCACACACTTTCTCATGAGGGAGAAACATGCTACACATTTTGGATTCGTAAAGATCAGGTTATACTATGGTTATCTTTTGTTTACTATACGACTCATCCAAGTCCCTAGGAAACCATGAATATGTAGGGATACATACCGGGGGAAATGTGGATAGATCTATTGGGCCTGACTAACCCCACCCGGGTCGACTGGAGGTTAGACGGGTGCATATTGTTTCTAACTTTTGGGCCTACAGGTGATGACAATAGCCCAACACGGGCAGTACATACGGAACATCATGTCAGTAATGGTTTCTAATCGTAGTAGTAACATACATAACGACTAACTAACGTTCGCATAACATAGTAGTAACGAGAATGATCTTTCAAAACTTATGAAACATTTTTATAAAACCTGTGAACTCACCAGCATAGTATGTTGACATTTTTAGCATGTTTTTCTTAGGTCGCTAAGGTAGCAGGAATTGGATAGGCGCAGCGGGGTCTCACGGTGTCTAAGTTTCATGCATCATATCAAACTTTAAAACATTTGTCTTTCAATTACCTTTGAGGATTGTAAATTATTATGCTTCCGCTGTATTCATGGTTGATACTTTTAAACTTCATGGTTTGGTTACGTTATTTTATTCATATAGTTGTCGTTTATTGTGACCGTTGACTTGGATCCTGGTGTGTCACGCGCCTCGCGGTATAACCCCGCAAGTGGAAATCTGAGGGTGTGACAGATTGGTATCAGAGCCAATGGTTATAGTGAACTAGGATTGCATGTAGAGTCTAGTCTATAACCGAGTCTCACACACTAGACCGTTACACATTTATGAGTCAAAATAAGTGGGAAACTATAATAAGTGTGAAACCTACTAACCTGGTCGGGGTGTAAGTGTCATCATCATTATATGTTGCATCATCTATTCTAACTTTTATCTGTTCTATTTTCCATTTCCATCTTTTCTTCTTCGGGATTCAAATACGAAGAGGCTAGCTTGTAGATACTTTCACGGCGGTGGTGTACATTTGAGTGGCTTCGGCGTATTCTTGCGATCTGTCCAGGATTCGGACATCTCCCTTCTATGCTCCAATGGACACACTTGCCTATACACACTATCTTGCACTTGTACTCGTTGTGGTACGCCTCTAAGTGACTGTTCACTTGGGGACTCTTAAGATATCTTGATCGGATGATTTGTAGTTGATACAAATTGGTCGGATCAGGATGATTCTATATCATGATTGCTAGTGTCTCCTGCTAGTGATGATTCTTAATGTCTCATTATTTGTGGATGGTAGAAGATGTCTGGAGTTCGTGGCGGTCGTCGTGGTGGGCGTAAAGGTGGTCGTGGCGGCGGCGGTGGCCGTGGCGGGGGTGGTGGCAACATCAACATGACCCAAGAAGAGCTGAACAATCTGGTCCAGGAGCAAGTGTCTATTGCTCTAGCTGTTTTCTAGGCCGCTCAGCAAGGCCTTGGTGGTAGTTTGATTACTGCTATTCTTATATATATTTTGTGGTAATGTGTGCGTTGTGGTGAAACAATGTTGCTTGTTGTTACAGGGAATGCTGGTAACCAGCATCCTCCACCATCACCGCCTCATGGTCAGCTAGTGTGTAATTTTAAGATGTTCATGGACTGTAAGCTCCATAGCTTCAGTGGGACTGCTCAGGTGGCTGGAGAAGATTGAGTCTACGTTTTCTATATGTAATTGTCCTCCGATGGATCATGTGAAGTTTACTTCGGGAACGTTGGAAGGTCCTGCATTGACTTTGTAGAATTCTACTACTCAGATACTTGGCTTGGGTGAAGCCAATGCTATGCCGTGGGCGGAATTTGTGTTCCGTTTGAAGAGTGAGTATTGTCTGAGAGATGAGATTCAGAAGTTAGAGCATGAGATGTGGAACCACAAGATGGCTGGATTGGAGATTGAGGAGTACACCACTAGGCACCATGAGTTGGCGCTCATGTACCTGGATTTAGCTACGCCGGTGTACAAGCAGATTGAGCACTATATTGCTGGGTTAGTACCGGAAGTTCATGGGTTGGTGACTGCGAATGATTCTGCTACTCTTCAGGGTACTATCAGGTTGGCTCATAAGCTGACCAATCAGAAGGTTGAAGAAAGTGTCTTGCCTCCCAGGGGCGCTGTTGTGAAAGCCCCTGAGAACAGCAAGAGGAAATTGTGTGGTTCTGGGAAGAATCTGGCTCTAGTTCAGCCGCAGCAGCAGGCGAAGAAGTTTGAAGCAGCGAGTTCGTCATCTAGTCAGAAGCAAGGGGGATATGCTGGGAAGCTCTCGAAGTGTAATCTATGTGGGTTTCATCATGTTGGAGTTTGTGATAAGTTTTGTTGCAATTGTTATCATCGGGCTGGTCATCTCGCTAAGGATTGTAGGGTCAATCTTTAGTCCAAGCTGGCGCAAGATGTTGTTACCGCCCCCACTCCACAGGGAAATCCGGGTTGTTATAACAGTGGGCAAGCGGGGCACTTCAAGAGGGATTGCCCGAAGTTGAAGCAAGGCGAGGCTGGAAGAATGGAAATGGTAATGGTAATGGCAACGGGGGTGGCGGCCGGAATGCACGTGCCTTCATCATTGGGTCGGGGGAAGCTCGACAGGACCCATATACTGTTACCGGTACGTTTCTCCTTAGTGATCGCTATGCTTAAGTTTGTTTGATTCTGGTGCCAACACCTTTAGGGGCTAAGTACTTGATAGAATTGGTTAACGGTAAGGAAATTGAGGCGACACACATTCTTAAGGAGTGTTGCTCAGAGCTTTCAGGTTTGTCATTCCCTATTGATCTTATGCCGGTGTCCTTGGGTAGTTTTGATATAGTGGTGGGTATGGATTGGTTATCGTTGTATCGTGCTGAGATCGTTTATTTTGATAAAGTTATTCGACTTCCTCTCCCGGATGGAAAAGTTATTTTGGTGCATGGTGAGAAAAACGGTGTCCCTTTGAATATTGTTTCTTGTATGAAAGCCTATAACTATCTTTGGAAGGGTTATTCTGCCATTTTGGCTCTTGTTTCTGTTTCATCTGAGGAAGAGAAGAGGATTGAAGATATTCCAGTTGTTCACGATTTTCCTGAAGATTTGCTTGGTCTTCCGCCTCAGCGTCAGATCGAGTTTAATATTGATCTTGCACCTGGTGCAGCCCCTATTGCTTGAGCTCCATAGCGTCTTGCACCTCCCGAGATGCAGGAATTATCCAACTAGTTGCAGGATTTGTTAGAGAAGGGTTTCTACAAGTGATGGAGTTACGCAATTTAAATAACGGAAAATCCAATATTTTAAAATTGTATCTAGAATGACTAGAAAAGTGGAAACAAGGCCAGATATAGTTTGATCATTATGAACAAATCCAAAATCCTTGTAGACAAAGCCAATCATTAAGTCCGGTTCCTCCGGGGGATGGATCTATAAGAATTCACCTATCCCAATAACAAAATAACCTGACTTGAATGATCCTGTATTAAGAGCTGAATTGGCTAAAGGTTTAGGTCATAATTATTATGGGAAGCTCGCCATTTCTTTCTTATTCTCTCGTATCAGGTATTTCTTAAGAAGAAGAGTGTTCTACCATCTAATAGTAGATTGACAAATTGTTGGGCCCAGCTGGATTTGAACCAGCATAGACATATTATCAACGAATTTATCTTGCCAATACATTATCCTTTTTGTTCCGGATTGTAATCCCTAATAAAAGTTACTACTCTTGGCTAAACCTATTAATGGTAGAGGTGAAATTTCATCTTCTGAATATAGGTTAATTGATTTGGATGGAATTTTTTCAAAAACGAGTCAAGTCAAATATAATATAAAGTTTTCAGTTGATCTCTACATTTTTACATAATTTTTGTTTCGGAACAAGTTAAGTCAAATAGGGGTGAGCAATAAACGGTTCCGAACCGCGAAAACCGTGAAACCGACCCGGAACCGCTAAAACCGAACCGAATTAATGTTATAGGTTCCGGTTCCGGTTCTCATATTTTGGCATAATCGGTTCCCGGTTCGGTTCCGGTTAGAACCGACGGGTCCGGTTAAGAACCGTTAGAACAGTTTTAAATTAAATTAAATATTTAAATATTCTATTATTAGTTTGAAATAGAATGTGTTGTTTCCTTCTTTATAGTTCTTAACACTTTCATATTGTTTTACTTGGTAGGAATGTATAGTATTGCCTTATGTGATAGTTAGCAGTCAGCACAGCTTGTTCTAACCCGTTTAATCTGTATAAAAAGAATGATCTGATCCGAACAAAACATATTTTGTTACGTAAACTGCTATACTTTTAGTAACCATGGTTAACACAAACTGTTGATAATTTTTTTTTAAGAAAATCATTGTTTTTGTTTATTTTTTTATTTAATTGTTAATGTTAATTTTAGGATTTTATTGACAACCGGTTCCAGTCTAGAACCGTTTCATGAGAACCGTTTCACCCGGTTCTGGAACCGAACCGTTTAGTAATTATCGGTTCCGGTTCCGGTTCCGGTTCTCATATTTTGGAATAAACGGTTCGCGGTTCGGTCCGGTTCGGTTCGGTTCGGTCCGGTTCTGAACCGTTGCACAGCCCTAAAGTCAAATATAATACATGACCACATCCTATGGGACAGTGGTGTTGGTGGGCAGGACTCAGATTACGCGTGCGTGTTGGGTCACCTACGCATGTCCTATCTTGATCTTGATTTTGGCGGTTTCGCTAATTGCCATAGCTTGAAAAAATCGCTGGTTTGAGCGCTTGAGTCTTTTTGAGGGTATACTTGCATTTTATGATAAAACGCAAGTTATACCTGATAAAACGCAAAGTTATACCTGATAAAAAGATGCAAGTTATATCTGATTAAAAAACGCAAGTTATCAACCTAGCAAAAACTTATTATTATTTGTTTTAAGAAAATATAGCAATAGGGTATGCAAATGAAAGATGATAAAAACTTGTTTTTATGGTGTATTTTTTAAATAATGTTGTATGAAAAAGTTATGGACGTTTAAAAAATGGGGTGTAACTCAACAATTGTAGGTTATACCTATTTTGTCATTCTTTTTTTTTTTTTTTGAACGGCAAATGTTACATCTCCTATAATATTACACCAATAATTCTAAATTACATCACCCTTGCCAAGGATTGAACCTTGGACCTCCTCTCTAAGAGGTATATGTCTCTACCAAGTGGGCTAGCCCCACATTGGCACCTATTTTGTCATTCCCCTTCTCTTTTAAAGATCCAACGTATATATTTCCCCTTTTAATTTCATCCATTTATTCATTTAAATAAAAAGACCTAATTTTTTTTTTATCATTTTTATGTTAAAATACATTTTCTACGATACTTTCTTAGTTTGATTATGTATTTAATTTCACATGGCATTTAGGTGTAGGAGCAGATATCTACATATACTAAAAAACTCAAATCAAGCATGGCATTCAACTATTTTTTTTTCATTATGAGAAGATGAAGAACACAAGCCACAAAACTATAAACGGAAAATTAACAAGGGAATATAACCCAAAATTCAGAAGGACCATAAATCATTCGACGGTTGAAGCTTTCACTAACCGTCAATATAAAATGTCGATCAGTCTTGATCATTGACGCAATAATATTATCTTTTTGGTGGTCGCCCAAAAGCCATCCTTGGAATATCTACTCATGGCTATAGCTATGAAGATCAACAACAATGAAGTGACAAAGAGGACTTGACCGCGTCTCCACGTTGGTGGATTTTGATCCATAACATCTTCTTCCATGATATCAGAAGTCGGGCTCGATGGTTCATCCTGACCCATGAGCTTGTTGTACTCGGCCTCCATACAAACCGGTCCACATGGCAAGCTGATTGACCTGTTATGAGAGTTTTGTCTCACGTAGGTTTTAGCCATTTGAGATTAATTTGTCGAAAGTGGGTTGTGTCTCATTGGGTATATATAGAATAAAACACAGGGAAACATGACAGATCATTATGTTGATTAGTGCATGTGATGAGATCTCCTTAAAAAACGGGTTTTCTTGATGGCCAGCCAAGGCTTTAATGACTTCCCATTTATCTAATCTCCATGATCATGCATATTTAATTGTTTATCTTAGGGGGAAGGGGCGCTCAAATGAATATGTTTTCATTTCACTGATTTCTATCAATCCTGCACTGCCACATCACTTCACTGATTTCCTTCACTGAAACATTTTTTTAAGGCAACACTCCACTTATTCTTTACCCAACAGTCCATTATTTTCACACATAATAATAATAATAATAATAATAATAATAATAATAATAATAATAATAGTAATAAAACAAAGGAAACAAATTCGTTTATAATAATAATAATAATAATAATAATATTATTATTATTATTATTATTATTATTATTATTATTATTATTATTATTATTATTATTATTATTATTGTGGTTGGATAGGCTGCAGGCTTCGGCTGCAGCTCTTGGCTTCTGTCTTCATGTTTGCTTCTTTGGTAATGTGTCTTTTGGTGTATTGATATATGTTGTACTTGGGGCTTTTCGCTAGTATCCCGCTAGCGCTTGGTGTTGAAAAAAATCGTTTATGTTGGTCGTTCAAAAAAAATAATATATTATTGTTGGAAATATATAAGTGAATGTGAGTTTGGTTTGTCCTATATTAGTGGGAAGATGGAAAATGAATGAGTTTATAAATGTGAAACAAAATGGAAGGGATTAAATTCTTTGTGTTACATTATACTCTGGCACCTACCCGCGCGCGCAGGGGGAGTTCTGGTTCGGGAAAAATTCTTGAACCAACGCGACGCCCGCACGACCTGTGAAAGTTTGTGCCACAATCCGTTAACCAGCACGGTAACTAAAACCCAAATTGTACCCGTGACCAATTCTGGTAAGGCCCCGTCCCCCCTTATACATTTGGTAGTTACCACAATCCATTGTTTTAAAAATTAAATTCCTCGTCGACAACCTTATTACGAAAGTTAATGTCGGGTCTCAAGATAAAATAAAGTTTCTAAAATTGATTTTTAATATTTTGGAAAAAAATTGTTTGCAAAAAGGGAAAACATGATGGAAAGTAAATGATTTTTGTTATTCAAGAGGAATGAAGGGGATAATAAGCGACAATATATAGCTTTCTTGTTTAAGTATATAATTAAAGGGTCAAATTATCCTATAACGAAAATGTAAAAGGTGAGAAAAATACAAAAAATACAATACAACACGAAATATGACATAATGAGCCATAAAATATAACATAATGTCGAAAAATATAACAGAATGCTGAAGAAAAAAAACACAATGATGAAAATACATAAAAGACACAATGCTATAACGTAAAGTCTAAATACAAACTAAAAAAAACCAAAAAAAGCAAAAGTTTAAAAACTAAGATCGTAGGGTTTAAAGAGACGGTTCCAAACTTTCAATGCTGCTTGAATGATTTCAATCGGAATCCCTTTGATACACTTTAGACTTTTTTTTCTTTTACTGTGTATTTGATCATAAGCTTATGATTAAAACGAAAATAAGCTAAATATATAATTAATCAAAGTCAACCACGCATCTAACTATTTAACTCCATTCTTGTTTTGTTTTTTTCTTTCCACATGCTCTCGTTGGCTCATTGCATACGTTGTATTTTCCCAATATAAGATCACTAGCTTCAACATTTTATCCAGTGTCTCCATACTTGCCATAGAGCACATGGCTTGTATTATATAGATCACATGTATATGATAAGAGTTTCAGTGGGTTTCTAGAAGGATATTGTAGTATCGACAAACCAGCTAAATATGTATTGGATTAAATCATTGTTTTCATATCATATATGATAGATTAATCGAACCAATTTATTTTGTATCTGAGTAGAAAAGAAATGTCGGGTACAGTCTTTATTACTTAGTTATACATAAAATCCCACATAACAAAAACTAAAATGAATTGGTAGCATCACCTTTTAAAAGTTGGAAGAATTGGCGAGGGTTCAAATAAGGTGTTTAATCCTAATCGGGTCACAAGTGAAAGAATAAGAATGTTAAAGGGTTGAATTGAAAGAAGTTTGAAAGTAAGTTTTGGGTTTATTCAAGTTCGTATTGAATTATGAATGAGTCTTGCAGTGGCGAAGCTTGGTTCTCGAATCGGAGGGGGCCGGACTCAATTTACCTACAAAAATCGTAAATTTCCACTACTGCGCCAAAAAACAGGGAGATATCCTTCGCCACTGGAGTCTTGGTTATTTTAATTAGTTTATTTGGTTTTTAGTTTGAGTATAACTACGATTCTTGGTGTACACGTAATCAGTTTAGTATAAGTACAGGATTATGTATTCAGTTTTATTTGAGTTGAGTTTATGATATATAAAAGGTGCAATACACCCTTATGTGCGTGAGTCATGATCCTTGGCGTGGGTGATGGTTCACTAAAGACGCACCTGCCTTAGATGTAAAACAAACACTTGCAACCCTTCAATTTCACAAGGTAAAAGGGGTGACAAGCCAAAAATCACACATGTTTTGGTGTAGGCGATGGGCACTATTACCACGTTCGCCTTTTGTATTTTCAACGTTGCCAATGAAAAAATGTTGATCAACATACGCGAGTAGTTTGACTTGGCTACTAAAAATTGAAAATCCAATAGTCATGATGGTTCATCAATAATCTCTTAAACAGTCACAATAGTTCCCTATAGGCGCACTTTTTAGGCAGAAAACGTATGCTCACAACCATTGGTTTGGTAGATTTTAAACAGACTAAAAATCACACTTGTTTGAAAGGTTGTCTCGTGGCCTATAAATACAAAACCCTCTACCATAGAACATGACCGTTTAAAGTCTATTGTTTCTTTCCTGGAAGATTTCATTAGAAACAAAGTTCTAGTACACAGAATTCCTTGCAACGCGTATAAATTCATTTGAGTTATCATCTATACTCGTTGAGTTGATTGACATCCTACACATGTTGTGTCACTCTATCTTCGGAAGTAATTCACCAGTCACCTAAGCACATTAGTTAGAAATAGGGAACAAAGGGGCATAACTAACATAAGGACAAATAGAACTCAAATTTCCAACTAGAATTAACGCAAATTTTCTACAAAAGGAAATAGTAGAATGTGAATATGTGATACGAAGATTGCCTATAAGGGTGGTGGGGGCGCCTCTATGGTGGAGGCCATGATGAGCATAGTGATCGTGAAACACCGGCCCCACCACCTCCATCGCAACAGTGATGGTTTGGTCTGTGATACACATCACATTTGTGGAAAGTAGTGTTGGGAATCACGGTATCAAATATGAGGCAGAAGCGGTTTATATATTAAACAAAAACGGATTATATATACATTATATATAGAGCCGATTATATATATATATATATATATATATATAAGTATATGTTTGATTTATTAATCCAATTAATAAATATTCCCAATCAGGATCTCAGTTAAACGTGTATAAACAAGTAAATAATATAAACAACCATAGGGGATTTAGTAATCAATCTTTGACGACTACACCGGTATTGTAACACGCGGGTTACAACGAATCCTCGCTAGAAGGAAGTTCACAACCGAGCACGAGCCAATCGAGAGCAACAATTTGCAAGGAGGAAGGTAGCTAGTGGTGGTTGTTTGTGGCGGATGGAGGCAGGCCGTGGGTTTAGGCCGGCGCAAGGGGAGGAAGAGAGGAGGTGGGTGTTTTATTTTATAAAACTTTTGATTAGGGTTTCCCCTTAATCCCTTATTTATAAAATACAAACTTACAATAAGCCCCTTAGTTATTTTATTAAAACTCTCCTCAATAATAAACTATTTTATTATCAAGTCCCTCATGTCCAAACAACTTATTATTTCACAAATAATATTCCACCAAAACGTGTACTTGTCTGATTCGTGTACCAATGTATAACTCTTCGGATCGTACCAGATCGGGTTATGTTGATCTCGACTTTAATTACTATCGGAAATACTATATGTCCAACAATCTCCCACTTGGACGATTTTAATTAAATGAGTCAACGTGCGCAGAGTTGGACGCCTAGCTGCATCGCACTGCAGCCAACACAGTATGACACTTTACAGTCGTCAACTAATTCTTTGAGTTCAAGTAACGGTTTACTTAACCAAATACTGTAGCCCTGGTAATTCTATCAATAAGTCCCTTCTATATAGACATTCGATGATCATAAGACATGGATCATTCATTCTTACTAGCAGGGAACCCGCGCGCGGTGTATGTTTATGTGTTTGTAAGCACCTGTGCTTCGTAGTGGGGTAATTTTTTAAAGTCTACAAGGAGACATGATAGCATGATACGTGTATATATACCATATGCAATTTGACCTACGTATCGGTAAAAAAATGGAAGTGGCGGTTTAACTCATTAGCAATTACTATTATACTAATAGTCCCACTCAATATGTTGAAAGTGCCAAATCTGGAGAGATTGCTGAGGAGAAGAAAGCTTTATAAGATCCACATTAAGAGGAGGTTGGAACGGCTCATATGTAATCAACCTGTAAAGAAGCATACCCATAACTTTTTCCACATGATAAAACCTCCATCTCAGTATTCATTGCCTTTATCCAGTGAGGATCTTTTGAGGCTTGAATGTAAGATGTAGGTTCAATAGATTTATTTACATTAGAAACAAAACACATATTTTCAAATGACAAATTAGAGTAATTAACAACCTTTTCTACTCCATATTTAACTCTACCTTCAATAACATAATCATCAAACTTCCTAGGTAACACAGAATCCCTACTAGACTGCCTAGTTGGCCTACTTCCCTCAGGAGTCCTTAACTCATCATTTGAACCCTCTAACCCAGTGCAACCAGCCCCCATCCCTGTGGAACTCCTAGGTTGCTGATCACAACTATCATCATGATCTACATCACTAGTGTTCCTGGGAGAGTCACCTGATTGTCTCCCAGGTGAGTGATCATGAGTTTCATCAGGTCCCCCATCATCATTGGGAAGGTTTTGAAAAATAGTTTTTTGATTGTCACTTAAGGAAACTTCATTTTCAAACATATCAAAAAAATTTAAATGATTAACTTTTTCAATCACAAGTTGTTTATGTTCAGTTTTAAAGGGATAAATATTTTCATAAAATTTCACATCCCTTGAAAACTCAACCTTCTTTGTTTCCAAATCATAAATTTTATAACCTTTTTTAACAAAAGAATAACCTATTAAAACACTTTTATTAGCCCTGCTAAAAAGTTTATCAGGACCATCTAGAACAGTTTTAAAACATAGACAACCAAAGTTTCTTAAGTGATTTAATTCGGGGGGGGGGGGGGGGGAGGGGGAACCCATATATTAACTCATAGGGACTCTTACCATTTAACACAGATGAAGGTATCCTGTTGATTAAGTAAGCAGCAGTAAGAACACATTCAGACCAAAAATTTAAAGGCACACAGCTTTGGAACAATAAGGCCCTAGCTGTATTTAAAAGATGCCTATGCTTTCTCTCCACAACACCATTTTGTTGTGGAGTGTAAGCACAAGAGGTTTGATGAAGAATACCCTTTTGGTTACAGAAATCATTTACTTGTTTATTTATAAACTCAGTACCATTATCACTTCTAAACATTTTAATGTTCTTTGAAAACTGAGTTTTAACAAGTTCATAAAAACTAACAATGTTTTCAAACACTTCAACTTTAGATTTTAACATGAAGACCCACACAGACCTAGAGTAATCATCTACAATGGTCAAAAAATACCTATATCCTTCACTACTAGTGACTTTATAAGGTCCCCATACATCAAGATGTACAAGGTCTCCTATATCCTTGGACTTATGGTCACTAAGAGGGAAAGGAACCCTAACCGGCTTAGCCTTATGACATACCTCACAAGGCTCAGAACTAGACTCTCCAACATTCAAACTATCTTTTAAAACAGCTAATACCTGACTAGAAGGGTGTCCTAGTCTACTGTGCCAAAGACTGTGATCAGTTACACTATTAAAGCACACACTATTAAAATTAACATTTTTACCAACAAAGTAAAGACCATCCTGCTGTCTACCAGTCACCAGGATTTTCCTTGATTTGGAATCCTGAACAAAACACTCATGTTCATTAAACAAAACATCTAACTTGTTATCCTTAGCAAGTTTATGTATAGAGACAAGATTAACGCAGTAATCAGGAATAAAGAACACATCATGTAAAACAACACCACTAGCCAATTTTATATCACCAATTTTAGCAACTTTAGCATTAGTACCATTTGGGTGTTTAACTTCCATATTATACTGAGACACATCTATACTATTTATTAACTGTTCATCATTCCCAACCATATGTTGATTAGCCCCAGAGTCCATTATCCAACCAAAAAACAAAGCATATTTAATCATACTTGAACAGTTAGAAAAGTTTTTAAACAACTTTGCAACTTTAGACAATACAGACATACTAGAAAACCCATTAACAACAACAGACTCACCTCCTACTTTAGAACTCTGAGGATCTCCTCCAGATTTCTCACTGATTAAACTCATCAACTTAGAAATCTGCTCAGAAGTAAAAGGTGAACCAGAAGAAACATTTGCACTCACATTGTTACTAGTATTGGACACACCAGACTTCCAATTACTCTGAGTTCTATTATTAAACTGATTACCATTGTTTCTATTAGTAACTTGATTACCAGATTGATTACCAATACCTTTTTGATTATTTGTTGGATATCCAACAATTTCAAAACATCTTTCAATGGTGTGTCCAACCCTATTACAATGAGTACATTTCAAATTAGGATTAGGTCCCCTAGAGAACCCTTTCCTATTGCTAGAAGCTTGACTAGTTCTAGCAGTAAAAGCTACATTGGTACCCTTTGATCCACTACTTGAGCCTCTATGGGATTCTTCCCTAGAGACAACAGCAAAAGCAGCTTTTACTGAAGGTAGTGGATCACTGGTTAACAGTGTAGTTCTTACAGGTTGGTAAACTTCATCAAGCCCCATTAGGAACTGCATGAGTTTAATAAGGCTATTAAAATCATTGAATTCCTTAGAGGCTTGACAAGTGCAAACAGGCAACTGAACAATTGAATCAAATTGTTTCCACATAGTATTCAACTTATTATAATACTCAGACACAGAACTACCACTTTGTGTTATACCATTTATCTTTTGATGCAAATTAAACATGACACAACCATCAATTCTATCATAAGTTTCTCTAAGATCAAGCCACACATCTCTAGCACTTTCAAAAAACACTTGTCCTAGATACAATTCCTCACAAACAGAGTTAATCAACCAAGACAACACCACAGAATTACATCTTTCCCATTGATTAGCTAAAACATCATCAGTTACTGGTTTAACACATGTGCCATCAATGAAACCTAATTTGTTTTTACCTTGTAGTGCAAGTTTCATAGCCTTAGACCAAACAGAATAGTTTTCTGTTCCTTTGAGTTTAATACTAACAATTGACAGACTAGACGTGTCACTAGGATGCAAGAACAGAGGATCACTAATATCCAATTTACTAATAAGAGTTGCATCTCCTGCACCAAGGTTGGGGCCCCCACCTCCAGGGTTGGCACCCCCACCTCCTGCTGGATTAACAACATCACCCATTTCAAGACAGACAATGAATCACACAAACAATCACAGAAATCAACAAACAACCCTAGAAGGACGAAGCTGAGTCAGTGTTACAGATAGTGGATTCGTCACTCAATGGTGTCCACCCAGTTCTTAACTCAGGAGCCCTTTTATTAACTATGTATATATATAGATACTTATACAGATCTAAATAACCAAACACAACAAACACAGAACAACAACCAAACAAGACACCAAATAATGGCCAATACCGGTCCTCAACAATGATCTCAAAATGGAACAATCTCACCAGACAACTCGTAGTCTGTAACCTTCACTTAGGGTTACACGACCAGAGAGCAAACAGCACAGCTAACCAGTCCTCAACAATGATCTCAAAATCCAAAGCCTCCAGCCAACAATCGTTGACCAAGCAGTCCTGCTCAACGAATCAAACCAAGAACAAACAAATAATAGACCAGATCTATAGATAAGACCAGATCTACTAAATGACAAGACCAAGAACCAGATCTATTATTTAGATCAGATTCTTCAACAATAAAAAAGAAAAAACAACAGCGGAAGACACAAAAGAACCAAGATCCAGAGCCTATGGCTCTGATACCATGTAGAAATTTAGGGTTTGAACTCAACAACAAACAATAAACAGAAATATCATAACCACAACCACAATGAACAAAGAATGTAGGCGACAAAACAACGGTGACAAAATCTTATTTATCCAACCCAAAAAGTACCCACCAAAACCCTAGATCTCAGATAAACACTGAGATCAAAACAAACAACAATACAAAGTCTTCTACAAGATCTACTGATTAGTTAGACCAGTAGATCAAGAGAGAAATAACCAGAATACAATACAAAAGAATAATACCTAAACAAACCCTAATACAATAACCAGAGAACTAAGACAAAAAAAATAACAAAACAAAGAGAGACTAAACTATCAACGAAGACTGAAGAGTCTTTATATAGAGCAGCTCAGAAACGTCGAGAAACAATCCAACGATCACGATTAAAACCAATCCAACGGCTGAGATCAATCCCTGCAAAATATCTCACAACTTGCACAACTGAACCAGTTCAACCAAAGAGTTCAATAAGTTAATCAAGAGAGTTCATGACCCTGATTAAGACTAATGGACTGGACTAATATCAAAGCCCAATAACCACTCAATCAGGCTAACAAGCCCAACACATCAAGAGAGTAATTGAATTATAACAAGCCCAGGATATTTTAACATCCCCCCTTAATTCAATTACCGAACATATTTGACAACCCAAGCTTAGTACACAACAACTCATGTTGAGCACTAAACAAGCCTTTCGTAAAAATGTCAGCTACTTGCTGATCAGAAGACACTTTCAGAGCACTAACAAACCCTGAACTAATTTTCTCCCTCAAAAAATGCCAATCAAGTTCAAAGTGTTTAGTCCTGTCATGGAAAACAAGATTTTCAGCAATTGCAATAGCAGATTTGCTATCACAAAATAACTCTATAGGCAGTTTAACTTCAACTCCTAATTCTTTCAACAAGTTAGATATCCTAATTAAGACTAATGGACTGGACTAATATCAAAGCCCAATAACCACTCAATCGGGCTAACAAGCCCAACACATCAAGAGTGTAATTGAATTATAACAAGCCCAGGATATTTTAACAAATAGTAATAGTAAATCAGTTGAAGAATCACCTTGGTGCCGTTGTGAAGTCGCCATGAAAGCTCTAATTGTACTTACGATCAACACCTGCAAAGATGGAAAAAATGAATTATGCAATCGATATAGGGTTTGGCTATTTGTCAACTTCACCGAATATAGTTGAAGATACACAAAATGAGCGGATGAAGAAGGAGTTGACACTCGGTGGAAGAGATAGCTGGTGGACTTCTAGATGTTTGAAGAAACAGGTGGAGACAGATAAAAGGACATGTATGGATCTAGATGCAAATGAGACTTGTACCGCTTGGTACAAATAAAATTGCACAAAAGGCTTGGTAATTGTATCTATATATAATAAGATTTTCTTTTCATGTTGGGACTTAATCTAGGCCCGACATTTTTTTTTGTCAAATTTACTTTATTTTGTCACTTACGTGGTGTAAATAAAATAGTAATTTATTTTTACAACCACTAACTCACACACCACAAGTACTATTCCAATATCTACACCTTGTATCCACTATGAGATTTGGACTCTCAACCTCGGCTCAATCATTTAGGGTCCCTAGACGGAGAAAAAAGAATAACCAAGTTAAATATGCTATTCTTATAAATATTAGTCCAAGTTAAGTAGTAGTCTAGTGGTATAATGTTTGTCCCCACAAAAGTAGTGTGAGTTCAAATGTTTGCAAATACAAAGTTAGGTGATATTTATGTGTAAATTAAAATACCCAATAATCGACATCAAATAAAAACATCTAATCCGACGAGCAAAAATCGTCAGAATCAAATGCCGCAATGGAACCAACACACGATGCACAAACAATCTAAACAGGCAGAACAAAAAAGATAAAGAAGGAACACAACAATTTTATGTACTGGTTTGGATTCGATGTGAATCATACTTCCACAAGCTGCAACTAAATATTTTATTAAGCATGGTACACATATTAAAATACATGACATGTGTATATATAGAGAGATATAACTTGGTTAAGTAGCTTTTGGACCAATAAATCAAAACAGGCTTTCATCTCTAACAAAAATTGGCACCCTAGTCTTCTAGTGTAAACCCATTATCAAGCCCAATAAGCCCCATCACTAAGTCCAATAAGCCGAGGACTTCAAACCCAACAATAACAAGAAAACTCTAAATCATTTTATTTTATTGTGTAGGGAGGGATGCGAGATTTATAATTGAGGCTAGCTAGTACAGGAAGTTGAAACATTTAATGAAAGATTAGTTCCAGCAAAGCCGTAGAGCGCAAGTCAATGTTGAATCTGAGAAACATATAAACTAAAAGATCTAATAGCTGTCATAGTAAGTGAAAGGAAACATAGATGAGACAACCCAAGCGTGCATACTTTTAATAATAAACATAATTTTGTATCATAATATATATGCATGGTATCTATCCAATCTTGTCTTTAGTTATAGATTCATCGACTCAGGCAACTGTCTTCAAGGCAGCTGCCTCATCCTTATTGGTGATGGCCTTCAATAAAACTGCTCTATTGGTCGGTGTGTTTGTACAAATGTCATTTTTTATGCAGCATATATTTTATTTCTAAAAGAAACTAATTACTTCAAACACAAATTAGACATACAAAACTTAATATGCAATATAAGGTGATAAGTACTCCAAGGAACAAATTAATGCTTATTGGAAGTCAGGAATTGAAATCTTTAGTAACATGAACAATAAAAAGTATTGATTAATGTAAGGAAAATAATAATGATGATGAAGAGACTATGTGGTATCAAATGTATAAATTTGTTTTTTTAACGTCCACAAAGCCGGGCTACCTGAGTTCTCCATAGGCAAAAGGCTACCCACGCCTGCCATCGCAGACAACGTTGGTGACCCTGTTCGCCACCAATTCCAGAGGAAACTGTCCGCCCAAATGCCCATTGTGATATATAACCCCCGACTTACTTTCTTTTATCTATCAAAAGGATTTGTTGTATTACATTTTGTCACAAACGTGACTTCAACCGGTGAGCTCCCTTAAAGAAAGGCATCTGAATACTGCTAGAGCATCGGAATTATAAATGTATTTATAGGGTTATGTTCGCTATTGAATAACCTTGGGTATGAGTTTTATTTCTTTATGAAAATGCGATTTTCCTAAAATTCACTCAAATCAAGATGTAATCTCAGGTTACTTGGTATCATACGATATTAGTTATCTTAAACTTTAGAGGTCTGTGACAAATTTCATGTTTGAGTTTTTGGCATATCCGATCACTAAATAGGTTAAAAATGTCGTTTAGGCAAGAATTTAGATGACACCCAATAATATTATTTTAGCAAAGTAATGTCAAAACAATATGATACTTAGTTCGATCCTACTTTTTACATAGATATTTGATAACTAAAAATATTTTTCGCAAGTTCGGCTTAACCTTTATGAAGGCCTAAAACAAATACTAAAACGGGGGCTTTATCCAAAACTAAAAACTAACATAAAAGATAACAATATGTGTATGACTAGAACTATTTGCATGATGTATTAATAAAAAAACTTGCAGACCAATAAACATATTAACCTAAAGATTTATCATCTTGATAACAAACGTATACCACATATTTAAATAAATATTTTAAATTTTTTTTTTTTTTGAAACTAAATATTTTAAAATTTAGTAGGGGCCTAAAGCCGAAGCTTTAAAATGCTCTCCCTTAAACCAGCACTGGTTTTTGGTTTAATAGTTAAGCCAGCACTGGTTTTTAGTTTAATAAACTATCAGTTTTATATAAATCTTATTTTTACATAGATATTTAATATTCAAAATTTCAAATAGCCTCTCCCTCCAATCCACGCATGTCTAATTTACTAATTATGTTCCAAGAAAATAAGGGTAAGAGATGGAACGTAAGTGGCCCATTTTTGGACCATTGAGTAGTTTTAAGTTGGCACACCAATAAAAAAAGTACGAAGAAAAGTGAGGACAACAACCCATACGTGGACCAATTAGCTATTCACATCAATACTTAAGCATGGCGCAAACATGGAGTACATTTCCGATAGGAATGGAGATGTTTACAAGTGTTTATTGTTAGATTGATAGATTCCCACTTAAAAATGACGAGATCTAAACCAAATAGAGTTTTGAATTCGGTTAGTATTTTTCGAATAGGCATATAATTATCTGAACCGAAATTTGATTTCCATTTTGAGTCGAATTCGAATTTGTGATTTTCAAACTGATTCGACCTGGAATTCGGGTCGGTTTTATCGATTGCGATATAAAAGAAAACAAACTGCCATTACAAGTGACTAAGGCATAGTGATACCGATAACACGTGGTTAGAGGCCCATACATGAGCCAACCAACTAGATCTTGATACCTCGATAAAGTTAAAGTAAAAAAGATATGATTGAAAGAGGCAATCTTTAGATGCCACGTATATGTAAAGTGGCGTTTTAAGGCTATACACCCCCCAACAATTTTGCCATAAAGAGAGTGGCATATATCATTGGCAGGTGCAGTCTAATTGTTTGCATACACCCCACTCAACAATGGTAAAAAAACCCAATGTTTTTCGATAATTATTATTTCTGCAAACATAAACTGTTTTAATTGATCCATATTTGTTGAAATAAAAAGTTTCTGAACCTAAATGTAACATCTTTAGTCAAGTCTAGATCAACTATGTTTTTAGATTGAAGTTAGGTTATACGGTGCGGTGACGTGGGCCGTTATGGCTTGAAGATATTTACGGGCGTAGGACAAAAAGTAAGGGTGAGATTGATGGTTGTGATTATTTGTTGGATTATGGATATTTTGATTGGTTGTTTGATTATTATTTTTTGGGAAAAAAAAACCCTTTCCACGGCTACTCTCCCATGCCATCACCAACCTGTGGTTTTTTTGGAGGTTAGAAGGGAACTGGCGTGGCTGCAACACGTTGTTCTGTACCTCTTCACCTCCATAGCCACATCGTGTAGTCTTATTGAGTAAATTGGGAATCATTAAGTTTAAAACACACTACTTAACACTTAAAACACACTGCTTAATGTTCTTGGCATGATGTTTTAAGTTTAAAATACACTGTTTTCGGTTTTTGATTGTTATGTTTGCCTACTTATCAATTTCTAATATTTCTCACGAAATATGACCTTTGTACAAGAACCTCGCCCTATATATATAGTGTGAGGTTCATTGAGAAACCTTAAAAAAGTAAGGAACGGTGAAACCATACATTAAACATGTTAAATAAATCATAACAATTTAACATGTAAAAGAAATATTTTTTTCAAAAGTTTTTCGGAACTTTTGCATATGAAGATCAATATTCATACTTCGTTAAAGATACATTCTTATTTCATTTCAAAATTCTTACGGTTTGTTTTCATGATTTGCCAAAAACTACATATTGGTGATCAAGATTGGCATACACTTTATTTGTAATCTTTCGGTAACATCCAGATTGTAAATGATTATTAGTTACCAAATATATACTCGATGTGTTTTAGGCCGAGTACACCCAACTGACATTTTAATAAACTAACGTGTATGTATAAAACCTGTGGGTATCCCTGATACCCAACGGGTAGTTACCCGATAGATACTCAGCGAGTTTTGGGCCGACTATAGGACAAGCTTTTATAATCGGGTATTGGGTTGGGATTACCTAAACCCGCCCCATTGTCACCCCGCTAGATTGCAACGGTATTTTCTGAGTTTTATAAAACATTACACTATATTATTATAATAGTGAAAGGTGTAAATGGTGAATTAAAAAGCTAAATGTGATGTGCTTCAATTATTTATCCATTACTTACTGCTTATAGCTCGGTTTAAAAAAAATTATGGATTTTGTTACTCGTTGACTACCTATTTCAGTAAGGCAACTCTTTCATGATGTTCATGGCATTTTTTTTTGGGTCAAATTTCGTTTTTTAACTTGTTTATTTTTCACCTCGCAAATGAACTGAATCTGTCATTACTAATATAATATGGTGCACAATGTATATAGGCATCAAATTCAAAAACCGTAAACTGCCCAAGACAAGTACTAATCATCCCATCAAAGTATCATACAAGAATCTGCTCATCGTGTCTTGTAGTGATTTGTTTGAGACTAAAAATAGGAATTGAAGTATAAACACTTGAAAAATATCGATTCCAGCAAAGCAGTATATAGTGGAAGTCAATACTAAATCTGACAATCGTATAAACTAAAAGATCTAATAGTTGTCATGACAAGTGTATGGAAACATGGCCGAGATAACCCAAGCATGCGCACATATAAAACTCACATAATTCTTGTCTTGTACCATTAATTCAATCTTGTCGTTTGCTAAATATTCATCTCCTCGGCAACTGTTTTCGAGGCAGTTGCCTCTTCCTTAATGGGTGTGGCCTTCCATGAAATCGGCTACAAGTTTAGGAGATGTAGGCATGGATCTAGCGGTGGAGTTGGTGAACTTTGGACCCCAAGACAACAAAAAAGACCAATAAGTGTGGGGGCTAGAGGTGGAGTCAGGATTTCAAAATAAGAGGGGCTTAGATTATTTAAACTAATACTCATTCAAAAAAAATGAAACAACATAATAAACTATTATTACTAGTGGAGAGTGGAGTGAACCTTAAGGGGGGGGGGGGGGGGGGGGGGGGGGCTTGATACAAAAAAAGAAGAAGAAGAAGGATACTGTGAAGAGTGGAGTGGGCCTTAAGGGAGCTTGATACAAAAAAAGAAAAAAAAAATAAGGATATAGTGGAGAGTGGAGTGGAACTTAAGGGTGATTTGATACAATTTTATTGAATATGGACTATAAGAACTTAATTAAATTTGAGCCATTGGGGGAGGCTGGACATCCCTTGGTCCCTCCCCTCCCTTCACCACTGGTGGGGGCAACACGTGGGTCAAAACCCTATAGGTGGACCCGTTTATTAACGTGAACTCACCTACTTTTAAGACTACCTTCAATGCTACGTGCGTCTTTAGGCGTCTTTAGATGCCATTCTGCCACGTCATCTGACACAACATATTCACACAAATTCTTAAAAACCTCTATTTCATTTTGGACCCTACAAATATCTTTACCATTCTTAATTTCTATCTCATTACCTACAATAAAACATTTTTTTTATTCTACTTTGAGCCCCTCCCATTACAAAAACCAACAAAAGGAAAGCTCTTGGGGGAAGGGCTTAGATGGTAAGGACATATGAGGATAAGAGTTTTACAATGCTAAGGGCTTGTAAGGCCTCTAAGGGCATATCTCTAAGAGAATGTTAGGGTCTTAAGACTATCTGTAATGTTAAGGGTGCCCTTAGGCGCCCTTAGTTGCCTAATCAGCTGCCACATCGTATCCTTATAAATCCTTAAAAATCCTTACAAATCCTTAAAAACCTCACTTTTACCTCCAACCATACAAACATCTTCACATATCCTTACATTTTCCATATCATCACCCATTTTTCTTGAAATTTAATTACTTGATTTATTAAAATGTATTTAAATAATTAAGAAATTTCATTATATATTAATATATAAAGTTTTAGTGGATACATTGAATATTTAAATAAATTTAGTGGCACAATAACCAAAGCACTAAATGCCCTTAACCACGGGCATATGAAATGCACTCCATAATTTGGATGAAATTCAATGCGCTCGAATTTTTGATATCTTCCACGTGGTTACGGGCGACAATTTAAAGGGCGCAATGGAAATAGCCTAATACTTATAATGCTAAGGGCTTGTAAGGGCCTCTAAGGGCATCCCTCTAAGCGATTGTTAGTGTCTTAATACTTATATACATGCACTTTTAGTGTTTGAACCCTCCACCTTTTAGATAGAAGGGGCACATTTTATCATTACACTATGTCCCTTGAGGACTTACACATAGACCAATCAGGCCTCGCTAAATTACTTTAAAAAAAACTTACGCACCAACTAATCTTCTTAGAAAAAAAGACATCTCTAAACAGAGCTGTGCCTGAGAGTCCTTGAAACGTTTTGAGTTTGGGGCGAGTAAAAAAGCTAGCTCCTATGAATATTTAAGTTTTAACTCCCAAACACCAATACCTAATTACAACATATTAATAAACCTTAGGATTTGAATAGTGTTTTTGCCATCTATGTAAAAGGCTGATTTGTGAAGGGTATTTTAGTAACTTCTACATGGGTGTGCAGATGTTGTAGAGATGGGCATATGTGTGTACAGCTCTAGGTCATTCCATTTTATGATGGGCATGTGTGTGTACAACTCATTGCTATGATGCGTGGCTGAGCCTCAAAGGTATTGATTGTTGTTTGAACCCTTAACTGCAAACGTGTTTTAATAATTTCCCTAATTGGTAATATGAGGCAATGATGTGTCTCTGAGCCTTCGGCGAGTTAGGCCATAATTGGCGATGATGATGAATGTGTCAAATTGGCAATTGAGATGGCTTTGCATAAGCAACCTTGCCTCTTCATTCTAATTTGTACTCTATTAATAGAGTAATGGGAATTAACTGTGAGGTTAGTTTTGGCAATGATGATGACTGTTTTAGGTTGGTGATTGGGATGGCTTTGCACAAGCAACCGCACCTCTTCTATTCTGAGCCTGAGTTTTATTAGTTATTACATTAAACTAAGGTTATATGGTTCTATTAATAGGGGAGTAAGTTGAACAGTAAAAAATGTATGTCTGTCGTTTCACGTTTTATGCAAACGGTGTTTTGGTTATTTTGGTTTGCTCCGTATTTATACCCTTTGTACCAGCACTGTCATACATGAATCGTTGTTTGGAGAATAGCAGCGTGTTGTAGAGTTGCATATACAATGTTTCACTCTAAGGCAATGATGATAAAGGACGCCATCTGGTTATTGTTATGGCATGGCAAATGTTTTATTTGCAGCCACAATAACCAAATGTTTTGTTTACAATACAATAACATGCCTTTTCTAAGCCTCATTATTTGACAGCTTACAGTGTTGAAACAAGCAGTTCTGATCTTCTAAACATGCCAATAGTACATGTATTCAAGGCACCAAACAATGTGTGGGGGATACCGGCAGATTCATAACGGACAATCATTACAGTCATGTATTGTCTTTCAAGGTAAGATTGTGAAAAAAATTGCTAAAAAGTTGCAAGCTCATTCTTACATTCACGTGTCATTAATGAGCTAACTTGACTTTTTTAAAAAGTCAAAATTGCTATGTTAACTAGCTGATTGATCTTTTTTTATGTGTTTTTTATGTCGTTTTCTTAGTATCACTTTGCTGGAAGGTATGATTTACCGTCATTTGTGAAGATAGTTCAGGATGATGGTATGCTTTTTACTCTTCGGATTGGCCCTTTTGTTACTCCATTGTGGTATACTGGTATTAATATATTTTCAAGTTTTGGACCCTATTTATACAAATTTCTGTTAGAGAAACGGAATTGTTGTTTCATGTATGCCTCTTTCGGATAAGCGGAGGATATCTATAGCCGTATAGTACTCATGCCAATCAATTTTGACTCACATACTCGGAAACGGGTGAGTTTGAATAGCCTAT
This sequence comes from Ambrosia artemisiifolia, assembly GCA_032199755.1. Taxonomy (NCBI): domain Eukaryota; kingdom Viridiplantae; phylum Streptophyta; class Magnoliopsida; order Asterales; family Asteraceae; genus Ambrosia; species Ambrosia artemisiifolia. Next base: position 15,056,984 of record CM063517.1, on the reverse strand, counting down.
CTATGTTTTCATTTTAAATTCCAAAGATAGGTTGAGGAAAACCATTTGGCTAAAGCATCTACCATAAAGAGCACCCAGCAGTCTTAACAATAGTGATTTATGATTTTTTTCCCCCAAAAAGGGTAGTTATTTATGATAGCACACCATTGTTTTCGTTTGATTTTGGTGATTTCAGCTTCAGATACATACATGGCCAATGGTTACATAAGTTTTCATCTTCTCAAGATTCAACATTTGTAATTTTGATATAGATGACATGTCGAGCTTGCTATATTATTTGATTTTTAGAAGCGATCTTTTAGCAACGGGAAAAATGTTTGGTAATAATATTACTTAAAACTTTTATAAAGTTGTAGATTCGGATTGAAGAGTCGCAACGCGACGCCGAGTTAAACCCCTAGTTTTATATATATATATATTCAATTCAAACAAAGTGCATAAAAAAATTAAATCATATATTAAAAGTAAATAAAATAAAACAGTGAAAACAAAAATTTAAATGTTGGGAAAATTAGAAAAAAGAAGAAGATAGTCTTCTTCCTTAATATAAAAATTAAATGACAAAAGTGAAACCTAAAATCAAATTCTCCGTCTTGAAATTTAAGTCTAACTCAACTATATTGGCCTTGATATGCTTTTCGACGCCAAAATAATTTAAATGCAATTTACCACATAAGATATATTCATATATTTAAAAAATTAAAAATTTTAGGTCACCTAAAATTTCTGGTCTTGGTCTTGGTCTTAGGCCGTCATCCACCTCGTCCATATCCCAAACCGGGAAACTCGTCAAAACTGCAGGTTCCGCTTTATTGCGTACAGACAGAACCGGTTAGAGATCCGAATCCAATTCCAATTCCAACCTACCTGTCCCATCCATCTTAACAACATTACCAATCTCTTTGTTTTTTCAACCTTTACATGCCTCCCATATGTACCTACAAATATCTAGATGGCGCTTTTTCAACCCTTTAAAGAAACATATAATATTCATTCACAAGAATCACTTTTTATTTTATATAACACCTATAACCGATGACCTGTTAAGTCCGGGTGTAGTGGTGGCGTGATGGGGCGTTTTGTGGTGGTATAGCGCCGGGAACACCAGGGAGGGGGGGCGCTATGGTCTCAAAAAACGTTCAGGCGTTTTAGCAATGGCGCTACCCCCATTTGCTTGCCTCCAATACTCACGTGACACATGGCAGAGAAGACAAAATGCATGGGTTTGACCCTTTGACCGGGGCTTTATAAATAAAGCCTCACCACTACACCCCTTTTTCACTTTATCTCTCCATGCTGACTCAGCAGCCACGTGGACCAATCAGAAAGGGGGGCTTTATATATAAAGCCCCCCACTACGCATGGTCTAATACATCAAAAAGATTGTTCACACGTAACTATCAAGTATGGCGGTAGGTCCATAAACAAATGGTCATGTATAATTGGGAGGCTGTTGCGTTGGCCCAACACCCGACACAAGATACAAAACACCATACTTTCATCACATGTTTCACACACTTGGACCAATAGTCTTGTTTTACACAAACTTACGTGGGAAGCCACTTTTTTTAAAAATAATATTAATACAATACTACCCAATATGCACATATATATAACAGGACATAAGGATAAAGTATAAACTCACCAACAATACAAAACACCTGACCAAAAAATGGCTGTTACATCAAAATTTAGTACAAAGGGTAAAGTTAAATCCATTAGTTTGCCTTGTAGATCGCATCCGACGACGGTTCGGATCGAACAAGAGCTTAATGCAGCGAAAACTGCTGCAGCAGTTGCAGCGTCAAAGACGTCTGTGGACACTGTTTGTAGTGGTTTGTTATGTCTTGATGAGGTGTATAAATGTTTGGATGATCTTTTAAACATGTCGGCGACTCGAGTTATGGTAACTGGAGAGCAAAGTAAGAAGTGGGTTGAAGAGTTGGTTGAAGAGTTGGTTGAAGAGTCTGTTAGTTTGTTGGATGTTTGTTGTAGTGTAAGGGATATGGTGACACTAATGAAAGCGCATGTTAGAGATGTGCAGTCTGTTTTACGCAGGCGAAAATGCGAGTTGAGTAATGAAAAGAGTGTTGTTAATTATAATTGTTTTAGAAAGAAAATGAAGAAAGATGTTAAGTTGTTGGTTGGAAGTTTGAAGCAAGTTGATAACATGATTACAAGTGGTGGATTAGTTGTGGTGGGGTCAGATAACCACCATCTTGTGGCGGTTATGAAGGCGGTTATAGGAGTTAGTGAAACAACTGTTTCGGTTTTTGAATCTTTGTTGTTGTTGTTATCATTGCCGAGCTCAAAGGCTAATAGATGGGCGATTGTGGTATCAAAGTTGATGCATAAGGGGATTGTCGCGTGTGAAGATCAACAAGAACAGGGAATTGGGAACGAATTCGAAAGCGTAGATGATGTATTGCAAAGTTTATGCAAAAATGGATCATCAATGCAGCTAGAGAAGATGCAAATTGCGAAATGTAGATTGGAAATGTTGGAAAGTAAGCTTGAACGTTTGGAAAATAGGTTGGAATGTGTGTTTAGGAGGTTAATTGGAAGCAGGGCTACTCTGCTCAACATTATGTCATTGTAAAAACAGAATTAGAATTTGGAACTCCTGCATAGGCATAGAAAATTTTAGCTGATGTGCTTATGTGAATGTGATTCGAGTTTTAATGTTAATAGTGATGTATTTAATAGTTTTTTTAATGGCTTAAATTACACCAAATCCGTTTTTGACGGGGATCTAACTCAAGGGAGCAATACCACACTAAGGCCATGCGTAGTGGGGGGCTTTATATATAAAGCCCCCCTTTCTGATTGGTCCACGTGGCAGCTGAGTCAGCATGGAGAGGGAAACTGAAAAGGGGGTGTAGTGGTAGGGGCTTTATAAATAAAGCCCCTATTAATATTTTATTATATTTTTTAAATTAAAAAAATAATAAAGTTATAATAAAGAGTGAGAGTGTATGAGGTGTCAAGCCTTCATTGGAGGGTCTAAAAATGGTTTGGCGTTATTGTGATGGAGCCCCTGCATGATTTTGAAGAATAGCGCCCCTATGTTTTAGTGTTTGGGGCGCTATGTTTTCATTTTTTGGGTATTTCGCGCCCCACTACGGTGACAAGTAACACCTAACTCCAATGGCTTTGCCAATTGGACCTAACCCCCAACCCATGTATCAAACACTTGATATGTGTTATTGAAGCTATATTTAGATTAGAGTATTAGACAACCCATTTAATCGTATATGATGCTTGTTTGATTGCACTAGTATAAGCAATAGCTGACAATGAGGGCATCAAATATTCGGACACTAATATTTTTCTTGAGAAGACTGAGACTTTACAAGATGTATAACTCGGAGAGTCAACATAGGAGAAATTATAAGAACTGATATGGCGCAGATCCCAATATTAGTGTAGCTGTATTTTGACTAAGACCATGTGTAGTGAGGGGCTTTATTTATAAAACCCCATTACTGATTGGTCCACGTGGCACCTGGATCAGCATGGAGAGATAAAGTGAAAAAAGAGTGTAGTGGGGAAAACAAGTTGGGAGGCGCTATTTAAAAAAAAACAAAAAAAACAAACCTAGAGATGAGGTGTCAACATTTGATTGGGTGGTTCAATTGTGGTGCAACGCTATTAAAACAACGCTCGGCTGGATTTTGAAGGCATGGCGCCCCCCCGTAATGGTGTGGGGGGCGCCATTTTGTTTTCTCAAGCCCCCAGGCGCTATATTTCAAGCCCACTACGATGGGTCTAAGCCTAGAAAAACCATTGTATATGCTTTTACGGCGGCTAGTAAGATGGTTGTGGTGTTGTCAGCAATGTTGGTGGTGGCAGCGTTGGTTCCAGCAGTGCAGGACTCAAGAAATTTTTTCATGAGGGTCGGAACACCACCACCACCGACCCCTTTTCCGTTATGTGGTTTGGTCATGACAAGATTGGGAAACCATGGTACGTAGATGCAAAAGAAAAACTTTTTGTATAAAACCGATAAAAATGACCAAACCCCATGGATGAAAATGGCCGTTTACTCTTTGTTTAAGACCATAAGGAGGGGGGGGGGGAAAGCGCCATGTGGGTCCCACATGGAAGGGGGGGGGGGGGGAAGTGCCATGTGACATTTTCTTTTTTATATTTTTAATAAAATAAATAAAAAACACATTTTTAATAAAAAAAAACATAATTAAAAATCCTGATAATATTAAAATAAAAAAATATAAAATAAAAACCATAAAGAAATAAACATTAAAAAATACGTAAAAAAAAACTACATATTATCTTGTCATAATATCGCGCCTCATTTGTAGGATCATCTCCAACTCTGGACCGCTTAGATGATCGGTGTTCATGGCGTGAAATTTCATATCTTCGCGCTTTTCTCGCTGTTCTTTCATACTCAATTTTTTTCAAAGGCTTCGTGAATGCTTTTTTTCTCCTCGAGCCTTTGTTGTTGAATCGTATTGAATTGAGCGATGTTGGCATTTAAATCGGCCAAGTCACCACTGTAAGCACCTTTGCCCGATCCAGAACCCGAACCCGAAGCAGGGGATTTTTGTGCCCTCTTTTTTGACTTATCTCGACCGGGTGGGCGACTCAATTCCTCATCGAACTCGTCATCTTCCAAGTTAATGTCCTCCAGGCTTTCACGATCAATCGAACGATTATGAGATGAATTTGTTTTCGTCCTTTTTGACGAGTTGGTTGCAGTGGGGACGTTCGCCCATTTTGAATGGTCTTTCGCGACTTCCCAACAATGAATAAACTTGAACTCGAGCCCGGTTTCGTTACGAAAAGCTTTTAGCGCGTTGGTGAGGTAGTCGCCGTTTGTTTCCCCGCTTCTTGGATTGTTTCTTGCGTGATAATAATGCGGGTGAAACGAATTCATTGCCTTGTTTATCTCGGTCCACTTGGACGAGAGACTATCGTTTGCTCGATAGAACTCTCGTTCTATCAACATATGGAACACATTGTTAATGTCGACCCAAAAGTCGTTTTTGTGGCGACTAGTTCCTACAAAAAAAAAATAAAAAATTGGTCGTTAGTGACACGTAAAAATATATATTTTTAACAACATTTATTATGTTTAAAAAAATATTACGAATACCTTGCTCTTTTTCCGACTCGCTTATCCAAACTTTCGTTAACGCAAGCTCTTCGGCAGGTGTCCACTTAAGCGGTTGGCGGTGGTCAATGCTTTCTCCTTCTGCGTCTTCTTCTTCTGACTTCTTCTTAAAGTGGGTTTTTTTTACCCGAAGATTATCCCACAATATTTTCTTGTTGTGTTTCGGGTACGCTTTCCGGTTGCGTTAAAGGAAGTGGCGGTTGTGAAGGAACAAGGGAATCGTTAAATGGAAAATTTGGATAAATTTGTCCACTACTGTAACTCGCGAAAGCCGCGTATTCGGGACAAGGTGATGGAATGGGTGCACGGTTTGGTATCGGACGAACCAGTGGTGTATTCGGGTTTGGGAAATAGTTATATGGGTTGTTCGGGTCAAAGCCTCGGTTGTATGGGTTTATTTTTAAAAAAAAGTAAGATGAGTAGTATAAAAATATATGAAGAAGTGTATAAAAAAGATGAAGAAATGAAATAAAGTGGGTGTTTTGTAGTGAAGTGGGGTTAATATATAATTTTTTTTGACCGTTACCTTTTCAACGGTAATATTCAATTTTTTTTTAAACGGTCAAACTTTAATTCCCCCAACCAATCCTCGCGTGCCACGTGTCCCATCCATCTCCCCCATGCCGGTGGACTTCTCCCCGCCCCCTTCCACGCCCAATAGGGCCGGTGTTCCCCCCTTCCTGCCCCACTCCGAACGGTCTAATAAAAATATGACGAAACTATAACTTTGCATTTAAAAAAATAGATTATTTTTTATTTAAATATTTTGTACTTTTAATTATCGGATAAAGGTAGTATACTTTAAAAGTGTGAACTTTTTTTATATTTATCATGGTTTTTTATCAGATATGATTAGACAAAAATATTTCGCCAAAAGAATATATAAGACTATAGGGTGTGGTTTCCCTTCCCCCTTCATTTCCATTGTCCACATCAGCGTCACATCATCTTCCCCCTTCTAGGGAAATGGTTCCCTCTTCATTCCCCTTCCCCTTCTATATTATTATATGTATTATTATTATATGTACATATGAAAGTTAGTGGAAAGAATCAAAAGCATTAATAAAATATTATTATTTATCATCGGGGAGGACGGGAAGAAAGTCCCGAGCACACCGAAGCAAAGTCGGAGGGGGGGCGGTGTTCCCCTTCGGGGAAGGCTCCACGTCAGACATCCCGAGCACTTTCCCGACCCACACCCTTAAGTCGACGTTAGACTATGGGGAGTGGGGCGGCAAAAGGGGGGCGGCAATCCAAAGCCGGGCGGGAACACCGGCCCGTGGGGCGGGAAGTGGAGGGCGGGGAGGGGGGGGGGGGGGGGGTGGGGGGAAAGGGGTGGGTGACGTGGCACTTCTTGATTGGAGCTTATTTTGGACCGTTTGACTATTAAAAAAAAAAATTTAAAATCTAACCGTTGGCAACGGTTATATTTAAAAATTTTTTTTTTCTAAAATCTATATATATATAAACCACACACACTCAAAAATACTCAAACCCACACTCTCCTATTTTTATAAAATCCTTTCCAAACAATCTTTTTGTTAAAATACTTGCAAGATGTCGGACCAATGTTCCAGTTCGTCTTCGTCGTTTGCTGAACTCGCTTTGGGCTCCTCATCTGATGACGGTGCAGAGTTGATAATGGCTACCGTTCAGACACTCGTTAAAGTTGTAGCGGATGATGATGAAGCGACCTCGGAACCCAAGCGTAGAAAGTATATAGTTCGTGAACGACAAGCCGCAAATGATTTAGTGGTACGTGATTACTTCTCGGCAGAACCAAGATACGATGAAAAAATTTTTAGGCGGCGTTTTCGTATGAGTCGTAATTTATTTATAAGAATATCAAACGATTTAGAAAATAATTACGAATATTTCCAACAAAGGCCCGATGCGCGTGGTGAGTTGGGATTTACCACGTTTCAAAAGGTCACAGCCGCGCTTAGACACTTAGGTTACGGGCAAACTTCCGACATAATGGACGACTATCTAAAGATGTCGGCCCGAACGGCTAGGGAAAGTCTCCACTTTTTTTGTTCGTACGTCATTGAACTATATTTAAAAAAATATTTGAGAAAACCTACGTTTAGTGACGTACAACAACTCTTGGAATTCCACGACGAAAAACATGGTTTTCTGGTATGCTCGGGAGTTTAGATTGTATGAAATGGGAGTGGGAACTTTGTCCAACTGCATGGCAAGGTCAACACTCAAGTGGATATCATAAAAAGCCTTGTATGATGCTTGAAGCGGTTGCATCACAAGATCTTTGGATTTGGCATGCGTTTTTTGGTGTGCCCGGTTCGAACAACGATATAACTATTCTTAATCAATCCCCAATTTTCAACGATCTTGTAAATGATGTTGGACCGAAAGGAACTTTTTATGTAAACGGGGTAGAATACAAGTACGGGTATGTTCTAACAGATGGAATTTACCCTGATTGGGCCGTTTTCGTAAAAGCGTTTACACGGAGGACTACGTTAGACGATAAGCGAACAAAGTTTAACAAAGCTCAAATGGCTGCACGGAAAGACATTGAGCGAGCTTTTGGTGTTTTACAAAAAAAATGGCGCATTTTGTCTATGCCATGTCGAATGTTGGAAAAAACGCAAATAAAAAATGTCATGTATGCATGCATTATTTTACATAACATGATTTTGGAAGACGAAGGGCGTGCAATATGCGAGTATTTTGGTGACGCACCACCATCAAGTCAAGGAAACATTACCGATGAAGAAAGATCGTTAAACAACATGGAAATAAAAAAATACTCAAACACATCACAATCTTCGAGCGGATTTGGTTGAGCATATTTGGACTGTACCAAGACAATACTCATCCGACAGTGATGATAAAAAACATGTTTGATGTATTTGTTTAGTTTATGTATTTTTTTTAGTTGATGTATTTTTTTATTTCATGTTTTTATATTTTATATTTTGTAGTTTATTATTAATTATTAATGTTTTTTAATTATGTTTTATTAAATTTGTGTTTTTTATTACTTTAATTAGGAAAAAGAAAAATAAAAAAGAAATGCCACATGTCAATTCCCCCCACTCTTTCCCCCCTTCCACTCCCCACAATTTCCCCCTCTCAAATGGACCCCACAAGTGCCACATGGCAATCACCCCACTCTTTCCCCCTCCACTCCCCATAGTCTTAGCGTTGACTAAAAGCATAGAATCCAATAATGCATGTTAAATAATTAGTAATCACATCAAAGGCCTTCCACATTCAGTCAGTCATTCATACATACTGATCGCCGATCAAAAAAAAATTCATACATACTGATCGGTCACTATAATTGACATTTTCAGGTGAAGCAAAGGTATTATAATCACTTAACTATGTATAAAATCTTCTAATCATTGTGTGAAGTAATTAAACTATATTCGGTGTTACTTTATAGATGAAGGAATCAGGGCAAACAAGTCTGCAACTGCCCTCAATCAATGAGCAGATCACCTTAAGCCACCAGCAGCAGCAAGTCAACATTCCGATCGCTTCACATGCTAACTCAGGGCCAACACCATCACCGAATCCGAATCCTAACACAAGACGGTTAACACCAAATCTTCCTTGTCGAGATCTATTAACCGGTAATTTCTGCTATCCATGTGTTCGTTCATTGCTATTTTTCACATTTGAAAAAAGGTAACTTTGATCCATAACTAAAGCCTTAAAAATGGTTGGGAGTCAAGGGCGTAGCTTTATAGGGGCGGGAGGGGCGCCCAACCCCCGAAATTTTCGCTCAGAAGTTTCGATTATATAGTATCCCTATAGTTTTTTTTTGATATATACTGTTTCGACCCCCATAACCGGTGACTTCCGACCCCCCGAAATTTCCGCTCAAGCTTCGCGGAGTGGAGGGGCGCAGCCACCTCACCCACCCATCCGCCCCACGCCCGGCTGAAATCACGCCACTAGGGGTGGTGTTTGGGGCTTGAGTTCCCAATCCACACCAACTCCCGCCCTTCACTCCCCTTACTCTTAGAGTGTAGGTAGCGGGGAAAAGGGGCGTGGAATGGGTTTCACCCCATCTACACCACCCCCATCCTTATGTGAATTGGGCGTGAAATGAAATTTCTCACGGGCGTGGGGCAAGGCCTTGTGGTTTGTGCTTGGATTATTTTTTTTTTAAAATTTCAACACACGAATAATAATAATAATAATAATAATAATAATAATAATAATAATAATAATAATAATAATAATAATAATAATAATAATAATAATAATAATACTTTCTCCTGTCCACTTCTCACAATTTTCATCTTTCAAACTGGGTCCCACAAGTGTCACATCATATGGCGTTTCATGCCCTCTTTCTCCCCCTCCACTCCCTATAGTGTTATAATTACATTTTCTATCGGTAAATTAGGAAATTTTACACTTTTTATAGAGTTATACCACATGTGAGATCTATTCTTTATAATATCCTTAACACACTAAAAAGATGAAGTTGCTTTCCACTTGTGAGTTTTCATACGACACAAGACTAAGTGTAAGGGGGAGGGCGTCCCACTGAAAAAAATTTCACTTCACTGATTTACACCAATCCTGCATTGTCACATCACTTTAATGATTCACTTCATTGAAATAGTTTTTTAGAGACAACACTTCACTGATTTTTTACCCAATAATTAATTGTTTTCACACATAATAATAAATGCACTTCATTGTCACCACCCCTACACCTTCTCCACAACAAGTATATATATATATATACACTAGCTTTTATCCCGGGAGTGTCCCGGGGTTGAAAAATATAATCATTTTAATAATACTAATATTAATAGTAATAATTATTACTCTTGTAATTAAATAAAAAAAATAACCTTGCTATAAGGTGACACCATGTGTTGCAGTGTTGCGCGATTCTTTCTCCTAGCTTCTCTTGATGAAGTATACCTATCCATCTTTAGAAGAGTAAAATTTCAATGATAACATTGTAACACTTTGTGTTTTTTTTTCCTGTATGAACGAAACCCATAAAAAATAGTCGTTTTTTTCTCCGTTTTTTATATAGCACTATGGTACTCGTTGGAAAGATAATAAAACGTTCGCTAATTTGGTGTAATTTTTTTCTTTAAAAAATCTCGTATATAAAAGATATAAACGTTTAAAAATGATGGGAGGAAACATTGGAGAGAAAAATTTAAATTTGTTTTTAAATTATTAAAGAGATTAGGGTTAAATAAGTGTAAGAGAATGGATGAAAACAAAATAAAAAAATAAATTAAAAACTCTCACCTCAACGTGCACGTGGCACATTCATAGGAGGGTTGAGGCCTTCATTGAATGCCACCTTAAAGGTTTAGCAACTATTTATTAATGGGTGTGTAAGGTTGTAGATAGTGTTAAGACACTAACAGCCTACCTATCCGTTTTTGAAACGGCGTGAAGCTGTATCCGAGATGTCACATATGAGATGAAATAAAAATAAATATCTAATATGACAACATAATTAATGATTTGCCAATACATGATTAATGAATAATAATAATAATATTATTATTATTATTATTTATTTCCCTGTTGACGAGTCGTGCCCGATTTGTAAGAAAGCTTGCTTGGATAAATTTGGGGAACACGCCTTACATTGTAAGGAAATGCCGGGATTTAAGTACCGACATGACTTAGTTAGGGATGCCTTGTGGGATGTTTTGCGGAAGGCTGGGATCTCAGCTAAGAAAGAAGCCCCCGTTAATTTTCTGACGGACCCGCTAGACGGGCGGTCCACCTTACGACCAGCGGATGTCCTTGTGTTCGGATGGGCTCAAGGTAAGCATGCGTGTGTTGACCTCACTGGGGTGTCCCCTCTGGTGGGGCTTCGGGATGTAGGGTTCGTAGCGGGGCAAGCAGTCTTGAAAGCCGAATCAAAGAAAGTCGCTAAACATGAAAACGCTTGCCTGGAAAACCAGCATGTCTTCGTACCCTTCGCTTTTGATACCTTTGGGGGCCTTGCCCCCGAAGCCATCCGATTTCTAGATCGGGTACAAAAGGTGACACATAGTAATTGCTCGACAGTCAGGGACCAAAGTTTTATTTTTAGTAGAGTAGGTTTTGCTATTCAAAAGGGAGTAGCGGCGCAGCTTGTTGCCCGCTTACCAGCCGTCCACTTGTAATCTCTTTGTGGGTTTATTAATATTAGTAATGAAATTTGTGTTAAAAAAAAAAAAAAAAAAAAAAAAAAAAAAAAAAAAAAATTATTTATTTTAAACAAATTTCTGCCATAAGTTATCATATTCAAATATAAAAAAGGAATCTCTGCCTATGAAGTTATGTTTATCGTTTGTGATTTATTAGTAGAGTAAAATATATTTGAAAACAAAACCTCACAAAAATAGTTGTTTTTCTTTTTCTCCGTTTTTATATAGCACTATGGTACTCGTTGGAAAGATAATAAAACGCTCGTTAATTTGGTGTAATTTTTTTCTTTAAAAAATCTCGTATATAAAAGATATTAACGTTTAAAAGTAATGGGAGGAAACATTAGAGAGAAAATTTAATTTTGTTTTTAAATTCTTATCTTTTCCTAAAATAATTATAATATATATATAGATTTATTAAAAAACTCAAAAATTAAAAAATCCTACATGATGCCACGTGGCACATTCAAAGAGGGGTTGAGACCTCCATTGAATGCCACATCATCAAAGTTCAATTCTTTTATTATAAGTTATAGATATATATTTTTGGAGAGAGAAACTCACGGGTAAGATCCCGTTAGATAGAACCAAAATTTGGTTCACGGATCCACTACCAGCACCGGTGGCGGCGGTGTTACAGTGCTGGTAGTGGGGTACCCGTGACCAATTCTGGTGGCGCCACGTCCCCCCTAAGGGTTTATTTTTTTGAACTTTCACGTCATAAAGTATTAAAGTATATGTCACATCGTTGTTACAATCATAGGCTCTCGTTTTCACCTTTAGTGTGTAATGGTTTCACAAGCTTTAACTACACAACACCAATAACACATTAATTAAATAAAATAGATTAAAAATTAAAAGAAGAAGAAGAAAAAAATCTCATATGTTGGTTGCATGAGGCCCACCACCCCTTTCCTGTGTCACGCTCTTTATCTGGCTAACGAGATACCCCTTAATGCCTCGTGGGGCGGTGTTTCACGCCCCATATCTTTACCACAATAGCTTGGCGTCAGCCCATTACATTAAGTCTAATATGTTAGTTTTGATTTCCTTAAAACCAAAATTACATTGTGCTTGATTTTAACTTGTCAAACCAAATTTAAGGATTCAAACAGGCCATATAGACCAGACCTATTTGTAAGTGAACAAGGCGCTAACTATTTGTAAGTGAATTGTTTTAAAGGACCAAGAGGAAGATACCTCAAAATTGGTGTTCCTCTGTATGAAGCATCAATAAGATGTGATTGGGTTGCTGCTGAAGCCATTTTGAATAAGAACCCAGACATAGAATTGCTAAGGTATTGCATCACTGAAAATGGAGAAACTGCACTTCACGTTGCAGCGTCTGCAAAAGGTGATCCTAAACATGTGGAAGAGTTCGTGAAAAATCTGGTGCGGTTGATGAAAAAGGAAGACTTGGCACTTGAAAATGAAAATTTCAACACCGCCCTCTATTTAGCAGCTGTAGCTGGAAACATTGAAACCGTTAAGATCATGGTAAAAGAGAACAAGACCTTGTTGATAATCCCGGGTGCTGAAGGACAAATGATGCCACTATATGCGGCTGCTTTGTTCGGAAATTATGATGTTGTGAAGTATCTTTATGAAAATTCAAAGGAGTTGTGTGATGATGGTTGGACAGATCAAAATCGTGGTTGGCTGCTTGAGAAATGTGTGGAGAATGACATGTTCGGTAAGCATTTTTATCATAATTTGTTTATTTGTACTCCTTGTTAGTAAGAATTTAGTTATTTTCACTACTCATATAAAATAAAACTCATTATGATATCTTGTTTATGCTTTAGTTGTTGACTTTTTTGCTTGTGTTTTAACATATTCCTTACGAAGCAATTGGACATGTTTTACAGATATTGCACTAGAGATAGTGAAAAAGTATCCAAATCTTGGAAGTGGGGCCGTACTCGGAATTTTGGCTCGTAAACCTAAAGCATTTCGCGAAACAAAATCTAATTTTGTTGGGAAAATCATCAAGTTGATTGAACATCTCTACTCCTTGATGTTTAATACACAAAAACCATCTGAAAATGCACCTGAAGATGTGTCTCAGAAGCCTGAAATATCTCCTGAAACAAGATCTAATATCATAGAGAGAAACATCAAGTTAGGTAAGCATCTCAAAATAAGCATCCATATTTTATTTTTGTGAACACATAATATAAACGGCCATGTGTGTGTGTGTGTGGTTTTTTTTTTTTTTTGCTATGTTTGCATCATATCTGAATTTCTTACATGATTCTAACTCTCTAAATGTTGCAGTATTCAGTATTAAGTCAAATGAGTCAATAAAATTTCATGCCATCTATTAGTATTTTATTCTTAAGTATATTGTATCATCAGTTAGCTTCTTTGTGGTTGTCTCATTCAGTTTTTAAGTTCATTGCCTCAAAAGTGGGAGCTTATGAAAAGGAAAATAAAGCACTGCCCTTATTAAGAATTATTTGGGATGATATTGCAAAAAAGCCGAAGACCGAAATTGATAGGATACTCAGAGGGCCAGCAGACTCAATGAAGCAAGAAAAGTCAGCTTCTGGAAGGGTAGTTCGAGCTATTCAATTACAGAAAATCATATCTGAACATCTTGTCAAATTGGAAGTTGAAACCCAAAACATAATCAAAGGGCAACCCGATTCGCCTACACAAGACATTAACCTGCCTTCTACAAAAGTAGACCTTGCTCTGCAACTAAAAAACCTCATCTCTGAATATCTTGTCAACATACATATTGCATCAGAGAATATAGTTAAGCAAGACAAGACACTAGTATTCGGTAAGAGAGATCAAGCTCTGGAACTACAAAAGCTCATTTCTGAACATATTGTTAACATTCATGATGAAACCCATAACATAATTAAGGGAGGATCTACAAAGGAAGTTCAAGCTCAGCACCTACAAAAGCTCATTTATAAATATATTGCCAAAATGCGTGCTGCAACAACGTTAAAGGAATCATACTCTTCTCGGGTACTATTTATTGCTGCAGAGATGGGCAATACTAAATTTTTAGTCGAGCTCATACGTCAATACCCTGATTTGATATGGAAGGTCAATGATAACAATCAAACAATATTTCACATTGCTGTCAAACATCGTCATGAGGGTATATACAACTTATTATATGAGATAGGTGCAATGAAGGATTTAATAACTCCTCTCAGGGATGGACATGAGAACAACATGTTGCATTTAGTTGGGACTCGTGCTAAGCAAAAACAACTTGAGGATGTGTCAGGAGTTGCTTTACAAATGCAACGAGAACTATTATGGTTTAAGGTACATGTTACTCATTTTTTTTAAGGATTTGTGTTACCATAAAGGAGTTAATAACTATTTTTGTTTGTTTTTATTGCAGGAAGTAAAAAATATGATTCCTCTTTCTTATAGAGAAAGGAAGAACGAAGATGGTTTAACACCACACGAGTTATTCACAATGGAACACAAAGAACTAGTTATAGAAGGTGAGAAATGGTTGAAAGGAACAGCCAATCAATGTATGGTTGTTGCAGCCCTTATTGCAACCATAGTGTTTGCGGCAGCTTTTACAGTTCCAGGTGGATATGACCAAACTAATGACAAAACCACTGGCCAACGCAATGGTATCCCTGTCTTCCATTCTAAAGTAACCTTTATAGTTTTTGTTGTGGCAGATGCCATTTCTCTATTTGCGTCTTGTGCTTCAATTCTTATATTTTTATCCATCCTCACATCCCGTTATGCTGAACGTGATTTCTTGGAATCGCTACCTAAAAAGTTGATTTTAGGTTTAGTAACTCTTTTTTTGTCTATAACAACCATGACAGTTGCTTTTGGTATAAGCTTTTTCGTGCTTTATCATAAGGGTCTATTATGGGTGCCAATCCTTATTTGTGTATTTGGTGTGCTGCCGGTCCTCCTGTATGTTAAGCTACAGTATGCTCTCTTTATAGATGTAATTAGCTCAACGTATGCTTCTAGGTACCTCTTTAAGCCCAAGAAACATGTGCTTTACTATGAAAATCCTAAAGTCTAACCATTGTTTTCCGGTTGTAATAGGTTTGTTTGAAGATGTACTTTGTAAAATACTTTTAGATTGGATATAGTCATATACATGGATTATGCTTCTATAATCACTGTCTACCGAGCAAATAGTTCTATATGTCTTATAATTGTTTGCATATGTATTGATTAACCCAAAAAAGATCTTGATTATCAATATATTTTCCAGTTTCCAATTACACATTTTAAATAATAAGCCTAACCTTTGATATTATGATTAATATGGAAATTGAAGTCTTCTTCACCCTTTAACTAGTCACTGCATAACACCTGCTACCACAATCAATTGGCATGCCTCACAACAAATGTAAGTAATCATGCATATGTATGCACCAGTATATACACAAAAATAATATGCGATGTGAACAGCTGGCGTTTATAAACTGTCTAAAATAATACAAAACTAATGATTTAAAAACATATATATTTATAACAGGGAGAATCATGAAAATAGACTTTGACTAGCTAGCCACAAAAAGCAACAATAAATATAGCCAGTGTCTAAAGAATAGGGACTTCACACCAAAGAGGCTAATATAAAGACTATTTCATTCAACCAATTAAATAATGATACGCCTAAACTACACAAAATCCCTAACATGTATCCGCTAACATTTTTGAAGGCTAGAATGGCTCGCGTCTATGCTTTGACACATTTGTATAGGGCTCATTCATTTAGACGTCTTAGAAGCGTCATGTATGTTTAGACGCAAAGTCACCTCTTTGGACGCATACACTTGTTCTCATTAGACACATTCATGAGTTGGCCTCCAAGATCTTGAAACCCAACCAACCCATCTATTGCGAATATGCAATTCCTTTTATGTGACAATGATTGAATTTCAGACCTCGCCCAAAAATCAATACTCAAACTAATAGTATTATCATAAAGTTGACCTGTATAATATGACATCACATGGCAATGTTTTGATTCCTAGTTTGGTGACAAAGAACAATCCCTTCTGCATGACAGTCTGTAAATTATAAAACAATATTGAAAGGCTAGTTAAATATAGACAATAAAACTTTATAGTAGAACTAGAATGTCCGTGTATCAATTTTAGCAAAGTTGGCATCTAGGTGATTGATGCAAGAGCCTTAAAATGCTTGTCAATTTTGACCTGTTACTCGATACACCTATTTATTATATTGGCCATTGAGATACATGATAAATATATTGAAATGAAATAAGTCATAATTGAAAAGGGGGAGTTGAGCTTGTAATGGCTCGATTTCTTTGTTTCACCAACTTTATATGGAAGTGGATCATCACTGCAGAATACAAGCTTTGCAGTTTGCAGTTGAGAACTTGAGATGTAGATTAGCCCCATGACAACCTTGCAGAAGTTGATAGGTAGAATGCATACGTCTTCATAAGGGCTTCCTCAAGAATATTAAGGAATGTTGTTCTATAGATGTTATCATATATACCTATAAGAACTTTGGTTCCCTGAGTAATTCTTTGTACAGCAGCATGAGCAATGTTAGTACCTGTTGTCATTGGTTCAAAGTGTACATTGGAATAAATAGTTTATCAAATAATTGTGCATAAATGTAATGAAAGATCAAAGAATGGCTGATGCTATAATTTGATTGCTCAATAGATGTTGCTCTGAGCCTTGCAAACCTATTGAATGAAAACACACACCAAAATCGAAAAAAATAGCCCTAATCAATTCAAAGTAGACACTTTGTAGAACTGAAGTGATGGTTGGTGTGGCCTGTGTCACCACCATCGCGATTCACGACCATGAAGATACTGACGATGATATCGAATCCATCTTCAAAAATAACGGTAAACTACTACAGATTTAAGATTGTTTTCATTTTGTAAAAATCGAGAAAATCAAGAATTCTAATGGTAAACAAAATCGATCCTAGTTTGTGATAGCTTCGATTGGACCGCATATTGTAAACTACTCTTACGCCCCACTTACGGTGTGCGCATATAATGTATATATGTGTGGCCATGGGGGGCAAAAGTAAAGTTGCACTAGTTTTAACGTTATTTTACTAATTTTGTGAAAATAACGTTAAAAACGATGGACGGTTAATCATGCATCATGTGGTGGCGTTGATAGCCAAAAGACAAGGGGGTACATGCACCAATCGAGTTTGTCCCGATTGCTAAGTGATGTGCCTTATGTCCAAGGCTTGATACAAAACCACATCGAGCCGGGGGTCTCACTGGAAGCAGCCTCTCTATTCTCAAGGGATAGAGGTAAGGCTGTCTACATCTTACCCTCCTCAGACCCTACCTTAGCTTTGATATAGGTGGGATTAACTGAGTATGATGATGATGATGATGTATTGTAAACAGTACTCTTGCGACCGTAGACTAAAATACCGTAAGCGTCGAACGCATGATTGAATTGGACAGTGTCACCTTCCAGGCCAGAGTGCTTGTCGGGTGATTTTTTTTCTACAATCCATCTTTGATGGAGAGGGACAAAATGCAATTAACCATAATCAAAACACTCATATAGTTGTTAAAGTAAAAATTTATAGAAGCGTGAGGAGAAGAATGAATACATTATGATCTGATGTGGCTTGTGAATCTATATATCATAAGTTGATGTGAAGACTTCGTATCTGAATCAGATTCATTTCCAAGATCAAGATGCAGATCAAGCCGTTCGTTTTTAGAAGATGGTCAGGTATTGTTATGTTATGAAGGTGCATTTGGGGTGTGACTGGTCGAAGTTGCCTGTTCTTGAAGCTTGATAGAGAGTTGCTGATGGAGGATCAAGACTGGTTACTGATCAAGTTGCTTGCCGGGAGTTTTGAAGATCTAGCTAGGCCCAAGGGGGAGTCTGTTAGTGCACCTTTCGACTATGTCCCTAGCTTAGATATGTTATTAGGATCATGTATGTATGTACGTTATGAATGTTATCGGGTAGCATTTTAGAGGTTCGGGGGTATTTTGGTCATTATTGTGTAAGTTCGGGCATATGACTCTGTCATACACCTGGCATCTCAGGCGTAGGAGGGTCCTACGCTTGGAAGGTCCTAGGCGTAGGACAATAGCCTATAAACATTATATCAAGGTGCTGCCCATTTGTGTGTGTGTGTGTGTTCTTATCATTTCCATATCTTTCTAAACATTATCCAACACCTATAACAACTAACCAGATCATTGATTTCGCCTTTGATCCGAATATGCGCGTGATAATCAAATCTTTTAGAATCACGATCTTACAGGGTCGGTTAATATTCTGAAACTGGAGGATTCCAGTGACAATTGACGGTGGAAACTCTAATTGAACATGGTGGACATCATGGGCAACTACCTCACTGAAAAATGGTTTCACCACTTGCTCTTCAAAAAATAAAACCGCCAAATTCCTTGAATAACCACCAAGTTTTTGTGGCTCAGATTTAATCTCAGATATAACCGACAAGTTTCGATGGTCATGATCATCTTAGAAACAATTAATTTCCTCAAATGTGGTGGTTTCTACATGAGTGAACGATTTTATAATAATTTAGGAGTGTATATGGGTTGGTTTTGACCCTTAATACGTGACTATGACCGAACCATACAGAATAGACCTTAAATGTGCGACTGTTCCTTTTTTTTTTAACGGAAATGTGTGACTAGGGAATGGATCACAACTGGCTTTGAAATTTGCGTAGACTTAAAATAATAGTAAGATTTTATATAAATCATGGAATGGATCACAACTGGCAACTCAAGGCCATTCAGTTATCATTCATTCAATAAAAAAACAGTTAAACTAGTTAAAGAGTTCTCTCTACGCAGAGGTATCACATTTGCTCCTTTAGTCGTTATGCATCATGCTGTTTTATCATCATTAATGGTATGTGTAACTCTGCAGGCAGATGGCCCAAACAGGTGTGCAATTAGCTGCTGTTGTTCAGGATAAAGTCTTAAGCCACCACCAGCCACAGCCACAGCAAAAACAACAACAGCAGCAGGAAATCCATAACAACTCAGCTGCTTCACAAGCTAAAACAGAACGCTTAAAACCGAATCTACCTCGCCGATATCTATTTGGAGGTATATATATCTTGCTATCCATTTAACTGCTATTAATTTTTAGATCGAAAAGAAAGTATTAGGGGCTCCAAATTTGTCACTGGTCAGTTATTTTACTTCTTTTGTATATTTCACAAGGAGATCAAGATATGCATTATTGTAGAAAGCCTACTAAAATATGTAACTAATAACTATTTACCAGTTCTTATATATAGTAATAATTTTTAAGGGAAAATTGTCAAAAAGGTAAACAAAAAATTTATCTCTTACTTCAAATATTCAATAAATTTTGGAGTGAATGTTCAGTTTTAGCAAGTTGTTTCTTGTATATGTAAAAAATTTCCATCATAAATTAATCAAAGTTTTAATTTTCCGATCTAAAATGATCATATGTTTGACTTTTCATTATTATTGATCAATAATAGAGAATGGTCACCGGTTCAATCCCCGAGGGCGCCGGTTTTACCGATTTATTCGTTGTTGTGCTTTGGGCAGGCGGATAGTCGGGATCCCCAGAACTGGTGAGCTGGTGAACCAGGGGCTCCCTTAGCTATGCCGGGTGAAAGGGGTCCTGATTTTGCGAGTACGGACTCTGAAGGGAGTTTGTGGTGAATTTGTTGTCCATTCAAAAAAAAATAATAACAATAATGGAGAACTTTTAGCTCACTAAATTGTCAATTTGTGACTTTTGGCAACCTTTCTTGGTTATCATGTCTTTTAGTTTTGATTCTCCTAAAACCAGATTTATATATAGTATGATTGAAGTTAATGTGTCAAAACTGGCACTATGCAACAAAAATTGAGCATTAATCTTTGTGAAAATAATACTAAGATGAATCATGAGGTACTAACTACATGCATTGGAACTACTTTGAAGCTGGATCTAGAGAAAATTACCTAAAAACTGGTGTCCCTCTATATGAAGCATCAATAAGATGTGATTGGGTAGCTGCTAAAGCTATTCTTGATGAAAAACAAGATTTGGTAAGGTATAGTATCACTGAAAATGGAGAAACGGCACTTCATGTAGCGGCATCTGCAAAAGGTGATCCTAAAGATGTGGAAGAGTTCGTGAAAAAACTGGTGGGGATGATGAAAGTGGAAGACTTGGAACTTGAAAATGAAAGTTTTAACACTGCCCTCTATTTAGCTGCTGCTGCTGGAAACGTCGAAGCAGTTAAGATTTTGGTTAAAAAGAACAAAAAATTGTTGGCAATCCGAGGTGGTGGACAAATGCTGCCACTGTATGTGGCTGCCTTGTTTGGAAATTATGAGGTTGTTAAGTATCTTTATGACGAATCAAATGAGTTGAGAGACGATTGCTGGAATCCTCAGAATCGATGCTGGCTTCTTGAAAAATGTATCGAGAATGACATGTTTGGTAAGCATTTTTAGTATCTAGTTACTGAACCTGCACATTTTTTATTTTTATTTTTTGTTGTTATCATAATCTGTTTTAGTTAATCTACATAGTCCTTGAACATAATAATCTGGCTCAAATTGATTATCCTACAAGCAAACTCAGTTCAGTCTTCCCATGTCTATATGCTTAACGTCAATATGAATAAGTTTATGTCCATTACTCAATGTAAAGAAAAAATATTTATGCTTTCTTGTCCTTCCATAACTTTTTTGTTGACTTTGTTGTAAGATTTACTCTAATAAAAAGATTCTTAATTCTTTTCTTAGATGTGGCTCTAAAGATCGTAAAAAACTATCCAGAACTTGGTAGACGTGGGAGTGCACTAAGAGTTTTGGCTCGAAAGCCTGAAGCATTTCATGAAACGAAATCTAACATCGTTTGGACAGCCATCAAGTCGGGTAGGCATCTCTACTTACCTTATATATCAACTCTTTCAAATTATATGCCCCATTTAATTTTTGAGATCCAAACCTAGTACTCATTAAATTTAAATTGGATTTAGCATATAGATATATATGGATGTAGGTAACCACAAACAAGTTAGAAATGAGAACCAGTTTATCATAGGATTCTTTTGGTTATCGAGTATTTTTTATTCACTAGATCTATAACAGTAAAGAATTAGATGAGTGTCTGCCCCAGTAAATATTTTAAAAGTGAGTAGCATTATTAAAGGGTAAGCTGTTATGATTGAAGCCACTAAACTAAATATAATAAATGGTCGTACGCTCAAGAATCAAAATTTATATGTAATTAGAACATCTAAAGTATTTAGCCTAGCTATTTTCTTTTGTAAATAAAACAAGAAGAAACTCTTTTGGTTAATATGAGATCCATTTTGGTAATGTCATAAATTTCCACAGTAACTAAAATCTAACTTCATAAATCGAGCACTATTTTACTGTTAATATTTGGTAATTGGTATCATCACTTTAACTTGTTTTCAATTTCTTGCTTTCAGCTTTTAGCTTCATTTGTTTTAAGGTGAGAGCTCCTCAAAAGCAGAGTGCTGCATTGACTTTGTTAAGATTCATTTGGGAAGATATTGCAAAAAGGCCTAAGAATGAAATTGATTCCATACTCAGAGGACCACCAGATTCGATTGAGAGAGACAATAAAACAGTTTCTGGATGGGCCATTCAGGCTATGAAACTTCGAAAACTCATTTCGGAGCATGTTGCCAAAATGGAAGAAGAAGCCAAGAACATAATCAGTAGATCTCCAGAGTCGAGTAACCAAAACACCAAGCAAACCTCTGTAAAGGTATCACAAGTTGTGCAACTGCAAGACCTTATTTTTAAACGTCTTATGTACATTCATGATGAAACCCAGAAGATAGTCAAAGGCCCCTCTGATACAATCAACCAAGACAACATACCAACTTCTAGTAAGGGAGATCTGGCTCTGAAACTTCAAAACGTCATTTTTGAACATATTGCAAACATGCATGACAAAATACATAATATTATCGAGACCAATATGGAAGATCAAGCCATGAAAATACAAGAAGTCATTTTTGAACAAATTAAGAAAATGAAAACAGAAACCAAGAAAATAATTAAAGAGCCGCGACCTGCAAAGGAATCACACTCTTCCCGGGTACTTTTTATTGCTGCAGAAATGGGCAATACTAATTTTTTAGTTGAGCTTATCCGTCAATACCCTGATCTAATATGGAAAGTAAATGATGACAAGCAATCTATATTTCACATTGCTGTCAAACATCGTCACGATGGTATCTACAACTTATTATATGAGATAGGTGCAATGAAGGATCTGATTACTCCTCTCAAAGATCCTAAGGATAATAACATGTTGCACTTAGTAGGAAAGATTGCCAAGCAAAAGCGACTTGAAGATGTGTCAGGAGTTGCTTTACAAATGCAAAGAGAGTTACTATGGTTCCAGGTACATATACTCATCTTTAGTCTTTTGAGATTGTTTTTTTTCTCTATCATGATTGATATGTATTTTCTTGAAGAAATATGACTATTGTAGTTTGTTTATGTTGTAGGAAGTAAGGAAAATGATTCCACCTTCATATAGAGAACGGGTTAACAAAGATGGTCTAACACCACATGAGTTATTCACAATTGAACACAAAGAATTGGTTTCACAAGGTGAGAAATGGATGAAGGGAACAGCTAGTCAATGTATGGTTGTTGCAGCACTCATTGCAACCATAGTGTTTGCTGCAGCTTTTACGGTTCCTGGTGGATATGACCAAAACGATGGCATCCCTGTTTTCCATTCGAAAGCAACCTTTATGGTATTTGTTGTCGCAGATGCCATTTCTCTATTCGCATCTTCTGCCTCGATACTTATATTTTTATCCATCCTCACATCTCGCTATGCCGAAAGTGATTTCTTGGACTCATTACCAAAAAAGTTGATTTCAGGTCTGTTAACTCTTTTCCTATCAATTATAACCATGACGATCGCTTTTGGAGTTAGCTTTTTCGTACTTTACCATAAGGGTTTATTATGGATGCCGGTCCTTATCTGCGTGTTTGCTGTGTTCCCGGTCCTCTTATATTTATGGCTTCAATATGGCTTGTTTTTCGATGTAATACGCTCAACGTATATTTCTAGGTACATATTTAAGCCTCAGAAACATGTTCTTTACTATAAAAATCCCAAGGTCTAAATATGGTCATTGCTTGAATGTAATGGGTTTGTTTGAAGTTGTTATGCTTTGTAAAATGATTTCATATGGATATGTATATTTTGAAAGTTGAATACGTTTGCTTAGCAAAGTTGTCTTTTATGCTTCTAAGCCATAAATCTTGTGACTTCTTTCTAGGGTGTTCATTTGGATGGTTTGATTTAAATCAACCCATTTAGGTGAAACCATGGTTCCTAAAATATGGGACTAAAATGTCTCACCTCAAGAATTAAGTGAACCAAACCGACCTAAATATAATTCGCTTGAATTGGTTGCATAACTCGGTTTCAACATTCTAGCTGGGGTCTATATTAGAAAAGAACACATACTTGAGTTTTGTTGACAATCGATCGACACAAGTTGATTGGTGATCAATAAATTCAATTCCAAACAAAGAAATTTACAAGTGAAAGAATGAAATTGAAAAAATCCCTTACTTCGCTCGTAACAAATATTTAGAATATTACATTTACACCCAGTGGGAAGATAGCCACTAAGCTGGGTAGCGCCCGCTACCCTTCAATTTTTCTGGCGTTGAAGAAACACTAATCTAATAATACTCAATAAGTAGGAGAACAAAGAGAAGTTTATTCTTATTGATCTAGGTTATTAGAAGAACAAGTGAATGCATACAATTAGACAATGATTCGACCGAGTGTATCTGCCAACAATCACGAGTAACTGTGTGTGTTTCTCTCTCCAAGGAACCGACCCTTTTTCTCTAGGAAGAGAGGGTATTTATAGTGGATATAGCTCGTGTTCATTGCTGATGCAAAATGACAACTCATTCTCAGCAGGTCCCACGGCTGACGACCGTTATGGATTTTAGGGAATATAAATGATGTCCTCCTGCCATTGGTTGGTTGTCCCTTTCACGCGTCCTCTATGTCCTTTCTACCTTTAGCTTATTGGTAGAAGATCATGGAACAGGAAATTCTCTCATTTGATTGATTTGACGTCTTTTTCATTCATTCCTTACAGCTGGCAGATCCTAGGTGGCGCGCGGAGCTTACAAAAGCTTCCTATGATTATTCTTAGGGCTGATGTGTATATTTGTGGGCCTGTGCGCACATGCAGGTTCATATCTCTTCAAGTTCCCGAATCCAGTGTGTTGCGCTTAAGATTCTGGAATTTATCAGTTATTTTGGTCTTTTTGCATTGTCCGCGGAGCGTGGGTAGGCGGGTGGCGCAATATGTGTTGTTGTGCATTTAATGTTGTGCATGTTTTTTCATGTCAGAGTAGAAAAGTGACGCAGAAGGTGTGCAAAGTTGCGGAATGTCTTAGGGATGAGCTCAATACCAAACCGTATCAAACCTTTTCTGATACCGAAAATACCGATATCGACTTTTTGCCAAAACTTGATACCGATACCAATGCCGAAAACATACGGTACGGTATCGGTATTTTAAGGTAAAATACTGTTACCGAACTATTGCAACCTATATTATTAGTGTGAAGCCCACGGGCCCACTTTAGGTATCTAGGGTTACCATCATCTCTATATATTGTAATCCCTGGTGAATAATCAATCAATTCAGTATTTCTATTATCTTACATGGTATCAGATCCAGCCTAGGCTCTATACTGATTCCGCTGCGCCACACATAAATAACCAAACCCCAGCCGTCACCACTTGAGAAAAACCCTAGACAGGGCGGCGTGCCATCACTACCGCCGCCGCCCTGTCCGGCCGTCGTTTGTTTTCGTTTTCCGTTTAATCTTTCTTAGTTCCCGTTCTAAATAAAGTCTCGGTTTCGGTTCTAGATTCCATCCACTATTTCTAAATCTTTTTTTTTTCCAGACACGGTTTGACACTTTCAAGATTCCAACCACTATTTCTAATCTTTTTTTCCATGGTACCAAACCCTAACAATCTTCCCTGCCGTCATCTATCTTTCTTTTTGGTCGAC
Organism: Ambrosia artemisiifolia; assembly: GCA_032199755.1. NCBI lineage: Eukaryota > Viridiplantae > Streptophyta > Magnoliopsida > Asterales > Asteraceae > Ambrosia > Ambrosia artemisiifolia. Next base: position 15,031,637 of record CM063517.1, on the reverse strand, counting down.
ACACCTCTGTGTTGACTGTCAACCTCTGCATCCCTTTTCTTCTTATCGACTGAAACTCTTATCCTTCCATCCTTATTCTTTTTATTTTCCTTCACCACATCCCAATACATATACTTTCTTCACCAATCAAAACAATATTCTGCTGTGTCTATGCTCACCCTCTACTTTGTTTTGTTTCAATCTGAAATTATGGTTCGATTAGAATTTCTTTTTCCTTTTTGATATATGAATCCCATCTCTTTTGATCTACGGATCATCATCTGACCACGGTCACGAGCCTTCGGTTTGGCACACCGCCTCACGAGCCTTCCTTTTTATCTTTTTTCTTTCCCACAACCTCTCTTTTATCCTTTCTTTTATCTTTTGTGTTGTCATGGCCAACAAAGATGGTATTGCGACTTTCTTGGGATCTAGTGGATCTTGTTTATCATTATGGGAGATAAGAAACAAAACCAAACATGGGGAACTTGTGGACCAAAATAAAGTCATTATTGAAGAGTACGGCTATACTTTTTGGCAAAGAAGAAGATTGCAGAATATTGGATCAACAATTCAAGAACCGAGATTGAGACAAGTCTTTTTATTATTATTGTTCTGTCTTTTATGTTTTTTTATTATATTCCAGTCTGAGTGTCCGATGCTCTACCCCTCTGACTGCGGGGGAGTATTGGAACCTATATTATTAGTGTGAAGCCCACGGGCCCACTTTAGGTATCTAGGGTTACCATCATCTCTATATATTGTAATCCCTGGTGAATAATCAATCAATTCAGTATTTCTATTATCTTACACGAACCGAAAATACCGATACCTATTTTTGCTAAAATTTGGTACAAAAAATAAATCGGTATTAGTATTTTCAGTATTTAATACCAAAATGTTCATCCCTAGCCTACACAGGGGCCTCAAAACAAGATTAGTTTACGATATGGATCACTTTTTATTTTTTTTAATAAGCATATTAATTTATTCTCCTCTTGCAATAATTAACCTACTCTTTTGACTTTTCGATTAGGTTGAAAATTCAAGTCTTAATTTATTTAAAAGATAATTTCTACTCTACTACACATGACACATACATAAATGTATAGAATAATCTCTTTTGACTTTGAGATCAGTTTGAAAGATTCGAAGTCCCAATTTATATAAAAGATAATAATATCAACTCTACCACACATACATATATAAATGTATAGAATAATAATCTGTATTCATTATCATAAAACACCTACCATTAACTTGGCATGCTTGTTATGCATTGTCAACAATATATATGATATACCTAATGATGCATACATACACACATAGATATGCATGTGTATGAGCATACACACATGTGTAAATACACTAAAAATACACACTCAAACAGAAAAATGGACAAGGAAATAAGCTAATATAATTTACACATATGTTTATTTATCAGAAATCATTTGTTGATGTTTGATTTGTAGTCTATTGTTTTGGCGTTTTAACTTACCATCAATTTCTGTTCTTTTACTCCGTCGTGAAAGTGGATGAAGTGTTGAAAACTATAAATCTGAACAATACAAACTAACTAATAACAAGAACAACAACCAACAAACAGCGAAATAGCGACAAAACAGGTGACAAAACTCTTATTAAACCAACCCAAAGCAGTACCCCCCAAATACCCAGAGTTCTACAATCATAGAACTCAAAGAAAGATACAAAGTCAGATCCAATAGCTGATAATATTATCAGATACTGGATCAATAATAAGAACAATACAATACAAAGACTTACAGAGCTATAAACCCTAATACAATGATAAAGAAGACGAAGACCTAACAATACAGAGAGAGACTAAGTATTAGAGAGAGAACAGACACAATAATAATGAAATAATAAAATCAATAAACTCGTTTATATAGGATGCTCCAGAAGCTTCTGTTTAGGTGCACGAGATGGAACCTCAGCCACACGATCAAACTATTCTCAACCGTTAGATCTGCCTGTTATAACAAACTCGTAACACCACACATTAGCCCATATAAACAATAGTCCAGTATAATGAGCCCACTTATTATCCAAGACGATAAGCTAGCCCACAATAGTATCCAAGGCAACAAGCCCAGTAAAGGAGGAAAGGTTTGAATGATCATATGTATATTTTTAACATGCCCCCTTCATTCAAACCTTTCTAAATACATCAACCAATCCCAACTTTTCACAAAGAACCTCATGTTGTGACCCATTAAGACCTTTGGTCAATAGATCAGCAATCTGTTGATCTGAATCAACTTTAACAGTCTGTATAATACCATTTGAGATTTTTTCCCTAATGAAATGTAAATCAATCTCAAAATGCTTAGTTCTTTCATGGAAAACTGGGTTAGCAGCTATTGAAATTGCTGCCTTACTATCACAGTTAAGATTAACTGGAAGTTTGCAGTCAACTCTAAGCTCTTTTAATATATTCAAAATCCACATTATCTCACAAGTAGCAGAGCACATAGCTCGGTATTCTGCTTCTGCAGTAGACCGAGAAACAGTGCTCTGTTTCTTACTCTTCCAGGAGACCAAACAATCTCCCAGGAAAACACAATACCCTGTGACAGACTTTCTTGTCACTAAGCACTTTGCCCAGTCAGAATCAACAAAAGCACTTAACTCAAAACTCTTAGATTTTCTAAATTGTAAACCTTTTCCAGGTGACAATTTCAAGTATCTAAGAAGTCTTAAAGCAATACGTAAATGAACCTGAGTGGGTTTGTGCATGAACTGACTTAAAACCTGAACAGCATAGCTTATATCTGGTCTTGTTATAGACAAATATATAAGCTTGCCTATCAGTTTTTGATACCCATTAATATTATCTAGAACCTGTTCATTTTTACCATGCTTATTGGACAAAACATAGTTTTGTTCAATTGGTGTATTAACAGGCTTGCATCCTAAGTAACCAAACTCACTTAACAATTCCAAACAATACTTTCTCTGAGATAAACATATCCCAGATTCAGTATATAACACTTCAATACCTAAGAAGTATTTTAATATTCCTAAATCTTTTATTTGAAAATTTGAACTTAAGAACTTCTTTATTTTCTCAATTTCATACACATTGTTACCAGTGATAACAATATCATCAACATAGACTAATAATGCTATAAAAACATCATTTTCAGACTTAATAAATAAAGAGTGATCACAAGTACTCTGTGAAAAACCAAACTGTAACAAAACATTAGTAAGTTTCTCATTCCATTTTCTTGGGGCCTGCTTAAGCCCATACAATGACTTAACAAGTTTACAAACTTTATTATCGTTGTTTGAGCTATAGCCTTCTGGAGGAGTCATATAAACATCCTCAGTAATAGACCCATAAAGGAATGCATTATTAATGTCTAACTGAAATAATGACCAACCATTTTGAACAGCAAGACTTAAAACACATCTAATAGTAACCATTTTAACAACAGGTGAAAAAGTTTCACCAAAATCTAGACCCTCTCTTTGATTATACCCTTTGGCAACAAGTCTTGCCTTAAATCTCTCAACCTCACCATTTGCCTTATACTTAACCTTATAGACCCACTTACAACCTATTGGTTTTCTACCTTTAGGTAAGTCAGTCAATTCCCAGGTCTTATTCCTATAAAGAGCTTCCATTTCTTGATTCATTGCCTCCACCCATCTAGGGTCTTTGGAAGCTTCTGAATAAGAATTGGGCTCAACAGTCTTATTTAGACTGGAAACAAAACAGAAATTATCACTAGACAAATGAGAGTAGTTGACTACTTTCTCAACACCATATTTAGCTTTACCTTCAACCACATAATCATCAAACTTCCTAGGAACATTAGACACTCTACTAGATCTTCTAATACTTCCCTCAGGTGGAACAGTCTCTTCATTTGGAATGTTAACATCATGGTTTGCCTTTCCAGAAGTCCTGCTACCTGGACTGCCAGGCTGCTGACCTAAGTCTACCCCCCAGCAGTCCTGGGAGGATTTTCTGGGTACAAACTAGTTAACTCTTCCTGAGAACTAGTGATTCCCCCTTCATCATCGGGAAGGGTGGTTCTTTCAGTCACACTAGACACTTCAGTTGACTCAAATTGATTAAAAAAGTTCAAATTATTTAAACTATCATTAACCATATCAGTTTTATTATCAAAACCTTGTTTAAATGGAAATATTTCTTCATAAAACCTTACATCCCTAGAATACTCAACAGTTTTAGATTCTAAACACCATAACTTGTAACCTTTTTTAAAATTTGAGTATCCTATAAGAACACACTTTTCTGACCTAATAGACAACTTATCAGAATTATTTAAGACTGTGTTAAAACAAAGACAACCAAAGGTTTTAATGTGACTGAGTGTTGGGGGGAACCCATACACAACCTCATAGGGACTCTTACCTAACAACACTGAAGAGGGTATCCTGTTAATCAAATAAGTTGCAGTCAAAACACAATCACTCCAAAATCTAAGTGGTAATCCACTCTGAAACAGCAGGGCCCTAGCTGTGTTTAGAAGATGTATGTGCTTCCTCTCAGCAATTCCATTTTGCTGAGGGGTATAAGCACATGTTGTTTGATGAATAATACCATTTTTATTACAAAAATCTTGAAACTGTTTATTTACAAACTCAGTTCCATTATCACTCCTAAACATTTTTACTTGCTGTTTAAACTGAGTTTTAATTAGTTCATAAAAGATAACTATGTTTTCATAAACCTCAGTTTTAGACTTTAACATATAACACCATACAGTTCTACTAAAATCATCTACCACAGTTAGAAAGAACCTGTATCCTTCCCTATTAGTGACCCTATAGGGTCCCCAAACATCTAGGTGGATGAGATCACCTATTTGTTTGGACAAATGATCACTGATAGGGAAAGGTACCCTAACTTGTTTTGCCTTGTGACATATGTCACAAGGCTGATGTGAATCTCTTTGTCCAAGATTTAGACTCTTTCTTAACACAGCTAAAACCTGGTCAGAGGGATGACCAAGTCTACTATGCCACAAATTGGCATCATCTATACTATTAAAACAACTATTATTAACACTTACATCTTTACCAACAAAGTACAGACCATCAGTCTGTTTACCAGTCACCAGGATTCTCTTGGACTTGGAATCCTGAATGTAACAACTTTGTTCATCAAATAATACACTTAGCTTGTTATCTCTAGCTAACTTATGAACAGACAGAAGATTAACACAATAATCTGGAATCAAAAACACATCATACAATATAACACCTTCAGCAAGTTTTATATCTCCTATTTTAGTAACTCTGGCACTAGTGCCATTTGGATGTTTAACTAAGATATCATACTCAGACACTTCTACTATGTTAAACATGTCCTTGTCACTACTAGTCATGTGTTGGTTTGCACCAGAATCAGTAATCCAACCATGACTAATAGCAGCTTTAACAAAACTTGAACAACTTGAAAATTTTTTCAAAATATTTTCCAAATTAGAAATTCTTGACATACAAGAAAAACCATTTATAAACACACTCTTACCTTCTGCATTACTAGTTTGAGACTCATTTCCTCCTTTCTCACTGATCAGATTCATAAGCTTTGAGATTTGTTCAGATGAAAAAGGCAAACCAGAAGAACTAGACATAGGTTGTTTATCAGAAGAAACATTTGAGGACATATTAGATCTAACATTCTGATTAGATCATTTCCTCCTAACCCCTGGGGGATATCCTACAAGTTCATAACATCTATCCACAGTATGACCAAGCATATTACAATGAGTACATTTAAGGTTAGGATTAGGTCCTCTGTTTCCAGATATTGGAAAACTTTGATTAGACCCTCTATTACCACTTCTTCTATTTGTGTTACCATTATTAGTTCTAGTTAAGAAGGCCACATTGGTTTCTTTAGCAGTATTGGTACCAGACTTCCTATGTGATTCTTCCCTAGACACAATAGAAAAAGCATGTTTCACAGAAGGCAATGGGTCTTGCATCAACAAATTGGTTCTAACAGGTTGATAAATGTCATCTAAACCCATTAAAAATTGCATAAGTCTTATTAACCCATTGAAACTATTAAACTCTTTTGAAGCCTCACAAGAACAAGGTGGTAATTGAACAATTGAATCAAACTGTTTCCACATTGTGTTTAATTTGTGATAGTATTCAGCAACTGAACTACCACTTTGACTCATAGAACATATTTGTTGATGCAGACTAAAGACAACTGACCCATCAACCTTATCATAGGTTTCTCTAAGGTCTAACCAAACATCCCTAGCAAGTTTTGAAAAAACTTGTCCTAGATAAAGTTCCTCATTAACAGAATTTAGCGACCAAGACAAGACAACTGAATTACACCTATCCCATTGTTTACCCAGTACTTCATCATCAGTAGGTCTCACTACAGTACCATCAATAAAACCAAATTTATTTTTAGTTTCAAGAGCAAGTTTCATAGCATTAGACCACACTTTATAGTTATCAGTACCTTTCAATTTTACACTGATGATGGTTAAAGTACTGGTATCACTAGGGTGAATGTACAAAGGATCACCTATGTCAAGTTTACTGATCAAGGTACCCGGATTGGGTTCACCACCACCATTACCATTTGGTGGTGGTGGATTAACAATAACATCTCCCATACTGCACAAATACTAAAAGATCCAAACAAAGAATCAACAAATACAGACAACACACAGAAGAAAACAATGACAGATCAAACAACAATAATATCCACCCAATTCTTAACCCAGGAGCCCTTTTATTAACTATATATATATATATATATATAAGAATAACCAGCAAGAAATACTGTAACACCCCGGACCTAGGGCCTAAAATATGTGTCACTCTCTTGGAGGGACACATGCCCCTTCCATTTTACATTTGTCCTAACAATAATATCCCAGCTCATCTACCACATCCCTTTAACTACTTCCTCAATACATAATTCATACACACACATGTATGCTATAGAGGGAGGAACTGAAAAAGAGAGAGAAAGAAACCGGTGGACCTTCTGCCATCGGAGAAGGAGGGACGACAGCGGAGCAGCCCCAACACCGCACGCACACATAGAGAACCACACACGCACTTACTGATTTAGAGGGTAGAGAGAGAATACAGCAGAGAGAGAAGAGAAACCGGTGGGTTACCGGTGGTCCACGGCGGAGCGCCGCCGTATCCTTCGAGCGAGTGAACCTCTCCAACACCCGAAACAGAGGATAACAATTCAGATAGAGACAACGGGTTAGCCATTCGAACAAACATGTCTGGTTAGTGTTTCAGGCAACGATGATGATGATGTACGGCGACTAGGATTCTAACCGGTACCGTAAGTCTTATATGCTCTCTCATTTACATCTTTGGATTGCGGTTGGATGAGATAATAATAGGATTATGATCAGTGGCGAAGCTTGGTTCAAGTATCGGGAGGGGCCGGACTCAATTTTTTCCAATCGGTAGTGGCAAATTGGCGGGGGCCGGACTCAACCCGGACTCAATTTACCTACGAGAATCGCAACTTTCTACCACTGCGCCAAAAAACAGGGGGGGGGGGCAGGGCCACCCCTGGCCTATTGAATACTTCGCCCCTGATTATGATTAACAAAGATAGTAAAGGATAAATGGGAGTTGATGATTTTGGATAAAGAATTGTCCTTCGTATGATGGTATAGGGTAACTGGATGATGATGATGATGTTTGTTATAAATTGTAGTTAATAACTTGCTTAGGGTGTGAGGTAGAATGGTGGGGGCTGATTTAAGGGTATTGGATTTAGAAGGAATCTAAGATGAACTTGGATGATGGTTTAGAAATTACAAAGGGAAATAATGTTAGAAGGGTGTGATTATAACAGGGAATGGGAAAGAAATGCAGGATTGACAAATCTAGTCAAAGGAGGGACAACAAAGTCAAGGCATGGTCTTCCACATGTTGAAACTGGATATATCGAGCATTATACTAGAGGAAAGGTATAAAACGCGCACTTAAACTATTCGTTGATACATTTAGATTACTATTAGATTGCGGGTTTCACGTGTCGGACTAAAGGAGCTAAGGCGAACCAACTAGGTAAAACATATAAAACATATAATTTGGAAACATATAATTTGGATATAGACATGACAATATGAACCGATAAATTGAATTGGACCAACCGTTGGTAAAAACGAGTAATATAAATTACAACATGTATGTATGAGTAATTCATATTGATAAAGTTCGTGGTACCAATTGCATGTTAAATATACAAGTGCCTGAGACATACAAATTCACTTATGCTTTTAGTATAAGGGATAAGATTGACATATTGAACAATTAATTGTAATAATAATTAGGCATATGTATACTATTATTGAGTAATAGATAATAAATAATACTTGGAATATAGGAATAATCATTTATGGATCATAGAACCTTAATTAAACTCGGATTATGTAAATATTTAGGAGCCAAGATGATAAGCTTGATGTGTAGTACTTTGGACCCGAAGCTATACAACCCACGACTAGATAATACACTAAAAGCGATATTGAAAATTAGAAAGGTCCTAGCTCGTCCACACGTGTAACCGCGATACTCGGTTATACACACTGATGCTTGTGATTATATTAGGACCTTGCATGAGAATCATAAGAGGGCTCTGGATTTGAAATATCATGTGACACGATGATGTATTGTAAAACGCTACCAAGGTGAGTCCCGTGTACCACTCCCCTTTTTCTGTTTTACTATTTTGGGGTGAATGCATGCTTCCTTTTTATAAACTGTTGTGATGTGACAAGATACTTGCTGCCGGATTATACTGACACTCATTAACTCATAGGTGAGCCGCTTAATATATGGGTAGTACTACTTGGGGAATCCCCCACGCACAGTGGACCCGGGACGTTGGGCCCGGGAAACCCTCCACTGAGGCCTGCGGACCGTTGCGGCATATATTATGCCTTGTAGATCTATAATGGCAGTAGATAGATCTAGTGTTAGGGTTGAGGGGTCGCTTGTACATCACGTGCGTTAAACTGTGTAAACTTGTTTATGAAATGATAAACTGTTTTGGATCCACTAAACTACTTACACGGACTCACCGGCATATTTTGCTGACCCAAACTCTTTTAAGCATGTGTTCAGGTACTGCAATTGGATGGATGGCAACCGCGAGGTATATGTTTGCTAGTAGCGGGTTAGAGATTATCTGGTTAGAAGATTCGGCTATATGTGTTGCGGTTAGAGCCTCTAGAGATAAGCGGGATAGAGATCGGATCGACTAGCGGATCACGCCTTATCAACTGCTTCGACGACCGCCGCGTTTTGTCCCTGCATAAATATTAGTTTATTTATTTAAGTTATGTATTTATATTTTTGGATTAGAAATTATATAACATTTAAATATTAGTTATCGTTGCTTCCGTTGTGCAAGTCTGTTACCAAACTGTCGTAACGTCCAGCCCCCTCCTGGTCGGGTTGTTACAAATACACAAAAAAAAAAAAACAATGAAACAGATAACAATCAAGCAAAGCAACAAAATTGACACAATAAGATACTGAGCCAATACCGGTCCCCCTAACCCGATCAGTGCTTCTAGACACAACAAACAAAAATAAAGAGAGAATGGAACAATCTCACCAAAAACTCGTAGCCTGTAACCTTCACTTAGGGTTACATGACCAGAGAGCAACCAGCAAAGAGTAAGCCTCCAATCCTGAATCCAAGAAGCTCAAATACTACCAAGAGTTATCAGCCAACAACAGTTGACAATCACTCCAGATCTACACAAGATACCAAACAAATATAATAGACCAGATCTAAAAAGATCAGATCTACTAAAGAACAATAATAGGTCAAGATCTATGAATGAGATCAAAACCCTAACAGAAGACCAGACAAAAAATAAACCAGATCTAAACAAAAAGACAACTAGATAACCAGACAACCAAGACGAACAGCGGAAGACGAAAGACACCAGAATCAAGAGCCAATGAGCTCTGATACCATGTTGAAAACTATAAATCTGAACAATACAAACTAACTAATAACAAGAATAACAACCAATAAACAGAGAAATAGCGACAAAACAGGTGACAAAACTCTTATTAAACCAACCCAAAGCAGTACCCCCTAAATACCCAGAGTTCTACAATCATAGAACTCAAAGAAAGATACAAAGTCAGATCCAATAGCTGATAATATTATCAGATACTGGATCAATAATAAGAACAATACAATACAAAGACTTACAGAGCTATAAACCCTAATACAATGATAAAGAAGACGAAGACCTAACAATACAGAGAGAGACTAAGTATTAGAGAGAGAACAGACACAATAATAATGAAATAATAAAATCAATAAACTCGTTTATATAGGATGCTCCAGAAGCTTCTGTTTAGGTGCACGAGATGGAACCTCAGCCACACGATCAAACTATTCTCAACCGTTAGATCTGCCTGTTATAACAAACTCGTAACAACACACATTAGCCCATATAAACAATAGTCCAGTATAATGAGCCCACTTATTATCCAAGACGATAAGCTAGCCCACAATATTATCCAAGGCAACAAGCCCAGTAAAGGAGGAAAGGTTTGAATGATCATATGTATATTTTTAACATGAAGACAAATGGCGGTGTTGAACAACAGGCTCAAAATGTATTGATGACGGAGACACAACCATTAAAAGATATTTTCCCTCTCACATGGGACGGTATTTTTAGGAGGAGGAGCGGATACATTTAGACACACCCCTTTTAACAAAATATCTCATAATTATCAATAAGTCAACATGCCAGAGTAATTAATAATTACCAATATACTTTAGAATTTCTATAGAGTTGACATTGACTTAAGGAAGTTAGCTTGCATATAAATCATGAAATGCATATTCAGATGATTACACAACTCAAGGCCTTTTTAGTTCTCATTCATTCAAACAAATCTCTGTGCAGAAGATGGACCAAACATGTCCACCAGCTGTTGAATCAGACTCAATATCCGAGTGTATAGCTTTAGCTATGGGGCAGCGGCAGGAAATAGATCCAGTGTTGGTATTACCAGTTGCACTCTTCTTGTATAGTTATGGTATTAAGCAAATAGCTAGGTGCTACTCATCAATTAATTATTAATGGTGTCTATATTTATCGTTGTGCAGATGATGGATGAAACAGACCCAATATCAGAGTCTAACCCGTTAGGCCAACAGCAGCAGAGGGTCCTCATTCGGGCTCCTTCAATGTCAGATGTAGATTTCAGTTATGTAAGTCTATGCTCCTTGTGCTTAGAGATTACTCACAGTTACCATATTTAATTAGTTGCGCTCCTTTTGTGCCTGTTTAGATTACTTATTTTTGAACGTCAAATTTGTGCATGTTCAGATGATCAAACAACTTAGGGCCTTTAATTTAGTTTTCCTTGATTGAAACATGCATAGTTATAATAGCTAGCCCGTTTGATTTGAGAAAGGGCTGTTATCGGTTGCAGTCCTCTCCTCTAGTATAGACTATAGTCAAGGTATCAAGCAATTACGTATTACTAATTAACTAATGGTATATATTGTTGTGCAGGGGGCGGCTAGTTCATGTCCAACAAGTCCGCATGCGGTAAGTCTATGCTCATTGTTATTTGAAAGTTGTCACATGAGTTATGATAATTAGTTGTGCCCCTCTACTGCTATTTCTGATTAGTTAGTTTAATCTAACTGCATCTGCCTAACAAGATGTGTACAGTTGACATGTAAAAAAGAAAAGAAACGAAAAGAAAAAAGAAGTGAATACAATTTACGCAATTGTTTATTTAAGAACTCATTTTATGATATTTAATTTGAGGGAATGGATTTGTGCAGGTGTGTTACCTTAAATAAACATTTGTGCGAATCACATCATCTTCCTTGACCTAAAGTAGGAATTGATTAAAGAAATTATATATATATACTAATTACTAAAAGGCTGCGCAATAGTAGATTCTTTGTTTTTTTCGTTTTGTTTCTTAGTGAGGTGAAACCTCACGTCGCCAGCTAGTTATGAAACTAAACATTGAATTTGGCTGGCAACAAATTATACATTTTCATTTTTCGGCCAATCTGGTTCCGCTAAATAAGTTGTAGGCTAATATGGCTAGGATTTAGCTGGGACAGAAACTCACGTAAGTACATCGACTACAAGTGAACCTTTGGCTGGCGAGGCTTATTTAGCATTGTCTGATTGGTTGGTTCTGGATGTTTATTTTCAAAATGACTAAAAGTCCAATGTCTACTAGGGAGTTGAGGTTGACATTAGGAAGTTACATTGTGTATAAATTATGAAATGTATGTTGAGATAATCACACAACTCAAGTCTTTTTTTACTTTTCAATTAATTCGAACGATATGCATAATAATATATAGACAAAATTGCAGAAAACGTCCTTTATGTTTACCCAAAATTGCAGGTTTAGACCTTTAACTTTAAAAGTTACAGGATACCTCCTTTATCCAACTTTTGGTTGCAAGAAACATCCTTTAATGAACTTTTGGTTACATAAAACATCCTTTACCACTAACGCCGTTCAAATCTGCTGTTAAGTTACCCTCACGTGCCAAGCATGTGAGGGTATTTTCGTCAATCATCATCTTAAAGGACCTTTTCTGTAATATTAACAACATCAACAATTTAACAATTAAAAACATTCCCGCCCCCCAATTCCCCAATTCGTTTCATCAAAAAAACCCTAATTATATTCATCGATCAAAGATGGCTTCACAGACATCATCAAACACATCAAACCCTAATTCGTCGGTCTACTGTGTTTGTGGTAGGGCTGCGGTAATCAGGACCTCTGGAACATCAAAAAACCCTGGTCGAAGGTTCTACTCATGTCCTGTTAACGTAAGTTTTCCCTAAATCTGATATGTATTATGCACAAGGTAGTTAACTTGTTTTAATTTAATGTTCATAGGCATCTGAATGTGGTAAAGGTTTCATTGGATGGGCTGAAGCTAAGGTTTTTCATCAATCAAACAGCTACGATCTGCAAACTGAGTTAATAGCTTCAAACAATGAACTAAGATCTTCAAACACTGAGTTAATAGCTTCAAACAATGACCTACGATCTGCAAACAAGAACCTTCAGGATTCGAACAAGAAGCTTGAAACTGAAGTTGCAAAGTTGAAGAAATACTTGTTTTTTTCTTGGATGATTGTTATGGTTTTTGTTTGTAAGTTATTATTGTAATGAAAATTAGGAAATTAGGTATGGAAGTTGTTAATGTAATGACTGTTTTGGTTATTGTAATGCAATATGGAAGTTGTTAATGTAATGACTGTTTTGGTTATTGTAATGCAATATGGAAGTTGTTAATGTAATGACTGTTTTGGTTATTGTAATGCAATCTGGAAGTTGTTAATGTAATGACCATGTTTGGGACCCATTTGGATGATGACTCTGTTACAAACCAGTTACAAAAGGCTGCATTTTGACCCATTTTGTATACTAACTATAACCACAAACCTGTTACATAAACAAACCCTCATGACCCATTTTGACCCATATAGATTGCATTGAATAACCTTTTGACCCATCACCCATGTTGACCCATTAACAACATTAACAAAGCTGCTAACATAACCTGCTACCATAACAAACCTGTTAAAACAACATCACCCATGTTGACCCATTAACAACATTAACAAAGTTGCTAACATAACCTGTTACCATAACAAACCTGTTAAAACAACCTTACCCATTTTGACCCATTGACAAACACTAACAAACCATAATCATACACCATACTAACACAAAGTTTACAATAATCATAACAACCATTACATTAATCATAACAACCATTACATTAATCATAAAACAAAGTTTACATAAAACAAACCATTACATTAATTCACCAAGACCCAAAATATGATTACATACATAAACCCTAAACCCTAAACCCAAAACCCTAAACCTTACTAAGACCAACCTCCTACATACAAAATTACCATCCAGGTTCATCTGTAGTGCTTGATGAACCTGATCTTCAAACACATATTTGCAAAATTTGAACCTGATCCGGAGTTCTTGTTAGTGTTGGTTTAACTTGTAACAACCGGCAAAAATAAGGTAATTCCGTACTAATTAATTAACGTAATTAACGTAATTAAATATAATTATGTATTGATTATTTAATTGAGGCCTTAGAATAATAGCAATTCCCCAAATAATGCATAGGAATGCATATGTTTAATGACAAAACATGACGGAGTCATGTGCGAATAAATCTATCCGGTATGGACACTGGCGATTACCCGGTAAAAATTAAATAAGCGAAACGAATCCCGGACAGCCGGAATATAAAATAAAATGTAATTTCACAAAATATGATGAGTTTTGGAACTCCAAAGCCATACGTGAAAGCTTATTATACAAACCTCCCGGTAACGAATGAAGCGCGCGTACCGCACCCGATACGCGCCTAACTAATAATTTCACCCGGCAAGAGCCTAAATAAATTATCAACGCTTAACCCGGACCATATTTAAGGGTTATTAGTAGTATTTTAATGTCCGGAGAACACGAGATAAAAGCTCGAAAAATAACCGGACGGGACCCGAACGAGAAGAGATTAAAACATAACTAATAATGGGAAATATTTAGCAAAGTGGACCCCACCCAAACACCCCTTGGGGCCGGCCTAAGGACCCTCCCAAGTGGAAAATATCTTGGGTTATCTATTAAATCTTCCAAGATCATTACTAATTATGAGGTTGCATGGGTTGTTATTGGATGAAACTTGACTAATCCTCTCCTTTCTCTCTCTTAAAACTCACGGCCAACACCCTCTTAATATTATCTCCAAAGATTTTTATAATCCCTCATAATCTTGCTAAGATATTACAAAATCTAGATAAGATACATGTAATCTTATGGATTTGGAAAAGATAATATAAAGACACATACATACATACTTGAAACAACAAAGCCAAAAAAAACTTCTTCTTCTTCTCCTTGGGCCGTAGCCAACCACCACCCCACCAACACTTTCCTTTCAATTTTTACACTAACAAATCACCTCTAAATCATCATCCATCCAAAACCCCCTTTGTGTGTTCAAGAGCTTGGAGCTTAACCCCTTTGGAAAAACACACTAAACCCCATCCAATCCAAGGTTGTCATCTTCCCTAGCCTTGAGCTAGTTGTAAGTTTTACCTTGTTTTGATCATAATGTTCATACAATGTGTTTTATTGAGCAAGTTGTACATTGATGGGTTAAGAATGGTTTTGAAATATAAAGTTTAATATATGTCATACAAGAACAAAATGGATGAATGATGATATGGATGAACCTTAAAATTGATGTTGGTAATAAAATGGCTAATGAAATACGAAAATATTAACATGCATGTAAAGAGAATGACGATCAAGACATTATTTTTTGAAAGAGATTGATAAGTGATAAAATATAGTTTTGAGCATCATAAGATGACTAACTAATGTCAAAGAATAACAAAATGGGTTAGATGATCTTGCATGTAGAAGATTCATAATTAAAGTCTACTCACTTAGATGAGTGAAAAGTTAGTATTTTGGATAAAAATATGAAACAAGCATGTTAATAGCATCTAGGATGGATTATAAGATTATTAGAAGTGGAATGAAGTGAAAATAACCAAGCATAAAGAAAATGATTTTTCAAAGTCTACTAAGTTGGAGGAAAAATGCTAACTTTAAAAGATTGGATGAAAAATGCAACAAGTATAAGTGGAAAGACCAATATTGTAACTTTGAAGGTTGATGGACTAAAATAAAGTATTTTAGAAACTTCGGTCCAAAAATGGGTTTATGGAAGTTTAGTGTCAAAAACATAAAGAATAGTTTTTCCAAGTATAGTTTTGTGAAACTTGAGCAAAATACTTAATAAGTTGTGAAAAATGTATTTTTATAAAAATAGGAGTTTTTATAAAAATAAGTGGTTAAGTTAAGGTTTTTGACAAAAATAAAGGTTTCGGACAAGAGTAACAACTTGAGGAAAACTTGTGCAAGAATGGATACTTTTATATAAATGGGAATATAAAAGTATCGGAAACATTTTTGGGATACAAGTAACTAGTTGTACTAAAAATATAAAAGTATATTTTTCTTCAAGTAATATACGTTCGGAATTGGAAGTATGAATAATATACCATAGAACGGATATTAGAAGAAAATGTGGAAAAAGTTAACTAATGGACTTAGTAACGTAAACTAACGATGACGTATAA
Organism: Ambrosia artemisiifolia; assembly: GCA_032199755.1. Lineage (NCBI taxonomy): Eukaryota > Viridiplantae > Streptophyta > Magnoliopsida > Asterales > Asteraceae > Ambrosia > Ambrosia artemisiifolia. The sequence goes on along the minus strand of CM063517.1, from coordinate 15,015,426 downwards.
ACGGGCAAACTAGAGGAAAATGCCATAGCGGCAAAACGTGAAAATATATATTTTAGGAAGGAAAATATATATAACATGGGTGAAACTTATGCAACACTTTCCTAAGTGTTGGAACAAATATTCGTGGAAGAAAGACTAATGAATTAAAACGTTAGACAACGTATGGACTTAACAAAGAAAACGCACACATCGATATATAGATACATACTTGTCTCGACGAAATTTTAGTATATCTATTTAAATGGGAAAATAGATACGCGAGAAGGAAAACCGAGACAAGTAGGTGAAGTATATCTACGAACGTGTAAGTCCCAACAAATCCTAGTATATTTATTTAAATGGGAAAATAAATGTACGGCATGGTGAGTTGAGTCGGGCGTTAAAATATAGAATCGAACGACAAGAACTTAGCATATTTATTTAAATGGGAAAATAAATATGTGGCAGAGTGAGTCGGGTCGGGAGATAAGAATACATTATATTGAACGATACGATCCTAAGTATAATTATTTAAATGGGAAGATAATTATACGTTAGGTAGAGTTGTGTCGAGAATAATAGTGTACATGTTACAAATAATATTAACAAGATTAATATATAAAGAAAAGGGTAATCCATCGCCAATGGACCTAGGATGCGCGTCTAATTAAACGGGAATTGGGATAACACGTGGTCGGGGAGTTGGGTGTACAACTTGCCAAGGCACATACACTATAGGTGTAGTGACTTATACGCCTAGAAACATTTGTAGGTGCGAGACCACCAAATTTGCTATTTACTTCTTTGAGCCGAGCACAGTTTCAGGTGAGTTTCACGGCCCCTCTTTACTGTTTTTACTTGGGGGAAAGATATGTTTGCGTCACATGTTGAAATGTTTTTCAAAGGTTAAAATGTGATTAGTGGCATGGTGAGTACTTGAGTTTTGTTGTATGTTCGCCACTCGGGGTTGAGTCCTCGCTACTGTAACCATTAATTCAGGGAAGTGAAACCGAAGGAATATTTGGATAGTACTATTGGTGCCTGACAAGGCCCACCCCTAATCGATAGCGTCGATTATGCATCGGCGTATGCCTGGGGTGCACGTATTCTGAACTAAGTTGTTATTTGCCGAGAAACAACTGGTGATCGCGGGGCATATTTATTAGTCTTGGTTTGGTTATGGGACTCAGGGGATTGCTCATCATCATAGTTTGTAGGAGCTAGCTACTCCTTACAAAGGCCACAAGTTGTGCGGGTTTCGCACATGTTGTAAATATGAAATATCGATCGACAAGATCTTAGTATAATTATTTAATGGGAAAATAATTATACGGTAAAGTGAGTCGAGTCGATGGTTGTGAAAATGTTGTTATCACGAAACTAAAACCTGTGAACTCACCAATATTTTATATATTGACGTCTCTTTTAAACATATCTTTCAGGTAACTGAGTGCTGAATAGATATGGGGCTAGTACGGTGGAATTCAGGATGTCGGATATTTGTCGGGGTTTCATCTATTGTTACCATCGGGTTGTAACCTAAACGGAAAAACCACATTTATGAACTTCTTGTTTGTTGTTTTGTGAAATATTGTAACAAGATACTTATTTCCGACATCTTAATAAAATGATCTTTTCTAATTAAATATAGTTTGTGTTAATCTTGACTTTGATATACTTTCGAGCGTTGCGCCACGTGTTTCCGCCATTGGCGTGGTGTGACAGAAGTGGTATCAGAGCCAAGGTTATAGCGAACTAGCATTTTGAAAAATCTAGACTATAACCGGTTTCGGCTCGAAAACAAAGTTTTCAAAACTAAAACACAACAAAATATTTTTAGAAAAGAAAGAAATTTGTGCATGGGATGTACAAGGGGAAATTCCGACCGACTAGCCATGCGTGTCAATATATGAAGTATTAGAAAATACGGATAGGAATGTTTAGGTTCTGTGGGAATCCGATTTTCTAAGATTAGTTAATACATATACGTAGTACGGATATTTTGCCAGTAAGGATGTTGTGTCACGCTTCACACTAGTCCGCACTCTTTCATCGATCACCGGTACCAGCAAGTGGGAAGGATGCTGTAGTCTACGAGGAACTCACTCGCTTACCGGTAGACGGGATGATCGGAAGGACTAATCTCTATCGCGATAATGGATGCCGCCGTGTTGTTTATGATTTGAAGGTGAAACTAGACCAAGCCTTTTGTTGTATGAAATCTCTGTTTTGGATCAGGAATCTCGGAACTAGCGAGCAACAAGATTACCTGGCAACGCAAATTATCATTACGGGTGCACACGTAATAATAGTTTGGGGTGCACGGTAACCTTGGTGGGCGCTAGGGCTGGGATTGGTGATCACTCCTTGTCTTGGTTGTTCTTGTTCTTTAGATTCAGTCTTAGTTTTGATTGGCTAATGGGTTAAATGGGAGGTCTCGTCGACGTCCCTTGACTTCGGTCCTAGCTAGCCTAATGAGCTTTCTTTGACATTACCTTTAAGGTGCGAACACGGAAGAGCTCGAACGTCTATTCATACGAATAATCTGACGCAAACCCTCGCTCCAGATAGGAACGGGAGAGGAAAGCTTCCTTGTGTAGGAGTTGAATGCCTCCGCCACAAAGTTTTCCAAAGAAGCGGACGTACAAGAATACACGGCCTACCGAAGCAAGAAATGTCGAGTACGATGCATGGAAGGTTATACACGGAACCCAGTAAAGACCTAGGGTGCGTCCCTGCAAGACCAGTGCGTTTTGAGAACGGGACCCTGTGTGGATCAGATATGAGACTCGTGGCACGTGTGCTGCTATGTTGTTATTATGAATAAGTCATTCTTGATCTAACGCATGCCCAAGTTGTCTTCAAGGGTCGAGTATTTTACTCCTTTTGGAGGACAGAATCGAAGTTGCTGAATTAGGAAACTTGATCATTGTTATCTTGAAGGCTCGATAGCCCTCATCGGAATCGACAGTGTTAGTTGTCCCCATACAGTCGTGGACTGGTTGAGAAATCAGCATGCCATATTGCACATCCGCGAGTCATAGGGCGTTGCTAAATTTCGATGGTGTCGAAAATTTCGGCCACAAATCACGACCGCGGCATCGTTTGCCAGTGTTATGTTGACGGCGTGTAGTGGAACAGCAAGCCACAATTGACGTTGGTTATGGATTCACTCGGAAGTGCATACGAATAACTCATGGGAAACCACTGCTTGATGCATTGAGTGTTCAAGTATGGTTCAACACCCTTTGCAATAGCTTTGGATCGTGTTTCATAATTAGGCCGCAAGACGCTTCTTGCTGACATTGAAATCCCCCTCGAATATTAAAATGACGGACTACTGGAAGTGGTCACGTTATTCTGATAAATTAAACTTACCTATGGGACGACAATTCCATTGCTCTTGTTGCAATAACGTCCGTCACCCTCGTCACGACGACGAGGCTGGTCATCTATTTGTTGCGGCAATTGACGCGAAGTGTTTTCCATCAATGCCCATAGATATGGAGACGTTGCGTCCCCTCGTCACGGAAGTTTATAAACTAAGGTTGCGAGATCCATTCGTTATGGACAATGTGACCTGTCTAATCTTTTGTCGTATTTCGATACTCTCACTGCGTGGCCTATCGAGAAGAAAGTTCACCGACCTCGCTTAGGTGGCGGAGAGGCATTTCAGAGGATGACTAACGGTGCTAGGACCAAAATAATATTCAAGAGGACTCTAATGAGAAGGATGACTCGGCTGGTTTGCCAGAGTCGGTATCATTTTCATTTTATCAGGGTGTATCGATAAAACATGTTCCTTCTACCTCTACTTGCTACTCTTGTGGTGACCGCTATCTTTGATACTGAAAAGGATGTAGGTTGGTTTCTAGGTCCTATGGATACTAGTTACCACACATATAATAATTACGACAAGTCTAAGGCTCCGGCCGAGCCTGATGTCGCTGCGGTTGTTATTGATCTATGGCACAAGTAGATCCCGATGTTTTTGCTAAGTGTGTGGCTTTTGCTGAGTCTGTTGTTGCCAGTGATTCTGTAGCACTTATCGGGCTTGACACCGTTGTTTCCATGTCTGTTGTTGAGTTTATTGTTTTCGTTGTCTCTATAGTCCATGTTGGGCTTGATGTTGTTTCTATAGCTCTTCTCGGGAGGATGTTGTTGATGTATTTGAGGCTCCTACAGAGGTGAAGGTCGTTAACAAGGACGTCTCGATGACCGTTGCCAAGCTGCTATGACCATGTCTGTATCTCCGTGGAGTTCGTTGTTGTTAATTCCATGTTCTTTGAGGCTTTCATTGACTCCCTCATTATCCTTCCTTTGGCTCCTGCCAAGACTAATATTGACGATAGTTCTCAGGCTTGGGTTGAGTCTGTCAATGCTGCAGTTGCCATTATTCGAATGACTTATATTGAGCCTACGATCGTTCTCCCTAAGAACAAAATTGGTCTGACAAGTCTGCTAAATTATGCGGAACCCATCGTTTCCATTCCTGTCACGATTACGGATACCTTGGTTGACTCAATCGTTCCTACCATTGAGCCTATGGAGGATAGGTTTAAGGTCGAAGGCATGGATACAAATCCCGCCCCCACAAGTGATCTGAGACGCACGGGGATGCGTGCTCACCATAACGGAGCTCTCTGTTGATGTGGACTGTGGATTTTCCATATTGAGCGTCATATTGTCATGTGCATTCATGCTGTTGTGTTACCCCTAGCAATTGTGCATGCTTGTAGTGCATTATTTTTGCCGATTGCGTATCCATGTTGTTGCGTTGCATTATCGAGGATGCATTCCTGTTGTTTACCGCTCCTGCAGTAGTGTAGCCTTGCTGTCATGTTTCTCTGTGTCATGCGGTTCCTGTTGCGGTGTTGCCTTGTCGTTTGTTTCGCTCTTGGTTCCCTCGGGATGGAGACATCACCTAAACCCCTCGTTGCTGTCATTGTTCTATTTGTTTGATTGTGTAGTGCTGACATTGATTATGTAGGATTCCAGGTGTCCAACAGACTTTCTAAAAGTCATACTAAGACACTCTAGTTTTAGTGATTGCGCGTGTTTTCCCCCCAAAGTCCGAATCTCTTGGTCGCCTAAGTAATTGACCGAATCAGGTGTCGACCCCTGTAAATGCTCACGCATTTCGTGAGTGTTACATCGTCAGGACCTAAGGCATCAGTGAAGCCGTGCCCAGCCTTAACCTTTTACGAACAATTTGGTCGACTAACGATCGGCTATGCAAACCAATGTCGAGAAGAAATCCCGGGATCCCCACATGAAGAGGCGGGGCTCGTGATAAGGGATTTCGAAGGCGTCTTGAACCACGAAGGTACCGAGTGATTTTGAGCAATATTATAACCCATACCTTTGGGACTAGCAAGAGTTGAAAGACCCAATTCATTTATTGCTCATCCTAGTGGATTCGTTTGATGTCATACATGACGACGTGTCATACTAATGATTATGGAAATACCATTGTGGACCCACCCATGGGCGTGCATTGGTGGAGTCCCTGGTACTTGATTCGAAGGTCTTATGAAACTCTGAATCTAGAAGGGCGTGTAGCATTGTCTACCCTATAAAGGTGATACCCTATCGTGTGGGGATGTTTGTACATCTCGGCCCTTCGATTATTTTTTTTTTTTACTATCCCCCTGATGGTAGGTTTATCTTGCCTTGGTGTCGTTGAGTATATTCTTGGAATAGTGGAACTCTTTCGAGCTTGGGTTGATAGTGGTGTTCCCAGTTATACTTTAACTAGCATTACTCGCGCTAGACACTGTTGGAGACACCATAGTGATATGAGCTGCCAAGTCAGGGCGTATGGCACCTGACTAATCAGGACGAGCTTGAAGGCTTACATATTCCACCCATATGCGTGACTACTGAGTCATTGAATGGGATGCCTTATGGGAAGGCTTAGGACTATTACTTGTGGTGCGATATCAGTCGCTCGCTTGTTTAAGTAACGACTTGAGCGCATGAAGCCATCAAGCCAAAAGTGAAATCTATGCTAAATGCATGCGTCTATGACTCGATTTCGCCATTTACCTAAAAAGATTCCGGAAAAATGGAACCATCGGCAAGTGAGGATTCCGGTTTCAGGACTCCCTTCACTCAAATCTCTACACGAGATCTGATAGTCAATTCGAGGGCGTCTGGCCTGTACTATTCAGAAATGACCTAGAACCCTTATACCCTGTCCATTGCGACAACAATTTCAGATGTTTCATATATCCCTTTCCAGTATTGACCAATGTGCTGGAAGCATCTGGTCATTGGTGTTTGAGTCGACTGGTAATTCTCAAGGATTGTGGAATCGTACGGCCCGGGTGTCGTATATACATTGCTTACTGTCAGGGAACTGAAGGGTGAAGGCGACGCAAAAACTTTTGACCCCCATCAGTCCCTACTAGACGCCCTAGTACCATTAGCCACAATTGCTCAGGTGGAAAGTAGCGATTCAGTACCTAGAGGATTCCACGGAAATGAAGTCCCATCTTGAATATAGTTGTTCGGTCGACAAGAACCTAGTATATTTATCTTAATGGGGAGGTAAATATATGGTAAAGTGAGTCGGGCCGAAGAATATATAAAATGGAATACCCGACGAGGTTTCCAATAGGACTTTTATGACCATTAGGTGGTACAGCAAGATCACCTGTTTGACATCACCATGACACCCGAGGTGTCCCGTGGTCGGATGTGACCCAAGTGATGATTGGTTGTTGTTTGGAACCCTCTCATTCCTTACCCCCCTATAGCTTCGAGATGAGACATATGGATAGCTACCCATATTCTTGGAGAGTCGTGGCTAGACATTGGATTGCCGACTTACACTACATCAGATTGTAGTAGTCACTCTACCTCAAGTTCGACAAATTATGTACACTAGCCTGGGATACTCGATTTGAGACGAGTACGGCTTGTCACTCTCGGACTAATTGAATATACTAGACGGAACCGTTCCACGCTGACATGATTGGTGTCCGTGGCACATCGAATCCACGAGTTTCGTCACCAAAAATTTCCTATGTGATAGGAATTATAATCCCAGTGTTCGGGGTGTACTACTCAAAGCCCTTGGGGGGGGCATACGTGTACATCTCCAATACGTCGAATGACAGACGGAGATAGATACATAACCTGGGTTGAGTTGTTCGAGAGATGGCCATTAAATCTTGCAGTTTAGAGACTGCTTAGGTGACATGCGAACCTATTAAGAAGTCATACGGACAAGGTGTAGGCCTTAAGGACTTCGAACTAGTAATAGGCTTACACTGAGAGTCATGCTCTGGGAGAGTATTGGTAAGCATGAAAATTATAGTAGGCACGGAGATATCGATCAAATTTGGTCTCATGAGGATTAAGCTCGAACTATCGCAAGAGCTCAGTGGGACTCATGATGAATTCTGCAAGTCAAGACCAAGGAGGTGTTGTCAATTTCGCGCTCGACGGAGGTCCGGTTGACGATAAGCTCTACTACTCCGGGAAACCAATAGAGGTATCAAAGTGGGGTACCTAAGAGCTTAGTCGTAGTTGGACTATGATACTGTGCTCGTTAGAGCACTAAGCGGAAACCTAGCATGAACTTGGGTTCATTTAGGAAAGAGGAGATCTCGTGAAGCGCAAACAACCCGCCCTGTTCAAGGATACTATTGTCATGGACAACTTGAACTGAATTCCGGGACGGAATTCTCTTAACGGGGGGAGAATGTAACAACCGGCAAAAATAAGGTAATTCCGTACTAATTAATTAACGTAATTAACGTAATTAAATATAATTATGTATTGATTATTTAATTGAGGCCTTAGAATAATAGCAATTCCCCAAATAATGCATAGGAATGCATATGTTTAATGACAAAACATGACGGAGTCATGTGCGAATAAATCTATCCGGTATGGACACTGGCGATTACCCGGTAAAAATTAAATAAGCGAAACGAATCCCGGACAGCCGGAATATAAAATAAAATGTAATTTCACAAAATATGATGAGTTTTGGAACTCCAAAGCCATACGTGAAAGCTTATTATACAAACCTCCCGGTAACGAATGAAGCGCGCGTACCGCACCCGATACGCGCCTAACTAATAATTTCACCCGGCAAGAGCCTAAATAAATTATCAACGCTTAACCCGGACCATATTTAAGGGTTATTAGTAGTATTTTAATGTCCGGAGAACACGAGATAAAAGCTCGAAAAATAACCGGACGGGACCCGAACGAGAAGAGATTAAAACATAACTAATAATGGGAAATATTTAGCAAAGTGGACCCCACCCAAACACCCCTTGGGGCCGGCCTAAGGACCCTCCCAAGTGGAAAATATCTTGGGTTATCTATTAAATCTTCCAAGATCATTACTAATTATGAGGTTGCATGGGTTGTTATTGGATGAAACTTGACTAATCCTCTCCTTTCTCTCTCTTAAAACTCACGGCCAACACCCTCTTAATATTATCTCCAAAGATTTTTATAATCCCTCATAATCTTGCTAAGATATTACAAAATCTAGATAAGATACATGTAATCTTATGGATTTGGAAAAGATAATATAAAGACACATACATACATACTTGAAACAACAAAGCCAAAAAAAACTTCTTCTTCTTCTCCTTGGGCCGTAGCCAACCACCACCCCACCAACACTTTCCTTTCAATTTTTACACTAACAAATCACCTCTAAATCATCATCCATCCAAAACCCCCTTTGTGTGTTCAAGAGCTTGGAGCTTAACCCCTTTGGAAAAACACACTAAACCCCATCCAATCCAAGGTTGTCATCTTCCCTAGCCTTGAGCTAGTTGTAAGTTTTACCTTGTTTTGATCATAATGTTCATACAATGTGTTTTATTGAGCAAGTTGTACATTGATGGGTTAAGAATGGTTTTGAAATATAAAGTTTAATATATGTCATACAAGAACAAAATGGATGAATGATGATATGGATGAACCTTAAAATTGATGTTGGTAATAAAATGGCTAATGAAATACGAAAATATTAACATGCATGTAAAGAGAATGACGATCAAGACATTATTTTTTGAAAGAGATTGATAAGTGATAAAATATAGTTTTGAGCATCATAAGATGACTAACTAATGTCAAAGAATAACAAAATGGGTTAGATGATCTTGCATGTAGAAGATTCATAATTAAAGTCTACTCACTTAGATGAGTGAAAAGTTAGTATTTTGGATAAAAATATGAAACAAGCATGTTAATAGCATCTAGGATGGATTATAAGATTATTAGAAGTGGAATGAAGTGAAAATAACCAAGCATAAAGAAAATGATTTTTCAAAGTCTACTAAGTTGGAGGAAAAATGCTAACTTTAAAAGATTGGATGAAAAATGCAACAAGTATAAGTGGAAAGACCAATATTGTAACTTTGAAGGTTGATGGACTAAAATAAAGTATTTTAGAAACTTCGGTCCAAAAATGGGTTTATGGAAGTTTAGTGTCAAAAACATAAAGAATAGTTTTTCCAAGTATAGTTTTGTGAAACTTGAGCAAAATACTTAATAAGTTGTGAAAAATGTATTTTTATAAAAATAGGAGTTTTTATAAAAATAAGTGGTTAAGTTAAGGTTTTTGACAAAAATAAAGGTTTCGGACAAGAGTAACAACTTGAGGAAAACTTGTGCAAGAATGGATACTTTTATATAAATGGGAATATAAAAGTATCGGAAACATTTTTGGGATACAAGTAACTAGTTGTACTAAAAATATAAAAGTATATTTTTCTTCAAGTAATATACGTTCGGAATTGGAAGTATGAATAATATACCATAGAACGGATATTAGAAGAAAATGTGGAAAAAGTTAACTAATGGACTTAGTAACGTAAACTAACGATGACGTATAAACGGGCAAACTAGAGGAAAATGCCATAGCGGCAAAACGTGAAAATATATATTTTAGGAAGGAAAATATATATAACATGGGTGAAACTTATGCAACACTTTCCTAAGTGTTGGAACAAATATTCGTGGAAGAAAGACTAATGAATTAAAACGTTAGACAACGTATGGACTTAACAAAGAAAACGCACACATCGATATATAGATACATACTTGTCTCGACGAAATTTTAGTATATCTATTTAAATGGGAAAATAGATACGCGAGAAGGAAAACCGAGACAAGTAGGTGAAGTATATCTACGAACGTGTAAGTCCCAACAAATCCTAGTATATTTATTTAAATGGGAAAATAAATGTACGGCATGGTGAGTTGAGTCGGGCGTTAAAATATAGAATCGAACGACAAGAACTTAGCATATTTATTTAAATGGGAAAATAAATATGTGGCAGAGTGAGTCGGGTCGGGAGATAAGAATACATTATATTGAACGATACGATCCTAAGTATAATTATTTAAATGGGAAGATAATTATACGTTAGGTAGAGTTGTGTCGAGAATAATAGTGTACATGTTACAAATAATATTAACAAGATTAATATATAAAGAAAAGGGTAATCCATCGCCAATGGACCTAGGATGCGCGTCTAATTAAACGGGAATTGGGATAACACGTGGTCGGGGAGTTGGGTGTACAACTTGCCAAGGCACATACACTATAGGTGTAGTGACTTATACGCCTAGAAACATTTGTAGGTGCGAGACCACCAAATTTGCTATTTACTTCTTTGAGCCGAGCACAGTTTCAGGTGAGTTTCACGGCCCCTCTTTACTGTTTTTACTTGGGGGAAAGATATGTTTGCGTCACATGTTGAAATGTTTTTCAAAGGTTAAAATGTGATTAGTGGCATGGTGAGTACTTGAGTTTTGTTGTATGTTCGCCACTCGGGGTTGAGTCCTCGCTACTGTAACCATTAATTCAGGGAAGTGAAACCGAAGGAATATTTGGATAGTACTATTGGTGCCTGACAAGGCCCACCCCTAATCGATAGCGTCGATTATGCATCGGCGTATGCCTGGGGTGCACGTATTCTGAACTAAGTTGTTATTTGCCGAGAAACAACTGGTGATCGCGGGGCATATTTATTAGTCTTGGTTTGGTTATGGGACTCAGGGGATTGCTCATCATCATAGTTTGTAGGAGCTAGCTACTCCTTACAAAGGCCACAAGTTGTGCGGGTTTCGCACATGTTGTAAATATGAAATATCGATCGACAAGATCTTAGTATAATTATTTAATGGGAAAATAATTATACGGTAAAGTGAGTCGAGTCGATGGTTGTGAAAATGTTGTTATCACGAAACTAAAACCTGTGAACTCACCAATATTTTATATATTGACGTCTCTTTTAAACATATCTTTCAGGTAACTGAGTGCTGAATAGATATGGGGCTAGTACGGTGGAATTCAGGATGTCGGATATTTGTCGGGGTTTCATCTATTGTTACCATCGGGTTGTAACCTAAACGGAAAAACCACATTTATGAACTTCTTGTTTGTTGTTTTGTGAAATATTGTAACAAGATACTTATTTCCGACATCTTAATAAAATGATCTTTTCTAATTAAATATAGTTTGTGTTAATCTTGACTTTGATATACTTTCGAGCGTTGCGCCACGTGTTTCCGCCATTGGCGTGGTGTGACATAACTAACAAGAGCACCCCATCCAGGTTCATCTCCAACAGACAAAGGATCCCCGGCCTGCACCCCGATGACCGTCATCATCTACAACAGTGTTGATTCATCGGCAACAGTGTTGATGACGTCCATCTGTTGGTACAGCCCAACGGACAAAGGATCCCCTGCCTGCACTCCGTTTTCCACTAAAAATAGAAAGTCAAGTCTTCGGTTGCTGGATCCGGTGGATCATCATCATCATCTTCAATTTCAATCGCCATTCCTAACAACAATAACAATAAATTATTATTATTCGGATAATAATAATAACAACAATAATCAACAACAACAACAATTTATCCCACTGAAAACCCTAAATCGTTCACAATCCAACAATTTATCCTACTGAAAAACCCTAAATCGTTCAAATCAACTGAAAAACCCTCCATGATGCATATTAATACTGAATATTTCTACATTCAAAAATTTTAGAAAAAATTAGGGTTTTAACATTCAAAAATTTTAGAAAAAATTAGGGTTTTAACTTACCATATACAGTGCGACGAAGAAGAAGACGGTTGGGAAGACGGTTGGGTTTCATATACTCCCTGATTTCATCTGCCTTCATCGTGTTTGTTCACTGAGTGTGTGTACAGGGGATGAGTGTGTGTAGGGATGAGAGAAGGAAGAAGACGGTTGGGTATTTATTAGCATTTATTTTTAAAATTTATTTAGCATCTGAAATGACAAAAATACCCTCACATGCATTGCACGTGAGGGGCATCTAACGACACAGACAAACGGCGTTAGCCTAAAGGATGTTTCCTGCAACCAAAAGTTGGATAAAGGAGGTATCCTGCAACTTTTAAAGTTAAAGGTCTAAACCTGCTATTTTGGGTAAACATAAAGGACGTTTTCTGCAATTTTGTCTAATATATAGCTCGAGTTTCTTCATTTTCTGTTGCATTCCTCTTGAATTAGTTTACTGAATAATTAATTGCATTCCGCTTGTGCAGGTCTGCAGGACTAATTCATTTACAGGAATAAGAGAATATGGTTGTGTAAGTCTATGCTTGTTGTTATAAATATATTGCTGCCAAAAACTATTAATGTGAGAATTGAAGTTTGTTATCTATACTATATTATAAAGCATTTCCTAAGGACTTCTTAAAAAATAAGAGGTACAAGTATATTTGCTTATCATACAATACATAATGCACAACTTAACTACTTTTTAAGGGTAAATTTGTCTTTTATACAATACTTACATATTTGCCCCTCAACTTTACTCAACTTTTGTTTATTTAAATAATAATTACACTTTTTACCATTATTATAACCAACTACCCCTCACGATTTTTAAATGTCCATAACTTTTTCATACGTTAATATTTTCTTAATATTATTACACCGTATAAATGAGCGTTTTTTTCTCTTTAATTTGAGTATAGTATTGCTATAGTTTTTTAAATTTAAAAAATGATATGTTAAGATTAATTAATAATTGAAACGAAAATAAACGAAAATGAACCGAAAGCTACTATATCTATACTATCTTATAATACATTTCCGAAGGACCTCATATAATTTAAGTTTTACAATTATAATTGGTTAGAGTACAACACACAATGCACGTATTAACTATTTTTTTTAGAGTAATATGTGTTTTATACAATACTTACGCATTTGTCCCTCAACTTTACTTAACTTTTATTTATTTAAATAATAATTACGCTTTTTCACATTTATTACAACTAACTACTCCCATGATTTTTAAACATCCATAACTTTTTTCATACATTAATATTTTATTAATATTATTACACCGTATAAATGGGCATTTTGTTCCCTTTAATTTGATTATAGTATTGCTATAGTTTTTTAATTTAGAAAATGATATGTTAGGGTTAAGTAATAACCAGAACGAAAACAAAGGAAGTGAGAAATTACGTTTGCACATGTAACTTCTCACTTTCTCACAGTCACCCTATTTTTTTGCTTAGCGTATCACATAAATTATTGCTATGTATATATTCTTGTGCTTGCACTTCCGCTAGCACATAGGATTTTGTGGCAAAAAAAGTGTTTTTATTTATTGAATTTAAAATTTTGTTTAAAATTTGTTTACCACTTACTCAGCTGATATTATTCATTAATGTCAGAATTTTATCTTATTTGTGTTTGTAGAAATTTTTTGGGTAATAAGTTGTTGAATGAGTAGATACACGTTGTGACATAGTTCTCAACTTGATTTCTTTAATGAAAAACACTATAATATAGTTCACAAATCGGTGTTTTTTGGATATATATGTGTGTGTGTGTGTGTATGGAAAGAAAATATCTTGAAAATGTATAATTTGATAGTTGAAATCTATATACATTATGTATAATTTGATCGGTTAATTCGGTTATGCCCACTAAAAGAACTTCTTTGGGGTCACAACCCGCCCCCTCCCCATTTTTGTTCGTAGTGTATTTTTTTACCTAAAAATTCCGAATTTTTTTTGTCTATTGAGTATGCCCCCTGATTTTACCGAAAATGCAGTCAAGCCCCGCTATGATTATACCACACACCAAGACAAATATTTCGGTCAATTGATTATTGTTTAAACTAACCAATCTAAATGTTGTTACCCGCTGCAACGCGCGGGCACCCCACTAGTATACTATAATTAGACCAGATAATTCCTTTACATATGGGTTGAACCGTCACAAAAATATATTGACAAATGTTCTGGATCTGATTTTTCTTATATGCGAACAGCATATAAATAGACTTTCCAGATTCAATTATCTTTCTTGGCGTAGAGAAATTCTATTGAAAATAATAAAAACTTTCTTTGCAGATGATTAATGTTTTAACTGTTAATTATCAATAATTGCCAGAGTAATTAATAGTATCAATATACGTACTTTTAAATTTCTAGAGAGTTGACGTCGACTTTAGCAAGTTAGATTGTATATAAATCATGAAATGCATAATCACACAGTTAACTCAAGGCCTTTAGTTTTCATTCATTGAAACATACATAATAATAGCTTGTCATTTGATCTGAGGCAGAGGTATTATCAGTTGCAGTGTTGCATTCATCTAGTATAGAGTATAGGCATACCATCAAGTAATTAAGTTTTACTAACTTATTAATGGTATATATCGTTGCGCAGATGGTGAAGGAAACATATCCACCAGATGATCCAGATGCTGAATTATCCGAGCTTCTAGCTTTTGCGATGGGGCAGCGCCAGGAAATAGATCCGACGCTGGTATTATCAGTTGCACTCCTCATGCATAGTTACGTACCTAGCAATTAGGTGTTACTCATTGATTGATAGTATATAATTTTGCTGTGCAGATGATGGATGAAACAGGCTCAACAGATTTTCAGTTATCCTCAACATCCGAGTCTAAACTCTTCAGCCAGCAGCAGCAAGGAGTCATCTCTCGGGTTACTTCATTTGGCAACGAATCCTACAGAAGACGGAGTGATGTAAGTCCATGCTCGTTTATTTTGCCCAAGAGCAAACAAAGTTTTTAAAATAATAACAATACATTATTGAGTTGACATTAATTTAAGGAGGTTAGATTGTATATAAATCATGAAATGTATGTTTAGAGATGATCATACAACTCAAAGGCAATAAGTTTTCATGTCCATTCAAACATACATAATAATAGCTCGCTCCATTGATCGATCTGAGTAGACATATTAACAGTTTCATTCCTCTTGTATAGTAAAGTTTTTGTCTGAAGGTATTCCTTCCGACTTAGAGCATCGGCCACCACATTAGCCTTGCCCGGGTGGTACACGATGTCACAATCATAGTCTTTGATCAACTCTAGCCACCTCCGTTGTCTTATGTTGAGATCTTTCTGTTCGAAGAAATACTTGAGGCTTTTGTGATCAGAATATATGGTACATTTTGTCCCATACAGGTAATGCCTCCAGATTTTCAACGCAAATACTACAACCCCCAACTCCAAATCGTGGGTTGGGTAATTACATTCATGGGGTTTGAGTTGTCTTGATGCGTAGGCGATGACTTTCCCCCGTTGCATCAATACACACCCCAACCCTTGATGCGAGGCATCCGTATAAACTACAAAATCATCTGACCCTTCAGGCAAGGTCAGAACAGGCGAACTAGTCAACTTCTCCTTTAGCATTCGAAAGGCTCCTTCTTGGTCTTCGCCCCAAACGAACTTTTCGTTCTTCTTTGTCATCCGGTCAAAGGTAGTGCCACCTTTGAAAAATCTTGGATGAATCTTCTATAATAACCGGCTAGGCCCAGAAAACTTCGAATTTCACTTGGGTTCTTAGGAGAAACCCATTCCACCACCGCCTTCACTTTCGAAGGGTCTACAGAAATGCCCTTCTCATTCACTACGTGTCCCAGAAACTGGACTTCCCTCAACCAAAAGGCACACTTAGAAAATTTAGCATAAAGCTTTTCCTTTCTAAGCGTCTCGAGGACTTCCCGTAAGTGATCCGCTGATCCGATTCACTTCGGGAGTAAATCAAAATGTCGTCTATAAACACTATCACGAAACGATCCAACATCGAACGACATACCCGGTTCATTAAATCCATGAATGCGGCCGGAGAATTTGTCAACCCGAAGGACATTACTAGGAACTCGTAATGCCCATACCGAGTCCTAAACGCCGTTTTGGCCACATCTTCTTCCCTTACCTTCAATTGATGGTACCCGGAGCGAAGATCAATCTTTGAGAACCAACTCGCCCCTTGAAGTTGATCGAATAGATCGTCAATATGGGGTAAGGGGTAGCGGTTCTTTATTGTTAATTTATTCAACTCCCGGTAGTCTATGCACATCCGCATAGACCCATCCTTCTTTTTCATAAACAATATAGGGGCTCCCCACGGGGACACACTCGGGCGAATGAAGCCCTTATCGAGTAACTCTTGAAGTTGTGTCATCAACTCTCGGAGTTCGGTGGGTGCCAACCTATATGGTGTTTTTGCAACGGGTTGAGCCCCGGGCACCAATTCAATTTTAAACTCCACTTCGCGTTCAGGAGGAAGCCCCGGAAGATCGTCCGGAAATACATCCCGAAATTCCCTAACAATCGGTACTTCTTCAATTCAAAGTGATTGCTAAGTATTTTCTTAGATGTTTCCATTAGTTTATGTGTAGTGGGCTTGATGAGGGGGCGTCATGACCCCCACAATGCCTGGGAACATCCCCCCCCCCCTCGAGTGGGGCATTATGGGGCAAATTCTTGTGAGTTCGTGATCTATATAACGCGCTGCCCCTTCTCTCTTTAAAAAAAATAGCCATTCAACGGTAAGTTTTCTTTTATTTTTTTTAATTAAATCCTTATGTGTGTGTATTATTCACACCTTTATCACTACTACCTTCACTACATACACTATTTTTTTTTATAAAAACTCAAGATTTTGTTTACCTATTGTTCAACCATGAATCTATTCAACCGTAATTTTGTTCTGTTGGACATATAGTATGTCCGATAGTAATTAAAGTCGAAATCAACGTAACCCGACCTGGTACGATCCGAAGAGTTACACATTGATACACGAATCAGAATAAGTTCACGTGTGGGTGGATTGTTATTTGTGAAATAATAATATTTTAAACTAGAGAGATTTAAATAGGGTCCTAAATAGGGGGATATATGTAAATAATCCTTAATATTAATTTGATTAATATTATGGAATATTCTAAGAATATTCCAAAGCATATGGAATATTATGAGAATATTCTAACATATACGGAATATTCTAAGAATATTCCAAAACATATGGAATATTATGAGAATATTCCAAATGGCTTGTCCTATAAATATGGGATTAGGGTGTGATCTCTTAGTAGAAGTTTTATAAAAAACAACACACCTCCTTGCCTCCTTCTCTCTATTTTCGGCCGCCACTCCCTAAGGGCCGTCTCTTGGCTATCGTAATCGGCCACCACCATCGTCGCCTTTCTTCTTGCAAGTGTTGCTCTTGGTTGGCTCGTGCTCGGTTGTGAACTTCCCACTAGCGAGGATTCGTTGTAACCCGCGTGTTACAATTCCGGTGTAGTCGTCAAATGTTGATTACTAAACCCCCTATGGTTGTTTATATCATTTATTTGTTTATACGCGTTTAACTGAGATCCTAATTGGGAATATTTCATTAATCGGATTAATGAAATTAAACATATATGTTATATATATAAATCAGGCTATTATATATTGTATATATAATCCGGTTTTGTAACATATATAAACCGCTTCCGCTGTATATTAGATACCATGATTCCCAACATGTTCTTCCTCAATCAAGCGGCGACCCTATCCAACCCGTTGCTCCGGGTTCGGTTCCCACCCAACCAACTTCTTATGGAACCGGGTTTATCGAGTATAATCAAAACCAAACCGGTTTCATGAACCTCTTGAACCAACCCATGTCATGAGACCCGAAAACATATAACTTCAACATGAGAGGTTTCGGGTCATTTTAATTATACGGGTCGTCACAAATGTTCGGCTCATAATTTGAAATGATTTGATTGAAAAGAACCATTTTAGATGCTCTTTGTAATTGCATAGACAAGTAGGCGTAATTGCATAGACAAGTAGGCCCCTTCCTTCACAGTTTAAAAAGAATATACTAGTACATAATTTCCACATACATTGACGTTGACCATTGACTTAAAAAGTTATATAAACCGTGTAATGGATCTCCAAATAATCACACATACATACATACATCGCAAAGGAATTAAAATCAGTTACCGTTAAGCTTTCAATCATTAATCATTGTTACTGGTGTGACTGTGCAGATGGCCGAACCAGGTACTGAATTAACCGAAGTCCTTGTGGATAACCACGACCCACAGGACCAGGATACCATTACCAACGATACTCAGGTAACTTCACAAGCTAACACAAGAATCATAGAACTAAAATTCTTTCTGATGATTAATAATGTGACTATGTAGATGACGAAGCAACCAGGTATGCAGTTGGCTTCAATCGATGAGCTAAACCCCTTAGGCCAACAGCAGCAGCAACAAATCAACATTAATCCAGTTGCTTTTCAAGCTAACTCAGGACCGCCACCACCACCGAAGCTGCCTCGTTCAGATTTATTTCAAGGTACGTTGGGTACCTAGATCTGTTTTGGCTTCAAGAATTAGGATTTTTTTTTCCCTTTAGAATTTCAGGTTTATTAATTTATTACAAATTGACTTATTTCTGTTTCATGTCGCTATTGACATTATTAGATAGTATATCATATTAGGGTTTTGGTAGTATGAGCCCACGGGCTTAATTAGGTTTTTAGGGTTCATTGTGATCTCTATATATTGTAACCTAACTATTCAGTAATATGAATTCAGCATTCTATTATCTTTCATGGTATCAGAGCCTTAAGGTTCTGGTTACTTTTTTTTCCCTTCCCCACGCCACCACAAAAATACAAACCCTAGCCGTCACATCTTAAAGAAAAACCCTAGACAGGGCGGCGTGCCGCCATTGCCGCCGCCCTGTCCGGCCTCCGTTCGTTTTTCGTTTTAGTGTTACGTTCACTTTTTTTTTCTTATTCCCAGTTCTAAATAAATTTTCAATTGTCGGTTCTAGACATATTCCCGCTGTTGATTATGATCAAGCTGCCGCCACCTCTTTTTTTATTGATTTCGCTTCTCCGTCATGTCGCTCCTTGCCGCCTCGTCGCCGCTTATTGGACTACTGCCGCGCCGCTTGCAGGACTATGATCCGCCGCCGCGCCGCTAACCACCGCCGCCGCCGCGCCGCATTGGTTGCCTCATATCGGATTACATGATCATTAAATTAGTGGTGGATTTTCATTGAAGATTACGGATTGCAAGATTATGAGATTATGGCAGAAGTTTTGACCGACATTGAAGAACGTTTAATATTATTATTTTTTTATGTTTTTTGTTTTTCCAGTCTGAGCTTCTAGTTTCCTTCCGCTCTGACTGCGGGGGAGTATTAGATAGTATATCATATTAGGGTTTTGGTAGTATGAGCCCACGGGCTTAATTAGGTTTTTAGGGTTCATTGTGATCTCTATATATTGTAACCTAACTATTCAGTAATATGAATTCAATATTCTATTATCTTACAGACATGAAACCAAGGGCGAAGGATAATGGGGGCCGGACCCTGTTTTTTGGCTCAGTAGTGGAAGTTTGTGAATTCGTAGGTAATTTTTATATGAACTATGTCTGGCCCCCACCGATTTGATTTAACGTCCCCACCGATAAGATGAACTTTGGGTCTCGTGATATTTGGCTCTACCATTATTATTTTCAAGCTTCACCACGGCATGAAGGCATTTATTTAATGATGGGTTGATCATCATTTTACATTTTTTAGTTATTGTAGATGGTTAGATAAAATAACTTTTCAAGCGACATGAAAAAAAAACACTTTATTCATATGCTAGGGGGAAGCTTAAGAAGGGCCCGAGGGGGCCCCGGCCCCCACTGGTTTTTGGCTCAGTAGTGTAAATGTATTCGTTTTTGTCTGAAAACTTTGTATATATTAAGTCTGTCCCCCACCGATTTGATTTGATATTACGTAAATTTGAGTCTCGTGACTTTTGGCCCTAACCATGTTAAAATTCAAGCTTCGCCATGGAATTGCTAGGCATAATTGATTTTCATGTCATGCTAAGTTGGAAGGCCATACATCTACTAACTATTTGATTTGTAAATACTTTAAAGGATCTAGAGAACAATACCTCAAAATAGGTGTCCCTCTATATGAAGCTTCAATAAAATGTAACTGGAAAGCTGCAGAAGCCATTTTTGCGAAGTACCCACAGATGGAATTAGAAAGGTGCAGCATCACCGAAAACGGTGAAACTGCGCTTCATGTGGCAGCATCTGCAAAAGGTTCTAACCATGTTGAAGAGTTTGTGAAAAAATTGGTGGATAAGATGCAGAGAGGTGACTTGGAACTACAAAACAACAATCACAATACCGCTTTCTATTTGGCCGCTGCAGCCGGTAATATTAAGGCGGTTAAGGTTATGCTTGAAAGGAACTGGCAATCGCTGGTAGTAATGGAACAATGATGCCATTGTACACGGCAGCCTTGTTTGGAAATGAGGATGTGGTGAAATATCTCTACAACAATTCCAAGAAGTTGCGTGATGATGGTTGGACACCCAAGAATCGTTCTTGGCTTCTTCAAAAATGTGTCGAGAATGATATGTTTGGTAAACATCTTAGCTACACATTCCAGCTTTGGCTGTTTTTTAGTATTTATGATAATTTTTATTAACAAGTTGTTTATCAAAAATTTATTAGATGTCGCCCTAGAAATAGTTAAAACTTATCCAGAACTTATTACTGGAGATGTACTTGGAGTTTTGGCTCGAAAGCCTGAAGCATTTCGTGAACCAAATATTAATATTATCTCAAGGACCATCAATTGGGGTAAAGATCTCTATTCCAAAATGCTAATTGCAAATCCAGAAGTTGGTCAAGAATTGTCTGGAACACCTACACCCTTTCCTGAAGTGAAATCTGGTATCATCAAAAGAATCATCAAGCCAGGTAAACATCTCTACCCCTTGTTTATATATTACACATCAAACTAACTATCATTTTTTAGATGAAAACCTGACTGTCAAATTCAAGTTATATACAACAACATGTGTATGTGTGCCTAGAATGTTTTTAATCAAATAGCTTTGCTTTGTTAAGATATTGTAACAAAATAAAATGGATGAGGTAACAAAATAAACGACTAACTGGAATGAAGTCTATAACAACCCATTATAAGTTTAGTTATATTAATCATCATCATCATCATCATACTCAGTTAATCCCGTCAATAACAAAGCTAAGGTAGGGTCTGAGGAGGGTAAGATGTAGACAACCTTACTTCTACTACGTGGGAATAGAGAGGCTGCTTATAGTGAGACCCCCCGGTTCATTAGTGGTTTTGCATCAGGCCTTGGAAATAAGGCACATAACACTTGGCAATAGGGACAAGCTCCATTGGTGCATGTACCCCGTGTCTTTTGGCTATTAATGCCCCCACAAGATGCATGATTAGCAGTCATCGTTTTTAACGTTATTTTCATGAAATTAGTAAAATAACGTTAAAATGAGTGCTCTTTTACTCCCCCCCCCCCCCCCCAAAGGGCCCACATATACACATTACCTGAAACAATATGATAACTTGATAACTATGAAAATTTAAAATGTTACAATATGACTTTTATAATAATTTTAACCTAATAGCTTTAAATAATAAAACAAGTACAAACTCTTATTCTACAGCAATTATTCATAACATACTTAGCATTTTTATAAATCAAGTTCCTGAAACCCAATTTGGCGTTTATTTTTGTTGGGTTCAGCTCCTAAAAAGAAGAATGCATTGCCATTGCTAAAATTCATATGGGAAGATATTGCAAAAAGGTCTAAAAATGAGATTGATAAGATACTTAGAGGATCACCAGATTCGATTAGGCAAGACACCACTACAGTTTCTGGATGGGCCATTGCTATGCAACTTCAAAATCTCATTTCTGAGCATGTTGCCAAAATGAAAGAAGAAACCGAGAACATAATCACAATGCATCCAAGTTCGACTAACCAAGACACAGTAAAGGTAGAACAAGCTCGAAAACTACAAAAGCTTATTTCTGAACGGCTTGTGAACTTGCAAGCTGAAACCCAAAAGATAACCAAAGGGCCTAACTCAATGAAGCAAGACAACAAGTCAAGTTCTAGTAAGAAAGATCAAGATCTGGAACTACAGAATATCATTTTGGAACATATTGCAAACACATATGACAAAACCCAAAAGATAGTCAAGACGATTCGAAGGATAGATCAAGCTCCGCTATTGCAAAACTTCATTTTTGATCAAATAGAGAAACTGGATAAAGCATCCCAGAAAATATCTATAGAGCTGAAACCTGCAAAGGAAACATACTCTTCTCGGGTACTATTTATTGCTGCAGAAATGGGCAATACTATTTTTTTAGTTGAGCTCATCCGTAAGTACCCAGACTTGATATGGAAGGTAAATGATGACAATCAAACTATATTTCACATTGCTATCAAACATCGTCACGAGGGTATCTACAACCTCTTGTACGAGATAGGTGCAATGAAGGATTTGATAACTCCACTTAAAGATTCAAAGAATAACAACATGTTGCACTTAGTTGGGAAGATTGCTAAGCAAAAGCGACTCGAGGATGTGTCGGGAGTTGCTTTACAGATGCAAAGAGAGTTATTATGGTTTAAGGTACATATACTCTTCCTCAATCTTCTAGAATTCTTTTCTTCAAATCATAATTAATTAGTAGTTTTTAATTATTCTAGCTTGTTTGGGTTGTAGGAAGTGAAGAATATGATTCCTCCTTCATATAGAGAAAGGGTTAATGAAGATGGTTTAACACCACATGAGTTATTCACCAAGGAACACAAAGATCTAGTCACACATGGTGAGAAATGGATGAAAGGAACGGCTAATCAATGTATGATTGTTGCAGCGCTTATTGCAACGATAGTATTTGCTGCAGCTTTTACTGTTCCAGGTGGATATGACCAAAGCAATGACAAAACAAATGGTATCCCGGTCTTCCATTCTAAAGCAACCTTTATGGTGTTTGTTGTCGCGGATGCCATTTCTCTATTCTTATCTTGTGCTTCAATTCTTATATTTTTATCCATCCTCACATCTCGCTATGCTGAAGATGATTTCTTGGATTCCGTACCAAAGAAGTTGATTTCAGGTCTATTAACTCTTTTTATGTCTATCACAACTATGACGATTGCTTTTGGTGTCAGCTTTTTCGTACTCTACCATAAGGGTTTATTATGGATGCCAATACTTATTTGCGCGTTTGGTTTGCTACCGGTCCTCTTATATATCTGGCTGCAATATAGATTGTTTGCAGATGTAATTCGCTCGACATATCGTTCTAGGTACCTGTTTAAGCCTCACAAACATGTTCTTTACTATGAAACCCCCAAGATTTAAACATTGTTGTTCCCTAATTGTAATGGATTTTATTAAATATGTGTCTTGTAATTGCATACTGATCATGTATATATTTTAAAATGATTCATTTTTTAGCATAATTGTTTTTAACATATATAAGCAATAAATGTTGTGTATTCTCCAGCGTTGTCGGTTTGGTGGTCATGCATGACTGCCCAGTTTTAAAATGATTCATTTTATTGGCCCTTTAACTTGTATTTGGGCTATGCATGACTGCCCAGTTTTACATGGATTTGTAACCTACCAATTCATCAATTTTTTTAACACATTTAAAGGTTAACTTTATATTTCACAAACAAACCCATTACATGAGAATGACAGGTAAATGGGCAACAAGCTGTGTCGCCAACCCCCTTCTAAATTACAAAACCTATTCGACTAAAAACAAATCATTGGTTCTTGGAGCTCTATGAGTTAGTATGCACCACCTGTTGCAATCGATCTAAGAAATGTACTGCCTCAAGGGCAAGAGATCCAAATGTATCGAAAGCAAAGGGCAAGAACAATAACTTTGTATAATACATTACATACGCAAGTCAAACAGCGAGCCACTCTTACACATCTTTATTTTTTCTCCTATGAAACTTCAAAAAGGGAAATGAAATATCTTGCTTTGCAAATTGCAATTAAATTGAGTGGTATTGTCATCAATCAGATGGTGCTTACAAAAATAAATGTTAATGGGCTGAAAGAATTACAAAAAAAAAAAGAGAGAAATTATGGGCTGAATCAATTTTTAATATAGCCTACTAAAACTCCAAAAGGAGTAGCCCACTAAATGAGGGCTCATTTGATGTCGATCATTAATGTCATGTTTAATGCAACACTACAACAAAAATGGTCTTTAGGGACGACACCTTTAGCGGCGACCCGCTTTTAAGGTCAATCCCCACCAAGCACCTTCAGATTCAATCCCAGCCCTCGGATCATTCAGTAGATCAACGATCGTAGTTTTATCGTACTTAATAGCATTAGGGACGACACCTTTAGGGGCGACCGTCGCTCCTAAAGGTCGAAAAAATTATATACCCGTCTTCTTCTTCCTCTTTTCCCTCCCTGCTCACAATTCCCTCTCTATCTCTCTCTCTCTCTCTCTGTGACTCTCTCTCGCTCTCATCTCCCTCTCCATCTCTCTCTCGTTCTCAGCCCCCTCTCGTTCTCTTTCTTTCCCATCTCCCTTTCTCTCTATCTCCACCACCGAGCCACCACCACCACAGCTCTATTCTCTCTCTCTCTCCGGTAGTTTTTTTTTTCCTTTTCTTTTCAGTTTTTTCTTTTTCAGATTTTTTCTTTTTTTCTGTTTTTTTTTTTTTTTTTTTTTTGATAATATGTTTATGTTTGTAGGAAAGGACCGATCTAGTGGTTGTTTATTTGATGGCCAATATTATCGGCCTTGGCCACAGTGGAGACGGTGCAGGGGCGCCGCCACCGCCACCAGGTGGTGATGATTGGTGGCGCAACCACCAGGCAGACGGTGGTAAGTCTTACAGTTCTTTACTGTTTACTATTTTTACTTCATTTTCAATTCTAATAATGTGACTAATTATTTTTAACTCTAATTGTAGCCCCCCCCCCCCCCCCCCCCCCCCGCGGCAGGAAAACACGGGGCAAGGCAAAAAACCTTGCCTTAAGAAAACATCTTGAGAACAAAGGTCAGGCAAACATTACATTTGATTAGGCCGCCACCTGCATGCCTGTAGGCGAGCTTGGTAGCTTGTTCACCTGGGAGGCGTCTATGTGTATATGGCGTGAGGTCCCATTGGATGTGGAAGGTTGTGATGTTTGATTTAATTATTAGAGCAAGTTCAAGATGGATTTTGAAGCTGTTAATGATGATCTCATTGCCAAAAAACAAGGAGGCATTATGGTGGTTGTCAGAAAGCGGTAGAACAGCCGCAAACACGCCGCAGAGACACATTTTAATAATGTGTCGAGCAATGGTGATGATGAGGAGACAGCAAGGCAACGTCCCCCCGAGGGTATGAAACCTAAAAACTGGCTTCGAGCTGTTGATCACTTCTGCAGTCCAGAACATAATAGCAAGTCTGAAATTAACAAAGCCGCCCGCCAAAAACAAGCGAGCACATACCGAGATGGAACGAGCTGTTTTTCTAGTCACTGTCACAAAAAGGTATATACACACACGCATATAGATAGACGATAATGTTTATTTAACTTTTAATGTTAAACAAAGCATGGAATGGTATGAAGCATATCGTACTGGACACACAAGAAGGCCGGGGACGTTTGATACCCCTCAGAATGAAGATAATTATGTAAGCATTTATCTATTAAATATATATGTGTGTGTGTGTGTGTGTGTGTGTGTGTGTGTGTGCAATTCTATTAAATCACTTTTGTGAAATACAGCACAGGTTAAGCTCACGTTTTGAGTCTGAACGTCAACGGGTCGCCGAAGAAGAAGGAGGAGGAAGCAGCTCCTAACAGTTGGATGAGGTTGGTATATATTTGTGTATGTGCGTGTTTAGTTTTCATGTTTTTGCGATTGTTTGTTGGGTTTAAAGTAGGTTAAAACTAATATTATTTAGGGTGTTTGAAGGTTGGTATATTTGAAGAAGTGTTGGGCAGACGTCGCGGACATGTTCGAGGGTTTGGGACTATGCCCTGTCCGAGAGAAAGCCTCCCGCATCTTACGCCAACGCAACCGCAATTTACACAGGTATGTCTTTGTAGTTTAAATGTTAAGTAAATATGATATTTGACCCATTTGGTATATATTTATTGGTAGTTGACCCATTTGGTATAAATATGTTTAGTAAATAGGATATTTGACCCATTTGATATATATTTGTAGTTCATTTGTTGATAGTTGACCCATTTGGTATAAATATGTTTAGTAAATAGGATATTTGACCCATTTGGTATAAATATGTTTAGTAAATAGGATATTTGACCCGTTTGGTATATATTTGTAGTTCATTTGTTGATAGTTGACCCATTTGTTATAAATATGTTTAGTAAATAGGATATTTGACCCATTTGGTATATATTTGTAGTTCATTTGTTGATAGTTGACCCATTTGGTATAAATATGTTTAGTAAATAGGATATTTGACCCATTTGGTATATATTGTTTAGTTTAAATGTTGATAGTTGAACCATTTGGTATATGTTTGTAGTTTGACCCATTTGGTGTATGTATGTTTGCTAATTGTTGGTATTTGACCCATTTGGTATAAATATGTGTAGTAAATAGGATATTTGACCCATTTGGTATATATTTGTAGTTATTTGTTGATACTTGACCCATTTGGTATAAATATGTTTAGAAAATAGGATATTTGACCCATTTGGTATAAATATATTTGTAGGAGCGCCTTAATGCCATGATGACGAATCCTCAATTCCAAGAACAAATGCTCTAAATGTGTAATAAAATTTTCCAATCTCAATTTCAATCTCAAAACTTTGGAAATCAAGGCTGAAGGGCAATAGTGGCGATGGCGACGAAGACGTTTAGGCATTTTTGGTATGTTTGTTTAGTTTTGTTGGTATGCTTGACTGTAAATATTTGTATGTTTGTTTACTTTTGTTGGTATGTTTAGACGAATGTTGGTATGTTTATATATATGTAATGTTGGTATGTTTATATATATGTAAATGTTGGTATGTTTGGTTAATTAGTTTTGTTATTATTTCGTTTGATTGTGCGTGTGTGGACAAAGTGAAAAAAAAGAACTTAGGGGCGACCCGTCGCCCCTAAAGGTCCTGCCCAGATTGTACTGAATTTTTCCACATGGCAAAAAAAAAAAAAAAATGGAAAAATAAATGTCACATGGAAAAAATAGCATTAGGGGCGACCCTTTAGCGGTCACAGAGGGTTTTAGACACCAAGCCAATTTGAAAGGACCTTTAGGGACGACTGTCATCCCTAAAGATCCTGTCGGCCCTAAAGTCCCACTCTATTGTAGTGAATGTGATTAATCCCTATATGAGTATATATATGAACATAGTGGTTCGTACTTGGCGTACCAAGAGATATATTTTTTGTTCCACTTTCCAAATTTTCCAGAAACTTGAGAGGAGTACACTCATATTCTGTTAACAACTTCATATTTTTCCAAATTTTCCTACATTTTGGGTGTGAGAGGCATCTTCGGCAGTACGACTACTATTCTAGTTGTTGTAACCTGGAAACAGACGCATTGGTCTTAAGAAGAGGCGTGTAAGGGCCCCATGTTCAACATAATTCTCAATCAAAATACCTTCAACGTTTAGTATGTATATTGATGCGGTCGTAAAGCATGGTTGAAGACTCAAGATAAGGAAGATTCAAGTCATGGATACTCCAAGAACGTTTGTTAATGTACTTGTAGAAGACGTCGCTTGAATTAAGGTTGGTATATAAATTTGTAATTTGTGTGTTATTTTATTCTTTGTATACGGTATTGTAATAGTATAGTTCCCACGAATAACTAAAATATCGTTATTATATTTTTATTATAATTACGGTTGAAAACCGTCCCCTAAAAAGGTTAAAATTAATTTAGAGAAATGGTTACATTTTAAAGTGAAGTTTTCTCACTATTCGATGCAAAGAATATGTGTTGTTTTGATTTCAATTGATAGTTCTGTTTTTATTAACTCTTTCACATGTACATATAACAATTGTCAAATCTTTTCTTAGAACTTTCCCTAATCCCTAAAGACACAGTGGAAAACCGTCCAAAATTTGTACGCGGGAATCTAATTACGTAGAAATTTACATATAGTTAATACACTCGTTTAATATGGGGCCGGGGTCCCCTTTCATGAGACAGTGTACGTAGCTTTTTCTTGTTGGCCGGCATCTACAGTAATCAATATTCTAGTATTAGCACAATCATATTAAGGGTATGTTTGGCAAAACTAGCTGGTAGCTGGAAGCTTTTTAAATATATTTTGGTGTTTGGCAGAGTAGCTGGAGCTTTTAATAAAATGTATAAAATGACCAAAATGGGCATAATTAAAAGCTTCTAAGGAAGGTTTTTATTTTATTTTTAAAATAGAATGGGTATTTGTGTCATTTACTCATTAAAAGCTTGTAGCTAGTATGAGCTTTTTCTTAAACGCTAGTACTAGTAGCTTTTTACTGTAGAGCTTTTTCTCCAACCTAAAAGTTTCCGGCTCCTTCAACCAAACAAGGCTTTCTATTGAGTATGAGTTTTTTCTTAAAAGCTTGAAGCTTGAAGCTCCTAAAAGCTCTTAAAAGCTTCTTGCCAAACATACTATCCATTATATGTTAACTAAAAAGGTTTAATGTCCGTAGCATATCATTGCCATATGGTCAGCAAGTCTTTAACTAAAAATGGTCTTAGCTTGACATCTTAGTGATGACGTGGGTAGCTTAAAGCAAAAATAAATAAACAACATTACTGAACAATGCTTAAAGGGTTGGAGCCTACAAAGGTTCAAAAGCCAGGAGCATCCTAAGTCAAAAAGGTGACTTGTCCCGTTATCTTTTCATCGAGCAAAACAAACAGCTGCTGATGGAGTAACATCAGCAGATAGACCGCAGGTCCATAGCAGCCACTTACCATTTGTGGATTGTCCTTTAGTTGCAACACGGCTCAAGGCAAGATGCTTTCTTCTAATAGAGATCTCCTTTCTCTATAAATCAGAGGCTGATTCCACAGCTCTGGACACACCATCACAATCACTTCCACTTAGTTCTTCTCATTCTTTTGGTCTTGCACGTGGAGAGAATAACTCTCTTCACTCGGATCTCAAGAATATCTATTTCTGGTTTCGAGCACATCTCAAACCAGAAATTCAAATGATCTAAAACAATAAAACTAACCTTGAACCTCCTTCTACGTTTGCAACGTAGAAGGACACCACGACCTGCGTTAGGCAGAGTGGAACCCTTGAACCTCTGAACCCCCCTTGTGACTCAGAACCAACGTTAGGCAATTATTTGTTGTAGCAACACTTAGTTTATTGGTATGGTGTCTCTCCTTACAAGTATTAGGTTATGAGTTTAAATGTTTACAAATGCAAGGTGACATGTTGTAGGTTAACTAAAAAACAATGTGTGATTTGAAAGCACATAATTGATTGAGAATAAAAAAGAAACTCTCTCTCTCCCTCTCTCACACACACACACTCGTTAAGAGGGTAACACTTTCCCTCTTGGTGCACCCCTTTAACAGCGGCGTTTTACTGTTTGGCGCCATATTTAGGTAAGGTGGCATGGGCGCCATTGCACAACACATATATTAATCAAGCCAATATCTCTTATCACCTTTTTCCCTTATAAATTACAAATATATTGTTTCATATACTCAAAGTAAAAAAAAAAAACGATTGCTCCCATCCTCTAAATATCGTATCAATGAAACTACGTTGACCGATCTCAATCCTACAATCCAGATAGCTTGTTCAACCACGAACACAAGAAAACACGT
The DNA here is from genome assembly GCA_032199755.1 of Ambrosia artemisiifolia. NCBI lineage: Eukaryota > Viridiplantae > Streptophyta > Magnoliopsida > Asterales > Asteraceae > Ambrosia > Ambrosia artemisiifolia. The sequence goes on along the minus strand of CM063517.1, from coordinate 14,985,474 downwards.
CGGCTTAACCTGTGACAATATTCATAACACTTTAACCAACCCGACAACGTTGTTAAGAGTTAAGTTCAACCTGTTGGTCCGACTCGATTTTCACAATGTTGCACACATATGTAAGAAAGAAGTTATTAGATTAAAAAATATAAATTTGAATTGTGAAATAAGTGAACATGTTATATAATTTGTTTTAGCATTTATTTATAATTCTTTGTGACGCGTTAAAATCAATAAAAAATAAATTACAATAGTTAAACAATAGACTGGAGTTTTCTTAGTACTCGATGCAAACAAAATATGTATGCCTTGTTTTGCTTTCATAATTCGTTTTGTTTAAAGTCGGCAACCCCACAAAGTGATCGCCAAACCTTTTCTTAGATATTTCTCTGAAGAGGAACACCATCCAAAAATTGGAAGCGGGATCTGAATCTACTCAGAAATTTGGATTGTAATTTACATTTACAACCCCATGCCATAGAGAGCATAAAAGAGCAATAATAATAATAAAACCTAAATGTGAAAAAAAAAAAAAAAAAAACCAATACATATTTAGAAAGTTATTGATATTTTTCTTAACTAAGTTTATGGTCTGAGTTAATTGCCAAAATAACCCCTGAAGTTTGGCTGCAATCGTATTTTTATTGTCTTTTAAGTGCGGATTTTACACTTATATCCCTTCGGTATTAATTAGATTCTTTTTTCTTTTCTTTTAATCAATTTACGGTTTATACCCCATGACTTTAATAAATGTATCATACAACCCTTAAACTTTAACTAAACCTATTTTTACATTTAAATGTATTTACTTAACCATGTGAGTTGGTTATTTGGACCTGTCGAAAATTGCTTCTTCTTATCGTTGTTTCGACGTCAATTTTTATACGTGAGTTTCGTAATGGTTTCAACTTGGTATTCTTTTCTACGACAATGTTTTACGTTTATGTCTAAATTTGGTGAGTTAACACCCCGCAACGCACATGTGTTTTTTAGCGTGTTTATGTCTAATTTTTTATTTTGGTTTGACATTCCTACCAACGCGTAGGTCATAAAATAATACTAAAAACCAAAGTCGGTTGAGGAACTCTCAAACTGGCTTTAGGCCTTCAACTTTTAATAATGACACTTACACATTCTCAAGTTTCTAATAAATTTGTAAAATGTCATTTTTACCCCTTGAATTTCTAAAGTTTCAAGCTTACGAACCATATTTGATTAATTAAATTAAAAAAAAAATCACTATTTTCTTATGTGCTTATTTTTATGTATGTGTCGGTATAAGTTCAAGTTGGTTTACGTTTCAATGTATATATTTTTTTCGAAAACGAGTCAGGTGAAAAGAATATGTATGTTTCCATGCTTGTTTTCATGTTCGTTTTTAGTCGGTAGGGCTGGCATATCGTGTCAGACATGACCTGTTAAGACACGAACACGATAAGACAAGACATGAACACGGAATAGGTAACCACGAAGACGACACAATAACTCATCGTGTCATTTTTTTCAAACACGAACACGAACCTGTTTATAACATGTTAACACGATAACACACGGTAAGACATGATAAGACACGAACCTGCTTATTAACATTAACCATGAAATCGTATCCACGCACCTGCCAATGAGAGACTGAGTGGTGCCAATGTTGAGACAGGGGAGGGGTTGATGGCGGACGGGTAATGGGTGATGACGGATGGGGACGGTGGATGGGTGACGACGATGGCGGACGAGATGGGGATAGTGGAGTTGAGAAGGAGGAGGGATGACTGAGTGATGTATATGTATGTTCTCTGTGATTTGAAAATTAGGGTTTCTTCATCTTTAGTCCACATATGTATAAGGTATACCCCATCCTATATATAATGTTTTTTCGATAAACATTATTAACATGTCTTAACGGGTGCTTAACATGTTAACATGTCTTTAACATGTTTAGACACGAAACTTGTTAAGGTTATATCGTGTCGACCTATTTAAGACACAGAATCTGTTAAGGTCAAACACTGAAATTGCTAGCCCTATTAGTCGGTCTTTAAAAAAATATTATATTCTTTTGTGCTTATATTATGTCCGTTTCTATATAAATTCGAGTTGGTTTATGTTTCAATTTAAATTATTTTCGGAAACAAGTCGGGTCAATTTTTATAACATTTTTCCTACTAAAGCTCCCTTATATAATTATTTTACATTAAAAAAAATTGTTCCAAACGAAAAAAGAAACTTTAATACTCCGTAAAATAGATTCTTACTTCAAGTTTTCATAAAGGCACCGAGTTGGTTAGTGCTTCTCATAACAGAATGGAGTAATAAATAATTACCAATATACTTAGTAAATTTCTACGAAAGTTGACGTTGATGTCGACGTTGATTTTACATATCTATATAAATCATAGAATGTTAGTTCAATGGTCTCACAACTCAAGTTCTTTCAATCTTTATTCATTCAAACAAACATTTTAGTAGTACTCGTTCTCGTTCTTGTTTCGAGGTATTAATTAATTCACTTGCACCACTCAATTTCCTATAGTCTTGCAGTTAGGTTCTAGTCGTTATTGATTAAAGGTGTGACTGTGCAGATGGCCCAAACAGGTGTACAGTTAACCCCATTACGACGCGTTGAGCAGAATAACCACCAAATCAGTAACATTTCGGTAACTTCACAAGCTAACACAGGACAAATACATCAACTGAATTTACCTAGCCTATCTCTATCTGAAGGTATGTTTGTTCCTTTACACCAAATTTACCACTTGTTTTAAACTGTCGACTTGATAATTTAAGCGAAAACAATTTTCTTCACGTTTATTTTCTGGAATAATTAGAGCACCCACAATAGGCGGAGAGAAAAAACGGGTGACATTGCACCTACCCAACCTATTTTACTCTCTTGCCCACTCACAATAAGAACATCCGTAGTTGGGCGGGATTTGGACGTTTTTCACCCCATCCACGCCCCACCACGCCCTGCACCACCGCCCCGGCTGGCGTTTTGAAGGCAAAATGAACTTGAGCGTTGTAAAATTCACGCCGTGGATTTTTATTGAAACTTGTCCCCCCCCCCCCCCCCTCTTTAGCCAATCACAAGGATCTTGGGCGTGAATATTATATCACCACTACATTGTAGTCTAATTTCTTTCTCTATAAAAACAACACCCTCTTTCCTCTCTCCTCCCCGGCCCCAACACTCTCATCATTCACTTTTTTCTAGTTTTTTAATACAAACTAAACTCCATTCTCTCTCCTTAAAAACTTCACCCAAAAAAAAAAACCAAAAAATTGCCACACCACTAAAACACACAGTAAAAATATCCTTATTGTGGATGCTCTTAGTAGTGTATTTTTACTTTTCACAAATTTAAGTGTGAACCGCCGAAAATAGGTGACGAGATAGTTGAGGAAGGACTCTTAAGCCACCACCAGCAACAGCCGCAACATGTGGAAATCAACAACATTCCATTAGCTTCACAACCTAACACAAGACGAAGAAAACCGGACCCTAGTCTAGTTGATGGTACGTGGTCTGTTTTTCATTTACTACTTTGCTGCTATTTTTCTGTTGGATCAAGAGCATACACGACAAACAATAAATGAGAACAGATTATTGATCAACTTCAAGGCTTTCTTATTGCTTATTTGTGAATACTAAACAAAGAACAATAGCTGCACTTATATAGGCAGAAGTACAACGGCTAATAACTGAAATAGCAAAATACCAGGACTTCCTAATTGACTAGAATTCAAATAACAAACGTTAACATAGAATAAGTAAAAGCCTGAAACTTAGGTTGACCAAAACAGAACTCCACGTGCATGCTGCATGAAGTGAGAATCACATTTTAATACCCCCCCTTGATTCGAACTCTTGCACTCCCATCTTAAACCTGAAATAGACAAACTTTTCTTTTGGAAGTGCTTTAGTAAGACAATCAGCAACTTGTTCTTGAGTGTTGCAGAACTTTAACTGAACTTTTCCTTGATTCACCATGTCTCTAATAAAGTGATACTTCAATTCAATGTGTTTTGCTTTTCCATGCTGCCCTGGATTCTTTGACAAGTTTATAGCAGACTGACTATCACACATAATTGTAACAGCTGAATCTTGACACATGCCCAAGTCTGCAAGAATTCTACTAATCCAAATACCTTGACAGGCTGCTCCAGTTGCTGAAATATATTCAGCTTCAGTACTGGACAAGGCCACAGTACTCTGCTTCTTGGAACTCCATGACACAGCACCATTACCAAGAGAAAACACACAAGCACTTACACTTTTTCGATCATCTAAACATGCTGCCCAATCACTATCTGAGTACCCTATCAGCTCTATGTAATCAGTCTTCTTGTACCAAATACCAACTTGATAAGTGGCTGCAACATACCTTAACACCTTTCTAGCTGCTCCAGCATGAATCTTCGATGGAGACTGCATATACCTTGACAGCACCCCAACAGCATAGCCCAAATCAGGCCTTGTATGAGTTAAATAAATTAATCCCCCTACAAGGCTTCTATACTTTGTTTCTTCTACTTTGTCTTCACCATCCTCAGCAAGAAGCTTTTCATATGGACACATAGGAATGTCTTCATGCTTGCAGTCATTCATTCCAAACTTAGTTAGTAAGCTAAGAGCATACTGCTGCTGAGAAATAAAAATCCCTTCTTGTGTCTGCTTCACTTCTAAGCCCAGAAAGTACTGAAGTAGACCAAGATCAGTCATTTCAAATACCTTCTTCATTCCTGTTTTGAACTCTGAAATTAACTCATCACTTGAACTAGTGCATATAATATCATCTACATATAAACACACATAGATGATATTACTAGCACTTTGTTTCACAAATAAAGTTGGTTCATTTTGACTTTTAGAGTACCCATTGCTAACAAAATAGCCTTCAATCTTTGCATACCAGGTCCTTGGGGCCTGCTTCAAACCATACAGTGCCTTATGTAGCTTGTAAACCTTCTCTTCTTGACCTTTAACTTCAAAGCCCTCAGGCTGTTCAACATAAATTTCTTCAACAAGATCACCATTGAGGAAGGCAGACTTTACATCCATTTGATGAATCAACCATCCTTTATGAGCTGCAACTGCCAAGATAATTCGAATTGTCTCAAACCTTGCCACAGGAGCAAAGGTTTCTTCATAGTCCACTCCATACTTCTGTGAATAGCCCTTGGCCACCAACCTTGCTTTAAACTTGATCACCTTCCCATTGGAACCATATTTAGTCTTGTAGAGCCATTTGAGCCCAACAAGATTCTTACCATTTGGCAAGTTCATAAGTTCCCATGTGTTGTTTTTATTGATGGCCTCTAATTCTTCTTGCATAGCAATCTGCCATTCCTTTTTCTTGACTGCTTCTGAGAAACATACTGGATCTACAATGGACAAAGCAAACTGACAGTTTACATAATTAGTAGGAATGTCACCCATTTCTTGTGTATTTGCATACAGGTCGGTAAGAGATCTGATCTTGACTGGTGTAGAAGTGGTCCCTGAACTAGACCCCTCTTGACTTGAACTTTCATGTGTTGTAGAGACTACAGGAGATATTGGGTGAACTTCACTTTGAGGGTCTTCTGCACTTGTCACCTGAGCTTCACTGTATTCTTCAGGAAATGGGTCAGCATACATACGATCATACATTTGCTTGTCATCTTTATGAACCTCCTTCCAATCCCATGAACTGTCTTCAATGACTGTAGTGTCTCCAAACCTTCTTGTTTCAAACTTCTTGGTGATAGGATTGAACAACCTGTATCCTGTACCATTAGTGGAATACCCAATGAAGATCATTTTGTTTGATCTGTCATCAAGTTTCCTTCTGCCATTTCTAAGTTCATGCCCATAGGCTATGCAACCAAACACTATAAACCTTGTAACATCAGGTTTATACCCATACCAAACCTGATATGGTGTCTTTGCTTCCACTGCAGATGTTGGGGCTCTATTGATAATGTAAATGGCAGTAGCAACAGCTTCTGCCCACAAGTAATTAGGAAGGCTTCTTTCTTTCAGCATACTCCTGACCATTCCCATAACCGTTCTATTTTTTCTTTCCACAACCCCATTGTGCTGAGGGGTGTGAGGTTCTGAGAGTTCTCTTCTTATGCCATGCTCTTCACAAAGGAATTGAACTCTTTTGAACAGAACTCACCCCCCCTATCAGTTCTTAACACTTGAATGGCACACTTGCTTTGTTTTTCAACTAGAGCCTTAAACACTTTAAATCTTTCAAATGCATCAGATTTTTTAGCCAAAAAATACACCCAGCACATTCTTGAAACATCATCAATAAGTAAAAAATAGTAGAGACTATTACCAAGACTTGATACCTGCATTGGCCCACACAAGTCAGCATGAACTAGCTCCAGTTTTTGAGTTGCCCTCCATGAGGTTGACTTGAAAGGTTGCCTGACTTGCTTGCCCAAAATGCATCCTTCACACACACTAGACCCTTTGATTCTTGGCATGCCTATCACCATCTGCTTGTCATAGAGTTTCTTTAGATCTTCCCAATTGATGTGGCCATATCTTTTGTGCCACAACTGCACAGAATCATCTTGAGTAGAAGTGGAGTGTTCAGCTTTTGAAGCATCAACCACAAACATATTATTGCTTGCAACAGGGATCTTCATAACTTCCATTCCTTGGCCACTGATTGTACACTTACCAGCTTCAAATAATAAGGTGTACCCTTTCCTCATAAGTTGGCCTACACTCAACAGATTGTACTCCAAAGATGGAGCATAATACACATCTGATAAAAGCTTGTGAGTTGTAGGACCAGTTTTAATTTTTACAACACCTTTTCCTTTTACAGCCAGTGTTTCTTTGTTACCCAACTGAACATCCAGTCTAAAGTTTTCATTTAGTTCAACAAAACTTGACTTAGCTCCTGTCATGTGGTTAGAACAACCAGAGTCCAAGAACCACAGGTTGTTTGCCTCATGAGCAGGAGTTGTGTTAGTCATTAATGAAAAAGGAGCCTTACAACATTTGATAAATGCCATAAACAGATGCTGCTCCTCATTGATCTCTCCTTGTTCAGCAGTTTCAGCAACATTAGCTTGTGGGTCCTCATTGTACCAGCAATCCCTTGACATGTGACCAAACTTCTTACATGTATAACACTGAGGTACTTTGCTTCTGTCAAATACCTTACCTTTTGCACGACCCCTGGCACCACCACGTGCTCTTCCACGTGGATTGAATGATCGATTGCTTTCTACAACCTGCAAAGCATGCTCTTCAGTTTTATCATTCTTCTCTTGAGATCTACTATTTAATCTTTCTTCCTGTGATTGCAAGGACCCCATCAACTTGACAGGTGTTAATTGAGCCAGATCAAAAGAGACCTCTATTGAGGGAACAATGACATCAAATCTTGGAGATAAACTGCGCAGGATCTTTTCCACAACAGATTGATCTGACACAGTTTCTCCATAAGATCTCTTTTGACTGACTATGCTCATCACTCTGGAGAAATACTCTCCAACACTTTCAGAATCTTTCATTGAGAGATTCTCAAAATCTCTCCTTAATCCTTGCAACTTAACAGCTTTTACTTGAGCATCTCCTTGATACTCCATCTTCAAGATCTCCCAACATTCTTTGGATGATTCAGCAGCAGCAATTCTTGAAAAAAGTTGATCATGTGTGGCTTGTTGAATAATAGCCATAGCATGAGCATCTTTCTTTTTGGCAGCCTTAAGTTTGCTAGCATCTGGTTCAGCTTCATTCACCCCTTGTTCGACTAACTCCCACAGATCTCTGGACCTTAAAATAGTTTTTAATCGGATACTCCAATACTCATAGCCCTCACCCTTAAAGACTGGGATTGGGGTAGGAGCCGTAGGAAGAGTACTGGTTTGTTCAGCCATGTGTATGTGAAAGGGACAGGAATTGAAATCAAAGGAAGGATTTGAGTGGAACAAGATTAATGAGACCTTAGCTCTGATACCACTGTTGGATCAAGAGCATACACGACAAACAATAAATGAGAACAGATTATTGATCAACTTCAAGGCTTTCTTATTGCTTATTTGTGAATACTAAACAAAGAACAATAGCTGCACTTATATAGGCAGAAGTACAACGGCTAATAACTGAAATAGCAAAATACCAGGACTTCCTAATTGACTAGAATTCAAATAACAAACGTTAACATAGAATAAGTAAAAGCCTGAAACTTAGGTTGACCAAAACAGAACTCCACGTGCATGCTGCATGAAGTGAGAATCACATTTTAATATTTTCACCCCATTTTAACCTCAAACTGAAGATAAAATTATGTGAAGCTAATTTACACCAAAAGTACAAACTCCCGTATTAAAAGAACAGGATTTTTAAGAGAATTTACACCAAAAAACACATACATAATATTGCTATACAATTGGCACTTACACCGGTATTTATATCCATTGTTATTGACAGTTATTTAACTGTCCAAAGACAGTTATATGGTGGGTAAAATAATACCTTTTGACCAGTGATATTGACCTAACACATACTTTGACTTTTACAGATTGACTTTCCATATATCTATTTGACTTTCTAATTCAGTTCTATTTTATGGTTCAAATGTCACTTTTTAAATACTCAACTTAATGGAAGCCTACTTAAAGATGCAATTAGTTTCCAGTTATGATATATAATAATTTAAAGGCTACTAAAAGTTAAACAGATCCTTTTTTTCCAATTAATTTGTAAAAAAAAATAGAGAATTGTCAAATTTGGGACTTTCAGTAATTGTCACCTTTAGTTTTGATCTTCCTAAAACTATATCTATAGTATGCTTAAAGTTATGACATGCTATCAAATTAAAAGATTCAAAATGGCCACTATCTTGATTTAATTTTCAGAAAGGGGTGGCGGCCAGCGCAGCTTATTGCGCGCCTGCCCGCTATCTTTATGTAATTTTCAATTTTCATAGTCATGGAATGAAAAGTATTTTATTGTTATAAAAAATGGCCATATACAATAAAATTGAGGCTTACTCTTAGTGAAAAGATATATACCAAGATGCATGAGGTACTAACTATTTGCATAACTGGCACTACTTTGAAGGACCTAGAGAAAATTACCTCAAAATTGGCGTCCCTCTATACGAAGCATCAATAAGATGTAACCGGAAAGCTGTTAAAGCCATTCTTGACAAGCAACCAGAGTTGGTAAGGTATAGTATCACAGATCATGGAGAAACAGTGCTTCATGTAGCGGCATCTGCAAAAGGTGATCCTAAAGATGTGAAAGAGTTCGTGAAATATCTGGTGGGGCAGATGGATATAGAAGACTTGGCACTTCAAAATGAAAATTCCAACACTGCTCTCTATTTAGCAGCTGCAGCCGGAAACCTTGAAACGGTTAAGATTATGGTGGAGAAGAACAGGATCTTACTGACAATCCCTGGTGCTAAAGGAATGTTGCCACTGTATGCTGCTGTCTTGTTTGGAAATTACGATGTTGCGAAGTATCTTTATGAAAATTCAAAAGAGTTGTGTGGTGATGATGGTTGGACGGATCAAAATCGTGGTTGGCTTCTTCATAAATGTGTCGAGAATGATATGTTTGGTAAGCGTTTTAGCATCTAGTTATTGTACCTACACATTTTATCATTTCTCTATACTTTTGCTAAATTTCATGATACACAATCTTAGATTGGATCTTACCATATTCAACTTGCTTTCAGTTCATGTTTTAATTTGCTTTCACTGTTGCTTTTGTTGTAACATTTTTCCTCACAATACAACTGTTTAATCCTTTACAGATATTGCACTAGAGATAGTGAAAAAGTATCCAACACTTGGTAGTGGGAGTGTACTCAGTGTTTTGGCTCGAAAGCCCGAAGCATTTCATGAAACACAATCTAATTTTCTTGAGAAAGCCATCAATTTCAGTAAGCATCTCTACTCCTTGATGTTTACTACAAAACAACCATGTGAAGATAACCATCCAAAAGATGGTAATGGGAATGCACCAAAAGATAACCATATGGATGCTAGTGAAGGAAGTGCACCGGAAAGTAATCATCTAGACGCTAGTGAAGGAAGTGCACCAGAAGATAACCATCTGGAATTAGGTAACGGAAGTGATCCAGGAGACAACCATCTAAAAGCTGGTAATGGAAGTGCACTAGAAGATTACCATATGGACGCACGCAGTGGAAATGCACCAGAAGATAACCAGCTGGACGATGGTAATCGGAGTGCACCTGTAGATTTGACTCAAAAACCTGTAGCGTCCCCTGAAACAAAATCTAAGAGCATATGGAGAACCATCAAGTCAGGTAAACATCTCTACTTACTCATCGTCAACCATCTCAAACTAAGCACATTTTACATTTTTAATCATACAAGTTTAAAGGGTTCTTTTCGTTATATATACACATATATATGGGTGGGATTTTGTACAAATGAAACTAATTAACAACTATGCATACAAATAAGTTGAGTAATTACTTATTATTATTTTATAGTTTTGAACTATATATAGTTATTACACTACAAAAAAAAATATATAATAACAATAATAACTACCCTCTTTCAAATATTATAGAGAAATAATAATTACTCGAGTTATTGTTAACACGTTGATAGGTACATCTGTGAAAGCCGAGTTACCCTAATCTATAAAATAGGTAAAGATATATCTAAGAGGGTGTTTGGGATTGCGTTTTGAATATGATTTTTAGATTATTGCGTTTTGAAAACGCAGATAATCAGTTTTTAGTGTTTGGGATTGCGTTTTGAAAACGCAGATAATCAGTTTTTTAGGCTACCAAAACGCAATAATCTATAAGCAGCTCCACCCCAGCTTTTCCAAAACGCATAATCTGTTTTGAATAATCAATCCCAAACACCCCCTAAATAATTACAATAGCTATCTATAACATAAATACAAATATACAATAATAATAATATTATCGGCTAAGACTAAGAACATAAAAGTTTCTTTAGGTTAAGACCTTTTATATAAAAGTAAAGTAGGAAAGTTCCAACTTCATATGCATCACATTGTTTACTCGTTAATACTTATTGGTAATTGGCATCCTAAGTTTGAATCCTTTTTGCTTTCAGTTTTTGCATGCATTGGTTCAAAGGTGGGAACTCCTCAAAAGGAGAGTAATGCATTGCTGTTGCTAAGAGTCATATGGGGTGATATTGCAAAAAAACCAAAGAACAAAATTGATGAAATACTTAGAGGACCAGCAGATTCGGTTAAGCAAGACAACAAAACAGTTTCTGGATGGGCTATTCAAGCTATGCAACTTCAACAACTAATTACCCAGCATGCTGACAGAATGGAAGTTGAAACCAAAACTAAACATCCTGTGGAACTACAAAATAACATTTTTAAACATCTTGTGGAAATGCATGCTGATACACCGAAAACAATCAAAGGGGCCCCTAATTCGATCGAGCAAGACAACCAGTCAATATCTAGCAACGGAGAGGCTCTTGAACTACAAAACCTTATTTTCAAACAAATTGTAGACATGCATGGTGAAACCCAAAAGATAATGAAGAGAAAGATTTCACTGGAAGATCAAGTTTCTGCACTGCAAAAGCTCCTTTTTGAACATATTGAGAAAATGCGTAAAGAAACCGAGAAAATAATTACAAAGCCACGGTCTGAAAAGAAAACATACTCTTCGCGAGTGCTTTTCATTGCTGCAGAAGTGGGCAACACCAATTTTTTAGTTGAGCTCATCCGTCAATACCCTGATCTCATATGGAAGGTAAACGATGACAATCAAACTATATTTCACATTGCTGTCAAACATCGTCACGAAGGTATCTACAACCTATTGTATGAGATAGGTGCAATGAAGGATTTGATAACTCCTCTTAAAGATTCAAAAGAAAACAATATGTTGCACTTAGTTGGGAAGATTGTCAAGCAAAAGCGACTTGAAGATGTGTCAGGAGTTGCTTTACAAATGCAAAGAGAGTTATTATGGTTCCATGTGCGTATACTCCTCTCCAATATTTTGATATATTTTTTCTTTAACAATTAATTTGTTAGCTAAAGAAGGTAGTTTCTAACTATTTTAGTTTGTTTGTATTACAGGAAGTATGGAATATGATTCCTTCTTCTTATAGAGAACGGAAGAACAAAGATGGCTTAACACCTCATGACCTATTCAGAATGGAACACAAAGAATTGGTTAAACAAGGTGAGAAGTGGCTGAAAGGAACGGCTACTCGATCTATGGTTGTTGCGGCGCTTATTGTAACCATAGTATTTGCAACAGCTTTTACGGTTCCTGGTGGATATAGCCAAACCAATGGTATGCCTTTCTTCCATTCCAAAACCACCTTTAAGATATTTGTTGTAGCAGATGCAATTTCTCTATTCTTGTCAACTGCTTCAATTCTAATCTTTTTATCCATCCTCACCTCTCGCTATGCTGAAAGTGATTTCTTGGAATCATTACCAAAAAAGTTGATTTCAGGTCTAGTAACTCTTTTCCTATCTATAACAACCATGACGGTCGCTTTTAGTGTCAGCTTTTTCATACTATACCACAAGAGTTTGATATGGATTCCAATACTCATATGTGTGTTCGCTGTGTTGCCTGCACTCTTATATGTATGGCAGCAATATGGTTTGTTTTTCGATGTAATTCGCTCAACGTATCGTTCTAGGTACCTCTTTAAGCCTGAGAAACATGTTCTTTACTATAAAAACCCTAAAGTGTAAACCGCTAGTCGTTTCCTTATTGTAATGAGATTGTTTGAAGATATGCTTTTGTAAATTGGTCGTAATTGGATATTGATTTTGTATTTTTCCAAATATGATTTGTAATGCTTATTATGATCTTATGAGTTTTATAGTGTTCACTTGGATGGTTTGATATTAAACAAAATTCAGTAAGATGAAACCAGTTAGTTTTGGGTTCCTAAAATATGGAACAAAAATGTTCATACTACCTCAAGAACTGATTTAAACCGAATCGACCATAGTATACCAAACCAACCGTGTTATAATTTAGTTGGATTGGTTATATAGTTTGGTTTCTACTGCATTCTAGGTGTTATAAAGAAAAACACAAATACTTAATTTTAGTCGACAATATTATTCAGGGGCGGACATAACATAAAGCTAGGGGGCTCAACGTCACGCTCCTAGTGGAAAAAGAATATTTTTACGTTTATTTGTAAAATTTTACCTCTAAAATAAATTTTACGTTACCCTAAAAATAAATTTTACTGTTACCTTTAAAAATAAATTTTACTGTTACCTTTAAAAATAAATTTTACGTTAGTTGAAAAATAGATCTCAAACTTGAACTTAACTAATCCTAACCCAAGTACCCAACCCAAACCCAAAGTCCAAGCCAAAAAACCATAAACCTAAGCCCAAACCAGCCCACTGATACATAAGTGTGCATATAAAGTAGAACAAAGAATTTGAATGCAACCCCTAATTTGCTAACTCGATACGGCAGAAGGAAAATTTAAAGATCAGCTCTTAACAATTAAGAGCATTCACATCCTCTTCATCGTCTTTTACCCTATAATGTAACCAAAATAATACTTTTTAATATTTATCTCTCATTTTAAAATCTCCCACAACTCGTTCACTATAATTATCTTTATCTTACTCACATAAATTTATTTTGATATATTTTTCGTTTTTATACACTCACAATAATTTGATGTAGGGTGAAAAGTAGCTTTTCATATATAATAACAAATTTTTAAATTGTAAAGATGAGATAGAAAATGGTGAATTGGATGTAGTGTGTTTTTAGTATATTTTAAAGATAAAGGGATGTTTGATGCATGGGATGCGAATGCTCTAAAAAGGTTACACTAATACCACCATATACACTCTTTAAAAAAAGACCGTTCATTAGTTCGCAATGTTGGCCGCCCACTTTCACCATCTCCACAAACCACATTGAGCTAAGAGCTTATTCACCGCCATATATTAGATGGAGTCCGGGCTCATTAGATAGACGAAGCTGGTGTGCTGCAATATATGAGACATGACCAATCTCTAGGTTTCATGTTTGCAACATAAGACGTATGACTAAAACTCACCTAAATCAAAATCACACAGACATGACTACGTTGGTTTACTTGATACGTGATAGTTACAGAACAGATAATAAAGGTTTCTATTCACAAACCACCAATTTTAACTTTGCTAAACAAGACCCAACCCCAAATTATTCCAATTTAAAGAAAACAAAAACTGATGAGTAGTTTGTGACAACATTAAATCTATTACGCATCAAATAACAATTGAATCCATCATAATTTTAATTACTAACAATATTCAATCCCAAATAAGTACAATAAAAGTCAAAACATCAAACTAACGCAAACCTTATACCTGAACATGGTTACGAGTAAACTAGCTTTGCATGTTGAAAATTAATATTGATTAACAACTTCTTTGCGACACCAACAACTTTTCAACATGCAAAGCTAGTTTACTCGTAACCATCCCGCTTATCACCAATTGGAATGTTGTATTTTATTCCCTCTCAATTCCACGGACTTTCCTTAGGTAGCATTTGGCATGCAGGAATGAGAGACAGAACGGGATGGAGCATTGCGATGAAAAGAAAAAACAAGTGTTTGGTTGGGCAAGGTAATGCAATCATTCATTCATTATATTCCCTCTAAAAATTCCAAAATTCATTTCATCCACCCTTTGTTTTTTTTTTTCATTCCGTTCCCCCTACCACCCTTCATCACCACCACCCACCTCTACATGTACCACTACCACCCATCTCCACTTCCCCTATTTATTTTTCATTATATTCTATATAAATAATCCAATATTTATTAATTTATAATCTTTATCTATTATATAATAAATAAATATCTTAACTTAATTCTCTCTCGTATGAAATAATATTATTAAAGGGGAAATGAAATTAAATAATCCCAACTTGAAACTTGTAAACTAACAGTCCCAACGTATTACATATTTTATTTCATTGGACCCAAACTAACGGTGGTTAAGTCTGTTAACTGATGACATGGACTGCCACGTGGCAGCTGACGTGGCTATTTATGTCCAGTTGGCAAAAAAAAGTGGACCCACAGGAATCATTTGCATAAGTAGGCTATTTATTGGATTTCAAATTATAAATGGGTGGTTGAATGAGAAATTTGTGTTTATGGTAATGGTTCTAAACCATTTAGCGGCATCAATCATCAAGATATAGGTTTCTGACTTGTGTAAGATGAAGCCGCTAATCCGTTTGGGGTAGTCACTGAAGCCGCTGAATGGGATGGAGGATTCACCCTTGATGCCGCCAAATGGTTTCATGTATTCACTTTGATGCCGCCAAATGGTTATAAGGCATTGATGCCGCCATTTTAGATTAAGGCATCACCTTGATGCCGCCAAATGCATGGTTGTAAGGCATCAAACCTATAAATACTCTACGTCCACATTACCATTCTCTCAATCCCTCATCTTAATCCCACAATTTTACAACACAACACATTCTCTCAATCCCATTTACAACACAATTGTAGAAAACTAAACAAAATACCAATAAGAGATATAATACTTTTCCCGCAATTGTTCTGGAGGGTACGGTTTTTTATTGATATTGGATTGATGTTACATCCACATGGAGATATAATAGTATTGGGTGGGGGAGTGTTTGGTTTTAAACTTGTATCATACATGCTTAAAAGCATCCTCTCCTGTTTCATCCCCCGCCTTGCATCGCTTTTCTGGGGTCCAAAAAGCGGTGTCTTTGGATCGGTGTTACATCCACATGAAACTACTTGGATCGATGTTACATCCACACGTGGTATAACACGTGTAGAATGCAACATTGTCTTTGTAGTTTATAATATTAGAGAGTCGGTTGTCGTTAGTGGTCTCAATCTCCAGTGTACCACCCCCTGGCATGCCGACAGACTCTTTAGGGGGGACAACTTTCCAGGCAAACCCTGTAGCGCAAGGCCATCCGATGTTGAAGAATCACGGTCGGTGATTAGCGACGTCGGCGATATAGGAATTTGAGATTCTTCATCATGCTACTTTGGTATGGCAGCCTGGGTTGATCATTGAGTACCTTTAGATTTGGTACCAATGTTCAACATATTGATTGATCTTCCCCTGTCACATTCAGATGGATTTGAATCTGAATGCGGTCCTGAGTTCCCGGAGACTGGAAAAATGAGTTTCTGGGTCCACAAGCTATTGTTGACTTCAATAAAGCAATTGTGATGGAAGGTGCGAAACAGAAACTTAAGGAACTCTGCAACAAGAAACGGTGGTAGAATATTGGAATTGGTGATCTCGGAAATAGATTAGATTGTCTTGTAACTCGGTAGATTGTATAGTTTGATTGAGTAGTTTGGAAAAATAGTTGTTAAATAAATTTGTATTATTTGTTAAATAAATTTGTATTATTTGTATCATTCTGAGGCTTCATTTGAAGCCGCTGTCTCATTCTGAGGCTTCATTTGAAGCCGCTGTCTCATTCTGAGGCTTCATTTGAAGCCTCAGAATCATTCTGAGGCTTCAATGCTAAGATATATGAAGCCGCTATCTCATTCTGAGGCTTCAATGATAAGATTTATGAAGCTGCTGTCTCATTCAGAGGCTTCATTTGAAGCCGCTGTCTCATTCTGAGGTTTCATTTGAAGCCACTGTCTCATTCTGAGGCTTCATATGACAGATGATTATTTTATTATTTTTTTAATCTTATAACTCAAAATAATTAAAATAAAAGCAAAATAAATATAAATAATTACAAATAATATTTAAAACACACAATAATATTAAAAATAAAGATACAACTAAAACAAAGATACAACTAATATTAAAAAAAAGTTACAACTAATATTTAAACACTAGAAGTCCGAGTCCTCGAGTGTGTAGTACTCAGGGGACAAAGAAAGTTCACTATCCCGTCCATCAGATCTCGCATCCGAGGGGAAATACCAAAGCCATGCATTGAGTGTTAGTGGTGTAAATTGAGGTGGGTGTACTTTAAGGCTGAAAAAGTGGGAATCAAAATCAGAATTCTGGTTGACTCCTCCATTCGAATCAGCGGCATCAAGCTGATACTTCTAAACAGATCAGCGGCATCACATGACACCTCCAAACAGATCAGCGGCATCACTTGACTCCTCCATTCGAATCAGCGGCATCAGGATAGACTCCTCCATCCCATTCAGCGGCATCATGGACTCCTCCATCCCATTCAGCGGCTTCAGTGACTACCCCAAACGGATTAGCGGCTTCATCTTACACAAGTCAGAAACCTATATCTTGATGATTGATGCCGCTAAATGGTTTAGAACCATTACCATAAACACAAATTTCCCATTCAACCACCCATTTATAATTTGAAATCCAATAAATAGCCTATTTATGCAAATGATTCGGACCCACAGTGACACTTGTGTTTTTCAATTAAAAAAATCTTTTAATAATAATAAAAAAGAATTATATATGTATATATATATATATCACATGTTCATCAACATCTTCATCAGATCATCTTCATCATCTGCCACCGTCTTTTAACAACTACCTGCCACCACCACAACCACCCACCACCGTCAACCACCGCCATCTCCGATGACACCCACCACCACCACAAACATACTCTCTTTCTTCTCCGCTTCTCTTTCTCACCCTCTCTCTCGTCTCTGTTTTGCCTATCCGGCGACTTCAACCATCCCCACTCCATTGAAGCTATTATCGAAGCTATTATTAGAGAAAACAACGATTCACCTTCTTCATCCTCTATACAGAGAACAGAACCTAGGGTTATGAAAATTTGGGGGAAAATCCTTCCTACATCAAATACGATCACTTGCCTTGTGGTAACGATGTGGGCGTTTTTT
Source organism: Ambrosia artemisiifolia (assembly GCA_032199755.1). NCBI lineage: Eukaryota > Viridiplantae > Streptophyta > Magnoliopsida > Asterales > Asteraceae > Ambrosia > Ambrosia artemisiifolia. The sequence continues at coordinate 14,967,639 of CM063517.1, read as the reverse complement.
AGGTGAGGTTTGTGGTGTCTAGGGTTTTCTGTATTTGGAATAACTTTTGCTAGGGTTTTATGAAATTAAGCGTAAATTGTCAATCTATATTATAAACAAGTAGTTTACTGAATTTGTTGTGTCTAGGGTTATGAAAATTTGGGGGAAAATTGTTATAAATTATTATACCCTCGAGAGGGAAAACAGGGGAGAGCGAGAGGGGGGGGGGGGTAGAAAGAGGGTCTGGTGGTGTAGAGCAGTGGTGTTTGTGGCGGTGGTGGTGGGTGTCGTCGGAGATGGCGGTGGTTGACGGTGTTGGCAGGTGGACGTGATGGTTGCAGGTGGTTGGGGTTGTGATGAAGATGATAAAGATGTTATATGTGTGTGTATATATAATATGTGTGTATATAATGTAACCTCATGTATTTTTTTTCCTCAATCTTTTTTTGAATTAATAAAATCACCGCTTTACCTATCTTATACTTCTTTTGTACAAGTATAACCATGTCTAAATCTTTATATTATTTCAAAGCATTCTTATATATTTTGAATATTTTAAAGAAACACCAAATTTTCTCAATAAACTATCTATTTTAACCTATTTAGTGATTTTATTTATTTATGATTATAATAATAAGAACTAACATGACAAATCTTGCCCATTATTTCTTCACGTAAAAAAAAAAACAAATAGATGACTATATTAGTTTTAAAAAAAAATTGATTGATACATTTATGTATACATTGTGTGGTAAAAAAATAATAATAAAAGGTCCTCTTCAAAATTGGTCAAGATCGAAGTAACATTGGAGAGGAGGTGAAATTGACGGTTGTGGCTGGTTCGCTAGTCGGCATTCAATTGGGTGGATTCGAAGGCAGGGTGGAGGAATTGGTTGACGAAGATGGTGTCTACGATGAATCACAATGAATATCCTATCTGCTAATCTAAGAGGGGTTCAAAATCCAAGGAAGACATCTTGGATAAAAGGATTGAAGACAACCTATGGAATCCATTTCATCGCTATTCAGGAAACCAAGTTAACAAGTGAGTCTTTCTTTAATTACAGCACACTTTGGGGCAATTCTGTTTTCCAGATGGATCATGTATGGGCGGAAGGCAGATCGGGGGGCTTGTTATGTATGTGGAACCCGGGTATTTTCCAACAAATTGGTGTCGTGAAAGATCAACAGTACCTTCTTGTTTCTGGGGTATTAGTGCCTTACGGGGAGATTTTACATGTCGTAAACATTTATGCGTCTAACGACGCGGCTCGACGGCGAGTGTTGTGGGAGGACCTGGTGAGTTTAAAAAACGGATCTAATGGGCTGTGGGTTTTTGTTGGTGACTTCAACGACGTCCGGGATGCGTCGGAGAGAAGAAACTCGGAGTATGTAGCATGTAATGCGGCGAGGTTTAATGATTTCATTCGGAGGAATGACCTATACGAGTACAATATGGGCGGTTATACGTATACATATATATCGGACAATGGGGAAAAACTAAGCAAGTTGGATAGATACTTGGTTTCGAGGGACTTTTGGGATAAATGGCCGAGTGCTTCAGTTACAGCTTTATCCAGGCACGCCTCCGATCACTGCCCGATAATCTTGTCGGTGTCACCGGCGGATTTTGGGCACATTCCGTTTAGGTTCTTTAATTCATGGTTAGAGATGCCGGGGTTTTACGAGTATGTGATGTCTTTATGCTCTCGCTTCAGATTCGAGGGCCCTTCGGATCTGAGACTCGCAATGAAATTGAAGTTTCTAAAGAACAAAATAAAGGCTTGGGTTGGTGAGGAAAATGGGAAGCTAATGGCTGATGTAAAAGCTAAATCACGGGAAATTGAGCGACTTGAGAAATTGGCTGAAACTCGAGACTTGGGGCTGCAGGAAAAACAGACTCGGGATGAATATAGGGTGTTCATTGCAGAATTCGAAAGAAAGAAGCTAACCGACTTAAGACAGAAGGCTCGGGTCAAATGGGCATTAGATGGCGACGAGAACTCTGGATACTTTCATGGGGTGATCAACTCGAACTTGGCGAATAGCCGGATAAATGGAGTGGTGCTGGACGGTAGATGGGTAGACAATCCGATTGTCATCAAAGACGCGGCCTACAACTTCTTTGCTGAAAAGTTTTGTGAACCGGAAGCATTGAGACCAGATTTCCGATGTCCGAACCTGGTATGTTTGTCGGATTCCGAGTCTGATGACATAATCCGTCCTTTCACACTTATGGAGGTTAAAGATGCGGTATGGGCATGTGATGGTGATCGGGCACCGGGGCCGGATGGATTCAATTTTAGGTTCTTAAAGAGGTTTTGGAGTTGTTTTGAGGCCGATTTCATGAATCTGTTTGCGGACTTCCATAGAAATGGGGACTTAAATGCGGCATGCTCACCATCATTTTTGGCGTTGATTCCAAAAGTAAAGGACCCAATGGGTTTCAAGGATTTTAGACCGATAAGCCTCGTCGGATGTATAAACAAGGTGGTGTCTAAAGTACTTGCGGAAAGATTGAAAAAGGTCATCGGCAAACTCGTGGGACCGGAACAAACGGCGTATATATCGGGTAGAAGCATCTTGGATGGTCCGCTATTACTAAATGAGATGGTGGCTTGGATGAAGAAGCATAAAAGATCCGGTTTTCTCCTCAAAATTGACATCGACAAAGCCTTTGACTCGGTTAGTTGGTCTTTCTTGCATAAGGTACTAGAACAAATGAATTTCCCTAGTAAGTGGCGAGCTTGGATCATGGCCATTGTCACTTCCGCACGTGCTTCGGTACTTGTGAACGGATCACCAACTATGGAGTTCAAGTGCTTCAGGGGTTTGCGCCAAGGCGACCCGATTTCACCCTTTCTCTTTGTGCTTGCCATGGAAGCATTGTCTTCCTTCATGAGGAAGGCTTGTGAAATCGGTTTGTTCCATGGCCTCCATTGTGGTAGTGCGGGTCTTGTACTATCACATCTCTTGTTCGCCGACGATGTGGTGTTTCTTGGCGAGTGGTCCTCAAACAATGCAAAAAATCTAAGAAGGTTGCTTAGGTGTTTCCAATTAATCTCAGGCCTCAAAGTTAATATGGAGAAATGTCACCTTTTCGGCATTGGTGTGGAACCGGCAGAAGTGACTTCTTTGGCTGGAATGCTTAAGTCAAAGGTAGGGAGTTTTCCATTCAAATACCTTGGGTTGCAAGTTGGAGCAAACATGACCCTATGCAAACATTGGGATCCCGTTGTGGAGTTGTTTCGGAAACGCCTATCGATATGGAAGGCCAAAACTTTATCTTTTGGGGGTAGGGTAGCTCTAATCAAGTCGGTTTTAAACGCCCTCCCTACGTATTACTTTTCACTATACAAGGCGCCGGAGCGCATCTTAGACACCTTGGACCGTATGAGAAGAGTATTCTTTTGGGGTGGGTCGGAGGAAAAGGCGAAAATGAATTGGGTCGCTTGGGAGAACGTCACTGCAGCTCCGGAGCATGGCGGACTGGGTTTGGGGTCTTTAAAGGAGGCAAATCTTGCAATGTTGGCGAAATGGTGGTGGCGGTTCAAGAATGAAAGAAATACACTATGGTGGAAGGCAATATGGTCGATTCATAATAGCTCGAGAGGGTGGAGTTTCGTACCAATGAAGTTATCACAGCCGGGACCTTGGAAGCAGATAGGGCGTTCGGTGACGGAGATTATGCGGGTGGGTTTGGACTTATCGGACCTCATTGTTGGGAAAGTGGGTGGGGGGTTGGACATTGGGTTTTGGGTTGATAAATGGGTTGGGGAGGCTGCCTTGTGTCATACTTTTCCGAATCTGTTTGCACTCGAGAAGAAGAAATCGTGTAGCATTGCGGATCGGGTGGGTAGGGGGGTTGGGTCTTGGTGTTGGGATTGGAAGCGACAACAATTAAACGCGGTTGAATCCCTTGAGCTGCAGCAACTTGTAGCTATGATAGGGCCGCTTTCTCTCAACTCAAACAGGGATCAATGGGTATGGGTCTTAAACGGGTTGGGTCCTTTTTCTGTCAAGAGCTTAAAAGGCGCGCTGCGAGAGATTCAAAACTCCGTTCCAGGGTACGTTTGCAAGAAGAATTCATGGGTTCCAAAGAAGGTAGAAATATTCGCTTGGAGAGCTTATTTGAATCGGATTCCCACTAAAGACGCGTTGGCAAGGCGAAATATAAATGTTGGCGCTGCACTTTGTCCTTTTTGCGAAGACTACCAGGAGACGGCTGAACACGTTCTTGTTGCGTGCCAGTTTTCTCAGGCAGTTTGGAGCATTATCGAACAATGGTGCGGCTTAAAGTCTTACTTCGCGTTTGGGGTCAGAGACATTTTGGACAGGGCTGATTTTGAAGATGGTTCGGACAAGAGAAAGAAAACAATTCATGCGGTCTGTCTCGTCACGTTATGGTGCCTGTGGAGAGCCAGAAACAATATCGTATTCAATCATCATCAAGGTTCTATCAATCAACTCATTGGAGAGGTGAAAACGCTGTCTTATCTTTGGATCAAAGCTCGAGCAAAGGCGCAAGATCTGGATTGGCAAACTTGGAAAGGCTTTCAACTGTTTAGAATTGGTTGGTAGTTTTTTGCTTGTTTACGTTTCCTATCCTCTGCTGTTTGTTTCTATTTTGTTTCAAATTGGTGTATGAACTGTATATGGTGGCCGGCTAGTATTTCGCTAGCAGGTTTTCTTGGATTGAATAATACTCTTTGTTGATCGTTCAAAAAAAAAAATTTATACTAAATCTATGGCGAGAAAAGTGGTAATGATCGACGACCAATTCGATTGACATTTGACCGCTATTAAATGATCATTAAGACAATTAATCGCACCACCAAATTGTTAGAACATTAATCCCCTATATAAACCACCGAGCCCACACCTTAGTCTTCCACGAACCAGCACCAGCCACCACTAAACGATTGGTTACCACCATCGTGCCACCGTTCCACCATCCAGACATCGATCACCACCACCATCGCATCACACTTGGACCTTTACCTGCAACCTTTCCTGGCATCATCCAAACCATCGACTTTCACGACCATCACCTACAACCTTTACAACCACCCATCACCAACCATCGCCACGCTCCACATTTCGGTTAAACCGTCACGACTACTCGCCACCTACCCGGTACTCTAGTTAAACCATTCGTTCAATCCTCCAAGCTCTATATTGTATCTTGTTAACCATATCTGACGACATTGAATACAACCATTGTGGTCAGCCCTTAAGACATATCGCCGCAACACAACCGTCTACTGCCACGAACCAGCTGACTGGTCTCTACTTGCAACTAATAACTACTTGCAACTAGAGGTGGCAAAATGGGTGGGTTGGGTTGGTTTGGGTGTTGGGTTAGGATGGGTTTGGGTTAGGATGGGTATGGGTTAGGATGGGTAAATTAAAAAAATAGGTTAGGATGGGTTGGGTCTGGATGGGTTTGGGCGTGGATGGTTTGGATTAAGATAAGCTCACATCAAAATAGATTAAAATAACAATAAAAACTTAAAAATTTAAAAAGTAAAAAAAATTAAAATAAAAAACAAAAGTAAATTTAAAAATAAAATCTTAAGGGATGCAAAATATTTCATTTCGAAGCGGGCCGGTTAACAACCCGGACTGTTTCGACTCGACTGACCCGTTATCGATCTGGACCGTGGCCGTTAACGACCCAGACTATTTCGACCCGACAGGACCCATTAGCGACCCAAACCGTTTCGACCTGACCGTATCCGTTAGCGACTAGAACCGTTTCGAACCGGTCAGGCACGTTAGTGACCAGAATCGCTTCGACCAGGCCGGGCCCGTTTGCGATCCAGACCGTTTCGGCCCGATCTGGCTCGTCGACGACCGTGTCCGTTAGCGACCCGGACCATTTCGAACCGGCCGGGCCCGGTAGCGACCCAGACCGTTTCGACCCAGCCGGGCCAGGTAGCGACAAGGCCTATTTCGACCAGACCGGGCCCGGAAACGACCCAAACCATTTCAACCTGACCAGTCCCGTAGCGACCCGGACTGTTTCGTTCCAGTCGGGCCTGGTAGCGACCTGGACCGTTTGGACCCGATCGGGCCCGGTAACGACCCAGACCGTTTCAACCTGACCCGTCCCGTAGCGACCCGGACTGTTTCGACCCAGCCGGGCCCGGTAGCGACCCGGACCGGTTCTACCCGACCGGGCCCGGTAGCGACCCGGACCGTTTTGTCCCGATCGGGCCCGGTAACGACCCAGACCGTTTCAACCTGACTCGTCCTGTAGTGACCCGGACCATTTCAACCGGACCGGGCCCGGTAGCGACCCGGACCGTTTAAACCCGACCGGGCCCGGTAACGACCCAGACCGTTTCAACCTGACCCGTCCCGTAGCGACCCGGACTGTTTCGACACAGCCGGGCCCGGTTGCAACCCGGACCGTTTCTACCCGACCGGGCCTGGTAACGACCCGGACCGTTTTGACCCGATCGGGCCCGGTAACGACCCAGACCGTTTCAACCTGACTCGTCCCGTAGTGACCCGGACCATTTCGACCGGACCGGGCCCGGTAGCGACCCGGACCGTTTAGACCCGACCGGGCCCGGTAACGACCCAGACCGTTTCAACCTGACCCGTCACGTACGACCCGGACTGTTTCGACCCAGCCGGGCCTGGTTGCGACCAGGACTGTTTCTACCCGACTGGGCCCGGTAACGACCCGGACCGTTTTGACCCGATCGGGCCCGGTAACGACCCAGACTGTTTCAACCTGACTCGTCCCGTAGTGACCCGGACCATTTCGACCGGACCGGGCCCGGTAGCGACCCGGACCGTTTAGACCCGACCGGGCCCGTTAACGACCCAGACCGTTTCAACCTGACCGGTCACGTAGCGACCCGGACCGTTTCTACCCGACCGGGCCCGGTTGCGACCCGGACCGTTTCTACCCGACCGGGCCCGGTAACGACCCGGACCGTTTTGACCCGATCGGGCCCGGTAACGACCCAGACCGTTTCAACCTGACTCGTCCCGTAGTGACCCGGACCATTTCGACCGGACCGGGCCCGGTAGCGACCCGGACTATTTAGACCCGACCGGGCCCGGTAACGACCCAGACCGTTTCAACATGACCCGTCCCGTAGCGACCCGGACTGTTTCGACCCAGCCGGGCCCGGTAGCGACCCGGACTGTTTCTACCCGACCGGGCCCGGTAACGACCCGGACCGTTCTGACCCGATCGGGCCCGGTAACGACCCAGACTGTTTCAACCTGACTCGTCCCGTAGTGACCCGGACCATTTCGACCGGACCGGGCCCGGTAGCGACCCGGACCGTTTAGACCCGACCGGGCCCGGTAACGACCCAAACCATTTCAACCTGACCCGTCCCGTAGCGACCCGGACTGTTTCGACCCAGCCGGCCCCGGTAGCGACCCAGACCGTTTCTACCCAATCTGGCCCGGTAACGACCTAAACTGTTTCAACCTGTCTCGTCCCGTAGTGAACCGGACTGTTTCGACCGGACCGGGCCCTGTGGCGACCCGGGCCGTTTCTACCCGAACGGGCCCGGTAACGACCCAGACCGTTTCAACTTGATCCGTCCCGTAGGGACCCTGACCGTTTCTATCCGACCGGGCCCGGTAACGACCCAGACCGTTTCAACCTGACCCGTCCTGTAGTGACCCGGACGGTTTCGACCCGACCGGACTCGGTAACAACCCGGACCGTTTCGACCCGACCGGGCCCGCCAACGACCTGACCATTTCGACCCGAACTGGCCGGTCAACAACTCAGACTGTTTCGACTCGTTCAAGCCCGCTAACGACTCGAACCATTTGGATGAGATCGGTCTCGTTAACGACCCGTGTTGTTTCGACTTGGTCGTCCGTTAACGACCTGAACGGTTTCGAACCGACCGGGGTTATCAACAAATGCAAAAGATATAATTTTTTGTTTTTAATGACATTTATTTCTATGAGGCATTAACGCTTTTGGTGTTTGGTGAGTTTTTATTCAGATTTGTATATGGTTATCTAAAAATACCCATCCTGACCCATTTGTTTTTTTTAATTTACCCATCCTGACCTACTTACTTATATCCTACAATTAAAATTACCCATCCTAACCCCCTTGAAAATTATACTAAACCCATTTCAACCCACAAAGTCAAATTTTAAACCCAAAATAACCCAAACTCAACCAAATGGGTTGAAATTGCCAGGTCTACTTGCAACTAATAACTCATCGTCAGCCGAATAGTGTGATTATTCAGGTAGCAAACCATACTATACTATTTCTGTTTTGAAAATATTTGTTTGGTTGGAGAATAACGACTACCCACACAAGTATGGTTGTTTTGGTTTGAGTTCGATGTGGTTAATAATCAAATTAGCGTGGTTATATTATTTCAAGTATTTGTTCAAAGGAAAATATAATTGTCATAATGAGTTTCTGTACGAAGATGAGTTCTTATACTAATGACTAGCTAGCTTGAAAAGTTATTGGTGAAACTATATAACAAATTAATTAAATTAAGTTTTATTAGTTGGTCCCGTAAATTAAATCTATATATATAATAAAAGAAAGCCATTTTGATGACATGGCACTCAAGGAGGCATTCTCCCCCTTGAGTGTGCCATGTGTCATCCCATGTGGCATATGTTATTAGCTTATTAAAAAACAATTAAAACCCTAACACATCTTCTCCTTGCCTCCATTCTCTGCCATCTATGATTTCTCCTCCAAAACAACTTTAGGGTTCTCCTCTCTCCTCTTTGTCGAAGTAGGCGGAGCTTCCCTGTCATGGTGTCTTCTGACAAAGGGTGGCAATCAGGATTCAAGGATTGGTTGTGACTTTACAAATAATATATTCAATAGTGGATTTGTTCTTGCTTTGCTTTTGATTTTTTACCGGCCCAGTAAACTAACAAACATTATCTTTTGATAACATTATTATTATTATATTATTCTGTATGATCGAACTAATCATAATGTTATTATCAATCTGCTTTCACTGTGGGTGTCGATGGAGGAGGGACTCTGTCGGAGCTGTATCAGAGATCAAGACGGTTGCTGTTGAAGACTCGAGATGATCTCGAGAGGCTCGAGCGGCTCGCCGCTTCTGTTGATTCCCCGGAACTTTTGAGTCAAATCCAAGAACAATCTTCTACTCATTCGGAACCTACGCCTAAATAGTTCCGCCGAGTATAAGGGTTCGTCGGCAAAATAATCGGCCACCAATATATCATGGGCACCTACACATATTTACAAAAATATTAACACAATAAAAATCTACAATATATTTACAAAAAAATATATATAATGTACACAATAAAAATCTACACTATATTTAAAAAAAATATATATAATACACATTAATAATAAAAAAAATATAAAACTTACCCTCTCGGTCTCTATTTATAGCCGCTTTCCTAGTTCGAGGTGCCGAATCGACTTCGTCTCCTTGTTCCTCGGCAATAATCTGCGCCGCTTGCCCCACGATGTTTATAACAAAATTTACGGCTTCATTTGTAGATGATGAACCCGTAGAAGACGAAGACGTCGAAGAAGATGATAGCGACATGGTTGTTTGAGGGTTTGATTTTTTTTAAAAATATTAGTTGGTTTAAATATAGCGAGAGTATTTGAGAGAGTTTTTATAAAAGTTGGGGTGAAAAATGGTAGGGGTGTTTGGTTTAAATAGTTTAAAAAAAAAACTTTTTTTTTTTTAATAAATAGCCGTTGCCCAACGTCCCTTACACGTGGCACCACCTCATTGGCCGGCATCAACGGCATTATTTAGCCGGGTATGCCGCCCCAAGCCCAAGCCGCTCCAAGGGGGCGGTGTAGCTTGGCCCGGCAAATCGTTGCCTAGCCTATGCCGCCCCCCATACCTTCTAGTCTAATGCCCCTTCTATTTCATTATACGTAGTAATATTTTATTTCTCACAACGGTCCTCCACTGCAAATGCACTTCAAAAATACGCTGTCTTACAGAGGGTAGGTACAGTACATAGCTAGCTCAGATCCTGTATGCGCTTGAAAAGAAGAAATCTATTCTTGTTGCTGATAGAATTCTGGCTCATGGTGATGTGCGTACGATAGTGTGGGACTGGAGCAGGCAGCCGCAGTCTGCTGCTGAGTTAACCGAAAGACAGCAGCTGGAAACGCTGCTGTCAGCGATTTCTTTGGATGGCGGTTCTGACCAGTGGCTATGGGTGGACGGTCCGAATACAGGGTTTGCTGTTTCTGGGGTTAAACGGTGGTTGAAAGGGGCGAATCAAAACGCTGCAGGTTTTGGGTTTACTTGGAGTTCATGGGTCCCTAAGAAGTGCAATATTTTTATGTGGAGGGCGTTTCTGGATCGGCTCCCTACTAGATCGGCTCTTGTTAGGAGGAACATTCACATTGAAGTCCAGTCTTGCGTGTGGTGTGAAGCTTACGAGGAGAATATAGAGCACGTGTTAACGGCTTGTGCGATTGCTATGGGGGTGTGGAATGCGATTGCGGATTGGTGTAAGATTCCTAGACCTTTTATTTTTCATGTTGAAGACTTGGTGAACTTGCATAATCATAGTGGGGTGTCCGGAAATAAGAAGGCGGTGCTCCATGGTATCATCATCATTGCGGCTTGGAGGTTATGGAGAGCTAGGAACGATTCGGTGTTCAATAATAAAGCGCCTAATGTGGTGGACTTGGTTGCGGACATTAAGTCTTTGGGGTTCTTATGGTATAAACATCGCTTCAAAGGTGGTGTGGTGGATTGGCATAGATGGTGTTATTTTGATGTAATGTAATTCGTTTTCTTGTACTTTGGTTTTCGACTTCTTTCTCCGCCTTGGAGATAGTTGTCGGTTCCGGTTTGGTGTTTTAATGAAGTTCAATTTTCAAAAAAAAAAAAATCTAAATTTCTACAAAAGTTGAAGTTGACCATTGACTTTTGACATTGACTTAAATCATGGAATAGGTGTTCTAACCTTTCATTCTTCTTCAAGTATTCAAACATTCACACTATCGTTCCAGTACACGGTCTCTCCACAGAGATATTAAAAAGTAAGTAGCCACTCATATCCTTAGTCACCGAGTCATTCAATTACAGTTAAGTTGTAATCATTGTTAATTAATGCTGTGACTATGCAGATCATGAGCCAGCCGCCGCCACAACAGCCCCCGCCACCATTGCAACAGCCGCAGTCCCCACCACCATCGCAACAGCCACAGCCACAGCCGCCACCATCACCACAGCCGCACCAATCACACCCGCCGCCATCATCCCAATCGCAGCCCCACCCGTCACCATCGCAGCCACTACCATCATCCAGCCAACAACACCCACCACCACGGCAGCAACAGCCACCTCAACAGGGACGAGTACCGCAGCTACCTTGCCTAGATCTACTTCAAGATAGTAAGAACATTCATTTATTTAATATTTAATTTATTTCAGTTTATATTTTAATTTAATTATATTTTGGGAGAATTACACATTTTGTCATTTACGTTTATAGATTGCACCATAGGTACTTTATATTTAAAGTTACATCGTATGTCTTTTATCTGAAATGTTTGCACACCACAAGTCCTTTACACTAACCCCACCCAATATCTTGGTTATTTTTAATTATATATTATTCATTTAATGGTTCTAATAATTATTTAAAATACATTTACAACTAAAAAATTCACAAATTTTACAGAAGCTTATTTACATCCAAAATTTCATTATTTGTATTTTTTACTTTTGGAAAATATGTTTCTAAATATATTTTCTTTTTCATGTCATAATTAATTCATTATAAATCCGATTTGGGTGATTCAAAATCCCAAAATTTTTATAAAAAAAATTCTATCATATTTAGCCTTTGTAAAAATAATGATTTCAAAAAATACTATATTTTAATATTTTTAAGCATTTTAAATCAAGTTATTTATTATTAAGGAAAATAAATATGTTTTATATTAAACGAAAACAAAAAATACTTTACAAAATTATTTTCAACTTTATACAATGGTATATGGGTAAACGGTAATAATTTTGATTTAATTAGTAACAAAAAGTATAAAAAATATTTTTATAATTTATAAAAATAATTTTGATTTATTAAAATTATAAAAATAATTTTGATTTAATAAAATTATATTTTCGTATTCTTATACTAACTAAATCAAAATTATTACCATTTACCCATATACTAACTTTATAAAAGTTGGAAAATAATCTTGTAAAGTATTTTCTATTTAACATTTAAAATAAAACAAATTTGTTCTCCTTAACGATGAATAAGTTGATTTAACAGGTAGAAAAGACCATGAATTGATATGACTGTGTATGGCTGAAATCACCCTGCCCCATAGCGTATTCCCCTCTCTTTTGAAATGCCACCACCATTTTATTAAGAGACTAATGTTTATATGCCGTAAAGATCCCAAACCGAGTCCCCCCTTTTCACTTGGTCCAATGACCCGCTCCCAACAAACCCAGACCATTTTGTCCTTAAACTAGATTTAAAGATTTAAAGATTCAAACTGGCCATATGCATTAATATTGATGTTTAACTAATTAACTATTTGCATTGAAGGGTCTAGAGAAGAGTACCTCAAAATTGGTGTCCCTCTGTACGAAGCTTCCATTAAATGCAACTGGAAGGCTGCTAAAGCCATTCTTGATGACAAAAAAGAATTGGTAAGGTATAGTATCACTGAAAATGCGGAAACACCCCTCCATGTAGCGGCATCCGCAAAAGGTGATCCGAAACGTGTTGAAGAGTTCGTGAAAAACCTGGTGGCAATGATGGGACAAAATGACTTGGAACTTCAAAATAGGAATCAAAACACCGCCCTCTATTTAGCAGCTTGTGCTGGAAACGTGAAAACCGTTAAGATTATGGTAGAGGAGAATAGGAAATTGCTGACAATCCCTGGTGCTAGAGGCACAATGATGCCACTGTATGCAGCCGCTTTGTTTGGAAATAAAGATGTAGTTGAATATATTTATGAAGAATCCAAGATTTTGTCTGATGCAGATGGTTGGAATCCTCAGAATCGCAGTTGGCTTGTTGAAAAATGTGTCGAGAATAACATGTTTGGTAAGCATTTAAGTATCTAGTTTTTGAACCTGCCTGCGCATTTTAGCTTTTTGTTGTTTATTATAATCTGTGTTTAATTATGTTTCTTAACTCCAATCGGGTTAACCTAAGGCTAACTAATTTTCCATGCCTAAATGCTCAGCATAAAGGTCAACAGGAAGAACAAAACTCTTCTCTGCCATTTGTTGAATACGTTCGTTAGAGCTTTTTTTTAACAGCCAGAATGAAATTAAATTAAAACTGAAAACCAGCGGGGACTTGTCTCATAATAGTACGCAATATACAACAAATACATCTGCCCCCCCCCCCCCCCCCCCCCAAACACACACAGTTTTAAATTTTTTCTAACTTACATGACCCTTAGTGCACAATGAAACACATGAAATGAATAGATGACATGTGTCTTTCTTGTTCTTCCATTGTTGTTGACGTTTACCCTGACAAAAGGATTGTTAATTATTTCTGTTTAGATACGGCACTAAAGATGGTAAAGAAGTATCCAGACCTAGATACCGGGAGTGTACTCAGAGTTTTGGCCATGAAGCCTAAAGCCTTCCGTGAAACAAAAACTGTCATGGCAATCATCAAGTCAGGTAATTAACAACATATTATTATATTTTCAGTTCTAATGGGTCACTTGGTTTTCAACTAATGTATATATACACACACATAGATATACATACATCTATAGTTCTATACTATATTATAAATTTGTAATACATATAATGGAGGACAAAAAAGTAATTTGATGTAATTTCAAGAGTTTAATTAATTACAACTTTTATAAAACAGATTTTACAATCCTTTAAAACATACTATTGACTATTAAATCAACTATCCCCCAGTCATAACTTTCTCATACCTTAATATTAAAAAAAAATCCTAAAAATAAACATTTTATTCTCTTTAATTTGATTATGGTATTGTTATAGTTTTATAAACAGTTATCCCCCACAATCTGTAAATGACCATAACTTTTTTCATATGTTAATATTTAAAAAAAGTTAGATTACAAAATAAAAACAAGGATTTGTTATTTTTAATTTGAGTATGGTATTCCTAAAGTTTTATAACACATATGTGTGTGTGTGTGAAGTGTGAGAAGTAGCATGATACCTGATCAAATCAAATCAAATCAATAGCTAAGATAAGGTAGTGACAATTTGGTAATGATTTAATTTGAACTTATGGTCGGAAGGAAAAAAATTAATAGTAGTATTTTCATTTTATCTAGTTTCATTATTTTCTCAAATGTAAAGAACTCCAATTTATATCATAAAATCAAAGAAGTGCAAACATATAGTACACTTGTAACTCTCTGCCTCCAATATTTATATCAGCAAAACAATACATACAAGTTAATTATTACAATAATTAGATATGGTTTTAGTCTTTTTATTCATTTCAAGAGCAAGTAACATTATTAAAGAGAGTTTGTTGTTAGTACTAATATTATAGCCACAAGATTAATATATAATGAATGGTTGTATCTTATTCTTACATGCGCATGCACCATATTCAAGGTCATTACGTGAATATAGTGACTTTATAGATGTAAATAGTTCTTCCCTGAATATATTAATTTTGCTGTTTTATAGCTTTTATAAGAGAAACCAAGTAGAAACCTTCGTTTGTGATAGTTGCAAGTGATATCATAAATTTCTACAACAATAATGCATAGCATTACCTAGCTCTTGTATAATGAATAAGTTTTTACTCATTAACATTTACTGATTCGGTATCATCAATTTGGCTTCTTTTCTGTTTCTTGTTCTCAGTTTTTGCATTCATTTGTTTAAAGAGAGCTCCCAAGAGGGAGAGTGATGCATTGCTACTGCTAAGATACATTTGGAATGATATTGTGAAAAAACCTACCAAGGACATTGACACAATACTCAGAGGGCCACCAGATTCCAATAAGAAAGACAGCAAGACAGTTTCCGGTTGGGCCGTTAAAGTTATGCAACTTCAAAAGGTCATTTATAAACATGTGGAGAAAATGAAAGTTGAAACTAATAACATAGGGCCGCTAGATTCGACAAAAGCTCTTATACTACAAGATCTTATTTCTGAAAGCCTTGTCAACATGCATATTGAAACCCAAAAAATAATCAAAGACCCATTGAACTCAATCATGCACGACAACAAGCCAGTTTCTAATAAAGAACATCTGGCTCTGGAACTACAAAATCTCATTTTCAAACATATCGCAGACATGCATGACAAGACACTGAAAGTAATCAAGATCCATCAAATGGAAGAGCGAGCTACGAGACTAAAAGCATGCATTTTCGAACATATTGGGAATATGAATAAAGAAACCGAAAGAAAAATAGCAACATACGAAAAGGAAACACACTCTTCTCGGGTATTGTTTATTGCGGCAGAAATGGGCAATACTAATTTTTTAGTTGAGCTCATCCGTAGATATCCTGATTTGATATGGAAGGTGAATGATAACAATCAAAGTATATTTCACATTGCTGTCAAACATCGTCACGAGGGAATCTACAACCTTCTATATGAAATAGGCGCAATGAAGGATTTGATTACTCCTCTAAGAGATCCAAAGGATAATAATATGTTGCACTTAGTTGGGAAAATTGGCAAGAGAAAACGACTTGAGGATGTGTCAGGAGTTGCTTTACAAATGCAACTAGAGTTATTATGGTTCCATGTACGTATACTCCCTCTCTGATCTTGTGATACTTTATTTTTATCCTGGTTAATTTCTATAACCTAAAGAATATACTTTATATAACTATTATATAAGCTTGTTTGTGTTTCAGGAAGTAAAGAAAATGATCCCTCTTTCATATAGAGAAAGGGAGAACGAAGATGGTCTAACACCCCACGAGTTATTCACCAAGGAACACAAAGATCTAATCGCACAAGGCGAGAAGTGGATGAAAGGAACGGCTAGTCAATGTATGGTTGTTGCAGCTCTTATCGCGACCATAGTATTCGCAGCAACTTTTACGGTTCCCGGTGGATATAACCAAAGCAATGGTATCCCTATCTTTCACTCAAAAGCAACCTTTGCGGTTTTTGTTGTGGCAGACGCCATATCTCTAATCTCGTCCTCAGCTTCAATTCTCATGTTCTTATCTATCCTCACGTCACGTTATGCTGAATATGATTTTTTGGAATCATTACCCAGAAAGCTCCTATTGGGTCTAGCGACACTTTTCCTGTCTATAACAACCATGATGGTCGCTTTTGGTGTTAGCTTTTTCATACTTTACCATAAGAGTTTGTAATGGATGCCAATCCTTATCTGCATTTTTGTCGTGTTACCGGCCCTCTTATATATAAGGTTGCAATATCGTTTGTTTTTCGATGTAATTCGCTCGACATATCGTTCTAGGTACCTGTTTAAGCCCCAGAAACATGTTCTTTACTATGAAAATCCGAAGGTCTAATTATAGTCGTTTCCCAACAATAATAATGGGTATGTCTGTAGATGTGCTTTTATCAAACGGTTGTGGTTTTCTTACATGGATTATGTATTTTTCAAAAGATGGATATAAAATTTGTTAGCATAATTGTTTCTTAATTATGCTTCTAAGCCATAGATCGTGTGACTTATTGGCTGTTCATATGGATGGTTTGATTTAAACAAATCATATCATTATGTAAAACCTATTAATTTTTTGTTTCTAATTTTTGAAATCGTATTGTCTATATTGCCTCAAGTACGAAACCAAATTGTCTATACTGCCCCAAGAATAGTTGTACATGTTAACAAATTACAGTATATTTTATTCTATTAGTATAATACACCGATTTTTTCAACCGTGAAATATATTTGTTTTCTTAAACATAATTTTTTTATTAATTATATAACATTACATTTATCAACCCATGTAATACACGAGATTGTAACCTAGTTCATTATAAAAAGATTTAATAATTCTGTTCTAATCTCGAAAAAAGGTGAAATAAAAAGTCGGAAGAAAAATTGAAAAACCCCTTGCAAGCCAAAAGATGCGAGCCAAAGCTTTCTCTTCCCTTCTTTATTGGTCTCTATGTGTATGTTAACTTGTTATGCTTGATTATATTTTTTGATTTGCAACCATTTTATATCTTCTAATATTTTCCCTACAATGCAGATTGTAGACATTTTGGTTAATATATGTTGTTCTGATTATATTTCTCCATTGGGTTGTCTTGGTTTGCAAACTGTTTGTTATAACTTATAGTGTGTAGCTTAACTTCACAACCTTGTTATTTAATTTATTAACATATGTCCGACCGAAGAATTGAAATATCTACACGTTACATGTTACATGTATAATGTATCATCTCAAGTGGGACTATATTAACAGAACTTCGAATGACTACACTTTTGTACCTTGTTTACTATGGTACACAACTCAATTGAAGTTGCCGTGAAATTGTTTAATTATACCATTTGCAGGAGCATTCATTTATATTTCGCAATAATACCCTTAGAACAAATTTATATGGCTGCATAAAAATAAATTACATATATGACTAAACATGTGTTCCAAAAAGTACATGTTTTCTAAATGAAACACAAACATTTAACCTTTGAGAAATGTACATGTTCTCCAAATAAAGCTCTTAAAAGATTAAGTTTGCAACACGACCACTTCATACAATATGCAACCCGAATCGACTTCTTCAAACCTTGCAACCTGATCTCCCTAAAAGCCACCTAACAAAACATAGGCTGACATTAACAAAAAGTAGATTAAAAACATAAAACTAATATTGCTAATACAATTTGGGATAATATGTACATGTTTTTCGAATTTGACCCGTTTACATTTAATCTAGTTTTATACAAACACATATACACACTAGATATATATAACACTACACACACATATATAAGCAAGTTTTTATTTGACCCGTTAGAGATATATAACTATTAGATGGTAGAATTTGGGCTAACCACGAGACACTTTTAGCAATATGTTCATTTGTATACTGACAAGCCTCAATTCCTTTTATTGTATGTCAAAGTTTAATGTACATAAGCTTGTATCAACTTCATTACAAATGTTGGCTTTGAATTATGAAGTGACAGAATTTAGTCTGAGCAGCCAAATTTTCACTTCGTTCCTGTTTATTCGTGCAGCCTATGATGGGCAGATAGACTTGCTTATTTTGATTTTTCAAGGAAGACATATGTAACGTCCGGCCCCTCTCACCACCAATATTGTCCGCTTTGCCCTGATGGGATGCCCATCCAGAGCTCACGGATTTGTTTTTGGTTGCCCCAGTGGAGACTTCCCAGGAGGTCACCCATCCTGGTACTGCTCCCACCTGAGCACGCTTAACTGTGGAGTTCTCCTCTCATCCACTAACATTAAGCCCAAAACGCGTTGGTGATTTAAGAGGCTTTGGATTACCTATAAACCAAGGATCTCTCCTGGCCACGGCCGATATGGGATTTGCCTAGGGTGTCATACAAAGGTCCATGTTAATCTTCTTAGAAATCGGTACTGATACAACATATATTATAGCAAAAGATAGATATCCGGCCTTCTGATGGTTAAAACCTGTGGGTAGTCAACTGCTCATGCTCAATTTTTCTATTAAACATCCCAAGTTAATGATGCCAAGGTAACTACCATTAGTCGCTTCTTTAATATAATCATCATCTACATAAATACTGTAATGTCAATGCAATAAATATCTTCTGATATTTTTTTACTGACAAATTACAGATTATTATGCTACATGTCCATGCATGTTGGCCTTTAAAGTATTGTTCAGTGACTTGATATCAACAGAATTGCTGATTATTGGATGACATAACAGAAATCCTGGACAATCTTTAGCTCAAGCTAGAGGCATCAATCAACATGCCAATATTCCAATAAATTTCATTTTGTTAGTTATCATGTTGCTGCAAACTCAAATTCCTCCATGAATTCAAGATGAAGGCAAAATGTTGGTTTCAAAGCAGTTAATCTGGAACTTGAACTATGAAAATAAATTTGACTCTGCGTTCTTCAGGTTCCGTGACCATTAAGCAGATGTTACCAGCCTGTATAGGCACCCTAGATTCTAGAATCAGCTATTTGACTCAATCCACATCTGACTCAGAAAATACGACGACCTTTTATCCTGTTGAGTAGCCTTGGTTGTTCCAATCAGCTCTCGTACTTCAAGGTTATAAGCTTGAAACAGATGCAAAGATTTCAAGTATATGAATCTGTGGAAAATGAAGCAGAAAGTCAAAATCAGCACCTACAAATCAAAGAATTGTTGACTTTTGG
The DNA here is from genome assembly GCA_032199755.1 of Ambrosia artemisiifolia. Lineage (NCBI taxonomy): Eukaryota > Viridiplantae > Streptophyta > Magnoliopsida > Asterales > Asteraceae > Ambrosia > Ambrosia artemisiifolia. The sequence goes on along the minus strand of CM063517.1, from coordinate 14,948,347 downwards.
AGAAGGGGTTCGGGAATCGGTTAAATATGATACAGACAATGAATATGGATTTCAGAATATTTCAAAAGATGATGAGAGTAGGGTGTGTGTTACCAAAGTTATATTAATGAACTTTTCTCTATGTACCATGCAAAGATTTGCTGTTATGATAGATGAAATAATGAATGAACTATCACTCGAACCTGTTAAATGTTAGTGACAATGTGCAATGTGATAGTGTATATTTCCGAATAGTCACAACTCACAAAAGTTGTTCCAGCATGGGTAGCACTTTCGTAAATTTCGTGTGTTCTAGACCTTCTATTATGAGATTAATTATACATGTTTTATATGTTATAATCAGGACATATCATACTACCCCACACTTAGACTGTTGCTTGTCCTCAAACAACCAAACAAAGATCTTACCCTCTATTCCCATGGGGTAGAGGTAAGGTTGTATACATCTTACCCTCCTGAGACCTTAGCTTAGCATTTGCTATTGGTGAGATGAACTAAGTATAATAATAATGATGAATAATTCGATATAAAAAGATGTATAATTTTATATATATCAGAGAACGACGTCCCCAAAGAAAGAATCAATTTCGATAAAGGAGCATATATTGAAAAATTGTTATTGACTCATGATGAACTCAACCTTAATACCTGTAGAGGTATGGTACGTGACCCGACATACCGTCTTTATTACTTATTACTTCTTATATTATTTACTAATATTGGGGTGTGGAGGTACCCCCTTAACTGGGCTTAGTGCCAGTGGGCTATGTGCCCATATAGTTAAGGGGCCTTGATGTCCGGCCCATGGGCCCAATAGCGGCCCATGGAAGCCCTATATAAGGAGTCATCTCCTTCATTAGGGCACACAAGCTATGAGATGTTATCACACTCATATTTACCCCCAAACACACATGGCTGCCGCCATCATTTTTCTGTCTGTACGTTGGACTCCACTCGTGGTTTCCTAGCAGTCACCTCCACGCCCCACCTTTCCTTTCTCTTTTGCAGATCTGGATCTCACCGGAGAAGACGAAGATCGAGCTGTGGTTCTCCTATTCAACACCGTAGAGGCATACATCGGACAGCCGTTCCGGTTAGTGTTTCTTCAATACCTGATGAAATCCATATTTTGTCTCTCTATATCATGTATTTATGTCTCAACTTAATGTATTTTTAAGCAAAATTTTTACCTCATGTTTGGTTTTGGCTATTACCGAAATTAGACAATTCAAACCAAAAAAGTGTCACCGAAAACTGATTGGTTAATAAAATAAACTAACCGATGATTTCGGTTGAAGATAATAACCGAACCGACCAAACCAAACCATGCACACCTTGACAGTATTTGTGTTTCTACCCGTATTGCGCATGCACTCTCCTAGTTATACTTAGCACATGACACAACATATAACTTAAATAAACTCCACTAACTATATAAACCGTTTAGTTTCTAATTGTCGGCTTCAAACCCAAATAAAAGAGGACGCCGTTTACATGATTTTCTTTAAAAAGAAAACTGAATTACAAGTTTTGTCCTTTAACTTTATACCAGATTGCAAGGCATGACCTTTAACTTTAAAATTGATTGGTTTTGTCCTTTATGTATTAAAATCTTGCACGTTATGTCCTTTGTTGCTAACCCAGTTAAATTTTTCGTTAAGTGGAGGGTAAAATTGTCTTTTTACTCTTAATACCTGCCAACACCATAACCTACCATCACCACCTACCGCCGACCACCACCACCGCCTGCCTCAACTTCGTTTCGTCAATCCCAACCCAACCTGACCATCAATCGACCACCATAACCTGACCATCAATCGACCACAGCCACCTGACCACCAATCGACCACCATAACCAATCACAGAGAGAGAGAGAGGGGGGGAGAGAGAGAGAGACCACACCACCACCATAACCAATCGACCACACCATAACCTGACCATCTCCTTCCTCTTCCGTCTGAGACCAGATCTGACCCGGAGGGCCGCCGGAGCTAAACGCTTATGCTCTGTTATTGGTACAGAGCACCGTAACCCACAACCATCCAGCAATGAACCACCATCAACCTCAACCATCACCCCTGCCGCTTCCTGTGACCACCTTAAACCTCCACAACAACCATTCATCAACAAACACTAATAGGAAGAGGGGTTTTTACCTCGGTTGGATTTGGGAACAGGGGCGCCGCCGCTGCTTCTCCTTCTTCCTCTTCTCTCGATTCCCGTCTCTCTCTCCTATGTTCTCTCTTTCGTTCTGCCTCTCTCTCTTCCTCTCAGATCTCTCTCTCTCTCTCTCTCTAACAATAATAATAATAATCGGGTGGTGGGTTGTGGGGTTCGACCGCCGGAGAACCACCGTCAGCGGTGGTGGGAGCCTCCGGCTCCTCCTCCTCTGTCGATCCTCTCTCTCTCTAACATATTATGTGTGTGTTTATGTATAAAAGAATACACAGACCTGTGTATGTGTGTGTAAACAGAGAAGAGTGTGGGTGTGGTGGTGTTGTGGTCTGCTCGGCCGGAGCTCCGCCGGAGGCGGTGGTGAATGAAGGTGATGGTGGTGTGGGGATGGAGGTAGGTGGTGGTGGTTATAAATGAATGAGAGAGAGAGAGAGATATTAATATATATATATATATATATATAATTCTTTTTTTTAATTTTAAAATGTTTTTCTAAATAAATGGGTAAAAAGACAATTTTACCCTCCACTTAACGAAAAAATTTAACTGGGTTAGCAACAAAGGACATAACGTGCAAGATTTTAATACATAAAGGACAAAACCAATAAATTTTAAAGTTAAAGGTCATGCCTTGCAATCTGGTACAAAGTTAAAGGACAAAACTTGTAATTTAGTCTAAAAAGAACCTAGATTTTATAGTTTGTTTAGGGCCTTAAAAATTGTTAATTTCCGGCCCTATATGATATGTGGTGATAATAATATGTAGGGATGAGCTCGGTACGGGATCGGTACCGAACCGATACCGATCCCGACAATACCGATCCCGAAAATCCCAAAAACCCAATACCGATACCGATACCGATTATACCGGTACGGTATCGGTATCGGTTCGGTATCGGTACGGTACCGGTGTGGTATCGGTATTTTACCTTAAAATACCGAACCGATACCGATCCCGTACCGATACCGATAATACCGAAACCGAAAATCCCAAAATATGGGTACCGATACCGATACCGAACACCCTCGGTTCGGTATCGGTTCGGTACGGGATCAGTATTTTTTCGGTTCGGGATCGGTATTCGGGACCGGATGCTCATCCCTAATAATATGTGATTTATGATAGAATTCTGCCCTGTTTGCATCTGTGACTTGGTTTATAGGATGAATATGATATGAATGTTAGAGTATGCACAATCTGAATGTGCAGGGACTCGCAAACTTGAAACAGAGGGTGAGAGAATTTGAATAATATGCAAACTAACAATATTATCCCACACAAACAAATGATACACATATGAGGGTATTTATACCCAAGGTACTTGACGGTTATTTAACCGTTTACAAACCAACCGACACAACTAATAAAATACAACCGACATGTCTATTAACTTTGGCGCCAATTCTGTTCTTTGACTTTTGCGGTTGACTTTTGATATAACATGTATTTCTTGATTAAAACTTTCTAACAATTTATACATAAATTTTTTATTGCATAATAAAAATGCTAAAAAAATGTACATGATCATCTGTGAAAAGTAGACGCCATTAACGAAAATTTGGGAAATTTGTGGGATGATCTTTCTCCTAATCTCCTTCCAAATTCATCTTTTACAATACAAAATCTGTAAACTATTCCTTCTTGGTTACTTCATTAAAACTGTGATAAAATAAAAACGCAAGGAATTGAATCTCTGAAACAGCGCATAACCAATTAACCATGGATGAAACATCGGAGTTATCATGCCCTGAAAACAACATGATGAACCCAGCATTGACGATGACCACTCAGGTCTCCGCCATCTTGGTTCTCTCCCATGTTTTTCAGATCTTCCTTAAACCGTTAGGCCAACCTGCCCCCCTTGCTCAGATCCTCGTAAGTATGTCATCATATCTTCCATCTCACGTCTTTGCATGCATGTTTTCTTTCTGTTTTTTTTATATATAAAAATGTTGTGTTTATACGTTAAATTGCTTGAAATCCAAGGGGTGATATGTAGTGATTCACATATTATGTTGTATTTTGTATACCAATGATTACATTTAATTGCTTGTAATAAATTAAAACATTGTCTTATTTAGATTATGATATTACAGAATTTTAATTTTATTTGTTTGTTTATGTTGTTTTGCAATAACTGTTGATCTAATTAAATTTATGTGATATGTGATTTGGGGATGGTGTGAAGAACAAGTTCCTTCAAACTGTAAGCATTATGTTTGCATGATGATATGAGCATTACAATGGTTTCGACAGTACGAAGTGCCTGTAGTAAGAATCTTCAGCTCAAGCTCCAAATATATCCCTAGAAAATTACATGATGATATTTGTTTTTTGTTGCTAGAGACTTCTTTAAAGGTCACCCATCCAGAATGGCAATGGGCCGGGTATGGGATTGATATTGGTAATCTCAGTCCTATCCTATACTCGATTGGAAAACCATGTCCCATGCTCGTCGGATACCCATTACTCAATATCCATCATATTCGTGGGTATACCTGTTAATGGCCTTATGGTCAAAACTTATGGGATGCGCATAACCCGAAACAAGATCTTAAAATTAATTCAAAAACCGACTTGAAATGTAAGAGATTCGACAAGCTTCTAACAACTTAATAATTTTAATAACTTCAAGCTTCAAAAAAATTCAACATGTATATATTCAATAATCGGATGAGTATCACCTAATCCCATACATGTCCTAAACCAGTTAAACTTCTAAAACTAATCCTATACTCGGTATACCCAGATACCCGTCCAAAATAGGATTGCTCCCAGACAAGCACAATTAGCTGTGAAGTGCTTCTGTCCACAGCCAATGCACCCAAAAAGCCTTGGTAATATTTGAGGCAGTGCATTTCTTATGAACGCAACATAGCTCCAGTCCACCAATATGACGTAGGATTTGCCTCGGCTGTTACATTTCTTATTGGTTAACTCTGCATAATGTTAAACTATTATATTGTATTCATTCTTTGTTTAGGCTCTTATACTTTTTACCACAGGCAGGGTTTGTGCTAGGTCCATCAGGTTTATCAAGAGCACCATCAATACATGTCTTCTTCTTTCAGAATTTTGCTGTGGATTTCTATGAAAGTATGGCATTATACTGCAGAATAAGCATCATGTTTCTCTTAGGCCTTGAAATGGATATCTCTTACCTAATGAGAAACTTACGTCCAGTAATCATTATCGCTTGTGGTGGTTGTTTAATGTGTTCAATATTTGCATCCGCCATTTCTTTATTTGTATACGAAGAAACAGGATCTCATGGATCACGGTTCACATTAGCATTAGTCATCATAGTGGTTCTAGCCAACACTGCATCTCCAATTGTATTCCGTTTAGCTGCAGATTTAAAGTTTGCCACCTCAGACATTGGAAGATTAGCTATATCTACGTCGTTAGTTGGTGACATGTATGCTGTGTTTATTTTGGTTATAATATCCGGCGAGAAACACAAACAAACAGTTAACGGTTGGGCACTCATGGCTTTTTGTTCACTTTTACTTCTTGTGGGAATTATTATATTCACCACATATTTAGTTAACTGGCTTAATAAACGAAATAGAGACGAAAAGAATCTCCAAGCTGTAGAAGTAATGCTACTTTGTTTAGTTATTCTTGTTGCTGCAATGACACTAGAAACTATGGGATTTAGCAGCATAATAGCTTGTTTCCTAATGGGGTCCACATTCCCAAGGGGCGGGAAATCAGCTCGAACGCTATTAGCCTTTCTCACATACATGGTTCGCAATTTCGTTTTCCCTATATATTTTGGCTACACAGGGTTCAAAGCAGATACAAGTTATCTAAATGAGTTAAAAAGACTTGCAATTGTTTTGATGGTTATTGTGTTGAGTATTGGTGGCAAGATTCTTGGAACCCTTGCAGCATGTTGGTATCTTAAGACACCATTAAATGAAGGTGTCCTTCTTGCTTTTTTTATGAACATGAAGGGACATGTAGATATTTTGACTTTGACCACAGCTATGCAGAACAAAGTATGTTCTTCTTAATCTTGATTTAATGGTGTTTCATGTTTATATTTTTGCATTGTTAGGAGTTTAACTATCTACATATCTTAAAGAAGTTGACTTTAGTTGACAAAGATTGGATTTTTTTGCATAATAAGGTAATGATTAGTCAACTAACTTTGTAAGTAATATACTTGGCCATGTGTTGTATTTATTCTTACAAGTTTTGAAGTTCTTATAGTATCATGTTTGGATTTGTGTTTGTGTTTGTGTTTGTGTTTGGAAGCCGAATATTTGCTTATTATGAGTTCAAGTTGCAATAATTAGTTTTCAATATTTAGATAAACATATTTTGGTAGTGATACTAAACAATCAGTTTTATACCAATTACGACCACAACTCGTTTCGTTACAGTTGATTTAATGGTTGATAGTCAATTATTTTGTGCTAATGCAGGTGTTGAACAGTCCACTATTCTACAATTTAATGGTTTCAGCTATAGTTATTAGTTCCCTAATCTCAGCTTCATTAATCAGTTTCCTAGTAAGAAGAGAAAGCGACACAATCGGCGCCAAACACATACCAATGGAATATCACACTCCTGATAAAGAATTAAGATTACTCACGTGCGTGCATAGTCGCCACCCTGTCGACTGTATGGTAAAACTCATTGTTTCTCTAAGGGGATCAGACAACGTTCCTATTTCTCCATATTTAATGCATTTAGTCGAGCTTCCAGAGAAAACTAAAAAAAGTTCATCGTTTTATGATCAAGAAGACAACGAGTTTAGTGATGATGAAGATGATGATAGTAATGACGATGTGGAAATAAATGAAGCTGTTGATATGTACATTGAAGAAACAAAAATAATGATTCATCAAGCTAAAACAGTAGCACCCTTTTTAACCATGTATCAAGATGTTTGCCATTTTTCTGATGACATTCGGGCATCATTTATCGTTCTTCCATTTCATAAACATCAAAGGATTGATGGGAAGTTTGAAAATGATAAAGATGGTATTAGGACTACTAATCAAAAAGTGTTGAGAAATGCTCAATGTTCTGTGGCTATTCTTGTTGACCGCGGTCATACCACAACGGGTACACAAGCTGCTGGTTCCGAATCTTTGCAGCAAATTGCAATATTGTTTTTTGGTGGGCCCGATGACCGTGAGGCGTTAGGGTTTAGCAAACGTCTGAGTACACATCATCATTCTAGTGTTACTGTATTTAGATTTCTACCGACATCAGCAAAAGATCCTAATGAAGGTATTGATGTGTCTCAAAAGGAGGATGATGTTGTAGTGACTATACAGGATCAGCAAATAGAAGTTGATGAGGCAGATACTTCTGCCTTAGCAAATTTTTATCACAGGTATGATAAAATAATTTAATTATTTTATGTTTTATACCTTTGTGACCCGACCCGTTATCTGTACTAATAAAGATTGCTCATTCCAAACCAAACACGTTTTGAGTACTTTTGACCCGTTAACTTTCAGAACGGCCCATGTTGCCACCTTTAGGATAAGGTGGTCTTGAAGGTGTAGAAAAATATTTAAAACTACTGATTAATCGTATTTCCAGGTACGTGACATCAGGGAAAGTGAGATTTGTTGAAAAATATGTACGCAACGGGGCTGAAACAGGAATGGTATTAAGAGAAATGGCGGAAACATACTCAATGTTTATAGTAGGGAAAGGTGGCAGAGGTGACTGCCTTTTAACTACTGGCATCAGTGACTGGGAAGAATGTCCAGAGCTCGGTGTAGTAGGAGATTTCCTAGCTTCTAGTGAATTTGATATTAGTGGTTCGATTTTAGTTGTTCAACAACAAAGATGACTGTCATTATAGATAGCCTCGCGCCATAAATAGTTTCTTCAAAAATCAAAACGACCTGCTCTAGTATTTTACGTTGAAAAGAGGACAAAGCATAGTTTGCAGCAAATGAGTCGGCCCAACCATAAAAGCTTTGTATCGATTAAATGGAGAATTGTATGGTCGCTTTCGCGCTACAAAATAGTTTCTTGAAAAATCAAAACAACCTGCTCTAATATTTTATGTTGAAAAGAGTACAAAACAATGAAACATAGCTTGCAGCACACGAGTCGGTCCAATCATAGAAGCCTTGTATCGACTAAATGGAGAATGTTATGGTCACTTAATCAGGAAAGGATAAACTGGTCTGTTTGAATAGTCATACATTTATATGTATCTATAGGTTTTCATTGGTTTTACCCTGCCAAGTGAAGCCAGGGAAATCCTTATAGAACAGAGTCAGTTACAATGTACAAAACAGATATGACAGGAAGTTAAACAATGGTTGTACACAAACCTCAGGGATAGGTTGGTAATTTCACTTTGATAAACTGGTAACTGAATTATGATCATATGCATGACCCAACTGCTTTCAGCCAAAACGAAAATGTGTTGATTTTCATTGAAGGCCAATGTTTCATGACAAGGTACCTCCTTTTTACTCTTTAGCATAAGAATACAGTTTATAGCTTTCGGTATGGAGAGGCCGTTTCTTCCAACAAACGGTCACAATTTACGTTAATCATCTTCGATTGATTTTTACTGGGCTTGGTTGTTGGTTGTTTTTATCTTCGATTGATTTTGAACAAACGGTCACAATTTACGTTTAAACTTGTTGTGGTTGTTTAACCCAGTTATTGTTAACTTATTCATGTGTATTCACACTTGAATTTATGGTAGTATTTCTTTTTTGCATACATGCCAAATCAATACATAATATATGATAGTCCAGACCATTTTAGTAAATACATTACTATCTTCTGTAACTTATATATAAATTCAAATGAATATGCAAACGAAGATAAACAAACAAGCGAGACATGTGTTCATATTCGTTCATTTAATTAGAAGAACAATACATTTGATCCTGTTCATCCACCAAGTAAGCAAACGAAAATAAGTGAACTTCTAGCGTGAACTGCAGTTCACGACCGTTTTACAAGCCTACACAATGCTTTTTCATTACTTCTAAAGCATATATTTTGCATAACTAATTCTACGAGATACACCTCATGGAGTACATTGACACCGGAGGTGCATCATAAACTCTTGGGTGGTCACTCTTTAACCCGTAATCCATCATCGGACGGTACTCTAGATCATCATCATGATCGTAAACGAACTCCGGGATCTCGATCTCGTTCCTCTTGACATGGTCCCACAGATACGATAATCTGCTCACATATTTCACCTTTCCATATAACCTGCACAGGTTCGATCGGTTTTGAGAAAGAAAAAAAAAACTATTTGTTTATTTTCACGATTTTGACAGTTCGGTTTTACCGGTTTTAGACTAAAAAAACACTACTTAGAAAAACGTAAAATTGTGTATTAGTTTTTAAATAAACAATTATGATTTTTAACGAATATAATATACATAAATAAATTTATATTCCAAAAACAGAAATAAAAACCTAAATAAACAAAATATGTAAATCAGCCCGGGTATAGTTCGGCCTGTTCCAAATTTTAAACCGCCAAACCATATAAACCAAAGTACCCAAACCGTAAACCGAACCGTACAAATTTTAAACCCGAAAAATAAGATAAGTTTAAATTATTGACAGAAGCATAAACCGATAAACGTACCCTCCGGTGAAGATAAAGCGACCAAAAGTAGCAAGAAAAACTCTAGACTGCAGATCCGGATGAACAAAGTATACGGATTCCAAATTTTGCTTCACATTAATCGGAATCGCATCGTAAACACATCGAAGAACAGAAAACCCGGGAAAGTTGTCGCTCTTATGAACATCTGTGTGAATGTAAACCACTACAAAAGGCCGTTCCAGTTTAGGGAATATTTTAACCTCCAAATACTTCTTTAACATATCAGCATTTAAACTCTTGGCTGTAAGAAAAAAAAAAATTAGAAGAATTGTTAATGTGACGTCAGTAAGTTAGCAAATTAGAGACATAATTAAATTACCTGGAAAGTGTTTTCCTATGATTTTTAAAATCTTGCGACCACGTTTGTCTCTGCCTTTGATTTTGAAGAGGTTAAGGTTGTGGATGAGTTGAATGTGATCGGGTTGTTGAGGTTTTTCAGCCATGATGAAGGTCAGATTTAGTGGTTTATGGAATATATTTGAGTGGGAAAATACGGTGTCGAGTTTCTACAGACGGTAGATGGTTAGTTTTAGGTTATCCTAACCGCCTCTGGGCTCTGGTCAAGGATCCACCAGACCTTACTAGGCTTAAACTGGACACCAGATTTAATGGGCCAAACACCTCTCTATCATAACCGCTACTATACTGGAATTCTGGGCTCCACCTATTTTTTCTTTTCCCTTCAAGTTAACTCGGGAATATAGCGTTAGTAATTATTATTATATTGTTCAGCACACGTGTAACCGCTATTTTTAGCAGTTGCAACCGTTTTTGGTCTTATCTCTACCGTTAGATCAAAACGGTTATGGCTGAAGATTAATCCTGACCACAATAACTTGGTGGTTATTATGGGAATTTGACGGTTTTCTTCTTTGCAGAGCGGTTTGCAGGTTACCTGATAATCAGGAGCTCAAGAACATGGGTGCGCTCCCCTAACCGTTGCCGCCTAAATTTATCCCTATAAAATCACTTCCACCTCCCATGAATCAATCCCGTTCCTTCTTCTCTGTTTACCACCTTTCCCCTAATTTCTTTCCAAAACCAATTAAATGTTATCATCCATTCTTGGCGTGGAAAATAAAAACCTAAATTAAGAATTTAATCATCGACCTATCACCGATTTTACTTTCAATTGGCCGAGGTCTATCGCCGGAACTTGATTGTTGTTTAACAGAATAATTAGATGATGTTGTACATCTGCTATGCATCTTGTATGTTTCCTGAAACTGTTAGGTTTTTATTATATTGTTATTTGATGGTTATATTATAGAGGTGACCTATTTGATTATGCAATATTTTCCAAATTCAGATTATCCACTTCTAATTTAAATGGTGTTTTCTTAGTTTATAAATATTTATTAGTTGGGTTTTTATTATATTTATACATCAGCTATGCATCTTGTATGTTTCCTGAAAGAGGGGCAAAACTCTTGCTTTTGCAGAAGTCAAATTTCAAGTTGACACTAAGACGAATGATCCTCTTGATATTGGTAAATTTCTCTTGTATTGTATATTTGTAATAATTTTTTTATACTAAGTTAAAAATAGTTGTTTTATTCCATTTTTATTTTTATATATTGTTTTCTATAGGCATGTATCAAATCAGAGAATCAAATTATATGGTTCAAGAGTTCATGCTTGCTGCTAACGTTTTAGTTGCTAACAAATCCTTAAAAAGTTCCCTCAATGCTCACTATTGAGGTTAGTTGCTGATTCATATGTCAATAGAAACAATGGCCTTACAAATGCTTGATATTGATGGTTGTCTTTTTTATTTTATTATATCTATTTACAGGTAGCATCCTACTCCAGCCAAAGAAAAACTTGAATCTTTGTTACGTATTGTTGTTGGTCCTGATTTGGAAGTTGTGCAAAAGGGAATAAAGAAGAGCAGGTTTGCCTTGAATGTTACTATATTAGATTAGGCATCTCATTCAGGGGTCAGAGAGGTGGGTACTGGTTCGTGGTCTGTTCTGGATCGACGGCTGATAAATGGGCCAGATTGCATTGCTGAATGGGCCAGTCTGTACTCGGCTCTGCAGCAGGTAACGGTCCAAAATAATGCTGATTCATGGTCTTGGTTCGGTGTCGGAGCTGCATCTTATTCTGTTAAAGCAGTAAAAAACTTGATACAGAAACAGAAGACTTTTGGACAGTGGTACAGATACAAATGTTAGCAGTGTTAAGGACCTCACATTTTCTTATCCAAACCAACAACTTTACAATGTGACATGTAAAGAAGACAGATTAATCAAGGTTTGGGATGCAACAACGGGTGCCAAACAATTAGCATTTGATGATGATGAAGCACTCTAATATGTCCACATTTTGAAGAAAACATGTAGGTATAAATTATAAACCACTATTATAAAAACTATCATACTTTTTCTATATTCATTACTTTTCAAAATGCTATTAACTATCTATTTCTTTGTATACCAGTTTTTGTTCTCAACAACAACTGATGGGAACATAAAAGCGTGGTTATATGACAGTGGGTTTTAGAATTGAATATGATGCACCTGGTCATTCATCCACCTGAATGGCATACAGTGCAGATGGAATGAGGATTAAATTGTCGGCAACTTTGTGCTTAACTTGGGATTCGGTGCGTATACTATTATTAGCGACTGTCAATGCCCAATGGGTCTGGCTTGATCTAAATATTACCATTTGTATAACACAACTGATCAAAGAGTTGGATCGATCGATAACATACCAGACCCATTTAAGGAGGCATCTCAACGACCTGTCCTGTTTGATCTGTTCACTTGAAAAGGGTCTTTCTTCTGGTCACTACACACACACATGTGTGTGTGTGTTTTGCAATATGTGAGTTTGAAATCAGGCTTTTTATTGGCATGTGCAGGTTTGATTAGAGAGATTTGGAACCCTATGGAGTAGAAAACAGATATCCAGAGAAGAAACCAAAATGACTCTTTCCAAAACTAATGAAATTTGTTTCTTTTAATCCCTTCATCATCTCCAGGTTTCCCCACTTTCCATTCGGATTATGATTCAGTATTTTCGATATTGTTTACGTAAAGGATGAAACTTGCCTGTGATTAGGATCTAGAAGGGTGGCATGTAGAGCTGGTCAGCTGGATAAATTGATAAATTTATTGCAACCCCTCTGTTTCATTAAAAACTTGTGTGACATGATTTATTTTACTTCTGTTTTTAAAGAATTTGGTTCAATTGATTCAAGTTGGACTAAAGGCTTCCCTTAGACTTAGGATCAAAAGGAAGTTTCTAACCAATATGACAGACAATGATTTCTAAATGGTAATTATTATTTATATTGGTGAACAAAGAACAAAATCATACGCAAATGAAGTTGAATAATTTTACTTTCGGATGATAGCTTAAGCATAACCAAACTGAACGACACTTTGCATTTGGTTGGTTATTTTGGTATGGTTATGTAAGTTAATTCGGCTTGAATTTGGTTAATTAGTTTTTATGCACAACCCTATCACCCCGCTATAGCCTATGGTTTAAATGTGAGTGCGTATAAATACTTGGTCCGATTCATATACCCTACTTTTCTCACCCACTTCTACCAAAACTACTCAGCTATCTACTTCATATGATTATTAAAGCATCATAATTGTACTTTATATGATTTGGAACTTGGAAGTGTTGTTATAAGGTTATTAACACTTTATATGAGTGAACTCACATAATATAAATTGAGTGCCTACATGATACAGAAAGGTCCTACGTGAGATTAAAATATTTTTTTATTGGTTTAACATGTGTTGTATCTTGTGAATTCAATGTTGGGTGGTATGTTATTTTGTTAGTTATAGGGTTGTTGATGCTTGCAAGAATGTATTAAGAGGCTTGCATAGTCGAGTACGGTCTGGAATAGGTTCGTTATTTTTGTCAGTTACAATATTTTTTCCAGCCACTTATTAACATCTTTGCCTACCATATTTGGATTTATATTTTTAGGCACATGGATCATTTTTCTTTGGAACTAGCATTGTCCTTGCATGTAAAAGTGTCTTTTTTCTGCCAGGATTGAGCAGTTGTTTTGTTGATGCTCATGCCTCTTATCTCAACAATTCATCTAAAGGAGGGGTAAGTATATACAATAGAATCCATCCAATGTTCTTTGACTTGACAAAAGTTGCAGCTCTCTGACTATACGGTACAGAGGCGTGGAAGGGGTGTGTGAAGCCCCTCCACGCCACCAAAACCACCCCCTATATGGCGTGAAAGGGCAACGCCCCTCCACCAGCGTGGGGCAAAAGGTGTGGGTGAAGAGGATGGTTGTGGTTGGTTGTTGGATTATGAATAATTGTGATTGGTTGTTTGATTAAAAAAAATAAAATAAATTAAACCCTTCCACGCCACTTTCCCATGCCACCACCATCCCGTGAGTTTTCGGTCTTTGTGGGGAATTCCACATGTCGGTCCATGCCCCCCTCGAAGGCATGACCGCATTACTTATATTTAAAGTACCGACAACTAATGTTTGACTCTTTACATTCCTCCCAATATGGCTTGGATAGTTTGGACAATTGGATATACATTGCAAATATGGCATGTTTCGACATGAGCCCATGTTGTCCTGTTTGCCAACCCAACCATCTTGCCCCCTGGTTTAAGAATGTGTTGTGACTTGTGACCCTATAAGAAGCTAAATAGTAACCTCGTCACCTGCCTTTTTAGTAAATGATACCACTCACCTGAGATAAGAGTGGCGATTTTACCCTGATGATGGTTTAATTAACCCCTATAGATTCTTAATGTTAATATTATATGAACTCAACTCTGTGTGATGCTACTATGACACAAACTACCCTTAGAGGTCTAGATTCTATGTTAGTCACCCGTGGGCGACACCACTTGCTTACCACTCACTATTTTTGACTCATTAACATGTTTGAAAACATCTAAGCCTTTGGGGACTTAGTGTTTTACCAATTTCATGAATTCCATATTTTAAATCACATCTAAGCGCATTAGCACGCATTAGACACGTTTATAGAAAACGACTCACCGATTTGGCACCACACTTCATGTGGGTGTTTTCCATCCACATTTACTTGCCCATGGTCCTATTTTACACTACTGACTTACCCGGTAGTGTCGACCCATTACATGCTTATCAACGCATTTATATGACTCCTTGGCATCAAGTGCCCCTTTCTTCCAATTTAACAACCTGTGTAAAAATCTCAATTCACACACATTAATAGCCGGGGATCCAAATGGTGTCACATCACCATTTGGCCCGTCTACCCTTTTCAGATTCT
This sequence comes from Ambrosia artemisiifolia, assembly GCA_032199755.1. Taxonomy (NCBI): domain Eukaryota; kingdom Viridiplantae; phylum Streptophyta; class Magnoliopsida; order Asterales; family Asteraceae; genus Ambrosia; species Ambrosia artemisiifolia. The sequence goes on along the minus strand of CM063517.1, from coordinate 14,933,277 downwards.
AATGCTTAATTTGAAAGCATTAAGTACCGAATTCGATTGATGTTCACACCATCTTTTGACTCGTTTGTCTTATCTTTCAAACACTCAATCTTTACATTTCAAATCTTGGGCTCAAGTGATATAAACCTCACTTGACCCATTATAAAACACTCATTATCTATTTAGGAATCCCGACACGGACTTAGCCATTTTCTTCTAATTTTGGCGATTCTAACCCAATACAAGCTAGAATCCCATATTCCATGTCCCTTATTATGCATAGATTATCGGTTCTTTACTAACAACATTGAATCCATATTTTGTATGTGTTTGCACTAGGGGTGCAAACGAGCCGAGCCGAGCCCGAGCTCGACCAGGCTCGAGCTCGAGCTCGATTAACTTATAAGAGCTCGAGCTCGAGCTCGGCTCGGTTCGAGCTTTGTTTTTAAAGCTCGAGCTCGGCTCGTTAGTAGTTTCTCAAGCTCGAGCTCGGCTCGGGCTCGGCTCGTTTAGTGTTTATTAGTTGATATATTAAAATAAATAATATATATAATAGGCTCGTTTAGGCTCGATAAATCAAAAGCTCGGCTCGACTCGTTTATTAAACAACTTAAAATGTGGGTAAATAATATAAAATATTAATAAACCTAATGTTATATTAGGCTCGATAAGGCTCGACGAGCCTGGCGAGCTTCATATGCCAGGCTCGAGCTCGAGCTCGATAAGTAAACGAGCTTCGTTTTAGGCTCAAGCTCGGCTCGAGCTCGATAAGGCTCGGCTCGTTTCGAGCTTTTTACCGAGCCGATCTCGAGTAGCTCGCGAGCTGCTCGGCTCATTTGCACCCCTAGTTTGCACTATCATTTAGTTGCTAAGAGACTTATGTAAGATAAGTCACTTACCTTGGCCTCCCTTATGCATTCCATGTTCCGTTTGCTTTGTTGGTTTTATCCCATCCAAGCTCCACCTAGCTTGACAAGACCAAACCTTCACAATACTCACAAGATCGGTCATGTTAGCCATTTCATCAAACGACTACCATACCTCATGAGTTTATATATACCAATTCATCCATAACTTCCATTTGGGTTAGTTGACTTTTTAAGAGTCAAACTACCCTTTACATAACTATATGCACTAAGATAGGCATTAATCCTAACCATGAACTAGCCCCTTAATTTCTCATCAATTTATTAGATTTAGTGCACATTCCATCTTCCCAATCATCATTTCGACAACTTCATTTTATCAATTAGTTACTTTCCTCACATAACATTTTAGTTAGTAAGGTTTTTTCACATAACTTTACATATTCATATCAACTAGGCATTTCATCAAACACTTAATGCGCATCAACTTCTAACCACTTATTTTCTTAGTTAACATTTTGTATGGAATCCTCCATATCACCACATTCATTTTCAACATAAAGGTAGCATTCAACATACCACCTATATATTTCATCATACATAGCATCATCATATTCATTATTAAGTGGTGGGTTTCAACCATGGTTCAAAACCCACTTTATGTTAAATATGAACATAATCAATTACACATCTAAAATGTGATTCGTAACCAACTTAGGTATGATTGAGGCTCCCTAAAGCTAGAGAAACCTCAAACAACTTAGAATCTCACGTTTTGTCAAAACCCTTGATTTTGATCAACATTAAAAATGAACATAACATCAAATTCTACCAAATAAAAGGTACCTTGATGTTTACTAAGCCTTAGATGACCCGTTTCTTGCTAAAGCATTGAAAAGCCCCTTGATTTGGCTTGGATTTGAGCAAGAGTTTGATTGTTTAGGGTTTGTTTGAAGGAGATGAATCTCCTAACCTTAAACACGACACACACACACAAGGTGTGTGTTTTTATGGTTTTATTTTTATTATAAAACCCACTTTATCATATTGGCAACTAAGGCCCCTCAAGTTTAGTCTCGAGTTCATTTTTAGATTATAACATTAACTAGAGTAGTTTCTAGTAATGAGTTCAGCTTCGTTTTATTATTTTATTAATCACGCCTAATGGCGTAATTAAGCGAAACGAAGTTTTGGGGCGTTACAATATTGCTTTGTAGGGAATAGGTGGAGTGCAACGGTTGTTCTTGCTTACTTAATGGTAGTTGTATATTGTAGTATGAAGCTATTGCTACGTTCGTTGTTGTAATTTGTAATATCCTATAGTGAAATAATCTGAGAAATCTATGAAGTTAATAAAAAAAATATTGTTTTCGGTTAGAATGCAAAGAAAGATAGTTACGACATTATGGCATTAAAGACACAGAATCTCATGTTTTTAATCACATAAGACTTTGAGCATGCTTGATAAACCCCAACAAAGTATCAGGAGTCTTGTCGAACTTAGCCATTCCCTTGTCGTCTTTTGAGTATTCACATTCGGAAAAGACACTATTATTGTTCAATTTACGAATATAACATATGTCACGAGTGAAATTTATTATTAGCAAATTGCGTCATAAGGTGTTGCAGATATGTTTTAAATACTAATAATATGTTTTTTATATGCCATTACCAGGTGTTTAGAGATGCAAATTTGTAAAGTTTCATTTGCTTTACAATATTGTTGTAATTGTTTCATGCATTTGTAATTCAAATATGTCATTATTTGTTTGAAACTATTTCGTTATTGGTTGTTTTTCCCTTAAAAATTTTTGGATTATACACAACGAAGCATAGATGTTAAATTACGCCAACTAAATAACAAAATTTGAGTTAATATGTACCGGAATTAAGCAAATTTTGCGCCAACTAATCCGAGTTGGATAAGACATTATTGAAATCTTCAATTTACACGTAGTTTGGATGTTATAAATTTTAGAAACTGTCACAACCCGACCCAGGTGGGCCTGGTCGAAATACAGATTGGTACCAAACTTGCACAACGGAAGTAACAATTGTTCAATAATAATAATTTATACACTTTCTAGTTCTAAATTAATACAACTCAAATAATAATAATTAAACTAAACTACTGCGTGGACGAATCGTGGCACTCGTCGAAGCATTCCCGGATGTATACTTCACTAGATCTCTACCGATGCTTAGCTCTAATCCTCATGTAGCATAATCTCTGTATCATGTAGCTCTTCCAAAATGTCTACACGTTCCCTGAGCTCACATATATATATATATATATATATATATATATATATATACCTCGTTCCTCGATTCCAATCCAGAAGTGGTACCTGAACACATGCTTAAAAATAGGTTTGGGTCAACAAATATGTTGGTGAGTCCGTGTGTGCATTAAACTGGTTTCAAAATAAGTTTATCGTTCAAAATCCGGTTTATAAGTTTACATGGTTTCCCATAAAATAGTTTATAATTCCAAAACAGGTTTAAAAGTTAATACGGTTTAACACATGGTTGCACTAGTGATGTACAAGCCACACCTCAAACCAGACACTGAATCCATCTGCTCTCATTATGGATTCTCATGGCAGAATACGTGTCACAAACCTCAGTGGAGGGTTCCCCGGGTTTCCGGGTCCACTGTGTGTGGGGGTTTCCCCAAGTAGTACTACCCACATATTAAGTGGCCCAATCTCCCGTTGGGTTAATGAGTGTGAAGGTTCGGTATTCGAGAGCACACCTTGTCACATCAAACTGGTTTATCATTCTGGTTTTTATACTGGAAGCATATGTTCACCCCAAAACAGTTTAAAACACGAAAAAGAGGGGAAGTACACGAACTCACCTTAGAAGCGTTTCACATGGTCATATAAGATCCCAAGTCAAGTTTCCATTTATCGATCATTTGACAAGATCCTATTCAATGTTCATAATCATTAGTGCGTGTAATCAATATCGTGGCTACACGTGTGGGCACACTTAAGTTCCTTATCTAAACTTCTAATTGTCGAGTCATATTATCTTGTCTCCTATGGCTGACTAAGTTATAAGTAACCAACAAATATATAATATCCTCGTGATAATGTTTTATAATCATTCAAGCTCTAAGTGTCGGGTTAGTATTTTATAATCACACATTAGTAATCTAAAGTCATCAAAGGTCCAATGTCCAACTATGTTCTGGTTATAACTAGTCAAGTCCAAAGCCACGTTCATATATTTATATAAGTTTATGGTTGATTTTGTTATGTTTGTTGAGTCCGATTGATCAAGTACTGTGAAGCCCCACATGTGTAGCCTACAATAGTTCTATAGAAAGATAATAATCTAATAGCTCTCACTGACGATATACCTCCTGACAAGCTTCCTGTCTGTTGACTTTTGTTGACCGAGTCAACAGAGTTGACTCGGCTCTTGACCCTTCTTCTTCCCAACAATCACCATCCAAACCAAACCATATCTATTAACCGGTCCCCTGTTCAACTCCTCTTCTGCCACAATTGTTAACCTCAGACCCATGACTAACAACCTGGCAACTATCCCAACCCCAACTGTCCCAACCGGTACCCTTGAACATTACTGCCGCCGCTACGGATCTGTATAATCAACCACCATCATCTCCTACTAGAACCGATTAACATCAAGGAAGTAAAGGGGGTTGGGTTACCTTGCATCGGAACCCTAGAATAGGATCTTAATTGATGCTCAGACCTCCGCCTCCGTATTCTTTTCCTTCCCTCCATCTATCTCTCTCTCTCTCTCTCTCCTGTTTATCTCTCTTCGAATCGTGTCTGCTTCTCTTTCTCTCTCTAGATCAGTATGGTGGTGTACGGTGTGGATGTGGGTGTTTCAGTGTGATCGGGTGTGTGTGTGTGATTTGGGGGTGGGTGTGAGGTGATTGTTGGAACTGCTTCGCCGGAGCTCCGCCGTGCTCCGCCGTACGCGGCCAAGGGCCACCGCCCATCTCCTATTTTCCCCTGACTTCTCTCTCTCTCGAACTCTCAGATATATGTGTGTAATTGTGTGTTGTTAAGATAGAAAATGAGTGGTGATGGGTTTATAAAAGAACAGATGTGTTTGAGAAGATTAAGGGTGGGGTGGTGTCACAAGGAAGAGAGGACATGTGTCCTCTCTTGTGTGACTCACCCAAATTTGGGTGGGTTCGGTTTCGGGTTCTGGTTCGGTCTCGTAACGCGTATTCGTTCGGTCTTGTAATGCGTGTTCTATAATAATAGTTTATATCCAATGGTTCGGTTTTTAGTTTCGCATAATACCGTACTAATTAATATTCCTTTTAGATGGTTTACTCGTCATAGGTAATAATAATTCGCGAAAAATTTTGGGCCCTAGGTCCGGGTTGTTACATTCTCCCCCCGTTATTAGAATTCCGTCCTCGGAATTAATTTTGTGCTTATGTGTACATAACCTTTTTATAAACCAAATCGTAGATATAGTGTTTCCATTACCAATTCTCATACTACGTTCTATCGTTCTAGACTCCGTACAGCAATTACTTCCAATTCCGCCTCCCAAATCTTAATATCTAAGCTCGTATATTCTGGTAGTTAATATTCAATGAATTCAAGATACTGGCGTACAAGATCTATTTATGTATATGTATCTCAAAAGTTATCTCATCCGCGTCTTGCTTTTTAACGTCCAAAGCGTAAAATATAAAATCTCCGAATTTCCAGGTTCATACATCGTTTTTCAAGCATCCAAGTTTGTTTATTCCATCTTCTTGGGTATACACTAGTCGTTAAAGGGTGTGTGGCAATCTTATATGTTCTAGGTTCATATCAATACATCGCTACCATCAACTAGTTCTAATTTATATATATTTATATATGCTTTTAACGAGTTTACACGTATATCTCCCATTTATCAGATTTAAGGAGTCGATGCAATAATCGCAATTTGTCAGGATCTTTGTGGTTCTAATGGATTATAAGAAGTTTACATGATCTAATACCAGACCGTTGAAATCAGACACGATGTCTAGGGTGTAGGCTCGAAACAAATGGTTAATCTATCGACAAACTAAGGGTTGCCATTGGTTAAATTCCCAGTTCCATTTTTTTTTATGTACCGTAGGTGTTTATATATAGGGTGTACCGCAGCCAACCCACCACACCTTTGGTAACCTCAAAAATGTACTAGAAATTTCAGAGATTACGGTTTGTTTTTGGTTTGATTTCCAGTCTTGTTTTTGACACATCATTGATGTTTATATATAGGGTGTACCGCAGCTAACCCACCACACCAATGATGTCTCGTAGACGTACTAGAAATCTTTCCCAAAAACTTGATAGAACATTCTTGATAATCCTAAGTTTGTTCAAAAAGTTTACTAGTCCTTAATAACCTTATTTTGAGGAAGTTAAACACTAAAATATGATGTCGTGATCTTAGTGATATGTCACTTGCATCCGCCTTTATGCCTAATACATTTGTTAATTCTATCTATACTGTCATAATAATGGTTGAATTCTTAAGCTTTTTAATCTTTTGCTATGGTACATGGTGTAGGATAGAGCGACAAGTTGTCGAAAAACACTAAAAAGTCAGACGTCTAACTGCTATATATTGCTCTTAATCAAAATAATAGGTACAACCTCCCTCTGGTATCTTAAATCTTAGTTTCTCATATGGTTGAATTGATATTCATAAATATTTTCTTTTCTAAACCTTGACTGTATTCTTTTATTCTTGTCAATATTCCTCATGATAGTTATCGCGATCCTATATACTCCCCCCGTTAGGGCCTGCCTATGTAACTCCAACAGGTTTTATACTGATAACTTGTCTCATTAATATGTTACTAAACCAATCCAAAGGTTTTGATACTAAGGTAAACAAGATGAACAACTAAGATGAAACTAAGGCAATCAAAAAGTCTACCTGAAAGCCTTTAACAATTCAATAATCCAAAGGTGTTTGACACTAATCTAAAGATATTATGGAGCATTAAGGTGACAGAGCATATGGTAAATCTTAATAATACTTCTTGTAATGTTTAATTCAGGTTTCTTCTAACTCAGAAAAATTGGATATTCATGGTAGTCAGTGTTTCCTTGAATCCGAGTTGCTAACCTTTCCGCTAATATTCTTAAAGTATGCTCTAGAACTTGTTATATGGTCACGAATCCAAAATGCTATATATTGCTTAGATATAAATTTATTAATCAAAGGTCACTCCTTCAGATTTTAGTCTTAGTCGTTCGGTGGCGCATCATATCATTCTATGATTATGACGCATGAACTGTATAAATGAGAACATCACTATATATGGCAGACGGTAAACATTTGGTTAAAATTTAAAACTTATCTGATTGATGGCATCTATTCACTTAGTTGATTAAGGTTCACCTTGGTACCCTTTGAATTTCTCTTTTGATATAGCACTAAGTTCCGGTTAGATACCTGGTCCTTATGGTTAGTTCAACATTTAATCCTAAAATTTTATTCACAAATAATGACGTTTATATAGATTCATGGTAGGCATATACAGATTAGAAGCACAAGTATTACCACAGTTAGGGATATATTTATATATGTTCTATCAAAATACGCCATCTTGAAATAACAGCAACGATTTCGAATTCCTAATATGGTCACCCAAGTATGTCGTAGGTCTTTTACAACTCTAAGATAGTACGTTTTATCGCATAAGTTTATGGTTGCCATGGTCAACACTTAAAATTTCGGCGACTCCTCGGATTTCTTAGAGTTCTCCCGTGCCTGTAAACTCACAATTACATGATGTCAAGTGTAATTGTCAATTTACCTCACGAAATTATTCTAGTAATCTCCGTCGTAGTCATAAATTTTAGGTGTCAAACACTGCTCGTATACTAGTTAAACTGGTTCTTAGTCGATTTAAGCATTCTGGTGTGTTCAGGTACTCAAGTTTCTACTTACTTTGCGACTACTCCGTCTGGTTTTATGCATGTCCAAGGTATCTCCTAACTAGATAATTCTCAAATCTTAACTACGATCTTTCGGTCGTAGTCTAGGAATTTTCCGTAAGGGAAATCCTAGTGTGCTACAACCGCTGCTCTGATACCAACTGTCACAACCCGACCCAGGTGGGCCTGGTCAAAATACAGATTGGTACCAAACTTGCACAACGGAAGTAACAATTGTTCAATAATAATAATTTATACACTTTCTAGTTCTAAATTAATACAACTCAAATAATAATAATTAAACTAAACTACTGCGTGGACGAATCGTGGCACTCGTCGAAGCATTCCCGGATGTATACTTCACTAGATCTCTACCGATGCTTAGCTCTAATCCTCATGTAGCATAATCTCTGTATCATGTAGCTCTTCCAAAATGTCTACACGTTCCCTGAGCTCACACATATATATATATATATATATATATATATATATATATATATATACCTCGTTCCTCGATTCCAATCCAGAAGTGGTACCTGAACACATGCTTAAAAATAGGTTTGGGTCAACAAATATGTTGGTGAGTCCGTGTGTGCATTAAACTGGTTTCAAAATAAGTTTATCGTTCAAAATCCGGTTTATAAGTTTACATGGTTTCCCATAAAATAGTTTATAATTCCAAAACAGGTTTAAAAGTTAATACGGTTTAACACATGGTTGCACTAGTGATGTACAAGCCACACCTCAAACCAGACACTGAATCCATTGCACGCCACGTCAGCAAAAGTCTTTTCTTTTATATATATATATAGATATAGATATCTATTTAAATACGCCATGTATATCACACTATATAAAGCTATTTTTTTTACTCTCAATCGATCACAAGATTCACATCAAGTGACTCCTGAAAACTAGAGTACTAGATTACGACAAGTATATCCAAAACATTCATGTCAGGTATATCTGAAACCCGATGTTTACAGGATCATGTATGAGATTGGAGGAAAATATTTTGCGAGTATGGATAGGTATGAGATTATGTGATATTCGACTCGGTTACCTGAACTATATACACGTTTACCTGACCATATACCGAAACATATCCGCTAAATCTTCTATAATATGTATGTAGTTAATCTTATTTTAAACTTTATAGTTAATAGAAGATTAACTACATACATATTATCACTATATACACATTTAATAGAAGACTAGTAAGATATCCGCGCGATGCGGCGGAGAACATAACCAAGTTTACGGGTATGCATGGTTTGGCCCAATTTAGCTATTAGTTTCAATCAAAACTAAAGTCACCAGTTAAATAATTTTATTAACCAATTGGGTAATTAGTTTGTTTATTTGATTAAACTGTCGGTTTTCATTTCGATTAAGTTAATTTTGTTAATAACTAAAATCAAACTTTAGCTAGAGTATAATTCTACTGCCGCAAGGGCTTAGGGCCCCATTCTTAGATGTTATTTTATATTTGTATTGGGCATGTATTGTGTAGTATTGAACTGTAGCTCAGTCCAAAAAAGGCGGTTAGGTTAAAAATTGAAAGCCGGAAAGTGAAGATTGGAAATCGAATCGTGTAGTGACAGTGAAAGGTCGTATATCTGAATCATAAAATCACGATTTTCGTAGTCCAACTATCTTTTGTTGTGTTCTTGCTCTGATTCCTTCAATAATTAAAATTGTTGATTTACCATGAATCCCTTGAAGGTAAATTGATAATCTATTAAGTTTTGCCACTGATTTTTGCGACTTACGAATTATATAGATAAAATATGACATTATTTGGATGATAATTTCATGTTTTTAATAAAATGCTAGGTCTTTACGGATATTCATGTTTGATTAAAATTGAGTTTGAAAATAAATTTTTTGATTAAAATGTGATTATGTTTTTATTCTCATAATCATAGTTGGTACCTAGATTTTGAAATTCATATTTTGCTTTCAACTTTAGGATGTTTTTTTTATCTCTAGTACTTTTGGTTTTGTTTTGTATCATCTATCTTTAGTGTTTATTAAATTAATTGTTATGATTATACTTATAACTGATTCTTTTTTACAATCACAATTCACGATCCATCAATAGTTACATAAATTATCCATTGTAGTCTGTAACTTTGTGTAGCATCCTAGTGCTTTGGCAGTCACTTAGCACCCAAGTGTCAGATTTGTCTAAATGTCCTATTGAGGAAATAAGGAAATCAATGTACCATGGAATCAGATTGGGTAAAGCATTCTTTTGTGTTTTTAATTCATTTTTTTCTTGGACCAGTAGAGGTGATGTTATGATTTTCAACTGTAAGGTATGCTCAAATTCAAAAAGTGATTTGTAAATCGTTCACTTCTATTTTTGCACAAATTCAAATCTAGTAAACTTATCGGGTTTGAAAGCAAACTAATGAACATTTTTTTACCTAAAAGAGCCTCAAATTTAAAATTCGTTTTAGGCCCTCAAAATGGTTGACCCGACCCTGGTTAATCACTTAACACATCTCATTTTTATAATTAAAAAAACATTAGCTATACTATATTTAAATTAAAGAAAATTAAATGCTCGTTTTTATAATGTAATTTTTTTTATAAAAATTTTAACTTGTGACAAAATTATGGTCATTTAAAAATCGTGAAGGGGTTGCCTTAAAACAAGGAAAAAAAATACAACTATTATTTAAATAAACAAAAATTGATTAAAGTTGAGGGAATTAAAGTATAATTAAGATGAGGTATTAAAGTGGAAAAGTGTTTAAATGACTATTTTACCCCTATTTTAAGGTTGTTAATGAAAATAAAGTTCTTAACTTTTGGGTATCTTAAAATACCCTTGGTTCATGCATTATATATAGTATAGATACTAGTGGGGTGCCCGCGCGTTGCGGCGGGAGCACAACACTTTCTAAAATGAAGCAACAACAAAAATAAATATGTGAAGATAAATGCAAACAAGGGTAGGGTACGTGTCATATGATCTTGTTGCCTCTTACATTAGACAAAGGACATCATAGACTTATCATGAAGGCTTGGCACAATGACCAAGCTTTGATATGCGTGTAAGTTTTGATTAACATATAGTAGTGTAAAGTTGGAAAAGGAGAAGTTTGTCATCTCCTATTATTGTATTCTCATGGCAGAATACGTGTCACAAACCTCAGTGGAGGGTTCCCCGGGTTTCCGGGTCCACTGTGTGTGGGGGTTTCCCCAAGTAGTACTACCCACATATTAAGTGGCCCAATCTCCCGTTGGGTTAATGAGTGTGAAGGTTCGGTATTCGAGAGCACACCTTGTCACATCAAACTGGTTTATCATTCTGGTTTTTATACTGGAAGCATATGTTCACCCCAAAACAGTTTAAAACACGAAAAAGAGGGGAAGTACACGAACTCACCTTAGAAGCGTTTCACATGGTCATATAAGATCCCAAGTCAAGTTTCCATTTATCGATCATTTGACAAGATCCTATTCAATGTTCATAATCATTAGTGCGTGTAATCAATATCGTGGCTACACGTGTGGGCACACTTAAGTTCCTTATCTAAACTTCTAATTGTCGAGTCATATTATCTTGTCTCCTATGGCTGACTAAGTTATAAGTAACCAACAAATATATAATATCCTCGTGATAATGTTTTATAATCATTCAAGCTCTAAGTGTCGGGTTAGTATTTTATAATCACACATTAGTAATCTAAAGTCATCAAAGGTCCAATGTCCAACTATGTTCTGGTTATAACTAGTCAAGTCCAAAGCCACGTTCATATATTTATATAAGTTTATGGTTGATTTTGTTATGTTTGTTGAGTCCGATTGATCAAGTACTGTGAAGCCCCACATGTGTAGCCTACAATAGTTCTATAGAAAGATAATAATCTAATAGCTCTCACTGACGATATACCTCCTGACAAGCTTCCTGTCTGTTGACTTTTGTTGACCGAGTCAACAGAGTTGACTCGGCTCTTGACCCTTCTTCTTCCCAACAATCACCATCCAAACCAAACCATATCTATTAACCGGTCCCCTGTTCAACTCCTCTTCTGCCACAATTGTTAACCTCAGACCCATGACTAACAACCTGGCAACTATCCCAACCCCAACTGTCCCAACCGGTACCCTTGAACATTACTGCCGCCGCTACGGATCTGTATAATCAACCACCATCATCTCCTACTAGAACCGATTAACATCAAGGAAGTAAAGGGGGTTGGGTTACCTTGCATCGGAACCCTAGAATAGGATCTTAATTGATGCTCAGACCTCCGCCTCCGTATTCTTTTCCTTCCCTCCATCTATCTCTCTCTCTCTCTCCTGTTTATCTCTCTTCGAATCGTGTCTGCTTCTCTTTCTCTCTCTAGATCAGTATGGTGGTGTACGGTGTGGATGTGGGTGTTTCAGTGTGATCGGGTGTGTGTGTGTGTGATTTGGGGGTGGGTGTGAGGTGATTGTTGGAACTGCTTCGCCGGAGCTCCGCCGTGCTCCGCCGTACGCGGCCAAGGGCCACCGCCCATCTCCTCTTTTCCCCTGACTTCTCTCTCTCTCGAACTCTCAGATATATGTGTGTAATTGTGTGTTGTTAAGATAGAAAATGAGTGGTGATGGGTTTATAAAAGAACAGATGTGTTTGAGAAGATTAAGGGTGGGGTGGTGTCACAAGGAAGAGAGGACATGTGTCCTCTCTTGTGTGACTCACCCAAATTTGGGTGGGTTCGGTTTCGGGTTCTGGTTCGGTCTCGTAACGCGTATTCGTTCGGTCTTGTAATGCGTGTTCTATAATAATAGTTTATATCCAATGGTTCGGTTTTTAGTTTCGCATAATACCGTACTAATTAATATTCCTTTTAGATGGTTTACTCGTCATAGGTAATAATAATTCGCGAAAAATTTTGGGCCCTAGGTCCGGGTTGTTACAGAAACTCGTCCTAGCGGACGGGTATAGTACTAGTTGGGCTTTTGTTGATCATTAAAAAATATATATGTGGTTTATTATCAGAATTAGTGGTCCGTTGTTTAAACTTAAATATTTAATTTGTTAACAGTGTTTATATGCTTGGTGAAGCGGGTAAAAGAACTTTTTATATCAACAAATGTTTCTTTTACTCTGATTTACACTAGATATTAAAATAAAGATCTGTTGTCCGGGATTGAACCTAGAACCTACCTTTTAAAACGGAACATAGTGGGGCGTTTTCACCCAAAAAAAATGAACGATTTCACACAATGTACATCCTCCACCTAAGGGGCTGTTTGGTTGATTAACTGCTCAATCATTAAGAAGTCTGAATGGTTAAAAAACTCTGAATGATAAGTGCTAAATGGTTCAGCTATGCACCAAGTCTGAATGGTTCAGCTCTTAACTATTCCATTCAAAGCCTTTTTTTAGGTTGAAACAAACAGTCTGAATGCCGAACCATTCAGAGCTGAATGATTCAGAGCCTCATTAAGAGGCTACCAAACAGGCCGTAAGTGTTTTGTGTTTCCGGTGTTTTATGCTAAATGCCTAATTCAACACTAGAAACCATACACTCCAACTTGTCCAGAAAATACATCCATCAAATCTCACAAATTCAATCGATCAGAAACAAACTCAGTTGGGATCTCTTTTGAAAATTAGCCAAGAAATTTAACAATTAATTGTGGAAGTGAGAAGAATGAATATGAGGACGAATTCATCATATATATGATAGTGCTATGGTCATGGCTGTAAAATCACGTCTAGCCTTCGATTAGTCACCAATTAATCGCTAGTCGGAGGTTCACCGATTAATTTTCATCTAATCGGCCCATTAATTGCTAGATTGTCAACAATGGTCAAATCTGGTTCTAGTCAACCAAAAATCTGTGGCAGTCTAGCGAATCCTCTAAACCTACAACATTCCACCAGATTTTTGCAAAAACCTGTATCTTCCAGCAATTAATCTTATCCACTTCAAAAAGTGGGTCAAAGAAGGTGTTACTTAAAATATTACATAAAAAATGTGTGTATATACATATAAAACTGAAAATTACATATAAAATCTCAATCCAATTAATCTTGATTAATCCCTATTAACCTGATTAATGGTTAGTCAATATCTCATCGACCGACTAGTGCCTAGCGATTCTTACAACGTTGGCTATGGTGGCGGTGCGACAACGACGGTCGTAATATGTAAAAAAACGATGGCATCAAAATCGAAAAGCAATTTCAGCGGGGAATTGATGTTGGTGTTGGTGGAATAGGCCATGGGTGTTACTACGGCCGGTGTTTATTTTGGGTTTTCATATGGAACTATACAGTGGTCTTCTAGTTAAAATATCTAACATAATTACCACGAATAATTGGCGTTTTCAGTTGCGATTGTGTGACATTTATCAGTTTAAAAACCATGTTTTGATACTTAAAACACCACTGTGAGGTCTTCCGGGTTTAGGGCTTACAAATCAACCCACGCTATGTTTGGTCTCATCATCTTAAACCAAGGCAATTTGTTATAGGGAAAATGGATTTAATTACTCCCAACTATCGCCTGTTGGCGGATAATACTCCCAACTATCACTTTGGCCATTAGCACTCCAAACTTTCAACTTGTTGGATTTTATCACTCCCAAACTAACTGAGGTCTAACCCAGTTAGTGTTTGTGGCCAAAATGTAAAAAACAAAACTTAAGGGAAAGTTTACGTGGCCAAAATATAAAAAACGAAACTTAAAGGGGCATTTTTGAAACTTTTTATTATTATTATTAGTTTTCTTTTTTAAAGTTTATCCCCCCCCCCCTCATTTCTGCAACAGACCCCCCCCCCCCTTCTTCTTCTTCTTCTTCTTCTTCTCTCTCTCTAAACCACCACCACCACCTTCACCGGAAACCACCACCACCTACCACCACCCTTCACCTTCATCCACCTACCACCACCCTTCACCTTCATCCACCCCACCACCTTCACTGGAAACCACCACCACCTACCACCACCATCTGACCACCATCTGCCGCCAGCCACCACCACCACCACCCTTCCCTCTGATGTTATTTCGCACCGACACACACATACCTAACTACTAGAGAGAGAGAGGGAAACGAGCAGAGAGAGAGAGAACAGAGTTAGAGAGAGAAAGAGAGCAGAGGAAGCAAGAGAAAGAGGAGCAGCGTAGATGGTTAGGGTTTCAGAGGAGAGGAGAGCAGAGGCGGCGGACCTAGTGGTGGTTGTTAAGGGTAAAAGTGATGGTTTTCGGGTAGGGTTTCTGTATATCAGTTGATGATGTTGATTTAGGGTTCCGATTAAGGGGGTTTTATGGGGTTTAAGGTAGAAGGTGACCGGAGTTCGAGTGGGGTTCAGACACGGAGGTAGAAGGTGACCGGAGTTAGGGTTTCAGGGGAGAGCAGAGGCGGCGGTAGTAAGTTAGGGTTCTGACTTGGGGTTTCAAGGTGACCTCTCTCTCTCTCTCTGAACTCTCTCTCTCTCTATCTCTCTAAACTCTTGTCTGATATGGATATGGATATGGATAAATGAGTTTTGATTTGGGGTTTTGATTTTGGGGAAGATGAAGTTGGGTGATGGTGGAGGTGGAGGTGGTGGTGGTGGTGGTTTAGAGAGACAAAGAGGGGGGGGGGGGGGGGTGGTCTGTCAACAGGAAAGGAGGGGGGGTTGGGATTTATAAAATTTATAAAATTTTTAAAAGATAATAATTTTTAATACATTATTATTATTATAATAATTTTTAATAATAATAATAAGTAATAAGTTATTTTTTAATAATAATAATAAAATGTTTTAAAAATGGCCCAAAGTTTTGGTTTTTACATTTTGGCCACGAAAACTAACTGGGTTAGACCTCAGTTAGTTTGGGAGTGATAAAATCCAACAAGTTGAAAGTTTGGAGTGCTAATGGCCAAAGTGATAGTTGGGAGTATTATCCGCCAACAGGCGATAGTTGGGAGTAATTAAATCCATTTTCCCTTTGTTATATGACTAGCGTAAACTCAATTTGTGACGTGTGAATTGAGTGGAATTCATTCAAATGTACTCATTTGTATCGAAGCAGTTGTGGCAGATGCCCATTCTATATGTATTTTAACGTACGTCAAATGACACGATCAGAACTATACTTTATGCAAATTACGTTAAAAATTTTATTAGCATCCATGAATTTATCTTGTAGCCTTTTTCTCATAGTGGTACATATAAAATATATGTCAACAAATAACTCGATTATTATGACGTCTAAACTGAGAAAAAAAATATTGAACATAAACTTTAATTGTTTTTAGTATTTAATTATTTATTTTATAATTATTTATTGATTTGTGGGATTTACTAGGTGGTTGTATTTATAATTCTCTATTAACTGAAAAAAATTAATAGATCAATAACAAACTGAAGTTTTGCCATTTACTCGATGCAAATATAATATTCATGCCATGTTTTATTCTATAGTTGTTTTTATATAACTCTCTTTAAGTAGGTGGTTGTTGAACACTTTCTTAGATGTTTCCTGAAGATAGTGAAAAACTATCCAAAATCTGAAAGCGGGATATACATTGAAATTCATATAGTTGTTCTAGGTAGATGCAGTTTTTTAACATGGGGTCTATAATGTTAGTTTTTTCTTGGGGGGACGGGGCGCCACCCGAATTGTCCACGGGTACCAACTACCAGCACGGTATCACCGCCGCCACACACGCTAGTAGTAGTCCCGTGGACCGTTTTGCTGGTTCTATCTAACGGGCTGGTACCGTTGTTTTCTTTTATTTTTGACTTTTGTATATACCTTTTTTTTGTGTATTTAACCGTTTGTTTAATTTTTTTTCTACTTTTTTTACCGTTTGTTTTATGAATTTTAACCGTTTGTTTAAAATTTACTTAAATAATAAGAACATTGAAGATAAATAAACATAAAAAATTAAAATTCATAACTATTAAACATAAAAAATTAAAAATAAAATACATTAAAAGAAATAAAAAAAAACCTAGAGTTGGCGCAACAGTTGACATGCCTCGACATGCTCAAAGCTGTTGTCATATCGAGCCGCATAGTCCACATGCGTGAGCTCGATAGCCAACTCCGGGTCAATACCAGGCTCCTCCCTCAACGTGTTCTGGTACATGTTGGTCCACCGATCACACTTATTGGTAAGATCGGTCCACTTCCGCTGCAGGCTGACGGTTGTCCGGTCATTGATGCCAACGTGGTGGTTGAAATCGGTCGGTACACGTTCCCAAAAACCCTCTGGGTGGGAGCCCGAGTCCGAGGCCCTCAAACGTTGACGTTGTTGAAGAACCGGGTCGTCCGAGGCGTCTTTGTAGCAGATCACCAAGGCAATCTCTTCTTCGGGGGCCCAACGAGTCATCTTCGTGTGTGTTTGTTTGTATCTACGGTGGTAAAAGTGTGCTTTAACCCCACAGTTTGCTATGTTTATATATAAAAAAATTCGAACGGCTTGGTGGAACGGTATCAATGCCATTGAATTCGATTGAACGGTTTCCATATTGAATTCTGACCGTGAGGTTGTGGGACGGTTGAAATAGTTTTGGTAATTAATTTTAATCTTTAAAACCGTGTGAAATAATAATAATAATAATAATAATAGGTTTAACGAAATTATAAATAAAAAAATCAGTGGAGTGCTGCCTACAAAAAAGTGTTTCAGTGAAGTGATGTGGCAAAGCAGGATTGGTTAAAATCAGTGAAAGAAAAAATAAATTCTAGGAACACCCCTTGTGCCTTTAGAAAGTGTCGCCAGACATACTCAATTTCTATACTTTTTACTTGTTGTACTCCCTCAAAAGTTATTATTTCTTAACTTAATATTTTTTATTTAAGTTTGTGGTAATATTCAAAATAATTTAATAATTAAAAATAAAAAGGTATAAAATAGTACACTATATTAAATTCTAAGAAAAGAAAAAGAAAATTGAAATGTGAAATGTGTGTTTATGTTAGGGAGTCAATTAAAATTTTAGGGGTGTTTACACATATTTAGCACAGTTATTATGATCTAAGTTCAATACATTGATACAACTATAACTTGTTAACTTTGTTTAACTCTAAACTGTGAATTATCAACTGCTCTATATTGCTAAAAGCAAAACTTCCGTATCTTTCTCCCCTTTTATAAATTACAAAGTACGTAGTCCAACATTGCTAAAGAAATAAAACTTCAACCCTTTCCCCTCAGTAATTATAGTACCCACAACAACGAATACATGTTGAAGCAATCTACTCATTTTCTAGTACAATCCAGAAACAAGAAAACCGGTTAGCCTAATCAATGACCGTCTATGACACCCGAACAAGCAAGGTACGTTGAAGGTTCCAACAGGCAACCGATTTGATCATTGGTCTGATTATGTTTTCGCAGCCTTGCATATTACATGTACACTTGATTTTTTTAAGAACTATGAATCTAAACTTTTAAGGGGTTTAAATTAATAAGAAAAACAAAACAATTGAACATGTTATTTAAGTTGTATTTAGCAATTATTTATAATTCTTTTTATTAAGTGTATAAATTAAATAAATTATGAAAAATAGCCAGAAAATAAACCGGTCATTTTATACGGTCTATCTATCATGGAATATTAGCAAGGTTTGTATTCGTGTCACCCCCTAGACCTTACTAATAATCATTCTAATTGAGATCTTACTTGATACATCTTTTTGTTTTCTTAATCAATACTAAGTTTTTTCATTACTCCATGCAAATAAAATAATTATATATATTCCTTGTTTTGTTTTATAGTTTCTTTAGTTGGAACACTTTTTCTTTTTCCAAACAAAGTAATTGTCAAACATTTTCGTAGATGTTTCGTGAAGATAGTGGAACCCTATCCAAAATTTAGACGCGGGAATCTACATGAAATTTGGATGGTAATGAACAATCACATGTCATAGTCATACGAATATAATTAGGTGATCAGAAAAATCAAACAAACTAAATCAAAATAAATTCCTGGAAAGATCAAAATAACACGCTTTTTAATAATCAGATGAGAAATTGAGAGGGAGGAGGTATCCCACTATTAATTGCCAAAGGCATTATAGGCTAGCGGCATCTTGGTGGTGAGATAAGACTTAGGACCATAAGGTCCTGGGTTCGAATCTCACAAAGGGAGTTTTCTCATAATTATTATGAGTTTCCTCCTGAATTGGTGACTTGGTGGTGGAATATAATCGCGTGGCAACATTGGTGGCATGATGATACACCAGTGTTCCGTGAGTGATTCCAATTTGTTGGCGGTTCAAAAAAAAAAAAGATGAGAAATTGATATGTATTTATTAAATAGAGAGGGAGGAGGTATCCCAATATTAATTTTAGGTGTCCCATTAAAAGAACCATTTTACGGTTAGACTATAATTATCCGTATATAGATACCAAAATAACTTAACAAACAAACACTAAAATCTATCTTAATAGTCTTTTTGTTTTTGCAAATATTATTATTACTAGTTTTTATCCCGGGAGCGTCCCGGGTTTGAAATATCTAATATGACATAATAAAATATCTAATATGATAACATAATTAATGACTTGTTAATATATGATTAATGAATAACCTGAACACTTTGTGTTTTTTTCATGTATGAATGAAACCCCACAAAAAATAGTCGTTTTTTTCTCCGTTTTTTATATAGCACTATGGTACTCGTTGGAAAGATAATAAAACGCTCGTTAATTTGGTGTAATTTTTTTCTTTAAAAAATCTCGTATATAAAAGATATTAACGTTTAAAAATTATGGCAGGAAACATGAGAGAGAAAAATTTATCTCGTATATAAAAGATATTAACGTTTAAAAATTATGGCAGGAAACATGAGAGAGAAAAATCTAAATTTGTTTTTAATTCATTTTTTTCCTAAAATAACCCAATCTCTTTTGTTTTTTCTCAACACATGATGCCACATGGATTCTACATGGCATCTCAAGAGGGAGAATGGCCTCATTGAGTGCCATGTAGGATTTTGTTTTTTGATTACCTAATTATCTCTCAACACATGATGCCACATGGATTCTACATGGCATCTCAAGAGGGAGAATGGCCTCATTGAGTGCCATGTAGGATATATCCCTTTGGAATATTATAATATATAGATTATAAATATATATTATGTGTCACAAAAGTTTAGTTACATTTTATGTTATGGAAAATATATTACTTATACCTTGGATGTGCATCGACAAATGAGGAGTTTAAGTGTGTGTTGTATCTTCCTACTTTTAGGTTTTATGTGTGCTTTTTAAATTGTTGTAAGTGTTTTTTAATTTAATGAATTATCTTGTTATTAATTTTATCTTGTCATATTTTTTCATATTTTAATAAAAATAAATAATAATATTAAGTAAATAAATTGAAAATAGTCCTTTCAAAAAAAAAATTACAAATAGATATAATCAGTGGCGAAGCTTAACCCGAAGGTTCGGGGGGTCGGAAGTCACCGGGGGTTCGGAAGTCACTAGTTTCGGAGAGTCGAAAACCAGTTTCGGGGGGTCGAAACCCTATATTTTCAAAATTTTCTATACTGATACCATATAATCGGAACTTCTGCACGAAAATCCGGGGGGGTCGGCCGCCCCTCCCCGCCCCAACTAAGCTGCGCCACTGGATATAATTTAAATAAAAGGAAAAGTAAGTAATAAGGTAGATAATGACGTAAAAATTTAAAGTGGTTTAGTATTGGAGGAAAAAGCGAGGTTTGAAATGTTTGTAGTTTGAAACATTGTTGAAACAATCTAGCTAGCATTGTGAACGCTTTTAAAAGTATGAATCTGAATTTTAGTTATTTTTAGTTATTTTTGACAAAACTAGAAAAAAATGTGAATTGGTTCAAAATATGATTACAAACTAGAGATGAGGAAATGGTATCGGGTATCAGTACCGAATCAATTTCGGTATCACTACCGGTACCCACATTTTTGGTTTTTGGTACCGTTACTACCTGTTTGGTACGTTACCCGTATTTACCAATTTTTACATTCAAATACCAGTTCAGTACCGTACCGATACCAAAGTGTTTTGCTTTTGCGAAATTTCTTTATTAAATTCAAGACGTCTAAACCTTAGTGTCCTAAGTGTTTTGCTTTTGCCAAATGTGTACCATTAACATAACCGATATGAAAAAAAATATATATATAAAAAATTACTAATTCCTCAAATATTTATGTTTTTTTTATAGGAAGACGTTGACATTGACTTAGAAAGTCTATATAAATGACGGTATGCATTTTCAGATAATAATATCCCAGGCTTTTCAAATTACATTTTTACACACATTATAATTTATAATCACTCAACCTAAGCATCAGAGATACTTTGCAGATGACGAAGCAAACAGGTGTGCAGTTAGCCTCCATCGATGAGAAGAAACCCCTAAGCCAACACCAGCAACAGCAAATCGACATTCATGTTGCTTCATCTGCCAACTCAAGGCCGCCACCACCGAAGCTACCTCGTTCAAATCTTATTAATGGTATTTTGTGGCTCTATATTTCACCCTTAATACTACATTTATTTGCAAACGTAGCGTAGCCCGCTTGGTATATGCATATGTTTCTTAGAAGAGAGTTCTCGAGTTCTAACTTCTATCCTTGGCAAGGGTAGAATTTAGAAATATTGGTTTAAAGTAAGAGTAACATTTTCCATTAAAAATAATAATAAAAAACATTTAGTTCATTTCTTTTAGAAGTTCAGGTTATTCTTTATCATAGCTGGAAATATTTCCATCTTAAATTGGTTAAGAGAAGGATTCTATATTAAGGGATTGGCTAAAGAAACACCACTACGTATATTTAACAAGCGAAAAATGGTCATATGGATTATATGAGGGCCCGTATGTATACTGTTTGCCAAATTATACTGCTTGTGTGACGTGTTTTGACTTACATTGAAATGACTGATGGACTACCGATGTGGCCGTATGACCATTTTTTGCTTTGTCTCATATGACATTATGTGGCACGTATGATGTGAAAGGCCTGTTAGCAATATGGGGGAGGTAATTCTTAGCATCACGCTATACAATTTGTCAACACTCTACACTTAACCAAATCTTTCAGCTTTGTCAAACTTTTTAAATTCATAATGTTTACCTTAAAATACAGGAAGCATTGTACACCGGAAAGCCCTCTAGTATGGAGCTGATTTATTATCAACTCTCATATTTGATATATTTATTTCATTTAGAATCCCATGTTAAGTGTATCAAAACTTAACCCATACCCATCTTTATTATACCGTATACGTTTGGGAAAAATGTTTTTGTTACATATCTATAATCTATAATCTATCTATAACTTATAATAAAAGAATTAAACTTTGATGATGTGGCATTCAATGGAGGCCCCAACCCCTCTTTGAATGTGCCACATGGCATCATGTAGGATTTTTTAATTTTTGAGTTTTTTTAATAAATCTATATATATTATAATTATTTTAGAAAAAGATAAAAATTTAAAAACAAAATTAAATTTTCCCTCTAATGTTTCCTCCCATAACTTTTAAACGTTAATATCTTTTATATACGAGATTTTTTAAAGAAAAAAATTATACCAAATTAACGAGCGTTTTATTATCTTTCCAACGAGTACCATAGTGCTATATAAAAAACGGAGAAAAAAAAACAACTATTTTTGTGAGGTTTTGTTTTCAAATATATTTTACTCTATTAATAAATCACAAACGATAAACATATAACTTCATAGGCAGAGATTATTTTTTTTTATATTTGAATATGATAACTTATGACAGAAATTTGTTTAAAATAATATTATTATTATTATTATTATTATTATTATTATTATTCATTAATCATGTATTGGCAAATCATTAATTATGTTGTCATATTAGATATTTTATTATGTTATATTAGATATTTTAACCCCGGGACACTCCCGGGATAAAAGCTAGTACGATATATTTTGGTAGACCACGTTAAAAGATTCAAACTGACCAGAGGAAGTACTAACTATTTGTGTTCGAACTACTTGAAAGGACCACGGGAAGATTACCTCAAAATCGGTGTCCCTTTGTATGAAGCATCAATAAAATGTGACTGGAAATCCGCAAAAGCCATTTTTGAAAAGTACCCAGAAATGGAGCTGGTAAGGTGTAGCATAACTGAAAATGGGGAAACCGCACTCCATGTTGCAGCATCGGCAAAAGGTCCTAAACATGTTGACGAGTTTGTCAAAAGTCTAGTGGATAAGATGGACCCAGATGACTTGGAACTACAAAACAATAGTCACAACACCGCTCTCTATTTAGCTGCTGCAGCGGGAAACCTCAACGCCGTTAAAATTATGGTGGAAAAGAACAAGGCCTTGCTGACAATAGCCGGTAGTAAAGGAATGATGCCATTGTACACTGCGGCCTTGTTTGGAAATGAGGATGTGGTGAAGTATCTGTACAATAATTCCAAGAAGTTGTGTGACGACGGTTGGACAACTCAAAATCGCGGTTGGCTGCTTGAGAAATGTGTGGAGAATGATTTGTTCGGTAAGTATTTTAGTATGTAGTCGTAACGACTAGATTAATTTAACATAACATATTTTTTTGGTATTTATTATAACTAAATTAGCATTAGAAAACAAACATAAGTTATGTTTCTCAAAAAGGATATCAATCTTTCTTAGGTATCGCTATAGAGATAGTGAAAACTTATCCGGAACTTGGTACCGGGAATATACTCAGAGTTTTGGCTCGAAAGCCTGACGCATTTCCTGAAACAAAGTATAGTATCATGTCGAGAACCATTGATTGGGGTAAACGTCTCTACTCCAAGATGATTATTACGCATCAGTCGTCTCAAAATGAGGATCCAGAAGCTAGTAGCAGCGGCAGAAGTAGACCTGCAAATTTATCTCAAAGGCCTGAACCATTTCCTGAAACAAAAACTAACATCATAAGAAGAACCATCAAGTCTGGTAAACATATATACTCAACGTTGTTTATTACACATTATTTGGATTAAATTCAATTGAGTTATCAATATCCAACTTGTCATCAATTTGGTTCCTTTTTTGGTTGTATTCAGTTTCCTCGTTCATTGGTTTAAAGGGGAGTTCTCATGAGAGGGAAAATAACGCATTGCAGTTGCTACGAATCATTTGGGGAAATATTGCGAAAAAATCTAAGAAAGAAATTGATGATATAATAAGAGGGCCGGCTGATGTGAAGCGAGACGACAAGTCAACTTCTGGCATTGTAGACCAAACCTTCAAACTACAAAAACTCATTTCTGAACGTATTGCAAACATGCATGTTGAAATTCAAAACATGATTAGAGGGTTGCCGTCTATAGGAAACGAAGATCAAGCTCTGCAACTACAAAAACTTATTTCGGAACATATTGCGAAAATGCATGTTGAAACACAGAACATAATCAAAGGGCCAACAACTTCGAATTATTCAAATGTAGCAACATTGGGAAATACAATCAAAACATACCCTTCTCGTATACTGTTTGTTGCTGCAGAAATGGGTAATGTTACATTCGTAGTTGAGCTTATCCGTCAGTATCCTGATCTCATATGGAAAGTAAACGATGACAATCATAGTATATTTCACATTGCTGTGAAACATCGTCATGAAGGTGTCTACAACTTGTTATATGAGATAGGCTCAATGAAAGATTTAATAACTCCTCTTAAAGATCCAAAGGATAACAATATGTTGCATCTGGTCGGGATGATTGCAAAGCAAAAACGACTTGAGGATGTGTCAGGAGTTGCTTTACAAATGCAGCGAGAACTATTATGGTTTAAGGTATATATATTTCTCTATAATCTTTATGTTTTATTTCATGATGAGTAAACATGACAACTTTAAAGCATTACTAATTAAAGTGTCAATAAGGGTTATGTTTCATGTTAGAAAATTAATTAGCTCAATGGACAACTAGTCAAGTGGATTAAAAATCCCTAAAGATATTTTTTAGGGCGTATATATGTCATACTTGAAAATACATGCACCAATCGGGTTTGTCCCGATTGCTAAGTGTTATGTGCCTTGTGTCCAAGGCTTAATGCAAAACTACTATCAAACCGGGGATCTCACCGGAATCAACCTCACTATTCCCACAAGGTGGGGGTAAGACTGTTTACATCTTACCCTCCACAGGCTCTACATTAGCTTTGCTATTAGTGGGATTAACCGAGTATGGTGATCATATGTTATACATGAAAATAAAAAATCCAATAAAATGGATTCAAAAAAGATTGTTGGTCAACTCGACTTTTTCGTCCTGAGAGTGACATGTTACCCAACCCACCCAACTAGTATACAATATATAACGTTTAAATTCTGTGTTGTAGGAAGTGGAGGCTATGATCCCTCCTTCGTACAGGGAACGGAAGAACAAAGATGGTCTAACTCCATATGAGTTATTCACAAAGGAACACAAAGATCTTGTTACACAAGGTGAGAGGTGGATGAAAGGAACGGCTAGTCAATGCATGGTTGTTGCAGCCCTTATTGCGACAATAGTATTTGCTGCAGCTTTTACAGTTCCAGGTGGATATGACCAAACCATTGGCCAACAAAATGGTATCCCTGTCTTCCACTCAAAAGCAACCTTTATGGTTTTTGTTGTGGCAGATGCCATTTCTTTGTTCGCATCTTCAACTTCCATTCTCATGTTCTTATCCATCCTTACGTCTCGTTATGCCGAACGTGATTTCTTGGAATCGTTACCCACAAAACTGATGTTAGGTTTAGCAACTCTTTTCCTCTCTATAACAACCATGACAGTCGCTTTTAGTGTCAGCTTTTACGTTCTTTACCACAAGGGTTTGTTATGGATGCCAATCATTATCTCTGTGTTTGCTGTGTTACCGGTCCTCCTCTACATGGTGCTGCAATATGGTTTGTTTTTTGATGTAATTCGTTCGACATACGGTTCTAGGTACCTCTTTAAGCCCCAAAAGCATATTCTTTACTATAAAAACCCCAAGATCTAGCCATTGTCGTGTTCCTGTTGTAATGGTTATGTTTTAGGATGTGCTTTGTATTATTCAATAATTATTTATATATCTAAAGATTTTGTTAGCATTTTTTTTTTTTGCATGCTTCTAAGCAAGTCTTGTATTTGTTCGGTTAAGTTTTGCTTGAATTTTAGCTGCTTGGATTGGGTATCACTTAACAATAGGGATGTGATTGTTACAATACCCATACCGGTACCAAATATGAACAAAATTGAGTATTGAATTTTGTACCAGATATATTAATAAAGGTACGGGTATCAACAATCTTATGCAGTTAGTCAGGTAGCATAGCATGGCAAGTCATTTTGTGGTATGGGTCAAAATATGTTTGGTTGTCACAAACATCTTTTGACCAAAATTTGTTAGCCTTTAAATCACTAACTTGTCAAATATGACTAAAAGATTATATATTATTACATTTATCAAATGAATTGATTTTGGAGATTTTAAGCATTTTGGGTGACTTTGATCCATCTAAACCATTCCAGTTAAGCTAATTTTGTTTCTTACCCGTTTGAACCATTAGAGATAAAGCATAGCCCGGCTCAAAATTGCCACCTTTACAAAGAGTGTTGAGGTACCGCTTCTGTTCCCCTTAACCACCATTGCTTACCTGCATGTACCAGCAAACAATATAAGTGCTATGAATAATTGCAGCATTTAACGGCACATGGCTTATATTGACTTGTCAATTTATGCATTCAATGAGGTTAAAGTACCATGACCCTCAAAGACTCGTCAACAAAGTAACATATGTTTGAAACTTTACTAGAAAAAACAAGCTTTTGTTTTGAAAACCAGAATTAAAACTTCTCCAACATTCAAAACGATCAAAATTCATCAGATAGATTTTCAGAAACAATGACAAGAAACATAACGTGATATGTACCGATCGGCCTTTAAGAGGCATACAAAATGGTCCTAGAAACATGGCAAGTAATACCAACCACCTATTATTAGTTAAACATATGCAAGAACATGGTAAGCTAGGTGGGAAGACAGAACACATATCAAAAATCAAAATGTATGTGCCCAACACCTGAACCGGATACTTGCTGCCGAACAATTCTGCAGTAACTAACAGACTAACCTTACAGGTCTTTTGACTCTTTTCTGTTGTTTAGTTTCTAGTTGCTAACAAGCTATCATTTTTATGAAAAGAAATACGGCAATCAAGAACCGAATTTCATATTTTCAAACGACGAAGAATCTTAAACATATTATGGAGATATAAAAGTAAAAGAAAGAAAAAGCCATTAATGATTAGCAAATTTTGGTTCAGAATAGCTTATTCTTGAAAATGCAGTGTTAGTTTGTTAACTACAACATCATCTGTTGTTCAAGTTGTTGATGTCCTACCTGAATAACTTCTAATTTTATAGAGTCCATGAGCGACGGTTCACTTTCTATTGGTGACAGTTAACAATCATAGAGTATAAATTTTGTTATAATTGCAGAAACACTTAAGTGAAACAGAGTGATCGAAAACAGGTTGAATACGTTACTGAAGTTTGGAATGATGATTTGAGTGTTGAGAGGGTGTTAGGATTCGAAAGTGGAGTTTGTGATTGATCCCACATCGGTGGGGGTGTATAAAAGGAGGCAGGGTCTGGATTGTATAAGTTAGAGGTTGAGGGCAAGTTGTATGGTATCTTTGCGCTTGGGGCAATGACGCAGCTAATGAGGTAATAACCGAGGCGCGTCAATTGCTGGTTGAAAACTATTTCCAAACCCCCTCCTTGGCTTTGGGTCTCCCTTGGCCATCGAGAATTTCTGGAAGGACTCCCTTAATTGGGTAAAGTCCCACAATCCATAGTTAAACTAACTGAAAAAACTCTTTAAAACGACCTATGAGCTATCTAACCTTGTTTAATTTCGAGCTTGATCTTGGACCCTTGCTAGCTCGACTCGTTTACAGCCCTACCCACGACTTACAGAAACATACAAACAATAAAGTAGAAGTGACAGCATGTGTTGTGTTTGGCTGGGATGGCCAGGTACTTCATTTCGTATGGCAATATCACCTAACCTGAAAACTGAAAATAAACCATTAATGTGATTCTATAAAAAAATCAACCGTAACCCACACAGTTTAAACCATGACACAGAGACGGCCCGCTAACCATTTATATAAATAGTAGTTTTAAGTGAACTTGTTTATTAGCAACATAACTCAAGCTTGACTCGTTTATTAAAGGATATCATCTCGTTTAGAACCGACCTTGACACGTCTTATTGTGTTTATGTCAGGAGAATTGTCCCCCTTACCCAAAGCTCACCGTTTAAAATAAAAAGGGGTATAACAATCTAGATCCAAAGGTCTGAAAGGTGCTGTAATGGGAACCAAAAAACATTCAATGAACATCATTTTAAGGATTTCATATGTGGCATGAAATATTTGTTGGGCCTGTGACATAACCACATCATGAACAACAGAGTATAAGTTAATCTAAAAGTGTTCGGTATGTTGATGTAATATGTAGTTGACTGCTAGCTAGGTAGGCAGCAACAATACTGTCACGCCCTAGGAGCTAGGACAGGTGGATCTGGAAGAGATAAATGGACAACTCGTGAAACATAACTCAACGAGCTCAAGAGCGGTATGGGCCAAGGCGCGATAATCAACCTCGGTAAAGGATCGATCAACATGATGTTGTCTCTTGAAACTCCAACGAATGAGATTAGGATCAAGAAACAGGCAATAACCAGTGGTGGAGGCTTGAGTGGTTGACCATTGAGGCAACTGACCCAGTCTGCATCGCGTAGGCGTGGAAGGAAAGACTGGACGCACACTGAATAGTTAAGCCATGAGAACTAGTTCCTCGATGATAGCGGCGAATACGTTTGACAGCAATCCGGTGTATCTCAGTAGGTTTCTGCATGATGAACCACAAAAAGTGGATTGTGGATCATCAATCCACTTTTATTTCGTTAAATCCATCACTATTTTGTGGTTCAAGATTGACTAAAAAAACCAGCACAAGGAGATAATAGCATAAGTAAGATTGTAAGTAATCAAAAGCAGGTTGAATACCTTGAGGGTGGTCTTGAAGAGGAATGAAATACTGAGAATCCCACATTGATGGAGTGTATGAAACGAAGCAGGGTCTGGGTTGTATAAAATAGGAGTTTGAAGCAAGGTTGAAATTATCTTTGCGCTTGGGGCAATGACGCAGCTAATGAGGTAATAACTGAGGCGCGTCAATTGCTGGTTGAAAACTATTTCCAAACCCCCTCTTTGGTCTTGGGTCTCCCTTGACCATCGAGAATTTCTGGAAGGACTCCCTTAATTGGGTAAAGTCCTACAATCTTAAGTTTTAATTTTTAATATACAAAGCTGAAATTTTTAATATTCTTGTATTTTAATAATAATATTGTAAATAATCCAATAAGTCTAAACAAAACCCTACAAAAAATCCATGTCAGCAATAATGGTAGACAACATACATGAAATGGGAAAGTCATTATGGTTGCATGTTGGCCTCAGCAGATAGTTTAGCAAGCTCTGCTAGCTCGCCGCTGAACTCAGCAGCTTCAAATCCGGATGCTTTTGCAAGAGCTGGAAAATCTTGTGTCCCTTCTAATACCTGACCCTTGATCACCCACATCGGAAAACCTTGTATTTTGACTTCTTTACATTCTTGACTCAGAGGAGTTCCGATTTTGAATCCATCTGGGTAGCATTCGCCATAATTCAACAGCTTTGCTGCTTCTTGTCCAAACATCTACACAAGTACCAGAAAGAAGAAATTATGTTAATCAAATAACACGAGTAATATTGTGGAGCAAGATAGCTAGCACATGACTATAGGTGAAAAGAAAGTCGAAAGGAAGTCGAACACAAGTACCAGGTCGATTTTGGTTATGTACTTGTGTTCTACATCTAACACGCCAAATGGGTTCACCCTTAAAGAGATTTTAACTCACAAGGAAGTTGAACACCATTCGAAGTGTATTCAAATGCATAAAACCTGGTAAATCGCGTTACTTTAACCAAAATATTACTTTAATATGGACTCAATGTACTATCAAGTTTTAGTTATCATATTAGTTATTTAGCGCATAAATATACATAAAAATATCAAATAGAACAAAAATGTTTGTGGATCAAACATCAGTCAATTTAGACCCGCAATTTTTGACCCACAGTAAGAATTACACGTTTTGACTTGAAAGTTGAAACCCCTTTGGACTGATATCAACCCACACATTACACCACCTCGGACTGGACCCAATATAGATTTAAGTGCAGCTAACAAGGTAGCACTAACAAGTGTCTGAGGAGTACCTCTTTCTGCTCTAAACAGTGAGAACACCAGAAAGCTCCATACATTTTAGCTCCAACAGAACGCAAGTGTGCTGCCAGTTTAAGAGCTAGAGGACTCGACGGTGCCTTGATTTCAGTTGGAGCGTATGGCAGAAATTTCTCCCCAAAGCTGCACAAAAAAAAAAAAAAAAAAAAAAAAAAAAAACAAACATGTGAAAGAAATTTAGAGCATAAAGATTACTAACGTTTTAACAGGCAGGCAGGACACTGGAATTTCATTCATCATAAGGCTACTTATGGTATTTGAAACCTAAAAGAAGAGAGGTATAGAGATACAGTCGTTTATATCTGCAATGAAGTTACCGTGTCGGGGGAGGAAGGGCTGAAGCACTGTATGAGTTGCTTAAAGCAGCAAAAACGAGACCAGCTACGCATAACTGCAAACCCACTTCTTCTCGGATCTTTTGCCACCCCAAACTCTGTAGAAATAATCAAATAAAAATATTACAATAGCTATAACGATAGAAACAATGGCTCCATGTTACATTTTTCATCAACAACTTTAACAAAGAAAACAGAAAAAAGAAAAAACATTTACTGATTCACATGTACCTTGGCAGTTGTGAAGAACAATGAGAATGATAAAAGGACTGATGCTAAACAGTAAGAGCATGAAGCTCCTGGAAACTGTGTGTTTAAAATGTACAAAAAGTATGCACTTGCAGTAGCCATTGAGGTAGTTGTCCCGAGTAAAACTAACCCGCCCTTACTTTCATCAATCCCAAAAGGCAAGTCCTTTGCAGCCAACTTTAGTGCAAGGAACGCTGCAGCCCCATACGCAACCATTCCAATCAAGGGAAGAGGAACACCTACCAAACCAGAAGATTAATCTTCAAATATATGCTTCATTCAACCCAATTTAACAGGTTATCAACTTAACATGGAAGTGTAAACTAGATGCACTCTACGACATTTTGTAAACAGAAGTTACAAACTGTAACTTGACTTTGATGTTTACGCTTGGACTATATGACTTAAATGGGTTGAAGTTCATTTCATACCCGACAAAAATACAATTTCTATGTTTTCAATAATCTTTTTTTCTTTGAAGTAAAAGGATCTTGCTAAAAGTTTATTTTTTTCAAGTCACAAAAATATAACCGTATGTTACAAAAATTTATGAACAAGAAGCAAAAACCGTAAAAAATGTCTACCAAACAACACACTGGTTATCCTAATTACTAAAAGGAGACAAATGCACAATACCAAATTATGATCTTCCAAATTAAGCTGAAATTTCTGTACAAAAACTTCGATAAAATCATATAAAACTTCAAAAACAAAACAAGTTGGTTGTCACTTCATCCATAACATGATTACAAACCACATTAACAGCGCGGTAGGCAAACAAAGAAAGTACCGAAAACCGCAGCATAACCGCTATTAAGAATATCACCACAAGAACCACCAGCAACAGGGCAAAACACATCCAAACCAGTAAGCTTCAAATAACTCAAGTAACTAGTTTCAAGAAACCCCAACCCTCCAAGTCCAGCACACCAACCGTATAACGAAACACCAGTAACCAAACCCGAAGACACCAAACTAGTCTCAGCTTCCACATCATCATCATTACTCTCATTCAAACACTTGACTCTAGCCAACACTTGCCTCCCATAACCCCAATAATCACTCTACAAACCAAACCAAACCAAATCAAATCCAATAAATTAATCAACTTTATATCAGATTAAACTAATGGGTGTTAAGTTTTATTATTATATTTGAAATCTTGAAGTTAAAGAGTTGAACTTGATGGAGGGATGTGAGTACCTTGAGTTGGGTTGGGAAGAAAGGTGAAGAAGAAGGAAGAGGGTGGTGATGGAGATGATGTTTTTGATGGGAAAAGAGTGCAGAAGAAGATGGAGAAGATAAGAGGTAAGTGAAGGTTGCCATGGCGGTTGACCGTTGCCTGTACCTACCGTCCAGTGCTGACTGCTCTCTTCTCCGTTCAGAATTTTTTTGTTTTTATTATTGTTTTTTTTTTCTTTTTCTTTTTGAAGAATATCCAAGTAATGAGTAGGAAATGAAATATTATTAAAATAATACATACAAGGATGAAACAAATAAGCACATTTTGTATTTTCAAGTTGTTTGTTTTCATGGGAAACCTTACTTGGTTTATCATGAAACTTGAACGGTCTAACTCCAAGGTAGGGATCAATTCTACAAACCTTTGTATTGATAGATACTAAATAGTGCAACAAATGTAAATGGAAATTTGGGTAATTGTCGTATTTGTATATTCTGGTTCATGTAAAGTATGATAAAAGTCAAAAACAAATCATACAGGAGCCACGTATGTATGTACTGTTGTGTTGTGGATATGTGAAATGTAATATGAGGTGGTGTATTGAGGTGGTTTTTAATAATTAAATAATATATTAGCTAATATGAAAGAAAAAAAACAAAGAACCATCACCCCTCATGCCCGTAGAGCCAATCGCGCCCTTTTGACTTCCTTCTGTGCTTGTTTGAGTTGGCACCTGGCCACGCGCCACAACAGGTGGTCTTAAGTTAGATATGGTATAGTTATATTTGTACTAGTTATGTTATTATTAGTTGTTGTGATTGTTTTATTTTATGATTGATAAAACATCAATACAAATTAAATTTTTCAAAATTCTTTATTTCCTTTATAGTATTAGAGCTAAGGTAGTGTTATACCTTATAGTAGCAAATTCTAGTAACATATTTCGACAACTATCAACTACAACATAATACTTCAAACGCAGTCAATCTAAATCAAGTTCATTTTCATATACAAATACGTTAAACAACAGCTTGAGCAACTGTAAGTTCCAAGTTTTTAACATATTAAACATTAAAAAATTATTTTGCATGTATATTTAACTCATAAAACTCTAAATTTACACAAACCATAACTAAATGTACTTAACCTAGTAGTACCCTCACGAGTCGTGATTTATGATCTAACATAAAACACAATATTTGACAAGCAAATAATCATGTTTTCAATTGTTATATATGACTAGTTTGATAAATATATTGTGTTTGGATTGACATACTTAACCAATTCAATTAAATGAGTTATGTTTGGTTAACGCGGTTAGTAGTAAAATTAAACAACATTTTAATGGTGGTGGGTTTTATGTGTATCAATTTCAACATATGTTTTATGGTTGTTTTTCGTGAAGAAAAAAAGAAATATAAAATCAATATAAAAAGGCTAAAAACACTTATTAACTAGTTTTATACCCGTCTGTTGTACGGGAACTGCAACAAAATTATACAAAAAACTATAAATATTATATTTCTTTCTTTTGGTTTACTAACGCTACAACTTAAGACAACATTTGTATATGAAACCATATACAAAAGTCGAAACGTTAGTAATACCTTATAATTTTAGACTTTTAGTTAAAACTCAATTGCGCGTCACCACACCCACAAAGTTCTCCAAGCCATTACCATGGTTCACAACTACGCGACGCCGTGTTCCAAAATGTTGTTTAAGCCGACTGCCACTAAACACACCGAATAGCCTTAAGTAGTCCGCGAACGACTTTTAAGGATTGTTTTTTTAAGATGTGTAATGTTGTCTTTTAACCAAAGTTAGTACTAGGGTGTTCATCGGGTTTGGTTTTCGGTTATCGGGTTATTCGGGTTTTCAGTTGTGAAAATATTACCGATAACCGACTCAATCTAGTTAAATGGTTATCGGTTATGGGGTTAATCGGGTTCGGGTTTTTCAGGTCGGGTTAAATGGTTATCGGTTTAATGGTTCGGGTGTTTGAGTTACCTATTTCCAACCATTTGGGTTGCGTATATCTATCCTTTTGGGCTACAATACGTGTAAAATAAAACCATAACATGGGTTGTAATATTTAGTTGCAAATATGACTACAAAAACACTACTCCGATATACATAATAATATGGAAACTGAATCATTTATTTGTTTTTGAATTATTCGGGTTATTCGTGTCAACTCAAATTATACAAAACTAATCCGAAGACCGACCCTAAAGACTCTATTCGGTTTAATCGGGTAAGGTAGTTTATCGGATCGGGTCACTTCCGGTTCGATTCGGTTATTGGTTATCGGCTAAAAAGAATACCCCAATTATAACAACATCAACCCCCCCCCCCCCCCCCCCCCCCGGTCAACATTTAAATAGCGTCGAAAGTCCTCTAAACCCCGCGACAAACATTAATATCACGATCTAGGGTTTTCTTTTCTTTTCTCTGCAACCAAACATATGGTGAGCTCCCTTTTCATCTATATATGTTTATCACAATCTTATCATATTATCTCTGTTAGTTTCTACATTCATATTATTATAATTTATACATATCACATCTAACTGCCTTTAATTCTTCTCTATGCAGGCTGATTCTCCTCGTCGCAGGTAAACCCTAACATCCAAACTTAATTTTATTCTATTTTTTGTTCGATTGTTTATTATTTCCGATAGTTTTGTTGTTTTTATTTGGATAATAAGACGCTATTGAGTGTAATTGTAATACTAGAGGGTCATATACTTAAATTTGAGCGTTGAGTGCATTTTATAGTAGATTAAAAGTAAAACCTAAAGGGTTGTTAAAAGTCTATCCTTTTGAATGTTTTGCTTTTAGCGGTCGGTTGTTAACCGATTGGTCGTAGGTTTGAATCCTACTTGAGGAGATTTGATGGTGTTTTTTTTTTATTTTAACTAAATTGCTAAGAATTTGAAGTCTTGACATGTGTATTTGTGGATTGCATGTAGGTGTTCGTGTGTGTGTGTGTTTAAGTTTTTATAGTGGAAAGTAAGCCTGTTGTGATGCCAGGTTTGTCTTTTGACTCTTTTTGGTATTTTCTACGCATTGAACCGGAATTTTAGATCGGATTCTTTGTGTTGTTGGTTATTGGGATTTGGGGGTATAACACGCCGAAACAAATACATCTTGTGGTTGGTGACTTAGAACTCTGGCGATTGGGAAAAAGACCTCAACCTGCCGTCTGATTCAGAAGGTCAGGGGCAGGGCACCGAAGGGGAGCCTACTTCTATAAAAAGAGACTGAAGCCCTGATCCCGTAGAGGATGTCGGTCCTTCCTCGGGAAGACATTTGGAAAGTGAAAATCTTGTTGTAGGCGTTCCATTATCGGGCGCAAGCACATGTAACGGTTTCGACGAGCGTGTGCTTCTCGAGCCCATGCTGGATTCGTCATTCCCTCGGTAGATAAGGCCGTACCGGGGCACCCTGCCGAGGCATCCCACGGCTCCCACCTTATGATCCTAACACGGATCCTCTACGTGTGGAGACAAAAAAAGGAGGAAATGACCCTTTCTGTAAGGGAGCAATATGTTCAATTTACCGAGAGAGGTTGGAAGCCATCCCAACGCTTGCGGAACCATGACTGCTATACGGAGGTATCCTCCAACATTGTCAAAAGGTTGAAGCTAGACTTTGTCTCTGAATACGAGGAGTTTCTTCTCGCTTTTAGAAAGGACCCAAACCTCTGCTGTATGTCGTGTTGATAATTTTACAGAATCATTTGATTTTACATTGGTAGAATAATGAATATAACTAGTATTGTTGAACATGTCTATGTGTCTATGATGTGGTTTGTGAAGTAGTTGTCACAGTACCATTTGTTAAATTTCCTTTGTGAAATCAGATTCCTGTCTTTAACTATTAAATATTTTTGTATCACCGTAGAATGGTAGCATTAGCATAAGGATAGCTTTCTTTTTGGGTAGAATTTATACATTGTTTTTTGTTTTATATTTAATATTTTATGTATGGTGTTTTATATATGCACTTGTTATTTATATATTTTATAAAAAAGTTAATATAAAAAAGTTGATCGGTATGGAGTTTACATTGTTCCATTCCTGATTTCCTTCATGTAATGATTCTAGATTTTATTCACAAATTAACAAGTGATAACTAGGAATGTAATAGTATGAATCACTTCTAGAGCCTCTCTTACAAAGTAACATAGGTTGAAGGAACGCTTATTGTACCAAGTATGGAATGTCATATTTTCATGTTTTATTGTTCTTGTGGGTATATAGTTTTGACTCTGATTTAATCTCATGCTTATGCTACTTTTAGAGTTTTGTAGGACCACTATTTCATTGGTTAAAATATTTGTGAAGGGAAAAGAAAACAAGACACTTTCCCCTTTATGTTCTTACATATTATCTCAACATGTGATGAAACACATAGTTTAGTGGAACATTAGGGTCAATATATATGCATTTTCAACCCTATAGTTCGTAGCGTAATGTGGAAAGTTGGATCTGGCTCTAAATATAGGAAGTAAAAAACTTTTGCAAAGTGGATGAATTATGTAGTTATATTATGAGCCTTATATTATATGTAATAAGTTGCTTCATGTAAACTAGTTTGGCACATTGAATTATTATAATGCAAATTACTAGTATTTGCTTACATTATACCGACACATGCAGGTTCTCACAATCTCCTCCCTATGAAGCACCATCAAGGTCTAGGTCCAGGTCACGCTCTAGATCAAGATCCTGGTCAAGGCCTAGAGGTAGACCTGCATCCAGATCAAGATCCAGAAGCCGTGGAAGGTATGGTTTTATTTTCCCCTCAAGACTTTTACTCTTCTAATTACCGATTATTTGATGGATGTTTGTTCATGTTGCTACTGTCTTTTTTGAACCTTGGCAGGGAAGAGGAGATTGCAAATCCTGGAAATACTCTTTATGTAACTGGACTATCCACGCGTGTCACTCAAGAGCAACTTGAACAGCATTTTGCAAAAGAGGGAAAGGTTAGTTTATATTAATTAATGAACATAATTCTTCCGATCATACCAAGTGGCTTAAGCATCAAGGGTTTCTTCTGCCTGCCATGACAGCATCCAAGAAGTCACCTGTTTTTACACATGATCATATTAGATTATTAGGGGACCTAAAGTGGGCCAAATGCATTTCAATATTACACATGGGTTTATCTATTTTCTCTTATCATATAGTCCTATTTATCTTTGCTTTTGCCATTGGTCTTGATCTCATTGTTAGGTCCATTTTTATGTCTATACTCTATATTTTATCTCCTATAATTACTCTACTACAGTACTACATAGTACATACCTGTCTCCACTATCCACACATCTTAATAATTTGGGGCCACCTTTTATGTGTTTAATATGATTTATAACATTTTTTTTTTGATAAACCGTCTCAGTAAGTTGTTGTAAATAAATTTATATATTTTACAAACTTGTAATTCTAAAAAAAGCATAAAGTTACATTATAGTCTAATCTGTTACAAATTATTCTTTCTGATTTTAACGAAGGACAGATTACTGGGTGAAAATCCTGAATCCATGTCATTCATATATGTATTATCCTGGATACTATGCCTTCTGCTATAAATGTCATGTGCTTGTACTCAATGACTAATGATTACAACACTGTTAGGTTGCTAACTGTTTTCTGGTTGTGGAGCCTCGTTCACGCATCTCTCGTGGGTTTGCTTTTATAACAATGGAAACTGTTGAAGATGCCAACCGCTGCATAAAGCATCTTAATCAGTCGGTTTTGGAGCATCGTCAAATAACTGTTGAGAGGGTTAGTTACTTTCAACTTTAGTATGGTTAGGATGTTTTAATTCTTTTTTCCTTTTAATTTCAAGTTTTACTTTACCTGCTACATATTGGATCAGTTATGTTGGCAGCAATCAAAGTTGAGTTCATCAATGCAAACTCTTAACGGCTTGATCTCAATGACCAGCTAAAACAGCATCAATCATTTCACATGCATCATCTGATCAACTAAACATACCCAAGCCTATTGCTCAACTATATACAACCTCGGCTTACATTCAACTATCAACTAATTCAACGGTCATTATCAACTGCAAATTTATTCAACTGTCAACTAATTGATGGTCATTATCAACATTTAGCCAGGCTTTAATGGTTGATGGGTACTAGCCACATGCATTCCTTTTATTTTCCTCTTTGAGATATTTTTTTCTCATACTTGCTATGGAGATCTTGCCAAGTATCTCATTTTTGCTCTCCTTTGTAATTAAAAACCACAATGATTATGACTTAACTATAGTTTTTTCACTCGTAATATGGTTGTCGATAATGCTTATGTTGCTGTATGATTTTAAGCTATTTGCTTGTTAAAAGAACTTTTATTTGAGGTTGTTTGTTTATTTGATTGTTTCAGTCACGAAGGAAACGCCCTAGGACGCCTACACCTGGTCATTACCTAGGCCTGAAAAACGCTAGGGACAACGGTAAATTTTCTCTTTTTTTTAAGCACATTTCTCATTTAGTAGGAGATGTCTAAACATGTAATCTTGGTATATGGGTTGGGCAGCGTCTTGCTGAAAAATTTCTAAACCTAATACGGTAAGTCGGTAAGCAGGTAATAGATACATATAAACAGAATCATGTTAAAGAGTTAAAAATAAGATTGGTGGTTTTATGCACTATAAGCATATGTTTTGGGTGACAACTGTTTGGTCTGTTTTCGTTTTAAGCTATTTTTTGACCTGTTAGAAAACGAAATTTTATTTACATGGATGGGAATTTGCTAGCTGTACATATGTCGGTGATTTTGATGGAGTTTGGTGTCATTTTTAGGTCCTCGTGGTGACAGAGGAGGCAGGTATCGTGGGCGTGATGACTATGGATATCGTAGGTCTCCTCCAAGGAGGTCCCCGCCACCATATAGAGGTGGTGGCGGCCGTGATTACTCTCCTCCTCCAAGGAGGTCCCCACCACCATATAGAGGTGGTGGGCGTGATTACTCGCCACCTAGGCGTTCCCCTTATTATGGTGGCAGATCAAGGAGGGATCGGACAAGGTCTCCTCCTTACAGGAGTCCTGAAAGGCATTACGGTCGTCGCTAGTTTAGTTTATTATGAGGTGCTGTTGAATGCTGATTTCAAAGTATGTTGTCACAGTTGCTCTGGAATATGTTTTTTTTTTGTGTGTGTGCCTAGAATGGTGAGTTTGACAGATGACGATGCTGAACTGTTGTTGTAGACATCTAGTTTATGGTTTGTTAACTATATTGCTGATGGTTTTAGCTGTTGTTTAAACTCAGCTTTAACATAGATTGTCTTCCTTGAATTGAACACTTCACCCAACGATTTCACCAGCGCTTTATATAGGTTTACGTTTGCGAATTCTATCCTTGAATACTAAGGTAGGACTTAAGAGGAGGTTATGTACCTGAATCAGGTACACCACTGTCACCTTGCGGGTAGCTTCAGGTTGAACTCACCGAAGAAAGTTGGTGAAAGGTTGTGTATGATTGGTTGGTAGAGTAAAAGGGTAGGGGCATATGGTTATAGAGTAGATAAAGAGTGTTGTCAAATTTGCCACACTTTCATAAATTCTTTTATGATATTTCTGGTACTGTTTATATTAATGCTAGGGCATAATTAATCATGACCGGCTTAGGTTTTTATAATGAGTTTTAAAGGGGTGTTTTTTCGTTTTTGTTTACAGGTTCGTTGTAGTTATATATACATGTTAATGTTCTATAAGATGCATTTACATTATGTTTAACGTCATGAAGCAGTATAAAGTAGCATTTTTGTATCACAATTTTCCTGATTTTGATCGTCGTATCCCGACTACATAACGCTATTTCACGACCCCCTAGCCCCGCAACGCGGGGTAGTTCCTGAAATGATCTCAACTTTTCAAATTTAAACGCGTAGTGGAAGATTTACAACTTTAACTCTGATTACAGCTGACAGTTGCAAATCAAATCAAAACATACATGTTAGTTATTTTTGGTGTAATTTTTAAGGCAAATCTCGATCACCCCATATAAATTTAGTTAAGCCCCATAAAAAATCCCGGGTCCATTAAATGTGCTATTTTTTTTTCTAGAAAGCATATATATTTTTTTCTTGGCAAAAATATGTATATATATTAAAACTCTAGAAAGAAGAATTTTATTAAACGCGTTAGTCAACAAATCACAAAAGGTCAAACACGACACCATCTTCAACACCTTCAAATACCATCCAAACCATCTTTCAACCACCCTTAATAACAATAATCCCATCAATGGCATCGATCTACACCTGCAACGAATGCGGCACAAATCTCAACCTCCACACAGCCAACCTCTTCCCACCCGATTATTATTTCGAGGCTGGAAACAAAGGCACTCTCTCGTTCGCCGACATAGATTCATCCAAGTTCAGGTTCGTCAAAGAAGATAAGATCAAGCCCTTTTTTGAAACCTTAAATTACTGGGGGATTCAGAGGAAACGGACTAAACTTATTTGCAACAGTTGTGGTCGGCTTGTCGGTTATGTTTATGATGATGGTCCACCCATGATGACTGGAACCGGCCAGTTTGGGTTTGGACCTAGTCAGGCTATTCCTAGGGCTCCAAGGTATCGGTTTAAGATCAAGGCGTTAAGGATTACTTCTGAAACTTGAGATTTTTTTTTTGTATGGTTAAATGTTGTTGATATTTATGTAGAGATATGTATGGATGGATTGTGATTGTGTTGATAGTATTTGATTGAGGTTTTGTGGAATTTTTTTTACATAAAATATGTGATGCAAGCTCTAGAAGAAGTCTACAATCCTAATTAGCGAACTCGATCAAGTCTGATGTCTAAAATAACGGACTTTGGAAGCCTGCTAACTAAATCAACGAACTACACGGCTTGCACCAACTCTTTAATAAAACTACTTAAATCATTTGTCAATTGTCTAGCACATCATCTTGAGTTGCATCCTCATTCTTAAGTAGTAATGTTAAGTTTTAAAATAATGTGCGTAACAGACAATAGATACATGGCATAGAGTCACGTACCAAGTTCTGTTGGATAGCCACATATGCAAATGGACCATGATATGCTGGAACGCCCATTGAGAATATGATACTACCAAGGAGCTGTAGCTCGACAAGCATATGAGGGGAAGTGAAGATTTGGGCTAAGGCCAGAGTCCTCAACTTCAAATTTGATTCCAACCAGGTTTTACCGTAGTGAGCTTTCGGACGATGGGTTTTCCACGAAACTGAAGATGGTGGGCTTGGGCTACCCAACGATGTCTATGATCACGTGCGTATGGGGTTGCCTTTTGCCATTGGCTTACCCCGGGTAGCCAAACTTTTATTCGTTTGGCTGTTAAAAAATGATATATATACATAGACCCACATATGTTGGACCACAAAATTTTAGACGATACACAACATAAAGTATATATGGTATGGCTTTATGATTTTTATATTACTATTGAATTAACAAACCAAATTGTTTCTAGCCTAGCAGTATTGTTAGATAACTCGTTTTTCAAATGAGACTCTAAACATATATTTAGTTATAGGAATGGTATGAGTCAATACTTTTCAATAAAATTAAATTTAGTACATTTTTTTCCATTTTCTGATTTTCTCGGACATTCATCCAGACTTTCCGTTGGTCATTGCTATTCATCATTCATCATCAAATTTTCATGAACAAAACAAATCATGTCAAAAATCAATACAAACTGTTGGTAACAATAGTAATCACTCGAACCCAAAGGAACACGAATTCATAAACATCATCTCACCATTCTAATAACAAAACAATCTTCATTTCATTCATAATTCTACAAGATCTGTGTTTAAGAACATTCAAAAATGGGTCCAAAAGGGAGATCACACCCGCGGGGTCCTTCACGTAAATCATCATCATCCACATTGATCTTTTCATTGCTCATCATATGTTTGTTTTTCATATTGATCCTTCTTGCTCTTGGAATCCTTTCTATTCCTAGCAATTCTATTAATTCTCCGAAAGCGAATGATCTTAACTCCATTGTTCAATATGCCACCGACGCAGGCAGGTCAGTTTATGTTTAGATTCAAAAATATTATAATTATCATATTTTCTTGACCCGACTAATGCTTTGATTTTGTTCGAATGTAGAAGCGATGGCAAGGATGGTAGAGTAGATCATTGGATTGAAGTCATCTCATGGGAGCCTAGAGCTGCCATCTATCATAATTTCTTGGTTAGTAGTATCATTTTTATTGAGGATAGATAGATACACGAGTGATGCTTGTCCGTTGGGTTATAATTATATGACATGGCGAAAAATGTCATGACTTTGTCAGTTGTCACCTCAGTCATTTTTGTGTTGGTATACGCACCATGCAACATGTATAGTTTAATGACACCGACTCGTATTGCATGTATTAAGACATTATGGCATGTATTATGTGACATTCAAACACGTTATATAATTAGTATGACAGGTTGTATGACATGTTAGTGGTGTCTATATGGTGTGCAACTTGACAACCTTTTTATTTCTATTGATTTTAGCTGCGTAAATGTCAATATGTTCACAGTACCATTGTGTCTGAAAATTTACATCATGTTCATATTGTCGAGTGCACAATATAACCGCGAAGATATGCATCGATTGATAAGAATTTCATGTTGATCCCAATCAATAGAACCGATTAATGTTCTATGCAAATTGATTAACACAACTGCAACCTGTTCTTTTGGAGAACTAATAATTTTGGAAAATGGTAAGATGACCATGAAAACCAAAAGCTTGCCTCATGTTTCCTTTTTCATGGCAGTCACAAGAAGAGTGTGAACATCTAATCAACACTGCTAAACCACATATGACAAAGTCAACGGTTGTTGATAGAGCGACTGGGCTGAGCAAGGATAGTAGGTATGCACTTTCTTTTTCTTTTGGTAGATTTTAATGTTGCTACTGTAATAAATCTTTTAACTATCCATGGTTTGCTTGGTTCAACTTCACATTTTTTATTCAGGGTTCGTACAAGTTCCGGAACATTTCTGAATCGGGGACAAGATGAAATAATTCGCGCTATTGAGAAAAGGATTTCCGAGTTCACTTTCTTACCTATAGGTATGCATTTTTGGAAGTATGGTCAAAGAAACTTACTTGCGCACAGACACGTGATCTTAAATAAGCATAATTGATTTTGACTTTTGTTTAGAACATGGTGAACCACTTCAAGTTCTCCACTATGAAGTGGGTCAGAAATATGAACCTCACTATGACTACTTTAGCGACGAATATAACACAAAGAATGGCGGTCAACGAATGGCTACAGTTTTAATGTATCTGTAAGTGACATGACATCTTTTCTTTGCATTTGAGCTTTTGTATCTCATGGATATGTATGGTAATTAACTTCTGATGTCTTCAAACATGTACAGATCAGATGTTGAAGAAGGGGGCGAGACGGTGTTCCCTTCTGCAAAGGGTAACATTAGCGCTGTACCATGGTGGGATGAACTATCCGAATGCGGCAAAAAAGGGTTATCTGTTAAACCAAAAATGGGAGATGCATTACTTTTCTGGAGCATGACACCAGATGCAACTACAGATCCTTCAAGTTTGCATGGTCAGTTCTTAATTTCGATACATGTCAAGCTATTTAAAGCGGCTTATCACATTCTCGTAGACCAGTTATAATGTTTTATGCCACTAAATTAATCTGCATTTTCTATTCTTGTTGAGTAGGCGGATGCCCGGTTATTAAAGGGGACAAGTGGTCTTCTACAAAATGGATCCGTGTCAACGAATATGAGTTATATGAGACGTAATTTCGGTTCAAAAGTCCTCAGACAATACTCATCCTTTACAACAAATGTAATTTCTTCTACACATCTACCAATTTTGATGGCCTTTTATATACTGCTGTCTGCTGGCATAGATGATTAACTTAACTGAATCTTTAACAAGAGTTCTTGTTTATCCATTTGATGTATATGTCTTTGTGAATAATATTAACTATTTCCGTATTTGGGATTCCCATTGTCATGAATAATACTAACTATTTCCATTTTTGCTTTTAAAGATGGTCCATGATCTGTTAAAATATCATGCTCTTCATTAGACCTGCTATGATTTTGCAAAATCAAAACTTGTATCAGCAACTTTGACCTCACCATTCAATGGTTAAAGAACTTGTCGTTTGCATCTCAAGCAACACCACCACCATATCCTCTACAAACCAAGATGTGTATGCAACCAATTTAAAACGCTAAGACTCGAAGAAATCTACTCGAGCACTGTCACAAGGTTTCAGCAGTCATTGCCATGATCTTAGTTAACATAAAACATTGGCAATATCAATATGTCATTAACCCATAATAAAAT
Organism: Ambrosia artemisiifolia; assembly: GCA_032199755.1. NCBI lineage: Eukaryota > Viridiplantae > Streptophyta > Magnoliopsida > Asterales > Asteraceae > Ambrosia > Ambrosia artemisiifolia. Next base: position 14,889,110 of record CM063517.1, on the reverse strand, counting down.
ATATAACCAAAAGCATTGGCAATGTCTAATTTTTGTATTGAAAACTTCAGCTCAATTTAATAGTATTATTTTAGTTATTAAAACTAGTTTATTTGAGATAACAAAGCAGACAAGAAATTGTTTAAGGGCGGCACATTTGAGGGGCTAGGCGGACATTTCATAGTCCAAATTATTAACGTAGAAATAGAAGTATAATTATATAAAACATATTAAGGGTGGGCGGGGTGGTCGGTGATGGCCATCACGGTTGGTTTTATCACACCCAATTAGATTGTGTCATCTCAATTTTTATCATTTCATCACACCGATCACTAAATACATGGGGTGCATGGTGCCGTTGTGGATTACACCATCACACCTCATCCCCAAACAAACAATCCCCTTTATTACTTCTCTCACTACCGTGATCGTGGTCACGAAATTCTTGTCACGGGACCATGATAAAATGGTGGGGGTAGTGGTCGTGATGGTCACGGCCAACACGAACCACCCCGCCCACCCTTAATTGGATCCACGTATCTTCCAAAATTTAGAAACCAACATATCAATTTCGTATGAAAATAAACAACCACAAAACCTAACTATTGATTCACGAATCAATTAATCAACAACTCCAATTTTCATTGACTCTCGGGTTTTATTGACTTGGCTCTCGCATCTTCCTTAAGCGCTCTTGACTCAACACCAAGTAACAAGGGCGTTTTGGAAAATGGAGAGTCAAGTCAATAAAAGTGGTTATTACTTGATTCACTTGGGAGTTACGTTTTTTCAAGTATTTGACATATTTTTCCTACACTTTCGCTTGTCCTAGCTTTACCTTAAATATGCCTTAACATATAAACTTTTAGGAGTACCTATAGGGACTTTTAAGGGTGCTCATACTACTTTCTTTGTTACTTGTTATCCTCTCTATTACTAATATAGTTCTCTAACCACTTAATGTTATTAATAGTTACTATTATTATCAAGTATTCTTTGTTTTGTATTCGGTTGTAATTGTCTTAATTAGCCACACTTTTTGTTTACTAGCTAGTTTACTCCATTTCTATAAGAAGGAGATTTTAAAACGAGGTCTCACTAGAGCAGACTCTATTATTTCCAACTCTACCTCCCCCCCCCCCCCCCCCCCCCCCCCCCCTCCGGATTTGGATCTTTTCTATGTCGACTATCAATTTGTTTTTGGTGTTGATCCTTTTTGTTCTACAAGTTCATTCTATTCCAAGTTATTTTCCAAACATTCACTATGATCTGAGCTCCATTATTCATCACGTTAATGGCAGGTCAATTTGTGTTTAGATTAAAGTTTGTTCCATGTCAATTTTGGATTGGACTCAAACAACTTTGGTTTGGATGAGTGTAGAAGTGATGATCAAGTCGAACGTTCTGCTGAAGTGATCTCATGGGAGCCTAGAGCCGTCATATATCATAACTTCCTTGTTAGTATTGTTTCGTTTCGTTTGTTTTTAGTTTCATTAATGTTTATTGTTAGTTTGTTTTGGAAGTTAGATGAATTTGGAAAATGGTAAGTTGTTCATGATATTAAATGCTCAAACACATCCCCCATGTCGAGATAAAAGAAAAAAATCACTTACAACGAGTTAATGCGACTCGGTTGTGGATTTGTGGAACACATAGATCGAACTGAAATCGTGCCCTTTTCTATGACAGTCGAAAGACGAGTGTGAACATGTGATTAATATCGCTAAACCTCATATGAAGAAGTCGACAATTATCAATTTGGCTACGGGTGAGATCAAAGATAATTGGTATGAGTTGTTATCTCTTTTACTTTTAAATTTTAAGACCATATGCAATTTTATTGTAGGAAGTTGTCACATATATACTACACGTCATACCAACATTTAAAAACCTACGATTATGTATAGAGTATGGAACTACAGTCATAGACAAAACCTTACCACATATAACCGTAAATTATTGTAAATGCAGAGATTTAGGCCCATAGGCCAAGCCCAACATTTTACGGACTTTTTTGGTTTAAGTTTATATATTCAAATTTATTGAAGTTAAACTAAACTATAAGAATTGTATATATTTTACAAACAAAAGTTGTATATATTAAAAGTAACTCTAAGTGTTTCCTCTCTTTGTATAATCTTAACAATAGACTGACTATAAGTATGTGTCCTCCATCTCAAGAAACCGATACGACCCAAAACATGGCATGAGCCATAACACCGTCAATTAATACAAACACAACTCGTTTAACTTTAGAATATTTATTTACCTTAAAAAGGATGTTTATTTTTCTCTTTTATATTAAATTTTGACCGAAAATACTCAAAGGAGAAGTTAAATGACTTGTTTAGCTAAACGTGTTCACAAGTTTGACCCCCCAACTGACATGGACCAGTTTAGTCTAAATGCATACTCAAGAACTCATTTTAAGCTGGTTTGACGCCTTGTATTCAGGTTTCGTACAGGTTATATAACACTTCTTGAGCGAGGACAAGATGAGATAGTTGGGGCTATCGAGAAAAGGATTGCGGAGCTCACCTTCTTACCTGTAGGTATGTAGTTGAAGAGCATGTATTAAGGGTGCTACTAAACATACTCGTTACTCTCACGCACTAGGTCGGTCCTCTCCGATTAAAAAACATAACACCCCCCTCACACCGTCACACGAGGGGGTACATTTAACCACCCCGGTATTAAAACCGATTAAAGCTATGTTGAAATTATAATACTTCGGTTATGAACTAAATGTTTGAGAGGGACGGTTATAGTTGGAGGGAAATAAGAGAGGGAGTTTGAAAGTTAGTTATACACAACATAAACTTTCACATATATAAAATTATAAATGATACTTGTTCGACCCTATTTATACATATCTAACCGGTGTGAGTGAACCGGTGTGTCTATTAAACATTAATCAAACTTATGATAACTTGTTTATCAATCGGTGTGTCACATAACCGATGATAACTAACCCTTCTAACTTTTAATATTTACACTAACATATGTTTACTAGTATTCTAACATAGGTATAAAATCAAGTTTAACTTTTATCTTCTAATAAGCTAAACTGATTTGAACATGTATTCAGACAATGGCGAGGAATTTCAAGTTCTCCGCTATGAAGTTGGTCAGAAATTTGGAATTCATTATGACTATCCTATTGGTGAATATATCACCGATGATGGGGGTCCTACGGTGGCTACAATCATGATATACCTGTAAACGATCGACTTCTTAATTAGTATATATCTCATGGATTTTGTTTAGTTCCTGTCATATCATAATTTCTAAATTTCTATAAGCATTAAACTACAGATCAGATGTTGAAGAAGGGGGCGAAGAAGTATTCCCTTTGGCAAAGGAAAACAATACTGCTTTAGCTTGTTGGAATGGAAAATATACACATGGTGGTAAATCTGGAGGGTTATCTGTTAAACCAAAAATGGGAGATGCATTACTTTTTTGGAACATAAAACCTGATGGAACTGAGGATACTTCAAGTCTTCACGGTTAGTTATTTTATATATCATATGTATATATAAACAAACGAACAATGTTCCAGTCATGCCATGTTACAACGACACAACAGATTTTGACCTGCACATTAGATTTCTTTCTGGCGCAGGAGAGTGTATTTGCTATGCCAACATTGAAATCTATTGCATCAAATGACGCTTATCAAACACAAGTTGTATGGAAATCTTAAAAATTCAAAGCTATTTTATCAAACTCATTGGTCAAGAACATTTTCTGGTCAAAGGGCTATGTTTTACATAGTCCATCAGAATAAGTATAGAATAACCTTATAAGTATACGATTAAAATATGAAGTAAATTAGGTGGTTTGTCCTTAATTAATCAGTACTTCCTCTTCTTGTCACATAGGTGGGTGCCCTGTGGTCAAGGGAAGTAAGTGGACCGCTACAAAAGGGATTCACATGAAAGAGCATAAGCCTTAGGTCTAATTTTGGTTCAGAAGGCACTTCTATCATTCTTCAAGAAGATTTTACGTACTTTTGTAATGTTTTTTATGCTAAAATCTGTTATAATATGTGTGACAACAATAATTCATATGGTTTGATATATTACACGTTTATATGTTGTGATGGTCTATTGATATTATTGGGCTTATTATTATCCGGCCTTAACATTTTGTTAGTCCATGAGAAGGTTTAGCCCACTGCTATATTGGCCCATTTGTTATAAGTTTGTTGGGTTGTTGAGTTTGTTATTCAGGAAGTATTGTGAGCCGTTGGATGGCTTTTGGATCAATGGCTGGTATATGTCTTCGAGATGAGATGGTGGAAGATTCGAGAGTGGCTATATAAGGTTTATTATTCTCATTATTTTATTATCTCTCACAATTCTCTCTCTCTCTCTTTGATATTATCATCGTCTTCCTCAGAGCTAGGGTTTACTCTTTCTGATTGTGTCTGTTCTAGGGTTGCATACCTGTGTATTGTATTGTTGTTGACTGGATCATTGTTGTTGAATCTGGATTCATCTATTGTTGAATCCAGTTTAGGTATTTGGGGGGAAAAGATTTTGGGCTGGTTACAACACAGTGAATGCGTCCAAACTTATATATAAGTGCGTTTGATAGCTTTTATGTATTTTCATGTTAATGCGTCCAAATTTCTAACACACTTGATTGTTTTCTATGTTTTTTGTGTTTTTAGGTGGATAGTGCATTATGCAGTGATGATGAGTTCAAAAGGAGAATTTGTGCAATTGTGTGGACATACTCCATCAGTCCGGAGACATTTGATTTCGAGTGGGGTGTACTTATTGTTGATACAAACTAAATGAGAACAATTGGTTGATGGACATGTTTAATATGAGGTCAATGTGGATCCCTGCTTTTTACCGGGATGAACCTATGTTTGGGCTAATGAGGATAACATCAAGATCTGAGAGTGAGAATCATTTTTTTTTTTTTTTGCCAAGTTGCAAATTCTCAGTTGACTCTTGTTGAGTTTTTCAACCACTTTGAAAGGTCCCTTGAAGCTCAGAGATTCAATCATATGAAGAATGACCATGATTCAAGACATACTGTTCCTGATATGTGGACTAGTAATCCTATTGAGGAAGAGGCTGCTAAAATATTTACACGGACTATCTTCTTTGATATTCAGGAAGAAATTTATGCCACTTATGATGGATTAATTCTTGTTCACACCCAAAAGGCTGATGAAGGGTTTCTCAAGGTTTTTGTTGAAGATCCTCAAGCACATGGTCAAGGTTTTCTTGAGGTATTTTTGTTTTTGCCTTTTTTTTTGGTTTTTTAATTATAAAGGTGTTTAAATCATTAATGAGTGCGTCCAAAAGTCATTAGTATAGTTTTTGGTTTTTTAACTATTAAGGCGTTTCAATCATTAATGGGTGCGTCCAAAAGTCAACTTTATAGTGTTTGGTTTTTTAACTAGTAAGGCGTTTAAACATATTAATGAGTGTGTCCAAAGTCATCAGAATAGTTTTTTACTGTTTTACAAGTTCTTTTCAAGAAGGAAGTTAATGATGGTGTTGAGGATGTTACTTCAGTATGTACATGTAGGAGGTATGAGCAATATGGTCTGCTTTTTAGGCACATTTTTTTATATTAAGGCTATTCAGAGTGAGCCAATTCCTGAAGAGATATATTCTAAAGAGGTGGACCAAAGATGTTCCAAATGAAATCAAGTATTCGTTTGAAACAGGAGAGTTTGGTGATGACAAGACGAAAGAAGCTAGACGTATTGCAAGGGAGATAGTCTTGTCCGGTGAATATCTTGCAAACACTTTAATTGCAGATTTATCCAAGTTAACTTTGGTAAATGATCAAATGAAAGAAATGGTTAAGAAGGTTGATGAAGGCAGGTTTAAGAGACCTAGCCATCAGAAAAATATGACAGGTATGCTTCTCTTCTTGGTTATGAGAAACCATCAGCGGCCGAACCCACTATTCGACTTCCAAATGGTATCAAGAACAAAGGTCGTGGCAAGCAGAAGCATATAAAGTCCAGCAAGGAGAAACAAGTTAGTCGATTCGGCAAAATGAAGAGAGCCTGTGCTATATGCGGAGAGAGAGGCCATGATCGATGAAAACATGCGAAGGATGGTGCTTCAACCCAGCCCCAAGGTTTACAAGATGACCGGAATGTGGAAGATGACATTGATGATAATGAAGAGATTGAAATAGAAGATTTTGATGATGAGGAGTTGTATTAGATGTGTGCTGTTGACTTTTGTAATTTTTAGTTTGAACAAGTGAACAAGTGCGTCTGATGTTTCTTAAACGTGCGTTTAGTTTTGGTTTGTTATTTCGGTTACTTTAATTTTTTTATATGGGTGCGTCTGTTTGTAATATAAGTGCGTCTAAAGATAAACATTAAGTGCATTCAAATTAGTTAATAAGTGCGTCTATTACATTAGTAATTAAAAACTATTGAAATTACATGATCACCATCACCACCACCACTACCACCACCATTATCACCTTCATTCACCACCAAAATTACACCACCACCATCTAAAACCACAAAAACCACCATTTAAACCACAAAAAAAAAACCACCATCTAAAAAAAAGATTTACAAAACAACCACAAAACAACCACCATAAAACCACCACTATCACTTGTCACCTAAGATTGCATCCCTTGCCTTCTGCTTCATTGCCATGTTCCTCTCAATGCATTCCTCTGTGTTGCTTAGTGTCTGGAGATGAGATTGTCAAAAGCTACTTGGGTGTGGGGTTGCTCAATTACTGCATCTCTGAATGGTGTGTTTTCTTCACTCAGTAGCTTCTCAATGAGATCCAAGTTCTTCATACACTGTCTTTGGACTTCATTTTGCACTCCAAGAACTACACAGGAAGTGTTGATGTCATCTATGACTTCAGATATGCAATCTACCATTATCACAGTCTTCACTTGTAGGTTGTTGATTGCATCAATGTGGTTTTCTGCCATTTGTTGTAGTTTTTTTAGTTTTTGCAAGTGAATCACTATGTTTTCTGATAGTGTTTTTATAGACCAAAAAAAAGTTAATTAGGTAGTAGTTGAATATTTAATTTCTAGTATTAACTAAATTTATTACCAATCAAATCATTGTTATTAGATAGCAAGATTTTTGAGTTTTTTACCATTTAAATAATCATGTATCTTTTGACAGATGATCTTTTACAATTAATAAGAGATGCCACTTGCATTTTTAATCATTATATGTACGAATAACAAAAAAAAACATAATCTGTGTTTTGTCATTCAAGTGCGTCCAAACATTACAATAAGTGCGTCCAGATTTTTAAATGTGTTTAAATATAATAAATGTGTGTCTGTTGTTTGTTTTGGTTAACCTGTTAACTTTTTAAACGCACCCTATAATGTAACACACATATATAGGGTGCGTTTAAACATATCATGTTTTACAGTCTCTGATGTTCATCATCTGAGACTTTTTTCAAAGCCATTTTTTTCTTTAATTATTCTTATATTATTAAAATCGTAAATTTATGTGAATATTACATGCGTTGATTGTGATTTTTGAATATGATTTTACTGATTTTATCTATTGCTTTGTAATACTCTGTTTTTGTTGTTTTTCTGCAAATACGTTTTGATTTGATTCAAACGAATGTTTTTTATTGTGTAATGATTTTGAACGTTTAATCGATTTGAATTCATGTTCAATCGTTGAAAAATTTTGTTTGATTATACGTTTATTCGAATGTTTTGAATGTCTGTTGTTACGATCTTTCAAAAATTTAAACTTTTTTTCCTAATTTACCCCTGGTTAGATTAACCCAAATATGATTAGGGTTGTTAATTACCATCTTGCCACCGCCTAAATCTAATGGCTCGTAATGCTTCTTACGCTTTGTACGTTAAGAAGCTTTGTACGTTATCTCTTCCCAATAATTTGCTAGTTGTAATTAGTTTTTCTAACACCGTAAATGATTAGCAATCTCTTGTTAAGAACGTAAAAATAAAATTATCTGTTTTTTTGCCACCCTCCTATAATTGACTTTGGTTCTCCTGATTTAATGAGAAGAAATTATAATGTGAAAAATATATGCAAAATTAAACTTTAGAGATAATTATAAAGTTAGGTTTACATCTATAGAGTAAAGATCAAATACAAATGGGTTTAACTGACTAAACATGAGAAGTGAAGTTAGATTTTTTTTTTTGAAATTTTTTTCATCTGCTTAAACATACTTTCTAAATAAATAATATGCAAAAATAGAAAAAAATTAGCACAATAACGTAATTACTCTACACTATTTTTTTTTTAAATTTCAGTACTAAAATACATGTTTAACAATATAGAAAAAAATACCTTCCTTCACTTTTCACATTAAGGATTGTTTATAGGATAAGAACCATTTATTTAAGAAGTTTTCTCTATGTCTGTAATTAAATCATATGAATGCTTATAATTTCCTTAGATATTTATGTTATTCGTATCTTGGTATATTGACCGCCGAGTACGAACTCCCAATAAATTTGATACAATATATTGGTTAATTTAAACACACTCTCAGGGGACTCTCAACTGAAGAATTAGAACACAAGGCACAGATTGTAGCTGACAAACTTGCCACTGAAAAAGATCAAAAGTTGAAGAGAGCCCAGATTATACAAGAGTTGGCAGCTAATGATTATGGTTCAAAGGCACAACTGTCAAAGTGGAAAGAAGCTGATCTTCTGGACACTTACAAAAGATTCAAGGCTTTACAACAAACAAATCCAGAGAAGTTTAAAACTTCAGAAGTTTCACAAACTTCTGTTGTTCATTCAAAGAAACCACCAACAAAGCCTGCTGCCAAGAAAAAGCCAGAGGAATAGATAAAGACTGACTTCAAGATGATTTTACTGGAAGGAAATCAGATTGTTGATCAAGACATTGATTGGGAAGAAAAGCCTCTGCTCACACAACACAGGGATCCTGCAACTTATGCTTATTAACTGACTCAAACTATAACAGACAAGACACAAACCAAGGTGATCACTGAACATCACATTCCAATTCCTAGTGATACACCCGGTGTTGTACAAGTTGAACAAAGAAGGAGATCCAACCTGATCATATCCGAAGTGACAGATCAATCAACATCAGGCACACCCTCAAACAAGCAGATAGTACCATACAAAGAAGACTTCTTTAAATCCAAATCACCTATAGTCAAATGGTACTTCACCTACAAGTCCAATTCCATTGTCCTAGAAAGAAAAGACTTCACTTCCAAGGTCCTACATCACAAGACTGAACTGGACAAACTATCAAATGATGATATTCTAACCCTCCAGTTCATGGAACCAGACCAAGGACCAATCCTCACAGGACAAGAAGTCAGTGAACTCAAGTACTCAATGATTAAAAAAGTTTGGAGAGTTCTTGACTGCAGAAAAAGAGGATCTTATATATAAATTAGTCAAAGGTTTTGGCTTCATGCTACTCGAATTCTTATAACTCACATAAATTTATTCTCGCATGATTGTTTTTATGCTGTAACTGATAATCAGGTTAATATTAAGCAATTGGAATCAACAAGTCTTACACAAGCACCACTCGCTATTGTCAACAAAATCGTGATCCACCTTCACCGCCGTTTGTCAACATCCCGGAAAGCACCGCCGTATCCAAGCCACTTCACCACAATATGTTATGTTACCGTTGTGAACATCTACGCATTATCGGCCATCATGCCGTCAAGTCTAACTTTTCTTTTATGCTTTCTCATCTTTTTTTATCGTTTAGAAATATACATGGCTAGCTCAGGAAGCTTTAGGAATGATGACGTTTCATGACAACCTCTTTATCAAAACCAAGGTGCTAAACCGAATCTAAAATCTATACTCTTAAAGTAATAGGTGTGGTAGGTTTTTGTAATTAGATTTATGATCTTTGTCTCCCAATGCAATCCAATGATTTAAATGTGAGATTTTTACTTTGAACATTTATTTTTTTTACTAATGAACTTCTTATCACTTATTTTATGCCACATGTGCAGCCATCTTCACGTTTTGTAAATTATAGGTGCAGAGGAAGTTTAGTGGAAACAACGGCTACACATTTTTTTAATTTGTTTGGGGAAAAATAGTAGAGGTAGTTTTAAATCTTTGGCAAATGTAAATCATGGAAGATTTTAAAATCGAAGAGAATTTGTTTTCACTTTGTTAACTGAAAATAAATTTTGGTTACTCCTTTTATTGTAACATGATTTCACATTTTGTAACCTTAATGGAAAAAATAAAAAAAATAAACGTTTATTTGTTGTAGTTAGGTAAATTTTGATTTGGGTTTAACTAGGTTTACGCTGTTGTTACCAAGTTCTATAGGTGATGATTTACGATCGTGTGCAAATCCTACTTCTTTCTCATATGATGGCTTAATTCAATTGCCTCAAATCATTATGTACAACTAATAATTATATGATATTTCTTTAGCCTTTTAGTATAATTGATGTAAATAATTTCAACTCCATTACGATGGTTTGAACCAAGTTAATCTATATCTATACTACTATAAAATACATTTTTAAGACAATATGCTAATTTTCAATCAATTTAGGACACAAAGGTTTTATGCATTTAGTACATATATTTTATGCATTCTAGCGTGTACAGTACGTTGTTGTCATGCTGATGTGTTGGTGAATTTATCTTATAAATATGGTAGTTTTATATTTATTTTAGTTATTTATATTGTGTTTTTAGTTAGTTTTATATTTATTTTAGTTATTAACAAATGTAATTAATTTATGTAGGTAAACTAATATGTTAGAAGAAAATGTGAATCAAGTTACCAATTAATTTAATTGATTTTTTTTTTCGATTTTGGTACAGGAATACATGGCATCAATTATGACATAAAGACACTACATATTCTACAACCTACAAGTCAATGGAAACAGAATTTTATATATGTGGGCTTTTAGTGAATCAGTTGCTAGAACAATCAACAATGTGATGATGCTTGCTTCTCGACAAATTATTTAGAGGCCCAAGAAGTTGAAAACAAATAGCCCATTAAAGGTATATTTAATGTCGGTTACTTTGTTAAATAAAAGGGAGTTCTTTTGACGGCAGTTTTTGGCGAGAGGCACAAGAGGAGAGGTCGAAGGCAGCAGCCTTTTGACGGGGACGCAAACATAAGGTAATAGAGAAGCAAGACAGATGACAGCCTTTTGGCTGTGGAAGGAGGCTTCTACCATAACCATGAGCGGCTAAGTTATTTGTAACTTTCTCCCGGGTGAATCTTTGTATTGATTTCGTATTCTAAACTCGTTTTGATTATGTATGAACTAGTATTTTTACTACTTGTGTTGGATTGAATAAACCTTGCTTATATTTGAACCAATTTATCTATTAACTGTGATTTCTGGCATCATAGGGAGGTTGGTTGATATTTGTATAGGGATAAGTAGGCGTACGGTTTACGTTGAAAACATGTCCCTAGTTATTATTTCAATCTGAATAGTTATTGTGACAGGATAACTAGTTATTGTGACAGGATAACCAAGGCCATGTCTATGTGGTGTTCTTGTAGTTAAATCGAATAGGTTGCAAGATTATACAAATAGGATCCTGGGTGGAAGTTACATTTATCTTTATTATTTATATAGATTATTTTGTTATCATTTCAACATTTTTATAAAACAAGCAAAAAGATAAAACTAGCAAACTTCATAATTGTATTTTTATATTTATTTGTTAACTAGATTAGACGAACAAATAATTTATGTGATATTAACCACATGCTCCTCGTGGATTCGATATTCCCTACTTACCCTGGCTACCTAGGTTATTTAGGTTTTGTATGACCCTTGACGACAGACGGTGATCAAATGGCGCCGTTGCCGGGGAGCTAGTGCGCTTAGTATTACATTGCTTGTTTGTATTTTTATTTAGTGTTTTGAAAAAAAAAAAATTTAAAAAAATAAAAAAAAGTAAAAAAAAAATAGAGAATCTAAAAATAATTGTATTCTTATATTTGTTATTTTTAGATTTCACGTGGGTTGTTAAGTTGTTTGTGCAGATCTAGGTTACAAGCACTTAATACACCATGAATTGGGTTGATGAAGACAATGAACCATGTTATAGTTGTGGAAGTTTTGCTCACTGGACTGAAGATTGTCAAGACTGTCCAAAACCCTTACCACCGCTTGATCCGCATTGTTTCTGTTGCGGACAAATACATACAGATGAAGATTGCCCAATATTTTGGAGTGATCCAGAATATTGGGATGAAATGTGGAAATCTGGGTACCGGGCAAGTCCATGTCGAGAAGACTATCATAGTCACTATGACTATGAACTTGAAGAGGCACCGTTTTCAGGTAACCATGAGGATGATTATTATTATTATGAAAATTCACAATTATGCTATTTCCCAGGTTACCCTCAAAATCAATACCAATTTCCTCCATATGAAGAAGAATGTGTAAAGATTACATATCAAAGCAAGGAGGAAATGCAACTCGCTCGAATCGAAGAGAAATTATCTAATGTCGAGGAGTTGTTATCAACACCTAACCTTTCAATTCAACAAAGAATTGATTACTTGAGCTTTAAGTGCAAGATGTTATCGAAAAGGATAGACATAGCTAAGTCTATTTCTCCTTTGCCTGATGATATCAGAAACTATTCTCAAGTAAAGGATGAGGTTGTGGAGATTAATACCACACCAAAGCCTTCACTTGTTGAAGAGTTATATTTGGAAAAGGTTGTTGATGTTATTGATGCAGGTGTTACAAGTCTTTCTCAAGAATCTCATAAGTCTCATCCCGCACTGATTAACTTCATAAACAAGGTTCGGGATGAGGATTCAAAGGAGAACATTAGGAATGTGAGATTATGTGACATCGGGCAAAGGCTAGTGAGCTGGTTCTTCCCCAACAATCCAAAGCGCTCAATTCACATGCCAATCTTTAAACAACTGTTTATTTGGCATGCAAACTACCGAGCATACATTGGAAACTCGGTAGGCAAGTGCGCACTTAGACCACCTTGATAGTCAGGTATGATTCTTGTACATTTTGTATATATATATTTATTTTGTTTTATTTTTCTTTTATTTTTAGTTTGTATTTTGAGTTTTTTTTATTTTACTTTTTATTTTATTTTTTATTTCTGGGAATGCTTGGAGTTTAACTTGCGATGATAACTTCGCCTGTACTCAATCTCCATTCAGGCGGAGTAAAACTGTACATCTTCGGTGTATAAGGCATCCCAGAATTTTATGTTTTTATTTTTCTTTTGAGTCTTAGTTTCAGGTTTGTTTATCGGCCGCGAAGGAAATGCTATACGGCTCGATTGGGAGGAACTGCAGAGACTCATACGCGTATTGCTTATCCAGGGGAGTCTGTTCCTTTTACTGTTGTATTTTATTTTTATTTCTGTTTTATTTTATTCCCTATCTTACATTGAGGACAATGTGTCGTTCAAGTGTGGGGGTGGGGAAACTTCGTTTTTATTTATTCTTCAGTCTAAAAAAATTAAAAATAAAAAAAAAATATTGAAAAAATTGAAAATGTCTTGAAATTTTTCCTAAAAAGCATTCTAATCAGACATAAAGCAGCTTTTTCAGTACATACCAGTTGTTTCTTGATTCTTTTGGCAGTAGATCCTTAGTCATGGTCTAATTTGTGGAAAAGTAATATGAACCGTTTTCAGCAAGTATTTTTAAGAAAAAAAAAGAGTTTAGAATTGCCTGACTAGGTTTAACAAGCCATTGGTAATAAATGCATGCACACATCGGTAACCCATTTCCACACTTTGGTGAGATCTTGAGCCTACTAGATGATAGATTGATACATATATATTTTCATTTGTTGAGTGTAGGCCAAATGTTTCTCTGTTGCAGAACTTGTGTGATTTGATACATGCTGAGGTTGTAGACTAGATATGCACGTACATGACAAAGGCGATTTAGGATTCCCTTTTTATTTGGCACCTTATATTTGTTTGTGTTAACCGATTTACCCAAGAATACTACCATTAGTAGCCAACTTTGAGCCTTATACCCTTTCGTTTGTTAAACCACATAATCACCCAAATAAACCAGTACCCTTACCAAATGTTGATGACATCCAAAGTGTTAAGTGATTGTATTTATGTTAAAAATATATATGTGAAAAAAAAAGAAAAAAAAAACGAAAAAAAAAAAGAAAAAGAAAAAAATAGAAAAATAGAAAAAGATCGAAAAGAAAAAAAAAATATAGAAGTATGTGTTATGGGTCAAATATGCCCAAAGTTGTGTGCTATTGTGATTTGTGAATAAGGATTGTCAATCATGATGGTCTCACCATTTTGTTTTAGCCACTTTTAGCCAAACTTTCCTACCTTTACCTTAAGCCCAAAACCCGTAAGTCCTTTAGATATGTGCATTGTCTACAGATGAGGTGTGATTGTTATACAAGCCTATGATAACAGAGTTACATCTTGGTTTTGAGTGAATAATACTAGCGCATTACATGCTAGTCCAGATATGAAACCGAGTGGAGTGAAAAATTGTGAGGGGTGTGTTGCATGAAAATAAAAACCGGAAGCATGTTAGATTTAGTCAGGGTAATTCTGTTTTTAAATGGAAATCAATTTGACTTGCTGAATTAACACATCTAATGCTGATCTGTAAATGGGGTATGACTTTGGACCTTAGCTAAGGTATGATGGGGCGACTGGGGTGCTAGTATCTGATAATGTTTTGAGCAGAGTGAATATAATTTTTTCGAGACGAAAAAAGATAAGTGTGGGGGTGTGATGTGTTGGTGAATTTATCTTATAAATATGGTAGTTTTATATTTATTTTAGTTATTTATATTGTGTTTTTAGTTAGTTTTATATTTATTTTAGTTATTAACAAATGTAATTAATTTATGTAGGTAAACTAATATGTTAGAAGAAAATGTGAATCAAGTTACCAATTAATTTAATTGATTTTTTTTTTCGATTTTGGTACAGGAATACATGGCATCAATTATGACATAAAGACACTACATATTCTACAACCTACAAGTCAATGGAAACAGAATTTTATATATGTGGGCTTTTAGTGAATCAGTTGCTAGAACAATCAACAATGTGATGATGCTTGCTTCTCGACAAATTATTTAGAGGCCCAAGAAGTTGAAAACAAATAGCCCATTAAAGGTATATTTAATGTCGGTTACTTTGTTAAATAAAAGGGAGTTCTTTTGACGGCAGTTTTTGGCGAGAGGCACAAGAGGAGAGGTCGAAGGCAGCAGCCTTTTGACGGGGACGCAAACATAAGGTAATAGAGAAGCAAGACAGATGACAGCCTTTTGGCTGTGGAAGGAGGCTTCTACCATAACCATGAGCGGCTAAGTTATTTGTAACTTTCTCCCGGGTGAATCTTTGTATTGATTTCGTATTCTAAACTCGTTTTGATTATGTATGAACTAGTATTTTTACTACTTGTGTTGGATTGAATAAACCTTGCTTATATTTGAACCAATTTATCTATTAACTGTGATTTCTGGCATCATAGGGAGGTTGGTTGATATTTGTATAGGGATAAGTAGGCGTACGGTTTACGTTGAAAACATGTCCCTAGTTATTATTTCAATCTGAATAGTTATTGTGACAGGATAACTAGTTATTGTGACAGGATAACCAAGGCCATGTCTATGTGGTGTTCTTGTAGTTAAATCGAATAGGTTGCAAGATTATACAAATAGGATCCTGGGTGGAAGTTACATTTATCTTTATTATTTATATAGATTATTTTGTTATCATTTCAACATTTTTATAAAACAAGCAAAAAGATAAAACTAGCAAACTTCATAATTGTATTTTTATATTTATTTGTTAACTAGATTAGACGAACAAATAATTTATGTGATATTAACCACATGCTCCTCGTGGATTCGATATTCCCTACTTACCCTGGCTACCTAGGTTATTTAGGTTTTGTATGACCCTTGACGACAGACGGTCATCACATGCGTCTTATGACAAACCACTACATTCAATCTCTACTTAACGACATAAATACTGTTTGATGTGTCTTATTATGTTATAATATAAGTTAAACTATTTAGTTTTGTCTTATTATTTCTTTCATTTTTAAATCTTATTTAAATTTTAAAATTTTGGTCAAGAACTGTTATTTACGCCAGAAAATGATGTTATCGTCACAATTTTGTGAAACCATCATCGTATTGTGTCCTCGCCACATTATACGGGCACCTTTCTAGCATAAGAAGTTTTCTCTACGTCTGTAATTAAATCATATGAATGCTTATCATTTCATTAGATATTTATGCTATTCGTATCTTGGTATATTGACCGCTGAGTACGAACACCCACTAAATTGTATCATGATACAATATATTGATTAATTTAAAGTAAATAAATATCTTTTCAAGTTGAAGTTAGCTTACCTGCCAAAGTGGGAAAAATATTATAAATTAGTACTTTGTCATTATATTTTGAAGATGCCGCACAATTATCATATGAGAAAGTATAGGGTACAAAGTATCTTAACATAAGAAGTGTAGAAAGTCATTAGAACTTGTCACCTGTCAATTTAACCTACCACAGTTAAACCACGATTAAACCTATTTTCTTCTTTCTTGATCTAAACTTTCAGAACATAAACTTAACCCATCATCCTTTAATGAGTGCGTCCAAGTCCAAATTTTCAGTGAGTGCTTCCAAATTTTCAATGAGTGCGTCCAAATCTTTAATGAGTACTTCTAAATTTTCAATGAGTGCTTCCAAACTTTTTAATGAGTGCGTCCAAATTTTCAATGAGTGCTTCTAAATTTTCAATGAGTGCTTCCAAACTTTTTAATGAGTGCTTCTAAACTTTTTAATGAGTGCTTCTAAATTTTCAACGAGTGCTTCCAAACTTTTTAATGAGTGCTTCTAAATGTTTAGTGAGTACTTCCAAACTTTTTAATGAGTGCTTCTAAATTTTCAATGATTGCTTTTAAACATTTTAATGAGTGCTTCTAAATGTTTAGTGAGTGTTTCCAAACTTTTTAATGAGTGCTTCTAAATTTTCAATTAGTGCTTCCAAATTTTTTAACGAGTGCTTCTAAATTTTCAATTAATGCTTCCAAATTTTTTAATGAGTGCTTCTAAATTTTCAATGAGTGCTTCCAAACTTTTTAATGAGTGCGTTTAAATTTGATAAGTGCGTTTAAATTTTATATAATGAGTGCATTTAAAATTTGTTAGTGCGTTTAAAAGTCTCTGTTTTCACCAACTTCATCTTCTTCCTCTGCAAATTTTTTTAACCTAATTTTTATGTTTAATCATACTTATTGAAACAAAATTGAAAGTATTTAACAACTATTACGAGCGTTTATTCATAATTTGTATGGTTTTTCGTATGATTAAATCTTTCCAGTGTAAATCTCTGTTTTTATAATTTTTTTCGTTTTCGTTCATTGTAATGGAATGTTTTTTGTTACTTTGATTGTGTAATCATTCAGATTGGTTTTAAACGATTTTCAATTGTTGAAAATTTTTGTTTCGATTTTTTGTTGTTACGATTTGAAAAAAAATAGACGGTTATTCATAATTTACCCTTGGTTAGTTTAATACACATCTTGTTAATATAATGGCTGAGATTGCTTCTTACGCTTCTTACGTTAAGAAACTTTGTACGTTATATCTTCCCATTATCATATAACTGTAGTTTCTTTGAATGAGTACTTCGAATATACTACGCAAAAGTTGAGTTATCCGGTAGGGATGTAGGATCTAAGGCGGCTTTAATTAAATACCTTTGCTAAAATTAAAAATAATAAGAAGAACAAAATAAAGGCATTTACTTCTTTCTATCAAATATCTAGTCTTCTATGTTATGGAGATAAAAGCCAATATAAAAACAAGGAACAGAAAATTATAATCCAAACTAAATAATACAATGTCGTTGATTGATGATATATCAAGTCAATAGAAAGGAAAAAAAAACATTATTTATGGTTCTTTTTTTCGATTGTATGCGCGTGACCTTTTCTTTAAACAACAAATAATATAGTATTAAAACACATGCAACGACATGACGCAATATGCCTTAAAATGCAGTATATTATTGTTAAAAACACATGCATAGACAATATGGGATAATCTATCTAAAGGATAACATTATTGAAGATGATTGACTAAAACCAACATTATTGATCAAGATTAATTAGTTTTCCTTTTATTATGCCTCAAGACTAGCTCCTTGCATTATGCCCCATGATTAGCTCTCTTTGTCTTGTGTGAAAGCGATTTTCTATTTGGTTTAGTTTATTTGTTTCAGCCCTGCAGTCAGAGGGCTTTTCGGTTTCTAGCCATTGACTCTCTAAACGGCAAGATGATTATTTGTATAAGAAATATAGAGATAAGAAAGATGTTGTTGATAGTAATGTTTTTGGTACATCAAATGAGAAGATAACCTCCTCCATAAATACAAGAAAGTAAAATGAGAAAGGGCTAAACTTTAGACACAAGGCAAAGAGAGCTAATCAACGGGCATAATGCAAGGAGCTAATCTTGAGGCATAATAGAAGAAGAACTAATCTTGGTCAATAATGTTGGTCTTGGTCAATGATCTTCAATAATGTTATCCTTTACTATCTTGATTAGAAATGCATAGTATATTGTTGAAATATGAGGCGTGTAAGTGTGTAAGTGTATAAGTTATTGTTTTTAGGCGAAAAGAAAAACATGATGTAACGAAAACGAAATGCGTACCTATAAAACGTCATATCGAAAAAGTTGAAAGAAATCCAAAGCAATGAACCAAGTGTCGGGAGAACCCAAGAATCGAGAAAAACTTTATTGAAATTTGAAAGATCGTATTTGTCGAATTTCTAGATTCGCAGGTTTTTTGGTTCTGCAAGAACGGTTTATGGTCGTGCATGGTGCATCAAATGGTTGAATAAGCCATGATTAGTAACACAAGGTTTAATTTTGTTAATTTAGTGTGTACGGTGGTAATCAAAATGGTGATTATGTCACTATAGATTATGAATTATGATGACATTGTTTGAAGGACATTCATCGCTAGCAGAACTATCAAATTAGGGTGATATCTACGTTTTGGTTCCATTAAAATTGTTTTTATATACACAATTATCAGAAATACATAGGGTGATAGAATCATCGGTTACACAAGAATTTATCACTTCTAAGTAACTTTATAGTTTTTGGATCTTCACAATAGTTAACTTTGGTGGATCACTTGGTTCCTTCATTGTGGTTCGCAGCACCGTATATATGGCAACACAATCGGCAGCGATCAATAATTATTTACATTATTATTACTTATATTATTATTATTATTATTATTATTATTATTATTATTATTATTATTATTATTATTATTATTATTATTATTATTATTATTATTTAACTACTTACTTATTTAGTAGAAAGCTTTAAGACTTCCATCTAATTTATTGCATGCATTATTCATTTAAATCTATTTCATAATTAATTTAATAGGTAGAAAGACCATTTTACCCCTTAATAACTTCATTAAGTTGTCATACCATAAGCATTATATGTTATAATTACTTAAATTTTGTTAGAGTCCTTCGTAAAATGCATGATAATACACTATAGTAGAGTATAGATAATAAGTTGGAATATATGATCTTTGGTTTAATAGTATATATCATACGGAGTATTAGAGCATTCACAACCTGAGAACCAAATTTATGTGAGTGTGTCCACCAAATTATATGGGGTGAGTGTAAGTGGTTGTGAGTGGAGAATATAGAGAATATTTGGTGGGAACACTTTTACTCCTAAATATGAAAAGTTACTGTTCACCCCTAAAAATATTTTAATATTTTTGAAAGTGGTTGTGAGTGAGGAGAGAGAAAATATAATGATAAAAGTATGAAAAAGTATTATTATTTTAATTAGGAGAGAGAAGATTTAGAGGTTGAGTAATGATTTTTAGTGTAATTTGATGGAGAGGATTTGGTGGATTGGTTGTGAATGCTCTTAGATATATCATTGCCTTTATAATATAAACCATTGGAATATTGCCACTCTCTATATAAAATTGTGGCTTGTTCCACAATTCACATCTGTCGTTACTCATTAGTGTTAGATTTATTTCGATGAATATTCATATTAGAGGTGCACAAATCGTGGTTTTTTTTCTCAAAGATTCGAACCGGTTTTTCTGTTTACCGGTTTCTGATGAAACCAGTTTCGGCTTGAAAAAAGTTATGTTTCACATCTGTGTGACCGGTTTGTAACACTGATATCGATTCGGTTACAATTTGTAAACGGTTTTGTGCAGACACAATTTAATCTTTTTTAAGACACCAAAAAATACGCAAGATTCAACTATTATAAAATTTAATAGTTCTCGAAACAAGAAAATAGAAAATAAAATACAAAAACATAATTCTAATAATTACAAATATTAATTATCTACTTATCAGATTTTGTTTATAGGGCTTATTCTTCGCCCAAACTATTATTGAAACGGCCCAAAGAGTTTTAAAAATCCCAACGGTTCAAACCGGTCTAAACTAGTATTTTGACATTAGTTTCAAACCGATTTGACCAAAAATTGGTTTGGTTTGTTTTGTTTTTCGTGCAACAACCAGTCTTGAACCTATGGCTTCGATCTAACCAAATCGGTTTGGGGGTACCGGTTTGAGGTTGGGGCCGGTTTCAATCCCGAACCTTTTTTTGTGCTTATCTGATTCTGATTAAAGTATATGGCTATAGTAGTGTAGTTATATGATATATTAATAAAATATAAAAGAATATTAATAATATTTATATCAATGTCAAAGAAGTATAAAAAATTAGATTCACTGAACGTACCAATATTTTAAAAAACAAGAACCTACCGATAATCAGCTAGATATTTACAAGTTTTGCTAAACACCATTTTTCTTCTTTTTCCCAACACCCTCGAATTGTCAAAATGCTTTGAGTTAGATAAAGAACATTCCTCTATCTCTAATTATGTATACAATAGGTTATTACTTAGAAAGGGTAAATGTCACAATTTAAAAATATATATTGATTCACCCTGAATTCCTTATTATATCTGCATTTAGTTTTTAAAATTACTGGACACGTATAACTGTATAAGCCACTTCGAAGTTGTTATCTTTACACAGATAACGATTGGTTGATTGAAAGAAGAAGTTTTTTTTTTTTTTTTAACAGCCAACTAAACAACGTCGGGTACTTCGTACGCGGTACCCCAGTGGCAAAGACAAGGGCACAACCCGGCCCACCCCGGACGCACGAAGCCCCTAGCCTGCCCGACAGCCCGCTTCCAGGGAAAACCCGACCCACATACCCGCCCGAAGGCACGACAGTAGTGAACCGGTAAAACCTGGCGAGATCAGGACTCGAACTCATGACCATAGGCCATGAGTCATCCATCATTTCTCATTATGTCCTTCGTGGGAATCGAACCTGAGACCTGCAAGAGAGATCCCTAATCCATTCACCAACTGAGGCGATAAATTAAATTATAGTTCAAAATCCATATGTTAAAAGTTATATAATATGGTGATTTTAGCCGTTCGAACAAAAAACATATAACTTATAGTTTATATTTCTTTTATAGTTTAATAGAGTTTCAAATATAATATTACATCAGATAAAAAAATTAAATTATGCATTTGATTGCGTAGACACATTTGTTGCAAATGCATTTGAAAATGTAGAACTAAAAACATTACCAGTTTATCGGTATTACTAGAGTAGAAATAAACCCAAATTATGTATCGTGAGTCTAACTCGTTTTACACCTTTATTATATTATAAACTAGTTTTGTACCCTCCGCTTCGCCGCTAACTCGAATTATACCGACAAACATTACCCATCTCACCTCCATTGGCCACAGTTATCTACTTATCATCGACACCGACACCCAAAAAGCTGCAAACAAATCGCTCAGATTACGGAACCCTAAAATGTTAGATGCTAAACGGGCCGACAAAGGTCCAATTATGAAAGGTTGAGGCAGACACGCCTCGCAACAACGCCGCAACACAGACACCACCTAACACGGCCACCGGTGACGTCCAGGAGGCGTTCATTTCTGTGTCGACGGAAGGCAAGAAGCGTCGAAACACCCGAACAACGCACTATCGCCACCTCAGGTCCTACAATCGAACCTCTTTTCTGCTTGTTGCTATCTCTGCCCTGGCTTCTTGTCTTATTTGAACCAATGGCATAAGCGTAAATACCATGGCAAAGTTGTCCTGTTAGTAGAGAATTGATTGAGGAGAGTTAAAAAAAGCTGTAAAATTCTGAAAATACCCCTACTGTAGCTAAGCCTTCAACAAATGTTATATATAAGACTATCTTTAATGCTACGTGAGCCCTTGGGCGCCCTTAGCTGCCACGTCATCTGCCACATAATATCCTTACAAATCCTTAAAAACCTCAATTTTATCTCCAACCCTACAAATATCCTTACCCTTCTTAATTTCCACCTCATCACATATTCATTACACACAATATTTAAATAAAACATTTCTTTTTTACATTAGGCCCACCTCATTGCAAGAACCTAGGCAAATCCATGCCCTTAGCATTCCATGCTAAGGGCTTCAAAGGGCACCATTGCTCCAATGGTTAGGACTAGTAAGGGCATGTAGGTTAAGGATGCATTGGAGATAGTCTAATAATGTTAAAATATATAACATTTCATCTATCTAATTCGATTTACTGTGGGCTTGATTGTGTTGTGATGTTATTGGGCTTACAGATTGGATTATTGTTGAGCCTGTGCAAGTTAGCCCATCAGTGTATATTCTGGGGGTTCATTAAAAGGTTCATTCATGAGATATGATCTGGTTCATGTGAACTGGGTCGTTTTTTATGTTTTGTGTTTGTTTGTGTGTTTTCTCACACAGATCGTTGACATGGCATAATCTTGTTCGTTGGATTGGTTTGTTCGTAGCCGTTGGATCATGAGGAGACTGCCTATATAAACTCTCCAGCTCTACGAGTTACCAGTTTAGCTCATTCGTTCTCTTTGTCTTGTTTGTTCAGTCTCTCTCTAGGGTTTGTAATTAGGGTTTCTGGTGTAAGTTTCTTTGAGTTGTATTGTTTTATATTGTTATTATCAATCAACTACTGAACTTATCATTCAGTAGTTGATGTGAACTTTGTATTGTTTCTGATCTTAACGTTTGTTAAGATCTCTGGGTTTGGTTGGGTGTTTTTTGGGTTGGTTAACTAATAAAAGTTTTGGTCACTGGTTTTGTCGCTATTTCTGTATCTTGTGATTTGTGGATGAATGTTTATTGTTGTTTGGTTGATTGAGAGAGATTTGAGTTGTATTCGTGTCAGATTCAATATTTTCTACATGGTATCAGAGCTTTAGGCTCTTGATCTTGGTTTGTTTTTTGTTTTTCCGCTGTAGTTTGTCAAGGATCTGATCTGTTTATAGATCTGGTTCTTGTTCTGAAGATCTGTTAATAAGTTTTAACAGATCTGTTAGTTTGTGTTGAAGGATCTGATCTTGATTATAGGTCTTGTCCTTCCTTGTACTTTGTTTGTAATAGATTTGATCTCTGTAGATCTTGTCTATTACTTGGATCTGGTTGTTCTTGTAGATCTAGGGTTTATTGTCAACCATTGTTGGCTGAAGGCTCTGGATCCTGGTTCTGGTACGTGGTTGTGGGCTTGGATAGCTGTGCTGCTTGCTCTCTGGTCTTGTAACCCTAAGTGAAGGTTACAGACTACGAGTTTCTGGTGAGATTGTTCCTTTCTCCTTGTTTTTGTTGTTGTGTCTAGAGGCACTGACCGGGTTAGGGTGGACCGGTATTGGCCAAACTACTTGGTGTCTTGTTGTTGATTGTTTGATATCTGCTCTTGGTTTATTATCTGGTTATTTTCTTGGTTGATATATATAAATACTATATATAAATATATAGTTAATAAAAGGGCTCCTGAGTTAAGAACTGGGTGGACACCATTGAGTGACGAATCCACTATCTGTACACTGACTCAGCTTCGTCCTTCTAGGATTTAATTGTTCTTGTTATTTGTCTGTGTGGTTGTTGATCGTTTTAAAATGGGTGATGTTGTTAACCCTGCTGGAGGAGGTGGAGGTGGTGCTAACCCAGGTTCTGATCAAACTTTGGTCAG
This sequence comes from Ambrosia artemisiifolia, assembly GCA_032199755.1. Classification (NCBI taxonomy): domain Eukaryota; kingdom Viridiplantae; phylum Streptophyta; class Magnoliopsida; order Asterales; family Asteraceae; genus Ambrosia; species Ambrosia artemisiifolia. Next base: position 14,865,037 of record CM063517.1, on the reverse strand, counting down.
TAAACTGGATATTAGTGATCCCTTGTACCTTCATCCAAGTGACACTTCAAGTCTGACCATTATTAGTATTAAACTAAAAGGAACTGAGAACTATTCAGTGTGGTCTAACTCTATGAAACTTGCTTTACAAGCTAAAAACAAAATGGGATTCATAGATGGAACCTGTGTGAAATCTGTTGATGATGATGTTCTTGCTAATCAGTGGGATAGGTGTAATTCTGTTGTCTTGTCTTGGTTGATTAATTCTGTATGTGAAGAGTTATATTTAGGACAAGTGTTTTCTAAATATGCTAGAGATGTATGGATTGATCTTAAGGAAACTTATGATAGAGTTGATGGGTGTGTTATGTTCAACTTACATCAAAAGATTAATAGTCTGTCACAGAATGGAAGTTCTGTTGCAGAATATTATCATAAGTTGAACACAATGTGGAAGCAGTTTGATTCTTTAGTTCAACTGCCTATGTGTACTTGTCAAGCTTCAAAAGAATTCAATGATTTTAATTCTCTTATTAAACTCATGCAATTCCTAATGGGGCTTGATGAAGTATACCAACCTGTTAGGACTACATTGTTAATTAGTGATCCACTGCCCTCTGTAAAGACTGCCTTTGCTATAGTATCTAGAGAGGAGTCTCATAGAGGTGCTAGCAGTGGATCAAAAGGTTCTGGTGTGTCCTTTGTTGCTAAGTCTAACTCTGTGGATAATAGGAGAAGGTCTGTAAATAACACTGGTAGTAATAATGGTAATACAAGAGGACCTAATCCTAGTTTAAAATGTACTCATTGTAATAGGATTGGACATACTATTGATAGATGCTTTGAAATTGTTGGTTATCCTCCTAAAAGAGGTTCTGTTGGTCAATTTAACAGAAATAATAACAACAGTTTCAATAATTCTAGATCTAGTAGTTCAAGTGGTAATGTTTGTGCAAATGTTTCTACTTCTGGTTCTCCTTTTACTTCTGAACAGATCACAAAATTGATGAGTTTAATTAGTGAGAAACCAGGAGGAGATCCACAGAGTTCTAATGTTGGAGGTGAGTCTGTCTTGATAAATGGTTTCTCTAGTATATCTGTCTTGTCTAAACTGTCTAGTATGTTTAACAGTTTTTCAAATTGTTCAAATTCACTCAAATTTGCTTTACTTCTTGGTTGGATTATGGATTCTGGTGCTAATCAACACATGGTAGGGAGTGATAAAAACATGGTTAATTGTGTTGATGTGTCAAACTATAACATGTTAGTTAAACATCCTAATGGCACTAATGCTAGGGTAACAAAGATAGGAGATATTAAACTGGCAGAAGGTGTTGTTTTGACTGATGTGTTCTATATACCTGATTATTGTGTAAATTTAGTTTCTGTTCATAAGTTGTCTAAAGACAATAAGTTGGATGTTCTATTTAATGAACATTCATGTTCTGTCCAGGATTCCAAATCAAAGAGAGTCCTGGTGACTGGTAGACAGCAGGATGGTCTATACTTTGTAGGTGATGATGTGAGTCTTAGTAATGTTTGTTTTAATAGTATTAGTGAACATGGTCTTTGGCATAGTAGACTAGGACATCCTTCTAGTCAAGTTCTAGCTGTGTTAAAAGAGACTCTTAACATAGGGATGCCTGACTCTCAACCTTGTGATATTTGTCACAAGGCTAAACAGGTCAGAGTGCCATTCCCTATTAGTGATCACAAAACTAAAGTTATAGGGGATCTAATACACCTTGATGTATGGGGACCTTATAAGATAACTAGTAGAGAAGGATATAAGTATTTCCTAACTGTGGTAGATGACTATTCAAGATCAGTTTGGGTGTATTTGTTAAAAAATAAAACTGAGGTGTTTGAAAATATTGTTAACTTTTGTGAATTGGTCAAAACTCAGTTTTCTAAAATTGTGAAAGTATTAAGAAGTGATAATGGGTCTGAGTTTGTAAACAAACAAATGACTGAGTTTTGTAATAAAAAAGGCATTTTACATCAAACATCTTGTGTTTATACTCCACAACAAAATGGTGTTGTGGAGAGAAAACACAGACATCTCTTAAACACAGCTAGGGCATTACTATTCCAAAGTGGTGTTCCTCTTAGGTTTTGGTCTGATTGTGTTCTTACTGCATCATATCTTATTAACAGGATTTCTTCATCTGTGTTAGCTGGTAAGAGTCCTTATGAGTTGATATATGGGTTCCCCCCTGAACTTAGTCATTTAAGGAATTTTGGTTGCCTTTGTTTTAAGACAGTCTTTAATGATCCTGATAAAATGATTAGTAGAGCTAACAAATGTGTTTTAATTGGATATTCTTTTTTAAAAAAGGGTTATAAAATTTTAAGTCTAGAAACTAAAGAAATAGAGTTTTCTAGAGATGTTAAATTCTATGAGAATATATATCCTTTTAAAACTGATATAAAACAAACTGTTTTTGAAAATTTAAATCATTTAAATTTTTTTGATTGTTTTGAAACCAAAAATCCTTTAAGTGACTATACCCAAACAGACATGAGTCCTCCCGATGATGAAGGGGAACCAAGTAGGACTCATGAGTCTTCTCCTGAGGGTCAGTTAGGTGACCCTCCTGGAACAACTAGAGAGGTAGATCATGCACATGATCAGCCACCTAGTAGTTCAGAACATAGTTGTCAAAGCGTCTAGGCGCACTCAAGACGCATAAGTCGAGCCCGGAGCCTAGGCGCAAGGCGCATAAAAAACGAAAGCTTTTTATAATTAGGCGCATAGTATAAAATACATATTTTAGGGATTCTAGAGATGTTTTAGGCTTGTTTAGGGCTACTTTAAGATGTTTTAGGGTTGTTTATGACTTGTTCATGACTCATTTGGGATGTTTTAGAGGTTTGTGCAACGTTTAGCCTGAATTTGGCCGGAAATCAGCCTTGATAGTGTGCCTCAGTGCCTAGGCGCACGCCTCACAGGGCGCAGCGCACTTGGTGCGCCTGGAGCCTAGGCGCGCCTAGGCGCTCGCCCAGGCGCGCTATTGACAACTATGGTTCAGAAAGGAGGGGGGCTAACGCCTCAGAGGCTGGAGACTCAAGTGATGAGGCTGCAACCCCTGAGGGAGATAGGATTAGTAGTTTTAGACATTCTACTAGAGAGTCTGTTCTACCTAAAAGATTTAATGATTTTGTGCTTGATGGGAAGGTTAAGTATGGTATAGATAAGTCTGTTAATTACTCAAATTTGTCTGTTGAAAATATGTGTTTTGTTTCTAATGTGAATAAAATGTTTGAACCTACATCTTACTATGAAGCTTCAAAGAATCCTAAGTGGATAGAAGCTATGAATAGTGAGATGGAGGCCTTGTATAGAAATAATACTTGGATTGTTACTGACTTACCTCCTAATAGGAAGGCTATTGGGTGTAAGTGGGTATACAAAATCAAGTATAAATCCAGTGGTGAAATAGATATATACAAGGCTAGGTTAGTAGCCAAGGGCTATAACCAAAGAGAAGGAATAGATTTTGGAGAGACTTTCTCTCCTGTGGTTAAAATGGTTACTGTTAGAACTGTTATAAGTTTAGCAGTTCAAAACAGTTGGCCCTTGTTTCAGTTAGACATTAATAATGCCTTCTTGTATGGGTCTATTAGTGAAGATGTTTATATGACTCTACCTGAAGGGTATTCTTCAGGAAATGAGTCAAAGGTATGCAAACTAGTTAAATCATTATATGGGCTGAAACAGGCCCCTAGAAAATGGAATGAGAAGTTAGTTGATGTTCTGGTAAAAATTGGGTTTGTCCAAAGTGTGTGTGACTACTCTATGTTTGTTAAGTCACTGAATGGTGTGTTTATTGTTTTGCTTGTGTATGTTGATGACATTGTCATTACAGGGAACAGTGAGCCTGAAATTGATAATGTCAAAAGTCTTTTAAAGGAAAGTTTTCAAATAAAAGACTTAGGAAAACTGAAATACTTTCTTGGTATTGAAGTTTTATACACTGAAACTGGTATATGTTTGAATCAAAGAAAATATTGTCTAGATTTGTTGAGTGAGTTTGGGTACCTAGGGTGTAAACCAGTTAGTGTACCAATTGAACAAAATTATATTTTGTCTATGAAAAAAGAAAAATCTGAAAAACTTTTACAAGATGTAACTGGTTTTCAAAAACTAATAGGTAAATTAATTTACTTATCTCTCACTAGGCCTGATATAAGCTATGCTGTACAGTTCCTAAGTCAGTTTATGCATAAACCAACTGAGGCAACTTCACACATAGCTTTAAGGTTGCTTAGGTATTTAAAAACATCTCCTGGTAAAGGGTTGATGTTTAAGAAAAGTGATCAGTTTGGCCTATCAGCATATGCTGATGCTGATTGGGCCAAATGTCTTGAAACCAGGAAGTCAGTTACAGGATATTGTGTTTTCCTGGGATCTAACTTGGTTTCATGGAAAAGTAAGAAACAAAGTGTTGTTTCTAGATCCTCTGCTGAGGCAGAGTTCAGGGCTTTGTGTACTGTTACTTGTGAGTTGGTTTGGTTATTTAATCTACTTAGTGAGTTGAGTGTTAAAATTGACTTACCACTAAAAGTATTTAGTGATAGTAAGTCAGCTATCTCTATTGCTGAAAATCCAGTGTTTCATGAAAAAACAAAACATTTTGAGTTAGACTTACATTTTCTGAGGGAAAAAGTAAGTAGTAAATTTGTTGAGATTTTCAAAGTTACTTCTGATCAACAGACTGCTGATATTTTTACTAAAGGTTTATATGGGTCACAACATGACTTGCTATGCAGCAAGTTAGGCTTAACAGATATGTTCAGCAAATCGAATTAAGGGGGGATGTTAAAATATATAACATTTCATCTATCTAATTCGATTTACTGTGGGCTTGATTGTGTTGTGATGTTATTGGGCTTACAGATTGGATTATTGTTGGGCCTGTGCAAGTTAGCCCATCAGTGTATATTCTGGGGGTTCATTAAAAGGTTCATTCATGAGATATGATCTGGTTCATGTGAACTGGGTCGTTTTTTATGTTTTGTGTTTGTTTGTGTGTTTTCTCACACAGATCGTTGACATGGCATAATCTTGTTCGTTGGATTGGTTTGTTCGTAGCCGTTGGATCATGAGGAGACTGCCTATATAAACTCTCCAGCTCTACGAGTTACCAGTTTAGCTCATTCGTTCTCTTTGTCTTGTTTGTTCAGTCTCTCTCTAGGGTTTGTAATTAGGGTTTCTGGTGTAAGTTTCTTTGAGTTGTATTGTTTTATATTGTTATTATCAATCAACTACTGAACTTATCATTCAGTAGTTGATGTGAACTTTGTATTGTTTCTGATCTTAACGTTTGTTAAGATCTCTGGGTTTGGTTGGGTGTTTTTTGGGTTGGTTAACTAATAAAAGTTTTGGTCACTGGTTTTGTCGCTATTTCTGTATCTTGTGATTTGTGGATGAATGTTTATTGTTGTTTGGTTGATTGAGAGAGATTTGAGTTGTATTCGTGTCAGATTCAATATTTTCTACAAATAATTACTTATAAAGTTCGAGCTAGACTAATAGTAATTTCATTACTTTTTGTGATGGAAGATATCTAGCCCGTGTCGCAACTCGCAATGTGAGGGTCAGAGGGTGTGAAGCATGGAGCCCGCCAATGCGTGACTTGATTTAAGCTTATGAAGCGTATGAATATGTGTGTGTATATATACACACACTCAACGTTGAAAGATATTAACCAATTCAACAAATTTTATGTCACATATGGCAATCCACCGAGCTACAAAATTATTAATATATAATTTAGTTTCTTTAGACTACACGAGTAAACGGTGTGGCCATGCCTTGCAGGGGGCATGAACCAACATGTGAATCCAAGTCATCTTTAGTTATTTAACCAATTATGGACGGGATGGTGGTGGCGTGGACGCTAACTAGGTCTAGGTGGCCTCCACATCACCTTAGGTTTTTTAAATTTTTTTAACACATAACTAACTTAAAATAAAAAACATTGCAACTAAATAAAACATCACATTTTAAATAAAAAGCATTACAATAAAATAAAATAAACATGACATAAATTAAAAAACACAGAAAATAAAATTTAAATATAATTCAGTCGTGCATTTGCCACGACGACACGTACTCGAACTCCCCATCGTACTCAAAATAGTAATCAATTTGAGTCATCTCTATAAACATTTCTTCTGAGTCCGTTAGGGATTCCTCTATGTTCGCCTTGAACATCTCCTCAAAGATCGCGCTCTTTGATTCGATGTCAAAAAATTTGTGATGAATTTCATCACTAGTGCGATTTGTTTGACCGCCAAGTAGAACGCAAAATTCCGTCAATACCTTACCCCAAAAAGGATAGAACGAAGCGTAGTGGATACTCTAGTGGTTTCCAGAACGTTGAGCTACCCCAAGGTTAGGACTAACACCTCTTATTCGGTTCATGATTGGTCCATTTCGCTAATGGTTTGTTGGTGTGGGGTAAATTGTGGAGTAAAAGGTTAGGTTTATATAGTGTATCATAATTAAATGTAGCAGTTTCAGCCCGACAGGCTTAACAAACCAGGCAAAAGCCTAGGGCCCCCAAAAAATAAGGGCCTCCAATTTTTATTTTCTACTTTGTTCATATATTACATGTGTATTTAGCATAAATTAACAAACTAATAATAAAAGACATAAAATACTAAACAGGTAAAATGTCTAGACTCAAAACTTAAAGAATAATGGCCATATAATTTTTTTTCTTGAACGCATCCTCAACTCCTATCTTCATTACTTGCGACCTAGCTAATTAAAACTGACATGGATGGTGATTGGCAGAGAAAATATGAGCGAAATTAAGGGTAATCAATCGTCGCCAATGGTCGCAATGTCTTAATATCAAGCGAAACAATGATTATTCATGTAACGACTATTTTCCCCCAGTAATACGAATCTATATATGTAGTATGATTTGCGATTGATTGACAAAAAAATCAATTTTGCATTTTGATATTTGCGTTTTCGATACCAATTCAAAGGGCTATGACCTTCTAGTTCGCTTAAGGCCTTCAAAAACCTAGGACCGGCTCTGAATGTAGTTGGTGTGATTTAAAAAATAACCGTTGGTCCCGCCAACCATAATAAATAAAGCACATTGACCGTTCACCAAATGAAATTATCCACGTCGGACTATGCTTTTGTCCCACGTCGATAGGTATTTCCACCACAAATATCCCACGTCATGTTTCACGCGGTCCACAAGGTGATAGGCTGGCATTGAAGGGCTCCATAGCCCATTTCTATGCCAACACACCATGTAGACTTGTAAAAAAATATCTTTGAAATTAAAACCCATATAGGTTGACAAACTCTAGAAATTAAAAAAAAAAGAAGGAAAAAAATGGTATGTTGGATGACAAGAAGGTGAGAAAGCTATAAATGCATAGTTAATTGCTTGGTCTCGTATTGTTTGCTTCCTTTCACCTTCTCCTTTCAACGACAACAACTCTTTTACTTTCTTCTATACAACCAACCATTACCACAACCCATCATCACTAAATCCTCTGCTTCAAACATGGATGTTTACACATACCCATCTCCTCCTTCTTCCTCCTCTTCACACCTTTCTTCCTTCTCTTTCCATCATTTGCTTCTTAAAGTCAAAGACTTCCTCTTCTCTGCACTTTCTTCCCTTGTTGGCAACCTTTTTTCTGCTATTTTCACCTTCTTCTTTGCCTTAGGTCTGTTTTCTTCTTCTTTGTTGCATCTGATCATTGATTGTGTCTTTATTACTATTATTAATTTGTTAAATCATAGTTAAAGATTCGGAGGGTTATATGTAGAAACATTATGTAACTTAGTTTTGTCATGTTTTATGTATTTGGGTCATGATTGAAGTTAATTGTTATTTTTTTATTTATTTATTTATTTTGTGTGTAGTGGGTACTTTATTAGGAGCTTTAACAGGGGCTTTGATCGGTCAAGAAACAGAGAGTGGATTTGTTAGAGGTGCTGCAGTTGGAGCCATTTCTGGTGCGGTTTTTTCGATTGAAGTTTTCGAGTCTTCGCTTGTTTTGTGGAAGTCTGATGAGTCTGGGATTGGATGTCTTCTCTATTTGGTGAGCAATTGTAATTTGTCACATTAATTTGATAAAAAGTTTGTGTTTTTACTGTAATTCCCCTGTTATAAGTAGTACTAAAGATGATTGATTTAGGAAAACCGGTGTCAAACTTGTCTAGATCGCTTATAAACGTTTAAATTAATACACAAATAAGAGTAGAAATGTATTGTTTTGTTTCATGAGATCTTATTTGAATTAGGATTTAAAGACACATCAACCAAATGGTTGATGTAAAGCCTTCTTGCCCCCAAAGTTTTAAGGAATACGCGGTCTTATGAAGAGAAGAGTTTATAACCTCATGAATGAATTCGTGTTTATCATGGAAATGATGATGATGAGTGGTGATCGATCTTTAGAGCATTATTGTCATATTGAACTTTTAGTTACTGTTTTATAGCGCATTAGCTAATACCACCTTTTATAACAGATTGATGTTATTGTGAGCTTGTTAAGTGGAAGGCTTGTTCGTGAACGAATTGGTCCAGCTATGTTGAGTGCGGTACAAAGCCAGGTAAAGTTTGCATAGTTTCATTCATCAAGCCGAATTTGTGTGGTGTTCTAAAGTTTGATATGTACCAAGAAACTTGCACGTTATTATTGTTGATCTTTTGGCTTTTTGTTTAGATGGGCGCGGTTGAAACAAGCTTTGAAGAGATTCAGAACATATTTGACATTGGTGGTTCTAAAGGTTTGCCTGAATATTCGGTTGAAAAGATACCGAAAATCACTGTTACAAGTGACAATAATTTGGATGATTCAGGCGAGAGAGTCTCGTGTTCTGTGTGTCTACAGGTAAGAAATTATCTGTTTATTACAACTTCAAACAATCGAAACATTTGGGGACACTGCGCTTTACATCTCATATTATTATTACAATTGATTATCTGATTCTGATTATTACAGCTTCAAAATGCATTTTAATATCTAATATATGTTTTTCAGGATTTTCAACTCGGAGAAACTGTAAGAAGTTTGCCACAATGTCATCATATTTTTCACTTACCCTGCATCGATAAGTGGCTTATAAGACACGGATCTTGTCCCTTATGCAGGCGCGACCTCTAAAGACTTTCTGTTTTTTTGTTTTTCTGTAAATCCTGAACTCGAGCCATTTTTCGTGTTGACACATAGATCTTTCTTTATGTATCGATATACAACTACCTTTTGTTTGGTATATGAAAAGTTATGTATCGCGATACATTTGAGTGTCGATTGGTTACCTAAAAAGTTTAACATGTATTTTAGAACTTTGAAATCTCGTATATATTGTGTGTACCATTTGTTCCAACATATCTGTTCATCTGGGCTGTTTGCTATATCTTTTTTCCCAGTTGTAACAAACTGGATGAATGGCCATTGGGGTTAGTGGCCCAATGGTAGAAGCAAAGCTTCTAGGAACACTTAAGGGGGAGGTCATGGGTTCAAGTCCCACAAGGAGAAGAAATTTGCCGTTCAAAAAAAAAAAAAAAACAAACTGGATGAATGTGGGTTAATGTATAACATTTATTGCATGAAGTACAAGTCATTATAGCATTCTTGAACTACATTGTGTTGGAATATATTCTGTGACCTAAGGTTCCATTAATTGATGGAGTTGGTAAGCTGTTAGGTTCTCATTAATGGATAGCCTACCCAGTTTCTATGCTATAAAATATCTGTGTTTTTATGCTTAGCGACGGATATTCGAATATCGAAAAATCGAAAATAGATTTATGGTTTGACAAGTTAAATTCTGAAAAAATAATTTAACATTCCTTTAATATATCGGATAAATTCAATCTCATGTGTAAAATCACTCATTAACACCATTAACGTTGCTGCCGCCACCACCACCATCACCATCCTCACATTTTAATTACGTTAGCAAATTTACATAACATAAGTTTGTCAAACGCATCATAAAGTATATTTTCTTTAATAAGTTTTGGTTTGATTTATTCAAAGTTCAATTATTTGACACGTTCAAATTCCAATTATTTATTTGACACGTTAAAATGATTTAAAAAAACATGTCAATTGAACGTCATAAGGGCACACAATATGCATGCGGGAGCAACGCTGTGGAATGAGGTATCGGCAGGATTACCACCCTACGGCCTTCAGGAGGTGACAATCGGGAGCTGAAGTGCGAACTACTCGCCGAATTGGAGAAAAGTTTGTGAAGGGTAGGAGAGGAAAGCGGGAAGTAAAGCCTAAAGAGCGTAAGAACACCGCCCCGTTATTTTTGTACGGAGGTTGGATGAATTACGTGGTTGAAAACATTCTTATCTTCTATGAAAAAAATATTGGTTATGGTTGTCAACCATGTCTAGTTATCTATCTAGTTTAATAACGAACCACGGGCCTATGCTTTTTTAGGCTATTGTTAGTGTTCTATGACTTCTATGAAACAATAATAAATGCCCAATAGTGTATACAGGGACATATGAGACTTAGAGGGTGTTGGTTAGATTTTTAATAAGCATGTTAATCATTCAGCATTAAGAGTGTTTGTTTCAACTTAAAAAACATCTAAATGTTTTCATTAAGCTCTTAACTATTCAGTTAATAAGGGGCGCTGAACCATTCAGACACTCTTAATGATTCAACACTTAATTAGACAGATCCTACCAAACAACCCCTTATTTAGTTATTAAGTTTCGAAGCAATAAAGATTGATTTAGGTATTTATATGATTATTTGTGAATAAAATATATAGCTTAATGAGAAGATTAACTTGAAAAGAAATAACTTAATCTTTTTTTCTTCTTTTTTTTTTTGAAAAGAAACAACTTATCTTTACCGTGTAGATATTAGTGTTGGGGGTGGTTTTATTAAGTCATATGAAGATTATATAATGAATAATTTTTTATGCATTTGTAGTTGTAAAAGTTGAATGGGTTTTGAGACCTAGTTTGTAAAGAACTTCGATATTTTAATCAATCATGTTGTGGTGAACACTGAACAGTATATATCATGTTAGAATATTAGTGATCACGTTAGATTATAAGATTTTTGGTATTGAAAAGTCTATGGTTCGATTCAGGTGAGTTTGGATTAGTTCTTAACATTGTTTAAGCTAAGTGTTAGATAGAGATATGGAAACAAATAGAGGGATGCCCATGGCTCTCGTTGACCATCCGACCGACAAATTTTGTAGTAAAAGAGGTACTCAACGCTTTCCCTTTCTTGTTGTCTGACTCGATCACTAGATTTAAAGAACGGTTTAGTCATGGACCTAAGCATTTCATAACATACGGAGCTAAATATGTAATTTGTGGACTAGGCATGCCTTCATGTTTTAGTCATATTTATTGCTTGTTTCATCAAGTGTGGCTAAATTGTTTTCAACTTTTTTCGTACGACGTTATGTGGACCACATTAGGATGTCACAAGGAATGAAATTGAATGTCTATGTCACAGAAAATGATATCGTAAATGTTGTTTGATCGGTCGCGTACACTTTCTATCATTACAAATATATATTTTACAAGGAGTCGTCGTGGATGATTTAGGATCCTGTTTAGAAGTTGTGAGGCCAAAAGTATTATTGAGTATGCGTGTGTTTAAACTTTTAAACTATCATGCTTAACTGGTAGTTTAGTGTAAATGTTGTTCAGCTAGTAGAAGCGTTCTTCAACTCTTCTATATGCTAATGAAGCGTCTGTTTTCTTCTATTTGTTCACTCATCCTAATGACCTACAGGAACATCGTATCATATCGATAGCCCATGTGACCGGCAACCACTTCATCATGCTTCAACTAACAGAAGATGCTCTAATGCCACATCTGAATAGAGCATGGATAACTTGGGTAAATGGACGGGAAAACTCATGATTGACGCTATATAGGGATCGTCTAGAACAGGACATAGGCTACATCGAAGCAATACAAGCGGTGAAAGAGAGTGGTTTGACTTAACCAGTAGTCCAATGTAAACGTTGTTTTATAATGCATACTGATTTATTAAGAAAAAAAAATGTTTATGTTATTTTACATTTATAATAAGAAATGAAATTTTTTTGTATAAAAAACTCAAATAACATGTGTAAAACTAATAAAAAAACAACAAATATATGGGTCGTAGAGATCTTTATGGGGCATTAAATGAGTAAAACTACGGGCCATAAAAGGGCTTTACGGCTCATATATTGACTGGGGAGGGGTCATAAAGAAGTCTTATGGGACGTAGAAGGATAAATTCTACGGCCAATAGAGGGCTTTACGGGGCATAAACAAATATTTTTTTTAACTCAAATAGTTGAGAGGTCATAAAGGGGGTTAATGGAATGGACCGTAGAAGCTCAAAATAATCAAGGGTCCTCTATGCCTCGCATAGACCTCTACAGGCCATAGTGGTGCTTAAAGTCATTGGGTGTCAGGCTAACTTACAACTGAACCTTGTACATTGTATTTTATGTTCATCTATGCCCCATAAATGTCTTTATGGGGCATAGTTTTGCCTCTACGGCCCATATAGGGTTGTTCAAATAAAAACCTTCATTGTGTGAATAACATGCCCCTTTACATTTTACTTCTCTCGACTCTCATCTTAACTAAACTTTAATTCTCTCAACTTTTCATTATTTAAAGAATTGTTACACTATTTCTCGTTATTTTAAGCCAGCTAATCTTACTATTTTAAACGACCATAACTTTTTCATACATTAATACTTCTAAAGAAAAGTTACATTATAAGGAGTATTTTATTATCTTTAATTTAAGTATAGTATTGTTTTTTTATTTATTTTAAAAAGTGATGATGTGTTACATGATTAACAATATCTTGGGGTGGGCAATAATTGAATTGTTACCCAAAACCAAATCATAAAAAGATAAAACTAAACCGAAATGCATCAAAAACTGAATTAACCAAAAAATAAGATAAATCAGTTATCGGTTTTCTATACCCTTTAGGTGGAGAGGGTGCCTTGCGGGTTGTACCCGATTCGGTTACATCCCCGCCACCCCCTCCGGGTAGGCATGCAGGTAGCGTGCCGTACAAAGGCGCGTGAAACAATCAAATTATGACCATTGGAAAACGGTCATAAATTTGTTGAAGGAGGCGTTCAGGGTAAGAAATAAAAAGTTTCCTTTAAAATTAAATAACCCATAGATGCAATCTTTTTTTAAACCCTGTGCTCATCTTCGTGGCCATATGAGTATAGAACAGAACGTATTAATCAGTCAAACCCATTTTGACCCTCCATAAGGACATCAATGTTATTGTCGATGGTATTCAAAGCTCCAACAATTCAAATAATAATAATAAACTTATTTAAGTGTTTGAAAGTTGAAACTTTCCTTTATCAATCAAATTTCATTAGACCTTGTCATTAATAACACTTCCCTGTATGCAATGTTAGGGTGCAATGCTGTATCAATAAGTAAATTGAAATTTTCTTTAGGTTCTCAAACATCTTCGCAAAAGAGGGGATCAACTCTAGTTAATGTTATTATTTTAAATATTTTTTTTGTTGGTTGTTATATCATAATTATTGTTTTTATTCTAGATTTAATATTTGCCTAGCGATACTAACTGTGTGCTAAATGATATCACTTCCCATGATATCGAAGATTTGAGTCCCGTAGTGGATAATAGTGTAGATAATGAGTAAATTAGATTTGTTGTTAAAAAATTATTCGCAAATATTAGGTAAATATGGTATTATACCAACCTAGCTAAAACATCATTAGTTGTGTATATATATATATCTTAAAGAAAAAAAATCAAGACCGAGGAAAATATATGATATTGTTGCAACAAAATAATTCATATTATAACAGAATAAAATGGTTCATGCTTTGGTTTTATGTGCCGTCCTAAGGAGAAGGGACTTGGTCAGCAAATTTCAATACTAATCAAGAATTTATGTTTTTTTTTTAACAAATCAAGAATTTATGTACTATGCAAATTATAAAATTGTATTAAAATTAAGAATATATAAATATTGACTCAAAATTTGGTCAATGATGTTTTAACTATCCCAACTATTGGCTATTGGCCAATAACAGTCTCAACTACGAAAATAACCACTAGCGGTCTCAACTTTCGACATATTGGCCACCAATGGTCCCAGTTAGACTGATCACTAACGCCGTTAGTGGGTTGCTGACTAATCGGGACCATTGGTGGCGAATATGTCGAAAGTTGAGAGCGCTAGTGGTTATTTTCGAAGTTGGGACTGTTATTGGCCAATAGTCAATAGTTGGAATTATTTATTTCCATTACTTCAATTATAAAATTTGTTGAATGATAACTTTTTTTTTAAACTAATAACAATTACTATACGTTCAATCAATGTTTAGGTTTCTAGGAACCGGCCAATGATCTCCAGCTCAGCTGGTTTGAGGTAGGGTGGGTTTTCCCTTAGGGGTTCCCATCCTGGGGGGAGGTCACAGGTTCGATTCATGCACACCACAAAAAAATTCCCCGTGACGGTTTGAGCTTAGGCAAGGAGGACACCGGTGCATGGGTAGGGATTCGAACTTGGGACCAATAGGTTAGGGTTGTACAAGGATTTCCATTGATCTACACCTTTCAAAAAAAAAAAAAGGTTTCTAGGAACCGAATGTGTTATTTCTTTAAATATCTTACATCTTTTGTTATTTAAAATTGCTCTAATTTAAGTAAAGAGAACATAAATTATTGCCTAGAAATATATAGGAAAGTAATTGATAAATAAGTAACTTTCCCGTTAACTTTATTAATTAGCCCGAAAACAAACTTACACGTATTAAAATATAAACCATGTCACAATACGATAGATTTAATCAACATGAAACAATTTAAATTGCCGGCTTAAGTTACTTAAAAATAAGAAAACCACAATGCTTCCAAATACTTACCTCATCTATTGGACATCAATTAGCTTACATGAACAAGAACAAACAACTTGAATGAAATATGAAGAGCACAAGAGCAATTATAGAATGTAGACCTTGACTTTTTATAGAAACAACACCAAGTTCATGTCACAAATGGCAGATAAGAACCCGGTTTCTTCATCGTCACATTCGGAACCGCGGTTATTGAGTGAAAAGCTTCGACATTCAATCTTGGAGAACAAGTATTTATGGGTAACACTAGTTGTTTGTAGCGTCATCCTCTTTGTTTCCATTGTGTTATGTTTATGTAATAAGAAGAAGGTTTTAGCGCTATTTAAGCGGCTAAGGGAGACAAGGAAAGGTTAGGTTAAATTAGTTACTTAGATTTTATTTTTGTCTTTTTTATGTATCACTAATTGATATTAGTTATGGGTTTAACATTTATTTGATTTTGTGGTTTTACGTAAGTAGATAAGATGGATGCTCATGAGTTGATGTTGAGGAAATTTCAAGTCGAAGAGCTTGAAACTGCTACGAATAACTTTGCTGAAGAGTGCTTAGTAGGATCTGGTGCATTTGGAAACGTGTATAAAGGAACATTTGAAGGTGATCTAACCCTAGCCATCAAGAGGGCACGTGACGATTCCTATACAAGCATACAAGAATTTCGAAATGGTAAACCCCATCACTACAACATAAAGACGAAATTCGATGACCAAAACTGTCACTAAGGCTTTACGACAGTTTTGGTCATGAGAAAAACGTCGTCCCAAGCACTTTGTGACCTTTTAAAATGCTTCAATTTACA
Source organism: Ambrosia artemisiifolia (assembly GCA_032199755.1). Classification (NCBI taxonomy): domain Eukaryota; kingdom Viridiplantae; phylum Streptophyta; class Magnoliopsida; order Asterales; family Asteraceae; genus Ambrosia; species Ambrosia artemisiifolia. The sequence continues at coordinate 14,849,355 of CM063517.1, read as the reverse complement.
CTAGTAAACCTTTTCTTGTCTCTTGATATAGAGGTGAAGCTACTCTCGAAGGTGAAGCATCCGAACCTTGTTGGTTTAGTCGGCTATTGTGAAGAAACCGGTTCGTAAAACTCTATATAATATCGTTAAGTCTATAATACTATCATTGATCGATATACCATGTTATTTTGAATCTTAATATAGGAAGGAAGGGAGTACAAATATTGGTTTATGAATATGTCCCTAATGGCTCATTACTTGAACATATTGTGGGTACGTTATAAATAAAAATTATTAGCCATTTAATGATATTTATTTGATGATATATATATTTTTATTGATCATCTAAGTACTAACCGAAAAAGTTGTTAAAAAGGTAGGGACAGAAAACCCTTAACATGGAGGCAAAGAGTAAATATAGCCATCCAAGCTGCTAAAGGTAATCATGTATCTCTACATGTAACGAAAACCGAACCAAATCGAACCTTACGTTACTTAAATATTTTTTTTTCAGGCATAGCTCATTTGCACGAAGGGATTAAACCGAGTATAATTCACCGAGACATAAAACCAAGTAATATTCTCATTGGAAATGGGTTTGAAGCTAAAGTTTCAGATTTCGGGCTAGTTAGATCAGGCCCAGTTGGGGATAACTCGTATGTTAGTAGCCAGATCAAAGGGACGCCAGGTTACCTTGACCCAGCGTATTGTTCGAGTTTTCATTTGAGTCCATTTAGTGATGTTTATAGCTTTGGAGTTATTCTCTTACAACTCATTGCGGCTCGTCCTGCTGTTGACTCGAACAGGAATCGATCGAGATATCACATTATCGATTGGGTAAGAAAGATTCCGGCTTGGTTGAAGTTTGCATTTTGAAAAGCGAAATCTTAGAGCATTCGCATCGGCTTCCCCATCCATATCCACTCACAATCACTCACAGCCACATATTACACTAAAAATCATCACATTTTCTTTGTCTTTTCAATTAAATAATACTTTTATATATCTTTATTATTACATTTTCTCTCTCCTCCACTCACAACCACTTTTAAAATATACTAAAAAATAAAACCAGGGGAACAATCACTCATAATCTCATCCTAAAATATGAGGTTTTCTCTCACATAATTTTGGAGGACTTGATGTGAATGCTCTTACACATAGAATTTACATAGGTTTTATATACACCCAAAACTATTTAATTGCGGTAACACTTTAGGCAAGTTAAACCAAGTCGTCAAATAGGTGTCAAAGCGGTTAGGTTGGTTTTAAGTTTTGTACACACCGTTAACGGAACCAACCATGTTGGATGGATAGGCTAGATTATTGATTCGTAGTGTAATTTTTACCGAAAAAATTCCAAATACTTTACTGAAAACTAAATTCAAGATCCGCAAATGTTTTAATACAAGTGATACATATAAGATACATAAAATAAAATGATACAACGGACCCTCTTAGATGATTTTTATTTGGCTTGTAGTTGACAGAAATGTGAAAATAGGATATAGTAAAGAAAATATTGTAATCAATCAGTAATTTAGGGAGTTTCAAGTGTTTAATTTTAAACATATTAATTCTCCAGGCAAGGCCTCATCTCGAGAGAGGCAACGTTGAAGAGATATTAGATGCAAATCTGTTACTCGAGCCATGCAACATGGACATCATGCTTAAAATGGGACTATTGGGCCTAAGGTGTGTGGTCAAAGAGCCCAAACAAAGGCCGACCATGACACAAGTATACAAAGAATTGGAGGCAGCTCTTTGGTCAGCAAATGGCAACGTTCATCGTCAACTGCGACAAAGATCTTCAACGGAGTCAGTCAGTGGTAGGTCAGGGGAGCTTCGAAAGGGTCATGTGATGGATCACGATAGTTCGGTAAGTCTAGATGGTGTTGGGCTTCAAAGATTTCAAGTAGACATTGATAGTCTTTCTTTTCAGAGCGCAAGCTTGAGATGTTTAGAACCCGATAGCCTTGTTTTTCATGTTGATGATGAGGGTAGAGCCGTTGATGAGGAATTGAGCTTTCGTATGGATGATTCCTTAAGCATCCCTCGCGATTGATATACGAGATTGTATAAAAATGATTTATCAATTATACAAGTTGTGTTATTAGTTTGTTACTATAGAATATTGATTTGCTCGATCGAAAATAAAACAAGATTACAATAGTAATCTAACTATAAATAAAAACTACCTAGAAGGTTAATTACATGTGTTAAAAAGGATGACTAATTCGCCATTTTGACCCTTCCAAGTCAACTAGTTTGATGATTAACATGAGTAAATAAAATATTGAATAGTTTTAGTATCGCTGTCTTTTGGAAAATCATAGATTCGTATTAAAAAGGATGACTAATTCGCCATTTTGACCCTTCCAAGTCAACTAGTTTGATGATTAACATGAGTACATAAAATATTGAATAGTTTTAGTATCGCTGTCTTTTGGAAAATCATAGATTCATAATGTTTCCGGGGTTTGAGATGACTCATCAAATTTGAGACCACGGGTTGTAACTTATTAGCAGCCAATGATAAACATATATAGTCCATTTAATGATTCATCAATCTGTACAAAACCAAACTGGTTTATTGGTTTTCATAATATCGATGCTAGGGATGAGCTAAGTACCGTAGCGGTTTCAGTACCGATCTCAAAATCGCAAAAAAATGAGTACCAGTATCTATACCTATATCGAAAATGCTTGGTATGGTATGTTACAGTATTCAAGGGTAAAAAATGAGTAAAATACCACATTGTACAAAGCCTTAACCAAAATTACAGATTCCAAAAACGCCAAAAATGAGTACCAAATTATTACATATACTAATTCACAACATCCTTTGTAATAGTATACTTTCTTCTTTTCCATTTCGGCCACTAAGTATTTCGTCCTCTAGCTTATTTCGTCATCTTACGCAATAGTTTAGTTTCTTCTTTTCCATTTTGGCCGCTAACTATTTCGTCCTCTTGCTTATTTCGTCATCTAGCATTTCTTTTTCTATTTATACCCCTTGTAATTTAGTGTTTTGTTATTTAATGCAGTTTTTCTGACTTTGCCCATGTTTGTTCTTTGTTCGGTTAATACTTAATATGGTTTTACGACTCATTTGTCTGCTACGTTTTCACGTTATGTGCGTCACTTTGTATTAATAATTTGTTTTTTTGCTTTACGATTGTCCTGCTTTTCTGTTGCTACTTAGCACGGTTTTTCGCTCACATCCTACAATGCTGGTAACACGATTTTACGCTCTCGTTCTACAACGCTGGTAGCACGGTTTTACGTCCCCCGCCCCGAGAGGGGGGGGGGGGATTCTAATAGTTAATACTAAAACTCAACTTGTACACTATGATTGAGTATCAATACGAGTACTTTTCGTACCGAGTAATTGCTCATCCATAATGGTTCATCTTCTAAAGTAGAAGGGTTAAAAGTTAAAACAAATATCAAATACTCCCTCCGTCCCATTTTAAATGTCCATTCTTCTATTTTTTGTCGTTCCAAATTAAAATGTCTATTTGTAAGCAATTTTCAGTTTTGCTTATAAAATACAAAAGATAATCAAAGATTTCTTAATGTATGTTTGTGGGTCCATGACATCTAAAATGGGACCAAGGGAGTATAATGAAACAAGAAGAAGCAGAGTAATGATTCGAATCCCCCAAATTTCTAAATATCCCGCCCTTAAAAAAAATTGAAACGAATTCTGTCACATCGATTGTTTGTTTTCAGGTTCCAACCCAATTAAAACTCTCCTTCTTAGGGTTTGTTTGTACAAATTTCAGGTACCATTTTGTTCAATTATTGATCTAGGGTTTCGATTACACCTCTAATTTCACCTATAATCAATCAATTAATACATTTCTGCTTCGTTTATTTGTTCCAGATCAATGGAGACGCTTTATTCCAAGCTCTATGATAAGTACACCAAGCTCAAGGTATATCTTTCCCTGTTCTCTTGTTGTGTACGAATTCACTAGTTATGGCTTCATGTTTGTTTGGTTACTGACTTACTGTATACAGGTAAAGAAAGCTTCTGAAATAGAGCAGCTGAGTTTGGATCAAGAACAAAAGTTTAAGACTTATGTGTCTGGTAGGTGTCTTAATCCACAACTTTAATTTTTTAAATTATTGTGTTTTTTTTTACTGTAGTGCTTGTTAGTTCATTTGAAGTAGTAGTTTTGAACTTGTAAGTAAGTTTTTTTTAGTCTTCTGTTGTTCTTTGTTTTACATTGTGTAAGAGTCTGTTTTTAGTTGAGTGCGAAATTCAGTTGTTTCGCTGTTTGTTGGCGTTGAACAAAGAAGAGTAAATTATTTGACTTTGCTGGTATGTAGAGATGATTCACAGTTGTATCTTGAATGAATAATGTGTAATTCTTTTAACTGTTTTGTAGACATATGTATTCTCTTGTTGACTGTTAAGTTGTAAAGAGTTGAAGGAAAATGGCATTACACTACTTGTCAACTTTCATGAGGGTTTTTTATTGTTATTAATTAATTTATTATTATTATTATTATTATTATTATTATTTTGCAAATTTAATCGACTTAAAAAAGGGTTAATGTATGACCGTTTTGCTGTCATTATTTATGTCCCGGATGCAACTACATAGTCAAAGCAGAAACTGTCATCCTATTAAACTTGGTAATTGGTAAAAGTTTGCTAACAGGTTGTGAGTAAGGTTTCTATGAGCTAACAGCATGCAGTGCGATCATTAACATTTTCTCCACACGTTAAAGTTGACTTGTTTGACTGATTTATGATATATTTGTGATCTAATTTTCTCTTATGACGTGTGTGTGTATATAAAGGTAACTGTGTATTTTTATGGTGACTTCTGTAAAATACAACTAGACACCTACGTCTAAAAAGATAAATTATTGGTGGAAAGTTATTAAATAAAAGGTTAAAGATGTATATTGTTAACTATCTACTTAACTTTAGGTTTAAAATCTAGTGGTGCATTAGTCATCTGGTCATACACTAGTCTCATTCCTACCTTTCTATCTTGACTTGTATCTTTTTCATCTTTAACTAGTTATTGCATTTCATTTTGTTTATTTGAAACATATTAAGGAAACTTGGACTGGAGTATTGGATGACACAAGCAATTTATTTCAGCTATGCAAAAACAAGAGAAAGAAATAAAAGATAATTTTTTGACATGTTCCAATTGTCATTAGGGAAGTATTAATAATAGAAAAAAAGAGACATCCACAAACAAGCACTATAGAAAACAAACATAAGTAACGTGAAAACTATGGTCTTAGCTTTCAGTCATCAGCATTCTATGTATATGTACTTGCAAGTTTCCGACATTCTTTATAGCTCAGCTTTGTAGAGATTATCACTGGTAGTAATGTGGATTTCGGATTTTCTTTGAATCTATCCTAGTCAGTGTTTAACGTGAGTGCAACTTTTTTTTTCCATTCTGATGCAGCTGCAGATGAACTAATTGGCTATTTAACAAGCGAAAAGGACATGTTACATGCACAATTAGGTGATTTGAGACAGGAAATTGCCTCCACCAGGCAAGGACTTAATCCATGGTACTAACACAGTAACACTTAATTTCTTGTCATCAAGTTAACTAATTTTTCATTCACAGATCTGCAAAGGATGAAGAGCAACAGAAGTATGAAATGATGCTATTAGAAGAGAAAGAGAAAAGTAAGGCAAACTGTTGTGAATTAATTATTTAAAACCATAAACTCCATTCATATTGATGCCATCAGTGTCAAGCATATATAGCAATGTAGATCATGTCTCTGGTTCCCTTGAAGAAATTTCTAAGTCTATGTGAGTCAAGCATATATAGCAATTGAACCCTTTTGATCTTTCATATTCTGAATATAATTTGCGTACCAACTCTTTGCGCATCTTAAAAATCCAACCTAGTTTTTTTGTTATAATTCTCTCAAGAAGAAGAGTCAATAATTTTTTTTACTGTTGTAGCAATATTGATTTAGACAGGTGTGTTGCATACCATGAACATGTGAAATCACAACTACAGTTACATCCAAATATAATTTTTTTACTGGTTCTCCTACTCATATGGCTAATGGCTCAGACACTATGTTTATATGTTTTAACTAGCTTCAGTTGTCTTTTTTTCTCTATTCAAAGGGAAGTGCAATTAACCAACTAAGAAAGGAGAGGTAAACCCCATTTAAAATGTTATGCTTAGAAGTTTGGTTTTTTAGTTTCAAACTATGAAAACTAACATTGGTTCATTTTAAAACTTTATATGGCATTTGGGTTGTATAATACGTTAAAAAGGCCTTGTTTTTTTACCTGCATCACTGCATTACCCTTCGTCTAAGCCATCTTGTTAAGATAAAGATAATCGTAATTACTTTTTGCAGACAAACAACTCTCAAAAGAAATGGAGAAGCTGCAAAGAAAAGATTTTGCTTCCAGAGATATACAATCACCACGATCTCCACTTTCAACCAGCAACTCAACAAAGAGAAAGCGACTCGTGATGCATGAAAATGAAAATGAAAATGAAGTTGGTGATAAAGATAACAATACTAACAATAATAACATCATCTCTGGTGTTTTTCATGATGATGCTACCCAGGTACACCTTGTGGCGTATTCCATTCTGTTTTCTTTGTGGAGGTGGCATTATTAGTTAATACGATTACAAATAGAAGGTTTTTTGCATTTGGGTACCCTTTCTTTTTCTTTTTCTTTTTGAGCTAGTTTTTTTAGAGTTTAGCTGCCCATTTATAAGTAAATGCCACCTCTGCTTTTAACTGTTTATATGCACTGACCATAGTAATGGGAATGTGTAGCCTAAATGTTGTCGTCCAAGGCTTGGCGGTACAGGTATGTTTTTATGGATTATATCTAAATATATTTTTAGATGCACAATAGTCATTTATATCTGTCTAAATTTAATATGTTGTAGGAAATGCTGTCTCTGATTCTTCTAGCAACTGCTGCGTGTTTCAAGAGCTTGTTGAGTGCCTAGTCGAACTCAAGTTTTCAATTGAAACCTCAAGTGATGATAATATACAAATAACTGCAGTGCATGAATCAAGTGGTAATTCTCTTGTTTACTCATCATCATCATTATCATGTTATATAACATAATACACAATAGCGAAGAATGTAGTTTTAAAGTGGTATCACCCTTTAATTCAAGCAAAACCTGATAATTGGTATATATGTTTAAAATAAAAAAATAATTTATGATGTGATGGCCAGGGTACACATTTAGTCTGGAATGGGTGAAGAACAACCGGCCAGGGGAAGAAGAGATGACGATGATGTACCGTGTGTCATCGCTGGGAACATTTGAGAGAGTAGCACCAGAATGGATGCGGGATGTGATGTTATTTAGCAAGAGCATGTTGAGTGTCTTTTTCAAAAGGCTATCAGTCTATTTTAAGTCTTCATGACCTTTGTTTTCGCTAAGTTTTAATCTGTCTATGAGATATCATGTTCCAACAAAATAGCAAAGAGTTGGTTTAAACGTGAGTGCATTTTGTCCAAATTTATTGGTGTGTAGCAAAACATGTTTCTGATTTGATGTATATGTTTAGTGAGTAAAACATAGGTTCAATCAAATGCAAATTTGGCTCCTTTTATTCTGCATTTTCAGGATTACACAGGGCAATAGCTTTGGACAGTGATTTAACTTTAAATATCACATAACAAAGCTTGAAATTATAAATTGATGTTTATCTGATTTGCGTGATCTGCATTTAAATCCGGTAATTTACTTTTCCAACAAGAAACTAAAACAACTGAAATAGGAAAATTAATGAAAATAAAATTATGCCAACAAAAGAGACGGTCGTAAAGGCAGAATTGTCTTTTACTTTTCAATCTAACAGAAAGAAGATAGTCGTTAGAGGCAGGAACTCGATTGACCAATGTTGAAAGCCATACGGACTTAGGTTTCTAATTTGAAAATTAGAGGCTCAACCAAACCAACTGAGTGGATATAACCACAGTAACTCAAATTGTAACTGACTTTAATTTAATTTAAAGGAATACTAATTAGCAAAATGTTTGTGCATTGCTTGGTTATACTATAAGCTTTAAATGTTTTATGTGAATGTGAGGGTTGTACCCATAGATTTATGGGTTGTATCCACTAATTTGTTTATAGGGTTGTACCGAACTTTTCTTTTTTATTTTTTATCTTTATTTTTTATACTTTTAAGTTTTAACCCAAACTTTTACATATTTTATAATTTAACCAAAAATTTTCACTTTTAGCTTTAGTTCTTAATACTTTTCATTTTTACATTTTTCGTTTTATGTTTCGGTCTAAATTTTGCGAGTTAACACGCCACAACGCGCATTTGTGGTGGAACGTTTTTTGTCTCTTCTTTCCCATCTAACGAGCATTTCATAACAAGCGATTGTTCTATATGTTTTACGCTTCTTTTGTGTGGTTCAACATTTTTACGTTTACTTTTTTTGTTTAGTTTTTTTTTTTCATGTTTAGTGCTAGACTTTTCAGTGGGTAGTCATTAGCGGTGTTGTGTCAACGGTACCATTTGACATAGTAATATGCCCCGTCGCATCGCACGAGAGTAAAATACTAGTTTAAAACATAATCTATCTATATATATATAAAAGAAAAGACTTTTGCTGACGTGGCGTTCATTGGTAACTTCAACCCCCCCTTGAAATCGCCACGTGGCATCTTAATTGAATGGTTTTGATGTTTTTAATTTTTTTGTTTTTTTTATTAAATTAAATCGCATCAAACCCTAAACCCTAAAAAATCTTCTCTTGCCTTCATTCTTTTGCCATCTACGATCTCTCCTCTAAACCAACTTTAGGTTCTTCTCTCCCTCTCTCTCTCACACACACAAGAACGAAAACCAGTTGTTCTTGCTTTTCTTCGTCTTCTCTCTTCCTTATATTCTCCCTCCTCTTTTCTCTCTAGACTTTCATCGTCTTTTCATCGGCGTCAAACCCATCAACTACAGCAACATTAATCTCCATCTTCAATCGAAATAACAAGTAAAACTCTAATCACAATCTGTAAGTTTTCCCCTCTTTATAGCCCTAATTTATTAATAATTTCATTTTTTGTTCACAGATCATTGTTAATTTGTTGGGTCTTAGCGTAAAGATAACGTTTGTTTCATTTGACTGTGTAAAGGTTGAGTCTTTATGAGGTTTAGCTGTTGTAATTGTATTAGATTCTTTGGATTCATCTCTGAACACATCGACAAACATGTCGTAAAGGAAAGAGAGGATTTACACAATCGATCCAAGGTATGCGTTTTAATATACAAGTTTCATTCTCCCTTTAGTGACTTCAATTACCAATGGCCTTCTTGACCACTTTGTATCCTCCAGACACCGTCATCCGGTAATTTTATAACCCTTTTATATTTCGATATATGATTCACTTTATTTGTTGGGAAATTTGATTGGTAGATAATATTTGGTTTGTTCCAGAAACATTTTAGTTATTTTGTGTACAGTTATTAAGTTATGGATTATGAAAATGGTTTTGTAGATTGAAATCTTGAAGCGGTTGCAGCGGGAAGTGTTTACGGATATTATGAAGCTCAGAGACAGACAGGATAAAATGGAGCGACTAAAACAGTCCGTTTGATAGTTTGATGATCTTGCGTATGGAGTTCGTCTTTTCGATAAATCCACCCATGAATGGTAAAGTTTGAAACTTTGACCTTGGTTTAACCATGGATGGCAATTTTTTTGTTTGGTTACATTTGTTTTTGTTTCGTAAAGGGTGATTCCAAAAGTTCTAGGAACAAAACCGAATGGATATAAGGGCTGTTCGATGATGCTTTTGTATAACGATAGGATTTTGATTATCAAACACAATTCAACATCTATGTTTGCAAATTTTATTATTATTTTTATTAGATAGATCCATGATAAGGATTCAATATGTTGAATTCTCTTATTTCTTAAATTAGTTTATTTGTTTGATTATGTATCCAACTGTTAACAAGAGAAAGTGTATTTATTTGTTTGTTTCATGATCCTTGTGTGTTTCGCACAAGTTTTTATATCACTTTTCATATATAATTTTTCTACGAATGTTGAGTTCATCATCTACATGACATATCTCTGAGTTGTTATCTTATTTCAGAATATTGTTGTTGATTTTCTGTCACAGGTTCAAGATTTTGTTTTTGTATAGAATTTTTAAGGTGAGATGTTCTTGACCTCAGCCTCTCTGGTCACCTAAATCAGAAGTAGATGCAGTGATGTGTTTGTGTTAACTGAGTCGTCCGTTTACCGTCTTTGGTGCGTACGCAGCGGCCGACGACGGCGATTCTAATATGAAGCAGCAATCACTTCCTCAAACCAGACAACAAAATCTTCTCTTTTGTACAAAAAAAAAAAACTAAACTAATGGCTTTCAAACCCAAATCATTGTGTGTATCCTTCCTTTTGCCTTTGTGCTTGCTTCTTAGGCTCCAACTCTCTGGTATAGGTAATCTCTTTCTTTCTCTCTAGATTCCCATATATGAAATTTGAAAGTAGTATTAACTAATTAAAGGCTGTTGTTTTTTGCATGTAGATGACTTCAATGATGCTGAAAAAACCCTCTACAATGGCGCCATTCTGAAAGATATCAGTAATAGGAAGGTATGATATACATACATAGATACATACCTTAATATATAAAAACAATTGTAATTTATTATTTTATTTTTTTTTTACGAAAATGTCACTCAACCAAAAGTAGATGTTGTATCTTAAACCCCCAAATTTGTCTAGAATGCACATACTTATTACCTTTAACTTTTTTAATAATCAGTTAATCACTTGCCAACTCTTAAGTTGGCTAAACTTAGATGCTCCATCTTTTTAAGTAAATTGTTTTTTTAACAGTATACTTCATTAAACCGACGCCACCCATCACACAGGTCGGCCTATGTAAATTGTTGAATGTTACTTTTATGATTATCAAATCTTAATCATTTTAAAAGTTAACAAGTCATTATATTAAAAATTCACAAGTGCATTTTAAACAAGTTCATTTAACTATTCTAAATACCAAAATTAAGTTGAGTGCTTCTTCATTAAACTATATTGTTTTTTTCTTATGATATTAACCTTTTTTATTATTTTTACAAAAATAACAACTTTTAGCTAATTACGAGTTTACCATGTATTTTTTTTCTTATACTCATATTTTTCTTTTTTTTGGTAGCAATAATGTCTTAGCTATTAAAAAAAGTAAATTCCGAAATATAACAAAAATCCGTAGAAAAAGAAAAGGCTGAGTTGCTAAACTATTAATCAGATAATATGTTGCTATTTTTACAAAGAAACTGTAAGTTTGTTAGAAGTTTCTGTGGAATTTTCATAGTTGGTTGCTAAATTGTGAACTAGACCCTAATATCTTGCTATTTTATGCAAAATGCTTGATATTATTTTATGAATTCTATGGTTTCCTTATGCAACTATTTGCTTAAATTTTCAGACAACGTAATTGGTAAAGGAGGGAGCAGTCAGGTGTACAGAGGTTGTCTTCCTGATGGACGAGAACTTGCTGTTAAAATTTTAGACACTTCTGAAGATGCACTGAAAAAATTTGTGTTAGAAATCGAGATTATTACTGCTTTACATCATGAGAATATTATTTCCCTTTTCGGATTTTGTTTTGAAGATAAGAAACTCCTTTTGGTTTATGATCTTCTGTCAAGAGGAAGTCTGGAGGATAATTTGCACGGTATGCTCATTTTTTGTGTTATTCATATGATAAATTTTCATTTTGTGTTGATTTTTTCTCATGTTATTTTGGTTTATTCAGGTGTAGTGATTCTTCACAGACTCAAGAGCGATTCTGAAGAAGAAGAAGAAGAAGAAAGGATCTTCAGAATATGATTTGACAGGCAAATCACATGTTGAAAAAAATTACTGATTTCCAACAGGAACGCCTAAATTAAAATCAGGAATTACGAGAACTCCGTACAGGTATATGAGAATTACGTCAATTAGATAAACTAAAATCAGGTTTTCGGTTGTTAATGAACCATTTTGTTGGAATAAATGGACGCCACTGAAGGTAAACTTCATGCTTTGGAGGTTGTTTTTGGATAGGCTCCCGACATTGGATGCGCTGCAACGAAGGAACATTAACATTGAAAATATGATGTTCAAAGTTTGTGGAGAGGGTCCTGAAACAACAAATCATGTATTTGCAAGCTGCTCTTTTGCGGTTCAAGTACTGGATTTTGTAGCGGATTGGTGTCGGATTCTAGGAGCTTTCATTTTCCACGCAAAGGACGCCATTGAACTGTGGAAACATATTAGAGGATCGGAAAAATGGAGAAGACTTGTGTATTCAATATACCAGGTAATCATGTGGTGCATTTGGCGAAACAGAAATGAGGTGATTTTTAATCAAAAGACGCTCAATTTATTTGGTATTAAAGAAGAGATTAGGCGACAAAGCTACTATTTATGGGTTAAAAATAGGTCCAGTCTCTTTAATTTTGATTGTGTCCATTGGTGTAATTTTGATTTACTTAGAATGGGTGTGTAGAGTTGTATTCTTAGTAGACTCAGGTATACATTTTGAATAATAGAAAAAGCAACACAGTGAAGTTAATTCCGTTGACTTCTTCTAATCTTCCTTAACATGTATGTCTTTTTTTTTTAAATTATTTACCTATGTATAGAGTGATTCAGATCAAATTTAATCTCAAATGTGTTAAATGAAAAACAAAATGCTAAACAGGGAACACTCATCCAAAGTTTAAAAGAACGGAAACGAGCCTCGAGGCGTTTTCCCTTCGCCTCAGGAGGCGTAAGCCCGCCATTGTTGTTACAATTTAACTGAATCCAAAGTTTTCGCTTTAATTCGCGTTTTGTATTAGCACTTGATTTTTTCAATTTCTCTCCCGCGCAGGTACATCCAACTCAATATCAATATCATATCCGCGTTGTTCAGTTGTTTCGACTTTCGAGTATCAATAGTTCATTTGATTTCTTATTTGTATTCCGGAAATCACTAAATGGTATTTTCTAATTCAAGGGAAGCTAGCCGCATAAAACGAGTTAGGAATTTTATACAATTTGACAGTGTTGACCATTTCCCTTTAAGGTTTCAATTTAAGGCTTTAGATTATAAATAATGTTTGTGTATTCGAGCCGATGTTTGCTTACTGTTGTTTGTCTTGCAGCTATCAGCAGGAATGTTATGAATCGAAATCTGGCCCAACGCTCTTGGACTCATCCTTGCAAAGGTATGGACATTTATAACATGATGTATGTGTTTTATGTTGTTCTTAGAGTTATCAACATAATATTAGTTTTGAAAATATATGTCTCTCTCTATAGGGGAGGGTTCTACACAAAATGTTATGTTACGAGAATACGGAAAACATAATCAATTATTCATTTTTTCAATATGTTTGGTATGTTTTCTTCTTTTATCATTTTTTATTAAGTCATGTTAGTTTTTTCAACCCCGGGACCTTCCCGGGGTAATTAGCTAGTAAGTAAAATATTAAAAAAATAATAATATAACATTAATCATATGTTTGGAAGTCATTAGTTATGTTTATTTTCAATTTTCAAATCTTTTTAACCGTGAAATGCCCAAATATAATACTCCGTAACAAATAAATAAAATATTCCTCCTCCTTTCTTCCACGTCTTTCACAATACCAAACATCTTCCTCCACCCCATCTCCACCTGTCCGACCAACATATCCCAACTTCAATTCCCACTGTAAACCCTAACCCTAGATTTAATCCTCTTCCATCTCTAACCCAATTCCTCTTAACCAATCATCAACACTCCTCTTCATGAAACCCTAACACCATGAACCTATCCCCTCAACCACCCTTCACCACCACCACCACCCTCTCCCCTCCTCCTTCCTCCGACGACTTCACCGATCAAACATGGTACGGCAACATCCAATACCTCCTCAACATCTCCGCCATCGGCACCCTCACCTGCCTCCTCATCTTCCTCTTCCTTAAACTCCGTAGCGATCACCGACGAATGCCCGGTCCCACCGCCATCTTTTCCAAGCTCTTAGCTGTCTGGCACGCTACCGGCCGAGAAATCGCCCGTCACTGCGGTGCTGATGCTGCACAATTTCTCCTAATTGAAGGAGGTAGCTTTGTATTGATTGTTTTAATTGCGGTTGTTTCGGTTACTGTTTTATTGCCTTTGAATTTGTATGCTGGGAATGTGTCTATGGTTGATCAGTTTTCCATGACTACTGTTAGTCATATCGGGAAAGGGTCGAGGTTATTATGGGTGCATTTTGTGTTTGTTGTGGTTGTTGTGGTTTTAGTGCATTATGGGATTAATGAGATTGAAGGGCGGTTGAGGATTACTAGGTTTAGAGATGGGTATGGGAATCCGAGTGATCCGAGTAGTGCCAATTCGTCCGCTGTGTTTAGTTTGATGATACAAGGAGTGCCGAAGAGTATAGGGGCTGAACGGGATGCGTTGGTTGAGTATTTAGAGAATATGTATCCTGGGAAGGTTTATAAGGTTATTGTTCCGATGGATTTGTGTGCGTTGGATGATTTGGTTACGGATTTGGTTAAGGTTAGGGAGGATGTTACAAAGTTGGTGAAGAAAATGGAGTCGCGGGCGGTTTTGTATGAGGATGTGAATTATGGGGTTTTGGTTGATTTTAATGAAGGGGTTAAGGGGAAGTTGCGTGCGGTATGGGAAGGGTTGAAAGGTTTGTGGAGGCGGGTTAAGGATGAGTTGGGGTTTTCGGATGATGAGAAGTTGAAGAAGTTGCAAGAGCGTAGAGCGGATTTGGAGATGGAAATGGCGGCTTATAAAGAGGGGAGAGCGAAGGGTGCTGGAGTTGCGTTTGTGGTGTTTAAAGATGTTTACACTGCGAATAAAGCGGTTCAGGATTTTCGTAATGAGAAGAAGAGACGGATAGGGAAGTTCTTTTCTGTAATGGAATTGCAGCTTCAGAGAAACCATTGGAAAGTTGAGAGGGCGCCGTTAGCGACAGATATTTATTGGAACCATTTGGGATCGTCGAAACTGTCTTTGAGGCTTAGAAGAGTGTTTGTGAACTCATGTCTGTTGTTGCTGCTTCTGTTTTGTAGTTCTCCACTTGCTGTAATTAGTGCCCTGCAGAGTGCTGGGAGGATAATTAACGCAGAAGCGATGGATCATGCTCAATCGTGGTTAACTTGGCTGCAAAGCTCAAGCTGGTTAGCGACTATAATATTCCAGTTTCTTCCAAATGTTCTTATTTTTGTAAGCATGTATATAATCGTTCCTTCGGCGCTTTCATATCTTTCAAAGTTTGAACGTCACCTGACCGTTTCTGGTGAGCAAAGGGCTGCGCTTTTGAAGATGGTATGCTTCTTTCTAGTAAACTTAATTCTTTTAAGGGGCATGGTCGAATCATCTCTAGAAAGTGCAATCTTGAAAATGGGTAGGTGTTATTTGGATGGTGAAGATTGTAAAAGAATTGAGCAATATATGAGTGCTTCTTTCTTGTCAAGATCATGTCTTTCATCTGTTGCGTTTCTCATCACAAGCACCTTTTTAGGGATTTCTTTTGATTTACTGGCCCCGATACCTTGGATCAAGAAAAAGCTTAAGAAGTTTAGAAAAAACGATATGCTGCAACTTGTACCCGAACGAAATGAGGAGTATGCCCTTGAAGAGAATCAAGAAACCGAAGGCCTTGAGAGACCACTAATCTCTACAGATATCTCTGATTTACATGAACAAGGTCTTTCTGAATACCCCATTAGCTGGACCTCACCCGTTCCCAAACAAGTGTTTGACTTTGCACAATATTACGCATTCAACTTGACTATCTTTGCGTTGACTTTGATTTACTCGTCATTCTCTCCACTTATTGTCCCTGTGGGTGCAATCTATTTCGGGTACAGGTATGTGGTTGACAAGTACAACTTTTTATTCGTCTACAGAGTCCGGGGGTTTCCAGCAGGGAATGATGGGAGGTTAATGGATACGGTATTGTTGATTATGAGGATCTGTGTCGATTTATTCTTGGTGTCGATGATTTTATTCTTTTCGGTTAGAGGGGATTCCATGAAGCTGCAAGCGATATTAACAGTTGCGGTTTTAGTAGTTTATAAGCTTTTGCCTTGTGAGAATGATGGGTTTCAACCAGCATTGTTGCAGAGCATACAAAGTGTTGAGAATGTTGTAGATGGGCCTGTGGATTATGAGGTTTTATCTGAACCAAAGTTTGATTGGGATACATATTATACCTGAATATTGATTTCTTCATCATTTCTAGACTTGTTTTCATGAGATGTACAGATATATTCGCTTGTGTCTCAGAAGCTTCTTTACTTTTGTGTTCTATTAAATCAGTAAAGCCCTTTTTTCTTATTAATAAACTTAATTTAATTACTTCAATAAGTTGTTTTTCTATTTGGAATTTTATTAGTGCGTCTTATTTGTCGTTTTTAAAAAATTTCAGCTTTTAACTTCAAATAAAAACTAAAATCCAGCCATTGTTGTTAAAGGCGCAAAGGGTGAGCCTCAGTGCAAGGCGCAACTTTTTAAGCAAGACACTTGGTATAAATATACATTTTTAGAAGTTTTAAACTGCGTTGAACCTGAAAATGAGTCTAGGCGCGTGCCTGAGTAGGCTTTGACAATAGAGCTTCTAGCTATCTCGCTTTTAAAGTAAAATCATCATCCAATCAACTCCAAAATAAGAAGACGCATATGTATGTATCAATCATTAATCAATGTTTTGAAAACCGAACTAGTCTAATAGTCCGGCTTGGGTTGAACTGGTTGCTTTCTAGGGTGTTGCGGTTGAGCCGTTAACCAGGCTTGGTGTATATGGACTTCAAGTTTCATTAAACGCTAGTTTATGTCAGAGCATTCACATCCCATTCCCCATATTCATCCATCAAATTACGTTAAAATTCAATGCATTTTCTCTCTTTTCAATTAAATAATATTTTTTGTACCTTTATCATTATTTTTTCCCTCTCTTCCACTCACAACGGGATGAACAATATCACCCCAAATATGCATATGAAAAGTAACATTTTATATCTCCTCAACTTACAACTATTAAAAACCGCTTTTCTAAATATGAGGGATATACTCACAAAAATATGCATGTGATGTGAATGCTCCTACGGAAACACGCAATCCCATCTTTGAGGAAGAAAAGATGGGAGAAAAGCTCAAAGTTGAAAGATGGAGAAGATCAGAAACTCATAGTTGCAAGATAGAGAAGTAAGTCACTTATCTTGTTGATCAAAACTTTTTGTAAAGTGTGTGTCAAATAAAAAGCAAAAAAAGGTAAAAGTAAAAGATAGTCAAACTAACATGTCAGTATTGAAACTTATACTTTGAAAGGGATCGGATACCATTGATACAATGGGTTTAAAGGATGCTAAAAAGTGAGATAAACATGAAAGTTCACTTAGCCTAAGATTTTTTAACAAACCAGTAGACTATATCATTCAACAGTCAACAGTCAACAGTCAACACCAAATCTTTCTAGCAAGATACTAGAAAGAACGCAAAACATACACCCAATGTCTCCTAAAAAATATCAAAACAATTTTACATCAAACAACCACCTATCCAACATAACTTTTTTCTATCGCCCGTAAATGGAAAAATTAGTTTTGTTAATATCAGTTGTTTATGGACATGTGTCAATTTAAAGCATGTTGTAGATTTAGAAAAATGGTTTTACTTCTAAATGCAATAACTTTTCTGTCCAAATTAATTTCTAAGGTTATTGTGTTGCATAGTATGTGATATCTTTTGGAAATTTTCAGGGCCAATTTTGGAAAGTTTCAGGGCCAATTTTGGCATAGTATGTGATATCTTATAGGTGGTACAAGTTGGTATAATATCGTTGGTTTGACAAATTTAAGTATGCATGAGTTGAACACTCAAACTTATACCAAGAATGCTCCTAACATTAGGTGTGGTACTTGATCCAAGACTTGATTAGGAATCTACGTTTAAGTGATTTCCTACCACTCTCCTACATACTGTCATCCGTGTGTTATAACTAATTTATGCTTATAGTACGTACGCAAGAATGCACGACTTTGTGTTATCTGAGCTAAAACTTATGACTCCAAACATGATATGATAACGAGCAGTATTGAATAACTTGAAGCCTTAGGATATATATAGGTTATCCTAAATTACACTTGTCTGAAGTTTCAATGGTGAATACATGTTACAAATACACTTCTAAAGTGACTCTACTTGGGTTAAAAGGTAGACTATGTAGTAAATACAATGACAGTTTTGAAATAAACTTGAAGTGTAGAAATGAAAAGTACTAAATGTAGTGATACAAAACTTGTAGAATATACGTATGTATGTAGCCTTGGACCTTTTCAACTACTAGCCAACCTGACCGTAACCCAACCAATGATCCATTTTATTATAGGTAAGGAAAAGTAGGACCATGAGGGTGAAATGGATTGTGTACTATTTTATTTTATTTTTTAAATACTGAAAATATTTTTAGCACATGTTAAATGTCAAGTATCAAATATATTTTCGTATCCAAGATGAAAAGTATATTCGAAACTAATTACAGCAACCAAATACAATAAAATCTTTTTTTTTTTTTTTCTAAAAACATCATCAAACGTGTAATGGATAGACACGTGGCGGTGGAGGGTGTAAAAGGAACCGGAAGCAGCCAGTTGCCCGTGACTTACCCACTGTGAAAACAAACAAGATTCTAGGGAGTTTGTTGCTATCATTTTGTTCTTATTGCTACTTACACCTTCATTATTTATTGTTGTGCAACTTTCCCCCCTCTTTGTTTAGAGGTTCTTTCAATACGGTGGAAAGAGGGATTTTTCAATCACTATTTTATAAACATTTTTATACATATCCAATAAGAATGTTGAGAGTTATTAATATACTTGAAAAAAAGCCTTGTCAATACATAAAAGTTATATATGTCATTTGATCAAATATGATTAAGCTTGGCAAAATGAGCCGAAGCTTTTTGTATATTTGATGGTTATTATCTAGAAAAAATATGTTATTTTTAATCAATATTGAACTCTAAGTAAACACTTACTTTAATACCGTTAATTTAGATTTTAAAGAGAAAAACACATACATAGTGATTCATAGTTGAGCACTTGAGCGTACATCAACCATGCACTAACCATCAATGTTTTCTTTAAAAAATCAAGTTTATACAATGAGATGAGGATAAAAGGAGCAGGAAAGGGTAAGTAAATGAAGATGGATAAATCTTAAAAATAATGGCTGTTGGGTGTTATTACGGTGGCGAAGCTTGACCCGAAACTTCAGGGGGTCGGATATCATTAGTTTCAGGGGGTCGAAAACCAATTTCGGGGGGTCGAAACCGTATATACCAAAAAATTTCTATACGAATACTATATAATCGGAACTTCTGAGCGAAAATTCGGGGGGGTCGGCCGCCCCTCCCCGCCCTTTAAAAGCTACGCCAGTGGGTGTATGGTTTTTGTGGTTAAAAATGGAGGCGTTGTGTAAGGCTAACACATAAAATGAAGGTTTGGTAGCATGTAATATTAAAAATGATTTGCAAAGCATCCAAAAATCACCACTTGTATGCAAGAGCTAGAATAGCGACAATCTTTGTAACCACTTTGTAATCTCCAAAGTAATAATACTCGGCTCTTTACAGTGGACGCAGGTCGTTAACGACCGAACCACTTATATTCTCGTGTTCACACATTCACCACACACACTCATTCTTACTTTACGGTTTCGGTTTCACTTACGGTGTGGGTAAAGGATTGTTCTTGAGTAAACAAGGGTATTAACCACACGGTGATTGGTATTAATCACCGTTATACTTGTTGTTTCTTCACAATTCTTGTCAAATTGGCGTTAGGATTATGAGTAAAAACTAAATACAAACTAACATAATCACACATGTATCAAATCTATTTGAAAAAAACTCTAGCAAGAAAAAAGCGTAACTTTATGTGTAACTATTAGATCGACAAACCTAATGTGGTGGAGTCACCAACTATAACTCACATTAGTGTTTATTTTTCTTTCTTTAAATCTAACTTCTTATGAACAACAAAACCATGACTCACTTATGATAATAATTAGTGCTATAATACATGTCCTAAAACCATGACTCAATTGTAATCATCATTAGTGGTATCGTACATGTCCTTTAGTGGTGTTGGACATGTGTTTTATACTTTTATTGGTGGTGTATGCTAACTTTTATATATACAAATCACCTCCTTTTTTTTTAATAAAACCATACTCATTCAACTACAATATTTTATCTATCACATTTTTAGTAGTCGCCATTTGCCAACGATTTTGTTGATTCTTCAAGTTACCTTTAGCTCCATACTTCCATTATTTCCCCATTATGTCAACCATTCTCCAAATTTTTTTATTTTTTTCTTTTTCAAAATGTCTTCCATAAAAGTGAAGATTACATCAAAACAGCAGGCAGACGGAAAATAAGCTGCGTCGCCACCCCATTTTATATGACGAACCCTATTCTACTGAAAAAAATCCTTGCCCCCGGGGTGTCCAAATCACATTTCACATTTGTTTAATTTTCTAAAACTTATTTCAATAATTTGAAAAACAAAAATCTCATACAATTCACTTTCCCTAGTTTTTAACAAACAATTAACTAATAACAAATTAACAACAACAATACAAGGACTAAAAATACCATAACCAAAACTACAAGGGCACATTCATACTAATCTCACACCCCTAAACTTCCAGCAAAGCTAATCTCACAGCCAACAAAACCCAACATTCCATAAAAATACCCTTTGTCTCCACACCACCACACGTAAAAACCCTCACGGTAAAAAGGGCACTCTCGTCATTTCACACACCCAAAACCTTCCAATAACCAAGAGAAATAGATAAAGACACAGCACCGTCACCCATAGTGCGTGTTTTGTATCTGCGTCTAAACACAGCCCGTGTTGTGTGTGATCGGATCATCTGTAAGCTGATCCATCAAACCCATAATAATAATATTTGGAACACCAAACCCTAGCAATAATAATAATAATATTAATAATAATAATTGTTATTAATAATATTATTCTCCGTTGATTACTTTTAGTTTCTTCAAGTTTAGACCTTGTTTTTGTGTTTTTATTTTTTTTATTAATAATATTAATATTATCGCCGATCAATTTATTGTTATAAAACCCTATGGCTACCACAAACGTTCAATCCGGTGACGTCAGCCCTAGTTTTCAGCCACCGGTTACATCGGCGTGGAGTCAGGTTGTTTCTCCGGCGACGGCGACGGTGACGGAACATGTTAGTAACGGTTGTACGGATTGGTCACCGTCTGGTGATGAAATAGGTAGTGAGGGACAGGGTGAGGGTTTTGATAATAATAATAATAATGTGAGTAAGAAGCCTGTGTGGAATAGGTTTAGCAATGGAGGTGTGGAGGCGGTTAGTCCGGTTATGGGTGCGGCTTGGCCTGCGCTTGGCGAGTCGACTAAGCCGGCGGTTAAATCGTCGTCTTCGGAGTCGTTAAAATCGCTTTCGGTCCTTTCTGATGGTTCAATTCCCCCTGCATTACAGGTAGCAGCAGTTGTTTATTTGTTATATTTCAATTGATTGCTTAATTTGTAGGAATTAGGTAACTTGAACTGATGTTGTATATGATATCTTTGCATAGTTGCAATGTTGCATACCAAGTTTTCGATGTTTATGGATTAAATTGATTATATGTTGGGTTATAGATTGTTCTTAATAAGTAAAATGGTTGATTTTTATAGGGGTTTGTATTATTACACTTTTATTTTAGTTATTTTAGATATGATGAACTGTATACACTTTTTGTGTGTGTATACTTTTGTTACAATGTAGGTTACAGGAAGTTCCTCTCCATCACATAAACAGGCAGCTGCAAATAGTTTGAATTCTCCTTCAACTCCAAACTATGTGGCGCCAACAAAGCAGAGGTCGATGAAGCGAGGTGGCGGTAATTCTAGTGCAAATGTATCGGCTAATGGGGTGGTTGATAAGCCGGACTCAATAGTGGAACCATTGCATAATACGTCTGGGAAGGCGGGAAATGCTGGTGAGCAGCCTTCTCCGAGAGAGCATGCGCATAAAGAGACGCAAAAAGGAGGGTTTGGGTCACAGTCTCATAGTGGTAATGAACACCATCATCAAAGGGGTTCGTATAGAAGAGGGAACGGTGGTTCTTATCATCATAACTATAAACGAGATCATGATCGTGGGAATCCGGAATGGAATCAACATAGTAGAAGCTTTAATAACAGAGATGC
This sequence comes from Ambrosia artemisiifolia, assembly GCA_032199755.1. Taxonomy (NCBI): domain Eukaryota; kingdom Viridiplantae; phylum Streptophyta; class Magnoliopsida; order Asterales; family Asteraceae; genus Ambrosia; species Ambrosia artemisiifolia. Next base: position 14,827,124 of record CM063517.1, on the reverse strand, counting down.
ACACTTGCAGCCTCAGAGAGGTTTCTCAAGGGGTTATATACGACCTTCTGTACATACTTCTGCTCCATTTATTCCTCCACCAATGCATGTGCCAGTACCACCTTTTGGCAACAACATGATGTACCCTGGTGAGGTTTTTAATTAGCAGATAGTTATGAAACAATCTTTGTGGTTTTACATGATGTGTTTTTTTGTCTTTTGCAGATGTGACGCCTCCTTTAATTTATGTTCAACCTACACAAGGAATGCCTTTTGGTGCACCAATACAGCCTCAAGTGTACTATCCAGGCCCTGATCCTCTGTTGTATGCTAATTTAGTGAACCAAATTGATTTCTATTTCAGGTACATCATTTAAAAATGCAATATAACATGTTTTTGTATATAACTTGAAACTTTTCATTGGTGTCGATAATTCAATGACTATTGTTCAACTGCAGTAATGATAACTTGGTCAGAGATACATTCTTGAGAAGAAATATGGATGAACAGGGTTGGGTTCCTGTTGGCTTAATAGCTGGCTTTAAAAAAGTGAGTATTTAAGAATAATTCTATTTATCCGTTTACTTTATTAGTTGATGCTTTCTTGCATTTAAAAGTCCATATTTCTGCAACTTCCATATTATTAAGCATTTGTGCATCTCAAGCATTCCAACATGTGTTCAGTTCATAGTTATCAAAGGCGCACACCAAGGCGCATAGGCCTCGCCTATGTCCTAGGTGCAAGGCGCAAAAAAAGCGAGGGCCTGAGATAAAAAAGGCGAACAAAGAAAAAAAAGTAAAAATATATGATGTATTAGAAAAATAATACTATTCTTTAAATAAAATAAACAAAAGTTATTATGTAACATTTAATATCATCTTATTAGTATCAAAAGTCCAACAATATTAGTGTATAAAAGTAGTTTCCCTAAGATAAAAGCAAAAATCTGGCTGTAATCTAGCCATAGGAATTTGGCTAACTATGGTTCAGTTGTTGACATTTCTTGAGGATGCCAAATATTGTACAAGTGTGGTCTTTGGGCAGAGTTTGTTTTTTAAATCTTAAGATATGAATATATGATAGCTTCTTTATGTTCCAACCTTCTTGCCAAGTTGCCATTGCATTATCCTCATTCTGTTCCGTTCAAATAACCATTAAGGTGAAGCAGACTGAGGAACGACAAATCTCTTTATGATAAACATATCCGTTTTGCAAGTTCATTATTTTATTTTAGTATTAGGGCCTATCACTCTTACATGAAAGTAATTTTTATGAGATTTTATTTAAATACTTAACTTCTCTATCAACAAGTACAAATCGTATTCATGTATTAATGATTAATCAATTGATAGACTAAATTATAACATGGTTTGTTAATAATTTATACTCTTAAATGCTCCATGTGACATTATTAATTTGTGTACGCGTATAAATGCTCCATGTGACATTATTTCATAACCACATTTGGTAATTAAAATGTCTTTAAACTAATGGCTGCAACGACTGTAAACAAACATAATGATTTTCTTTGGGAAGTAAAATTGAATTTTGCATATATTTTCTGCCCTTACTAGCACCATACCTGTAAAACTGCCTCCTTATTTTAAACCCCTCATGCACAATCTGATTAATATGCTCCTATAATTTGTCTATATGCTAATGCAAGCTACATAATTAACTCAACCAACCACATCAATATTATTCTTCTCATCAAAGTCAAATGCATTGTCAACATGTAACCCCTTTTGTATTACCAATTCCCTTTTAAACTTCACGCTTTCCTATACAGAGATATGACTTTGCAGGTACTCTGTTTTGTTAACATTATCTTCTGTAGGTTATTTTTATTATTGTTTCTTCTTTTTTTTCTGTGAAAATAGTGTCTCATTAATGGGCATATTTTATTCTTGCCTGCGTTTCAAGGTTTTTTCTTTAGCTAACACCAAGAGCTAAATGGCACCATTTGAATATATCTTTCCTCCATGATTGTTATATTTGTTTGTGTTATTTTACACTTTTAGTTTTTTGAACAAGCTAATACGCTTTTAGGACATACATGCATCCTTGATTTGATAAGCTTCGTCATCTTAATGTTCTTCTACGATTTGAGATTTTTTTTAGATAGATTTGATGCATTATGATGATTTTAAATGATTGTTGTCAGACTTTTGACCTAGAAATCAAGTTTTCACTCTCTTATGCCTAAGGTAGTTCTTGTGTATTTGTGTTGATATTGTGTATTTTAGACCTCGTACATTCACTTCATCTTTAGTTCTCTGTAAACATGACATGATGTTTGGCCCTATTGCAGGTTTCTTATTTGACAGATAATGTCCAACTAATATTAGATGCTATGCGAACTTCAACTGTTGTGGAAGTGCAGGTAAGGATTATTATCAAAGTTTTGTCAAATGCTTTCATTTGTTTCTGTTTATATCGGTCATTTTTAAAACTGTATGTTCAAACATAATGTACCTTGTAGGGTGACAAGCTACGGAGGCGAAATGATTGGATGAAATGGATAATGCCTGTACCCGGTCAATACTCAAATCCATCAAGCCCTCAGGCCAATCATGAAGGGTTGGTGTCACAGGTTCAGGGTCTTTCACTGCACGCGCCAACTTCAACAAGTCAGGTTCATACTGCTGATACTTACCTTAGCAGGTCAAGTTCTGAGGATTTCACTGGAGGTGAAGAGAACGCTGGTCAACATGCTCGTTTTGACCATGCAACTACGGCTTGAAGAGTTTATTAACTAAAACTCATGTTTTGAGAAGAGCGAACCTCGATTATGATGATATGGGCTATATCCTTAATTCCCATGGAAATGATGTTTTGAGAGGCACATGGACAAAAAAAAAAAACTTAAAAAAACTTGAAAACCAAAAAAAAAACAAAAAGAGAGAGAAGACTTTAATAATGACTGAAAGGAAAAACAAAAGGATAGAATTATTATGACAGTAGTATGGGTTTGTTGGATTTATAATTATACTTGAATGTTTTGAACTTATCTGTCCATTATGGTTGTTGGTTTATGTTTGACTTGATGATGATACTGGGGGAAGAATTTTGTGGTTTACTACTTCCCCAACACTCCTGCTATGAGTGAGACTCTTTATCCACTTGTTTTGAGGATTGTGAGATCTGATCAAATGAAAATGGATGATTGATTGTGTTCCTTATTAAGCTCCATTTGAATATGACATCTCCAGTCTTGCATATCTTCAATGCAGGTGAAGATGGATGATTGTGTGTTTTATAAATCCCATAGATTACTCTTTTGTGTGCTTTACTTTAACTACATATGACTGTCATTTCTGTGAAGCTTAGGCTTGTTTAAAGTTCGGCTACTTGGTTTAAGACCAAATAAATGTTGTATGTAGAAACCACTTGTGGTTAAGCCTAAGCATCATGGTGGGCTAGGTGTGGGAAGTTTAAGCTCTTTAAATGTGGTTTTGCTAGCTAAATGGTTGGTTATCTGGAAAATAGTGAGTGTATGAGCTTTGGTTCAACTGCATCACGGTTATTTATGACATTGAGATTCATGACAGTGATAAGATGACCTAAAAATCCATGCGCAGTACATGGCTTAATGTCGCAAAGATTGATAGGAGTCTTGTGGAAGTTGTGGCATCTCTGTCATTAATCTCGTTAGAAGGATCTGTTGAAAAGGGGAGGACAATGACTGAGGTCAGGGCTGTTTTCTGTGAGATCGTCGAGCTGTCATAATGGATTGCTATCCTCAGGTTAGCCTAATAAAAAATCTAAAATGGATCAAATGGGTTAGATTAATCTATTTTGTGTGAAGGCTACTGCAAAACAGAATCCCCTTGTTGCGTAATATGTTGATTAGAGTGCCAATCAGCCGCTTGTTTACGCTGCCCTTTGGAGGTAGAATCGATTGGCCATTGTTTTCTTATGTCCTTTTGCTAGAGATGCGAGTAACATCGCGTTGTGAGGTGGTTGGAACATGGATGACATTGCTTTTCGCTGGCTTTCCCCTTTAATGACATCGGTGGTTCAAAAAAAATAAATAAAACAAAAACTAACCATATGGACCATTCCCATATTTTCAATGTTGGTACAATTTGGTTACATGTTTTTCTGACAAGCACCCGTCATGATTTTGCTTATTATAAATAGTTTATAGGAAGATAACATCTCTTGTTTTTGCTTGCTTTATCATTTAACGTATTAGGTCTGTTTGATTCACATAATCAATTAGAACTAAAATTTTACATCAAATCTTATACATTTGATTGAACATTGACAGAAAATCAAAATGAAACAAATGATCTCATATTACTTCAAATAAAAAACTTAAAATTGTTTCAACTCAGCTAGAGAAAATATCTTAAATCGATTATACATGTCACCACCGTTGCTACTTACTACCACCTTCATCACGGTTACCACCACCACCACCTTTTTATGAGTGTGTGGATCAGTTTGAAAGACTAGAAAACCAAATTTAGATAAAATGTACTATTTTTCATACATGTTAAATCCACTACAAAATGGTTGTCAAGACAACTTTACAAAAGAGAAACCATTAAAAGCAAAAGTCCATCAATAAACAATATATTTTCTCCACTCTGTCAAATGTGACCTTTGAGGTTGTAGTCTTGATGATAATGTAATCATATGTCATCCAAGTTGTCAACTCTATAAAACTTAATTATATAATCTTAAAAGTCCATATCAATTATATTGATATGTCCTATTCACTTAAAGGTTCCATGTATTGAAAAGGTGGTGCACTCATTTTTGACTTCTCACCTGCAAAAATCCAGTCTCCATTACATATACAACATATTCCATTACAAAATGATCAAATTTGACCCGTTGTATAATTTGTGTAGACCCAAATTGACCCGTTCTATAATTTGAATAGACCCAGATTGACCCATTGTATGATTTGAGCAAACCATTTGAGTTGGCTCACATTGTACGACGAGGTATAACAATCCAAGAATATGGTATGATTTAAAAATTTTGGGCAGGACGCACATACCATAAACATACATACCCACTAAAATCCCACTCATATAGTAGGAGTCTAGGGATGGTGAGACGAGGGTGCACTTTTCCTCTATCCTGTGGGATAAAGAGGTTGCTCCTACTGAGTCCCCGGACTCCAAAAACAATTTTTTTGACATGTAAAGTAAAATAAAGTAGAGTAATTCTGATGACGTAAAGTGTGGCTAAGAGAATCAAAACAAACATCAAGATTGAAAGTGTTAATAATAATCGTAGTACCCTACCGATAACATAGAGTGGTTAAGGAGGTACATACCATAAGTTCCTCTAATCTCAACTTCTCTGAGTTCTTGTACAAGGGCACAACAGCAGCACATAAAATGAGAAAGAAAGTCATCACACCACCCTCCCTGTTTACACAAAGTCAACATGTCTCGTTAGAAGGATCTGTTCATTTGTTCTCATGGTTCTCGCGATATTTAGCGTTCTCAAGATAACCCTTCCTAGAGTAACAGACTAAGAGATGAAGAATACAATCTTGGGCATTTGATATATTATCTAAAGGTTATAATGTTATATATTTATCAAAAATTCTATTACCGTAATATTCAAAGTATTTCGAAGCTTCCTTCTGATGCAGCAAGTATAGCAGCAGCATGATAAAATAAGCGAATAAGCCATGAGCTCATTGCAGGCCTCTGCAGAAGCTGATCAATGCAAAAAACCAACATATTTGGCATCATGAAATAATTAAACACACAAAAACCATACAAGATCTTGTAAATTCATCAGATTTTGGGCATGTTCTTACTCGTGTGCCGGCCTGTTGCCGCAGTAGCAATTTTTGAAACCGTGACACAAGGAAATAAGAAGGTTTTTACGCCTGTACAAACACAATATAAACACCTTCCTTAGAACCCATTAGTAATTTAGTATTACAGTTTTGTAAGACTCGTTTAACTATGCTGCAAAACGTACACATCAATGGCTCTGAACAGCATCCAAGTAGATCCGAATGCCATTCTTCTTCTCGCTGTGATCCTCTAGTAGTGAGTAAATCTTTTTTACTTGTAACCGAAGAATTATTTCTGCAAGAAACTTAAGTCTTTTAAGTAAACACAATGATGTAAACTTTTAATTAAAAAAAACCGAACCTCAAGACAGCCGAATCACACCTGTTTTTATTTTCTTTATAGGTTCCAATATCTGAATAGCTAGGCTCCATTTTCTTTGATTCGGACTTTGAAGCAACGACTTCTGTAACCTCAATCAAATGCTGAATTACTTGACACTGCCCTACGTCTAAATTAGCCTGCGAATGCTCTAATTCCACATGAAGTTTTTCGCTTTCTTTTTGGATAGCCTTGTTCAATGGCAAGTGTGGATAGGTACACGAAAGTTTTTTCTTTAGAACATCGGCGTCACTCTCTGATGGCACTGGCTTCATAATCACATCTTGCACCTTTCTATCTTCTTCATCTAGCGTGTACTCGCGCTGGTCCATTTCAATATGTTCCAATCTTTCCTGCTTATAATAAATAGCCAACATCTTTAAGCGAACAGAATATAAAAAGTCGAAAGAACGTTATACAAAATGTATCTACAGTTAAAAATGTACAAATCATAGTATCATACCCTGACCCGAGCATTATCGACAAGAGTAATAAGCGGAATAATCTTCAAATATCTATCTATTTCATTTTGCGCCTTTCGGAACTGATAAACAATGTTCCATCCATTAGCAAGCAGGTACAGATAACTTCTGTCTTGACAACTGTTAACCAAAACATAAGATCTTCTAAGTGCATCCTCAAGCTGCTCCAACGGCTCACGCGTTTCGGGATACCTTTTAAGTTCTGAAATCTTAAGCTGTTGTAAAAGATTTCCAATTAACTTCAAATGCATAGCAAATTGCCTGCAGTTTTTCTTGTGCATACGGGCCGTGCTAGCGGCTTGCACGATCAGCCCGATTAACTTACCTGCATCTAGACCTGTTAACTGTGCTACACTTGCAATCTCACCAAAATGTTCCCATGCTGATGCCATGTCACCACCTGTGATATTGTACAATCAAAATAACAACAATGCTGTTGTTTTTCTATCTTCTTTTATTGTTTTATTTCTTTTTCAGTTCACTTTTTTTTCATCTTCATGGAGTTATATACGTTACATAGTTGGTGTGCAGTACCTTTATATAAAAATAAACAAATAAATAGAAAAAAAAATATTGGTTCCTGTTTGTGCTGTAATATATAGCTATTGGCTCAGGTCGGCTCGGCTTGGCTTGGCAAGTAATGAAGTAAATGACCCTATTGTGTGTGTACTTGGACTATGTGTTAGCTTTAAACATGTATTTATAAACGTGGAAATAGATTAAGTGATTAAACCAAAGCAAATAGGTGGTCTTGAGATTTATATGGTGTTATTCACTTGGGTTTAATTATTGATTTCATTGTTTGAAATAGGGGTGTTGTGGGGCTAGGGGCGGATCTAGGGGCTTTTAGGGGTTCCTTGGTTTGGAAAAAAGTGAAAAATTTAGTGGAAAATTTCAAAAAATTAGTAAAAATCAGTGAAAAACTACGAAAGGAACCCCCTGGAAATCCGTCCTGAATAAGCCACTGTGGAGCTGCTCGGCTGGTTTTGACGAAAATTTAAGCTCCAACCATTAACTATTGGTTAAGAAAACGAATCATATATTGGTTTGGTTTGGCTGTTGAATAGGTTTGTTTTGCATATGTGTAACGAGTATTTTAAAAATAGAATAAATAAATAATAAAAGTAAAATGTTGGTCTAGTTTACATGATCGGTTTCAAGTTTTAACCCATGAACTGAACTGTGTTTTAGAAAGAAAAAAAAAATAACAATCACAATAATAATTTTGTAGTAATGTAAACTATAGCAAATTATTAAACTAGAAAAAAAAATTTGTCTCGGTTTTGATTCTTCACGGGGATTGTTGTACATCTTATTTTAATGTTGTGTCATTATAAAAAAAATATGTTGGAATAATACACAACTTACATGAATGATAATCTAATTGTGATAAGAATATGAGAGAAGTGTGAGGACCCGCCTTCCACTTGTAAGAGTTGTCGGTTTTAATGCTAATGGAAATGAAAGATAGTTACTAATTAAAAAAAAAAATTAAGATCAAATTTATAAGTTGTTTTCAGTCACTTATAGGCTATTCGCGACTTTCAACTATATCATATCCATTTTTACTTTTCGAGTTAATTTATTACAAGTTTTAAACCGTCTCTCCTCTATCTTAAAAGGTGAAGGGTTCAATTGTTACAAGATGCAGCTGTGCAGATACATGTGATTAGAATTTGGAGTCGTTTTAAAAATCTTGTAACATGTTTTATGTTTAAAAAACCAAGATTTAAAAATAAACATAACAACGTGCAATCAAAATTGTTGAACCATCCAAACCAAATTTTGATTATATTTTTATCTCAAATTGTATGATACACGTCCTTGGTTTTATCAAACATTTACTAGAATGTATATTGTGTTTGGAGATGATCAAACGAGAAGAAACTTAATGTAAGAACAAAAAGAAGAAATGAAACATTAAATACTTTAACTCATATTACATTAATTATTATCTCTTTAATTAATTAGTTATTAATACTTTATCTTACACATTATCAAATTTTGTCATACACATACGAAAATTCATCTTACATATATCGAAATTATCACTCGTTTATCCTACACATATAGAAATTCAACCTACATTTGTCCACACATATCGAAATCAACCTTCACTATAAATTAGGATTGATATGAAATAATATATTTTGAAATTGAATTATGGGTTTCATTAATTTAACTAGTTTAAGGGGGTTACAAAAAACTAATCATTTTATTAACATTAACAATTATTATATGGAGGATTCCTATTGGTCTAAATTTGTTCTTTTTCTTATTATAATACTTTTTCTTCTCATTTGAACTCTCCACTATTGTGTTTATGATTTATCCAACGTGATGCGCAGGCCATTTGCATCTCGTCCTTTACAGCAACAAAGCTAAGAAGATATGGTTTGAATCTTGTATCATAACACTTTTATGTAAAATAATGTACGTAATTGATGGTGGATTATAAATAATTATCAATGTAGGGTAGGGTTTCTGTAGTAATATTGTTTTGTGTAGGAATTGTAGGAAGTGTTTTAGCCGTTTGATCTAGAAATGGATGGTTTAGATTAAAAGTTTAGGTTCCTAAAGATTCTAGTAATTATAATTTAATAATTAAGGGTAGGATGGTCCAATAAGTGTTTTAAAAGAGGGCGCTAATATCATTTTGTTTAATTTGATATAGTAACCGTTTGTCTATCCCTTAATTTACGGGATTCTTCTCTATCATCTAAATTCTTCAAAATAAATATATTATAGTGTTTTTATCTCATCTGAATCTCTCTCATCTTATAAAAAAAACACAGGCTTCTTCATCTTCTACAAGGATTCTTCATCTTCTGGTTCGGCTTCTTCATCTTGTCTAACAAATCGTCTTCTTCATGTTATTATATCATCGGCTTCCACAGACGGTATGATTTAAAAAAACACTAGTTGTTCTATTCTGTTTTAAATCACTATAAATAGATTAAGGCTGTTTGCATTTTACTGTTGCATCTTACAGTAAGATACAACATGTTGGTATGATTTAAAAACACTGTTTGTTCTATTTTGTTTTAAAACACTATAAATAGATTATGGCCATTTGCAACTTACTGTTGGATCTTAGTGTTGGTATGATTTAAAAACACTACTAGTTAGGTCTATTCTGCTTTAAAACACTATAAATGAATTATGGATGTTTACATCTTGCTGTTGCATATTACTTGTTCTATTCTGTTGAACACTATAAATGGGTTATGGCTGTTTGCATGGTACTCTTGCTGTTGGTATGATGTTATAAATCAAGTTGAAAAGAAAGAATAATTAGTTATTTAAGGATAATAAATCTCTATAATCATCAAGGAAGTTGCTAAAAAAGTAGGATAGATATAACTAATAAAATGATTAATAAGTATAAAATGCCCATCATCTTAAGTTTTAATCAGATTTAAACGGTTAAAAACACTTCCTACACAAAACAATATTTCTATTGGATCCTCTACCTATCAATTATTCTTTTATTTGGCACTCGTAAATCAAGTATAAACTATTTTTATTTTAAAATTTAGACTTTAGTAGTTGGAATCTTTTGACCATTTTTTTTCAATTTGTCAAGCACATGGAACCAACCAATTTAATTGATTCACGAGCAGACATACTTATTAGTTGAAGTTTGATGTAAAACAACTAACTTAGATTAATTATAAAGTAACTTAATGTTGGATGCGGTATCCCTTTTCGATGATGGTCTCCGTGAAGCTATCGAAGATATAGTTGTGTGTGGCGGCCCCTTCTTCGGGGACCTCCAGTGGCGCTTGGCATCCTTGCCGATGCGTTTAGGTGGTTTAGGCCTCCTGTCAGCTCGAGATGTTGGGGTCTATGCCTTTGTGGCGTCTAGAGCTCAGTATTGGGAACTTCAGGATCATATCCTCCGGAACAGTGGGGTCATTGGACTAGACCCAGACTATCAACAGGCGCTCGAACGCTTAAATGTCTATCTCCCGGACTTCGATATCGGCGGTTTTTCTAACAAGGACACCGCCCCCCCAAAGCCACAAAAAACTTTGGCGAATGCTCTTTTTAGCAAAACTGCTCAGAGCCTGGGAGAAGTTTTTGAGTTGTCCTCTCGCCAGAAGGCGGTGATTGAATGCCTAAAAGGCCCCCATGCTCAGGATTTTTTGACCGTTATCCCGATTGAGGGTTTGGGTCAATGCATGTCTGCAGTGGAGTGCAGGGCTATACTCAAGTACCGATTGATGATCCCCATGTACCCGGAAGATGAAACATGCCCCATCTGCCGTAAAACTTGCATGGATAAATACGGGGAGCATGCAATTCATTGCAAAGAGCTCCCTGGTTTCAAATATCGGCATGACTGGGTGAGGGACGTTTTATGGGATATCCTGAGAAGAGCTGGGATCTCTGCCAAAAAGGAGGCTCCTGTAAACTTCCTCACAGACCCCACGGAAGGGAGATCCACCTTGCGACCCGCAGATCTGCTTGTCTTTGGTTGGGAGAGGGGGAAACATGCCTGTGTGGACCTCACCGGGGTTTCTCCGCTGGTTGGGTTAAGGGAAACAGGGTTCGTAGCTGGGCAAGCATCAAGAAAGGCGGAATCAAAGAAAGTAGATAAACACGCTAAAGCTTGTGCAGATAACCAACATGTCTTTATCCCTCTGGCCTTTGACACCTTTGGCTCCCTGGCGCCAGAAGCTATTCGTTTCTTGACCAGGGTCCAACGGGTCGTCCACAGCAATGTTTCATCCCCAGGGGGGCAAGGATTTGTCTTTAGTAGACTAGGGTTTGCAATTCAGAAAGGGGTGGCGGCGCAGCTTGTTGCCCGTCTACCTTCTATTATGATGTAATTTTCGTATTCTATTCTTATAAATAATATCTCTTTTAAAAAAACTTAATGTTTGGTAGACTTTTTTCCAATCGGAAATCGTTCTTAGTATTTGATGTATTCTTTTGTAAATCCTTGTGGATAATTTTGTTTTACAATTGGCGGTTGTTTTGCGACTAACCCTGGTTGTTCAACTGAAGTGTTTTTTTTTTTTTTCATATTTTTTGGACCAAATAATTCTTTTTATTAAAAAAAATGTTTTTTTTTCAAGAGTCAGTTAACTAATTAAGCATACCATATGTGTGTCTCAACTGTTTGTTTTTTGTTTTTTTTTTATGTTAAACACATAAATCGAAAAAATATGCATGATAAAAGTGATCAAAACTAGAAGAATTATTTTAGACCACTTAACAAGTATTTTAATTGCCATTGGGGTTGGTGGCCCAATGGTAGAAGCAAAGCTTCTAGGAACACTTAAGGGGGAGGTCATGGGTTCAAGTCTCACAAGGAGAAGAAATTAGCCGTTCAAAAAAAAAAAAACAAGTATGCAAACAACCTAAATGCATTATTTGAATGGTTGAGATTAGTTTGTTTGAAAAAAATAAATAATAAATTAGAGAAAGGGCATAAAAGGAAAACCACATTTGTTGACTTTCTCTCTCCACATGCAATGCACATGTCAATTCCCCCATCATTTTAAAACGTCTATAACTTTTTCATACGACATTTTTTTTTCAAAAAAAATTCACCATATTAACGAGCGTTTTTTTTATCTTTAATATGAGTACCACATTGCTACATTAAAATTGAAAAAAAAAATCGTGCTAAATGGGTTTTTTTCTCCGTTGTGTCTTCTGCACGTTCATTGTGTTATAGTATGCATGTGTGCTTTATAAATATGTTATTTATGTTTTTTTAGTCTACACATGATTTAACTTTGTCCATTGTGTTTTTAGTATGCTTTTAATTGTGTTTTACGCAAATGAGTTTTGTATTTAGGCGTACATTGTGTTTTATTATGTTGTTCATTGTGTTTAAGTCTATTATTCATTGTGTTTTAGTATTCTGTTCATTGTGTCTTTTATATGTCGTCAATTGTGTTTTATTAGACTGTTCATTGTGTTTTATACCATATTGTTCATTGCATATTTAATTGGTACTCATTGTGTTTTACGTTATCTCCATTGTGTCTTACGCAACTGGGTTTTCAACTTTTTTTCCAAAAGTATTCATTGTGTTTTAATCTTCTGTTCATTGTGTCTTTATTATGTCGTCCATTGTGTTTTACACAATTGGGTTTTTAACCTTTTTTTTAAAAAGTATTCATTGTTTTTTAGTCTTTTGTTCATTGTGTCTTTCGTATGTCATCCATTGTGTCTTACGTAACTGGGTTTTCAACTTTTTTTTTCAAAAATATTCATTGTGTTTTAGTCTTCTATTCATTGTGTCTTAGTATGTCGTCCATTGTGTTTTATTAAACTCTTGATTATGTTTTATACCCTATATTTAATTGGTGTTCATTGTGTTTTACATTCCATTGTGTCTTATGCAAGTGGGTTTTGAATTTTTTTTTCAAAAGTATAGCAATATGGTACTCATATTAAAGATAAAACGACGCTCAATTTTATGGTATAATTTTTTTAAAAAACGGATGACGTATAAAAAAGTTACGGGCATTTAAAAATGAAGGTGGAAATGGCATGTGACTTGCATGTGCATATGTTTTTGACAAAATTACCCCTCCCACTTGTTAATCCGTTGGACACATGTCATTTTCTAGTGGCTTCTCACCCTTCTCATTTTTTGTAGCCTTTGTAGAATAACCCAACCCTTATTATTATTATTATCAATTTAAGACATTTGATTATCAAGTATAAAAATACATTATTCTTTATTTAATTTGCCTAAGAGCCCCGTCCATCAAATCTCCTCCATCAAATTACACTAAAAATCAATACTTCACCCTTAAATCTTCTCTCTCCTTACTAAAAATAATAATACTTTTCATACTTTTATCATTATATTTCTCTCTTCTCACTCACAACCACTTACAAAAATATTAAAATATATATATGGGTGAACAGTAATTTTTTAAATATAAGAGTGAACAGTGCTTTCACTAAATATTTTTTCTCTCCTCCACTCACACCCATCCCATATAATATAAGAAAACCCTTCACATAATTTGATGGACGGGTTGTGAATGCTCTAATAGGGCATTGTAACCATTTTCTTGACAAATTAAAGTAAAAATTCACAACTATAAGACAGTGTCACATTTCTCCTAATCATGACTGGATGCTCAAACTCATGGGTGGAGTCCCATTTCAAGGGCATGATTTAATATTTTAATGATATTTTATTATGCTTTTCAGTATATAATTATATAAAAACAAACAATAATGATAATCAAAAAACCGGCCTTAGTGTTATAAATCTTTCTAAGTAATCATTTTAGTCTTTATGAAATGTAAGATTCGTTTTTAGTGGAAAAAGTGAGTGTGTGTTATATAACAAAAGTGATAACTATTTTCACGGGCGGATTTAGGCTTAGGCAAGTGGGTTCCCGGGGATTCAGTCGGTTTTAAGTGAGTTCCCGGGGACTCAGTCGGTTTTGAAATTATAGTGTTAATGTATATACAAAACTGGAAAGAAACCCATAAGAAAAATCATTTAGGTCGTTAGTAATTTTAGTTTGTTTTTTTTTTAACTCAAAATTTAGGGCTAATGCTAATGGAAATGTGATATGAAGTTTAGGTCTCTATTATGTTCTATGACCCGTCCCGGTCCGACCCGGTCCAACCCGACCCAACCGACCCGACATGGCCCGAAAATTCTAACATATGGATGTGAAAAATTAAACACCCAAAAAAGGAACCCATAAGAAAAAAATCCTGGATCCGTCACCGACTATTTTTGAAGGTGCTATGCTTTATATTTTACATATGGACTTATGGAGTGTTACGTGTGTGAATATTTTAACATAGTTTTTACTTAAGATAACATTACATAAAACTTAATTAAAAAAGGATTTTATATACATGTGAATTCTATTCAATTAAGGCCTATTTTTTCTGCTCTATAGTATAGATCATGATATATGAAGTTTGTCGCATGCATAATTTTATGCACGTTTATCGTATACAAGAAAGTCTTATCAACGGAAATATATATATATGCCATGTAACTAGGGGTGTAAACGAGCCGAGCCGAGCCCGAGCCTGACTGGGCTCGAGCTCGGCTCGTTATGGTTTTATGAAGCTCGAGCTCGAGCTCGGCTCGGTTCGAGCCTACAATCTTGAGCTCGAGCTCGGCTCGCTAGCAAAATCAAAAACTCGAGCTCGGCTCGGCTCGAGGTGATTTGAGAACAATCTCAAACGAGCTCAAAGCTCGGCTCGAGATCGCAAAAGCTCGGCTCGCGATTGTTATGGACTTGGGCTTTGGAGATGTGGGCTATAAATTATAAGAGATATGTAAATAACTTATAATTATGTTTGGGCTCGTTTAGGCTCGCGAGCCCAATCGAGCTTTGTATATAGGGCTCGAGCTCGGGCTCGATAACTAAACGAGCCATATTTCGAGCTCGGGCTCGGGCTCGTTAAGGCTCGGCTCGTTCGAGCTTTTTACCGAGCCGATCCCGGGTAGCTCTCGAGCCGCTATGTGTCATTTACACCCCTACATGTAACAACCAGAAATTTTTGTAACCTTTACTGTGTATGGAATACCAATAAGAATTATGATAAATAAAAACAATAACTATAGGAAAAATAAAACAGTTGAAATTATTTATTGAGTAATTTATGTAAAATTAAATAGTTTTTAATATTTGGTTAAAAAATAATTCAAAATGTAAATTAAGGGTAAAAATTTTTAGTTCTTTAATATTAAAAATAATTATTATACACAATAAATTAGTGTCGATTTTATAAATAAAATAATCTAGGTTCCTCATTTCTATAGTGGGTCTTATAGACTCTTAGCTGTCGTCACTGCAAATAATAATTACCACTTTGGAACTCCGTGTTTAAAATTATGTCTTATTTTTTTATAATATTTTGTATTTAAATAATATATGTTATCAATACTAATTATCAACTCAAACAATAGTCCAGATCGATTTTTGCAAACACAGGCGTATGAAGTTTTTAAGAACAATGAATTTTGGTATTCAGAGGATATGTTCTTAATGGAAATTTTGGGCCAAACTGTCATTGATGAAAAATTGTTTAAGTCTCTTCATGTTGTAAGTTAGTTTTACTCTCATGACTTTGATATAGTAATAGTTAACTATGAAAATGGTTTTGAAAAATTATTCCTCCGAGAGAAAATAGAGTATTCCGATGATTTGGAGTTTCTTGAAGAACTCAACCATAAAAGAATGAGCAACATTAATCAGAATACATTTCATCTTAATCTGGAACAAATTATCAAGGCAAGGATAATGTATTTGAAGGAGAAGGTGGAACAAGTTATTGAAGAATCAATCTCTTATTGGAGTTCAACTGATGAAGATGATCAAATTTAAATGTTTTTGTATGCTTGCATTTTCAAATATGAATATTATTGTAATGTAGTTATTTTGCTTATTATGTTTATGGTTTGTGATTGAAAAATATATTAATGTTAAACTAGTTATTTATTATATATCTATCTTTTGTTTCAATATGTGATTTGAAAAAACAGTAACTAATTAAGTTAAATAAGTTTTATTATATGTAAAACTTTTAAGGAATAATTACCAATGCTTTGACGGTTTTGCTTCATCATTTATTACACATATCAAGATTTTATTTATGAAGTTGAAAAGGTTTCTGTAATTTAACTTTTTAGTGATACTTTAATAACAAGTTTAATCATGTAATAAAAGATGTTACAGTGAATCTTTTTACGTTTTTTTTCCTTCTACAGATTACACAATCCGTTGGTAAATACTAAGAGACTTTTGTGTGACAACAACTGTTGAAAAGTCAACAAATATTATAAAAAGGCCCAAAAATAATGATTACGATTTTTAAGTTACTTTATTAACAATATTATATTTTATTATTATTGTTGTGTTGCAATTGTCTTTTATTCTATAAAAAACTAGTAAAAATGCCCGCGCGTTGCCGCGGGTGTTTATGTTTTTGCCCTGCTCATTGCGCTACAAGTTTCGCTTATGTTATTTATAAAATTTATGTGCTAATTCAACAATATATCAATTTTCAAATTTTCAAAGGACAATTTATTATCTGACCACCAAATGCAAATTGGTATATATTTCCCTCCTCGGTTCGAGAGAATGGTAAACTGTAATTTTCAAGCTCAATAAATGATTTTGGTGCTTCTATACTCATATACGATAGCATCTTGCATCTTGATCACCTAAAGAAATAAAAAACCTTTGTCATCATACCAAAACAAAAATAAAATAAAGAATAAACAAATCTTTTGCAACAATATTATCTATAAGATAAAGCATATAGAGAGAACATGCAAAATATAGGTATTGAGCGAGTGAAATGTTATGTGAACACTAATACATGTGAACTGTGGTTCATTACCTTGACACTGTCCATACAAACTAATCAGTTGTAGAATAAGTACCTAGCAAGTAGCTTTCCTTAACGGCGTCATACATGCATAATAATAATAATAATAATAATAATAATAATAATAATAATAATAATAATGTTGCACATAGGGGCATAAAGGGAAGGATTTGGCAAAAATATAGTTGTTTACCTTGTGACCTTTTGTATGCCATCTTAAAATGATGATGAAATTACCTTCTTACCCATCTCTCCTCCTTAATAAGGTAGTAGAGATAAATAAAAGTCCCAAAAGTAACTTCCAACTTTATATTTACTTAAAATCCAACTTTATATATTCGTTTAACTATTCTCATTTACTTTTTAAATTGGTGATCCTTTTTTTTAATATGTGTTATCTCAACAGAGCTTTAATCCGTATGTAGATTTATGTTTCCATGGTTGTAACAGTTATTAAACATCTGATCAATATTATTAACTGGTATCGTGTAAGGAACAGACGTTACGAAATACAGTTTTTCTTTTAACAGTAGATTGACTCTTTAATTTGTTGTTTACTAAACAGAGCATAACAGTTGGTCTTTTTATGTTTTTTATATTTTGGGTAGTATACTTGTTTTTAAAGAAAGAAATAGATGTTACTAAACAGGTTTTCTTTACAGCAGACCTTAAAGTTGTTTTTAGTAAACAGGCCTTAAAGTACGATTTAGTCTTCCCGTGATTTACTACTATTTGATTCTCTTTGTTTTTTTTTTCCTTAAATTTTACTTTTTATCCTTGGGGAAGGAGTGGCTTTGATTGTTTTTTGGTTTTGGTTTTTATGTTTGGGCTTGATTGAGCTTATTTATGAGGACATGTATTTTGTTGGTAAAAATATCATGATTTGTATTTGCCACAATCGAGGAGGTTCAAGTATTCCAATGAGAACAAAGGGAGAATATAAAAATGAAAATTTAAATTCTGAATAATATATATAAAAATGAAAAGTTAATTGAAATCTTGGATTGAAGTTTATCAAGTGGTCTTAGGCTTGTCCTTATGGTTCTTTCCAGCTCTAAGAATCATTGAAATCTGAAGACCTCTGCTGAATGCTTGATTGAATAACAACCTTGTTTGGCACTCTGACACAAAAGGGAACCATGAAAGTATAACAAGCGGCATGAATATCACCAATCCCATTAAACATTCATATGCGCGTCCCAGTTCCATTATTGAATCCCAAAATCCTATGCCTTTTACACAAGGCCTGCATGCTTGACCGATCTTCAATGTTGCACAAACAAATACACCACCATTAGTTAGTATCACAAAATGATTCTCGTGCTTGGGTAATAAAACAAGTTGCAAGAGCTATGTTATCTTCTGTTTGAAGTTATAATTATCACATGATACAATTTTAAATGATATAATATAGGATACGTTTTGATTATTCCATTTTGAACTAGCATTAATGGGCCAAAAAAGTCACTTACCAAGATGAAAGCCCAGCCTGTTGGCAAAAAGGCAAGGAATGCAGCAAATATGTCACTGATGGTGAGCCCAGTGGCGAAGCTTGGTTTTGAAATCGGTGGGGGCCGAACTCAATTTTTCTCTATCGGTAGTGGAAAATCGGAGGGGGCCGGACTCAACCCGGACTCAATTTACCTACGAAAATCACGAATTTCCACTACTGCGCCAAAAAACAGGGGGGGCCAGGGCCACCCCTGACCTAAGGGAACCTTCGCCCCTGGGTGAGCCCACATACAACAAATAAAACTATCATAATTGAAATGAAGCCAAGGAACACAACTGCCTTTAAGATCATGATAATGAGTTGGAAGCCTGTGCCAAATCTACTTCTGTCCATCGACAACAACTGAAACCGAGAGTATACACCATCTTAATGAGCCCGCCCTTGTATTTAAGCCTTAGACGCACGCAACCTACTAAAAACTTCTACCAAGTTTTGAACATGTAAATAAACAAAGTTATTTTTACTTACCTTCAAGGCTAGAAGAGCGGTTATCATAACCAACCACGAAAGCGCATAAACCTGAAATTTTTTAAATTATGAGAATGCCATGGACTATAAAAACTAGAAGTGACCCATTTACTTAAAAATGGGTCGATTCCAGCCAAGGTGTGTTTTTAATGGATAAACCTCCTGAATCATTTCATTCTAATTACAAGCATCCCCATTTGGAATGGCCTAAAACAAGAAACAGGAAGAAAGAAAGAAAGAAAGAAACAAACCAGTATACTTGTGGTGCCACGTGCAATATTAAGATGATAAACCAATCCATACTGGTAAATGAAAAACCGAAGTGAAAGTATAATCTCAAGAATGATCCCCCTTATGTTTGTGTACTTAAGATGCTGCTGCTGTTCAGCATCCCACCATGATTCCCAACTTTTATTCTCATCAATACCGATTCCACCCCGATTCCCCATCCATCTCTTCCAATCACTCCAATCTTCCACTGTCTTCTGCCAATCAAATCCACAAGGATTGAACACAAACGGAGCAAACAACCATGAACACACCAAACACCATAGCGAAAAGGTAATGAATAAAGACAGATTCGAGCTCCGGTGGTATGAACTTCCGTAAACTTGATATATAACCAGTAATATCCCCAGCTCCAACCCTTTCACAAAGTGACTACGTGAATACAACCGATAATTATCAGCAAACTTGGCATGAAACACAAAAACAAATCCACTTCCCCCCGTAGAAAGACATAAACAATAAGCACACTTACCTGGATAGCAGCAAGATAGGAGGAATATGATGATGATGTTATTAATGCATGCAATAAGATCTATCTAATGTAAAATTTACAAGGCAGCAACTTTAATCCATTCATATGAAAACATGACGGACAATTCGTGTAACCTATTGACTTATGAAAGTTAATGGTAAAGTTCTCTTTGAACAGGTGATAGTTGCTGCTGCTGAACGTTGTGTTGGGTTTCAGAACCGAAAAGTCCAAATCTTGCGCAGACTGGGTTGGGTACTGGCAATCATAGCAACGGAAATGTAAGATTGTATACAAGTTGGGTTCAATTTTATTTATCATAAAATAAGGGTAAATAGTTAAAACTAAAGATTGCTTGTTTCTTTTGTTTTTGTTCTCAGGGGGTATCCACTATACACACTCAAAGGGAGGTTCAGAAGGCGCTTCCTTCAACTGGTAAGTGCTTTGTCTGGCCAGTAGGTTTGCTTGTTTTCTGCTTTGTCTATTGTATCTTTTTTTTGTTTCATATATTCCTTAAATATATATAATTGTTTTTTATGTCAATTATTATGTTTATACTCAATTGCTCTTCGTGAATTGATATCAGTGGTATTAGTAAATTTGTCTTAAACAATAAATTACGTTTACGATCTTCCTACTACACTCCAAAAATGTATAAAATCTGAGGCATATAGTGATGCAGTGAGCAATGCCGATATTTAAGGTTAATTTACTGGTTTGCTGATCAACATAATGACTTATTGTGCTTTGTTTTGATTCTCATGAGACCTCACTTCTGCTTTATAAATGACATTCATTTATATTTTTGCTCTTTATCTTGGATTTAACTAGGCATATGGGGACTCCTCATTCCAGGACCGTAAGAAAGCATCCGAAGAAGTAATGTCAGTTATTGTTAACAACCTTGAGGTACATTTGTTGATAATTTAGTATTTTTTTTATAATAATGCAAACCGACCGTTTAAAAATATCTAAATGTAATATACCCGTTAAAGGGAAAACACAAAGATTTCATTGTGATTTTTTCCAGGACAAGGTTCTTCCGACTCTAAATCAATATCCCAACCGTCACAAACCAATTACCCATTTAATCAGCCATTCAATCCATCTGCAAACTCCCAACTCCCACGAAATCTCCAAACGGCTAGCAGGACGCTAGCCAAACACCAAGTTTACATATACACCAAGAGATAACACAGCAAGCAAACTAAACAAAAAGAACACTACCCACCAAGTTTCTGCAAGCGAAAAACCCTCCACACCTCCCATTGCTGGCTTATTTCCAACACGAAATAAAGGAAGAGTATAATAGTCTTCATATTGTTCTTTGTTTTCCTCTACATCTTTTGCGTATTCTCGAGTCTGCAATGCCATAGAAACAGAAACATTAATTTGTGGAGGTGGCAAGATCGAGTATAAATTCAGTTATATGGTACGGGTGCTGGCCAAGCTCAATTCGGTTGAGTTAAAAACTATATAGATAATAAACATGTTAACTAAGCAGCTAATGTGGTAAAACACCGGATATAGGTGAAGGACCAATATTTGGGATGCAGGTTATTGCAATGAGATATCGGTGGGATATTGGTAGTTTTTATATCATGCAAAATCCATATATATATATATATATATATATATATATATCAATTTAACCCTAACAATTCAATATATTCTCTTACCGTTAACAATTTAACCGTTTGCAACTTGCAAAACGCTAACAACTGTAGCAAGTGGGAACTTGTTAAGACTTGATATTTAACACTAACAATAGTTGTGTCATTGAATAAAAATGATTCAGACGGTTGTATGCATTAAATAGAGACCTTGGACAACTTTTAACCGGTTTGACCGATTTTCCTTTTTAGCTAGTTTTTTTCTATTTGACAAGTTTGAGATAAAAACACAACCCAAATTGACTCATTGATAAGTAAATCAGCCGGAAGTGTGACATGTAGTCAATTGGTATTTACACTCATGTGACAACTAGAAATCAAAGTCTAATAGACATGTTATACCTGGGCATCGACTTTTGTAGCAGGCACCACCGTCCTCAGCACATCATACAAAACCGTTGCAATTTGATATATCTTGGCCATTTCCTCACTAAACAAAACAAAAAGTAATGAGCAAGTGACGATTAACATCATTAGATGAACCCATGACCTCTAGGTCTAGTGGTATAGTGCCCCCTCTTACAAATGTGAGGTTGCGGGTTCAAATCATTGCAAGTGCAAGGTGAGGTGGAATAAAATTTGCCGTTAAAAAAAAACATCATTAGATGATAAAAACATTAGAAATGGTAGTAATCAAATCCAAGCCAAGCCTCACGGTTTCTTTGTGTATTGGCCTTCTCTAATGTTTTTCTCGTAGAAGTTCTGGTAGAATTTCTGAATTTCCTTGGGATCACTGTTCGCTAACTGAGGTTTTGTCTGTTGTTCTTCCTGTTACATTTGAAATTTCTTTGAGAAATCTTGACACTTAGTTTCATGAGCATACTTTGTTATTTAACTTAAAAAGCATTAGATTTATAATGTACACCTTTTTAAGTCTATCTAGCATGTAGGTTTTAAATTGCCAAACACCTCGTCCAGTAGCTGTAGGATCCATCGTGTGGGCCTTATCAAACGCATGAAATCGACCTAATCCACCAAATTAAATACATAAGGACTTTACTGTAACAGTTAGCAAACACAAGCACTATAAATAAATATGGATTACAAAAGTTAATAATTAAAACTAGTAATATAATCCGTGCTTCGCTGCGGAAACACGGTTTTAAACGGGTTTACTAACTTTTTTAATTATTTATTTAATCCAAATTAATTTACAAAATATGTGTATGAGTAGGATTTTTTTTAATTATGACCCGTACCCGTTTCAACCCGAACCCGTTCTGACCCGAACCAAAGCAACCCTGTTTTTTGATCGACCCGAACCTGGTTTGACCCGAACCCGTATCAACCCATCACCCAACCCAACCGGACCCGCCCATTTTGGCAGGAGTAAATTATAACAGAATTTGTAGTTTACATATTAAAATTCAGGTTATAGTTTGGATTATAATAGAACTTTTTGAAAAGCCCTACTACTACTATAACCATCCATAATTTATTTAAAAAACAGGCATCCAAACACCCAACAAGCAAATTGATAAAACAGAGAGAGTAATAAGTAAGATACACAAGTAAGCAACTCGCGGATTATCCTTCTCCATCTCATTCGCAACACGAAGAATCTGAGCAACAAAAGAAGCGAGAGACGACGGAACAAGCTCGCTGTCAACTCCTTCGGTGGTGGACATACTCCTCGATAACGAACCTTAACAAACACAACCGTTGCTTTGATTTGAGTTTCCAATTGAAATGTGCAGGAATAATAATAATAATAATAATAATAATAATAATAATAATAATAATAATAATAATAATATGTTTCTAATGTGTAATAAGAATGTGTAATAAAAATAATAATATCTAGAATTTATATAGACGTTCATTTATTTAGCTTTTCTATCTAGGGCCAAGACACTTTTTAAACTAGAATAGCATCTTATTTCCATTCAGAAGCCGACTTTTTCTATGTTTCATCCTTGCTTTTCTTCTATATTTTAGAGAGGGTTTCTGTGGGAACAAGTAAGTAAGGAATGAAAGTGTTTGAAGTAAAGCATCATCGGTGGTCTATGAATGATTCTTTCTTTCTGGTGTGCTTTAAATCTTTTGTAGGGTTTTGATTCTTTCGGTGTGACTGCTTGCTATCTGCCATTACCGTCCTTTTTCAAAATAGAATAATGGGAAGCATAGCACAAAATATGAATACTTTATTTACAAGTTATGAGTTATATCTAGGGATGAAATCGGGACGACCGATACCGAATACTTCAAAAATTCAATACCGATATTGAAAAATAAACAGTAAGGTACTGGTATGGTATCGGTGTTTTACCTTAAAATACCGATACCATACCAATCCCGTACCGATACCGAAATCGAAAACCTCTAAATGTTTGGTACGGAATCAGTTCAAGATCAGTATCGGTTCGGTATTCGGTGCAATATGTTCATCCCTAGTTATAACTACTTTTTTTACTAACCATACTTGTAATTGTAATGTAACTAGTAAACGACCCCGCGCTTCGCGACGGGTATCACTTATGTAATGGTTACGAAACAGAAGCATTGGTCGTTAAAATAATATAGCATAAAAAAATAACGCCGACTATACAACCATATTATAAAGTTAAAAAGTTTCTAATCCTCCAACAATACACAATTAAACTTTAAGAGGTAGAATGCCCAAAAAAGATTTCATTTCTTGTGTTCCACTTGACCCACCTAACACCAAAAAGGATAATACGACTGATGTGTTAATTATGATTCCAAAAACATTAACCAATTCGGTACAATTTGAGGTAGAATTATACACAGGAAGCATGAATGAAATCAGTATGACTGAACTAAGAAAAAATGGGTTGCTGACAAAATTTTTGAAATCAATTTGAGCTAAATTGATGCATTCAGGTATTGAAAAGATACCTCAAACATTGGCACCCATTATTTAAGCCTAATCTCCAAGTGGCTGACCTAGAAAAACAAAAGAATAAAGGATAGTAAGCACCTGTAAGAAGATAAGTCTAAAACACAGTTGCTGATTCTGTGTAAAAAATGCAAAGAACAGATGAATCAGGTAAAGACCAACCGAAAAGCATACCTGACAAGTAAATTGAAGTAAACGTTGAATACAGGTGCTGCATCTACTGCCGGCGTAATATTGCTAAATGGCAAAAGGGTATGAGAGAAACACTATAAAAGGGAACTTAAAATCTTTCATCAAACTGGATGCACAGAAAGAAAATCACAGATATCATAAAACAATTCAATTGAAGAATTTAAAGCTATTAGCAACAGAAAGCTGTCAAATTTAATTTGAACATAACAAATAGCAAGGACTTCAAAAATATTCTAACATCAATAGACACATCAGGTTGTATTAATTTTAAATTTTAAATTTTTGACCCATAACCACAAATACTAAATAGTTTTCACTGTAAGGTCGAAGACTCATATATCACATATCACATAACTTACTAAAAACAATAACTTGTATTTCCTTATGAGCGGGTCATAAACAGAACACCATAACATTGTATTTAACCACTACCCACATCAACCCGAATGGGCAAGACCTAAACAAAATACTATAGCATTGTACTTACCGCTACCCACATCAAAACAAAATACTAAATTTATCGAAAAATAATGTTTGGTTATGATAACTATACTATAACCGATCGAGTTTTATTATTCAATTGTATCGAAGAGCCATTAAACCAAATAATTTTCTAATAGCGTATATAATTGTCATTATTGTATAGCGTTAATTCAGAAAACTACCAATCTTTTATAATTTCATCTTACACTTATAATACATCAAACAAAAAACTCTAATGATTTTCTTTATATGTAGTATATCGCCCCTTTACCTTTTTAGTTTAACATCTTTGTCGCTTTTTATTAGACCCAACTCTTGATTGTATTTATTAACCGAAACTTGCTGGAATATGTCCATTCGTAACATAAGAGATTAACCTTAGATTGTAAAGATTTTAGAGTTGCTCACTTTAAAAAATGGACTTCAATTTCAACGCATACCATAACTCAAACTGTATCGACATATACCCATCGATCATTAATTTAAAGCAATCCAAAAACTGTACTTGTAGTATCCTCTGAAACTTATGAAGAAATTGATAATTAGAGATTTGTGATAATAAATTTCCCATGAGTAATAAATACTCAAGTGTAATATCAGCAATTTCATGCTTAACGGTAAAAACTCTCTCCATCGTCAAATTTCTATAACAACAGTTAATTTTGAGATTAATTTGAATAAAGGGAAAATTAGGGCCTAAATTAGGGTTTGTTTGTTTGACTTTCTTACCTTCTTTTGGAGCAGCGACAACGGCCGTCGGTACACTTCCCTTTCCAAGGCGACGAATAACACATCGACGGTTTACCATCGGCAGTCAACTGTTGATGTCGTCAGAAGAAGTCTCTCTCTCTCTCTCTCTCTGGCAAATGTGTGTGGCTGTAAGTAGGAGAGTAGTAAGCTGAAATAGTGTGATAAGGCAATATGGGGAAATTATAAGGGATGAGATAAATCACAAACACGTAGATTATTGGCGATGGAGATGAAATCACCTGGTAGTGGTACAATCCTCAGCAAGAAAGGTAAGATAGGATGAGGGTGAGGACTGAGGACACGTGTGGTTGACACACTTGTACCTCAAAGATGCTTATACAGCTTGGTACAACAAAATATGCACAAAAGGCTTTCTAAAACCTACTTAGTTAGTAAGTTATCATTAGTAACTATTGTAAAGCTTTTTTCAATCACGATGTTTCATATGAGAAGTTTTATCATAACACAAGCAAAAGTAGTGTTTTGATGAACATGTTGAACAAAATAGATTTTGATGTAAAGAGTAAGATTGAGTCAAAAATGTATGGATAATGTGATGTTGTTTTGATTAAATTAACCAAAAATGTTTTGATTCACATTTACCTTTTAAATGTGTCATGGCATTAAATTTTTATAGGGCTGGTAAATTGTGTATAGCCGACCTGTTAAGACACAAACACGACACAATAACTATTGTGTTGTTTAATCAAACCCGAACACAAACTTGTTTATTACAAAGTTAACAATATAATACATGTTTATACTAGGTTAACACAATAAGACACGAACTTGTTTCCCAAAACCGACACGATAAAGAGCACCATCAAGCATTAAAAAGATTGAATTCCACCTAGTAAAAACGTATAACTCTAGTACTCCACCCCCACAACCTACATTTAAAAAAAAAATCCTTAACATCTATTAACGAATACTAAACAGGTAAACAAAATTTAACTTATTTAAACACTAAAATTAACAGGTATATTTGTGTTTGCCTGTTTAGGACAATAAACATGTTAAGCTCATATCTTAACATGTTAATATCGTATAGGTTCGTGTCATGTATTCGTGTTCATGTCTGAAATTACCAGCCTTAGCCTTACATCTAATGTTGTTTGTATATTGTGTGTGGGTATGGTTTATTTTTAATTTTAAGTTATATAATTATAATGCATATTAAAATAAAGAAAGAATAACTTAACAGATAACAAGGTTGATAATTAATCATAAGGATGGCATTCAGTGTTGTAAGAATTGTTATGTGCTAGTCAGGCGGTGAAGTAACGACCAGTGATAAATCAGGATTAGTAGGGATTGCGTGATTTATTGAATTGGAATTTTATAAGTAACTATCAGTTTTGTACAAATACACACACATTTTATATGTAGTTTTTTTTAAGTTGCCATGTTTTAACCTCTTATTCTATGCATATATTTAAGTATATAAGATTAATCGCAAGAATTTGCATGTTTTAGTTAACATATAGCCGAAATTTACAAATTTTGGCCGGAATTTGGCTGCAATCGTTAGACCGCCACCGACTAGTGAATAATCGGAGGCTAAGCGTGATTTTTACAACCAAGCTTGTATTTAATGATTTTATGATCAAAATGCTTTTATAGTATTACGGGTCTGTTTGGGTGGCGGTGGCAAGCCAAACTCGTTTTACTCAACGCGATAAGGAAAATCCATAACGGTACAAGGGGCCTTTCACTGATTTCTACCAATCCTGCACTGC
This sequence comes from Ambrosia artemisiifolia, assembly GCA_032199755.1. Lineage (NCBI taxonomy): Eukaryota > Viridiplantae > Streptophyta > Magnoliopsida > Asterales > Asteraceae > Ambrosia > Ambrosia artemisiifolia. The sequence continues at coordinate 14,799,730 of CM063517.1, read as the reverse complement.
ATATCACTTCACTAAAACAGTTTTTTGGAGGCAGCACTTCACTGATTCGTTTATTTATTTTTCATTTAAAGTTTATTTTTTTTTCACATGGTTAGAAAGGTAAAAAAAATTAAATTTTGTAACGGTGGCAGTGCACGGCAGGCAATGGTTGGCAACTTTAATTTTGCATTCACCCATTCAAAATCGTAGCTACCAGACGGTCAAAAATTTAATTTTTGTGAGTAAAACACTTCAAAAAATGACTATATATACACACCACTTACACACCACTGTGTGGTGATTTTCACTCTAAACCCATGATTAACACAGACACGCTTCAAAATCAATCAATGACGCGTTGGAATAAGGAAGAAGAGATTGCCTTGGTAGTGTGCTACCAAGATACAAGAAACAACCCTGCCCTACAACGACAACGCCACCACCACTCGGGCTCAGGGGGCATACCAGGTTCTCGGATCGTGTCTTGGCGTACTTCAACAGCCAAGTCGGTGTCAACGATCAAACCATTGAAAGCCTCTGACACAAGTAAATCGATCTCAACAATAAAAATGATCGGTGGAGCACCCTCTACGCATACACTTTCGGGGAGCACCCGGGAATTGATGAGGGTTGGCTATCGAGTTCACGCATGTGGACTATGCGGTTCAATACCGCAACAGTTTTGACCATGTCGAAACATGGCAACTGCTGCGTCATGTTTAAGTTTGTTTAATTTATGTTTTAATATTTTGTATTCTAATTATGTTTTTATATTAATATAAGTTGTGGGATTCACCGGCGCGCGTTGTGAGCCCTTTGATTCAGTCGTCGCTCGTGGTTTACAAAGGGAGTTTAGTGTCTTTTTGTGGCGCGCGTTACCTTTCACATCATTGATTGAACCCCTCTTTTTTTATAACGACCAACAAAATATATTTATTCACCAAACGGCTAGCGGGACGCTAGCCAAACGGCAAGTTTACATATACACCAAAAGATAACACAGCAAGCAAACTAAACAAAAAGAACACTACCAACCAAGTTTCTGCAAGCGAAAAACCCTCCACACCTCCCATTGCTAGCTTATTTCCAACACTATATAAAGGAAGAATACAATAGTGTTCATATTGTTCTTTGTTTTCCTCTACATCTTTTGCATATTCTCGAGTCTGCAATGCCATAGAAACAGAAACATTAATTTGTGGAGGTGGCAAGATCGAGTACAAATTCAGTTATATGGTATGGGTGTTGGCCAAGCTCAGTTCGGTTGAGTTAAAAACTATATAGATAATGAACATGTTAACTAAGCAGCTAATGTGGTAAAACACCGGATATAGGTGAAGGACCAATATTTGAGATGCAGGTTATCGCAATGAGATATCGGTGGGATATTGGTAGTTTTTATATCATGCAAAATCTATATATATATGTATATATATATAGCAATTTAACCCTAAAAATTCAATATATTCTCTTACCGTTAACAATTTAACCGTTTGCAATTTGCAAAACGCTAACAACTGTAGCAAGTGGGAACTTGTTAAGACATAATATTTAACACTAACAATAGTCTTGTCATTGAATAAAAATGATTCAGACGGTTGTATGCATTAAATAGAGACCTTGGACAACTTTTAACCGGTTTGACCGATTTTCCTTTTTAGCCTAGTTTTTTTCTATTTGACAAGTTTGAGATAAAAACACAACCCAAATTGACTCATTGATAAGTAAATCAGCCGGAAGTGTGACATGTAGTCAATTGGTATTTACACTCATGTGACAACTAGAAATCAAAGTCTAATAGACATGTTATACCTGGGCATCAACTTTTGAAGCAGGCACCACCGTCCTCAGCACATCATACAAAACCGTTGCAATTTGATATATCTTGGCCATTTCCTCACTAAACAAAACAAAAGGTAATGAGCAAGTGACGATTAACAACATTAGATGAACCCATGACCTCTAGGTCTAGTGGTATGGTGCCCCCTCTTACAAATGTGAGGTTGTGGGTTCAAATCCTTGCAAGTGCAAGGCGAGGTGTAATAAAATTTGCCGTTAAAAAAAACATCATTAGATGATAAAAACATTAGAAATGGTAGTAATTAAATCCAAGCCAAGCCTCACGGTTTCTTTGTGTATTGGCCTTCTCTAATGTTTTTCTCGTAGAAGTTCCGGTAGAATATCTGAATTTCCTTGGGATCACTGTTCGCTAACTGTGGTTTTGTCTGTTGCTCTTCCTGTTACATTTGAAATTTCTTTGAGAAATCTTTACACTTAGTTTCATGAGCATACTTTGATATTTATTTATTTAACTTAAAAAGCATTAGATTTATAATGTCCACCTTTTGAAGTCTATATAGCAGGTAGGTTTTAAATTGGCGAACACCTCGTCCAGTAGATTTAGGATCCATCCTGTGGGCCTCCTCATACGCATGAAATCGACCTAATCCACCAAATTAAATACATGCAAAATTATAAGGACTTTACTGTAACAGTTAACAAGCACAAGCTAGCACTATAAATATGGATTACAAAAGTTAATAATTAAAACTAGTAATATAATCCGTGCTTCGCTGCGGAAACACGGTCCTTTACATAACTATGTTTACTAAGGGTGGGGTTAGCTAGGTCCAATTGACAAAACCAACCCAACCCAACCGGACCCGCCCATTTTGCCAGGTGTAATATTATTATAACAGAATTTGTAGTTTACATATTAAAATTCAGGTTATAGTTTGGATTATAATAGATATGCTGATTTCCAGCAAGCAAGGCGCGAACTTTTTGAAAAAAAACATAATTTATTGAATAACTTAAAAAACAGGCATCCAAACACCCAACAAGCAAAATGATAAAACAGAGTAATAAGTAACATACACAAGTAAGCAACTCGCTGATTATCCTTCTCCATCTCATTCGCAACATGAAGAATCGGAGCAACAGAAGCGAGAGACGACGGAACAAGCTCGCTGCCAACTCCTCCTTCAGCATTCGGATCATACGTGGTGGACATACTCCTCGATAACGACCTCGGTGGGCCCACATCATCCTTGGTCCCACTCGTACTCGCCATTTCCGCCTTCGAACCCTAACAAAACCGTTGCTTTGAGTTTCCAATTGCAATTTACAGAAATAATAATAATATGTTTCTCTGTGAAGAATGTGTAAATGAAACAATTTATACATGTCTAAATGGTAAACTTACATATGTGTAAAAACAATTTACTTTCGTATACGTTTAAATTATTTTTTTGATGTTGTATTTTAATAATAATAATAATAAGTGTAAAAAGAAATTTTGAACTTGGATGGTTTGTGATGGCGTTCTCGCGGTTCGCAAGAAATATATATGTGTTCTCAAATTAACTTTCCCATATATATATGAACATATAGATAGAAGGGGGATAAAGGGAACGAGAAAAAAATTATGCCATTAGACTATTAGAGTACAACCTCAGGAAGCTCCATAATTGCCGGCTTATTTCCAACACTATATAAAGGAAGAATATTATAGTGTTCATATTGTTCTTTGTTTTCCTCTACATCTTTTGCGTATTCAAGAGTCTGCAATGCCATAGAAACAGAAACATTAATTTGTGGAGGTGGCAAGATCAAGTATATGAATTCAGTTATATGGTACGGGTGCTGGCCAAGCTCAATTCGGTTGAGTTAAAAACTATATAGATAATGAACATGTTAACTAAGCAGCTAATGTGGTAAAACACCGGATATAGATGAAGGACCGATATTTGAGATGCAGGTTATTGCAGTGAGATATAGGTGGGATATTGGTAATTTTTATATCATGCAAAATCCATATATATATATATATATATATAGAGAGAGATAGAGAGAGATAGAGCAATTTAACACTAACAATTCAATATACTCTCTTACCGTTAACAATTTAACCGTTTGCAACTTGCAAAACACTAACAATTGTAGCTAGTGGGAACTTGTAAACACTTACTATTTAACACTAACAATAGTTGTGTCATTGAATAAAAATGATTGAGACGGTTGTATGCATTAAATAGAGACCTTAGACAACTTTTAACCGGTTTGACCGGTTTTCATTTTTAGCTAGTTTTTTCTATTTGACAAGTTTGAGATAAAAACACAACCCAAATTGACTCATTGATAAGTAAATCAGCCGGAAGTGTGACATGTAGTCAATTCAATTGGTATTTACACTCATGTGACAACTAGAAATCAAAGTCTAATAGACCTGTTATACCTGGGCATCGACTTTTGAAGCAGGCACCACCGTCCTCAGCACATCATACAAAACCGTTGCAATTTGATATATCTTGGCCATTTCCTCACTAAACAAAACAAAAGGTAATGAGCAAGTGACGATTAACATCATTAGATGAACCCATGACCTCTTTGTCTAGTGGTATGGTGCCCCCTCTTACAAATGTGAGGTTGTGGGTTCAAATCCTTGCAAGTGCAAGGCAAGGTGTAATAAAATTTGCCGTTAAAAAAACATCATTAGATGATAAAAACATTAGAAATGGTAGTAATTAAATCCAAGCCAAGCCTCACGGTTTCTTTGTGTATTGGCCTTCTCTAATGTTTTTCTCGTAGAAGTTCCGGTAGAATATCTGAATTTCCTTGGGATCACTGTTCGCTAACTGTGGTTTTGTCTGTTGCTCTTCCTGTTACATTTGAAATTTCTTTGAGAAATCTTTACACTTAGTTTCATGAGCATACTTTGATATTTATTTATTTAACTTAAAAAGCATTAGATTTATAATGTCCACCTTTTGAAGTCTATATAGCAGGTAGGTTTTAAATTGGCGAACACCTCGTCCAGTAGATTTAGGATCCATCCTGTGGGCCTCCTCATACGCATGAAATCGACCTAATCCACCAAATTAAATACATGCAAAATTATAAGGACTTTACTGTAACAGTTAACAAGCACAAGCTAGCACTATAAATATGGATTACAAAAGTTAATAATTAAAACTAGTAACATAATCCGTGCTTCGCTGCGGAAACACGGTCCTTTACATAACTATGTTTACTAAGGGTGGGGTTAGCTAGGTCCAATTGACAAAACCAACCCAACCCAACCCAACCGGACCCGCCCATTTTGCCAGGTGTAATATTATTATAACAGAATTTGTAGTTTACATATTAAAATTCAGGTTATAGTTTGGATTATAATAGATATGTTGATTTCCAGCAAGCAAGGCGCGAACTTTTTGAAAAAAACATAATTTATTGAATAACTTAAAAAACAGGCATCCAAACACCCAACAAACAAAATGATAAAACAGAGTAATAAGTAACATACACAAGTAAGCAACTCGCTGATTATCCTTCTCCATCTCATTCGCAACATGAAGAATCGGAGCAACAGAAGCGAGAGACGACGGAACAAGCTCGCTGTCAACTCCTCCTTCAGCATTCGGATCATACGTGGTGGACATACTCCTCGATAACGACCTCGGTGGGCCCACATCATCCTTGGTCCCACTCGTACTCGCCATTTCCGCCTTCGAACCCTAACAAAACCGTTGCTTTGAGTTTCCAATTGCAATTTACAGAAATAATAATAATATGTTTCTCTGTGAATAATGTGTAAATGAAACAATTTATACATGTCTAAATGGTAAACTTACATATGTGTAAAAACAATTTACTTTCGTATACGTTTAAATTATTTTTTTGATGTTGTATTTTAATAATAATAATAATAAGTGTAAAAAGAAATTTTGAACTTGGATGGTTTGTGATGGCGTTCTCGCGGTTCGCAAGAAATATATATGTGTTCTCAAATTAACTTTCCCATATATATATGAACATATAGATAGAAGGGGGATAAAGGGAACGAGAAAAAAAATTATGCCATTAGACTATTAGAGTACAACCTCAGGAAGCTCCATAATTGCCGGCTTATTTCCAACACTATATAAAGGAAGAATATTATAGTGTTCATATTGTTCTTTGTTTTCCTCTACATCTTTTGCGTATTCAAGAGTCTGCAATGCCATAGAAACAGAAACATTAATTTGTGGAGGTGGCAAGATCAAGTATATGAATTCAGTTATATGGTACGGGTGCTGGCCAAGCTCAATTCGGTTGAGTTAAAAACTATATAGATAATGAACATGTTAACTAAGCAGCTAATGTGGTAAAACACCGGATATAGATGAAGGACCGATATTTGAGATGCAGGTTATTGCAGTGAGATATAGGTGGGATATTGGTAATTTTTATATCATGCAAAATCCATATATATATATATATATATATAGAGAGAGAGAGAGATAGAGCAATTTAACACTAACAATTCAATATACTCTCTTACCGTTAACAATTTAACCGTTTGCAACTTGCAAAACACTAACAATTGTAGCTAGTGGGAACTTGTAAACACTTACTATTTAACACTAACAATAGTTGTGTCATTGAATAAAAATGATTGAGACGGTTGTATGCATTAAATAGAGACCTTAGACAACTTTTAACCGGTTTGACCGGTTTTCATTTTTAGCTAGTTTTTTCTATTTGACAAGTTTGAGATAAAAACACAACCCAAATTGACTCATTGATAAGTAAATCAGCCGGAAGTGTGACATGTAGTCAATTGGTATTTACACTCATGTGACAACTAGAAATCAAAGTCTAATAGACCTGTTATACCTGGGCATCGACTTTTGAAGCAGGCACCACCGTCCTCAGCACATCATACAAAACCGTTGCAATTTGATATATCTTGGCCATTTCCTCACTAAACAAAACAAAAGGTAATGAGCAAGTGACGATTAACATCATTAGATGAACCCATGACCTCTTTGTCTAGTGGTATGGTGCCCCCTCTTACAAATGTGAGGTTGTGGGTTCAAATCCTTGCAAGTGCAAGGCGAGGTGTAATAAAATTTGCCGTTAAAAAAAACATCATTAGATGATAAAAACATTAGAAATGGTAGTAATTAAATCCAAGCCAAGCCTCACGGTTTCTTTGTGTATTGGCCTTCTCTAATGTTTTTCTCGTAGAAGTTCCGGTAGAATATCTGAATTTCCTTGGGATCACTGTTCGCTAACTGTGGTTTTGTCTGTTGCTCTTCCTGTTACATTTGAAATTTCTTTGAGAAATCTTTACACTTAGTTTCATGAGCATACTTTGATATTTATTTATTTAACTTAAAAAGCATTAGATTTATAATGTCCACCTTTTGAAGTCTATATAGCAGGTAGGTTTTAAATTGGCGAACACCTCGTCCAGTAGATTTAGGATCCATCCTGTGGGCCTCCTCATACGCATGAAATCGACCTAATCCACCAAATTAAATACATGCAAAATTATAAGGACTTTACTGTAACAGTTAACAAGCACAAGCTAGCACTATAAATATGGATTACAAAAGTTAATAATTAAAACTAGTAATATAATCCGTGCTTCGCTGCGGAAACACGGTCCTTTACATAACTATGTTTACTAAGGGTGGGGTTAGCTAGGTCCAATTGACAAAACCAACCCAACCCAACCGGACCCGCCCATTTTGCCAGGTGTAATATTATTATAACAGAATTTGTAGTTTACATATTAAAATTCAGGTTATAGTTTGGATTATAATAGATATGCTGATTTCCAGCAAGCAAGGCGCGAACTTTTTGAAAAAAACATAATTTATTGAATAACTTAAAAAACAGGCATCCAAACACCCAACAAGAAAAATGATAAAACAGAGTAATAAGTAACATACACAAGTAAGCAACTCGCTGGTTATCCTTCTCCATCTCATTCGCAACATGAAGAATCGGAGCAACAGAAGCGAGAGACGACGGAACAAGCTCGTTGTCAACTCCTCCTTCAGCATTCGGATCATACGTGGTGGACATACTCCTCGATAACGACCTCGGTGGGCCCACATCATCTTTGGTCCCACTCGTACTCGCCATTTCCGCCTTCGAACCCTAACAAAACCGTTGCTTTGAGTTTCCAATTGCAATTTACAGAAATAATAATAATATGTTTCTCTGTGAAGAATGTATAAATGAAACAATTTATACATGTCTAAATGGTAAACTTACATATGTGTAAAAACAATTTACTTTCGTATACGTTTAAATTATTTTTTTGATGTTGTATTTTAATAATAATAATAATAAGTGTAAAAAGAAATTTTGAACTTGGATGGTTTGTGATGGCGTTCTTGCGGTTCGCAAGAAATATATATGTGTTCTCAAATTAACTTTCCCATATATATATGAACATATAGATAGAAGGGGGATAAAGGGAACGAGAAAAAAAATTATGCCATTAGACTATTAGAGTACAACCTCAGGAAGCTCCATAATTGCCGGCTTATTTCCAACACTATATAAAGGAATAATATTATAGTGTTCATATTGTTCTTTGTTTTCCTCTACATCTTTTGCGTATTCAAGAGTCTGCAATGCCATAGAAACAGAAACATTAATTTGTGGAGGTGGCAAGATCAAGTATATGAATTCAGTTATATGGTACGGGTGCTGGCGAAGCTCAATTTGGTTGAGTTAAAAACTATATAGATAATGAATATGTTAACTAAGCAGCTAATGTGGTAAAACACCGGATATAGATGAAGGACCGATATTTGAGATGCAGGTTATTGCAGTGAGATATAGGTGGGATATTGGTAATTTTTATATCATGCAAAATCCATATATATATATATATATAGGGTAGGGATCCTAAGAGAACCAACCCCTATTTGAGAACTGAGAGAACCATTCTGGGCCACACATTTCATATAAAGGCAAAAAAAAAAAATTTTTTTTTTTTTTTTTGCTTTAATCGCACATTTTTATGCAAGGAAATTTTTTTTTTATTTTTTTTGAATTTTTTTTTCATTTATACATATGTGTATATGTCAATTATACATATGTGTATATAGCATTTTTCAGCTATACATATGTGTATATTTCAGTTATACATATGTGTATATTGCATTATACATATGTGTATAATGCAATTATACACATGTGTATACTGAAAAAAAATACCAAAAAAATAAAAAAAAAATTTTCCTTACATATAAAGCAGCGATTTTTGCAAAAAAAAAAAAAAAAAAAAAAAAATTGCCTTAGAGAAATGTGTGGCCCAGAATGGTTCTCTCAGTTCTCAATTTGGGGAAAGGTTCTCATTTGAACCAAATCCTATATATATATATATATAGAGAGAGAGAGAGAGAGAGATAGAGCAATTTAACACTAACAATTCAATATACTCTCTTACCGTTAACAATTTAACCGTTTGCAACTTGCAAAACACTAACAATTGTAGCTAGTGGGAACTTGTAAACACTTAATATTTAACACTAACAATAGTTGTGTCATTGAATAAAAATGATTGAGACGGTTGTATGCATTAAATAGAGACCTTAGACAACTTTTAACCGGTTTGACCGGTTTTCATTTTTAGCTAGTTTTTTCTATTTGACAAGTTTGAGATAAAAACACAACCCAAATTGACTCATTGATAAGTAAATCAGCCGGAAGTGTGACATGTAGTCAATTGGTATTTACACTCATGTGACAACTAGAAATCAAAGTCTAATAGACCTGTTATACCTGGGCATCGACTTTTGAAGCAGGCACCACCGTCCTCAGCACATCATACAAAACCGTTGCAATTTGATATATCTTGGCCATTTCCTCACTAAACAAAACAAAAGGTAATGAGCAAGTGACGATTAACATCATTAGATGAACCCATGACCTCTTTGTCTAGTGGTATGGTGCCCCCTTACAAATGTGAGGTTGTGGGTTCAAATCCTTGCAAGTGCAAGGCGAGGTGTAATAAAATTTGCCGTTAAAAAAAACATCATTAGATGATAAAAACATTAGAAATGGTAGTAATTAAATCCAAGCCAAGCCTCACGGTTTCTTTGTGTATTGGCCTTCTCTAATGTTTTTCTCGTAGAAGTTCCGGTAGAATATCTGAATTTCCTTGGGATCACTGTTCGCTAACTGTGGTTTTGTCTGTTGCTCTTCCTGTTACATTTGAAATTTCTTTGAGAAATCTTTATACTTAGTTTCATGAGCATACTTTGATATTTATTTATTTAAGTTAAAAAGCATTAGATTTATAATGTCCACCTTTTGAAGTCTATATAGCAGGTAGGTTTTAAATTGGCGAACACCTCGTCCAGTAGATTTAGGATCCATCCTGTGGGCCTCCTCATACGCATGAAATCTACCTAATCCACCAAATTAAATACATGCAAAATTATAAGGACTTTACTGTAACAGTTAACAAGCACAAGCTAGCACTATAAATATGGATTACAAAAGTTAATAATTAAAACTAGTAATATAATCCGTGCTTCACTGCGGAAACACGGTCCTTTACATAACTATGTTTACTAAGGGTGGGGTTAGCTAGGTCCAATTGACAAAACCAACCCGACCCACCCATTTTGCCAGCTGTAATATTATTATAACAGAATTTGTAGTTTACATATTAAAATTCAGGTTATAGTTTGGATTATAATAGATATGCTGATTTCCAGCAAGCAAGGCGCGAACTTTTTGAAAAAAACATAATTTACTGAATAACTTAAAAAACAGGCATCCAAACACCCAGCAAGCAAAATGATAAAACAGAGTAATAAGTAACATACACAAGTAAGCAACTCGCTGATTATCCTTCTCCATCTCATTCGCAACATGAAGAATCGGAGCAACAGAAGCGAGAGACGACGGAACAAGCTCGCTGTCAACTCCTCCTTCAGCATTCGGATCATACGTGGTGGACATACTCCTCGATAACGACCTCGGTGGGCCCACATCATCCTTGGTCCCACTCGTACTCGCCATTTCCGCCTTTGAACCCTAACAAAACCGTTGCTTTGAGTTTCCAATTGCAATTTACAGAAATAATAATAATATGTTTCTCTGTGAAGAATGTGTAAATGAAACAATTTATACATGTCTAAATGGTAAACTTACATATGTGTAAAAACAATTTACTTTCGTATACGTTTAAATTATTTTTTTGATGTTGTATTTTAATAATAATAATAATAATAAGTGTAAAAAGAAATTTTGAACTTGGATGGTTTGTGATGGCGTTCTCGCGGTTCGCAAGAAATATATATGTGTTCTCAAATTAACTTTCCCATATATATGAACATATAGATAGAAGGGGGATAAAGGGAACGAGAAAAAAATTATGCCATTAGACTATTAGAGTACAACCTCAGGAAGCTCCATAATTGCCGTCTTATTTCCAACACTATATAAAGGAAGAATATTATAGTGTTCATATTGTTCTTTGTTTTCCTCTACATCTTTTGCGTATTCTCGAGTCTGCAATGCCATAGAAACAGAAACATTAATTTGTGGAGGTGGCAAGATCAAGTATATAAATTCAGTTACATGGTACGGGTGCTAGCCAAGCTCAATTCGGTTGAGTTAAAAACTATATAGATAATGAACATGTTAACTAAGCAGCTAATGTGGTAAAACACCGGATATAGATAAAGGACCGATATTTGAGATGCAGGTTATTGCAGTGAGATATAGGTGGGATATTGGTAATTTTTATATCATGCAAAATCCATATATATATAGAGAGAGAGAGATAGAGCAATTTAACACTAACAATTCAATATACTCTCTTACGGTTAACAATTTAACCGGTTGCAACTTGCAAAACACTAACAATTGTAGTTAGTGGGAACTTGTAAACACTTAATATTTAACACTAAAAATAGTTGTGTCATTGAATAAAAATGATTCAAACGGTTGTATGCATTAAATAGACACCTTAGACAACTTTTAACCGGTTTGACCGGTTTTCCTTTTTAGCTAGTTTTTTCTATTTGACAAGTTTGAGATAAAAACACAACCCAAATTGACTCATTGATAAGTAAATCAGCCGGAAGTGTGACATGTAGTCAATTGGTATTTACACTCATGTGACAACTAGAAATCAAAGTCTAATAGACCTGTTATACCTGGGCATCGACTTTTGAAGCAGGCACCACCGTCCTCAGCACATCATACAAAACCGTTGCAATTTGATATATCTTGGCCATTTCCTCACTAAACAAAACAAAAGGTAATGAGCAAGTGACGATTAACATCATTAGATGAACCCATGACCTCTTTGTCTAGTGGTATGGTGCCCCCTCTTACAAATGTGAGGTTGTGGGTTCAAATCCTTGCAAGTGCAAGGCGAGGTGTAATAAAATTTGCCGTTAAAAAAACATCATTAGATGATAAAAACATTAGAAATGGTAGTAATTAAATCCAAGCCAAGCCTCACGGTTTCTTTGTGTATTGGCCTTCTCTAATGTTTTTCTCGTAGAAGTTCCGGTAGAATATCTGAATTTCCTTGGGATCACTGTTCGCTAACTGTGGTTTTGTCTGTTGCTCTTCCTGTTACATTTGAAATTTCTTTGAGAAATCTTTACACTTAGTTTCATGAGCATACTTTGATATTTATTTATTTAACTTAAAAAGCATTAGATTTATAATGTCCACCTTTTGAAGTCTATCTAGCAGGTAGGTTTTAAATTGGCGAACACCTCGTCCAGTAGATTTAGGATCCATCCTGTGGGCCTCCTCATACGCATGAAATCGACCTAATCCACCAAATTAAATACATGCAAAATTATAAGGACTTTACTGTAACAGTTAACAAGCACAAGCTAGCACTATAAATATGGATTACAAAAGTTAATAATTAAAACTAGTAATATAATCCGTGCTTCGCTGCGGAAACACGGTCCTTTACATAACTATGTTTACTAAGGGTGGGGTTAGCTAGGTCCAATTGACAAAACCAACCCAACCCAACCGGACCCGCCCATTTTGCCAGGTGTAATATTATTATAACAGAATTTGTAGTTTACATATTAAAATTCGGGTTATAGTTTGGATTATAATAGATATGCAGATTTCCAGCAAGCAAGGCGCGAACTTTTTGAAAAAAACATAATTTATTGAATAACTTAAAAAACAGGCATCCAAACACCCAACAAGCAAAATGATAAAACAGAGTAATAAGTAACATACACAAGTAAGCAACTCGCTGATTATCCTTCTCCATCTCATTCGCAACATGAAGAATCGGAGCAACAGAAGCGAGAGACGACGGAACAAGCTCGCTGTCAACTCCTCCTTCAGCATTCGGATCATACGTGGTGGACATACTCCTCGATAACGACCTCGGTGGGCCCACATCATCCTTGGTCCCACTCGTACTCGCCATTTCTGCCTTCGAACCCTAACAAAACCGTTGCTTTGAGTTTCCAATTGCAATTTACAGAAATAATAATAATATGTTTCTCTGTGAAGAATGTGTAAATGAAACAATTTATACATGTCTAAATGGTAAACTTACATATGTGTAAAAACAATTTACTTTCGTATACATTTAAATTATTTTTTTGATGTTGTATTTTAATAATAATAATAAGTGTAAAAAGAAATTTTGAACTTGGATGGTTTGTGATGGCGTTCTCGCGGTTCGCAAGAAATATATATGTGTTCTCAAATTAACTTTCCCATATATATATATGAACATATAGATAGAAGGGGGATAAAGGGAACGAGAAAAAAAATTATGCCATTAGACTATTAGAGTACAACCTCAGGAAGCTCCATAATTTCCGGCTTATTTCCAACACTATATAAAGGAAGAATATTATAGTGTTCATATTGTTCTTTGTTTTCCTCTACATCTTTTGCGTATTCAAGAGTCTGCAATGCCATAGAAACAGAAACATTAATTTGTGGAGGTGGCAAGATCAAGTATATAAATTCAGTTATATGGTACGGGTGCTGGCCAAGCTCAATTCGGTTGAGTTAAAAACTATATAGATAATGAACATGTTAACTAAGCAGCTAATGTGGTAAAACACCGGATATAGATGAAGGACCGATATTTGAGATGCATGTTATTGCAGTGAGATATAGGTGGGATATTGGTAATTTTTATATCATGCAAAATCCATATATATATATATAGAGAGAGAGAGAGAGAGATAGAGCAATTTAACACTAACAATTCAATATACTCTCTTACTGTTAACAATTTAACCGTTTGCAACTTGCAAAACACTAACAATTGTAGCTAGTGGTAACTTGTAAACACTTAATATTTAACACTAACAATAGTTGTGTCATTGAATAAAAATGATTGAGATGGTTGTATGCATTAAATAGAGACCTTAGACAACTTTTAACCTGTTTGACCGATTTTCCTTTTTAGCTAGTTTTTTTCTATTTGACAAGTTTGAGATAAAAACACAACCCAAATTGACTCATTGATAAGTAAATCAGCCGGAAGTGTGACATGTAGTCAATTGGTATTTACACTCATGTGACAACTAGAAATCAAAGTCTAATAGACCTGTTATACCTGGGCATCGACTTTTGAAGCAGGCACCACCGTCCTCAGCACATCATACAAAACCGTTGCAATTTGATATATCTTGGCCATTTCCTCACTAAACAAAACAAAACAAAAGGTAATGAGCAAGTGACGATTAACATCATTAGATGAACCCGTGACCTCTTTGTCTAGTGGTATGGTGCCCCCTCTTACAAATGTGAGGTTGTGGGTTCAAATCCTTGCAAGTGCAAGGCGAGGTGTAATAAAATTTGCCGTTAAAAAAACATCATTAGATGTTAAAAACATTAGAAATGGTAGTAATTAAATCCAAGCCAAGCCTCACGGTTTCTTTGTGTATTGGCCTTCTCTAATGTTTTTCTCGTAGAAGTTCCGGTAGAATATCTGAATTTCCTTGGGATCACTGTTCGCTAACTGTGGTTTTGTCTGTTGCTCTTCCTGTTACATTTGAAATTTCTTTGAGAAATCTTTACACTTAGTTTCATGAGCATACTTTGATATTTATTTATTTAACTTAAAAAGCATTAGATTTATAATGTCCACCTTTTGAAGTCTATATAGCAGGTAGGTTTTAAATTGGCGAACACCTCGTCCAGTAGATTTAGGATCCATCCTGTGGGCCTCCTCATACGCATGAAATCTACCTAATCCACCAAATTAAATACATGCAAAATTATAAGGACTTTACTGTAACAGTTAACAAGCACAAGCTAGCACTATAAATATGGATTACAAAAGTTAATAATTAAAACTAGTAATATAATCCATGCTTCGCTGCGGAAACACGGTCCTTTACATAACTATGTTTACTAAGGGTGGGGTTAGCTAGGTCCAATTGACAAAACCAACCCGACCCACCCATTTTGCCAGGTGTAATATTGTTATAACAGAATTTGTGGTTTACATGTTAAAATTCAGGTTATAGTTTGGATTATAACAACCATAATTTATTGAATAACTTAAAAAACATGCATCCAAACACCCAGCAAGCAAATTGATAAAACAGAGAGAGTAATAAGTAACATACACAAGTAAGCAACTCGCTGATTATCCTTCTCCATCTCATTTGCAACACGAAGAATCGGAGCAACAGAAGAAGCGAGAGACGACGGAACAAGCTCGTTGTCAACTCCTTCGGCATTCGGATCATACATGGTGGACATACTCCTCGATAACGACCTCGGTGGGCCCACACCATCCTTGGTCCCACTCGTACTCGCCATTTCCGCCTTCGAACCCTAACAAAACCGTTGCTTTGAGTTTCCAATTGCAATTTACAGAAATAATAATAATATGTTTCTCTGTGAAGAATGTGTAATAAGATGGAATCATGTTATGGTTGTGGATTTAGTTATAGATTTATAGAGTGAGGGTTTATGTGGGAACAAGTAAGGAATGAAAGTGTTTGAAAGTGAAGAAAAGCATCGGTGAGGGTTTCAGCGGGAACAAGTAAGGAATGAAAGTGTTTGAAAGTGAAGTAAAGCATCGGTGGTCTATGAATGATTCTTTCTTTCTTTCTGGTGTGCTTTAAATCTTTTATAGGGTTTTGATTCTTTCTGGTCTATGAACAAGTAAGGAATGAAAGTGTTTGAAAGTGAAGAAAAGCATCGCCTTCTGTTTCATAGTAACTGATGTGTTGGTGAAAACACCTTGTTAATATATTAGTTTTGTATACTTTTGAGTCTATTATTGTGTGTTTTTAGTCGGTTTTAGTTATTTATTAGTGCGCATGTGTTTTGTAGGTGTTCGTGGATAATGAGCTCAAAACAAAAGAATTTTAATCGAGACACAAACAATTGAGAGCAGGTGTTCATGGACTTTGGGGCGTAGACGAGAAATTTTGGTCGAGCGAAGAACACCCGAATTGAATAATAATAATAATAAGAATAATAATAATTATAATAATAATAATAATAATAATAATAATAATAATAATAATAATAATAATAATAATAATAATAATGTTAAGGGGCCTAAAGGCCACGTGAGTCAAAAAAATGAAGAAAAGAATAACAAGCCCATTTGGCTTGTTTAGGGTATTATTATTCTTCTTTGGACGGCTGTTACTTGGAAATTGAAGAATTTGGAGGGAGGATAACATCGCACGAAGCAAAGAATAGAGAAAAAGCTACGATGATCAAGACATAGGGCTAAATCTTTTGTAACTTCTTCTAGACAAACGGTTCGTATAGGTTTCATACGTTTTCAGTTATTTTTAGTATTGGATTTTGTTTTTGCTTGTGATGACAAACATCTTAAACATTATTGATGCATTAGTTAAAACAACTGATTTGTGTTTGAGTCCTTTCTTTACAACTTGTTCGGTTGATGACAAAACTTAGTAGCGGGTTGGGTGACATAAAGAGGGTTGACTTGACGCTTACAATTGGGTAATTAATAGGGTTTGATGACAAGAACCTGTGCTACTAGCTAGTTAACTAATTTCCAGAACTATGTCTATGTGGTTCCCAATCTATAAATTGAAAACTGTGTGAAACCTAGAACCTGAAGTTTAGAGGGAGTTACTTCTTTATTATTATTATTATTATTATTATTATTATTATTATTATTATTATTATTCAATTCGGGTGTTCTTCGCTCGACCAAAATTTCTCGTCTACGCCCCAACGTCCATGAACACCTGCTCTCAATTGTTTGTGTCTCGATTAAAATTCTTTTGTTTTGAGCTCATTATCCACGAACACCTACAAAACACATGCGCACTAATAAATAACTAAAACCGACTAAAAGCACACAATAATAGACTCAAAAGTATACAAAACTAATATATTAACAAGGTGTTTTCACCAACACATCAGTAACCTCCACTTGAAAGAGATTTCGAGACGAAATTTTCTAAAGTAGGGAAGACTGTGACATCCATCACCCTCATCTTTCATCTAATTGACGATAATAGTCCTTCAAATATTTCTATCATAGTCCCTGTAAGTTTCGTCGTTTTCAAATTTAATTTTAGAGTGAACAAAACTTTTATCATTTATATTCATTATGGATCGGGTGTAAGTTTTAATCAAATGCATATGTTGAAACGTATTCGTAAAAGATTCTATAAAAAAAATTAAGTTTTAAAAGGTTTTAAAAACTTTTAAGTTAAACTTAGTTAACTTGGTTAAGTTTTATAAAGGGAAAACTAACAAATTCATTATATAACTAACTAAGTTTAAGTTGAGGGATCTTTTCTGCCAATCAGCCAAACTTCCAAATTCTGTTTTGCTTCTCCTTGTTCCACGCTTTTCCAGTCGATGAATTCCGGCGACCGGAAATAATTCCGGCAAACACAAAAACATGATTTTATGGCCTTTCGAACTCGTTTTAATGCACGTTACAGATTCTCCATCATTGTGTAACTGAAATCGAACACAATGGCTCGCAAATAACAAGTTTGAAGTGACTTTAATTCGGTGATAATATGTAACCGATCGGACCTTTAAGACCAAGTCCAAACGCCCCTTAAACGGATTGTTTACTATAAATTGATTAATGTTTAGTGTTTTAATGTGTAATGTTTAATTATGCTTTAAGGTTTTATGTTTAATTATTAGTTTTAATGTTTTATTTGTTTTTTGTGTTTAATGTTAGTTTAGATAAACACATTATATAAAATTTAAATTTAAACCATTACATAAACACATAATATAATCATAAATTACTTATTACAAACATAGTACCTAATCCTAAACTACTTATTAAAACGTTACATAATTAAACCTAAACCCCCCACTACGGAGAGTAATTGTCCCATTCCTCCAGCATATACTCTGGAGGTGACACATCACGGTCTCTATCGCGACCATCGGACCTTGCATCCGAGCGGATGCGGCAATACTCAGGAGTTGATCCCGAGTAGTAGTAGTAGTATCGTTCTTCTTCCATAGCAGCTCTAGCTGCTTTGTACTCCTCCTCATATGGCTCATGAGGATGAGGGTTTAGGGTGGGTGTACCCTGGTGGTGGGGGGTAGGTGTACCCTAGTAGTGGGGGTGGGTGTACCCTGGTAGTGGTGGGTGTGTGTACCCTGGTAGTGGGGGTGGGTGTGGGTTGGTTCTCCACCAACCGTAGACGGCCCATTCCCCTCTCAGCCATGGTGTAATCCAAGGCCCAGACGCACTCCTCATCAGTGAGATCCGCATCTGGTGTTGGTGGAGTATACCCTGGTTGAGGAGGAATGGGTCTGGAAGGAGGAGGATGGAAGATTGTTTGAGTAGCAGGAGGAGGAGGAGGATAGAAGATTGGTTGAGTAGCAGGAGGAGGAGGATAGAACATTGGTTGAGTAGCAGGAGGATGAGGAGAGAACATTGGTTGTGGAGGAGGAGGAGAGAACACTGGTTGTGGAGGAGGAGGAGGAGGAGGAGAGAAGATTTGTTGTGCAGGAGGAGGAGGAGATGAAAATGGTAGTCGCCGTCTCCGGCGAGAGTATCGTCGGAGATCAGAAGGTCCGGCAGCTTCGTAAGGATAACCGCCACCCATATCTTTCATTGGTTTGAGGAGGAGGAGTTGTGACTGAGAATGAGTTTTGGGCTTGTATTTATAGGGTTAGAAATTCAAACGTTTGGGGGGAAAAAGTTTGAAATTCAAACGTTTGAAATGGGGGAAACGTTTGAAATTCAAACATTTGGAACAGTAACCGTTTGAAATTCAAACGTTTGAATATATATATTTTTTAATTTAATAAATTTTCGGTTAAAATTATTATTATTACTATTATTATTAATATTATTATTTAAATAAGAAAACAATAATTAAGCAATGATTACCCAATCATTTATAAAGCCCCGTAACGCCCCTTCCCACTACACTCTCTTTTCCCATGACGCCCTTTCTATTACTTTATAATATTTTAATCCCCATAACGCCCCTCCACTACACATGCCCTTATTTCTATGAATTTAGTTTGTATATTATTGGTATCAAATTCTTACAAAGACGCAGAGCCGGCCCTAGGGTGGTGCGAGCCGCACTGGCCCGTTTTTTCCGAGGGCACTAGAATAATATATATACTACATATGTTTTATATATATATATATATATATATATATGTGTATAACGGAGGAAATACAATATAATCAATGCATAGTGTAGCCTAGTTGGTTAATGCCTCTTTTCCTAGAAACCTTTTACTTGAAGAATTTAAGTTCGATTCTAGGGCCCTTTTGTTTTTGTCTTTTTTTTCTTTTACCTATAATTTCCTTGGATAAACACAAATGGTAGTCAAATGATTCAAAACTATAATTTAGGCAACTAATAATCCTACAAACTTAATCTATTGATCAACTTCACATTTAACAGAGATAAAAAAGTATACATACTTTTAAAAAGTATTATTTTCTAAAAATATATGAATAATGAATAATAATTTTAAATGTCATTTTTTATAAAGTAAATACTTTTATAAGACAAATAAAACATTTTAGTTGTTGTATTGACTGTCGGTACCACACCGGTACCGTAACTTTGATTTTGACATCGAACGATAGTTTTCATTTCACCCTATATAATATATCTTATATGTCTTTACCCCATTTATTTTTCATTAAAAAGACTGAATATGCAATTTCACTCCATATAAGTTTTACTAAACACATGGTTGTATTTAAATTTGACATCATACTTAAGTGTGGTGGTGTAAAGATGAAAATATGTGACCATTTATCATTACATAAAAACATTTTTTTAATATATATTACAAGATAACTAAAACCTATATGTAATCTGAATTTTGAAAATGAAATAATTTCCATAGTTTCAAGATATGATGACCTATAGATTAAAGTTGTTGGTGGATATATCGATTGTTAGAAGAAGGTAGCTGATGTACACTATCGAATGTAAAAGTTGTTTTTGACCCTCTAGTTTAAATCTTCTAGTTCCGTCTCTCTATATATATTAGTTTATTGTTATAACGTTAATCATCGTTTAAAATAAATTAGTTTATATAATTCGTTATTGGCTTAATTAAGGGCCTTTTTTTACGTCTCGTACAAGGCACTTAAATTCTCAGGACCGGCTCTGCAAAGACGTGTGTCTATTGTTAAATGATGCTTCAAGAAAACATTAGACCATAGAGGTCTGGAATTAAAGATTAGAGGACGACCAGTAAAACCTAATTAGTTGAGTAGTGGCTTAGTGAGTAGAATTAGTGGACGCTTAGTTCTAAGAATCTAGATGTTTGCTAATGAATTATGTTTCTTGTTTGTTAAATTATAAATCTTTGTCGCGTACCAACCCCTTACAAGAAAACAAATTAAAAGAATGGTTTATGACACATACATATAGACATATGTTAGGGATTGAGTTTGCGAAGTACACCTTAAATATAGGGCTGTAAATAAACCAAACGTTCGCGAACAGTTTGTGAACTGTTTAGCGGGAAGTTCGTTTGTGTTCGTTCGTTTATAAATGAACGAACACAAACAAAAAATTCAGTTCGTTTAACTAAACAAATGAACATGAATAGAGGTCGCGTTCATTCGTTTATGTTCGTGAACGTTCGCTAACGTGTTCGTGTATTTTGTTTTTGTTCGATAGTTCATTAGGGTTTTTAATTTTTATATTTAATTTAAGTATTTTAAATTTCCCAGTGGTAGATTATTTAACATATATTAGTTTATCACATGTTAATATTACTTTAACTATTTTGATTAACTGTTATTTTTGGTGGATTAAACGAGGATTTCAAGTTTAATATGATACCTCTGTGTTTTTATAAGACATTATGTGATCAAGACTATGTCATGTATATTTGGGTAATTTGATTAGTATATTATGGGCAAACAATGTTAGCGATGAAAAATGCGAATTTTCATAATTTAATATGCTAGTTTGTGCTCGATTTTGTTCAGTAATGCCTATTTGTGTTCGTTTACATTCATTTGTGTTTGTTTGTGTTCGTTTTTGGCCAACACCTAAATTTAGCAAATAAATACAAGCGAATACGAACAAAAATCTCGTTCGGTAAGTGTTCATGAACAGTTCGTGAACACGTTATTTTCTTAACAAACGATCACAAAAAAAATCTCATTTGGTAAGTGTTCGTGAACAGTTCGCAAACACGTTAATTCCTTAACAAACGAACACGAACAAGGCCTTGTTCTTGTTCGTTTGGTTCGTTTACAGCCCTACTTAAATATCATCAACGCCTTTTTGGTGCGATGGTTGTGGAAGAGACTAGAACTTCCCAATTATACGTGCTCAGTTCGGGGTGGTACAACAATGAGTGACCATCAAATACTACAGTCTACCCGTGACATTTTTTGTGTAAAAGTTTTATGTCTTTATAGGTAGCTAGTGTTTAACATATTTTTACGGTCTCTCTCTCTCTCTATATATATATATAGGGTAATTATAAATAGAAAACCCACTTCACTTGTGAAAACTCTAAAAACCCCATCTAAAGGACCTCATTGCTCCACGTCATGTCTTCTCCATTTTAATTCAAGGGTAGTTTGGGCAAGTTATATCTCTTCTTTCCATGCCCTCTCTCTCTACCTCCTGACACAATTTATCCTTTTCTTGATGAAGATAACCTCTCTCATATATACCCACCAAGATACAAAACACTCTCTCTCACTCATATTTCTCCATCACACTTCTCCATGAAACACCATTTATAAACAAACTTCCCAACTTTTCAGTATCCTTCTCTCTCTCATTCTAAAGGACAACGCTTAATGGTGGTGATGGAATAACTATCTCTCTATATTTACAAAACTTCTACACACCTCCTTTTTCTTACCTGTCGACCATCGTTCTCTTCCACCCACCATTCTCCTCTAAGACCTATACATAAATCTAACCAGGCTTACCTACTGAATATGGTAAATCGATAGAGGGCTTTTTAAGATGAAAACAAATCACGAGAGATAGCAAGTTTGTACTTCCAGATCTGGGTAACCACCACCGCATGGTGGTGGTCGTTAGTCGTTGACACTGACTCGGTATTGGTGATGGTTGTTCAAACATCGTCTGAAGCAGTCGAAGCGATGGATCTGTAACCTGAAACTCACTCTTGTTTGAAATCAAGATGTATTTTTTTTATGTTCATGTCTCATTTATTGCTACTTATTTAGTGGGAATTCTAGACCTATTTTTATCCTTTGGTATGCTGCTTATTTTTTGTTTGCATTTGAGTTTGATATTTATATTTATGTAGTTAATAGAGTTATTTTAAATTAAAAAATAACCTGTTGATGAGCATATTTATTGGTGGTATGCATTAGAAGTAGGTGAATCATCTTGAAATGAGTTGGCAGGTTGGGTCTTGATGGAGATTTGGTTTTGTTTTTTTTTTCTATTAAAGAGTTTGTGCTTTTTCATCAAAGAACATTTGGTTTTAATTTAAAAACATATGTTTTTACTATTTGGGATCATAATTTGTGAGTGGTTGATGATAAAGCCAAAGAGGATGAGGTAGAATCTGCATCTTTCTTACATAGATTTTTTATTTTTATTTTTTTTATATGTTAAATTTCTACACAGAAGACCTTTTTTCCATTGGTATATTAAGATATGGATTTGCTTTTTTTTTTTCTATAGTTAAATTTTTTTCTTGTCCTTTTGTGATAACGGTTTATGTTTGTAAAAATGATCATTTTTGTGTTTTGAAAAACCATATCCGTATTTTTATATGTTTTTTTGCTCTTCATTATTTTCTTGTTCTTCATTATTTTTATATGTTTTTTTTTGTATATCAAAGGTACAACCTATGTTTTTTGTTGTTTGGATTCATAATTTGAATTTTTTTTTAGTGAGATAAGTTTGTGAAAACATAAGTTTTTGTTTTTGGGCTATAATTTATTATAAGTTTTTTAGTTATCTTGTTTCTCAAAACATCTGTTTTTGTTATTGGGTTATGATTTTATTATATATTTCTTAGTTAAATAAGTCACGAAAACATTTGTTTTTGTTACAGGGTTGTGATTTTATTATATGTTTTTTTGTGAGATAATTAGTGAAAACATCTATTCCAAAATTTATTATATGTTTTTAGTGAGATGAATCGTAAAAACATAAGTTTTCGTTCTTAGGTTATAATTGTTATATGTTATTTGTGAAATAAGTTGTGAAAACATGTGTAAATCGTAAAAACATAAGTTTCTGTTCTTAGGTAATAATTTTTTATATAACATTGTAAAATTTTTGTAAGAAAAATGATAATAAGAATAAAAAAACATGTGTTACTCAAAATCTCAGAATGTGTATTTTTAATTTCATTTATAATTCAAATTTGAGTTTTGAATGTTAATAAAAGTAACAAGACATGATGCACAACTTTTAAGAAAGGAGAGAGGAGAGAGAAATGAGATAAGAGAGAAGAGAGAGAACACTTAAAGGATAAGAGGACCATTTTGCCCTTTGAAGACTAAAGTAACATCTTACTTATTAATATAAAATCTGAAAAAACAAGAACCATAGATAATACTAAATGAAGGGTCAAGATGAGGGTTTTCATGGTTTTCTTAAGTGGGGAGGGTTTCCAAATTATCCCTCCCCTATATATATATATATATATATATATATATATATATATCAAAGGGCTAAATCCTACATGACACTCATATAACCATTCTTTCCGTTGAGAGTGCCATGTAGGATGTCATGTGACATTGAAATATTTTAGGAAAAAAAAGATTTTAAAAAACAAAATTAGATTTATTTATCTCATGTTTCCTCCCATAATTTTTAAACGTTAATATCTTTTATATTTAAGATTTTTTAAAGAAAAAAATTACACCAAATTAACGAGTGTGTGTTTACCTTTCCAACGAGTACCATAGTAGGGGTGAGCAAAAAAAGGTACCAACCGAAAAAAACCGAGACCCGGACCGGTAACCTATGTTCGGTTTCTTTTTCGGTTCTGAATATACTAGTTTGTTCGGGTCGGGTCGGTTCTCGGTTTTTGTTTCTGCAAAACCCGACATTTATGGGCCGACCCGATAATTAAAAATTTATGGTTCAGAGTTTACATATGTACAACAAGAGCATCTCATCATATGGTGATGTACTGACCTTCAAGCAAAACCAATATTCCAACATATGGTGGGTCCTTAAAAGGTGAGATGGGATGTAGTGGTGAAACACGTGGTAAAACATAACTTTTTTATATTATTTTTTTTGCTCTTTAACCTGAAAGTAAACTTGTAACTTTTGCTACACTTAGAAAACAAGAGCATTTGAATAACTAAAACAACTTGCCTCAAGAAATCCAGCCAGAGGAACTCGTACATCAACCAATTCATCCCAGATCACCACCATCATACCATACGAATTTTGTGTTGTTGCTCCTGTACTACAAACAACTAGCCCAGGTACATGTTCTTGCCTCAAACCAATCACTACACAAACTTGAATCAGCAGGTTATAAATATTAAATATTAAATATAAACATAGAACAAACATCAAAGCATCAAGAACCCATCAAACCAAGTATTCAGCCTCTAAAATAACTTTCTTGTAACAAATCAGAGGTTTTTGGTTATGAAAATGAAGGGATCTATCAACCGTTGAGTTTCCTGATCAAGATATCCATGGTTTTTGGTCGGGTCGGGTTTTGATTTTGGAACCGATGGAACCGTCGGTACAGGGACCGATGACCGAACCTAGTTTTAGGGTTTCATTTCGGTTCCTTGTTTATATGGTTGTCGGGTCTCGGGTCGGGTCGGGTACTTGCGGGTTGGGTCGGGTCTGGACCAATGCTCACCCCTATACCATAGTGATATATAAATGTGACACCCGTCGAAATCACGGGTCATATCCGTACATTAGCTACACGTGTACATTATGCATGACATCTCATTTTGCATGTTTCATTACATTTGGGCCATACAGGGTTCCAACATGTCAATTTCGATGCTTACAGTCTAGCATTAGGCCCACTAGTAGGAACAAATTACATGTAGAATGGCTTATGGTAACCATAGAGAGATCTCACCAAAACCCTAGTTTGGGAAACTCATACAATTGTACATAACACTTCAATTGTGATCCAAACAAGAACAAAAACAAACAATGTCCATACATGAGGATACCCGAACACAATATCCAAAAACGACTAGTAAGACAACTAGTTAAAAAGTATAAATTTTGTGCACACAATTACATATCATCTTATATTACATAGACTTATACAAAGATTACACTTATCATCAAAGTATAATAGGTAGCCATACATTTGTACAAGACATGAATTAAAAAGTTCAATATATATATATATATATATACACACATACATATACACGACGGCACACACACATATACATGTGTGTATGTGCTTCCCAATGGTTGAACTCATACACCTTAATGATCCATCATTTCATCTAGATTCCCACATATTTGGTATACACCTTTAACACTTATTCATCCCATGAACATTTGACTTGCCACAAATACCTACCCATACATACATATATATCGACACACACACATATACACTACACAAGACACTAAGATTCTTGATAACAACTTTCACCAACATGGAAATAAGACTTTGAACAAAGTATGATGACTTACCCTATTTAGTTTACACAATCTTTCACCAAGATCCTTCCAACATATGCATTAGTCACTTCCATCTCATTCCTATACCTTACACCAAAATGGAAAGATTCCTGTGACACTTAAGAAAACCAAATGTTGACTTACTACATTTACCATCCAACACTTATCACCATCCTACCACATCCATCCTAGAACACCTTTAAACATCATGATTACCCTACATCAAATCTTAGTGAATTGACCAAACCAATGGCCACCCAACACCCTCTAACTTTCGCCCCCATATCCCAAGAAAGCAAGCATACATCAAGTCCATGATCTTCCTTAATCCAAGACTTTCACTAGCAAGGAAATATTCCTTTACACCCACATCCAAGGAGAGTTGACCTACCCAAAATAGCATGCCCTTGCACTATATAAATGGGACTTAGATGCACCAAAGGAAGTCACACCACCCCTCACCCTTCACTCTCTCCCTCTCGGCACACCATCACCACCGCCGAACCATCACTACCATTCGGCCACCACTACAACAAAGCCACCCCTCACATCCAAGCCTTTACACATAAATATTAACTTCCAAGGGATCATTAGGGGTACAAGGAGCATAACTAAGGTTGTACAAGGCCCCTAACTCCCTCAATTCTTAGACATTAGGAGGTATAATCTCATCTTGTTAAAACTTATGTTTATTTAACTACATTTGCATTTAAACACCAAGTTGTTCACTAGTATGTTTACTCTTGTAACTAAACAAAACAAATGAGTAAATCCATGCTTTAAAATACATTATGTTAGTTGGAAAACGTATGTATTTACACTCACTTAGAGCCTGATCGGATGTCGCGGTCCGGTCAAAGATAGTATTTATAAAGTCCTAATTACCTCAAACTATGTAGCTAGTGGTAACAAGGGTGTCGAACCACGAAGAGTCTGTGGTTGGCGAATAAGGTCTTAGTTGATTGAGAAAACGTCACTTTATGAAGAATTAGTTTAATTATGAAGTTTATGCTTTTGTTCATTTAAGATTTTTGATTTGAAAGTTGTGAATCACAAAGTGATTCAAGATTATAATTTGCAAAAGTAAAAAATAAAGCTTGATTAATAATAAAGACTGTAAATGAAAATACTTGATTGTAAACAATGATACTCCCTCCGTCCCATTAGAAGTGTCTTGGTTTGAAAAACACAAAGTTTTAGGCATATTAAATGATTGCTTTTTTTGCTTGCCATATGACAATAATACCCTTGTCATATGTGGGCCCATCATATTCTTTGTTTATTTTAGTTGTGTTTTTAAGGGTAACTTTGGAAATTGGCTTAAAATCTTTGAAAGTGGACACATGAAATGGGACAAATAAAAAAGGGAATATGGACACTTCTAATGGGACGGAGGGAGTAATAAAATGGAGATCAAACCGGTTCAACAAGTAACCTAGAGTTCTATCACAAATTGGGTTGGATCAAATACTTGCAATGAAGATTAAGGGGTTAATTGTTTCACTAGGCTTAGGTGTCAAGTTTCATCAACATCAAAGATGGACTAAACTACACTTCATTACTCTAGAACATATAAACCCTAATAACAAGTTAAAGCATAACTAACCGAATTCATTTCCCTAGTAATTGGCGCAAGAAACAATTATCAAAGAGAATTCAAAACAAGATTAACGCAATTAACAAGTTTGTTCAAATCAAAATTACAAAGAAATAAGAAAATACCCAAAATGTTCAAGAACCCTAGACTACAAGTCTACACCGGGTGATTCCAAGGATGATTAGCCGCTCATGGTGATAGAGGTTTCAATGGTGATGGAAAAGATATGAGAATTAGCCATGAGGAATATTGGGGAAGTAGGGTTTATGAATGGTGAATGAAGGTTTGGTGATTGGTGATGAAGATGGGTTGAATGATGATGATCTTGATTAATGAAAAATGATGATGGATGGATTAGATTTGAGTTCTTGATGATTGGAGGCACCAAGAATGGTCCAAGATCAGCCCTAGGAGGTTAGAATTGAAGGTATGGAGTAAAAGAATCGAATTCCCCATTAAAAACCCATAAAAAATTCAGTTTCACGTTTTTTGTGCTGCAGGCTGCGCCTAGGACGCCCAGCTGATGTGCCCTGGACGCCCAAGGTCTTCTGGAGACGCTCAGCTGGACGCTGACCAGCGTCCAGGACGCCCAAAGGTGAGTCTAGGACGCCCAAGCCTATTTTGCTTGATTTCCTTTGTCTTGCTCAGTTTCTCGCTCCCGTTCTTGCTAAATCCATTCCAAATCCCCGTTAAGCTTCCAAAATGCACCTTAAACCTTTTGAGGCCTGCAAAATGAAAATCTCATCAAAGTAGCGTGTCCGAGACTATAAAATCACATAGAAATGCAATATTAAACACTAAAAACCTTGGACTTTCAACCGCGTATCAGAGCCGAAATATATATATGGGTATACATCCATATGAGCCGAAAATTTTATAAGAAAATTATATGTTTTCTAAACTTATTAACATAAGACATAATGTTGAAAGTTATTAGTCATATATAACAAGCAATAACAAAGCTTACAAAGATACATATGGTTTCAAGAAAGTAATATTTTGACATAGAATATTATTTTTTTTCTCAAAGTTGCTAAACTATGAAAATAATAATAAGTTAAACATACTCAAAAATTGTAGATCTATACACATAGGAAGAGTTGAAAAACCTACAACACATGAGAACATACTCCATCAAAAGGGTATAAAACATATGTTTTCACAAATAAAGGTGATGTTTTTCCAAGAAACAAGGCTATCTTTTTACCAAGATCACTAGTTTACATAAGTATGGTGAACCTTGTAACACACCATCATAAGATACATATTTTGGAAAATACTACATTAGAAGCCCTAATATGGGACATTTAAAAGATAAACATTGTATCTTTTAAATAAAGATGTCACATACATACACCAAAGACACATTTAACTTAAAGAATTAAGTTAAAAGGATGAACGTAACAAGAGAGCAACTTGTAAACAGTACAAGTAACATAGACCTAAAATGTCTCTTTTACATAGGACACGTAGGTCGATCTCTCTAGTCCAGACTCATTAGTGCATTCCCAGACATACCATAAGGTGAGTTTCACAACCCTTTTTACTGTTTTTACATTTTTCCCGGGGAAAAACATGCATACAGTTACAATTTTCAGTTACATACATGACTACATATGTGAACATGAGACATCAAGGTTCAGGATCCATTTAGCCCTCGTGTCATACATCATACCATAACCATTAGCTATGGACTTAGCCATGAAACACCGGGATAGATCTATTGGGTTGACACCCCCACTCTTGGTCAGTCGCTCTGACCGGATGACAGATATCAAAAGAGTGCTAGTATTTCACATTTATTCATTGTCTTAAGTGTACAATGGGCGAGGCACAACACGTCAAGGTTTGGTTATGGGCTCATGTCAGATCACATATTAATTATTGCCCTAGCTAGGCAGTAATTTAGTCGGTTTTGGGATTACAGGTCCAACATACAGAAACCTGTGGACTCACCAACTTTATGTTGACCCATTTATTTTTCATGCATGTTTTTCAGGAAATTAGCATGGAGCATGGAACTTGGGAAGGTCGCGTGCGAGCATTTTGTGGGGGATACCATCTTTTGATCCGTTGTTGTGATGTTTTGATCTAAACACTTTTAACAATGGTGTCTAATGCAATAATTAACGTTATGTTTTGTAAAACTTGAATGTTTTAAATGGTATTTCCTGTTTTCTTAAATGATGCTCGTGTGATTTTTGTGCTTGGAAATCATTTCAGTTGCACCTCGTGTTTCCGCCTTAGGCGAGGTGTGACAATAAAACACGAAGAAAATAAACGACCAAATTAACGAGCGTTTCGTAAAGCAAGAGTTATATTTTACACTTGTTAATTACTTTTAGATTGTAAATATATAAAAATCCTACCATTTGTTTTTAGTTCCTTTTATTATTCTCACTAGATTTATATCCCGGGAGCGTCCCGGGGTTGAAAAATCTAATATGACATATTAATTTTACATACGAAATAAATTGATGTGTTTTACAGTTACATGCATGAGACTTTCGGGTAGCACCTAACCTAAAACAATTAACAATGTACCTTCAATGTTAACGCCTAACCTTAAACAAGGTATAACTCTAATATTAAAGCCTAACCTAAACAATGTGTAACTCCAATGCTAACACATGTTGTAAATAAAATTCATATTTACTTATTCCAACGAGTACCACAGTGCTATATAAAAACGGATTTGGTCGTTTTTTTTTCTCCGTTTTTTATAGGAAAAATGGAAATAAATAATCCCAACTATTAACTATTGGCCAATAACAGTCCCAACTACGAAAATCACCAAAATTGGTCCCAACTTTCGACATATTGGAAACCAACGGACCCAAACTAACGGAGTTAGCCTCCGTTAGTGTGATGCTGACGTGGCATGCCACGTAGGATGCCACGTTGGATGCCACATATGATCATTTTGCCACGTGGCATGCCACGTAGGATGCCATATAGGATCATTTTGCAACGTGGCATGACACGTAGGATGCCACGTAGGATCATCTTGCCACCAAAGCATGCCACGTCAGCATCACACTAACGGAGTTAGCCTCCGTTAGTTTGGGTCCATTGGTTTCCAATATGTCGAAAGTTGGGACCAATATTGGTGATTTTCGTAGTTGGGACTGTTATTGGCCAATAGTCAATAGTTGGGATTATTTATTTCCATTTTTCCTTTTTTATATAGCACCATGGTACTCATTGGAAATATAATAAAACGCTCGTTAATTTGGTGTAATTTTTTCTTTAAAAAAATCTCGTATATAAAATATATTAACGTTTAAAAATTATGGGAGGAAACATGAGAGAAATAAATCTAATTTTGTTTTTATTTTCTTTTCCTAAAATATCTCAATGCCACATGGCATCCTACATGACACTCTCAAAGAGGATAATGGCTATATGAGTGTCATGTAGGATTTAGCCCTTTGAAATATATATATATATATATATATATATATATATATATATATATATATATATATATAGGTAAAGTATATGGAGGAAACCCTCCTTATTTGGTAAACTCTGGAAACTCTGACTTCCCAACATTTTTTTTTTTTGAAAAAAATAGGGTATGTAATATACATTTTTTTAAGCATTTTGAGCCAAAAAAATCGAAAAAGCGCCGAACGGTTTTTTTTTTTAAAATAAAAAACGTCTACTGTTTACATATAGTTAACACATTGTTAACACCTGTTATTAGCGCTTAACATGTGTTAGTCAAAATTTTATTTTATTTTTAAAAAAAAATACTCGGCGCTTTTTTAATTTTTTTGGCCCAAAATGCTTAAAATCATGTATATTACTTGCCCTATTTTTTTCAAAAAAAAAAATATTGGGAAGTCAGAGTTTCCAGAGTTTACCAAATAAGGAGGGTTTTCTCTATAACCATTCCCTATATATATATATATATATATATATATATATATATATATATATATATATATATATAGGGGATGGTTAAAATGGAAACCACAAAAAGTTGAAAAAACCTTACAAACTTCATCCAAACCATCCATTCCATTTGATCAATGGTCATGATTAAAAGTTAATATTATATAGTTGCAAGATGACAAAAAAGGGTAGAAGGGTCATTTACACCCTCTTCTCTCTCCATCAAATCAATCATACCTCTCACTCTCTCTTTCTCACACCAACCTTCTCTTTCCAACATTCTCTCTCATACTTTTTTGTTGACAAAAATCAGAATTTTAGTTTATTAAAAAAATATTTTATTCATCAATCAGATTCACATATTCATAGAAATTGTTCCAGCACGAGTGTTGTTACGTACGTAAAATCCGTCACGATAGTTTTATATGAATTTAGAAAAATCCTAACCTGTTAATTTTTTTATTACAACATTTTGTTTTGGTTTCACTGTACCAGCACCAGAGTTGTTGCATACGTAACGAAAGGTCCATATGGTTATTTTTTGATATTCAGTACTTTTAATATTCAGTACTTTTAAGATTCAGCCTGTAACATGAAATTATATTACAATGAAACTGTTCTGGGTTGGTAACATATGTTAAGATTCAACAGCCGATATCATTTTTGTTAAAGTAGTACTACATTGCATTACATTACAAAAAACTTGCAGAAAACATACTAATAAAAAAAGCGATACATCATATTGTTCATCCGCCTAAAAGATAATAGTCAAGAAATATATTACAGTGAAGCTGTATCAACAACAAAACATACAATTAAATATTCATACCCCGCCCATGCATGCAATAACCCCGACATCCCGCACTGCAACCAACAGTAACTGACGGCATCCGATAACCATACTTTGCATAAAAAGCCCACTGTTCCTCAGTATAACCTATACCCTCCCATTCAGCCCTAATACGCTCACCTCCCGGATACGTGAACGGCAGCACGGGTTTGTTAAGTTTAGGTTCATATGGTTCTTCATATTCAGCCCCTGGGTCTGATTCGTAACCAACCGCCCATTCAGGTGTGTGATTTACATCATCCACATCATCCTCCGGTGTCATGTACTCTTCTGGTGGCGGATATTCTTCGGGGAAGGCGTAATCAAAGGCTGCATTCCAATCAAAATCCTCGTCACTTTCAAACCAATCGTCCGCCTGGAGTACGGGTATAACCGGTTGTAATGGCGGAATGTCCGGGGCAACGGGGGGGGGCGGGGTCATGTTCGGCTGCAACAGGAGGGATGACCAAATCTACCGGTGGGGGTGGTTCAGGTTCGGCTGCAACAGGAGCAATGTCTGGTTCATTTTGAGGTGGGTCGTGTACAATTGGGATAAGATGGTGACAGCCCTCAAAAACCTCCGAAGGCGGAGTGTTGGGGTTGGAATCCATGGTTTGACAAAAAACAGGACCTGTAACGTATGTTATAGAAGAGTAAGTGTTGACATTAGAAATATGAAACAGGGAAAAAAAACTATTTTCTGTTAACAAAATATAGGTAAGAAAAAAAACTAATACATGCAAAAAGCAAAAAAAAAATACTGTATAACTAAAGGTGGGAAAAACACGATTGTTACATGTGTAACAGGTTTTTTTCTGGAAACACATACAACCTGCTGTAGTCTGCACCCAGCGTCCATTTTTTGCTGGTATAAAAAGCAAACTTTGACTACAAAACAGATACGCTACACACGTAACACCCGACCTTAAAACAGAAGAACACACTGGAAAAAAAAATAACAGAGAAAACACATATCACAACGTTCTGCAAATTCATTCTGGAAACAAGTTTCTATCCTTTTTGTGTCTTTAGTGAAAAAAAAACTCATACATGAGAAAAAAAACACGATTACTACATGTGTAACAGGAACAGAGTTTGAAAAAACAACACTTATCTAATCTGCAGTGAACAGAGAACACAGTTTCATATGCTAAAACACAGAAATCATAATATATTTTTGAAAAAAAGTTATGCTACACACGTAACAGTCTAACTAAACACAAAGATTGTAAGAAAGTATAGACGATAAAGAAACGAAAACTTAAGCTAAATTCTAACTAAACACAAAGATTATAAGAAACTATAGGCGATAAAGAAACCAAAACTTAAGCTAAAATCTAGATGATAGGGCCCAAAGAGATATAAAACTAAATGACTTTATATTATGTTAGTGTTTTTCCATAATCAATAATCCAAAAAAAACAAAATCTTTTTCAATGGTTTCAATTACAAAAAAAGATTAATAAAAAGGCTAAAGTTGATTATTATAATATACCTGAAAAGGAATTTAACAAAAAGAAGGGATTTTTCATTCTGGAAACAAGTTTCTATCCTTTTTGTGTCATTAGTTAAAAAAAACTCATACATGAGAAAAAAAACACGATTACTACATGTGTAACAGGAACAGAGTTTGAAAAAACAACACTTATCTAATCTGCAGTGAACAGAAAACACAGTTTGATATGCTAAAACACAGAAATCATATTATATTTTTGAAAAAAAGTTATGCTACACACGTAACAGTCTAACTAAAAACAAAGATTATAAGAAAGTATGGACGATAAAGAAACGAAAACTTAAGCTAAATTCTAACTAAACACAAAGATTATAAGAAAGTATAGACGATAAAGAAACGAAAACTTAAGCTAAAATCTAGATGATAGAGTCCAAAGAGATATAAACCTAAATGACTTTATATTATATTAGTATTTTTCCATAATCAATAATCCAAAAAAAAAAAAATTCTTTTCCAATAGTTTCAATTACAAAAAAAGATTAATAAAAAAGGCTAAAGTTGATTATTATAATATATCTGAAAAGGAATTTAACAAAAAGAGGGGATTTTTCAAACAAGGGGCATTTTTTCTGTAAAATCAGACATACGTAAAATAAAAAAACTCATACATGATAAAAAAAAAAAAAAAAAAAGACAGGCATGGTGCAAGAACACACAGGTATTACACGTGTAACAGGAAAAACACAGACAACATTTATCTAATCTGCAATGAACAGAGAACAGAGTTTGATATGCTACACACGTAACAGTCTAGCTAAACACAAAGATTATACAAAGATATGTCTTCGATGGCTTCGATTACACTCAGAAAATGTACTATTATTTTACAATAATTCTAAACCAAAATGACTTTATATTATATTGGTGGTGTTCCATAATCATCAATTACAAAAAAAGATTAATAAAAAGTCTAGACTTGATTTCTATAATTTATCAGAAAAATTTTTTACAAAACAGGGGGCATTTTTCAAAAAATAAAAATTCACAAATGTGTTTCTATCAAAAACAGAAGTGATTCAACAAACACAAAATATAGAAATCAGTTGGAAATAAGATTCAACCACTTAAATACGATTCAACAAACAAAGATTTTGATTACAACTTAATAAAAAAATCAAACATAAAAAGCAACATGGAAGGAGATAAAAAGATGGAAATAAGATTCAGGCACTGAAAAACACCTCGTACTCTCTCCGGTTGTCTTCTCCGGTTATCTTCTCCGGTGGTCTTCTCCGGTGGCCTTCTCCGGTGGCCTTCTGCGACGATGCTGACGATGCTGACGACGTTACGAGGGTATTGTTCGAGTTTGGAAATCAAGATTATGGAGGTTAGATATGAAGATGATGGTGTTGGTGGTTGAATCTTCAAAAAAAAAAAAAACAGAGACGAGGGAGAGGATCAGGGGAGGGAAAAATGAAATTTTGAAATGGGAGAGAGAAAGAAATCATTATATATGTGGTGAAAGGGGGTAAATTACTAAAATAACCTTGCCTTAATAAACAAATATTAAACTTTAGGGGTGATGTGGAAGAATGTGGTCCACTTATTGGGTTTGCTTGGGTTTTTTCAAATTCTTGGGTTTTCTCCCTACCTTTAGCCTATATATATATATATATATAGAGAGAGAGAGAGAGAGAGAGAGAGATTGTATTTTTTAATTTAAACTGTATACGGGTACGGGAACATGTCCTAACCCGCACAAAGCGGATCCACACTAAAGCTCAAAACCCTGACCCGATCCATTGTTACTCAACAATCAATCCCCTATGTCAAATGTTTTATGTGCGTACTACCAAGTATCTCTCCTTTTTTTAAAACCAGTAAATTCCTCTTTTATCGACCCTTTATTTTCTATTTACAACAATCCAAAACACAATGTAAGGAGTTATAGGATTGCATGTGAAACACCCTAAACCTTTTTAACCGAAAATACGCAGCGAAAATACAAACCAGAAAATTTCTTGCTTGATAAAACATTCTTGTATGTTTTGAACCCATAACTACTAAATATTATAGGTGGTTCATACTTTCGTCTTTTATTGGTTCTTATTACATCAAATACAACTCATCTTTATTAGTTTACGTGACCGTGACCGCGACCTCGTACAATTTGTGTCATCACTCGACCTCCAACCATTTCTTGCTTTGTGAGCTTGACTAGACAACCTGCAACTACCACATAACCATTTTGTTAGTTCATTAAGTGACTTCATGCAAATATTCACAATATGGAAATAACATCAACAATACTCAATGGTCATATCCAAACGCTTTTTTATAAGTTTGGATTCGGTCTCCGGATCCTATCCTCCAATTTTTATGCATTCATGCTTACATGTCTGCATCTTTATTACCATCGTCATAACAAAAGATTAATAACACTAAAATATACGCGCACGTACAAATCCCATGTACATGTTATCTTGACCCGTCATACTATTTTTCCTTCATGTATTCTCAAGGACAAACAAGACGTTTCCGAACCTATATTTAATCTACACATAACGACCAACCTTTACATACAAAACACTTTAACACATTCCCGGACATAAGCAAATATGCACACATTCTATTACACTAGCATCCAACACGTGATAATTCCACTTACCAAACGGTTTACCATTTGTGTGACCTTGGATAACTATACAATTCAATCTAAATAGTCACACCCATGATTAAATGTATCCATCTATATATACACACACACATATCAATACATACATTTTACCATTCATTCTTATGCCATATTTGTTAATCTTGGATTTATTTCATGCTTAATTACCCTCACTTCATTTATCTTTGCTGCCCATTTAACCAAACTACTTTCATTGTTGTATGGTGAACTACACCCGTTCACCAACAACATCAATTCGCTAACGTTACTATAAATACCATTTCATACTTGTTTCCCATTCTCTATTTATACATAAACATACAATTACTAAACCAAGAGTTCGCATCATAAGTCACTTACCTTTGCCCGTATGAGTGTTTTCGCCTTATACGCATTTGAGTTATAGTCCTAAGCTTTTTACCTAGCTCGAGCTCATATCCACTTGACCCGTTGAATTTTAAGCTTCTTGTACCTAGCTTACTTTCAAGTCAACATGCCGTGTTAGAATACTAATTTGGAACTTGCCTATTCAAACATTAGTATTCATTCTACATCAATCAAACATGACATCAATACATTCAACAACTAGTTCTATTCAATAAGTCTTTCCGTATACTACACGTTCTTTCCCTACAATCCGTACTCCAAGACTAATACAAGCGTGTACATTCTTACACCTTTTCTTATTAAAGATTACATTATAAATGTGCAGCAATTTTCTGCGCATCTGCTGTTCAAGGTCACTTTTCCCCTTCTAAACCTCGGAATCAGACCTTGACTATCAAATACAAAATGTTCCTCGTTCAAAGACCTTTCCATGCATATAAAGAACACCTCCTAACGATTTTTCTATGATTTTATATGAATTTTCGAAGTTCAGGTCTGCACATAAAATGGCTCCAAACAGCATGCTGTTAAAACGAATTTACTAACTTATCATGCTGTTTTGACCCACTAAATCTCATAACCAGCCTCACATGACTAAATATGAAATGTAACATGCGCAACAAGCTTTTCAACGATATAAGGCTCGTCTTCTAACTCCTAATAACGAATGAGATATGCACTTTACAAGATGACTATCTAGGGCTGTCAAAAGTGACTAATTTCACACTATTTTGTACCAAATCAACTAACACCACCAAATTTACCACAAACATCATATTCACATATTGTAGGACACATACAACCATAAGATCACTTACATGCATACATACATTCCTACATACAAGCCATTCTAATTCACACATGGTTTCCATCAAAACACATCATTTATGTTAATTTACTAACAATCATCATATTCCATTCATATTCATCAAGTACTTGCATGCAAGTTCATATAGACATTTCATCAAACACTTGATGTGCGTACCATATTTTGAGCACATTGTACAAGCTCCTAATACACACATTCCACCAAAACACATAATCACTTTCAATCATGACCAATTTCCACATAAATATCATTAACTACACATTTTCCCTACAATTACATGGATTTACAACTAACTTTAGCAACATCAAAGCTCTAATGAAAACCCAAAATCATCATCTTTTGCAAACAACCAACTTCTAGTAAGTAGCTCATCTCTAAACCATTAGAGATGATCAATATCACTTACAATCAAGCAATAATACGAATTTATCATCATTTGCTCAAAAACCCACATATGGGTTTCGAAATATGATGAGTTTGGTACTAGGGTTCTTACCAAAAGCTTCAAACTTGTAGATAACCCTCAAATTTGCACTCCATCATGTGAACACTCAAACCCCTTGCATCTCTTCTTCAATTTTGGTGAGATTAGGGCTTGGTTTTTGGCTCAAGAAGCTCCTTTAGGGCTGAATTCGTTTTTCCCCATTTGGGGGTGTTCTTGCCATTTTAATTTTGACCAATAATTTCCTTATTAGTCCCTCAAGTTTACCCCAAAGTTATTTTTTTATAAAAACTAACTAATCAAGTTAGTTTCTAGTATTATTTGCCCATTTATATAAATAATAACATCAACTAGGATATTTCTAAACTAGAACATAGCCCACATTCTTATTGTCTAAATCCCGTTTTATTATTTTGCTATTCACGCCTACTGGTGTAATTAAGCAAAATGGATTTTTGGGGCGTTACAGCGTGTATCTATATAATATGATTCGATTAACGTTAGGTTATTCACGGTTTTTGAGTTAACCATAACACAACCTGTTAGACTACACGGTTTGATCATAAGGTGAAGGGAGCGTGAAGCGACATGTGACATCCACGTCAGCAGAGGGAGACCCCCCCCCCCTTCTCCAAACCCTAAAAAACCACGAGATGATGGTGGCATGGAGGAGAGAGAGAGAGAACAACCTACCAAACAATGACACATCACCATCATCAATGCCTCCACGCGGGTGAAAATCTTAACCCCACCTACGGCACACCCTTCCCATGCTACATACAGGTTGGCGTTGGTGCCGTGAAGGGGCTTCACCCCCACCCCCACCACCTTCCACGACCCCCACCGTATAGCCTTAGCAATGGTTTATAACGTTTCTCTAAACCTAAACTAAGTTATATAGAAATTATAACCAAATCAAACTAGATCGTTACTAACGACTTGGTTTTAGTTTAATCTTGTCAGACATTTAAATAAACTCCGCATTGGATATATTCAAATAGGTTATTAGACGTGTAGATATTTCAACCCTTCTATCGTTTGTATATGAACTAGGTTTTAGGCCCGCGCGCGCGTTGCAGCGCGCTAAACCGGTTAAAACACCTCGCTTCAGGTGGTTTCAAAATGACGGTAATCGGACTTACGATACGAACGGTTCGAATCGTGCAGTAACACACTTGCGTAAAACATAATACACTACAAACAATTCGGCCCCATCATACTATTCTGCCCACAATTGGTAAATGGCGCCCCTAGTAGCGCCCACTTCCCAGGAATTAGCGGAGGGGCGCCGTTATTTTGAAGAAAAACTAAGGTGAATGGGATAGCGGCCATCACACCGATCAACCTTACTAACGATCTAAGGATAAGTAAAAATCGCAAATGCCATGACAAACATGTTATGGGTGTTTTGGCTTTTTAAACGCTTGGATTTAATGTTCGTATAAGAAAAGTAATTACTTTGTACAAATAAGAATTTTAAATAGATTAGTTTCTCAATTATAAACCATGTGAGGTGTACATTCATGGTCCACAGGCTTCCTCCATTAGCCACACGTGACTCTGTTTTGCACCATTTTCAATACTTCTACTTTTTCCATTAGACACACTTTTACTTTTTATATGTAGGTTTTTGCTTTTTACTACTTCATGTCTCTTCCCTCTCTCTTTAATTATTATCACCACAAAACCACCGTCAAACGCCGAGCATGAGCATCACAGCCACACCACCGCTGAACCACCTCTTTTACTCTCTAACCGCCGTTGTCCACACTATCAGAGCCAAAAGTGAGCATTTTCCTCCACCAAAAGTCGCGACGGCCCCAACCACCACCATCGAAACACCACCCCCCAAGCAAGATACCGCAGCCACATACCCACCACCCAACATCACCGCCTGCAACAACAACTACCAAAAACAAAACATCGACATGACCACCACTAAACCGGGAAGGGTAGTGTTGGCGGCTGCAAGTTGGCCGGAGGTCCATGCAAAGAACTCCTAACACACATACGGCTCCCGACAACGGTTCTCCGGTTGTTTGGGTAGCTTCTGCAACACCTCCCTCGTCTTCATCATGATCTGACTTCGGTCCAACCCGGCAAAGGAATCGGAAGAAAAGAGAGAAACGGAAGGTTGCCGTGGCAGTTGCAACTTGGCCGGAGATCCATGCAAACAGTTGACAACGGTTCTGCGGCGACTACTGTCACCGGAAACCAGCGCCGGAATATTACGGCCCGCTTAATTTCAAAATCTTCAGAAGCAACAAACGTGTAAGTGTGAGAGGTATATGTAGGTTATAATTCCAAAAAGAAGAAGACAACCTACAACCTGCTTAGCAGGTCACCAAGGAAGTATGATCTTGACCGTTGAGATGAGACGTGGTAGAAACGTGGAAGCAGATACACCCTGGGATAGCTACAGGAAACTCTCCTCACAACCGACTTTACAAAATGTATCTTTATATAATTTAGAGAAAATTGCTCGAATAGTCCCTGTGGTTTGCTCAGATTTCACCTTTAGTCCCTAACTTTTAAAAATTACAGGTATAGTCCCGAAACAGTGGACTTTTTGCACTCGGATAGTCCCTGGAGCTAACTAACGTTAGATAATCCAGTTAAGTGGGTGTGAAATTACTAAAATACCCTTACTTTAATAAAAATAAAAAAATCAATTAAATAATAAAATAGAAAGAGGACCCACATAACCCTTTAGCCAATCATGTGTCTCCACCAATCCTTAGTGGGGCCCACACACTTCATCTTCCCCACCCAATCACCACCACCACCAACCATCACCACTTTATTCAGTTAGATGTAACCCAAAAACCAACATAATCCACTACCGAAACCCATCATCCTGACACTGTTACTGTTAATCCGGTCAGATTCCACCATAGCCGCCACCGTACTTCCTTCCCACATCTGAACAACCACCATTCACCTTCCACCACCACCTGAGCACCATCGAACCACCACTTGAACCCACAGTTTATCACCAACATAACCTCCGATCAACCATCACAATCCACCGAGCAATCACCACCACAATCCACCAAGCAATCACCACCACAGTTATCAGAAAAGAGGGGGTTTTTCTTGAGGTTACCTGCTTCTGTCGCCGCCTTCAAAGCCCTAGTCGGAAACCCATACCACCGCCGTCACTGTCATCATCTTCGTCTTCCATGGTCTGACCAAACTGAACAGTCACCAGGACTCATCGGATTAAAAGCCCTAGTCGGAAACCCACTGTTACCGTCGTTGTCTCCTTATCCAAACATCACCACCATAGAGCTCCTCCCTAAGCGCCGCCGCTGTCCTCTTTTCCTTTCTTCTTTTCCGATCTCCTCTGCTCTCTCTCTCTCTCTCGCGATCTCTTGCTTCTCTCTCTAGGGATACGTGTGTGTGTGTCGGTACTCTGTTCGGGAGCAGCTCAGCTGGAACTCGTCGGAGCTCCGCCATACTGGGCGGAAGGAGCCATCCGGCCTCCTTACTCCTCCATCTCTCATATGATTGTAAAGTTGTGTGTGTGTAGTGTATTCTTGACCATTAACAGAGCCGGTGGTTCATTAGGGTTCCGATTAAGAAAGAGAGGTGGTGGTGGTTGGTGGTTGGTGGATGGTGTGCAGAGGTGGTGGTGGTGGTGGGATGGGGAAGATGAAGGTGATTGGGGTGGGGAAGATGAAGGATTGTGGGCCACAGAGACTTATTATTTAATTGATTTTTTTATTTTTATTAAAGTAAGGGTATTTTAGTAATTTCACACCCACTTAACTGGATTATCTAACGTCAGTTAGCTCCAGGGACTATCCGAGTGCAAAAAGTCCACTGTTTCGGGACTATACCTGTAATTTTTAAAAGTTAGGGACTAAAGGTGAAATCTGAGCAAACCACAGGGACTATTCGAGCAATTTTCTCTATAATTTATGAACCCAATATATTTAGGTTATAAAAAATAAGTTGTAGTCACTAATAAAATAACTCAAATCTTATTCAAAGTCAATTACCGATATATCGATATTGGCTTTATTTAATATCGATTCTTAATTAAATTATTAAGAGGATGAACAAAAGTCACACTAATTTTTTATTTAAAACACTAAAAATAACACAATAAATACAATAAACATTTTTTAAAAAAATATGCCGCGATTTACGCCCATATGATAGCACCGAGTGGGACATAAGTCATAACACACACTTTGGATTCTCCATGACTCACGTACACGTCTTCACCACTCCTCCAATAATATCTCGCCACGTCATCACAAGGATCTACTGTTTCATTTTTTTTATTTTCTTTCCATAAATAAAATAACAAAATAATATTAATTTGGCGGGCAATCATAATAATTTCAAAATTACAGATTTAAAACCCTAGCAACCCTCATTTCCCCCAATTTGCTCTTCCTCTCTCTCTAGCTTCTCTCTCTACAGGTTCGTTTGCTAAATGCTAATTAACTGTCTTTATGTTTGTTTAATCTGTTTATGAAGTATTGTTTATGATTATTAACACCTTTACTGTATCTGTATAGTCTGTATGCTTGCTGTAGCTTTAAATTTAGGGTTTTGAATTTTTTGGGGTTATTGTTATTTTTTAGCTTAAAGGAATAATTTTTATTATTGGGTTTTGATATTATGACATGGGTTTAGGTGATCTTGGTGTGGCATGTGGTTTTGATGGTACTTTAGGATGGGCAAACTGTCTCCGAAAGAGAAGATGTTGAAGTCTTCGAAGCGAAAGAGGCGTGTGAGTAGTTCGAATAAGTATTTGAAGCCGGGTGCTCTTGCGCAGATTCGGAATAGCAAGGCGTCGAGTTCAAAGACTTGTGTGGATGTTGGGAAGAGAAAGGTTGATGTTATGGATGCGGATAAATGTGTTAATAATGGGGTTCCTGTAATTTTATCGCCTGAAAAGTTTATTTATAGTCCTGTGGCTGGACCGGTTGATATGGTTAAGGAGAGTAATTTATTAAGAACGCCGAAGATGGAACTCCCTAATGGAGATGTGTCGGATTACGAGTCCAGGCTTGAATCCCTCCCAATGGAAGTGATGGTAACCTGCAGTTCTTCTCTATTTTATATTAACTGGTGAATTAGTATATAACAGATTGTTAATACCTAATAGGATTAAAAATGGGATTTTTTTTTGTGTGTAGTTAGTTTTATTGTAAATCAATAAATATGCGTTTTGGGAACTGCTTTTAAAAATGTGACGTTAACTTGATTTCACGTATTAAGCTGGCATATAATCAAATCAACGTAGTTTGCGATTGACCATGTCATTCTATGGCTTTCCTGAGGTTATGTAATAGAGCTGGTTATGTTAACTAACAGTGGAAAAACGCACGTTCTTTGACAACACCAATTGTAGATGTTGGATGATGAGATAAAACCTGTTTGTTGGCTGTAAGAATGAAATCTGTTATGTTAACTAACAGCGGCAAAAAGCCAAACCATCAGTATGCTCGCCTGCTACTATTATGTTAATTACACATTTGTTATATATTGTAATCTGGTTTCTAAATCTAAGTTGCACCAGTACTGACCAGTTCTGAATTATTTAACCCATCTATGTTTGTCACTTTAATTAGCATTTTTAATATCCCTTCTCTGTAATTCAAGGTCAAGATACTTTGTCATCTACACCATGACCAACTTAGAGTGGCTTTCCATGTCTCTGAGAGAGTTAGAAAAGCTGTAAGTTTTGATTTTGGTTTTCCCTCTTCTATAATTTCTGTACATTGCGCCATGATCAAATGGTTTTTAAAAAATGGTTTGCATATTTACTTTTTAGGCCGTGATAGCTCGACAGTTCCATTTTAACTACACCACACCAGATAGGTCCCGTCAAGAATTGCTATGCACATCAACACCACTACCTACTGAACACTGGCCTTTTGTAAGGTAAATATCTCGACTTTTACTTTTTCCCTCTTTCTTTATCTATGGAATGGTATCACTTTGTTCGTTGATCTATTATTTAATGACATGACTTTCTATCTATTATAGCAAGGGCGATGGTAAAAGCAAAGATTTAAAACTACCAAGCACTCCAAAAGCACCTAGGCACGGGCCTCGTCCTCCTTCCCGCCTAAAGTTAACCGAAATGCGCCAAATTGCTGCAGTTTTATTTCAAGAACCACAATATGCTCCTAGGTACATTGTTCCATCTCTAGTACCAAAACCAATCTGCAAAC
Source organism: Ambrosia artemisiifolia (assembly GCA_032199755.1). Taxonomy (NCBI): domain Eukaryota; kingdom Viridiplantae; phylum Streptophyta; class Magnoliopsida; order Asterales; family Asteraceae; genus Ambrosia; species Ambrosia artemisiifolia. The sequence goes on along the minus strand of CM063517.1, from coordinate 14,755,566 downwards.
CATTTGCTTCCAACCGAGTGTTGTTCTATGATGAAGAGCTTGAGCTTTGCCAGGCTGTCGCTCAGAATAAACTTCGTTAGTCTTCGTTTGAGTCATCCTTTTGTAATGTACAGTAGTACCCCGCCCCCAGTTTCACGTCTTGTGTTTGTACGACTAGTGGGTAGCTAGATTAAGGTGGTACAGTTTTGATAATCTAAAAGGGACATGCATCACCTTGATGCTGGCCGACGAGTAGTAGAATACTTTGGTTTACAATCAAATAATATGTTTAATGTTATGTTTTATTGTATATATTGTGAGAACACTTTGCATTAGGATGTTGGTTTGTTTGTTATGTATGACACATACTACTAAAATGCTATAAAGTATTGCATGTAAACTGTACATGAATGGGTAGTTCATTAATGAGCTGAACCAAACAGATAGTGATGGGGTGGGGAGCCTTTATGGCTCACAAGATTGCTTAATTTTTTTCATAAATGATACGCCCTGGATATGTTTGTTGTAGCCATGGGCTTAAATGCACAAAGCATGAGGACATTTATGATTTATCACACCAGCTGCCATTTCTCATTATTCTGTCCCTTTAGAATCTATTTTGTTTTTTGGTTATTTTTTTTTGGAGTAGTGTTTCAGTGGTAAATCCTGTGTTGCAAAGCGACCACTACCCAGGATCGAATCCCATAGCACCACACGGGTTTCTCCTTTCAAACCCAAGCGGTTATTTTTTTGGTCGAGCGTGAGATTCGAACCTGAGACCAAACCCAGGCAGGAACCCTCCAAGGAGGTAAACCTTCCCGCCTCAAACCAGCTGGGCTGAAGATTATTGGCTTGTTTTTTGAATATCTAAAATTTTATTGTTGCATATTGTTTTGTTTGTTTTAAATTTATATTTTCTATTTACATAATTACATACTAGTTGCATGTTTAACTGTTAATTCTATACATCAGCTATTGTTTGTAGGATTTACTGGGTACGTTGTTCGGTTGTTGTATAACCATGCTTAAGTTTGCTTTTAATTCTATACATCAGCTGTTTTTAATCATGTAAAACCCATTTTCATTAAGTCTTTGATTTAATGACCGATAGGGGTTCTTAAACTTACAACATGACACAATCACAAACAGAATACGAGCATTGAAATACAAATTTTTGACCAAGATACAAGATTAGTACACCAAGATCTTCAAGTAGTTAAAGATCAAAATACAAATCAACAAACATATGAAAATGAATTCAAGACAAGATAAGTGTCGAACAGCGTCGAAACACAACTGGTTTTCGTCTTCTTGATCACAATATCGAGCATGCTTTTTGAGCCTTTCCCTTCTTTTTCTTTGCCTTTGGAGGCTGCAGAACGACTTTAATCGCAGCATCAAAAACTTGCTTCACATTCTGAAATTTTTTTCATATACATGTGCATTTAACATCACAAATTCCCTACCGAAATTCAAAAAAGAAAAAAAAATGAACATTAAACTTACCAACTGTGTTTTTGAACTACATTCAATGTACTCAGGAGCACCAATTGTCTTCTTTAATTCCTCTCCCTGCAAGTCAAGATATATCATTCTGCATTAGAAAAAAATCGAGCCACTATAAAAGATCTACTGCACCAATTGATCTGTTTATAAGTAAACGGGTCAAAACTGTAACCTCTATTCTTATCAGTTATATACTAGTTTTGGGCATGAATTTAGCACCTGAGCAGTAGTGATGGGAGTAGCACCAGGGTGATCTACAAAGAACTGCTTATCATCTCGGAGATCTACAATCCATCAGAAATTCAAATCTGTTAAAAACTACAGTATGTTTGGATGATAATTACATCACTGTCAATGACATAAAGATCATCAGAAAAGGGGGGCGACACAATCTTAAACATCCGATACAATCAGTTGATCACGCGGACCAAAATGATGTATTTAAAAAAATGTAATGGTCATATTGTTTTCTCGTCTTGTTTGATGCTTTTAACGACTTCAAATGCCAAAAAGATCTTTTAGTTTACATAGAAACGTATAAGTTTTGGATCAATAACTACACAAAGATCTACGAAAACAATTAATGTTCTTTCTATTTTTGAAAATAAAAAATCGTAAAATAGGCATAAAGATTTCATAGCTGTAAAAAAGAATATGTGAAATAACTCACCTAGTTTCGTCCCAACAAGAACGATTGGGACACCAGGAGCATAATGCTTCAATTCTGGAATCCACTGAGAGGAAAGAAACGAAAGCAACAACTTTAAGTCCAAATTATCACAGGCATTATATAAAGAGACGGGAAATTTATTTATTATAAAAAAAACGAGAAATTCACCTTCTTGGAGACGTTTTCATAGCTGGCCTTGCTAATTAGTGAGAATGCCAAAATGAAAACATCAGCTCCACGATAACTCAACGGTCTTAATCTGTTATAGTCCTCCTGTCCTGTTTCACAGAACACACTCAACACATGATCAATGTATGAATCAAACAAATATTATGGAGTACATTAGTACACATTTTGAAAAGGTTACCAGCAGTGTCCCACAAGCCTAGATTAACCGTGCTTCCATTGACAACAACATTCGCGCTGAAGTTATCAAATACCGTTGGGACGTAATCCTGTTTAAACCACAATCAACAAAGTGTTTCACTACGAAAAATCCTTATCTTTAAACCTTTCCTATTAGATGCTTTTGTTTGAAGTTATATCTTTATTAAAAAACTCAAACAAAATTAGATCAATACAAATTAAAGAATATTCAGGAAAATTCTTTATCAGCATCCAGAAAATATAAAATTTAAGATGAATGACTGGACACCTAAGAAGAATCTCACCATACAAGGCTATTTTTTTTTCATAAATAAGATAGGAATCAATCAAAAGAACATTAAAATATTTAATTGAACCAATGGAAACAAGAACACAAATTAAAACAAATTCATCATCTTTATCAAAAAAAAAAAAATGTTGAACCAAATTAGATACCTAAAAGAATGCCATCATACACAAATTAAAAGAAATCAACCAAAATCTAGAAACTCACAATCTTTATCAGGTAAACATCAAACACAAATCAAAATACAAAAAAAAAGTCCAAACACATTAAAAATCTTTAACCTATTAAACCAACAACACAAAATCCAACAAAACAAATAATAAACCATAAATCAAATAATAATAATAATAATAATAATCTGACCGTGGGGAAGGTGTTACTAGTGTAAGAAATCAACAAACAAGTCTTCCCAACAGCCCCATCACCAACAGTAACACACTTAATAAACCTAGAAGCACTCATCTTTCTTCAGATCTTCTTCTACACTCAGAAGACCTGTTTGATCACCACCAAATCACTCACTTAATAATCCCTTTTTTTTCTTTCCTCACTTCCCAAAAATTCCCACAAATTTTTTTTTTTTTTCTAAAAAGAACCAAAGTTTAAATCTTTTTCCAACCAAACTCCAAGATTTGACCCAAGAAACAATACCCAGAAAGGAAAATTTGAATAAAAGACAGATGAATAATGTTTTTTTTTGTTGGAAATGGAATTGTAAACCCTAAAGAATAGGAAATGTTTGGGGATTAAAACAATGCAGATGAATCGTTGTGTGGGTGGTGCAGATGAACTCTCTTTCTTTATTTGTTTGTTTATTTATTTGTATGGATTTGTTGGTATAAAAAAGAGTGAAGAAAATTCTGATTTTTGTGTTTTTGTTGTGACAACGAAGATGGGGTTTGTTTAATGGTAATGAGTAATGACACAATTTGTCGCACTTTATTTATAAATAAATACAACTGTGTAATTGGATGGATATTTGAATCATTTTATTTTATTTTATTTTGATTGTTGGTGGAAATAATAAAGACTTGCTTTAATGATTTAGTTTCATGTTGTAAAGCTTTGTTTATATAACGTAGTTTAAACGTATTGATGATTCATTTTGATATCTTTATGGTGAAAAATATGTATATATATTTTTGGAAAATTGGATTGTAATAATCTCACTTTTGTGTTGATGGCCAATAATAATCCCACCTAAGTTTATTCTTCCCACCAGTCCCACCTTTTAATTTATTTTTTCTCATTGCACTCGCCGTTAAGTCACACTAACGCCGTTACCTGAAACTCACAACTCTAGGCGATTGTTCACCGGATCTGAAAGAGGGAATCGAGACGATGATATTGGTATGTTCAATTGCAGAAACGAGCATGGTTTGATGGGTTTCAGGCTGATGTTCTTGTCGGAGGGGATGACCGGAACCGACAATTAAACCATCAAACCATGCTCATTCGGCAATTGAACATACCAATATCATCGTCTTGATTCCCTCTTTCAAATTCGGTGAACAATCGCCTAGAGTTGTGAGTTTCAGGTAACGACGTTAGTGTGACTTAACGGCGGGTGCAATGAGAAAAAATAAATTAAAAGGTGGTACTGGTGAGAAGAATAAACTTAGTTGGGATTATTATTAGCCAACAACACAAAGATGAGATTATTACAATCCAATTTTTCTATATTTTTTAGTTCTATGTTATTAGGTAAATAAGATGTGTTTTGAAATTAAGGCTAGAAAACTGACATGAAAATAAGGTAGACATGTATCATTGTCATTTACTTTGTTACGTTACGAATATAAATAAGACCACTATTAGACTATGTGTTGTGGCTCGTGAGTGAGCTGCCGCGAGTCACCAACAAAGCCACGAGGATCGCGTGAACCGTAACACCCTTAGATGACTGTGGCCGCGAGCGAGCCCAAGCGACCTAACTCGCGTAAGCTAGCGAGGACCAATTTAAAAAACTAGTCGTTGGCTAACGAGTGAGCTACCATATATTGTATTAATCAAGTGAATTAGCGAGCTACCTACATCTCATACTCAGTTCACATATGACATATTAATTCGAGTTGAATCTGATTCTTTTTTTAACGGTTTATATTACACCAAATCTGTCTTTGTGGGGCTCGAACCCTTGACCTCAAGAGACAACACTTTAACTCTAATGACTTTACCAATTGGATACAACTTCCCACCGAGATGAATTTGAATGAGTTTTTAACGAGTTATATACGAGTGAGTTACAAGACTTATGAACGAAAAGTTATTTAATTAGATTTCATGTTATCTATAAAATATTTCATTAAATAATGGATGATTTAATGTTTATCATCGAATAGGTGATAGAAGTTCATACAAATATATGGAAATACTATTGTTCGATTTTTTTTAAGATTTAAAATGTCAACTTTACATGTAAGAACACCAAGATAAATTATTAAAGTGCTTATCATGAATCTAGTACAATAATTGATATCGTTTTTTTTTAATTTGTTGATACACATAGTTATAATTTAGAATATGAGAACATTGTTTACGGGTGTACGGAGTCAATCCCGGACCACCATCGGTGAAATAGAAACCCCAACACTACATCGTGTCACATGGTTTCAAGCTAGGATGGTTGCAGGAGATAAAAAGGTGAGTAGGGATTCAAACGTGGAGAGAGCGGGTAAAAAAGGGTTGTGGGGGGTGCAAGAACACTGCCCCACCACAAGATGACTGCTTTTTCGTCTCTAGAGGTTGTTTCCCGTGTTCAGTTCATGGACCCTAAGCGTTATATTCTCTTTGCATGATAATGTATTTTTGCCGTCGTTTATTTCAAACATGTTTTATATCATATGTGTAAAAAATATATATATATTTACAAATGATCTGTTGAAGATGATATTTTACATTTAAAAATTCTACTTGCACATTTTGATGGTAGCTTGTGGAATTCTACCTTTCAAATAATGAACCTAGAATACATCCTAAAGTAAAAAAAGTTTTCATATGTTATAAAAGAATAATTGCTTATAATCAATTAATCAGCTTATTTTATGTTAATTAGTTATCACTAATCAGTACTAGTCTATTCTTAAAAAATAGCACATTCCAGTATTAGTTTTATGCCCATCACAAATCAATCAACATTTAGATTTAACTTTTTAAGAATTTTGATTCATATATTCTTTTAAATATAACTTTGCAAAGTACAAACTTTTTCGTCAGCATACGCATTCCAACTTATAACTAAGAGGATTCACAATGCTAAAAGTTGGGAAAATCTCCAAAAATAAACCTTGACCATCATATAATTACAAAAATAAACACATAAAAGGTCTTAAGTTTAGAGGCTTCACACTATCCAACACTACTCAGAATCTGACATTTGTCCCAAGAGTCATGTAAAAACTATTGTTTGTGTGTGTGTACTGTGGAGCCAACACATCCTTTTTGCGGCAGGTTCAGAAAACAGAATTCCAAACTTGATTTTCAGACACTATCTACACTTAAAAACCTAATGTACGCATCTTACACACAGAGAAATGTATAACTGTCTTCGCCGTTGGGCTACCTCCAACCTTGATCTCCATCATCATTTCATCATTTTCACCGTCCATGCATCACAACCATCACAATCGCTACCATATGATTTGTCTTGTTTTAGGTGTACAATGTTTGAGGCAAGTTTTGTATGCTTCTTTTATTGCGTTTATGTACGATAGAACATTTTATAAGCTTTTCTTCTTTCCATTTAGGGCTATTTGACATGTACACTTGCCTGGTTCTATAAAGTTTATGTACAAACGTTCGATCATGTGATTGATTCGGTTGTTGTAGTAGTTAACATGTCATTGCCATGATGGAGACTAAAGTGATTACATGAGGGGAAGTGGTTACTTGTAGTTTCATGAAAGGGAAAATAGGTTACTAACAGTTTTAAGTTGTAACTGTGAAAACGAAGGTCATGGTATATTAATCCTAAGAAAATCCCATTTGATAAGTGATGTACTCCACAAATATAAGATTTAAAGTTCAAATCCTACATGTTATAGGTTGTGATGTATTTATCCTAAAAAATTTAAGAATCGTTGTTAGAGGAAAAAGCTAGTACCGGTTATTGTGACACGATTGAGGTGGTGATGGTGGCTAAAGGAGATGGTTTAGATGTGGGGTAGACATGGTGCATTGGTGCCACATGTTGTTTCCATAAGCTTGATCATCTAACATTTTTATTTCTCCGACAATTTGCAATTAAACTACATCAAGATATAAATTCACCTTGAAAGCTAGTCGCAATATAAAAAAGTTGGGCTTCTGTGAAGATTAATTGAAATAGTTTATAACAAACACTATTTTTTTTTTTAAAACATAAACAAATGATTAAATTAGTGGCGTGTATGTGAAGCAATCCCTTCAAAAATTGGGTGAGATTTGGTTGCATGCAATTATTGTGTGTGAGAGTGGGGTTGGAGAGGTTTGGAGAGACATCCGCATCACTCTTTTCAGCAAAACTTGCTTCGTATTTTAACAAAATCTTATTTTTAACCGCAATCACTTTATATATATTATTATATATAAAGAGCGAACTAGCCACCCGGAAATAAACAAACATTTTAACAAAATCTTAACCTTTTTTTTCTTTGATCCTTACTTTTTTTGTTTTGTTTTTTTTGTTTTAAAGTTAAACCTGAAATATTTAAACATTCAATATACGAAATTTACATCACAATAGAAGGTAGACGGGTAACAAGCTGCGCCGCCACCCCTTTCTGAATTGCGAACCCTAGTCTACCAAAGACAAATCCTTGCCCCCCTGGAGATGAATTATTGTTGTGGACGACCCGTTGGACCCTGGTCAAGAAACGAATAGCTTCTGGTGCTAACGAGCCAAAGGTATCAAAGGCCAAAGGGATAAAGACATGTTGGTTCTCTGCACAAGCTTTAGCATGCTTATCTACTTTCTTCGATTCCGCCTTTCGCGATGCTTGCCCAGCTACAAACCCTGTTTCCCTTAAACCAACCAAAGGAGATACCCCTGTGAGGTCCACACAAGCATGTTTCCCCCTCTCCCAACCAAAGACAAGCAGATCTGCTGGTCGTAGGGTGGATCTCCCTTCCGCAGGGTCGGTGAGAAAATTTACAGGGGCCTCCTTTATGGCAGAAATCCCAGCTCTTCTCAGGATGTCCCACAAAACGTCCCTCACCCAGTCATGCCGGTATTTGAACCCAGGGAGCTTTTTGCAATGAATTGCGTGCTCCCCATATTTATCCATGCAAGCTTTACGGCAGATAGGGCATGTTTCATCTTCTGGGTACATAGGGATCATCAACCGGTACTTGAGTATAGCTCTGTACTCCACTGCAGACATGCATTGACCCAAACCCTCAATCGGGATAAAGGTCAAAAAATCCTGAGCATGAGGACCCTTTAGGCATTCAATCACCGCCTTCTGGCGGGAGGATAACTCAAAAACTTCTCCCAGGCTCTGAGCAGTTTTGCTAAACAGAGCATTCGCCAAAGTTTTTTGTGGCTTTGAGGGGGCGGTGTCCTTATTAGAAAAACCGCCAATATCAAAGTCCGGGAGATAGACATTTAAGCGTTCGAGCGCCTGTTGATAGTCCGGGTCTAGCCCAATGACCCCACTGTTTCGAAGGATATGATCTTGAAGTTCCCAAGACTGGGCTCTAGACGCCACAAAGGCATAAACCCCAACATCTCGAGCTGAAAGGAGGCCCAAACCACCTAAACGCATCGGCAAGGATGCCAGGCGCCACTGGAGGTCCCCGAAGAAGGGGCCACCACACACCACTATATCTTCAATAGCCTCTCGGAGGCCATCATCGAAAAGGGATACCGCATCCACCATCAAGTGGGGTTGACAAGTTCGCAGCCCAAAAAGTAACTTAGCGACCCCCATGCATGACCTAAGCAGCAGAAGTTCGCTTTGGGGATCCCTAAGACGGGGCAGGAGTTTCATAAGGTCAACCGCAACTGTAGCCCGCCGCCCTGCCAAGTCCCCAATAAAGATAGGATCTCGGCTAACAGCCCCACCAAGGAGCTTAACCCCTTTCTCTGGTCTACCAATCCCTCTCGGGAAAAGCCCATACTGAACTTTCAGCCCGTCACACGTCGGCCAAAAGACCTCTGTTTTCTTAATATTGAGATGAAGCCCCAGAGATGGCCCATGCACGTTGATAATGTCTAAAGCCTTAGCAACCTCAGTTGCGTTGCCTATAATCGTCCCATCATCCAAATACCAAGCATGAAACGGGAGGTTACAGTGTTCCTGAACCCGCATGATAAGGGGGTGTAAGGCAAGAGCAAAGAGAAGGGACCCCAACGGATCTCCTTGCTGCACTCCGGTGGTAGCCCTAATACAATCATTACCCACATACAGCCTAGCAGACTGGGCATAAAGGAACTGGACCCACGGATAGATAGACGGGCACCGCTGGTGGACCTCTTGGAGAAAGGCTGTGCGGTCAACCATGTTGAAGGCATTGGAGAAGTCTACTGTAAGCAGAGCCAAGGACCCATCCGCATGAAAAGAGTTGATGAACCTGTTGACACTGTGAAGCACCGCCTCTGCCCCATTTGGTACCCCTACTCCAAATTAAAAGTCCCCCAGGTACTGGGCAATGTCTTTCCCAATATATTTAAAACTGGTACTTTGTAATCAAAGTCACGAATAAACACTTCACCAACAAAATCATAGACATTACTGATGGCCTTTTCAACGGCTCACTAACGAACTTCAAAAATATTATTTTTAATTTTTTAATAGAGATTTTGTTTAATCCGTAAGTAATCGCCTATAGATAGTTCAGTCGGTAAGTTTTTTCTTTATCAATAAAGAGTTTGTTCAAGTATTTGGAAGGTATAACTAGTAGCCTAGTGGGCCTCTAGTCTTTGGCCAGTCACATACTTTGGTACATAGAGGTGTCAATGTCATGTCTAGACATATTATAGTTACATATTTAATTGTATAAACTGAAGGTTGTAATTGATTTGTGATGTAATTATCTTCTACAGATAAAAATCTTACATTATAGAAAGTGTAAGATGTTTTAAAATCAGTTATATTTCACATTTTAGATCACAAGTAATCCTTTTTATGTGATCTATTTTGAGAAGAAATATGCAAAATAATCAATTTTGATTTTTTACTTGACTTCTTTTATATAATGATATATGTTTATTTTGTTAAGAAAACACTCTCACTATTTATAACTATACTAGTGGGATGCCTGCGCGCTACAGCGGGGCGACATATATTGCGGCACATAATGCAAGTTTATTGTCGTGTGATGCAGTGTTGATTACAATTTACAATGCGGCAATTGTTTTCTGTTAGTTTATCAATTCTCTCGTAAAATGTTGTATAGTACTTTTGTTAATTTTCTATCTCATAGGATCGTTATGGTCTATAGATGTCATGAGCGTTACAAATCATAATTAAATAATAAAATAATGCACGAATAACAAAATATCAACCATAATATATAGTACGTAATTTAAAAATAAAATTCGAACACACAGATAAGCAAATATCAGTCATGAAGATAGTAATTTAAGAATAAACCCCGAATGTCGACCAACTGCATCGTAATGAAATCAACTTTCATCACATACATCAACTACATTGTTCGACCACCGGTCTTCATCGTTGAGACTCTCATAAAAAAAAGTGACCGAGAGTTTCATCTTGTTATATCACTACTTCATCTTCTTCTTTCACTGTTGCATTTGTTGAAGGATGAGTTCCTTTTATCTTCTTTCTCACTCTTACATCTACCACAACAGTTTAATGCACTAAACACTATAAAAAACTAAACTATACAAAGCATGGTTAACTTGCCAAACTCTATTTATTTCCCTTGATGTTGATGTTATAGACCTAGTAGTTTAGTAAAAAAAACTTGAGTTCTATGAATAAAACCGGCTTCCAACCTGTTACGATATTATGCTAACACGTTACTTTTAATAAACCCTTAATATTATTATTATGGTTGCATCTGGAAAAACTAAAAAAAGGCAGTTTGATGCTATCCAATGTAAAAGTGTTTATGAACCGAATTTGATGATATTGATCAGAAAAAAAAACATAACATTATTAGATATTGATAAATTATTAAAGTCATTAAGAAGTTTTAACGTGCACGAATGAAGATACTTACAAGATTTGTATTTCAAAGACGTCACAACGCTTTGGGTATTGCTTCCCATACGGTCTGATGTCAAAGAGCATGAGAAAGTGTTTTAAGATTTTCGGTAAAAATCATGAGATTATCAACAAAACATGAACAATAGTAAATAAGATATGAACATATTCATATTTACTTACCGGATTAAAGATCATTTGGAGTATTCCTTCACTTGATCATCGCAGAATGAGGGAGAGAAATGAGATGGTAGTAACTATTATGTGAGGGGAGTTAGAAAAATGAAAGGTTGACATGTATATTTATTTACTATTTTCCATAGGACCTGAAGAGTCAGTGGTTGACATTACTAAGGAAGAAGGTTTTAATGGTTGTGATTACATATTTATTTGAAATTTAATTATACATATAACTTAAAAGGTTTGTACAATGTGCATTATCATTTGTAATTACTTTAAATAATTAATATTTAAGTAAAATGATTATTTTCTCCATTTCATCTAATTTAATATTCATGTAGAAAGCCCATTTTGCCCCTTAATAACCTCACTTAGTTATTGTACCATAAGTATAAAATGTTGTAATTACCCGAATCATGAAGCTCGACGTGGTTACCCGATGACGGATGTCCATATTCATGTGCACTTTTTGAGCCATTGACAATGTAAACCTGGTGAAAATTAGAATGATGGGAAAAACCCTAAACCTGGTAAAATAAGGTTGATAGGGAAAATCCTAAACGCAACCATGGGTTAAGGAACAATTGTAAACTCTAGAGATTTGTAAGAGGGGTATATATGTGTATAATATGAATATATGATGGAGCTTATATTAAGCATAAAAAATGTTAAGGAAACTCAAAAGATTAAACAAGATAAAAGTAAATCAAAGGAAACAAACCATGTTTAAAAGCTAATTAAGGCTATTGATAAAAAAAAACCATTAAAGTAAATAAATGAGGATTAAATAATTAAACTAATAAATGATTGTTTTATGAAAGAAACCCAAATGATTTTTAACTTAAATGTAACAACTACTATATGATTTATAGAGCTCCTTTACTCATGATGGTGTGTAAAAGCCAAATTTGCCCATTAAATAACTTCACCCTAAGTGTTGTACCATAAGCATAACATTTTGTAATTACTTAACTTTTACAGGTATCCTTCCTAAATGCTTTATAATATAGTATAGATTAATCTATCATGAAATATTGAGTCAGATTGTGAATGATGGTTTGGCAGACTTTCATGTTCCATACCGAAATCCTCTTCATTGCCCCATTTTTGAATTTCAGTAATCATCAAGTTCATAATAAGGCTAAAGGGTGTGGGGATTGGGGAGTCCACGTATCGTTAGCACCGACAGGTTACACCGCCCCTCACTTGGCAATCGGTGGGATTTCACTGTCTCCCCCGATTTTCTCTTTCTCTCTCTCTCTCCATTTCTCCCTCTTGATTTATGGATCGGTGTGAATGGGAACACAATCTTTTTTGGTGGGGATAAAGGAGAAAATGATGTGGTTGATTCGATGTGGAGGTGGGGTGAATGAGTTTGGTCTGCAAAACACATCCATTAGCCTAAGAAACAATTTTTCTACGATGATAATAATAATAGCAATAATACATCCATGATATTAAAAATAACAAACAAAATATAATCAATAATAATAATAATAAAATAATAATAATAATAAACATGTAGTTGAGTCTCGGTTTCTTTGCAAGCAATACTCAACCATATTGCGTATGCATCTAATTCTCTTATGTGAAACTTGAGAAATTCTGAAAACTTCTGATCCATTTTTGTTCACCATATATCTATATTATCTTATTAAGGAGGAGTGACGACTACAAAAGTAATTTTACTGAGCGCACAAGTTTTAAAGCAACATGTACAACATATTTAAGCTCACTTAATAAGGGTATTATAGGGATGTTGGTGACAATTATGACACTTTAACACTATGTTCCAGAGTTTAAAAATAGAGGGAAAGGAAAGGAAACGGAAAGAAAGGGGAACAATTTTATGTTCCAGAATTTCATTAAATGAAAGAAATGGAGAGAAGAGGAAGGAAAATTCCTCCAAATAACAATCCTTCCAAATTGGAAGGAAGCGGAAGGAAGGGAAAGTAAGAAAAATTTAAAGTATATCATTTACCAATTTACCCTCTCATTTAACCTATAATAAAATCTTACAAGGGTATAATTGTAAAATATACGTTTCTTTTCTCTTCCTTTCAACTCGGGAACACATAAAATCTTTAGTTTCTTTTCTTTTCCTTTCAACTCGGGAACACGAAATAAAATTATATATTTTCCTTTCTTTTCTCTCCTAATATCCCTTTCTCTTCTTTTCTTTTATTTAGTAAACTCGGGAACACAGCGTAAAGGGTAATCTTGACATTTCACAATCCTCCTCCTTTACAATATCAAAACAAATTTACATTATTACCCTTAATTTCCCTCCCTACCCCCACAATAATACCCACATGTTACCAAATGAGTTACTACGCATAATCAATTAAAGTTTTAATAATCATCATCAATTCATCATCAATACAAGGTTTTATGAAACATTAGTTTTTCAAACAAGGCTACCAACGAAGGGTCTCATCTTCTTCAATTTCAAGAACCCAGATGAAACGTGGAGGCCAGTTGAATCCGCCCCTTTGTTTCCAGTCCCTCACCTATATAACCGGCAATGTTCATTCCGTTTGGTATACTTGGTTTAATGGTTCACACTCCTGATTTTCTGATTAACGGTTAAGTAATGGCTCACTTTCTTGAGTTTTGATTTGGATTTTTGGTTATACTGAGTTTTTATCATTTGTACAGAAGTAATTATTATGTATGTTGCTATCCTAATTTTGTTTTTGTCATCTTCACAGATAGCTCCTACCTTTGGTTATCTTGCTTGTCCTAATGAACTTCTAAGGTTAACCAGAGAGTATAATTGCTTGTAAGGCTAACCAATTGTTGCTTTTGGTATGTTACAACTTCTGTACTTCTCAGTTTGTCTTTATGAATAGAAGTCATGCATAAAATTTTATTTTGTTATTCATAAGGCATAGAAGTATGACTATAAATGTACAATGTTTTTGTCATAAACTTTGTATCCAGTGAAGCGAGTACAGATGTATAGTGTTTCCCTCATTAACTTTGATTAACACATGTTGCATTGGCAGTGTTGTATAGTTTGCCATTGTTATATTTAACTAAATAGAAATGGGTACCTATCCAAAATAAAGAAAGGCAGTATTGTCCTTGTTCAACTAATATCAACAAATACTTCCACCAATGAACAAACAAATTAAGAATGTACCTGAGCAGTCAAGTTTCCTTATTGAACAAGTTCGATGTTTGCATTTATTTTCTTTAGGTTTTCTTGAATTTGCAAGCTTTATTGTGACTGTGTTTCATTTTTAAAGACCAAAAATATGTTGTCGAACTTTTTAGTTCCTCCATTTCGAGGTGATGGCACTAAAATGCCGATGCTTTTTTATGTAGGGCTCTTTTGTTATTAAAGTTAAAACGACTAGAAGGGTGGTCATGGAACCTAGATCATGTATGTACTCTAGATCTTTTGCAGGGAAGTTATATTGGTGACTGTTGCTAATGAACCACTGTGGTGGCCTTTACGTAATCTTTATACTATAAGTTTGTTTTTTAATCCTATTGTAGGAATTTTAGTTACTTTGCAGTTGTTTGTGTATAACTTTTGTGCGGCTTGTGTGACCGATTAGAGGCAGGTGAATGACTTAAACTGTTTGTGATCGATTAATGTAGGAGTAATGATCAAACTAAAGCTGGTGTTGTTTGTTTTAATTTTAAAATTGAACTTGAGTTGTTATCTAATAGTAATACTGTGTGTGTTTTTAGCTAAATTAGTTTAAATATGGATAGCTTTAATGTGTCATCCAACTCGGTTTGCATCAGGTCCACACGGGTAAATCCCTGAGACTGATTTCACCAAGATAATTAAAACTGAAGACCGGCATGCTATGTTAGAGTCATTGTGGTCTAGGGATTGACGCATTTTAGCAATTGATTCAATTATTTTAATTCGTTTTAAATAACTTTGACAATCTACTATGGTTTGAACCAAATGTATAGCATTTGGCATAAACATTATTAGAACAGGATCATAGGTTACTGACTTACATTCCTACATTCCAACGTAATATTAGTCATCAACCTTCAAAGAATGGTTCCAACGTAATTTATTACATCACCATTCCGAGCCACTCCATTCTTTGAAGGTTGATGACTAATATTACAACGACTACGGGAGGACGTTTTGGTGAGTTTCGCTTTTCATTTAATATACAAATATTTACATTATTCTTTTATTTTTAGCACGATTATTTTAGTCTTAGCTTTTAACCCAACATCATTCATTATATGTATACTCTATGATTTTTGAGAGAGCAATAAACTATGGCGTTTATCTTATTACAGTTTAATTGCTCAAAGTACAAACTTAATACGGTCAGCTTATGCTATATCTAAAAATACAATATGCTAGAAAACATAAATTTATCATATAGAACAACATTTTATAACCATAGTAAAGTTTTAAATTTTGACAAGCAATTAATACCATTGCTGCATGCTTTGAAATGTGATAACTTATTTGATACATTAGCTCATTCGATTGAAGCATGTGATATGATCTATTTACTTCATTTATGTTGTTTTTCTATGAAAATGAAGGTGGAAATTTCAGTACTAACTGTTTATATTCAGATCCTTGCAACCTAAATCAATTACTATGTGGCACTATATTGTTATTTTTGTAATTTAGGTTTGTAACTATATTCAATAAGTTCATAATTTAGTAAATTTTAGAGGGAAGGCCACAACGTGTTTGAGTGGTCAGCCCAAACCAAACCATTTTGACCTGCAAGAGATCTCTTTATGTTGTTAATTTATACTTGTCAAAACATCTCTTTACGTGTTTGGCTGGTCAACGGGCTCAACGCAAACTAAAACAATTCATTGAGTATGATTATATAAACTTGTCAAGACATCTCTTTATGTTGTGTTATCCGATTAAACTGGTTATATTTTTTTATATATTTGTGTTCTCTTATGATGTTATTTAGTTGGAGAAGGGTTGCCTATGCTAAATATTTTAAGAAAAAGGGTTGCCTGATCGGTCATTGGGGTTTGGGTGCTGAAGATAAATATGTTAAGAATCACCGCTGTAAGTCGTGTTATCCGATTAAAACGTAATAAAAAAGTATCAATGCTGTAAGTGTGATAAAACAGTAAAACATTGCAGCTGTACATTTGACCATAATGTTTTCCACAGTTACTTAGTTATATAACGAAGATATGTTGGATATGATCAACAGAATCCTTTATGTTGCAATCAGTATGGCTCAATTTGAAAATAAAGGCCACAAAGTCAAAAGGGTGTCCAGGTCAAACCTCACCATCTTGTGGTCAATGTCTTTTGCAAATTCAGAATGAATTTATGGCAAGTTGGGAGACAACTTTCAAAGTGGTAAGCATTTTTTGTATGTATACAAAGGTTAGTAATGATGCGTTTGGTCTATATTTCAAGTAGGCATAAGGCATCTAGATTACTCACATGTATATGGTCCGTTTGTTTAGATGTATTTGAGATTTGGGCTTAACTTGGGAGATGCCTTAAGTATGTTTAGATAAATGTTTATAAAAAACATACTTGCTTATAACACCACTTTTCTTCTTTCACCTCAATGGCTGTAACATTGGATGACAACGACATGCACACATAAGTAATCTTGCACACATAAAATCCCGCTGCAACGCGCGGGTTTACCTACTAGTACAAATAGAACCGATAGGTTACAAAAAAGTTTAAAAAAAAAAATCTAGTTTTATCTGTTATATTCATATGACATTACTCTTAAGCAAATGAGTTACTTAGATCTTTAATACATTTATTTTTCATTGTATTTACACCTACATTCTGAATAGATAGGATTTAGGAGATATTTGATTAGTTGTTAAGATAAAGAACCAAGAAAAACTACTAATGCAATCAGTTCGGTTTTAATTTTGGGAATAACCAGATAATTTGGTTTAGTTTGGTTTAGCATACAATAACCAACCAAAATTAACTGACATTATGTTTTATGTAAATTTTGTTGGTGTAATGTGTCGATCAAAACAAACCAGACTGATGGTTTGGTTTTTAGTTTTGAGAATAATCAAATAAATCTGTTTTAAAAAGTCCATGTACTCTAGTTATATATAGAGGTGCACAAACGTTTTTTTAGCAAACTAGTTTCGATTGGAAATGACTCCGGTTTGAGTAAACAAAAGTCAAAACTGCTTTTTGTTGGAACCGGGTTAAAGAAAGTCAAAGGATAGGTTTGACCAGTTTGTGTCGATTTTGAATGGGTTCAAACATGTTTTTTAAGGCGCCTCTAATTTAAGAGGGTGTTTGGAATTGCTTATTTAACTCCAAAAGTGTTTTGATTAGAAGTGATTATTGGTTATAACTTTTTGAAAATGAGTTTTGAAAAAGTGTTTGGATTAGCTTTTGTGATGAGAAACGTCAATAAGTCAATAAATTGTTTTTTTAAATGTTTTGCTTAACTTATTGTGAAGATTGATTGTATGAGTGTTAGATTTATAATTTTTTTTAAAAGCCAAAGCTAAAAGCTAGGATTTCTGACTTCTTGAAAACAACTTTTCCACCCTTATTGAAAAGTTAAAACCAAAAGTGTTTTTGAATTATACAAACAGCTTATTGACTTATTAGCTTCTTAAAAAAGTCAATAAGTCAATAAAAAGTTTTCAAACGCAATCCCAAACACCTCTAGGTATTCTATAAAAATAGCCCTAAACATTAACTGTAAAAGGCCTAAGGCCCAATTATTGTTGGAGTTTATATTCCCAGCAATAGATCATGGATTTGACGCGGGTTTAAATAATGAATTACCCATTCAATGTAGTTAAGTTGTTTTTTTTCTTCTCCTGGACAATATATTGTTGGTTAGAAGAGGGCTAAATTTTGCTTTTGTTTTTTTGACAAATTGGATTTTAATAAACCATGGTCAATAATAATTCATATTTTTACTAAAATTGCCATAGACAATTCCATTCTATCTCCCTATCCTTCAAGCACCTTGCATTTACAATTTTGTGTTCACTATAATATCATCCCCACATATTGTTTTCAAACAAGAAATTACAATCCGTCCTCTAATCATCAGAAGAACGATAAAATATATTAATAAAATAATACACGATTAGATGCAGAAGATGAACATAAAAAAATGTTTGAGAAATTTCACATGTAATAGAGGGCAGCCATAAAATTCATGACCACGTTTCACACCTTTTCGGCAAGTAACCCTACATATTGCAACAATGTTATGATTGCAATATACATTTCCATCTAGATCTAGTTTTAGTACTTCGGGTTTTTTTTGCTTCCCTTAAAGGTAGAAGATGAAAAAACACTCATTTTGCTTTTATCGTATGATTGTCCTTAGTAAGGAAAGTGAAAGTTAGAAGGGTCATTTGTGAAATTTTTACTATAGATTATTATTATCGGTGAAAGATTCATAGTTTGGATTATAAAAATTTAATTTGTTAAAAAAAATACCCAAATATATCCCACGTCATTGACACTTTAAATGTCATATCATGAAAGGCACACAAATTTCTTCACTAGGGTGTCATCAACAAAATTCAAATACAGAAGTGTTATTTGTCAAAGTCTTAATCTAGTTGTTATACTATGAATTACTGAATTTTAAGTAATAGTTGTAGTCAAAACAAAATTAAGCTCATGCCTCCTTCCTTTTCCTCATGGTTGCTTAATTTGTCCTACGTTATGAATTTTCTTCAGATTTGTTGTGCTTTTTCTAATGCTGCGAACATGTCTTAAAATAATCGGATAAAATTTGAATTAAATCAACTTTATAAAAATATATCATGACCACCTTCACATCACTATGTTAAAAGTCCAAAACTTTTATATCATGTTCTAGTTTTATAAAAAAACACCAACATACTTAATATGATGATTTTTTTTTTTCTAAATAAACTCGCTCTAAAGCATTAGCCGCTTTACATCTCGCCAGGCCTCTTTGCACGGTTGTAAACCGACTCGAATCCATGGGTCCAAACGTTAGCGAAACCTGTCACGGCTTCAAAAACATGTGGTAATCCACTTTGTAAGTTACTTAATGTCATGGCTCTTGTTACCCCAATTGATTTCTCATATTTGCCCCTCTCTTCATCTGTCTTTACCCTCAATGTTTCCACCTTGGCCCTTTTGTCCCCAACAGGGTCCTTACCACTTGAGCCCGAAAACGGGCCACACTTACGCTCAAGAGCCCGAAGCTCAACCGTTTTCTTCTCAAGCTCCTTGAATAACAATTCTGCCCTTTTCTTCTGCTTTTGCTCTTCGGCTTGTTGGACTACTATAGCATGAACCGCGCTTAGTAATGCTTTGATGCCCTCGGATGCTACTTTGTCAGGGGCATTATCGACCACACGCTGCCATTCTTCACAAAGGGTGTAGATGGCAGTATCTTGTTTGGTGTGGGACGACGGGGTTTGCATATACTGGAAAAGGCTGAGGCGAAGCCAACCGGTTAATGATTGAACATAGTCTCGTTGACTTTGCATCAGGTTGCAAAAGGAAAGATGCCATTGTTGGACCTCAACCTCGAGTTGGATAACCGCTTGACGGTGGATTTCAGAGGTGGGGCCCGCTGACGGGATGACGTGGAGGTACTTAAGCTGCTGGACTATGTGCATTTGGACTTGGTGGCTTTCATATAAATTCCTCCACATGTCCATTAATCTGTGCAACACAATAACATCTTTATAAATTCCTCAATATGCCTATGAGAACCGATTCAGACCAACCCAAACAAATGCACAATTGGTTTTGATCTGCAACATAATAACATCTTTATAGAAACAAGGTAACAATAAGAAGACTAACCCTTTAACAAGGTCAACAAGTTGTGGGTAAAGCTCTTCCTCTCGAAGCTTGACTATTTCGTCTGAGGCAGTCTCGATCGCTTGAGAAGAAACCATCATTCTCGACTCAAGTTTCTCAACCTCTTTCTTTGCTTTCTCGATCATAATATAATCGGCTCTCTTAAGCTCCATTTTCCGTAATTGTTCTGCCCTCTTTGTGTGCTCCATCTTCAAACTCTCCACATTCTAGAGCCCCAATAAAAAAATTGAATATCAAGTTAACAATGGAAGTGCACCATATTTAAAAACATACTTTAAGAGACATGCACATTTGATATATAAGGGAAATGGTTTTGTTACCTTAACTTCTTGGTATAGCTTCTTCTCCCATGCATACAGGCTCTCCACTGTAGAACAATGGCTACTAGCAATATGATCTTCACCGACTCCGCCCATATCATCACAACCAAATCTTACAAACACGTTCAACTTCGAGGTTGCGCTAAACAATGGGCTCAATTTCTTCTCGTACCCATGAACTTTACCTATAACACATATATAGCATAAAATCAAGATTTCAAGTTATGAGTTATGACCTTTGCAAGTCAAGTCTAATATATTATAGATTCAAGAGTAATGTTAACATGTTGATCTAAATATATTTGGCAATTAGAGTCAAATATGTATAGTGCCCCTAAATGTAAACTTTTGAACATCACTTTATATCGAACTATAATGAAGTTAAGGTATAACAAGCTAGTTATTGTTAAGTTTATACATTGAGAGACAAAAATCTTTTGTTAGTGTATGTTTTTTCTAAATGCAATTTTTTTTTCTTGTATTAACCTTCTAAATAGAGAACTTATGTACCTAACTGTCACACATCCTTGTGGTAAAGTACTAAAGTGTTTTCTAGGTTCAAATTTAACAAATTGCATGCATAAATGGTTACATAGAATAGTTTAGCATTATGAGCGCTTCTTTAAAAATAAAAATAAAACTTGTTTAACAAATTAACTAACCGTTTAAAACCCAAAAGAGGTATATATATAATTTTCAATTCCCATGTGAAATATAGTAGTGTGAGCATGTTACATTTTCAGTAGACGAAAGAATGTACACACGTGTGCACGTGGTGAATACTCATCACCTCATATCACTGTCAGAAACTTGCATCCCATATTCCTTATTACAAAACTAAAACTAATTTTTTAATTAATACACACCATTTGTTGGAGTGATACTAAAAGCTTGAGTTCATTTAGTTTTAAGTTCGAATTCAATCTAGAGAGATTTACCGCGGCTGTTTTTCTTTGAATTAGTGGCTTGATGAACTTAGGTTACCCACACTAGACAACTATTTATCCAATGCAAACCAATGACACTTAACGTGATATTTAGTTTGCCGTTAAAAAAAACACTAACAAATTAATATACACGAATCCTTTATTTAAATTAATTAATAATTAATTTACCTGATACTCCTTGGCCGGAATATGTACACACCGGAATTTCCAACAACTCCGACAGCTTTCCACCGGAATCCGCCGCCCGGAGAAAATACTCATCCAATTCCTTAACAATCTCCATCAAATCTTTACCTTTCTCCACCCCCACCACCATTTCACTTGAGATGGCATTAATATTAGTTAACACATGACCATCCCATTGTTCTTCATCTACAGTCCCTGATCTTGCCGACGACGGCTGCATGAACGGGTCCCAGGTATCCCACGTGGACGACGGCGGTGGTGGCGGAGCAAGTGGGGTGGATGTGGTGGTGGTGGTGGAGGATGATCTTCCTGCTTCTGAAGTTGGACTCATTGGAGGTGGTGGTGGTAGTGGTGATGAGGGTGGTGGAGAGTGGTGGTGGAGGACGGTGGCTAGCTGGAGGAGGGCGGCGCCGGTGTTTTTTAAAGATCTTAAGTAGATGATATGTGAAGTGGAAAAGTTATGTCTTGAGTTAACAAAGTGTTTGATGTATCTTTTTCTTGCTTTGCATCTTGACACCATTTCTTCTTTCTCAAACCTTGAATAACAACACCCCATTGAAAAAAATAAAAAGAAGATAAAGCTTGCACAAGTACACTTCAAAGTTCTTGTATATACTCAACGTTTCTTTCTCTATATGTGGAGAGTGTGTAGTGGCATAACTAGGTGTTTTATATTCTTATGATTATTCTAATGACCATAAGTTATATGATTTGTATTACACCTGCTCGGGTCGGGTGACACACCGGGTCAGAATGAGTTCAGGTCAAAATGGGTCGATTAAAAAAGGCTCCGGTTATTTGCACAAGGTTGACATTTATCCACACAACCCTATATGGGCCGTAGAGGGCTCTACGGCCCGTAGACGCCATTTTTTGCTTCCTCTACGGGTCGTAGAGCCCTCTACGGCCCGTAGGTAATCATTATCAATGATTGGCAATCATACAATCATTGGTGATGATTACCTACGGGCCGTAGAGGGCTCTACGACCCGTAGAGGAAGCCTTATTTTTTTTAAGCATGAACAAGGTAGAGATGGAAGTTTATGATGCCTACGGCCCGTATAGGCCTCTACGGGTCGTAGACCAAAAAAAAAAAAAAAAACGTTTGGGACAAGGTTCGATCTTAGGCACATTATCACACAAACACACACAAAGTCTTATTTCGTATATGGGGACCATCTGGGCTACCAGTTCGCTGGTTTCTTAGTTGGAAAATTTTAATATAAGATAAACCAGTCTTAGGCACCCTCTACGGCCCGTAGAGGCCTCTACGACCCGTAGAGAAGTTTTTTTTTTTAAATCATTTTAATTATTTAATAATTAATCCCGAGCGTGTAATACATTAACACAAGCATGTAAAACACTAATACAAATTTATAAAATAAATTTTAATTGTTTAATTTTTTTAGTTTTTTAATGTCGTCTCGATAAGCGTGTAAAACATAAACACAAACGTTTATATAACCAAACGATAAAACTAAACGTTAAAACATTTACACAACCGTTCAAAATAAAAATTGTTTAAAGTTACTACATAACAGAATCAGAAATAAAACATCGTATCATCAGGCGGCGGCGGCGGCTGCTGCGAGGACGTCCCGGGCTGCTGCTGGGTCTGCTAGGGGTCTGCTGCTGGGTCTGCTGTGGGATCTGCTGCGTGCTGGGCCCTAAAGTCGGTGGGACACGAGTCTGCATGCCCAGCTGCCGATAAATATCCTGCTGCCCAGCAATCATCCAGCGCATCGCCTCGTCCTGCCGATCACGCCACTGACGCATCTCCTCGGCCTGCTGCTGACGCCAAGTGTCCTGCTGCTGACGCCAAGTGTCCATCTGCTGACGCCACGCACGCATCTCGGCAGCCTCTGCGGCAGCCGCACGAACGTCCGCCCTAACATCAGCAGGCAACCTGAGAGAGTGATAAACGCGCCTAGGATTCTGCAAATCCTCAGGCTGCTGCTCTGGCATCTCGACGTCCCTCAGATCGCCCCCCTCCTGCTCAGCAACATAATGCAACCCAACCTCCACAGCATCACCTGCAATGGATAACAATAAATAATTAATAAATAATAATAATAATAATATTCCAAGATTTTATATAAAAAATTGGGCAGAGTTTCCCCTGTTTTCGTGCAAACCAGACAACACAAGTTGTCTACAAGTTTCCCAAATAATAATAATAATAATAATAATAATAATAATAATAATAATAATAATAATAATAATAATAATAATAATACCTCCAAGGCCCTGGTGTACCAACGGCTCGTGCACAAACGCCGAGCCATCCGTCCCAATCAGATAGTCGTAGGGTGGATGATCCGGCGTCCTCGCCGTCTTCGAACAAGCCATAGCTCTCATAGTGGACTGACCTAATGGGCTGAAACAAATAAAACAAACTCATAAACATTAACATTAATAATAATAATAATATTAATAATAATAATAATAAGAACAATACCTGGGCGGTAGTGGCGGAAACTGATTCCGGTTAACATAACCGAAATATTTATCAGCATTGCAGCGCTCGGCAATCTTGCTGATGATCCCCCCGAATGCGATGGCTCCCCGCAACGGCTTATGGGGGAAGGAGGCAAAGTACTCGGCCATGCACCGATGCAAGGCAATCGGCGTGCCGGTGAGTATGCAATATAGGAACATCAAGTCCGTCTTCGTCACCCGCTCGTTACAGGTGCACCGTGCCGCTAAGGAATAGGTAATGCAACGGTGAATGTAACGAACCACGGGGTGACGAATGTTAGATGCCCTGTCAGTCCTCTCCCCCCTACATAGGATAATAATAATAATAATAATAATAATAATAATAATAATAATAATAATAATAATAATAATAAGATGAAGAAGAACAATACGTCTCAGTAGGAGTCCCGAACTCTGGACCACCAATGGTAGGCCACCACGCAAAGAGCACGTCATCAGCAACAGTAGTGACACCTCTAGTGTAGACATCCTGAACATTAACATTATCATTAATACTAACATTTAGAATAAGAACAAAAATAATAAGATATTAAGATTAAAAATAAATAATATTAATACCTCCCCAAGCTCGTCGGGTGTGTACCACTGGGTGAACGTAGCCCACCCATCTAGGGAATAACCATACTTTTGGCCGAGTATGTAAAACTCGACCTCCTGGGCTGGTGGGTCTGCCGTCGATTCGCGGGGCAGCGGAGGGTCACCATCCTTTCGTATCCGAAGGCGAAAGGTGGATAAGAACTCTATCACCAACGGCCGATGGGCCGGCGCGTTGGCGTCGGCAAAAAACCGGTCCAACGGGCTCCCTTCCGGGATCCACTCTCGTGCAATCTCCAATGCACCGCCCCTAGTGTCCCGAAGCGCGTCCCAAGAAATCCCCCGCGGCTTCGCTGTCCTCTTTTTCTTCAGCCTCTGAAATCTGGGATTCGGGTAATCGAATCGCTGAAATCGGCAATGCTCCCAATCCTGTAACTCACCCCCTGCCATGGGGCTAGGCGCCCCCTGGACCACAGGCTCTTCAGCATCCTGCTGCTGCTCCTCCTCCTCATTCCAGTCCTCGTCCATAACTGCAATCCAAAATAAAGGAACCATGTGATAGAGTTAGTCGTTTTGTGATTCAAAAGAAACGCCAAAACTAATATAGTTTAGGCGTTTCAAACGAATCGCCAAAACTAATATAGTTTAGGCGTTTCAAAAGAAACGCCAAAACTAATATAGTTTAGGCGTTTCAAACGAATCGCCAAACTATATAGTTTGTGCTATTTAATTATGGGATGCCCATCAAATACAATGTTGATATGCAACCAGTTTGACTCCAAAAGTCAATCGTGGTGTTTCAAAAGAAACGCCTAAACTATATTAGTTTTAGCGTTTCTTTTGAATCGCCAAAACTAATATAGTTTTGGCGATTCTTTTGAAACGCCTAAACTAATATAGTTTTGGCGATTCAAAAGAAACGCCAAAACTAATATAGTTTAGGCGTTTCAAAAGAAACGCCAAAACTAATATAGTTTAGGCGTTTCAAACGAATCGCCAAACTATATAGTTTGTGCTATCACTTTTGAAACGCCAAAACTAATATAGTTTTGGCGATTCAAAAGAAACGCCAAAACTAATATAGTTTAGGCGTTTCAAACGAATCGCCAAACTATATAGTTTAGGCGTTTCAAACGAATCGCCAAACGCCAAAACTTTCTATTTGACTTTTGAAAGTCAAACATGAGACTTTCTATTTGACTTAGAAGACAAACCTGTTTCAGCCCCGTTTCAGCGCTGCGCGCGCGCGCGCGTAGGGCTGAAACAGACCTGTTTTCAGCCCTGCGCGCGCGCGCGCGCAGCGCTGAAACGGGGCTGAAACAGCGCTGCGCGCGCGCAGGGCTGAAACCGACCCGTTTTCAGCGCTACGCGCGCGCGCAGGGCTGAAACAGGTCTGTTTCAGCCCTGCGCGCGCGCGCGCGCAACGCTGAAACGGGGCTGAAACAGGTTTGTCTTCTAAGGTTCTAATGTTTCGCCCCTGCATGGGTCATAACACCATCAAGAATTTTTCGGTTAAAATCCATCCGAACACCAAACAAATCAAATGGCGTTTTGGCCTAAACCCTAAACATAACACAAAATGCATAATCCCAAATAACCAAAACCAACAATCATAAACATTAACCACAACAATCATAAACATTAAACCCTAAACAAATTCATCACTAATCTAACACAAAATCAAATTAAACGGAAAAAAAAAATTAAACACAAATTAAACAAAAAAAAAAAACCTAACCTGTGGTGGATGGTGATGTTAACGACGGTGGATGGTGATGTTGTTGACGGTGGTGGTGGTGGTTAGTGGTGGTGTTGACAGTGGGGATTGAAAGGGTTTTGGTGGTCGAAGATGGTGAAGGGTTGTGGTGGAAGATGGTGGTTGTGGTGGAAGATGGTGGTTGTGGTTGAAGGTGGTGGGAGAAGGTGGTTGTAGTGGTGGTTTGGGTCGATGGTGGTGGTGGATTAGGGTTTGAGGGAGAAAGGGTTAGAGATGGTGGTTTTGGGGGAAAATGAACACCAAACAGGGACGTCTGGGTTGTTAACTGATTTAAAATTTTAACTACGGCCCGTAGAGCCCTATACGGGCCGTAGATGATGATAAAAAAACAAAACGGTTTGGGACGAGGATCGAACTTGAGCATTTTATCACACACACACATAACATTCTTATTGTAACAATGGGGACCATCTAGGCTACCAGTTCGCTGGTTTCCTTATGGAAAACAATATATATAATATATAAGTCCAAAAGCCAAATTTTTTTAAAAAAATAGAACTCTACGGGCCGTAGAGGTCTCTACGACCCGTATGAAAACAATTTTTTTAAAAAAATTTGAAGTTGTTTTATAAAAATAACATTTTTTAAAAAAAAAAAACCTTTTTTTTGTCTACGGGTCGTAGAGACCTCTACGGGCCGTTGAGGCAAGGGTCTCTACGACCCATATATTGCCTCTACGACCAAGTTCCATAAAAATAACATTTTTTTTAAAAAAAACCTTTTTTTGTCTACGGGTCGTAGAGACCTCTACGGGCCGTAGAGGAAAGGGTCTCTACGACCCATATATGGCCTCTACGACCAAGTTCCAAACCCATACGGGCCGTAGAGAGCTCTACGACCCGTAGATATGTTCCCTCTACGGCCCATATAGCCCTATACGGGCCAGTAGTTTTTTTGGTTTTTTTTGTATTTTGTTGTTTTAATTATGTTTTATAAGTTTTTTTATAAAAAAAACGTTTTGATTTCTTATTGTATAGGTAAAATAATAAAAACAAAAAAAAAATCTACATAATAAATCATTATACATTATAGAAACAAAGTTACACCGGATCATCAGAATCAGAAGAATCAGAACTACTAGGACTACGAGTAAGGTCACAATACTGTGGAGGTCTTTGAGATAGCGTACGTCCCGCCTCTATACGATCCCCGTATAGCGCCAACCATGGGTTGCGTTCTACATCTACCCACGTCGACCATGCTCCACTCGGATATGGCATTGGAGCGCCGTCTGCTAGCTTAAGCATGATGTAGTGGTTGTCGTTCACGAAGGCTATCGATATGATACGATGTTGTGGTACGCTATCAGGATGAGTAAACAAAGGGAAGACAGTGCACGCTCCATCAGCGGAGAAGAGTTGAACAACCACACCAAATACCTGAGCAATCAGTAATGCAGTCGCAGGCACTTCCATCCATTTTGAATAGGGTGCGTTCCCCGTTCCCCTCCAATCTAATGTCGAGTATATGTGGGCGAACCTGTTATCTCTTGTAGAAGAACTTGGCGCATCATCTCTTGTAGAAATAGTGTTGAAAACCCTTTCCCAATCTTGCTGGCTGTCCCCCATCATCTCTTGTAGAAGAACTTGGCGCATCCATTCCCAGTCTCCCTCCAGCAAATCTAAAGCCACACATGCAGCTCGGAATCCACAGTTACCGTCCGGCTGAACATCTTGAATGTGCGTGACAAACTGTCGAAAAAGGGGATGAATCGCGGGCTTAAATTCTCGACACGCAAATCTATACCTGCCACCGCCAAATATTGGGAAATCATGATTAGGGAAAATCTATACAAACAGTGGAAAATCATGTATGTATGTATGAATAGTTATTAATGTACCTGTTCCCTACTAAGAGTGGAAAATCTCTATCACACACTTTCATTTTATCTTTACCCGGATCTGATGGCCTACGTCTTCTAGCAGGCTCGTCCTCCTACAATGGATAACAATAAATAAATAATTAAATAATAATAATAATAATAACAATAAATAAATAATTAAATAAATAATTAAATAAATAATCAAAGATTTTATAAAAAAATTGGGCAGAGTTTCCCCTGTTTTCGTTCAAACCAGACAACACAAGTTGTCTACAAGTTTCCCAAATAATAATAATAATAATAATAATAATAATAATAATAATAATAATAATAATAATAATACTAACCTTTTCTTTCGCATCCTCCTCCTGTTTTTTTTTTCTGTGATTTTTTAGTTGGGCGCCCGCGAGTATTCTTTTGTTTCTCAGGAGGTTGAGTGTCAGTCATACTTGGATTTACCACCGACTTTATTTTTGACAACATATTTCTTTGAACCCGTGGTGGTTGAGACTGTATTGCTTTTTTGACTATTTCCCACTCACTCGCAAGGTCACGTTCCCCCACTACTACTTCCGGTTCGTAATTCAGTCGTCTCCAGAAGACGTCTACTTCGGACAACTGTATTTTTATTCCTGTATTTTATAATAATAATAATATTATTAATAATAATAATTATAATAATAATTAATATATAATAATAATTAATAAAGTAATGGTATTACCTGTTTTTATATACGAATCTAATCGACATGCACACGGCAACCCAGAACTCGTGAAAAGCTGGTGACCACAAGTATTTTTTTGTTTCCTCAAATTCTGTATATAATTTATCTCACTTAACAACTTTTCGATCGCTGCATGGGAAACTTTACCGAGTAGGTCCTCAAAAATCGGTATGTCATGGTGCACCTTTTTCACCGACAGACTCTCTTCAAACGAGTGGTTTATTGCCCTCTCTTGTGACGTTACCACATCGTCTACAATCATCACAAGTTTGTGGAGCGAGTTGTTAGGCCCCTTAATGTGCATCTTAAACCTGGAATGCTGGCTCTCAACTCTGTTTGTCGTATACTGACCAAAGTTGTAGTTTGTGTCTGTCCATGCAGAAACAAACCGTTCTTTGTAGTCACGTAGCCAGACCCGGTCTACATAATCAAAAACATCTGTAAAAAATAGAACAAAGTTATTTGTTAATGTGTGTATGCGTTTTAAACTAAATTAATACGGTGAATGTACCATCTCGTTCGTCCTGACATAGTCGTTTGTAGAATCGGTCTAACCAGTGTCGGTACCATTCTGGAGATGAAGATCTACATAGTCGCTTAAAAGATTTCACAAATATTTTCCAATCTTTATCTCCAAAGGCTTTTCTGCAGTGCTTCAATATATTTTTGTGAATGTGATACCTGAATGCATAATAAAACTCGTAATAATAATAATAATAATAATAATAATAATAATAATAATAATAATAATAATAATAATAATAATAATAATTACCTGCATAACAACTTTGAAGCTGCTGGAAATACAATGTCGCATGCATTCATCAAGGCTTTCTCACAATCAGTTATTATAGCACGGGGCTCCGTACTATCTTCTAGCAAATCTTTAAGCCTTTGTAGCACCCACAGGTAGTTATCATTTTTTTCACGGGAGATAAATGCATGGGCGACACAAAACGACTTGGATGTTGATGTCATACCCACAACTTTAACAAACGGAAGTTTATGCTCGTTCGTTTTGTAGGTCGCATCAATCATCAGCACATGCGGGAACGCACGCCATAATCTGTGCGAGATGGGATGGACAAACAAAATATCCTCGATCGCTTTTGTAGAGGCATTCTTCCGGGTGAAGTAAATAAATTCTTTTTCCACCAATGTGGTTTCGAGTACCTGCATAGCAATAATAATAATAATTAAAAAATAATAATAAATTAGTAGTAGCAGTAATAATAATAATTAATAACAAGAGATAATAATACCTGCATTTGAGTCCTGCCCCCGTATAACAAATGCCTAACCTTGGTTATTGTGTTATGTATGTCTCTTAAGATGCAGGGACTATCCGGGTTTTGTTTTCTAACGGCCGTATGTATGTCTACTGGCGTAACATTTTGAAAGTAAAGTGTATCCACCAATTTTAACTCGCCCGCACCCAGCCTCCTAGCATACGCGTGACCCTCGATGTGTTGGAAAGGTTTGTGATTATGTTTTTGGTTCACGACCTCCAAAATATAACCATCGTGGCCGGAGTGGTATTTCCCTTTTAGTTCAAACTTGCAATCACATTTTTTGCTCCCCGTCTTTCGAACCGTGGCTACACTACGATGTACGCCACTACGGTCACATCGTATCCATGCCGTCGTCACCCTCCTATTCGGCCCCCTGCCATCCGAAACAGTACGTCCGTATACGGTAATGTAACCATTAATTTTGGCCCTTTCATAAACCCAGTCTGTCAGGTCTTTAAGAGACCCGAATACCTGCAAAATTTATATACGAGTTCAAATAACAACTAATATATACGAGTTCAAATCTCACAAACCCTAGAACAAATATATGTACGGGGCTAAATATACGAGTCTAAATATGTACACTATTACATATACACGGGTCTAAATTATAAACAAGTGTAAATACATAAACACACCTGATTTGTTTCAAACGAAACCTCCGGGACAGGTTCGTCGCCACCGTTGTCGCCACCGTTGTCGCCACCGTTATCACCTCCCTCGTGCGATCCCTTGAAGCTGCCATGACCCTCCTCGTGCGAATGATAAGTCCCGTACTCCTGGTTCAAACCGGGCAGCAGGTTCAAATCGGGTAGCAGGTTCAAATCGGGAAGCGCATTCCCGTCTTCACCGTGAACAACGGATCTAACCTCCTCCTCACCACGTTCCACCACGGGTCCGAAAATGCTTTCCGAGACGTGAGATATGCTATACGAATGCTCCCATTGCTCCGAAACATTACTGTAGTGGCTCGAAGACATCGCGGTAGCTTGGAATCGATCAGATATTTCGTTCTCCGTTTTTTTTAAAATTTTCGTTGTCTGAGAAAAGGAGACAAGGAAGAAGAATTTATCTGGACCTCTACGGCCCGTAGAGGTCTCTACGGGCCGTATAGGGTTAATTGCTCTCAACAACCCACTTCTCTACGGGTCGTATAGAGCTCTACGGCCCGTAGAGATAAAGAATTTCAGACTGACACACTGCAAAGTCAGTCTGTTCATTGATTATACTCGTACCTCGTACCCTATACGGCTCGTAGAGGTCTCTACGGGCCGTCTAGGGTTTAAATGCTTCTCACCAAACCACCTCTACTGGCCGTAGAGAGGTCTACGGGCCGTATAACTGACCAGCATTAATTACACTGACACCCTCTACGGCCCGTAGAGCCCTCTACGAGCCGTAGAGGGTTGTGCAAACTTAAAAGTTGTTATTGTGTAAATAACATGCCTCTTAAAAAAACAGGTTCGTGTCCAAAGGGTCCAGGTCGGAACGGTTTCGGGTCAAAACGAGTTTCAGATCGGGTCGGGTTGGTTTGACAAATGAGTTTTTTTTTAAAGTGAGGTTATATATAAAGATGTATCTGTGTGTACAGTTAACTTACCACAAAAGCATGTTAATTTAATAGTTTATGATACAAATTTTGTATTATATAAAATACTTATTATGATGGCCATCTCTTATTATTTTTTCACCTTTGTGATGATAGTATGACTTATATTACACATAGATCATATATAGGCCATTAAGTGTAAATGATATGAATATAGTACGTACATGCATATATAACATCATTTACTAGCTTTGATGAATGGCAGAAGTTGTATGTTTGAATAACTACCCAACAATAATGAATATCTATAATCTATAATCTATTAATAATAATAATCTATATCTATATATATATATATATATATATATATAAAAGAAAAGACTTTTGCTGACGTGGCGTGCAATGGATGCCTCAAGCCCTCCTTAAAACTGCCACGTGGCATAATAATCAAAAGAATTTAATGTTTTT
Organism: Ambrosia artemisiifolia; assembly: GCA_032199755.1. Lineage (NCBI taxonomy): Eukaryota > Viridiplantae > Streptophyta > Magnoliopsida > Asterales > Asteraceae > Ambrosia > Ambrosia artemisiifolia. The sequence continues at coordinate 14,723,486 of CM063517.1, read as the reverse complement.
GAATTATTTGGTTTTTTTATTAAAAGAAAAAAAAACCCTATTCTTATCTCACGGTCTCGTCTCAATTATTGTTCCTCCTCCTTCACTTTCATCCATCAACCCAAGCCCTAACTCTCAACCTCTCCTCTGTTCTTCAAAATCATCTGCAACGAGAAGACCTCCCTCCTTCATCCCCATCCAAAGCCATCATCCCGGTTCTATGTTTCTTTTTATTTATATATTTATTTATTATTATCATTATTCGTTAGGGTTATTTAGTCATGAGGAGATACAGTCCACCCTACCACAGTCCTCCACGTAGAGGACATGGAGGTCGACCCAGAAGCCCTCCTCCTCCTCCTCCTTCTAGAAGAGGTGGTTATTATGGTGGTGAAAGAGGGAGGCCCAACCCTAAAGATCAGAATCAGGGTAGTCTTTGGGTTCGTAATATCCCTTTGAATTGCAGGTAAAATTATATTAAAAATATAACCTTTTTGTATGTGGTTAGTTTTAGTTTAATTGATTATTATGATCAGGCTGCATTGTTGTCGGATTGTGAAATTGTGTTGTTTTGGATTGGATTTTTAGGCCTGAAGAGCTTCGCGTGCCGTTTGAACGGTTTGGAGTTGTGAGAGATGTGTATCTCCCAACGAATTATTACACAGGGTGAGTTTGCATATTTATAAGTAATATGATAGCCCTTTGGTAATGCTATCTTTTTAGTTATTTTTGTTTTGTACTTTTGTTTTATGGTGTTTAGATTCCAATTTACATGTGAGCTGCTTCTTGTATAGTTGTATCTATAAGTTATTTATGATGTTATATCTGTATGTTTTTACCCATAGTTATCAAAGGCGTTAGGCGCAGTCAAGGCGAATAGCTCTCGCTTTTGGCCATAAGTAGACCAAACCGTATTCTAGAGAATACGCAGCGTACCCTGCTCCATGGCTTCGTGCTGCTAAGTTCTGGCCTACCACATGTTCGTCTCTCGCTCCTACCTTCAAAACTCCTATTCTAAACACTATTTTGTTCTTTTCCTTATATTCTGATGTGTCTTTATGTAACAGGCCCTTGAAATCGCCACGTGGCATCTTAATGTAAAGGTTTTGATGTTTTTAATTTTTTTGTTTTTTTAATTAATTAAAAACAATAATAAAAAAAAGATAAAACCCTAAATTTATATCAGCGTCTCTCTCTCAACTCTCAATCATTCTTCCCCTTCTCCTTTACAATACTCTCTCTCTCATGTTCCTTTAACCGATCGTATCCTTTTTGATTGTTCTGTTCTTCATTTAGTTCATTTACAATTGAGTGTGCGTGAATTAAATGTTTGCTATTCATGTTCATAAGGCATTGATCCTATGTTTTTTTTATCATAACTGACGGCGGTGAGCTGGGGTTGTCTGGCGTCTGCTTCTTGCGGTGGTCTTATCAAGCTTAATTGTCGTAATGTACGCTTTCATTATTCATCGATAATATAGAGAGGGCGAGTGGGTACCAGCATTGATCTCCGACCAGCCACCTTATGGCAATAATGGTGGTACCGGGTAGAGACGGTCAACATCCGTAGAGCTTAATTGAGCCATGTTCTTTATTTTTGCCTCAAATCTAAGAACCATACAGCCAAAGTCAGCTGATTGTAACCAGAACTCGAAACAATATAATAAGAATTCATTAATCTTTTGTTCACTTAGCCTAAAGATGGAGTATGTCAGCTTCTTTCTGGTACGGAACAATATAATAAGAATTCATTAACCTTTTGTTTGTTTCTTAGGGTATGTTAATTTATTTGTTTCTCAATCTTTTTTAAGAGAATTTTTGCAGCTTATCACCGATGTTCCTGAGTGGAAGAGGATGGAATTGGACATCAATCAGAGGCATGGAAGGATGATTTTGTTAATCTTGGCGATGAGGTCAACAACGGCTAGAATGCTGACAACCAGCCACAAGGTAAGCTATTATTCTATATATTTTAGTATTCTTTCTATTTATTTTGGTCCTTTTTGTTGATCATATTACAAGCAATACACGTATGCAAGCCTATTTTGTATGTTTCAATCTACACTTATGATTCATAAGTGAGTATGACACTAATTTATACTTCCAACCTCAATATATATGTTCCAAAGTTCAATTGTTACTGTTTATAGTTTGTATTATCTTTAATTGGTATTTGAGTATTTGACTATTTCGTAAATAGGATCTGTAAACACTTAGGTACACAATAATTTGTATTATCATTAGTCCAAAATTTTGTTGCGCTTTGTAATCAATCTTATTTTCTAATGACTGAATCATTATCTTTTGTTCTATTTTAAATTAGGTACACAACCACAACCACACGGTGTAGACAATAAGCCTTTATATGATGGAGTTAGTTTGATAAGTGCTGGTAGACTGTTAGTGGTAAAATACTTTAAGTTCCTAATTTCCAGTTTGTTGATACCGTATCTGCATAAAGAATACTAATATTGTCAGGTTCCTTTTTGTAGGATAATGAAAAATTTGAGGATGATGGTTTATGCTCTGTTGTAACGCTTCCACAACAGCAATACCCAGCTTACCTCTGGCCACTCCAACAACAAACGCAACCATCGTTGACAACACACAATTAAAGTGACTTAAGTAAATGCATGTATGACAAATGATGGTATGTGTTCTTTATTCCTTTTATATATGATGTGTTCTTAAGGTTTGCCTATTTTTTGGGTTTGTGTTAATGCATACCAACTGTTCAACGATTTATGTGGACAATTTCGATTTTGGGGTTTCACTCTAAGCTTTATAGGCTTGAACATTTTAACTACTAAAGTAAAGTTTTTTATCATAAAATTTGAGGTTGACCTTTGAATTACCTTTTCTATAAATCAGCATTTCTTAGTCTATACCTATTATTTGGTTTTAGGTAAATTTAAATGTGCATCTCTTTTACATAGACAGAGAATGGAATCATCCATATTCTTTATGTATTGAATTTTGTTCGAATAATTGTTCTACTCTATGAACTGTTTATGTTAGGTGCTACTTTCAAAGACTGGATTCCTTAATTCATTAGCTTTATATATATATTCAACTACATCTTTGGCTACAGGGTTTAGCCTCTGCCTTCTCATAAGTCTGCGTTTCGCAATCCATTCCCAGTATTATTACAGTGACCATATACAGTGTTGTTTCTTATATGATAAAGAGTTTGCCAATCATTCAAAGTCAATTTCTTTTTGCAATAGATTGGACGAATTACGAATACACAGTTAGGATACAAAATACAACTGAATTGATATTGTGCCGTGCTTTTATTATTGATTCTAAGTTGCTATATATTCCAAACAATTCTGTTCGTAGGCAAATGTCAAGACACCTGCAGGAATTTGGTTCATTTGAGTTGCGTCATTTATTTATACTAGAGGTAATTCATAGATAAAATAGGATACCTTTCTATTAGTAAAAAAACATCAACCAAAAGTTAAAAGAGGTGGGGCATTCATGTTTGTGGCTACTGGCTACTGCTGCTTTTACTAATGTAATAATAACAATAACAGAAGTAATTCATGTGTTGTTTTTTATAATTTGCTTCAATTTGGGCTGAACAAAAACAATCCCAAAACCTAACGGCTAATCTTTATTTGTGTTTAGTTTCAGAGCAAGTGTTGTGTTAGTTTTGAACTGTATTTATTTGTTTATCAGAATGCCTAAACTAATTTTTAGTGCAATTGTTGGGGTTCAACTGGGTTGAGAAGCAAGAACAAAAATATTGACTTTAAGGTGACAAAATGGAGGAGTTAGACGGCGACTTTTAGTGGCCACTATGGCGGTCATGGTGGTAGTGAATTAAAACGATGCGGATGAACAAGAAACAGACAAAATTTGAATCGATGGAACTGAAATTGAGATTGAAGCGAGAAAGGTGTGTTTTGTAGTGCTTTTGGTTGTTGATCTCAAGTTGTGCAGGATGAAGATGGACTATATTTTGGTTCGTTATCATGTAATTTCATAACCGATATGCGTCGAATTTTGCCGCATGTTACTGATAGGGAATGAGCCGTCGTTTTTCGGCAAACGGTTATTGACGGATTGAAATTCTATTCGACTTTGTTGGAATCGTTGGAAGCGATTATTATTATTATTATTATTATTATTATTATTATTATTATTATTATTATTATTATGTAATATGTACTGTTGTCTCTAGGATCTTTATGAAACGCTTAATGTAACAACCCGGACCTAGGGCCCAAGATTTTTCGCGACTAAAAGTAAGACGACGAGGAACTAAATAATAATAACAAGAATTATACCAACACGAAACCGAAAGTATTTTATAATTATTTTGACGAGGGAATAATATAATACGCGTTGCGAGACCGGACCGACACCCGTTAACGAATTAAAACCCGAAACCGAACCGAACACGGTGAGTCACCAAGGGAGGACATTTGTCCTCCCCTTGTGGTGACAACTCAACATCAAAAACCATTTGATGAACAAATGGTTTTGTTAAAACCATTCAACCCAACCAGCTATAAAAACCCCTCCCCTCACCATTTCTTGTCTGATGACCAACAACCGAAGAGAGAGAGAAAGAGCAGGAGGAGCTCCGGCCATCAATTCCGGCGGAGCTCCGGCGAGTCACCCTCAAACCTCCACCCTTTCTTCCTGATAAACCCATACGCACACCCAAACACTATTTCCACAACTCACTTCATCCTATTGATTCTAGAGCGAGAGGAACAGACCTATAGAGAGAGAGAGAGAGCAGTAGAGGAGTGAGAGGGACTGACGAAGAGGGAGGCGGACGACGGTATCAGCGGCGGTGGTGGTCTGGGTCTCCAACAAGGGTTTTGATTTAGGATTTAGGTTTAGGAATAAGTGATGGTGGCTGGTAACAGTGAAGGTTGTGGTGGTTGTTAACGGTAACAGTGACGGTGGTGATGCTCGGGAAGGAATACGACGGTGGTAGATATGGGTTCCGAACCAGTCAGAAAGTCTAGGTAACCCCTCCTATTTTCCTTTACTTTTCTGATTATTGTTAGATAAATCAATGATTGGAACTGAGTGAGTCTCCGATGGGACTGGTTGCGCAATAGTTTCAGGGGACATATAGTGGTGGCGGTTATAATGGATGATGGCTATGGAGTGGCTGCAAAAGAAATGGATTTGAGGTTGAGAAATGGTTTATTGTTAGGATAATGGTTGATGGTTGATGAACACTAGTGGTTAAGTATATTGTTGATGATGGTTACCTTATGGTCACAATAGATGGTAGTGGCTGTGATGGATACGTGGGTGGTTGTTGTTGTTAAGAAAGTACAATAATGTTAAGGAGAATGGATAGAAAGGTATGGTATTGATTAAGATTAAGTCAACAAAGTCAACAGAAGTCAAAAGGCAGAGGGCCGGTCAACTGAGGAGCCGAGAGGTATAAAACTAGAACCTGAAATACTTCAATTAGTATAGTTATTTAATTGCGTGAGCACGTGTGAGGCATAAAGGAACAACGGACCGGACGACCCGACAAATATAACTAACTAATATGTATGGTGTAAATATGTATTTATATTGGGTACTTGATGAAATAATAAACACTTGGTTGATATGTTTGAAGTAATGATAAAGACATAGGAATGTTAGAGCATACGAGATATTGGACATAGGACGCTTGTATGTGGGACGATAACTAGTGAAACATTGAAACTGGACACATAGCTAATAATAGACGTATGATTGATGACGGATGGGTGGATATGCAATTGGACATTTAGACGAATAACATGACCATCATGATATCCAAAGATGCAAAGGTCTCGGACAATCGGATGACATAATATGAAAGGTGCTAAACTAAATTAGATACATATATCACATAGACTTAGTTGTATAACTTGGCTCTAAGACATAGAAATAGAATAAAGGACATTGAACACTAGGATAAATTACTCAAACATGGAAAAACCACGTCTAACTTGATAATTATATGAATAAAGAAGAATCAATAACAAGTAACTTAAGGGTATATGTAAAGATCCTGGATGCCCACACGTGTAACCGCGATGTTGGTTACACGCACTGATATTTATAAACTTGGATAGGATTTTGATAGAGATTCATAGATGGGAACCTGACTTGGAATGACACGTAACTGCATGATGATGCGATACGATACTAAGGTGAGTTCGTGTATTTCCCCTTTTTCTGTTTTACTGTTTTGGGGTGAATGCATGCTTGCGTGTGTTTTTATAAACTGTTGTGATGTGACAAGATACTGGCTGCCGGATTTTACTGACACTCATTAACTCAGGATTGAGCCGCTTAATATATGGGTAGTACTACTTGGGGAAACCCCCACACAAGGTGGACTCGGGACGTAAGGGCCCGGGAAACCCTCCACCTGGGTTGCGGCATATATTTTGCCAGGACCTATAATGGCAGTAGATAGAGTCCACGTTAGGGTTGAGGTGTTGCTTGTACATCACGTGTGTTGAACTGTGTAAACTTGTTTTGAACTGATAAACTGTTTTTGGATCCATTGAACTACTTACACGGACTCACCGGCATATTTTGCTGACCCAACTCTTTTTTAAGCATGTGTTCAGGTACTGCGGATGATTGGATGGCAAAACAAGGTATATGATAGCTAGTAGCGGATTAGAGGTTATTGGTTAGAAGATTCGGCTATATGTTGCAGTTAGAGCATCTAGAGATATGTGGAATAGAGATGGGTTCGACTAAGGACTACACTGCTTCGACGACCGCCGCGTTTCGTCTTCGCATTAGATTTAAATATATTTTACATTGTATTTGTATTACTTTGCGACTAAAACTTGTACAAATATTAAATATTTGTTATCGTTACTTCCGTTGTGCAAGTCTGTTACCCAACTGTCGTAACGTCCAGCCCCCTCCTGGTCGGGTTGTTACAGTTAAACAAAACCGTTTTTGTACTTTATTGTTATCGAGTTGAGAGCTTTGTGACTTGCCAACATTACCTGCACAAATAGATTTTTATTTATTAAGTAACTTCTATTTATTTTGTTATTAAAACAGGATGAATTATGGTACCATAATGGCGAGTCGAGCGACAAAGAATCTGTAATACGATGACAGACAATTTGTATTGGTGTGCTGAAGTTCATCTTGCTCGACGTCTCTATGCAGACCTCTTCGCTTGCAAGGTGAGTGGCTTTTTCCCATGATTTTACATAACGAAAAAGCGTTTTATAAAAGTTGCCATTGGTGGTGTGTTTGATAATTTAGAGATCACATAGTTGCATTTGTTTCGATCCAAAATTTGTGTTACTTTTCAATAGTATTTATTTTATTTGATTGTGTTAAAAAATAATTGATTTCGTAATGTAAGCAGTCATTCACAATCCACCTACTGTAGCTGATAACATCATGGGTTGTGGTTTGTGATGTTCGGTATTTGGAGCCACAAAATATGAAGCCTTGAGAAACGGCTTTTGAGTTTGTAGAGGTTTGTTCATCTTAACTCAAATACCATAAATGCCCCTAATATTATTATTGATGTAAGGATGTATAACAGAGAAGAACAATGAAAACGGTGTACTTGAATGTGATTATGTCTAATACAAAAAAGACATCTTTTGGTAAAATTAATTAATGTGATACACATTTTACTTTTAAGTATGTTTTGACAAAGGTTGAAAAGTGACTTGCAGAATTTTAATATTTTATTTAGATTCTTTTTTAAAGATTGTAATGGGTAATGGTCAACTTACTGTGGTACTAGAATTAGATTATTGTTTATTATATTAAGAGATTGCAAAATTTGCCAGGTTAGGTTATGGGTCAAAATGGGAACTTTTTGTTATGGGTTAAATTGACCTGGAATATTGCTTACATAATTGGTGAATCAAATAGGATTACAATTACTACACTTTATGAATGTTTATTAGAATAGCGACTTTGTATTTATGGGTCGTACCAATACAAAAGCCCACATATTTTAATTTTTGTACGGCCTCCTCCTCCATCCAAGGTTTAGGTCAAATTATTGGATGTTTTAAGAATCTAAATTTTAAGACCAAGTGTAATGGCTCGCAAAATAGGGCGTTAAATGCCCTTTTGGCGCCCCATTAACCCACGCACACCGCCCCCTATGTTAATCGGGCGCTAAAGGTGATTTTGGCTTCCTGGGTGAAATATTTTGCGCCCAAATTGAGCGTTAATTTCTTGATAAATGTGCTGGCCAATGAAAAAGAAGGGGGCGCCAAATTTGGGCTACCATTACGGTCGGTCTAAGACCAAGTGTAATGGCTTGCGAAATAGGGCGTTAAATGCCCTTTTGGCGGAGTTCAACACTGCTCCTCTCTCTGTCTTGATGTTGAGTGTCTAAAATAATACCCATGCAATGTATGCTTTTATATAATTGATCTTCATCTTGAAGCCTTATGTAGTTACTAGGATTGTTTTAGGTAGTTAAAGGCGCACTCGAGGTGTGAAGCCTATGCGCAAGGATATTTTATGTCCGGTTCAGTGTGCCTTGCTGCAGTCAAACATGTTTGGTTATGCCTATGATGGCAACTATGATGAATTCCATAATACTCTGTGATGTTAGTTTAGTTAACGTTTTATTTCAGATAAAGCAACAACAGACATGGGTTACTTTTTGTTATTTTGAGTTTGTTTGATTACATACTTTTGATAAGATAAGAAGTTTTTTTAACACATCTTTAAGTTGATTATTTAGAAAGTTCATATTAATTTTTTCAATCTCGGGACGTTCCTGGTGTATTTTCTTGTCCAATTTGAAGATAGAAATCAACTTTATTAAACTTTAAAAAAATGGATTTTAACTTGGAATACAATAGCTTAGGTGTACGGTTTTTATGCAAGGTTTGGTGTCTAATGATGAAGCTTCATCAGATATCCAGGTCAGCAAAATGCATCACAAACTGGTCATATATTGTGTAAACTGTGTCCAGCTGAATCATTACTTGATTTTATATTATATGTTCATTAATGATAATTTTATAACTTGATTACAGCGGACAGCCAAAATATTATGACACATTCAACATTTTAAATTACAATACTGTTAATAATTTTCATTATATTACACAATATCATATTAACATTGTTTTTAAAACATCATTTCACTACTGTGGATGAAATAATCTACATTTATAGTGATGAATCTGATGCTGATGATGATTTTCCTACCAACCATCCTGCCGTTGAAGAACATGATGTTACTGTTGAAGAATATGATGATGCTATTGAACAACATCACCCTTCTGTACATCCTAATGAATCTGATAATGCTGCTACTCTTTCAGATGACCATATTCCAGTCAATCACCCTGCAGTTGAACAACATGACCCTGCTGTTGAAGAAAATTATGATGTTGTTGCTCTTAATGAAGATAAAAATGCTGCTGATCTTACTTTGGATTCTACTGCTGATGAAGATCCAACAGTAGTTAAACAACTTACACATAAATTTGTAAAGTTCCAACTCTTTTTAATCTTTAAATACTTTCAATTAACATTATTTTAACAACTTTATATTCTAATGTCAAATTTTACTCAATACTTATGGCAGAGATTTCCTATATGGTTTTCTCGAAAGGCTGACTTTGTAAATGGAGCAGAACTACAAATCATTGGAGCTTGGTTTCACTGTTGATATTAAACCTTTATTATTCTCTCTCATGTTTCCTCCCATAACTTTTAAACGTTAATGTCTTTTATATACGAGATTTTTTAAAGAAAAAAATTACACCAATTTAACGAGCGTTTTATTATCTTTCCAACGAGTACCATAGTGCTATATATAAAACGGAGAAAAAAACGACTATTTTTTGTAACCCGACAGGTATTGTGTCAGGTTTGGGATTAGTTTAAAAAAAATTGTGGGTTTGGGTCGGGCCTGGGATTAGGTGATACCCGACCCAATTACCGGAAACTACATACCCAAATACCCGAACTATATACCCGATCATATACCCATGAATTTTTTAACCCATCACATAACCCTTAGACTGATCGATTACAAACTTCCGAATTCATTTGACATTATATAATATTTTGTAATGACACTAGATTTATACCCCGGCGCAAAGATTCGTTTTTTATATTAGAATATGATAAGTTATGGCAAAGATTTGTTTAAAATAAATAATAATAATAATAATAATAATATTCATTAATCATATATGGCAAGTCATTGATTATGTTGTTATATTAGATATTTTATTATGTTATATTAGATATTTCAACTCGGGATGCTCCCGGGATAAAAACTAGTAATATATATAAAAGAATTGAACGTTGCTGACGTGGCGTGCAATGGTGCCTTCAATCTCTCCATGAAACTGTCACGTGACATTATAATTGAAAGATTTTAGTGATTTTGAATTATTTTGATTTTTTAATAAAAAAAAAGAAGAAGATAAAACCCTAAAAAAGATTGAGTTATTTTAGGAAAAAGAATTTAAAAACAAATTTAAATTTTTCTCTCTCATATTTCCTCCCATAATTTTTAAACGTTAATATCTTTTATATACGAGATTTTTTAAAGAAAAAAATTACACCAAATTAACGAGCGTTTTATTATCTTTCCAACGAGTACCATAGTGCTATATAAAAACGGAGAAAAAAAACGACTATTTTTTGTGGGGTTTCGTTCATACAGGAAACAAAAAAAAACACAAAATGTTCAGGTTATTCATTAATCATGTTTTTTCTTTTAAACCAGCTTCTTATCTACGATGTTGAAATTCAGCCCAATCGTCATGCTATCATTGGAATTTTACTCTTCTAAAGATGGATAGGTATACTTCATCAAGAGAAGCTAAGAGAAAGAATCGTGCAACACTGCAACACATGGTGTCACCTTATAGCAAGATTATTTTTTATTTATTTAATTACAAGAGTAATAATTATTACTATTAGTATTAGTATTATTAGAATGGTTATATTTTTCAACCCCGGGATCCTCCCGGGGTAATCAGCTAGTAACTTATAATAAAAGAATTAAACTTTGATGATGTGGCATTCAATGGAGGCCTCAACCCCTCCTTGAATGTGTCACGTGGCATCATGTAGGATTTTTTAATTTTTGAGTTTTTTTAATAAATCTATATATATTATAATTATTTTAGGAAAAGATAAGAATTTAAAAACAAAATTAAATTTTCTCTCTAATGTTTCCTCCCATAACTTTTAAACGTTAATATCTTTTATATACGAGATTTTTTAAAGAAATAAATTACACCAAATTAACGAGCATTTTATTATCTTTCCAACGAGTACCATAGTGTTATATAAAAAACGGAGAAAAAACAACAACTATTTTTGTGGGGTTTTGTTTTCAGATTTATTTTACTCTACTAATATATCACGAACGAGAAACATAACTTCATAGGCAGATATTCTTTTTTTTTTATATTTGAATATGATAACTTATGGCAGAAATTTATTTAAAATAAATATTATTATTATTATTATTATTATTATTATTCATTAATCATGTATTGGCAAATCATTAATTATGTTGTCATATTAGATATTTTATTATGTTATATTAGATATTTCAACCCTGGGACACTCCCGGGATAAAAGGTAGTTTGTTATAAATCAAACATACTTGTAATTTTTTCATTTGTATTAAGTTTTGTTAGACGGATAAAAACATGAGTGCACAACTTCATCTTCTCCTACTTGAAGATTACATATTATTTTAAATTTAGTTAAATTCAGTATAAACAACCCATCTAATCGGATTAGTTTACTAATTACTAGTGTCCTGAAAGTTTGACACAACGCTTACAAACAACCATACTACTATAGTACTACATGATTAGCACACTTGTCCTAACGTTTAATGGTTGCCAACTTTAGTATAATTAACCATCATTTATTTGAAACATATAATTTAACAAAGTAAAATCATGAATGATGAAACAATAATAAAACAAAATTAGGCATAAAAGTCATAATTAATCAAGTCTAAACAACATTTTTTATAGCATTTAGCAAACAACCTAATATGTTCAAATTTAACCATTTTAAGAACAACCTAGTTAGTACAAATCCAAGCGATTTTGGTCAAAAAAAAAAAAAAAAAAAGACAAATAAGTAAAACAACTTATATTAAAATGAACTCAAAGAACTTTTTGATTTTTTTTCATCAAGATGTAAACCATTATTCAATATGTATTATACATGGGTTCATTTGTTTTTACAAAATAAATCTTTTTGAAAATATTAACTTGCATTTTGTTCGATACAATTACTTAATACATACAAACTCAACACAAGTGGCCTATTAGCTCAGCTGGTTAGAGCGTCGTGCTAATAACGCGAAGGTCGCAGGTTCGAGACCTGCATAGGCCAAATACAAACTTTTTTGCATTTTTTCCCTGCATAAACTAGTAAAGTAGATTCGAGTATAATTATTAACCTTCGCAATTGGCCTATTAGCTCAGTTGGTTAGAGCGTCGTGCTAATAACGCGAAGGTCGCAGGTTCGATACCTGCATGGGCCATAAGTTTTTTAACATCTAAGAACGATTGTTGTAGTGATTTATGTTGGAATATTTTTATATTTTATAGAAAGAGAAGTGTGGATGTTTAATATTATCAGTACGTGGACTAATATTTATACTTGGACATGTCTTGTCACAAATAAAATGACATTAATGTAAACAAACTAACTTGTAACTACCACTAACTAGTTTAGTGATACATGATGGTATGTATATGAATGGCTAAGTACCATCATATATAGACGATGCCATGTTAATGTCGTGTCAATTATTTTTGTGGGAGAATATTGTCGCAAATAAAGCAACTCCCCCAAACCCCACAAGCTGATGGTTAAAAGCGGCATGAAGCTTGGACGAAAGATAAAACAAACTAAGGTCGAAACAGCTCCCTTGCTGAAGAGATTGACAAGTTAAGGAGGGTAGAATGTAGACAACTTTATCTCTACCCTATAGAAATAGAGAGGCTGCCTCTAGCGAGACCCTTGGTTCGATAGTAGTTTTGCATTAAGCCTTGGACATAAGACACATAACACTCAACACTCGAGACAGAGGCTGATTGGTGCATGTACCCTTTGCCTTTCGGCTATCAACGCCACCATTTGAGTGCAACACCGAGTTGAATTAATGACGAAAGACTATATACCTAAGGCTATGCGGTGAACAAACGTATCCCACCCCCGTCCCACCCTTTTTCCCCCGTCCCCCACCTGCACACCCCACCGCCTCCCCCGTCCTCACCCAGCCCCGTCCCCCCCGTCTCCCCCAGGACGCCACGGACGGGCCAATCAGCTTGAAGATAATTATTTTTTTTTTTTTTTTTTTCAAAAACCCAACGGCTAGTTTAACGGCTCTTTTTTTTTATTTTTTTTTCAATTCCATCTATAAATATTATACCATTTATCCACCCATATCCACTCTATCTCATTCTAAACCTTTATTTTATATAAAGTTTCTAGCTTTTTTATAAAAAAACTCATGGATCCTTTCCACCAATTTAACCAAGACCCGAATCAACCTAACCCGAATAACCCTTTCACCACACCCGGTTACACACCCGTCATTGATCCACCCATATCGCAAACCGTTCCAATATTGCCGCATGCGGCTCAAATGCTTCAAAACCCGGCGGCTTATGCCCAATTACACCCGGTAAACTACATGCAAATGCAACATTATATGAACCTAGCAAGCCAAGCGGGTTTTACATCACACTTTTCACCACACTTTTCACCACAATTTTCTCCACAATCACAAGCAACTACACCTATCGGCACATCACAACCCACTACACCTATTGAAACATCACACCCCGTTAACGATGAGAACGAAACCGATGAGGAGATAGTTGCCGAAACCCAAGAGACCCCAACGACCCAAAAAGGAAAAGGGAAGCGCAAAGGAAAACAACGAGATCCAGGACCGGGACGTGGTAAACCGGTTCAAGGAGTCGCGCAACCATGGTCCGATGTTGAAGAGGAAGCCTTGGCTAAGGCTTGGCTCGCGGCTTCAAAACGCCCGACAGTTGGTAAAATTTTAAAACTTGCGCAAAATTTATATTTGTGTATTTATTTTTTACGAAAAAATATATATGTTTATTTATTTTTTTTTTAAATGCTTGAGACATGAGGTTGTTCATGTCTGCACACCACACCCATGTCTCAGACACCACCTAAGTGATGTGGCAGCCTACGTGGCACTGAGACATGAGGTTTTTCATGTCTGCCCACCTTATAGCCTAAGAATCGACAGTGAAACCAAGCAAGATCAAATGAGCTTGAGTAGATAAAATCCTAATGTAGGTGTAACGATGCTGACTACCGAGAAGATTAATATGGACCATTGTAACACCCCCAAATCCACATCGGCCACGGACATTAGAGATTCTTGGACCTTGGTTCATAAGGAATTCCCTACATCTTAAATCATCAACGCGTTTCGGGTTTAGCTAGATGTGGAGCATATGAATAATTCAAAGTTAAGCGTCCACCTCCTGAGAAGTCTCATCGGGGCAACCAAAAAACAAATTCGTAAATTCCTGGATGGACAACCCATTGGGAAACAAAGCGCTAAAGCGGACAATATTGGTGGTGTGAGAGGGTCGTATCTTACGGTACGAGGGCCTTAACGATATCTGTATTTAAGGAAGGTCTAAACAAATGACACATGAACGATAATGTATGGTTTTATACACACACATACACTACATGCATACCGATTTAATGCATATAATGCAGTGAATGATTCTGTCTTGGCTCTGTTACTTGAAAAATTCCATCTATTACAAAACTTATAAGACCAATCAAACAGTACCAGCGAAGAATTTGAGTGGTTGTTGATTGAATCGTAATTGCCCACCAACTGTTTGTGATATTGTCTGTACCAAGATTTGCCAAAAATAAGGATAACAGTGTCCAAAAAGGTAACATTTCTTATTGCAATTTATGGGTTTATGTAATAAAAGACACATCTTCATTGTATATATTTATCAAGATTATCATACACATAAGATTTGGGAAAAACTTTGTGTACTTGACCAAGCACACTTTGATTATTATGATTATTATTACTATTATTGGACAAACAAAAAGAACTATGCTTTGTCATATGTTTAAGTCAAAACTCTGCTTCTATATGCTACTATTTATGCTATACATTGGTACAATCTATAAACTTGCTGTTGCTTCTAACTTGTGAAGTAGCATATTATTTCCTGCTGCTTGTTATGTGAGAATTAGGATTTAGGTTGTAACTTAGTTAATGATATAATGGTAGAAACCATAAGCTTGCAGTCAATAGGTTTCGTTAGATATGCATCCATGCCGACCTCTAAGCATTTAGCTTCGTCTGATGACATGGCATGCGCTGTCAGTGCGACAATCGGAATATGCAAATCGGTTCCCATTTCTGCCCTTCGAATTGTTTTCGTTGCTTCGTAACCATCCATCTTTGGCATCTGGTATCATAAAAAGATCATTCAAATTAGAAAACTATCATAAAATCATATTAATATTAAGTATAAGTACTAGTAGCATATAAAGTTTCACAACTTTTGTACCTGACAATCCATTAGTATCAAGTCATACGGTGGCGGGTCCCGCATCTTTGTTTGAGTTGGCATACCATCTTCTAAGGGATTTTGTAAAGCTTCCACTGCCTGCACTCCATCTCCTACAACCGAAACTATGGCACCCATTTTTTCAAGCATTATAGTTGCCACCCTCTGGAGTATTGGTGTGTCTTCTGCAAGCAAGATACGTACACCTTCGAGGGACTTTTTTCCATTAATCGCCTTCTCAACATACTGGATACGTCTTTCCTGAGAATTATCACCATAATTGACCACCGGTAATGTCTCATTTGCTCCCAGTTTGTTCCTCTCTGAACAGACTTCAGTTAGTTCAAGAAAACAGTTGTTTACAGCTCCATATCTTGAACAAGACAGCGTACGCCGTGTTTCTTCAACTTGAATTGTATTGATTTCTGACTTTTCAGAATCGTTCGAACTTTCTTGATCTGAATGAACATTATCAATTTCCAGAAATTCATGTGTATCACCTCCCAACATTCCATGTCTCAAAGAAATCATTTTTTCTTTAATGGCAGCTTCCATTATCTGAATCAATTTTGATTTATATAACGGTTCGTTTACCATCATCAAATGTCCTCGGTTATGAAGCGCCATTTTGATGGCGTTAGACGTATCATGATTCAAAACCCATGCAAACTTTGCTCTTTTATTAAATAAATCTAGGAAATTGAGTTGTTCTTTCCATATGTCTGTGCTTAAATTCAGCAATCCAATATCAACAACTATGATGAAAACCGAAACCTCGATTTCCTGCTTGCTTATCGATTCGACTTTTGAACATTTATATGTCAAGTTTTGTGCATACCGCGAAGGTATAAAAAGCTCCTGAAGTATGTGTGTCAGTTCATTCCACTCACATGCATCCCATGTGGGCACTCCAATTTTAAATAGCCATTTGGACAAAATCATCCTGCCCATACTTCCATTTAGTGCAAGCACTACCTGTAATTACATTAAATTACATTTACAAGTTGCTTTTAATATATAGAATTAAAGGATCCACATGTTTAATGGGAAAAGAACTTTGCTAACCTTCAAGTTATGATCTGCATACTTTAATTTGTAATTTTCTTGTGGTATATCTACAGGTGTACCAAGTAGCAGATAAAGTTGCATTAGGGTCCCTGGCCCATTCTTTTTCACAACTCTAATCTCTCCTCCCATTTTGTTTACCTGTAAATATTGTTTTTATTAGTAATCTGTTTTTTTTGGCACCTATAGCAATATTTCCTACAAGAACATGTCATTTTATATTTTATGATTTCTTTTGATGTGATTATTTTAAAACTTGTTAGAAACTGTTCGTCTTACCAGAGTTCTAACAATGCAGAGTCCAAGACCAGTTCCACCATGCCTGAAATTATTAAAAAATCAGGATACGTATACAAAATGTACTGATCATTTATAAATTTAATAGAGAAGATTAGGTGGGCAGTGTTACTTACAATCTAGTTGTTGATGGGTCAGCTTGTTCAAAGCTTTCAAACACCGACTCCCATTTGCTCGGATCGATTCCTATACAAAAAAATGGAAACATATCGAATCATAATCATCTTTTGGATGGTAAAAAACAGAAAAAAATCAGAATGTATAATGTTCATTTATTAATAGTAAAATTTATACCACATCCAGTATCGTCAACTTCAAACCAAAGAATCACTTTTTTGTCCTTGCAGGAATTTTTCTCTGGGCTTTCCTGTTGTATCAGTTTATTCTTTGGTGCAGGCCATAAAGCTTTTTGATCAAGTGAAAAATTCCCATTTTCATTACAAGAATGTGGATCTTCACACCATCCTCTCAGAATAATGTATCCTGCTGTAAGTCAGTTTCTAATATCAACTGGGCTTGCCTAAGTTATTGAAATGTCATCAAGATAACTAGTTTTGGCACAAACTTAGCTCTTGTAAGTAAAGCTTGATGAGTTTATTTAGAGAATATTGCGCTTACATGATGTAAATTTGATTGAGTTGCTGATTAGATTAGCAAAAATCTGAACAACTCTAGCAGAATCCCCTTGAACAACTTTTGGCATATCATCTGATCACAACACAAAGAACAAAACATATTATTAACCTTTAAGTAGAGATAAAATTTAGTAATAATAATGCTGTTATGGCAAATACCAGAGAGATCTATAACGATTTCCACATTGTGGTTTTTGCACTGCACAGAAAACATATCTACTAGTCCTTCAAGTTCTCGCCCCATGTCAAATTCGGCTTCTTCAAGAACCAATTTTCCTGATTCAACCTGCAATTTTTAACTCTGTTAGAATATAACTCAAATATAGTAGAAACTAGAAAGTATTATATATCTTTGAAACCAGATAAATTTTTTTTGGTAATGTTACCTTGCTAATGTCCAAAATATTGTTGAGAAGCCGTAGGAGAGCTGTTGAGCATCTACGAATTTGGCTAACTGTCGCATATTGCTCGTTTGTGAGACTTTCATCAGATATTAGAATGTCCAGCAATCCTATGACTGCAGCCATTGGTGTTCTCAGTTCATGACTGTAAATTTGTAACATGAAAACCTTAAATTATAAATCTAGAACTATGCATGTTCAACAATATCTAATGCTTTGATTAATAAATAAAAACAAATGTTAAAATTAAGAAGAAAAAAAAAAGAAACTCATTAAAAATTCACCTCATGTTTGCTAAAAATTGGCTCTTGTAGTTGCTAGATGCCTCTGCTTTCCTTCTTGCATCCAAATGACTGATTAGTATTGCTCGTAACTTCATTTCCTTCGACACCCCGTTTGTTAATACAAATATACAAACACATCCTATAACTAATATACAAACAGATGCAGATATCAGGATCATCAATGTCTTAAACGCTCTCTCATCCACTTTCCCCATAATGTATTTCCTTGGAATAATTAATACGCCCACCTGCATACACATATAAGAAATCAAATACATACACACGCGCTCACGTGCACACACAAATATACATATACATATAAAGCTCAAAGAAAGAAGTAAAGATACCATAGGAAGTCTCTTTAAGTTCAAGAAAAACGAATCGATGTAATAAAGCTGGTTGCCTAACTTAGCTTTCTCTATATGAACCTCATGGTTGGGTGGGGGTTTAGCCCCATAGGCTTTTAGTAGCCACTTGGCTCCAGTTTGTATGACCGGGTCTTGTGAGTCACCAGCCATCATGAGCTTGGGACCATCTGATGAGTTCCTCAACAATGGAGTTGTGGAAGAAGTGGCTAACAACCAACCCTCTTGAGATGTCAAATAAATATGACCACTGTGAAACTCAACAAGCTCTTTCATAAGCTGACCGACACTGTACAGGGACGTGGTAACGCCCACAACCGCCACTATACTCCCCTCAGGTGCATCTCGAACTGGCATCGCTGCAGAAAGCAAAGGCGAATTCGTAAATTTACTCACAGCTACATGCCATGAAGGTGCACCATATGGTACTTGAGAAATCCCTGCAATATTGATCAAATCATCGGGTGGAATAGCGTTTTGTTTTCCTATCTTTTCACCAGTGTCAGGATCCAGTGGTTCTCTGTACCAGATTGCTGATATGTTACTATGTATTGTTTGATCATTCCACCCTTGATGAGACGATGACGCGTTGACATCATAAGGTCCAGCCATTGTGTAGTTTGTGAGATCATTGTATATGTAATATGTACTGTTGTCTCTAGGATCTCTATGAAACGCTTGAACAAAACCGTTTTTGTACTTTATTGTTATCGAGTTGAGAGCTTTATGACTTGCAAATAATGCCCATGTGACATCTTTCATAACCTCATATAACTGATGAAAGAAGTTTATAAAATTCACATTAGTTTTCCATATATTTAACAAAAAAATAAAATAAGTTAACATAAACCTCAACTTGCTGTGCTTGGTTTTCTGGTTTGCTGTACTTTCTGACCACATACTCAGAGAGCTTAACTTGAGCTGTTGTTATTTCCACAGTAGAATTTAGAATACTCCACATACGTAACACAGGCCGTTGCAACAATTCATACCGTAAACCGTATGCCAAAGCGTTTAACGATGTTCTTGTGTACACTTTAGTAAAATGCCATGTGAGGAGTGTCAGCAGACCTATAAGAATTGCCAACATTACCTGCACAAATAGATTTTTATTTATTAAGTAACTTCTATTAATATATTTTGTTATTAAAACAGGATGAAGTTTGGTACCATAATGGCGAGTCGAGCGACAAAGACACTGTAATATGATGACAGACAATTTGTATTGGTGTGCTGAAGTTCATCTTGCTCGACGTCTCTATGCAGACCTCTTCGCCTGCAAGGTGAGTGGCTTTTTTCCCATAAATTTACAGCAGAATGAATTCTAAAGAAAACGTGTTTTATAAAAGTTGCCATTGTGGTATGTTTGATAATCTAGAGATTACATAGTTGTTGCATTTGTTTCCTTTAACCACTATTTTATTCTGCTGAAACTAAATATTAAAAAAGAAAGCACCATGAATCTTTAGCAAGAAGTTTGTTCATGAAGTGGGTGCTACTTCCACCATTTAGAAGGCCACCATATAAGGTTTTTTAAGTCAAAACAGTGGAGGCATGTGGTTGTGTTTTATTCACTTATTCCTCATCCACATTTTTTTCTTTTTTTTTTAAGTGCTTCCCCTCTTATTTATATGGCTTTATGGTTACACATGGAGTGTTTTTTGTCTCTTGTATTTATGTCTCTATAACTTATTAACAATTAATATGCAGTCAAACTTTATTCCTAATTATTTATTTTGTACTTTTACGGTAAAATTTACCGTAAAAGTTACATAATACACATGCAGGAAACCCCTCTAGTTCCGCCCATGCCCTTAAAATTTGAGAGAAGTAAAGAGACATACAAAAGTGTATAGACACTTTAAAGAGAAAATATGTTATTAATTAATGACCTTTTCTGGCCATAATATGTTTTGCTTTTATAGACTATTCTAAATCTGGACAGGTGTACTATCAAATGATAATTTTAAGAACTCACATGAAATTATTAATTTGCCAACTAAATATGATAATAAAGGCTTGTCTAATTTCAAGTGTTTTGCTTTGCTTATCAAACAAAAATCATTAAGTGCCACAAAACTAGGGGAAAATCTTCAAACTTCAAAGTCAAAATCTGGGCTTCGGAGACTCGGGCAAATTGTATGTGGCGATTTGTCACAGCGTCCAACTTGTTACAACGTTCAACGTTTTATATGTATTTCTTGTAACATTCTAACTCAAAACGAGTCAAAAGTTATGCTTGTTTTAAGTTGGGCTTTTTTCTAACCCAAATAAGAATCTTGTGGATCTGTCCCACATCAGATAAATTGAAACTTAGATGCCCTATTAGTGACTAATCAGTATTAACCACTGGCCACACACACAAAGCAAGCACCTGATCAGTGGGGTTGCCATTGATGGTCAATTGGATATTTTTTCTTTTCATGCTGACAGAGAATCAAATAATTGGTCTAAGATACAAAAATCAAGAACCCACACAAAGCTGTCTCTGATAACAACTTTACCTAGATGGGACACACACCTAAATGGACTAATTCATATATTCACCATTCAAGAATCGGTCAAGATACATTCATCTCTCAACCCTTTTTTTAGCCATGTTTTGCTACTAAATATTGGTACCAGTTATGCTGTATGACTCATGTTACATGATTAACATGTACCCATGCCCGCAATCGGTTAACAGGGCTTTGAATTATGCTGTGTGACTCATGTTACATGATGAACATGTACACATACCGCAGTCGGTTTGAATTCTTGTTCAAGTCTCATAATAATCTTAAGAAAGTGACTTCCCAACACATTGTGCATGGAGCACTAATTGTGACTAGAGGGATTTGGTGAACTCATTAGTTGACATGGTCAACCTTGTTTATCATGACCCAACATATTATATGTTTTATACACTCAACTGCATAATGTCTTGTTTCTCTTATTGGTCCAACATTTCATGTTTGTAGGTATTAGATTTTTACCATCTTGTAATTTATCCACCTCATATTGCACATTATAAAGGTGCATACATCACGGTCTTTTTTATGTTTATATATATTTTTTAAATCGGCTAATTCACATACCCTCTAAACCTACTCCTAAATCTACACTCATGTTTAGCATAAGACTATAACCCACCAATCACCTGGGGAGAAACACCTTTACCACACACCTTGATACTATTAGACTACAAACACTTTGGTACATAACCGTCTTGTTACCACTTTCTTGTAAAATACAATAGAAAAATCGAATAACTGAAATATAATGGAAAAAAACAGAAAATACGAAACCAATTGAGAAACCGATGTTGATTGTGTGATAGGTATCAATAATAGTGAAGGGGGTCATTTGTAATAATAGCAAAGTATAAGGGTGACACATGTAGAATTGTATTAGTTGTAATATGTACTTAATACCATCTAATGAATGAAAAGAAGTATCGATGATTTGAGATTACTCCTCTCATCTTAGTTTCTTCTTCTCCTTTATCGATCATACTTTGTACAATATCATTGTGGTTTCTCCATTATGGGGTATAAATATGTGAGCCGAAGTGTCATTAAATCCTAATCTTATATTCTTTATAAATAATACATTGTATTTCATAAAAGTTTATTGCAACCTTTTTAAGTAATATATCACTTGGCTCCTAATTATTATTTAAAAAATAACAATTTTACCTTTTAATAAAGCCTAAAAATAGGTTGTGGATTTATTAACTTATTGAAGACACAGATTTATAACTGATCTTATACATGATTTAAAAAGCCAAACCAAACCATTCATTGAAATCATGGGAGGCTTTATCAATTCCTACTTGAAAACGCTTTTGACAAGCCGTATCGAACTCAGGTCTTGTGGGTTCTTAAGTGTGCGTGTTGGTGCTCCCACTTGACCTAGCCATTAAAAAAAGACAAAATTTACAACAGGATTGATCAATAATAAAAATTTGAAAATTAATACTTATAAGTTTGGTTTTGACATGTGAAAAGACATTTGGTTATAGTTTCTTGAGTGTACTAACAATAATGTGATATAACATTATAACTAAATGGAATTTACATAATAATAATAATAATAAAAAAACATAATAATAATTTAATTGTGGAACCTAATCAAATTGTTAATAAGATTTTTAGATGATTTGGTCATAAAGGAAGAGGGTCCCTGGATTGCTACTAGAAATAGACAAAGGCCATTGGGGTTGGTGGCCCAATGGTAGAAGCAAAGCTTCTAGGAACACCTAACGGGGAGGTTATGGGTTCAAGTCCCACAAGAAGAAGAAATTTGCCGTTCAAAAAAAAAGAAATAGACAAAGCATGGGCAATATAAGATTGTGAGTCCCAATTTGAAAAAGATTTGTGGTAACCATTAAAGAGTGTGTACATCGGGTTGCTCTTTTATGCTATTTTCCCTTTCACTAGATTTGTCATATGTTATTTAAAACTTTATTGTAAGATAAAATCAAAAATATATATTTTTTTAACTATTATAGAATAATAATATACAACAACTATCAAATATGTAATTATTTACCAGATCTTTTTACTAGTTGTATTTTTTACCTATTAAAAAATAATAATAAACAACAACTATCAAAACTTTAATTATTTACCAGGTCTTTTTACTAGTTGTACCAAGGTGTTTCTGCCTTAGGTGACGAGGGTTGAACTATTAAAGTCATATGATAGATAAAATGTGTAGGTTTAGAAGTAAGTTTAATCAGTATTCGACTTAGCTGTTCTAAAAAATCTAATTATCTTTATTAATCTAACATCATACTTAATACACATATTACTACATGCCCAAAAAACTTTCACAATTTATTAGAGTTCTGTTCAAAGTACTTTCAAGAAGATATTTTTTACTAGATAGTGAAATTGTAACACCTTAGAATTTTTTCGACATATTAAGAAAATAGGAAATCGTGACTTTTTTAAATCTATTTTTATGCTTATAGAGATGCATTTTTGTCTTCATGGTTACCTAGATTATTTGAATATTCGAATAGTAAGATTGAAAAGTCAATTGTTGAGAACAATATCTTTTTTACTTTGATTGATGCCACATATCATAAAAAAAATGCTGAATTGGATTCATATATAGGAACATGTTTCACTGGTTTGGGACATTTGAAAATAGATGGTACCCATGCTAATTTGCTACGGTAGTGGATGGGAAGTGCAATTGAGAGTCATGTTTTCTGTATTGAATATGTCATATTTTCTGTATTGAATATGTCATGGTTTTTTTTATAAAGTGTCCTTAATGTATTACTGAAATTATGAAACGTGTCTTTTATTTTATTTATTTATTTATTTTGCATTTTATGTCCAAAATCTCGTTTTTTATTGCATTTTGTGTCCTTTCTAACTAACTGGGTTTAAAATCTCAGTTAACCTCATTCCACCCAGGGGTATAATTGTCCATTGATGTCTCTTTGCTATAAAACCCCCCTTTTAAGTCCAGATGTTTTCAAAACCCTCAAACACATTGCCTTCCCCAATTCAAACCCTTATCTTCCACCACCAAACCCTCAAAACCCTAACTTTAATCCGAAGCATTATGGAGGATGAAGAGCCTCGACGACAAGGTTTCAGGGTTCCTAAGAACCTGTCGCATGAAGAAGTGCTTGAATTATATTGTAAGCGTTCATACATTAGATTTTTTTCGTAAAGTATGAATATTTAAGTTGATTAACAGCATAATGTTTTATAAAATGCAGTGGGTGCTCCCAATTTGTTCTCCATCAAGCTTCATCATAATGGTACATTCACTCGTTTTCCTAAAAGGACGTACGTTGAGGGTGAGGAAAATTACGTTGATTTGCTTGATCATGACAAGTTTCCAGTACATGAGATGGATCGTATACTCGAAAAATTTGGTTATCAAAAGGACATTGAAAGGTATTGCCATTATAAAGTGTCAGGTTTTGATCTTGATTTTGGACTTAGAGCTTTAGGTAGTGATGATGATGTGATTGTGTTTATAAAGTTATTACAAAGTGTAGGTTAATTAGTGTTTATTGTGAGTATGGTACAACTATTGTGCACACATATTTCTGCTCACCAACTAAAGTTAGGGTAGAAGAATTAACTGATGAGGAAATATTGGCAATGGACATTGATAAAGTGGTTAGGAATAGATTATTGTTAGGTTGGAATGGAGATAAACCTTAGGCTATGCATACTGATGATGCTGTTGATAACCAAGAACATCCTCAGTCTATGCATACTGATGAAGTTATGGATAACCATGTCCATAATATGCATACTAAGGAAGTTGTGGATAATGTGAATTTTCATAATGCCTTTGACTTTAGCAACATGAACCTGGATGATTCTGATTTTGACCCATTCTTTGGTGTCCAACCAACTGTTAATGTTCATGCAAATGTGCATATGGCTAATCAACCTCGGGATAATACACATAAACATGATAATGCAAGTGAGGATAAACATGATAATGCAAGTGAGGATGAGGGTATGCATAGAAGTGAGTATCGAAATGAGGATGATAATGCAAGTGAGGACAATGACTTTTTAGTAGATAAGGGGAATATGATAAATGAAGTTGAAACAGATATGAGGGATTTTATTTTTTTCACTAATGATGTTCAAGATGATGATCAAGTAACTGATGTGGGTATCAAAGAGATGCAAGAAGATGCAATTGACAATAATCAGTTTATTAGTGGATCAGAGTCTGATGAGGATGAAACCAGCCTTAGGAAAAGAACACTAAAGTTAACAAGAAGTCAAAATAACAAGAATGACACTTTCCATGTTGGTCAAAATTTTGGAACCAAGGATGAAGTGAAACAAATAATCAAGAAACATGTTGTTGACACTATGGAAGAAACTAAGAATCATCAAGGATGATCTAAGTAGGGTAAGAGCAGTTTGTTGGGGGGATATCCCACAGTTTGATGAAGAGCAGGTACAGAAGCAACCATTGTATGGAGTGATTGAGGCGGTGGTCTTGAAGGTGTAGCATATTTAGAAACGACTGGTTTCTGCTATGGTTCAGAACATAACTCTCATTTACAATTTCATTTAGTGTAAAGCATTCATCAAAAATCACTCCACAACAATGTATGAAAAGAAAATAAAAGATTATAATTTAATTCAGTACTTAACTGTGTGGGTTAGAAGAATAGCCGAAATTAGGACCCCGAGAAACACAATTTTAAATCTCAACAATAACTAAGAAACATTTCAAACTCATCATTATTGACCTACTTCAATAATTTTCAAACGTGTTACATTCATTCTCGTACTTGTTGATATCCATTTTGGGCACCTTTCATCCATTATGCACCAAAGGTGAATCACCATCTGTAACCGAAATGAACAAAAATCAAATTTATACATCTTGATCGATAAAACACCACGGGTTGATAAATGTAATATTGTTTTAGTTAGAAATAAAAAAATATGTTTTAAAAATAAATATGCATTGCACGGATGAATAAACTCGTGTATACTACTAATATAATAGAATATAATATAGTTCTTCAATTAAGTATTAAATTTGATTTTTTCATGCCACGTATTTTCTATTTTTAACATATTGATTTTATACCATTCTTTACGCTCATGGTGTAAGTAGTTTAAACGCTCGCTGCAACCTTTCTTTTCCAGTGAAGGAAGCGGGCTCAGCGATAACCAAGTTATCAATTTGTACTAAAACCAACCAACTTATTAATCAAAGAAAATTTATATTAATATTAGGAAATAAAATACACCTTACTCATGCT
The DNA here is from genome assembly GCA_032199755.1 of Ambrosia artemisiifolia. Lineage (NCBI taxonomy): Eukaryota > Viridiplantae > Streptophyta > Magnoliopsida > Asterales > Asteraceae > Ambrosia > Ambrosia artemisiifolia. Next base: position 14,697,141 of record CM063517.1, on the reverse strand, counting down.
AATATAAACATAACAAAGTATTGATGAAAATAATTTCTTGCAAAAACCGACTCGATTGGAAATAAAAACCTCCTATCTCTATTAACGTACTCAAGGCACCAGAACAAAGATAACAGTGTTTAAAAGACTGAAATAAATAATAAAAATATATAATTATACAAAATTATTCGGATTATTATTTACAATTCAACCATGCGTATTATATGGGTTGAATAAATGTTATTTTATATATTAAATAATAACAAAGTTAATTAAGAAAATAAATATTAAATAAATGAGAGATAAACGTGAAATTATGATTTAATAATATTATTTTATATTAGAGAAAAGTGAGATAATTTTAAGATTTTTATGTATTATATAGTAAAGTAATAATAAAGATAAAGAAATAAACTAATAAATATTAACTTACACATTATCTATAATTAAGTAGGAAAAATAGGAGGAAAAAAATAGATGCCTAAATGAATGATATGTGTCCCAAATTATATTAGTTTATTATATATAAATAAACTAGATTATCCCCTGGGTGCTTCCCGGAATAGACAAATCTAATATGAAGTGACAAAATGTGTATACCGTAAAAGGAATAGGTTGTTTTAGGAAAATTCTTTTTTTAAGGATCAACACTCGATAACTCATAAAACCTACTCCTAATTCTACGAGTGCACATCTTGCTCGGGTGAAATTTATGTACAATTTTGTCACTTCCTTAAGACATTCTACAGTTGAGATGTGATCCTGGGAAAAAAAACAAATTGGTATCAGATGATATGTCATGATAATGATTGATTTAAGAGGCGTGCATGGTGGGGTGATTAATTATCACTTATCAGGTAGAGATTTACATGGTGTTTAAGAATCACAAGCTACATCTAACCGGCTTAGAAACCTTTGTAATCAATGTTCCTAACAACACCAATCAAAATACAGAAAAGTTAGATTCTTACCATGGTGGGGTGATTAATTATCACTTATCAATGAACCTACTATTACATATAAGAACGCCCTAACTGCATATATATTCACAGATGTAGACAGTTTGGTAGAATCTATTTTTTTTTGTATTTTGATTGGTGTTGCTAGGAACATTTATTATAAAGGTTGATAAACCGGTTAGATGTAGCCTATTATTCTTAGACACAAAGCAAATCTCTTGCTGATAAGTGATAATTAATCACCCCACCATGCACGCCTCTTAAATCAATCATCGTCATGACATATCATTTGATATCTTTGTTGTTTTTTTTTCTAGGTTCACATATAGAATTAGAAGTAGGTTTTGTGAAATTGACAAAGTTGTACAGAGACTTCACTCTAACAAGATGTGCACATGTAGAATTAGAAGTAAGTTTTTATGAGTTATCGAGTGTTGATACTTTGAAAAATCCTGAATAAAAGACCTCTTCCTTTTACTGTACACACACTTTGGCACTTCATATTAGATTTGTGTATTCCGGAAAGCATCAGGGATAATCTAGTACATTTTAATAATTATGATCATTATCTATTTTAATTTTTAAATCTTTTAAAAAGATCTATTTCAATAATAGCTTAAAAGCGAAAATTTTTAACCAAACAAACAAATTTTTTATACTAGATGTTGAGTTAAGTGCAAGAGACGGCTATAAAATACAAAAAAGAAAAGCAACGAGCAATTGGGCATTATTTTGGCAATTAAATTGCATTAAATTTCAATCTTTTGAATCTCATTTGTTCATCTAAATCACATTTGTCATCAAGGACAATAAGAAAACATATCATCTCTATCTTTCGTTCAATTTCTATCGTTGTCATGTATATCTTTTTGTTATCATATGTGAGCTGTTTATTTCTTGCCAAACTTTTTTAATCATGAACGTAGCAATCCGCCGTGTGTTGGGATAATAGTACAATAAAAAAGAATGATAGAAGTAAAAGTTAATGTTTAGTTTAGTTTGATGGATTTGTGTTGAAATAAGTTTAATGATGGTAATACAATGCATGTTTTACTATAAAAAAACGTTGACTCAATGGTAAATGTAGTTTGTGTGTGTTATAAAATTCGATCCAATTAACTAATTACAGCACACTAAAAACAAGCTTTGTGTAAAACGAATTACACTCAAAGAATCAACAACTCAAGCAATTGGATTAGGGCTTTCTTAGTATCTTGGATTATCAGGAGCGTATCCGGCTCTGTTTTATGGGTATTCAGGAACCTACTCGGTTTAAAAAAAATTAGTGAGAACCTTGTATGGTTTGAAAAAAAAAAATAGTGAAAATATACTAAATTGAACCTAGTGAAAAAAATTCTTGGATCCACTACTTTTGATTACGAATGAATTAGTTACAAGAAAAGAAATGATAAACTGCAAAGAAACGGTCTAGAGAAAGTTTTTTTTGTAAAAAAAATGATTCTTAAAATAAAAAACGTAGGAAAGAATGTGAGCCGTTGATCTAAGGAATCAATGGATGAGACTGAAAGTTAAATCTTGTGTGAATTTTAAAGCTACATGATGTGGGGCATGGAATATAATGTGGAGCCGGTTCCTGATGATTTTCCGAATCATCGAACCAACTTAACTAACCTAGTTAAGTTCGTTTAGTAAATGTTTCACTAAGGTAGATTTAAGTTTTTGTTAGAAACCTTAACCTGAGTTTGCTGAGTGTCACAAGCACCGTGTCATAGAATCTTTATACAAACCATACCCCCTCTTTTTGGTCAATTGCTCATGCATTCACGGATGCCTATTGTGACATCGACCAACCTGAAAGCCCAAATGGTCGTGAATTGATCACTTTATATATGGGTTATGCTATATTCCTTGTAACAAATGTCTTAACATTAACTTCTTGAGAATAACATATGTATCCATCCACAAAATGAATACAAAGCTTTTAGAAACACAATATCATAAATTAGCTTTAATCTCCACTCGATTAAAGCTCCAACTTTAAGATACGATAATCTTGGTGTAACTTATCTTTCAAGTATCTATATTATCACATGTAAGATCGTATGGTCCGTATCATGTAAATACCTTAAAGACTAGGTATAGGTTTAGACTCATCGGTCCATCGGACATTAAAGTACTATTTAATTAGGTAAGCCTGGTCTCTATTTATAGTCCATCGTTATTCTTTCAACACATATTCAATTTCACAATTATAACACCGTCCATTATGCCACCTTTAAGAAAACATTATATAGGAAATGGATCCATAAATAAAATATAAAATAGTAGTTGAATGCTTTACAAGTGGCAAAGAGTAAGAGCTACGTACAGCGATGATGATAGTGGGAATAAAGAATACTTATCTCCACATTTACCAAAAAGCCAAAAAGGAAGTTGCAAAGTTGAATCTTATGTAACATCTTTCTAATATTTAAATGCGTCTCATTCCAAGTGTTTCATGACATAACACCCGAATGGAAAAATAACAATTTTATAAGAGGTCATACATAATTACATAGTCTTAGTGCTTAGAGCAATGACATGTTGACACGAAGGAAGTTATTAAAAAAAAAGTTTATTGTAGTAAAGATCTAACTAATATCTAAATACTATAATATTGCCTGGAGCATCGACCATTTGTGTGTATATCTCTAGTTATCTGGGTTTGAATTCGTTTAGTTAAACCAATCAACTCTCTAAAATTAAACTGGTATAGAGAATATGATGGACAAATACAAATGAACATGCACAAATGGGCTATAAGCCTATAAGTAATGGACACCAATATCTAACATGACGAAAGTTGTGACAAACATATAAACAGTGTGCCCCAATTGTCGGACCTAAGTTCCATTTGTAGCTATAATTTTAGCATTCGATGTTTTCTTCATATTTAAGAATTTTCATTAATTGAACTTTATTGTAAAAGTATGTGAATCCTTGACTTTATTAATTTACATGATACTTCATTTTAATCATATGTAGACGACCGAATTCAAAATTTTAAGAGCAAAACGACTCAAATAGATATTATATGTCAAAAATTTTAAGGGTCAATTACATATTTCTCATTACTAAAATCATTTATTACATGTTTTCTGTTGTAAAACACCTATGAAATTGAATCAAGAAACGAATGTTGAAAGCTTCGAATTATTATTGATTATGAAACAGAAAAGAAATTACAAAGAAATCAAATGTAATCGACTGAATTGAACAATTAGACCTAGCCCTAGTTTTATAGAAGAAATCCCAAACAGTTTGTTAAAATCTGTTATAACTTCCATTCTTGGCAAAACAGGCCCTCCAGCTTTATCAGTCTCTCACTTATTCACCTAAAACTTATTAAAGCAGAAAACAACTTTGATAAATGTCACAACTGGCCCCTCAATTTTCTTTGACCAGTTTTGACTTATTGTTTGACTATGATTAAGACTCAATTATTCTAACATTTTCAAACTTAAAAAGTCAATAACATATTTCCCCTTCCTAAAACATACATATGTAAAAAGTCAATTACATATTTCCCCTTCCTTCTCGACAAGCGCTGATGAAAAGAAACATTAGTATTGGGAGTCAAGTTTGTGTCTTTTGCAACTTCGCAGACGAATCGACGGTTCATTTATTTACAGGTTGTGGTCTAACATATGGGGTATGGTCTACTGTTGGAAGATGGTGCAGGATTGATCCTGTTTTTGCGTTTCAAGTTCAAAATCTGATGACGCTTTATAAGAAGGCTCAAGCGAAAAACAAGGTAAATTAGTGGTTCACAGGATAGTGATGGTTACCAAGTGGCTTCTTTGGAAGGCGAGGAATGACAAGGTTTTCAATGCAAGACAAGCGAAGATTCAAGATATTGTGGCGAATGTTAAGTCCTTGTCCTTTTGTGGTTAAAAAATCGGTCTTGTTTTAAGGATTTGGTTTGGAAAGATTGGGTTTTGAATCCGTTGTATATATATTTTTTTAACGGAGAATCCGTTGTATATGATGTAATGGTTTGAGCGGTCTTCATTTCGAAGTCGTGCTCGTTGTTTTTATGAAAGTTAATATTAAAAAAAATCCCCTTCCTAAAATATACATATGTTAAAAGTCAATTACATATTTCCTTTTTTAATGAAAAAATATGTAATTTATTGTCTTAACAAGAGGCTCAAGGGGATATATGTAAAAAATCTTTTGCATATATTAATGTACTTTTTTTGGGAAAGGCATGTACTTAATTTCAATAGTAGGCTGTCAATTTAGATTTTTTAAGATTTGGCAAACCCTAAAAAAATTAGACGGTTCATATATAAAAAAAGACATGCTACAATAGTTTAAGCCATTCAGTACACCACTATAGAACCCATGAGCCATAGGCACTTTACAGTACACCACTGTAGAACCCATGAGCCATCACCTACAGATTTGATTTTAGCGTTTACAGTTTTACAGAAACTAGGTAGTTTTTATTAATTTCATTCTTATTATGAGAACACATGAATCTTTTAAGTTATTAATTCATTTGGTTATTTATGCAATTTATTTAAGTCATAATGCTGTCAAATTAAAAATCTTAAAGTTTTTATCAAATCTATAAAAAATAGATTTTTCATATAATTGTTTTAAGTCATTCAATAATATTCTAATTGTATCTTAACTAGTTTTTGACCCGCGGGCGTTGCCCTGCGAACCCGCGTTAAGCTAGTGAATAGACATACTGAATTATACACGCTTCAAAACGCTTCATCAACGCCTAACATATTGACATATTGCTATCCTATAATCTAAGTTTTTTTAGCGAATAGACATAATAAAAAACTTAGATCATAGGATACCAATATATGAATATTCGTGTGATTATTATATGCTTGTAACCTATAAGAATATTCTATACCTATAAGATGAGCAAAAGAAGGTGAAGACTGAAGACGAAAAAATGCAAAGACTAACCTGAGGCCCTGAGCATGCAGAGATGAAAGAGGCATCATGTGAGGGATTTGTTTTAACATGTCATGTTAGGGATCAACAACAATCCATTCTAATGAATCATAGAATGATATAATTGCGGAGGTGCACCAAAGTTTAGCCTTCAATTGTTATGTCCGTAGTAAATTCTTTGGGTTTGAAGCTTAGAATTCATTCTATATTTTTATGTCATAACTAAGAGCGGTATCTATAAAGATTGGCTTTATAGTCATCATTGAAATCCTAAAATGGCATGAGTTTATTAATTTTAAGGAGTCCAAACTTGTTGACTCTATGGTTTGATATATATATATATATATATATATTCATTACAAATCCTAAATTCACATGGTTTTATTATTATTTTGAAGATTAGCTATATTGCCATTAAAAGAAAGAAAAGAAGATTGCCAAGCAAAAGCATGAATAGCAAAAAGTTATAAAACTACTTGTTAGTATATGAATTTAGCCCATGACCTTAGTTTCAACATTTTACCTATTACACATATATAGGTAATTTATTTATTAAACATCATAAGGCAATCTACTTCAACGCGAAAGCATATCTAAGAACTTCAATGATTGATCTATTGAGTTTATTGCTCTTTTGAGTATAACAATATTGATTTGTTCCATCTCACGCATCCATTTAAAATAAACAAAACCCAAATTGACCTATTTTTAGTTAATGGGTCTTAATTAATACCTTGAGTTTGTGGCATGGACATCTAATGTTGTGCTCCATTCCTTTATTTCTCATTGGCGTCCCCTCTAAGAAGCTCACAAAATGATCAGTAGTTGTCACATGTCAGTTGCATCAATAATATGTTCATGAGAGCCCAAAAAATACATCAAAAGTCAAGCTCGTGTAAAAAGGACTTACTACTTCGTGAAGATGATCTCCAGGTTTGAAGAAAGCCTTTGTTCCTCACTATTGTTTCAAATTTTAATCCTAAAAAAATCCATAACTTCTTTGATTTCAAATTATTTATACTCTTAATGATTATCTAAATGGTTAGAACAATATACACTTGGAGAGAAACCAAATTGCAGATTAGTTTGACTTAAATCATATCATCATATGAATATTGAATGACCAGGCTATTGTTCAGATCAACCCCTCAGCATTCGTACTCGCACAACAGCAACCATAAGTATTCTATTATACCCTCACCACAGTCACAAACAGAGCTTAACGTAGGGTTTCACAATCACAAACAATAGGCATGTAAAATGCATCTTTAGTAATATCAAAACGATAAGAAATCATCAATACCTGGGCACCGGCCACTTTTTCTCTATAAACCCTAACCGTAACGACGGAACAACGGTCGAACAAATCGAAAGGGAATCCGACTTGCAAACCGAAAACGTATCAGGTCGCAAAACCATTGTTGAACAATCAGAAGAGTCGATCATCGCCCCCACTTTCATCGCCAAGAACGGCGGCTCGTCCCCTCTGTTGCGCTCTCTCTTTCTCTCTCTCGCTCTCGCTCTCACTCTCAGGTCGCCTGCGGCGGCGCTACTACCTGACGACGCACCAACCACCCACTTAACCCCAACATGATCTAAAGAGAGAGAATGTCGAAGAGAGAGATAGAGCTGAGAGAGAGAAAGAGATGGAAGAAGAGTGTGTTTTTTTTTTTTTTTTTTTGGACAGCCTAACGGAGAGAGAGAGAAAGAGAAGAGTGTTTACAGAGAGAGTCAGTGACATAACAAAATGTATGGTGAGGATGTCGGTGTTTAGGAAGGTCTTAGGATAATGCATCCAAGTGTTGTACCTTAAGGTACAAAAAAAACTGCACAAACCCCTTGATAAATGTATATATATATAGAGTAAAGATCAAATACATATAGTTTTTTTGTAAGAACTGTGAGAATCAAAAGGGGTAAAAAAATTTTATTTTTTTTTTTAGAATTTTTTTTTCCCATGTGCTTAAACATTCTTTCTAGATGAATAATACAAAAAAAAAAAATTTAAAAAAAATTTTTTTTAGTGTAATTACGTCATTAAGGTAAATACATTAGTTTACACTAGAGTAATTATGTAATTACTCTACACGTAATTACTCTACACCAAAATTTTTTTTTTTTTTTTTTTTTTTTTAGTTTTCAATACTATAATACATGTTTAACAATATGGGGAAAAAAAATTTTGAAAAAAAAAATTAAAAAAAAATACCCTCCTTTGATTCTTACCGTTCTTACCAAAAAAGCTATTTGTACCGGATCTTTCCCCTATATATATAATGAATAATCTTTTTCTTTTTATGTACTCGCTCTAGGTCACTTAATTGAACATGGTTCTTATTATTGTTTTCAAGCTAGCATAGCTCACAAGTCGACCTCAAATCTTTTTTAAATCAAGCTCAAAGTTTCATCATAAAGGCTTTTCAAGCTTAGACCGAGTTAACGAGTTTAGTGGGTTGACGGCTTGAAGCCCAATGCCAAGTAAGCCACTATGGGCATTAACCATCGCCATCAAGGCGTATGACCTGGCCGTTATGAGTGGGTGTTGGTCTGTTAACGAGCCTGCCCACCAGAATCACATTCACTACTTGCGAAAGCGCATAGAAACTTGAGAAATGACTACCTTTTTCTTAATTTACTTTTTATTTATTGAATTTAAACATTATTATAATCAATGTCGCCTTGTGAAACTGTTACTCATTTTTTAAGAAAAAGTGAATGAGAACGCATTGCCTACGTGTTATAATCTTTTTTTTTTTTTTTTAAATTTTAGTTAAGCCACTAAGTATTATGTCATGATAGTGAGCCTCTCCCATGACTTATAACCCCTAGCTGGAACCAACATATATTTTATTTATTAAGAATTTAATAATAAAGGCAAAATAACGTTCCATTAGTTTCTCCTGCAATTAAAGTCACACCACTCAAAACTAATCTAACAAATTAGTTCTTTCTATAACTAATTAAGACAATCTCAAAATAAAGAATCAATAGATTATAATACAAACAACTCACTAAACTATTTATAATATAATTTCATAGTACACTTACGGTTTACTTAATATTCAAAGTATGCATCTTTGTAACAAGTTAGGTATTGGAAAGATAAGTTCACCTTGAACACTTACAGCCATCTACATCATCACCAACTTGTACCTTTTCTCGACCTGCAATAATATTATAATAATATACATGCATGATGCATATCATTTTAGTGATGATGATAACCAAAACCCTCTATCCTTCGTTGAAATCTAATAATCCCGGCCTGCAATTATCCACTACCAAATTACCAATATCCTAAACATCTTTTAGATTCATTATTATATTAGACAAAATTTAATGTCAAAGTTATATATAAGATTTTCCAACAATTTTAAACATCTATGATAAATATCAAATTAATATACTAATTAATTGACGGTGCTCTAGTGGTACCCGGTAACTTTCTCTGGTGGAGATCGTCGGTTGGAGTCTCCTTCATGACAAAAATGTTATGCACCACGAACCAAGAGTATTACCACAGTGAGGTTTTGAGTGACGGGTTTTCCCTGGAATTGGTGACGGGTTGTGTCACCAAGGTTGTTTGCGATCGCAGGCGTGGATGATGTTTTGCCTATATATAGGTGTATCCGGATGGCCGGGATGTTGGACTCATTAAAAAAATGCCCAATTGATTTTATATTGATAAAAAAATATTGAGTATAATACTATACTTTCATATGAACATTTTAATAATTTACAGAATGATCATTAAACTAAACTATTTGTGATAGACTTATCAAGAGTATAGACTCCATATCAATCATGATCAAGGGGATCAGAAGCCCTGATAATTATGAAATTATGTTTTGTACTTGTCAATTCTTAAATTCATTAACATAAATTTATATAGAAATAACACACTACCAGAATAACATAAATTTAACGACAGTGCAGTTGGCACTCTTTATCTATACTTAAAATCGACTACACCGGTTTTTTTATATCCCTAGTTAAACGAAAATAGCCAAACGAAACTGAGCAATTCATATATTCTTAGCCTCTATACATCCATTTCATGTACTTAGAAGCAAAAATTTGAGCCAAAGTTTGGTTTAGGTTATTAATAAAAATTAATTGGATCACTCTAAAAAACGACAATCTTACAAAATAAACTGAACCAGTTAATCGATTGGTTAGTAAGATCGGTTAACCAATGACTTTGGTTTTTGGTTAAGACTAATAACTAAACCGAACCATGCGCACCCTTAGAACTGTATGTGTTCCCCGCCGCATCGTACGAACACCCTACTAGTTTAAACAAATAAACAAACTATCTTTATCTCAAACCCACTTGAACTATTTTTTACTTATTTAAACTTTTGGATAATTTCCAAATTATAATTATCCCTTCAGCATTTACAGCAAGCAATAGGCATACTGTGATCCTGGTACTCTCGAAGGGGATGTTTGTTAGTCTTTGTTAGGACCCGGGCACCTATCGGATCGGACCGCATGCACACTCAACACCACATTAGTATGATATTGTCCGCTTTGGGCCTAGCCCGCACGGATTTGTTTTTGGGCTCTTCCCAAAAGGCCTCATACTAATTGGAGTGTGCACCCACCTTATAAGGAACTCATCCCTTCCTTATTCCATCCATGTGGGACTTGGATTGCCAACCCTAACAATCCTCCCCTCAAGCCAAGGACCACATAACTCATGTCCTCCCCTTCAGCTGAACACCATCTTGCACCGCCGCTACACCACGAGACACGCCGCCTGAACCGCACTATCAGGAAGACTTTCGACACAAGGCTACAATCACCGCAGCACCGCATTCCAGCTGAACCTGGCTTAGCCCAACCTTGGCTCTGATACCACTTGTTAGGACCCGGGCACCCATCGGATCGGACCGCATGCACACTCAACACCACATTAGTATGATATTGTCCGCTTTGGGCCTAGCCCGCACGGATTTGTTTTTGGGCTCTTCCCAAAAGGCCTCATACTAATTGGAGTGTGCACCCACCTTATAAGGAAGTCATCCATTCCTTATTCCATCCATGTGGGACTTGGATTGCCAACCCTAACAGTCTTTTAACGATTCCATTAAAAAATTATGTTGGAATTAGTCAGCCTTAAGTGTATTTTGTTTTCTAGAATGACACCTCTGAATCGCAATAAGCCCCTTACTCAGTAAGCTTCAAAATGATGCTAAATGAAAATTGTACCCCTATGTCCCTATACATGTGTTCATACCCTTACACGACCACTCACACACCACCTCCTCGACCAACCACATTCCTTCACCGCCACGTAGACGTATTCTTATTAGCTCAACACTTGCTAATCTAGAGTCTCGTTACCAGTCAGGTCTCTTGTTGGTTCAACACTTATTGGCGCAGAGCTTGCCAAAAACTAGCGGTATATGGTTTAAGACACTGAAATTGATATATGTTTGCCTTTCTCCAACTTCATAAAATGTTATGATCACAAATATAAAAATGTTAATGTGATTTATAAAAATGTTATGATCACAAACGTCATATTTTGTAAGAAATGTGAGAATGATAAGAATTGATATACATACATCATTTTTTGTACTTAGTGATGATGTTTTGGCTAGAATAATAACAAACAATTGAAAACACAAAATAATGTATTCTAGGCCTAAAACTTAAAAGAAATTCGCTAAAATCTTGGGTATGGGTCTTTTGTCGAAATGGGATAGCCTTTTTCTTTATTATTTAATATAAATGAGTGAAACATTACACGCAGTATATTCGTCCCCCATTAGCATATTTTTTTGTTTTACGTGGCCGTAACTGTTCCTCGGTCAGGATGGGGCAGAATAGCAGAGCAAGTACAAGTATTATGTTGGTAGCATTGCAAAAACGCATTCCTCATAATTAATATTTTTGCTCGCGGCAATTGTGGCCTCTTGGTAGAATCGATGACTGCATCTTTGATGCACTGCTAGTACTAGTACATCTTTGAAACTTTTCATTTTTAATCATGATGGAATATTTTTTTATTATTTAATTATTAATATAAAAAAAGAATCGATCGTTTAACTATTTGAAATTTCAGGGGTAGCTCAATGAGAATATCATGCCAAAAAAGTTAAGCAATGTGTTTTAAGTGTTAAGTAATTTGTTTTAGCTGCGTTTTAAATTTCATGGCTATAATACATTGCATTGTGTTTTAAATTGTTGTATTTGATGTTTTTTCTAGCCAAAACAACCTAAAATATCATGCATAAATTCAAAACACAATGCCTAAATGTCAATTCTTAATCTTTCTAACACTTCTTACCAAACATTGCCTTTGTACAAAAACCGAAATCTATACCCACTACACAATTAACCAGTGACTACATAATTAACTATATTACGGCTCTTTAATTATATTTTTAAATACCTTCGAAGATTTTTAACTCTAAACAAATCTTGAAAACATGTTAACTAAGGGAATAAGTTGACTCGATGAGCATCTAAATAATACATGTATAAATATGAGATACTCTTATGTAGAGTAGGGGTGTTTATGGTTTGGTTTCAAACCGTGAAACCGCCCAAACCGGCCATTGGTTTGGTTTCACGGTTGGTTTTTCTACTTAACTTTCGGTCGGTCGGTTTGTATTTTTTAAAACCGTAACGAACGGTTTGGTTTACGGTTTATGCCGAAAACCAACCGTATAAAACCGGACCGGACCAAAAAAAATTGTATATAATTATTTTAAAATTTCATATTAAAAATGTATATGTATTATTAGATAAAATTAATACTAAAAACTATTTCATCTATGATTAACGTTATTGTAAGTCAACTTCGCTAAATCCAAATTTACATTTACATATAACCTGTAAGGCGTAAGCCGACTCCTTCTGTTAGTTTTACAAATTCCAAGCTTCTAACTTGGTAAAACTTAAGAAAACAAAATACATCAAGCTTAGTTTCATGACTTGTTAAGTTTTGCAAATTTTGGATAGCTTTGCTTATACATAATATATATTTGGACATTCTGTATAAAAGCCTAACCGAGCTCAAACCGTAAAACCGAACCAAACCAAACCGTTTATAATGGTTTGGTTTGGTTCGGTTTTGAGAGATTCATGTTTTGGTTTTGGTTTAAGAAAACCAAAAACCGTTACTAATGGTTTGGTTCACGGTTTGACCTAAAAACCACGAAAACCGGACCGTAAACACCCCTAATGTAGAGTTTCATTCATTCATTCATTCATCATTTTATAGGAATAAAATGATGTGAAAAAAAACGTGATCGACCGTAAAAGTTTTGAGACTATTTGGTTTATTAATTAGTTACAATCGGTAAATTAGAGGACTTTGAGGCACAAACAGATTCCTCGATAATCCCTTGGAAAGTGGCACCCATCAATAATGGTCCAAGGTACGGAAAGACATCATTGATGGATTAAGACGATTAACACCAATGTTTCCAACGAATTATTGTCAACATTTTCATCAAGACATTAGGTCACCATTGCAATATTATCGACAAATTAGCAATGGCTAGCAGTCGCCGGATTATGCTTGAGGGGTTCATCCAAGCAAATTTTTACCGGGGATGTGAAAATGGGTTGTTAGGACCGTCGAACTCACGTTCCAACAATCACGGGTTTTATCTTAGAGGTGCGGTCGAACTCACGTTCCAACAATCACGGGTTTTATCTTAGAGGTGCGGAATCCCTCTAAGATGATCTAATAACAGAAACAACGATTGAAACAATGAAACGAGTAATTACTACACACACACGGGTCAAAAGATTATAGATTAATCACTAAAACAGAGCTCAAGTGTTTACAATGATCAAATCAGACGTCCTATGACCAGGGGAGGGTGTTTGGAGGGTGTGTGAGGCAAGAACTGAGGTCTAGGGTTGAGAATGAGGGTATTTATACCTCCCGGTAATGACCAGCTCGTTGCAGGCGATTAGCCTGCTACAGTGCAGGCGATTAGCAGCTAATCGCCAACACCAGGCTGCTACTCGTGTGTAAGGGCTAGCGATTAGGGCCCTAATCGCTATCACCCTCCTGCTAATCGCCTGGAATATCCAGCTACTCGCCTACAGCCCCTAGAAACCTCCAAAACGCGTATAAACGCCTCCAAACACCCCGAAATACGTCCAAACAACTTATATACTAGCCTAGGGACATCGTGCACTAACAGACTCCCCCTTGGACCAGGCTAGTATACGATTACAAGCCATAAACTGCTCGATTAACCTAGCCAACGACCTATAGAGACCTATCACTAGCTAGGGACATACAGATAATGCACTTACAGACTCCCCCTTGGACCTAGCTAGTGATTTACAGACTCAACCTATCATCTAGCTGGGGATACACAAGAAGTGCATTTACAGACTTCTCGTTGGACCTAGCTGGAAATACATGGTCTTCGAGTCCTCAAGTCTTCATGTTCAGCATTCTTCAACTTAGGGTGACACCGCAATGTATAACCTCTGAAGACTTGAACATATCAACTGATTTGAGCTTTAGTCGTGGCTTCATAAGATCTCGTCTTGGTCGTCGATTTGCTTAGATAACTTGGGAGGAAACAAGAAATCTCCGCTTTTATGATTGACGATTCTGTGACTTGGACGAAGATCAATATCATCATCACTTTCATTTCTTGACTCCCATCTTCTTCAGCTTCGATTGCTGGAGCTCTACCACGATCTGGTTTCTCTGAAGATGAAATATCGGGTTCTTGCCGTTCAGGATGATTTTGTTGTTCAGGTTCGGGCCTTGTTCAGCTTCAAGCCTAGTCGGTTGAAACATTATATGCACAGTCATTGTGTCTGATCCTGCAGGAAAGATTAATAGAACTGCACACAAACTACAGCTTGTATTAGATACGACAAATAATCCGGACTCAATCAAATTCTTGAAGTTTATCATTTGATGAACTTTCAAGATTTGTCCATTTTGACCACCAATTTGAGAAAGTAGTCATTCTCCCCCTGAACATTTAGATCTTTTCAAATTTCACCCTGAACTCTCACGATTGACAATTTGTGACCCTGAAAGTGATATTTGACCCTTGAATTTTGTAAAATTTAGATTTTATTTGTGTTTCGGCTTCGGATCTGAGATTCCAATTGAAGAATACTTGTATTCCAACATCGGTCAATCAAAAATAAAGACAAAATAAAATCTTTTTTTTTTTGTAAGATAATCAACCAGAAATTAAAAAATGCCGGAAAAGTAAAAACTAATCAAAAGCATATTTTTGAGAGTTTCGATAGTTAGGGAAACATATCAGTGTACGGACTAATCTAGAACTCTTATGTGTTCAGTTTTAATTCAAATTACCAATAAGCATCCTACAACAACTGCCAGTATTGTTGTCCACCTAAACTCAAAATCAAGTTTTATCGCTAGGCACTTTAGATACGTTAAGGTAATATTAAGACTGATTAAAGGTGTTCCCTGCACACGCGACATATTCCCGCGTCAAGTCATGCAGAAAGCTTCCTCGTAACCGGTGAATAAGCTGTTGTCATCCGTATTTACAAGGAATGGACTCAGTGGTGATCAGGTCTGCAAGAACGCTGCAGCAGAGAGACCAGTGAGATCCAGACCAGGGTTCAAGTCAAATACCGTATATTTTTTATTTTTCACGGTACGATACTTTAGGTATATGATTGATTTGATACCTTAGAGCGATTCTCTTTGAGAATAGGGTTTTGGCATTCACGATCTTTTTGCTCTTACAGGATTCCCAGACGTCTCGTTATCAGAATTTATTCTATTTTTTGTTTTTCTTTTCTTTTTCTGGGAATGGCAAAGAGGTGTCTCAGTTGTAGGCTGCGAACCCAACGTACGTCACTTATGCCACCCCAATTTATTCTGAGAGACGTCCAGTTCACCCCGGATGTACCAACCTCTTAAAGACCAGAAACCTCGGATTTTGGCATTCTATCAACAAGATTTAGGCTTTTAGACCATATGCCAACGCGATGTTAAACCACACAATTTTCAGTTGAATTAGGTTTATATCACCGTGCCGAGCTTGGAAATGATTTCGAGCCTACCAACACATCATTGTAGAGGCTACTTATCAGATCCAATATTTTTAAGATGATAAAGGTCCAGACAGTCCGACTGATTGGTTAATATCATCTTCCCTATATTCACCAAAGAAACTCATTTTTGAAATTTTTCAATTTTTTTTAATTTTTGGATTTTCTGATGTTTTTGTATTTTTCTGAATTTTTTCCCCCTAAAAATTTAAAAATTTGCGAAAAGAAATTTTTAATAAAAATATTAAAAATGATTTTCCGATGTGGTTTACTTAGATTTTCCCAAAATGCCTTTTACCTTTCAAAGATAGTCAAATTTAAATTTGCCAAATGGTTTGGTAAAACTTTTGGCAATTCGGTAGTCAGTGTGGACATAAATAATCACTGGATCCTTAGAGATTGTTATGGAAGTTACACTATTAATAAGAAGATGAAAGGTGATAAGAAGATGCAAACCGTAGTCAAGCATGTGAGTAGAAGTATCCAAAGATAACCTGGAAACAGCAGCTCAATGCAGCCACCTGATTCGGCTTCACAGGTTGCAGGAAACACATGTGACGACCTCCCAAGAACTGATATCCATCCGTTGCGGATCCAGCTTCAATATTGTAACCACCATAAACAAATTCACTAAAGTCAACGAGATCCAACTTATCGCCATTAGGGTACCATAGACCTTTGGTCGGTAACCCTTTAGATAATGAAGGAACCGTTCTGCAGCAATCACCCAGTCCACTCTTATTCATTACTGACATTCATTGTTAAGTCGAAACACTGGGTCTTGAATTATCCTCATCGAGCATCTTCTTTTCTTTATTCTTCTTCGATAACAAATCCCCTCCTTAATTGTCTAAGGTTTCATATCCTCCAAAGATATTCTGATTAATTTACTGGAGCAATATGACACCTATTTTGTGCTAAGATGCCCCACTGTCAACATTCAAATGACTGTTGATAGTTCCTCCTGGAACACCCTGCACACTTGCTTAAAGATTAGTTCTCGAGGAGGACCCAGGCCTTGACCATCTCCGGTCGGCCTAGGTCATCAATCATAGGCAGCTCCATCCATCTACCATGAGGGGTAGGTGTTTTCACATCAGTCGCAGCTAATGTAGATGGTGCTAATGAAGCGGATAAACTCACAGATGGTGCTTCAGCTGCTTTTGGCTTCCAAATCTGGTCATGCTTATCCTTTACAGGATGTTGCTTGACATATTTGGGTGGTACCTGAGACTTCACCTTTGGGTCAGCCAGTGGCTTTGCCCTTTGGTTAGTCTTTGGACCTGCTTTTGGTCTTCCCTTGGGTTTTGCAACCTTGGGTTGGGCCTTTGAGCTTGATGCCTTGTCAGCTTTAGGCCTTGCACCATCAACAACAACCTTTTGTTTCTTTTTCACATTCTTTGGTGTCACCTGAACTTGTTGTTCAGGTGTCTTGTATCTTTGGTTGTTGTATTTAGGGGGCTTAAGTGCTTTTGCTTTTCCCTTTAATTTTCTCAGATAGGGACAATTTGCAATCAAGTGTCCAACCTCGTTACATTCATAGCATGACCTCCACTCTTCATAGTACTGAGGTTCATACCGTGACTGCCTCGAGCTAAACTGAGAAAGTCTAGGGCTACAGCTCCCTTGTGAGCTTCTAAATCGAGAGGTACTCGGATATGAATCATAATCAGATGATCTTGGTGAAAAATTTCTTTGATGATTTTGAAGAGAATGTCTCATCTGATCAGTACCTTTCGATTTGATGGGCTTAAGTTCATTGATCTTGGGACCCTTTTGATTTTTCCCAGACCGATTCTGTTGATTCACACGTTTGGTGGGTTTGTGTTCAACATGTTTCTTTTGATCAATTAGTTTTCTGATATTAGCTTCAGTAACTGGTATTTCCTCAAAAATATGTTTAATTAAGGATTGATCAACATATTTAATAGGAAACTCTTTATCAGAAAACAATTTGTCAGATCCCACCAACATGTACAGCCCTTCTGTGCCTTCAGGAAACTGAAAGTGCTTCTTTTCTGGTTCAGGTTCACACAAAATGTGATTTTTAATAGAGCTAGGTGAACCTGATTGAGCCTTCTCAGTTTCCTGGGATTCTTTATTAGAATCCTCAAGGTTTACCTCCGGTAAGGCCTTTGGTTTCAATTTCACTTTCCGTCTATTTACAGAACGTTTATTGTAACCAAGTCCTTGATTTTCTTCTTGCTGAGACTGGTTTTTAATATCAACATCATTTTTATTTAGCACAAACTTTGCGAATTGAAAACCATCTAGCTTATGTTGGGCCTTTTCATACTCAGATTTTGTTTGAGCTAATTCTTTCTTTACTTCCTCAAGAGTTTTAGAAAGCTCAGAATTTTCTTTCATTAAAATTTCATTTAAGTTTTTAAGCTCCATTTCATTTGCTTTCAAAACTTCATTGATAGTTATACAATTAGCTAGATCGCAAGTAAGGGTCTGGTCGTTTTCAGACATCCTGTCAATCACACTTTGGAGATCGGTACAGTTAGAACAGACAAACCTGGAAGGCCCTTGTACAATAGGTTCAGTTCCGTGCTTGATTTGAATTCCAACTTCTGGATTTTGATCATCGGCATCTTCCTCTTCTGATTCACTCTTTTCAGAAGTTGAACAATTTGCATCAGCTCTGTTGATTTCTTCAGAACTTCGTTCAGGATATTGTTCACTGGATGATGATTCACTATCTGCATCTGTACTCTCTTCTGAGATTTGAGCACTCTCTGACGCTTCTCTCGATTCCACAGTCTCTACTCGTTGAGCAAAACACGCAATCTGTCCATTAACACCTCCCATGAGTTGTGCCTTCTGGTCAAGGTCTTTCTCAGCAAGCACAGTAAGTACACTCGCAGCATCCGTGTTTGCTGAGACAGAGTGAATTGCAGGAGTAACCGAAACCATAACTTTTCCTTGATTGTTTTGAACATTGGTAAGTTGTCTGGTTGGATTCGGTTGACTTTGACTAGCATCTGACGTTGATTTCCTCTCCAGATGGGCCCACGGATTACATCCGAAACTTCCCTGTTGTTGTCGTTGTTGAACCGGTTGGGTGTTCATTGAAGACGCGAAAGCCCATGGTTTGGTTGCATTTGCCATTAAGAAAGTCTAGTGAAAAAGTCAACTCGTGGTCAACAAAAGTCAAACTTCGGTCCAAGACGGTTAACACGTTTTTTTTTAAAGTCAAACTTGGTCAACGAAAGTCAACTTTGGTCAACGCGAGTCAAACTTAGGTCAATTTTAGGTTCAGCAGACTAACACGTGAGTAGGAAGTCTAATTGCTTTATTAGAGGTGAGTAGGGCTAATTGCTAGTAATTATAGGTGATTAGGGCTAATTGCTAGTAATTATAGGTGATTAGGGCTAATTGCTAGCAAATATAGGCGATTAGGGCTAATTGCTAGCAAATATAGGCGATTAGGGCTAATTGCTAGGTGATATAGGCGATTAGGGCTAATTGCTAGGTGATATAGGCAATTGGGGCTAATTGCTAGCAAAATGAAGGCAATTAGGGCTAATTGCTAGTAACTGAAGGCGATTATGAATTTTCAGGCGATTGAGTATGTCACGTGATTAGGGCTAATCGCATGGAAGGTAGCATGCGAGTAGCACCTAATTGCTAGGAGATATCAGGCGATTATGGCTAATTGCTAGCACAAGACTGGCGAGTAGCAGCTAATCGCTAGCAAGTGATAGCGAGTAGCAGCTAATTGCTAGCAAACCCTAATTGTCTGATGCTAATCGCCTGATCTGATCTGCAGCCGCACTTTTGCTCAAAAATCACCTATTTTGACCCAAAATCTTATCTAAAACATTGTATTTTGATCCCAAATGATTAGACAAGTTAACAAAATAGTTTTAGAGCAAAACCTGATCAAAAACACACGTTTTTAACCGAAAAACACACACTAAAGTTTTGAAAAATGTGGGTTTTTGATAAAAACTCAAAGTTTCAAACTAAGAACAGGTTTTTGATTAAAAATCTCAACTTTTACACCAAAACCAACCTGTTTTTGCTCGTTTTTGTTATCAAAACACCCGTGATAAGAGCCTCGGCTCTGATACCACTTGTTAGGACCGTCGAACTCACGTTCCAACAATCACGGGTTTTATCTTAGAGGTGCGGAATCCCTCTAAGATGATCTAATAACAGAAACAACGATTGAAACAATGAAACGAGTAATTACTACACACACACGGGTCAAAAGATTATAGATTAATCACTAAAACAGAGCTCAAGTGTTTACAATGATCAAATCAGACGTCCTATGACCAGGGGAGGGTGTTTGGAGGGTGTGTGAGGCAAGAACTGAGGTCTAGGGTTGAGAATGAGGGTATTTATACCTCCCGGTAATGACCAGCTCGTTGCAGGCGATTAGCCTGCTACAGTGCAGGCGATTAGCAGCTAATCGCCAACACCAGGCTGCTACTCGTGTGTAAGGGCTAGCGATTAGGGCCCTAATCGCTATCACCCTCCTGCTAATCGCCTGGAATATCCAGCTACTCGCCTACAGCCCCTAGAAACCTCCAAAACGCGTATAAACGCCTCCAAACACCCCGAAATACGTCCAAACAACTTATATACTAGCCTAGGGACATCGTGCACTAACAGACTCCCCCTTGGACCAGGCTAGTATACGATTACAAGCCATAAACTGCTCGATTAACCTAGCCAACGACCTATAGAGACCTATCACTAGCTAGGGACATACAGATAATGCACTTACATGGGTTGTGTTCACGACGTGGTGGGTCTAACCTCACACGACCCGGACAAATCATGACCTAAATATCATGTTATACATGTGGACCTGAACACAACATGAGGGTTTTTTTTTTTACACTAACAAGACACGTGTAGTCTGAAACTTTTATATATTTATTGATTCACTTATTTATTAAATATTAAGTTCTCTAATATTATAACTTTACAACCAAGAATAAAAATGTATATAAAATAATCATATTTAAACCATGAAATGTGTGATGCTTGTTTCTCTTTTTAGCTTTTTAGTTGTGGCATAAGATACCAAATCATTTTAGCTTATGACATGACAATATTGTTTTTTTAAAGAAAGGTTAGCTAAATGTGTTTGGTTCGAAATGATTTGACCTGACCCCGTTTAATTGAAATTCAAACCCTGAAATTTCGTATTTGGTTCATGTCGTATTTTCGTGTCCGCCACACCCCTAATCAGAGCGCGTTTATGCGTCATTTCATAATGTCACACCCCTAATCATGGCATGTCACCTTTTCTCTTTAGTTTTACTTGTTTGAATTGTTGACTTGGTTTTAGTTTAGGTGTCACCATAATGTGGTCTTAGGGAAAGAAATTAATCATACAACCAGACAACTTTTAGCGATTAAATGTGGTAAAAGTGAAGAGTGGACCTAATAGGTGAACATTTTGTTAAACGAAAGGTAAAGTAATATTTCCACTATAACATAAAAAGTATGAAAAAGTAATAATGAAGGGTGGAGGGTGTATGATGTTGGAGAAACAAACGAATTTGCAGCGGAAACAAATCAGTTGCTCACAATATGAATGAACCAACAATCGAACAATTGAAAAACTATGGAATAATGTTTCGGTTTGGTATATGTTTGGACAGAGAACAACAAGATCTTAATACATAATGGATTGATCAAAATGGAACAATCTTGGTAAGTTACAAATGTTATCTTCTAACATTTGTACATAATACTAAGGATTAACCGTTGGCGGTTAATGACAGTTACTTGATGCTAGATTTTTCTTGAAATACCGGTAATGTACTCAGGGTTATTTCGGTCCTTTAGCTTCTGTTTTTCCACTAATTTGTTGGTTTTTTATGAATCGAAACCGTAGAAGAAATCAAAAAACACTTGGATTATACTACGAGTCGTGTAATCACTATCAGAACAAACTATTTGATCGGTACAATCAAATGTTTGAACGGATTAAACGTTTTTTGGTATATACACAAGAATCGGATTTAATTTCTTTAAGTATTATTGCACCGATAATCAAGATGTGAATTGGTTTTTGTGTGTTAAAACCCTCCAAATTTCTAGAGTTTTCTCTAAGAAATTAGGCTTGGTTTTCTATGTTTTTTAAGTAATATCACTGAAACTGACAATATATTTATGCCTTCAACTGTAGTTGGATTAGGCTTCAATAATCATGTTTGGACCAGCCTATTCGGCCTCATGCATATCCAAGAGCTTACAAGGCCCAATCTTTAAATCCATTCAATTTATAGCCCATTAATAACTAAACTCTAGTTAGTCCATTAATGCATTCGGCCCAAATCCAATAAACTAATATTTTAACTTACTTAAACTAATAACACACACAATCTCATTAGTGATAACTGAGCCCGCACTCCGGCATCTCCTAACTCGGTTAATGACTAACGAGATCAACCCATTCGACAAGTTAATCCAATATCACCATTAATGTTGATAACACTAAAATTACCAACACGCGCCTCCTGTATTTGCTCTTGTCCGCGATTAATTCTGGCATATGTAGCCTTGTCCGAGACTCTTAGTTCACCAACATTAATCCTAAATTTAACTATTACAACATGATTCTAATAGTATCAAATATACATGTCCTAATTATATACACAAACTTATACAATACAAACATTTAGAATATTAATGTTCAAAAGTTATAGTATCTAAGTTTGAGTTTACAAAAAGATGTTTTAAGCTTGAAAACTATATATATGATGAATGAAGAAGTGAATGAATCAGTTTTATTGACATGAGTAGCATTGGCTATCGTCTCATTTGAGGTGACTCCAAATGTAAATATGCTATATCAAAGACTTAGTACTTTAGTAGATATAGTGGGAATGCCCGCGCGTTGCAGCGGGTATCCCGGTTAATATCAGATTATATTATGATGTGTATTACGAAACACCAACCATTCCTACTATTGTTATAGGAGTATGTTTCAACTCATACGTATCAAAATGGCGAATTTAAAGTATTAGGGTTACAAGAAACATATCAAACCTATCTTCTCTTGAATTAATACGAATTCAATAATCATAGTTTGTCAATTTTTTACGGATCCAACTAACACTTATGTAGATGGATAGTGTTTTGGAACAACCCAGTTGAGTGTCCATTGGATTAAAAGAATTAGAGACAGAGAAAAAACATTGTAAGAAACTAATAAAATTTGATCATAACAAAAGGAAAGCAACCGTACTATCTACGACGTGTAGTATAATTTATGTCACTTATGAGAGCTCCAACTCCAAATGAGGAGGCAATACTACTGCTTGTACAGAATCAAGTGATGTAATATTCTTTTTGTCAAAGAAAAGAACAAACGACCATGGTAGCCTTCTCATTTTGCTTTGATGCCAAACTATCAATCGTGTACAAAATTATAAAATTGAGGTTTTGTTTTAAAGAATTTTTATTTGTTATTTGAATGTTTAAATAAGGTAAAAGAAACATGAAATAAGTTTAGAAAGTTGGAATATTTTCTATATGCTCTGTTCACAATTAGTATTATACATAGTATTTTATCACAATTTTAGCATCATTTCAACACAACAAATTTCTTTTTAAAGGTTCCAAACCTGAACCTATTTAAATTGGTGATTTTAGTGCATGCTGCAAATCCGCGATTAGATTGGAACCGGTTTTAAGCCATTAACAACAAAGATGAAATACATATAAAGATAACATACTTTTTTTTTTCTGAGCAATTAAGAACTTTATTCAACTAAGGGCAAAACGCAAAAACATTACAAACTACTCAACGGTTCACCAATCCAATTGTACCAATCAGTGGCGGATCTAGAAATGAATTTCAGTAGTAACGTTTTTCATTTTTTTCGTTTTAGTAGCAACGTTTTGCAAATTTCGTAAAAAAAAAAAACAAATTTTCCACTAATTTTCCATTACACGCGCGAAGTTGAGCAGCAACGGACGCGACACCTAGTTATTAACTAGGTCCGCCCCTGGTACCAATAGCAGCTTTGGCTCGTTTAAGCTATTAAAGCGAGCTCGAGCCGAGCTTTTAGCTCCTTTTAAACTGTTACATAATTATTTCGAGTTGAGTCGAGCCGAGCTCAAGCCCTTGGGTTTTACTTTCAAGCCGAGCTCGAGCCCAGTCCGGCTCGGGCCGAGCTCGGCTCGTATACGCCCCTATAGCAGTTCTTGCATTTAGACTTGTTTGTAATACAGCTAAACAATGAGGAATTGGGTATTGAAATCGGTTCCCTACGGTATGTACCGATCTCATCCCTACTAACCATCCTCAAACGCAAATCAAAGTGGTCAGTTTTATCATACAACCCATAAGACTATAAATGAACCAATGCTTGTTTATATTCATTAAATTTATTGAAGAAACATGAACAAACTTTAGATTCATTCCTTATGTTCATGAACATCTCGAATTATGGTGTTATGTTCGTTTATTTATGTAGCAAAATTACGTACATTTGTGCAGATGTCTATAGTACTTTTAAACATGAACCGAATAAGAAAATGAACATTACGTATACATATTTTTATAGGCTATTTTTATATTTTTTTCAGGTATGTTAATCTATTAAATTAGGGGGCACACATGTCAAATAACACAAGCTATGTTGCAACAGTCGCAAAATCAATCCTTCGATTCAAACCACGTATGTTATCATAATATATATACAAACAATGTTTTGACGCCCAAAGTACACGTACGTTAGTGATATCCAACTGGAGCTGGTGCATCTTTGAGTTCAAGTCCTTGATAGTGTATATCCTGCAACATTTTCAATCCAAAATGTCCCCAATTACTTCCATTCAACATCACCATCATCACCAAATAATAATAATAATAATAATAATAATAATAATAATAATAATAATAATAATAATAAATAAATAAATAAATAAATAAATAAATAATAAATAAATAAATAAAAACACAACCGAACTATGTAACAATTACCGAAGCGAAGTGATTGACATCGCAATGA
Organism: Ambrosia artemisiifolia; assembly: GCA_032199755.1. NCBI lineage: Eukaryota > Viridiplantae > Streptophyta > Magnoliopsida > Asterales > Asteraceae > Ambrosia > Ambrosia artemisiifolia. The sequence goes on along the minus strand of CM063517.1, from coordinate 14,672,261 downwards.
TGAGCCTCATCCGCTCTCACAACCATCACAAAATCGTTAAGTGTTGGATTATCAGGAAGACACCAATAGTCGATAGCAATTGCGGGCGCCTTCACATTTTCTATGTTACCATTATCAAGCTCCTTCAAGAACTCGGTGTACGAATGGATTGCTTCTTCCACAAGGCCGGTGATCTGGTGAGCTAGTTTAAGTGAAGAAAGGTATGCAACAAAGTAGGCATTGAAGAAGATGCCTTGGACCGCAAACACAAGGGCCCATTCGTACCATTTTGGCTTCGCAACCACCATGAAAGTCATTAGGTGCATTCTTTTGTTTCTTCTAACAAGCCTTTGATCCACCCACCACTACTTTAAGATAAGACGGTTGATGCAATCCATTAAAGCATCGATTTTTCCTGGTTTACCAACAGAAACACGAACATAACCCTTCAGTTCTTTTGTTACTGTAGTGGCGTTATCATCCCCCACATTTTTGCTAGGTCTTCCTCTTCCTGTAAATATCCACATATATGTCATTAAAGGCATTCCAAGCTTCATATTACATGAATCATAGGTGTGACCCATTTGGACGAGACCAATAGGTGGTGGCGAATCATGGCAGTGGGTGTTCTACGCTCGTTTGGACCCGTTCTAAGTTAGTTAGCTTTATAAAATGACAACCCGTTGTATAGTTTTAAATGACCCATATGAAACAATTAATAAAAAAAATCATAAATCAACCGATCTTTTAAAGAATGGACCATGGTTGCCATGTGTATGCTTCTGATAACCTAAAACATTGCTCATATTTGTTGCTCAATATATTGTGTTTTACAGAAATTCTTTTTATCATTAACTTTAATATTTCATCTTCTATGATATATAGAAATTATATATATCATTAACATTAATAAATATTTCCAAAAGCAGAAGTAAGAAAAGAAGCTGTACCTTTAGCTTCTTAACAAGAACAGATTTATCAGCTTTAGCAGGCTTATATCCTTTTCTAGCTATATCTTTGGCTTTTTTCTGCAATCAAATGAAGAAAATTTAAACCCCGGCCAATAAACAGTAAATTAAAAAACCTATGATTGAGATAATGGTACAATTAGATATCACTTGATCAAAAATATTACTATTAGTTATTTCACAAATAAAACAAATGACACCCACAAAATATTACTTGATGATCAAGTCTCACGGACATACAATTACCCAATTGCTCTTCAATGATGCAAATAGTTTTGTTGTCTATATATACATCCTGATAACAAAAGTCAGTTGGTCCCTACACCCCTTTTCATTCCATTTTCATGGAATTTCTAATTCCTTATCTTTTGAACTTGACAGAGAAAAAAAAAATATTCCTGAATCATCTCATCATCTCAACACATGGATTAAAGTGCAGTCATGAAGCAGATTATGAATATGAGAAATGACCCCTCACCAATATTTGTTTGACACCAGATGGTAATTTCATGGAAAGTGCTTCCATGGCTGCTTCTACCATTTCTTGATCCTGCAAATCAGTTACAAGTACCTTTGAGATAACTCTTACCAGACTTACAGAGTTATTTAATACCAAACAACCCATTACCTTCCCTTCGAGGGTTATGATGAGAGGCCCAGCTCTAGATTTACGATAACACCCTTGATTTTATTTACAGTAATATCAAGACAAAAAATTAGGAAGAGTAAAGATAAAGGTCAACTGTCATAACTTAATAGAATTGCATTTGTACCATTGTAGATATCAGGAAATTCAATAGCAATCTTGGATAGAGGCTGGGCAACTTCTAACTGTAGTTCAATCAAAACATAAAAAGATTCGAGGTTAGATAACAACCCAGCATGAGAAGCTGACTTCTTAGGTCAAACCAACATAGTTATTTTTGTTTTTTTTAAACTTAGACAAGTGAAATCAATTCTGAAATTGCAAGCAAGTCTGACCTAAATGGTGCTTTGAACTACCTGTCGGCATTTTCCAGAACCACTCATTGATACATCAAGCTCCTTATGTCCGATTTCAGCATCTAGTTCATAAAGCAGATAGAATTTTCCCTACAACACAATGATATCAGATCAGACAAACGCTTCTTCAATGCAAATCTTTTAATTGATAGGTAAATGTGTCAAACACCAAAGCAATGTTGAGATTTAGTAGATAAGTTACTTAATTCCATATTTTTCTCTTCTTAAAATAGATCAACAACAAACTATTAGTTCAAGTAAACATCAAGACAGGTTGTAGTGGTTGCAGTTTTGTTTCAGTAAATTGAAGCAAACAAACAACACAAAAAAGAAAAAGAAAAACAGAATTCATCGATTCAGACAAACGAGCCACAACAAAACTGATTCAATTGGTCTTCCACTTACTTGATGATTATTGCTGATGTTCTGCTCTTCGAAGATGCGTGAGAGTGGTTTTCGATTGAAGGGTTTCTGGGGCATTAACATAGGCCTAAATCAAAAAACGGAAATTGAAAGTTAATGTCGAATTTATGATGGTCATTGATCATGGCGTTGGTTGAATTTCTCAGGCCATGAGCAATAACTACAAGTGGGTAAGGTGAAAGGACGAAGGGTACTAAGGGAATTATATTTTACCTTGTAACTAAAAACATAACATAAAATTACAATAATAACCTTGTAAGTGTCTTAATATACTATTAGGTGACTAATTTACCCCTATCAATTAAGCTTTATTAAGTTGTATATGTAGCTACAAAACTTGTACCCATAACAAAATTACAATCTTAGCCATCACTCTTCCTTAATAAGATAAATATAGAAATATAGATTAATGCTATATTGTGAAGTTTGACAGAAGTAATCAATGGCCCACGCCTTTAAAATTTATGTGATTCATAGAAGTAAACAATGAAGCTTGAAGAAAGTGATATGCACGATCAAGTAAATTCATTTAATCAATTGGTTTATCATATATATCTAGTGTGAATGGAGGATATATAAAGGGTGAAAAACACATCTTATTAATATTGTGATTGTTATCTAAATGGAGTTGATAAACATAATCAATCTTCACTTTTTAAACCCCGGGTCCGTTCACGTATTCGGGTCTATATTATTAGCGGCCCAAATTAAGGATAATTATTATTGTTATTAGTTTGTATATATCTCCAATTTATAAGGAGAACTGGTTAGTCGTATATATCTCCAACTGATAAGGAGATCTTGTTCCTGATTTATAGACCTGTACCATGTATTTATTCACATGTTGACATCAATGAAATTCAATTGATTCACTGAAAATAACATGGTATCACAGCCTTCCAATTAATCTGCTCCTTTTTTTTCCTTTTTCCGATCCTCGGGTTTCGACCCTTTCAATTTCAGCCGGCCACCCCTTTTCACATCTGACCCATTTCTTCTCCATTTCATCTCAGCTATGTCTGACAAGCCTGAAAACTCTGCTGCCCCCAAACCAACAACCCCTCTGCATCCGGTTTATACCGTTACTGACATCCAAAAGAAGGTCCGAGTTCTGGATGGTTCCAAGGTCACGTATTCTGCGTGGGTGAAGCTTTTCACGCTTCATGCTCGTGGTTACGAGGTCTTGGACCATATCACCTCTGACCCACCAGCTTCGGCTGACCCCACCTATGAACAATGGAAGAAGATTGATGCTATTGTCCTTCAATGGATATATAGCACCTTGTCCGATGATTATCTGTTGCGGGTTCTCGAATCCGAATCTACAGCCCTTCAGGCTTGGAACAGGGTCAAAGAGATCTTTCACAACAACAAAGGCCCACGCTGTGCGGCTCTTCAGGCTCGATTCGTCAACCTGAAACTGACTGATTGTGCTTCTCTGGAAGCTTACTACCAAACCCTTTGCGATTTGGCTGCTTAACTGGCTGATGTGGACAGCCCTGTTAATGAACAGACTCTTGTTTTGAAACTGGTTCGAGGACTCCCTCGTGAATATGACACTATCGGCTCCATCATTAATCGTGAACTCCCTTCATGGAATGAAGCTTGTGAGATGCTGCGCGGAGACCAAGAACGCCAGGCTGCTCGTGACGGTAATCCTAATCCCTCTGAAGCATTAGCGGCTGTTAACCCAAACCCCACCCATAACCATCGAACCAACCAGCCCACTTTCCCTCGTGACTCCTCTGCCCAGCCCATCACCAATCGCCCACCCAACTACACCCGTAACAACTTTAACCGAAACGGACCACGTCGTGACGGACAGCAGCCCACTACACCTGCCCAGAATCAGCCCCGCTCTGGGCCCAGTTCTGGTGAGCGAAACAACCCTGCAAACCGACACTCAACCCGCAACCAACCCTGGAATAACCCGGCCCAGTACCCACCTGTCAGCCCATTCTGGTCCATGAACTACTGGTCTGCACCCCCACCTCCGTGTCCCTATCCTACTCAGCCCGGGTGGGTTAGCCCTTGGACTGTCCAACACCCGCAAAACCCACAGCCAAATGCTTCTGACTCCCACTCTGCACAGGCTCATCTCACTGATGTGAACCCTTGGAGCCCACTGAACTCGCAGAAGCGTTTCAAACCATGGCTGTGAATTCCGAGCCGCCTCAATGGTTTATGGATACTGGTGCTACTAATCATCTCACAGCAGACTCAGGTATGATTTCTCACTCGTGTGAAAATTCTATTAAAAATGTGCTTGTTGGAAATGGTCATCTTTTACCAGTCACGGGTTCGGGCAATACTGACCTTCCCTCCAAATCAAAACCTCTCCAACTTAAACACATTTTACATACACCCAACATTATCAAAAACTTAATTTCTGTTCGTAAATTTACTCGTGATAACTGGGTGTTTGTCGATTTTGACCCTTTTGGCTTTTCTGTGAAGGATTTTCCGAGTGGGATGATTTTGAGTCGGCACGACAACAACAGTACCCTCTACCCCCTCACAGCTCTCCAACCAACTGATGCTTCCGCCTTTGTTTCCACCAGTCTGCAAGGCCCTTGGCATAATCGTCTAGGACATCCCGGCATGCATGTTCGGCCTCATGACGAACACTCATAGGAAACGAGGAGTCGGGGGCGCCATCCGGTGCGTAGGTGTCAAACTTAAACGAAGACACTCGCCCGACACAACCTAGGAGACGAGAAAAGAAACAAGTCGGGTCGTCTAACAAAAGTGGATTGGGCGAAACATTCTCGGAGTATACAAAGAACACAAAAGCGGTACTTAAAGAGATGACGGAAACGAAAAAGAAGGTCGCGGACGAGTATTTATCGTTACTCGTGGAACAAATGGCGAGTGTCAAGAAAATAGATTTTAATACCGAGTTTGAGTTCTTTAACAAACCACATGTCAATCTTAGCCACCTGGTGAAGAAAGTGGTCATTGCGCGTAAACGGGAAATTGCATTAGCATATAATTGGCAGATGGATGGACTGGAGTCGGACGAAGATTAGTTTTATTTTTTATTTTATGTTTCGTATTTCTTTTTATTGTATTTACATTTAATTTAATTTATTTTATTTAATTAATGTTTATTTGGTTTTATTTTGTTTTAATTAATTAATATTAAAAAAGAGTTGTAGGTTACTTTAGGCTAGACGTTTCCAGTGTTTAGGCTACTTAGGGGTAAAAATGATATGACATTGTGGGATTGGTGCACCTTCCTCCCTAAGATGATATATTTTAAAAAAAAACCTTTACTTAAACTCACTTTTATATTTTAAGAATCTTATGTGCATGCTAGCTGCGTTAAACAATATACAAGAACTCAAATAACACAGAAGTATTTATTTGAAGCATATTTGATTTACGAGCTTGATGAAGTTTGAATCAATCAAGTTCTTAGTGCGTGTGTAGTGGGGCTGATGGAGGGCTTAAAGGAGATTTATAAAGCCCCATGGAGCCCTCCCCACCCCCCCCCCCCAGCCTTGATGAGCAAAAAGTCCTCTTCTTTTACATCCAATCAAACAATAATATCTCATTCACTGCATACTTTATATAAAGTCTCTCATATCACTTTATTAATATTTTAATCCATCACCCCACTATACATGGCCTTACAAGTTGAAATAAATCGTTTCCTCAACTATCATAGTTACACACATATATAATCACTTGCATAGGCATAGTTAACACATAATTAATTTCAAATTAAGAATTACGAAAAACACTTAAACACTTGTACATAGTCTATAAGTTACATATATTGGCAGGGAAAGCTTGGTTAAAACCATGCTATCTATAACACTAATAATTTTTATTTAATTATTAATAGGCAGAGGAGATGTAGGGCTTAGAAACCCAGTTTTGGTATCACAAGTCACCACAGCCACAGGCAGCCCATTTTGTACCCATGCTAGAAATCCCCCTCCCATGTTGTATACATGCTTGAATCCCTACATATATTTTTTATATTCACTTTTAAATTGATAATTATAAAAAAATGCTTTTCGTCGTGTTGATCGACTTTTAAAAAGATAACTTACAGCATCAAGTAGATCAACCGTTGCATATACGGAACGGACCCCGGATTGACAACCCTTCACATTAAAAAAAAAATACAAATGAATTATATTCGTAAAAGAGTTAAGTACGATTTTAGTCCCTATTGATTTGACTTGAATAACTATTTAAGTCCAAAAGTTTAAATCTGACCTTAATTGTAAAACTGTGAATTCATATAAACGTGGTGTAGTTACGCATTGACCTTCTACTTTTAATGGTCAAGTAATTCACCATTACAAAAAAAATAAGCAATCAAATAATTTATATTTATTAAATTTACCACAATAAGATGATCATCCTTGGTACACACTTGCTCTACTTGTTCCATGAAGTTGGGATTTTTCACCCTACCTAAAACCACACAATTAATTAATATTAAAAAAAATAGTAAATTACATTGTCTAGTTCAAACTTTCACCTATGGTTTTAGAGAAATTACTCACCTTCAGGTGTATTAAACATGTTTGGAATATTTAGAACATCTTCAAAATCAACATGACCTTTCTTAAATTCTTCCTCAGTCCTATTGTTATTTATAACAAAAAGAATTTATTCAATTACTATAATAACCAATGATCATGTATAAATTCATCAAACCAGTTATTTGATACAATTTTAATAAATAAAAACAGAATAGATACCTAACATCGAGGTAGCGGTATTTGCTGTTGCGGAGAAGATCATCAGCTTTTAGAACATCAATGGTGATTACCTGTGACTCTGAGCTACACAATTGAACCAGAAAAAGAATACAGAGGATTAATATATAAAAATAAATTAAGGAATGATAAATCTTTGATTTGAAACTATAGGTACCTCGATTTGGTGTTCATGATGGAGAACAAGTGTTGATTTTGAAAGGATAAGAGTTAGGAAATGGCCATAAATTGGTGCATGAGCGACTAAGAAGATAGCATGATTGGTTTATCTGTTTTAACCTTTTGTGAATTTCATAAGTTTATTGTTTTAGAAAGTGACTTAATTATTTTAGTATAAAGTTATAAATTATGATATAGCTCAAGTATAAAATGAAAAACCCACTTGAGTTTAGAAAACCTTGGAAACCCATGTAAAAAATGATTTTTTTCTTTTGAAAAAAATAACCAATGTAAAATACATGTTTTTAAGTGTTTTTGGCCAAAAAAATATAAAAAGCGCCGAAGGGATGTTTTTAAAAAAAATAAACAAAGCTGCGAAAACACATGTTTACAACAGCTTTTATAACAGCAAATAGCTGAAAACATATGTTTTTTAGCAACTTTGTTTATTTTTTTTTAAAAAATCTCTTCGGCGCTTTTTATATTTTTTTGGCCCAAGATGCTTAAAACATGTTTTTTACATTGGTTATTTTTTTTCAAAAAAAAAAATAATGATTTTTTACGTGGGTTTCCAAGGTTTTCTCAACTCAAGGGGGTTTTCAATTTATCCTTCCCTTTATGATATATTCTATCTATATTAATTTAGGAACAGATCAATACTATATGATAACATACACCGGCCACGTGGCGGTCAATAATTGGGCCACGTGACAAGACTAATTTTGTTTTTTACTTTCATTCTTTTCTTTAACGACACTTTAGTTGTTTTAAAATATATATATTGGCCACTAACTTTTAGCTTTAAAATATTATGGCAACTAACTTTTACCTTAACTTTATTTTTTTCCAATTTGACCACCAAACTTTTAGCTAACTTTTAGCTTAACTTTATTTACTTTCAATTTGACCACCAAACTTTTAGCTTTTAGTATTTCAAACTTTGACCACCCAACTTTTTTAAACTTGCATTGCACTTTGGCCACTAACTTTCTTACTAACCTATGTACTTTATTTTCTTTCAATTTGATCACCAAACTTTTAGCTTTTAGGATTTCAAACTTTGACCACCCAACTTTTTTAAACTTGCATTGCACTTTGGCCTCTAACTTTCTTACTAACCTATGTACTTTATTTTCTTTCAATTTGACCACCAAACTTTTAGCTTTTAGGATTTCAAACTTTGACCACCCAACTTTTTTAAACTTGCATTGCAGCCACATCCACCGCAACATCTTTTAGCTAAGTATTGACACATTTTTTCTAACTTTGACTCCAAATAAAGCGTACTACTAAACATGTATACACAACAACCTCACCCACGGCGAAGCGCGAACAACTAACACCTAGTTTCTTCTAAAAGAAAGTTAAGTTTTTTCTAACCATAACAACCCGTTATTAGGGAAATCATAGGACTAATAGTAAGTCGTAAGGAAGGATATTAAACGGAGTCTGATTGAACTCATTCAAATGGGATTGGAACCGCCTCATTGAACCATACGATCTTAGGTTTTCGATTTTTTGGATTTTTGGCTTGTAGTTTTTAGAATACGTGTTATATTATTTTGTGTTATATTTCGTGACTTATTGTGTTATATTTCATGATCCATTGTGTTTTTTGTATCCTTTCATCCTTCTCATTTTTATTGCACTATGTAGTAGGGGTGTGCATGGGTCGGTTTGGTTCGGTTTTTACTATTAACTGCAACCATAACTGCTAGTTCGGTTATGGAATTTCCTTAACCATAACCAAACTTCGCTTATGGTTACTCGATTATGAATTTGGTTATGGTTATTTCGGTTATTAACAAAAAAAAAAAAAAACTAAAGCTAACTTTTGGCTAAATTATAAAATTATAAGCCAGTGGGTCTACAAAAACCCGGAACATATAATCTTGCATTTAGCTTGGGCTATTTTTTATAAGACAATCAAGACTACACTTTCTAATTATACTGCCAATGTTGGATCCATATTAATAAGATATTTTTTATATAATTTTTTTACATATAATATTTTTCATACAATTAGAAGGAACATTACATAAAGACAGTGTTGTAAAACTCGGTTTGGCCTTGTACTCGGCGACCTACCCTGGAGCGAGTACTCGGACTAATCGGGGGAATACTCGGGGGTCAAGTCGTCCTATGCGGGGAGTAATCGGCCAACTCAGCGACCTACCCTGGAGCGAGTACTCGGGGAGTAATCGGTCAACTCGGCCTTGTTTTGCAACAGAGCATAAAGATAGTTGGTAGGCGGGCAACAAGTTGCGCCGCCACTCCTTTCTGGATGAGGGGTGGAAAAGTTGATGTGCACTACTCGCTGAACCCAAGCCAAAAACCGCACCACTTCCTGTGCCAAGGAACCGAACGTGTCGAAGACCAGGTGAACGAAAACATGTTGATTATCCTCACATGCTTTAGCGTGCTTTTCCACTTTCTTGAATTCAGCCTCATGACCGCTTGCCCGGCCACAAACCCACTATCCCGAAGCCCAACTAGGGGGGACACCCCGGTAAGATCAACACACGCATGTTTCCCACATTCCCAACCAAAAACTAAGACGTTTGTTGGGCGCAAGGTGGACCTCCCCTTTGCGGGTCTATGAGAAAATTAACTGACGCCTATTTTCTTGCAGAGATCCCCGCTCTTCTAAGGATGTATGCAAATGCATCCCAGACAAAATCATGCCGATATTTAAACCCTGGCAATTCCTTACAATGTAACGCATGTTCCCCATACTTATCAAGGCATGCTTTGCGGCAGACCGGACAATTTTCATCATCGGGGAAAAGGGGTATCATCAGCCGGTATTTAAGGATTGCCCTATACTCTACTACCGACATACGTTGCCCCAAGCCTTCGATAGGTAACACCAATAAGGAAGTCCTGGGCGTGCGTGAGGCTTTTGCGGGCATTCCAAGACGGCCTTCTGACGGGGGGACAAACGGAAATCCTCCTCCAAACTTTGTGCGATTCGGCTATAAAGGGCATTCGCCAGAGTTTTTCTGTGGCTTCTTGGGGGCGACGTCCTTATTAAAGAAACCGCCAATAAGATATTAACAAAAAATATAATTAAGCCTTTGATTACAAGTTTAATTCATCATAAATAAAGAGCACTACATCAAGATCATTTTGTTAATAACATACTTTTTTTTATAGTCAAAACCTTTACATAGTTAATGTAAAACATAATTTATTACATAAACTTAACATTACAAGTTCGGTTCGGTTATATCAGTTTACCAAAGCTTCATAACCATAACCATAACCGCTTGGCCGGTTATAGAAATTTCATAACAATAACCATTGGTTATGTTGGGTGTCGGTTATAATCGGTTCTATTATGTCGGTTATGGTTCGGTTATCGGTTATGACGGTTAATTTGCTCACCCTACAGTGTAGGATAACTTTAACTTAGTTTAATAACTAGGGTATTAGTTACCCCGTGCTTCGCAGCGGGGCGCATTTGTTTTGCATGCGTGTTTAGTAGTATTACAGGCAACGGTTTTTTTGCATTTCTTCGTGCGATGCAGCGGTAATTCTATTAATAATAGTTCGTTACAGTAGTGGCACATGTGATAGCAAACGTCCCGTGCAATACCGCAAAACGTTTAATCACCATACTTGTATTGAACCGGTACGGGTCCCCAAAAGTATCGCTATAGTACAGTACCGGTATTCAACGGTAACGGATGTCGGTGGTTCCGATGGTGTGAGTAGGTTGCGGGAAATAGTCCCACAACATTGACGATGATGGTGGTGATGAAAAAAAATGAAGTTCTTTGATGCTTTGTTTGAAAATTATGTGCCCTGAACATGACTATTCTTTACTGCTTATGTTACAAAGTAAGAAAACTAAAAAGAATAAAATAAATAACAAAAGTTCCATAAACCCACCAAATAGACCAATAAAAATGAAAGGTGTATTATAAAGGTGGCAGGCGTATTTTAGTTTTACCACACTATTAAAGTGTCGTAAAATTAATATATAGATAATTACAATACTCGGTCGATAACAAAAAATATGATCAAGTTAAGATTTGCATATAATTGCCCAGATACCAGATTCAAATATTCAATGTTATATTTGCTGAGATAGATGAGGCCCACTTGCACTATAATGCCCACTTAGCCCACTTGTATAGGTAATGAAACAAACTCAATAGATACCAACCGAACAAAGTCAGTATTGGTATTCATTCGTATTGTTTTCGATGGATGTAAAGTATGTGTCTATTTCAATTTGTTAACATCACAACTTTTTTCCTCCTTTGGTTGTTATAACAAGTGCCTGTACGATAATCAACCAAACCGAACCAATATCACTCGAAAATTTTATTAACATTGATCTTATGATGATGGGATAAGTGAAAACAGAGGACCGAAAGAATACAGAACACATGGAGAACAACAGTAAGAAGAAGACATCTTCATTAAGGTGGGGAATTCTTCGTCGAGCCCTAATTCCTTCTCGATCTTCAACCGATTCAAGTATTCCTTCACTCTGTCACTCGATTCAATATTAACTGATGTTACATACATATTGAATTTGACCTATAACTTATCTGATTTCTGATTGTTATAAAATGTTGTGCAGATGACCCATCTGTGAAAAATATATCTAGAAGAGCAAATGGTGGGTTTGGTTTGATACCCTTTCATTTAGTGGATAATGATCAGCTTAAAGCTGAAGAATTGATGTCTTGTGAATTGATAAAGGTTAATGAGGCTTGTGTGTGTTATACTTTGCCTAATCCAACTGCTGCTAAGCTTTTCCTGTTGTAAGATTTCATCAACTTATTTTACTGGTTCTAGTTTATTGCTTATGTAACTTGAAAAAAAATTGTTACCGGGCCTTGTTGTATTATACTTCCATTTATTTGATTAGACATAATAATCTTAGGTTTGTTTTGTAATTTTACTGGAATTGAATGACTTAAGATGAGAACGAATCGTTGTATTCCGTGAACAAAAGGTAACATTATTGTTTGGTTAAATAAAAACGAGGGATTTTGCTTTATGTGTGATCATTGCTAACTTATGTAACTAAATGCAGTCAGAGAGTGGACAATTGTGCAAACCTTGATGATTTTAGGATCTGTAACACGTATGATATTGACAACACGGGCCTTGTTTGTAAGTTCTCTTTGCACTCAGAACTCAGAAGTTTAATTTCCGTCACAGGGTAATGCTAATACATAATAGGGTATACAAACCATAAACAATAGCAATACAGAAAAGATATATCATGCTTGTAAACCAGAACCTAAAGTCTCATAAATAACAAAAGGATAAGTATGAAGACTCGTGAAATCATAAAGGCGATCTAAGACTTGGGTTTCATGGACTATATGATTTTTTTGAGTCATAACTTTTATCCTAGCATCAGGATGTAATGTTATAGACATATTTTCCTTGTAGTTATCCTCTTAATGATTTCATTCGGTTGTTTCTTCAAGTAATGTAGTATTTTTCTTTCCTTTCCCTTTTCCATAATGTTTATGTACTTTCTCATTTAACAGGTTCTTGGCCATCAGAGGAAGTTCTTGCTTATTATTGTTTATCACAGCTTAACTTATTCAGGTGATTACATTCGTTTGTCCCTATCGTTGGCGTTGGTTCAATCATTGTTACTATTATTCTGTTTTCCTTTTTGCACTTGTGGAAGAACTTATAACAACAACAACAATCGAACCCAGTAAATCCCATCAATAGCAAAAATTATTAATAGGGTCTGGGGAGGGTGGGATGTAGGCAAGCCTTACCTCTATTCCTAGGAATAGAGAGACTGCTTCCAGAGAGACCCCCAACTCGATAATACACAAGAGACAAACATGACTAACAAAAGGTAGAAAGCTACCAAATATCACACACTGATGATAGGGTAACGTAGTGGACCAAGTAGTAATAATAATAATAATAATAATAATAATAATAATAATAATAATAATAATAATAATAATAATAATAATAATAATAATAATAATAATAATAATAAATAAATAAATAAATAAATAAATAAATAATCAACATATGCACAGGAAGACACTCTCGAGCACAGGTGCCCTAAAGTGTAGGAAGGTCTAAGCCCGTAAGACCTAAAGTGTGGAAGAACATATACAAGCTCATTTTAATCCTGTAATTTGGCTTCCCTACTAATTCAGGTCTAAAAAGGTCATTGAACTTGGGTCAGGATACGGGTTAGCAGGCTTGCTTATTGCAGCAGTCACAGAAGCATCAGAAGTTGTGATATCAGATGGAAATCCTCAAGTAGTTGATTGTATCCTTTTTGTTGCAACATCATCATAGCTTCAATGCGTCTCTTTTTAAAAAAAAAATTACGACCTTTGAATCTGCTTCAAATTGGAGATGCTTTAACATTTAGATATTCAACTTAACATAAATGCCAATTCAAGTGTATTTGGCTGCACAAAAGTGCAATCTATGATGCTGCACTGGAATCAGGAAGAGCTCTTGGATGTTTCCAACAGCTTTGATATCATTGTTGCAAGTGATTGGTAATCGTTAAAACTCGTTCTAATTACAATTTCACTGTGTTTCTTTCTTATGATTAAAGCAAAGTTAGTTTGTAATGTTGCAGCACTTTCTTCAAAGAATTCCACAAAGGCCTTGTTCAGACTATCAAATGCTTGCTGAAGAAGGAAGGGCCCTCAGAAGCCGTATTTTTGGGGCCTAAAAGGGGAAACTCATTGGATGATTTCCTAATGGAGGTCAAAGAAAATGGGTTGAAATTCACTGTAGATGAAATGTATGATCCAGAAATTTGGAGACGCCATGAAAGTTTCATCGAGAACAACGCCAACTGGCCTAACTATGACAAGGATCACTGCTACCCTTTATTGGTTAGAATTACACTTTAAACTTTGCAGGTTTTAGTCCTTCAGATTTTGTTTTTCCTTTGTTGTAATACTTAAAATTCACCCAATACTACACGATCATTGGTTAGACCGTTAGACCAACTGTAGTGGGTTAACTAAAAAGTGCAAAAGTTGTTGCCACGTCACTGCCACGTGGGCAGTGGTGGCTTTAACTAAACTACACCTTCACAAGGGTGTAGTGGTTTAAACGAAAAGGTGGGTGATGTGACACCATGTGATTGGCTAAAAAAACGTTTTAACTCTTTTTCACACCTCTCCCTTCATGCCCGTTATAACCTTGGGGGAGGGTTTTCTGGCGCTGGAGTTTGGTGCCCAAGTTTCGATGTTTGGTGTCCCAAGAAGATGATTTGGCGTGGGGCATTAACCCACTGCGTATAGTCTACATTTTAATCTAATTTGTAGTCTTTGGGCTGGATTATGTTTGCTTAAACTTTTTATATGAATAGTTTGATAAGTAAGTGGTTCTATAGTCTTTTGTTGGAAAAAAAAGTGTTGTTTTAGGTATTGAAAATGGTTTGTTCCTAGTTATTTCAACACAATTTCGCCCCCTTTGGTATTTCTTCACTTGCGTGTTGCAGGTAATCGGTGGATGTCCTCCCAAGATACAGTGAAACAGAGTATGTAAAATGTTATTCAACTAACCGTACACGTAGATGTGATAGCCTCGATGACTTAATGAGTGATAAAGATTTCTGGATTCAATTTCTTTGCTTCTTTAGCAACAAAGTGATTCTACTACTAGAAATCTTGAGTCTTATATGTATCATGCATGAGAAGAGGTTGTATTCATAGGCATCGAAACACCCAACTTGAAATTCCTTCGAAGAGAAATCAACATGTACCTGTCAATCAAACCATTGGTGTTCGTAGTAGACGCCAAGTAACGACTCACGAACCAAAACGTCGCATTACGTTAATTGCCCACATCCTGATGCCCAGAGTCAAAGAGCAAACTTTACCAATTTTTCTTTTCCTTTTATATTCCTAACATCATTTTTTTACTTTATTTGAAAAAAAAAATCCAACAGAAGGTTTGGAAAATCACTTTTTCCATGTCGATGCTCGTGAAGCCATGGATCATGGATATAAGTTATATCTTTACACAGGTTACTGGATTGGATACCGAACGGTTATTTGTTGGATTTTAACGCAACCGAATATGAATTTCATGTCTAGCTTCATAGCTTGTTCGGTTTGTAGAAAATATATTTGGTAGGAGAATAAATGATATTTTATTTGGAGTAAATTCTCTCATTTTTTTTAAACGAAAGAATTTAATGTTTCTTTCGGATTGTAACACATGGAATCAGGAGGGCTTAAACCCCCCCCCCCCCCCCCCCCCCCAACATAGACGATGTGGGCTTTGCCCTCCGCATCAGAAAAAAGGTAAGGGGTGGTGTTGGGGCGTGGATAAGCTTTGAAAGGAAAGGCAACGCCCTTGGTCAAGCGGGCATGGGCCGGTGTTGGGGCTTGGAGGCGACTGCCTCCCCTCTCCATGTCACCACATCGTTTAGTCTAAAGAAATGAAAAAAATAAAATTGGAATCACGTACTCTCTCATCACCGCCACTGGCGTTATATTTACATTTTGAATGTTCTTTATTATAACTTATAAATTCGTATCTAAACATGTAAAAAACAAATGTCTATCTCTAAAAACAGCATCACTGGTTTGGTCAAACTTAAAAGCCAAATTGCCAAATTTTTTAACTAAATGTTTCAAGCCCCATATAGAGTGGCAAGTCAAAGCTTGCATAGGATTCATTTTGTGCTCAAATCCATGTGATTTATAATCACAAGCATACATAAAGCCAGACAATATTCACATGCATGATGTCTAGATGTCTAATGGGGGGCATGTACACTTGAAATGGTGGTTGTTTTTCGTTTTTTTAACTACATGAACTCATTATTAAAAAAATGTATAGGATCTCATCAAAAACCTGCTAATCAATAGGAAATTCAACTTACATTATACAAGTGATCTTCGGGCTTCAAGTGGACTAAAGACTAAAAATCAATGAAATCTAGATTGAGTCTAATATCTTTACTAAAATGATTCAAAACACCATCATTTTACCCTCTTAGGTTAAAATGGCAGTGGTTGTGATGGTTTTATAATTGGGTTCTAGGATCCATACACCCTGTGACATCATATTTGAGGGTGTATGACATCACATTTTGGGTATATGACAGCTTTCTATTAATGTGTGATGTAGGCGAGGGTGTGTGAATCCTGATTATAAGGTGTATGGTTTCTAAATACCTTTATAAATATACTTCAAAAGCATGTTCAATTATCTAATGATGGTATTGTTTAATATTTAATAAGATCCAAGTGGGTGTGATAAGACAAAGCATGAGAAGTGCCAATCCTATGATAAATCCTTATTGGGGAACAATAGGTTTGAAGAAATAATGAACCAGGTGTCCATAACCAATCAAAGGCAGATCTCACGATCGATTTGTGGAATATATACTTTATATATATACGTTATTTTATTTGTAAACTCTATTTCTTCATTTGAAATCTAGTTAAGTGAGAACTATAGGATATAAGTATATAACTTATACTATTTCATACATCAAATGATCACATGAACTTTTTTCATGACAATTTTTTTGAAAAAAAACAAAGAAGAAGAAAGTTCTACATTTGAACTTGAGGTAAACATTACTGTAACATTTTTTTTTGAACGATCAACTAAAGTATTGCCGGGTACTCTGTACGCGGCCCCCAATGGCCGAAAGGGGCCCAGACGGCCTCTAGTCCGTACGGACAGAGCCCTTCGGCACACCCGTCTCCTGCTCCAGGGAAAACCCGGCCCACAAACCCGCCCGAAGGCACGACGGTAGAGAACCGGTTAAACCTGGAGGGATCAGGAGTCGAACCCATGACCACAAGGGTCAAGGGTCTCTCCATCACTTCCCAACCACCTACCCCACCACAAGGGTCGGGGTATCCATCACATGCCTCCCGTGGGAATCGAACCCGGCTCCCCCAAAGAGAGAACCGGCCCTTTTACCACTAGGCCACATGATCAGGATACTACAACACTAAGAGGCTGTTTGATAAGGCTCTTAATGAGCCTCTGAATCATTCAGCGCTGAATGATTTAGCATTCAGCTCACTCAGCGTGTTTGTTTCAGCATCTGAATGGAATAGTTAAGACAGAACCATTAAGACTTGAGATGTTGCTGAACCATTAAGCACTGAATGAATCCATTTTTACGTCCCCTACCTATGTGAGATAAGAAAACTAACCATTTAGAGGTTCAACAAAACAACACTTAATGATTCAGCACTTAACTATTCAGACTTTTTATTGATTTAACACTTAATCAACTAAACAGCCCCTAATATTGTTAAATTGGCAAGAATCATAAGATTGTTAAATTGTTATATAAGTAATTTCAATCCTTGGACTGATCTACCAGTGACCAATCGAAAGTTTATTTCAAACAACAATATTTTAGATGTTGAAAATGCCATCAAAACAACTCTAATCCTCGAATTTGGTGAAACCTAGTGGTTTGCTTACCTATACACTTTACGAATCTCATAATTTAATGAAGCATTTGGTTCATTGAATATTTTATAAAAAAATTAATCAGTCAAATGAATTGAAATATGAAATAACTGAATTTTGAAAATTAAATTTGAGAGAATAAAATGTCAAAAAAAATTATAATTTTATACATTTCTTGTTTCTAAACAGGATATTCATGTTTGGTTTTTAGATTTATTAAGAGGGTTGGAACAGGAAGGGGATGATTACAGATTTACAATACTCTTGGCATCAACAATAGCAACGATAGTACTAATTATTACCAACCAATGGGTTAAAACTAGGATTATTAAAATCCAATACCTCTACTTTATTTAGTTATTAACGTTCAAACATTTCTATATTCGGTATATTTAGTATGATATACTCTTAAGTAAAAGTGTGGATAAGGTTTTTCCATGAAGTAGTTGCAATTTTCGGTTGGGACCTTGTTTAAAACCCTTTTCACCCGTTTTCTTTTTTAGTAAATTGTTCACCAACTTTTGAAAATCCCTTGCACACTTTATTCCCATGGTGACATACTTAAATTTTAGCGTATAAGATAAGAAGACTGAAAAAAAAAAACAATAATATCTAAATTAAAAAATATGTGTTATGACTCGATATTAAGTTGCTTGACAATTGTTTTCTTACCAAAGTATTTTACATGGTTCCAAGCTAATATACTAGATTCTACTCTCCGTAATATGAATTCAAAACAAAATTAATATAATGATACCACATAATATAAACACTTGCTAATTATCATTGTAAAACATTATTACTTCTATAATCTCCAAACCAACGTCAACATAAAGGCGAAAATGGTAACGGAATAAACACCCAAAGCATTAGCCAATGAGCCACTGCCGCTACTCTCTACCGATTGGTGGACTCCGGTGGTTTTGCGGCTGCACAAAATTTTATAAATTTTTTTAATCAAACATATAAATTTAATGAAATAATTGATCGACATATATGCATGGGTAGTGAGTACTGATCAACCCCACATGACGTGCAGCATTTTTGTTTCTTGTTCACATTATTTACTTTTATATAATTTTTCTATAGTCGGCACACCGACTATCGACTTGCATCAATATATTCATTATTTTTATTACAAAAATGTTTTGGATTTTGTGTGTGGATATGTATCTGCAAGTGCAAGCGGATTAACTAATAAGTTCACATAGAACATGAACTTTATAAGAAACCGAGTCATATTCAATGTTGCATTGTATATGCCTTATCAATAACATAGGTAATTATGTGTGTACTATTTTGAGGTAGCATGATAATTAATACCTTAAAACTATAGCGCAATAATAACCACTTTAGCTCAAGTATAACTATTTACTCCATACTGTCGTAAAGTTTGAACTTTGGTGTGGTGGGGACAGAAAATCACGAGACCTAATTTTCTTTTCAAATAATTGGGGGTCGGACTCAAAAAATACATTTTCTTTTATAAAATCGTAAAAATTTACACTAATAAGCCAAAAACCGGTGAGAACCAGGGCACCCCTGATCCTCATTAAGCTTCGCCCCTGAGTCGATACACTTATATAGATAAAAAGATGGATAAAACTAAAGGGCCAATACTTATCTTATCAAGAAAAAAGGACTAAAATAGTAAATAAACATACCTGTTCGCCGGAGTAGGACAGAAAGTGATGACGTAATCAGCGGCGGAGCAAGTAAACGTACTACTACCATCGTCATACGCGTAGCTATACGCCGTCGGACACGCCGTCTTAAAATACTCAGAATACGACGTCGGATTACACGTCTGTGGAGTCGAGTGTTCTCCACTACAACAATACATTGGATCCCCAAACGCCTCACAAGCACTCCTACACGCAACAGATTCACCACCGTCTCCGGCACCGGTTAACCGCAGTTTCGCCGGACAGTTTTTGTTTAAATCGGCGATGCATCCGGTGACATTGCAGTTTCCACCGGATTCACCTGTTGGAAAATTAATTATGAATAAAATTCAAATTTCAAATTTAATGTGTAAGTTTGTTTAATTTTTTTCATACAATGTATCATACAAATTAGTCTAATTAAAGCATTCACGTCTCATTCCTTATACTCGTAAAATCATTAAAATTTAAGAGAACTGCCTAAAAACTACTATATCCCGTTCGTTTTTCTTATACTTTATCTATATATTTTTAAGGAAAACTAAAGTGAGCTCTTACATAAGTAGTAAAATTAAAGTAAATCATTGTAGTTTTATAGGATGTTAAAGTAAGGAATAGGATGTTGAAGAGTTCAAAATATTAAAAAATAAATTTATGGAATAGTGATTTTTACTAAAATTGTCAAAGTTGGCCAATAAAAAAAAATAAAAAGAGATTGATATTGTTTAGTAATAATCGTCACATCGTTTCCTCCAATCAGAGATCATCACATTAGTTCCCTTGGATGAAACGACTACGATTTAGCCTACATTTTTTTGTAGAATACACTGTGTTTGTAGGCCTCTTAATCATTCAGCTTTTAATTATTCAGCATTAAAAGTATTTGTTTCAACTATAAAAAAAATATCTGGTTCCATTAAACTTTTAACCATTCTTTTCACTGAAATTGTATGCTTGGCAGACGCTATACACAAAAAAAAATTCTGGTTCCATTAAACTTTTAACCATTCGGCTGAGAAGGGATGCTGAACCATTCAAACCCTCTTAAGCCTACGTTTTTTGTGTAAAGCGTTTGCCAAGCCTACAAATTCAGTGAAAAGTCAACTAAACCTGCACTTTTGGCAGATAGCGTCAACTAAGCCTAGTCAATGTTTATTTTCGAAATTTATGGCCATTTTAATAATACCTTGAGGCACAACCATCATTGGTAGATTATAACCATCAACAAGGCTAACATCATAAAAATCCAACCCATTAGCTCCATTAAGTGTAAACTCAGCCAAAGTAGCCGGTGGTACAGCCCCACGCCCATTACATTCAACCGTTCCCGACCCACAATCACCTGTCACACAACTAAATCTTCCAGTTGAGTCAGTGGAACAAAGTGTACGACCCCACATTCTCCCGGACCAGCCGGTTGGGACATCGATA
This sequence comes from Ambrosia artemisiifolia, assembly GCA_032199755.1. Taxonomy (NCBI): domain Eukaryota; kingdom Viridiplantae; phylum Streptophyta; class Magnoliopsida; order Asterales; family Asteraceae; genus Ambrosia; species Ambrosia artemisiifolia. Next base: position 14,651,471 of record CM063517.1, on the reverse strand, counting down.
GAATTCGATTGACTCGGTTGAAGCGGGAAGCCTGTAGTGGGTAGGGGAGGTGTCCCTGCACCTGAAAGAAGACCGGCCCATACAGGATAAGTGCATTGGTTGGTGAGTGTGAATGTTGCTGATTGGATGGTATTGAATGTAGATATGAGAGTTATGGTTAAGGTTAGGGAAGTGATGGATAATGTAAGTTTTGGCATTGTTGAGGTTGAGGACTTATGATATTGGTGGTTGTACTAGGGGTTGGTTGGTTTACATAAAATATTTATAGTAGAGAAATTTATAGGTTTGGCCCCTCTGTTATGTATATATATCTATATGGTCCTTATTGATGTGGAAAGTATATAGTTATCTCTACATGGTTTGCAAAGAATCAAGGCTATAAACATGGTTGTAAAAATCTTGCCTAGCCTCTCATTAATCATCGATATATCGCTAGTCGGAGGTTTATCGAGTAAACAGCGATTAATCACTAGTTGGTGTCTGTTTATCGATTCCAGCCAAATTCTGGTCAAAGTCTGTAAATTTCGGTCAGATTCAGACGAGAACCTGGCGATTAATCATATATGCTTAAGGAAATGAGTTGAGGAAGGGGTTAAGACATGCCTAATTAAAAAACAAACTACATATAAGTCGAGGAAAGGGTTAAAACATACTCAATTTGATTAATCTCGATTAAACGCTAGTCGGTACTTCACCTACCGGCTAGCGCCTAGTGATTCTTACAACATTGCCTATAAACCATTATATTTTTTATTTCCTAGTTATTGTTGCATTGTTTCATACACAGTCAGTTTTAAATACGAAATTGTAAGAACCGTGTAATGCATTTAACATGATGTTTCGTAGAGACGACAAGGATGAGAAATTTCGGACAGAATACCGGTAATGTACGGATATAATATTGCCACATTGGTATCAACTGTTCATATACGGTACGGTACGGTATTCGGTTTTGAATTTAGCTTAATTTTAGTATCGGTACTATGCAGTACAGTACCCATTCATGACTTTTAGTGGTATGGTATTTGGTTTTGATTTTACCTAAATTTTAGTATTGATACTATATTATACGGTACATGCTATGTCTAATAGAGTGTCGTTCTCATCCCTAGAATGAGAGTTAAAAAGAAAGACACAAGTTGTTATATTTTGTCGTATCAACTTATATATAACAATTATAACTTATAAGAGGTAAAGCAAGTTACTCAAATTTTATTGTTATCTAAGTAGCAATTGGTTTTGCATTACACCTTATTTTTATATTTAATGATTGGATAGAGTTGAAAATTTAGTAAACATAAGATATTAAAATATGAAAGTATAAAAAAAATATAACTAATGGGCTATTGGGCTATGATTGGGGCTCTTCAAGGGTCGGGCTAATGTATCATGTCGACTCAAGCACATCATTTTCATGTTTGTATTGTGTTATTTTTTTAGTATAATATGGGTCATTTGATATCTTTGAAAAGGTAAAACTCTTTGGCCCTAACAAAACGACTGCGTTATGGTCGTTTTCATTACATATCATTTCTCGCTGTTTTTTCTTTGTTTATATAAATTAAAACCATGTTGGGCAAAATGTAACCGTCCAAAGCTAAAACAATAAATCAACTTAAACTCATATGATATAATTAATAATTAGTTGTTTACAACTTGGAAGACTTGTACACTATATGTTTTGACGATACAAGACCGATTGACACTTAATAAAATGGTTAATCTCAAAAGGATAAAGAATGAAAGATAAGTTAGGGACTTAAAATGTCATTAGTAGGAAGTATGTAGTTTTAGGCTTGGTTATATTTATTCATTGACGTTTGTAAATTGTTCGATTAGGCTTTTAAACGGATATGAACATACCTATTTTCTTAATCATGAATATTTGTTTTATTATATGTTCGTGTTCATGTTAGATTAAAGTTAAATGAACGAATATGAACATGCCCCGTTCATGTTTTTCTACTTCGTTCACTAGCTAGTAATTTAGTTGGTTAAATTTTAGGTAAGGACTAAATAGGTGGGTCAAGTTATCCTACACTGTAACAAAAATGAGAAGGGTGAGAAGAATATAAAATACACATTAGATCACAAAATATGACACAATGAGCCGCAAAATATAACACCATACTGAAAAATATAACACAGTACTGAAGAAAAAAGATACAATAAATCGCAAAAATGATACAATGATGGAAATAAGAAAAAGACACAATGATATAACCTAAATTCTAAAAACTACAAGCTAAAAGTCTAAAAAAGCGAAAATCTAAAAACTAGGGTCGTAGGATTCGATGAAAACGGTTCCAAACTTCCAATGTCGCTTTAATGAGTTTAATCGGAGTCTGTTTGATACCATTTCTACGACTTCTTGTTTTCACTGTCTGAACACGAGCAAATGGGCTGAGTTCATGGTGTCTAATGGAGCTGGAAGATAACTGTTATGCATGCCCTCTTCTTCTCCAACCACCTGCAAGTTCCACCCTCCACCAGCCGCCCAGAACACCACCTTACCCAAACTTCAACACACCACCACCACCAGTCAAACGCCTATATATTCATATCCAGATCACTCCAATCCGACACATACTTGGTTTTGGATTTTGGATATAGTACTGCATGTTTGCATTACATATACGCCATCCATAAACATGTAATCAGCCTCAATTCATTTTACCCATGACCCCAAAGCTTCAACGAAGTTTGAACTGGCCGTTTCATGGGCTGATTTGTGGAGAATCGTTAGACCCTCTTCAGATTGTGGGTAAAATCCTCCAAACTTGGAATGTCATATTTGTCGGTGGTGTTGGTCGGCTAGCGGTGGTGGATGGTGGGGATGGTGGGGTTGGTGGCAGGTGGTGGTCGTGGTCGTGGTCGGCTAGTGCAGGTGTATAGTGGGGGCTGGTGGTGGTGGTTGGCTAGAGAATAAGATGAGGGTATAACAGTAATTTTACACATAAACTAACAGAAAAGTTAACGGTGTTAAAAAAGTAAACGCCAAGGACGAAAGATATTAATTGAGGCAAACCACAAGGACGAAAATTGCAATTAACTCTATAGTTAATTATCTGATTTAATTGTTCTAGTTAGAGATAATAATGGATGTTTTTGTTTAACTAGCATAAGAATTGTGTTTCAACTAGGTTTTTCGCCTCTATGTAACTTATCAAGCAGTCATTTTGTGGTTATGAGAGGAATATGGTTTCGAATAATTTGCTAAATTCAATGAGAATTTATTCCTAAATTGTGTGCGTAGTGCGCACAGATTGGGACTTGAATTGATATCAAAGCTAAGTTCAATCGTCAAAATCAAACCGGAACGAGTACTCGACATCGACGGCTAAGGTTTTAAGGATCGATGTTAGGTTGAGTACAAGTAATTAAGCAGTCGGTCAAAGCTTCTCGCGTAGCAGCAATAGTAACCAAAAACAAGACAAGTCAGTCAGACTTGCTTATTCTATTATTATCTAGTTAGAGAGTTAAGTTACAACCTAATTATATCCAAGTCATGTCCTATATAACATGATCAAAGTTATGATTAAGGTTAAGAGAAGAGTAATCAAGTTTTTGAGTAGTTTTTCTGATCATAGTATTGTAAGAGTTAGCCATATTTTATGTACTCCGTACATTTTATTATCGATTGTTACTGTTTAATTATCGATTGGGACTTGAATGTTTAATATTTTCTTGGCTTAATTCAAGTAGGTTTAATACTGTAACCTGTGCAAGGATCCTACGAAAAAAATATATATATTTTTTACAAAAAAAAACCCTGATTTTAAATTCAACATTAGTCCCAAAAAAGTTTTGAAGAGGCCATGTATCATTATGTCAACATATTGGTGTAAACTACTAAATGAAAACCATACAAACACAATAATTTTACGACCAACATTCTACACAGACTACCTACATATCAAGAGTCTCCACTGTAGTCTGCTCACAAGTTCTTTCTGTAACTAAAGAATCCAGAAAATCCCAAACTAATCGAGACCACACAGTCGACCTCCACGGAGATAAAAAATGTCAACTGTTACAGGAGACTAAAGCTTTCTTGACCGCACTTTTGGGAACGTCCATGGCATTGTTTTTATAATCTTTATGTGATTATCCCTGAATCCATGCTTGCGGTTCTTAACAGCCTACGGAACTCGGACAAACTTATCTTACCATCTTTGTCTATATCAGCTTCGTCCAGAAGTGGCTCTATAGAACCCTTCAAGCCCGTATGCTGTAAATTTTTAAGAAGAGAAAAAATGGATTATTTAAAGAAAAGAAAGAAAGATGCAGTTTGACTTTTGAAGTAAAAGAATTAGCTTTTTTGGTATACTGTCAGAAGTTCTTGAAAAGATTGTGAATTTGTGATGCTTATATTATAATCTATAACGGATTAATTAAACATAGAATTATCTTTATTGTATAATAATTCTAAATCTTTAGATATCAGTCTGTTTAACCAAAATGTCAAACCTCACATATTTTTGAAAGCTGGAGCAAAATGCACTAATGCAGTATGTGTGATGAAACTTATGAACATTCATGTTATATGTCCGGAAAGTAGCGAAAACACACTATGGATTTTCAGTTTCTTGTAAAGATACAGTTGACTTTCAAGGTCAAGCAAACTAATTTTCAACTTCCGAATTGAGGTATTGTATGTAAAAACAACAAAGGAAAAATAGTCTTTTTGACCTCAAAAGTCAACTTCAAGTTTTGCGTTTGGCTTTTGGAAGTTGCACCAGTGCGACGTGTAAACGAAAACATAAAAGTAATGGATTACCATTCTGAGCTCTTCTGGAGTTATATATCCATCCCCGTCGACATCAAATTTCTCAAAAGCAGATTTTGATAAATGCAGCCACTTTTCTGAGTCTTGTTCCTCCAACTGATGAACATGAAGAGTGGCTGCAACGAACTCCGTGAAGTCAACAAAGCCATCTGTGTTACTATCCATCTGCATCACAAAAATGTAGGCATAAAAAAGGGTAAACATAGTAACTTAATCGTGCCTTAGATAACCAGTTTTGTTACAATGGGCTTACTGCTTTTAGTATCTCTAGAACACGCGATTCTTTCACCTTCCAAGGACGATCTTTAGCAAGGGCCTGCCACAAAAAAGAGCTATTTTAAAACCAAGGGTACAAAGTGTAAGCATTATGTTTTGTTTGACTTTTTAGAGTGGTCAAACATACCTCTTTCATTTCCTCAAGACTAATAGCACCATTTTTATCTACATCAATTGCATGAAACTGATCTTTGAGATCCGATAGCTCCTCTTCATCAAGTGTGCTAGCCAGAGCCTTTGCAGTAATATCAAGTCTTAGAAATAATTATTTGTGGTTACTTTAATAATATGAGTGAAATACTTACCCGTAGAGCAAACTGTTTTAAGCGACTGTATTTCACAAATTCACGCATGTTGGATAGAACAGAAATGTCAAGAGGAATTTCAGAAGCATTTCCACCTTCTCGAACCCACGGGTGTGCTATAAAAAACAAACAAAAATTTGATATTGAAGAGTTGTTTGAATTCGTGTTTTAAAATTGATGACGTGATACTAAAAAATATAAAAAAAAAATTGAAGATGAGTTGTAATGTGGATATAATGTTTGGCTGTGCTTCAATTATTTGAAGTTGTAATCATCACATGGTTAGATATTTTGAGTGATTGACAAAATTCATATTACTTAAACATTTAACATGTAAAATGATTTAAAAAGTTACATTTTCATGAAAAGGGGAGCAAAGTTTTATCAAGTGGAGTCAAGTTATATCAAATTATGTTAAAAGGCAGTAATAGATCATTCTAACCATAAAATAATTAGTTTTTTTAACTGATTATCTGAACCATAAATAACTAGATATCCAACATTAAAAAATCACAAGTAAAAAAAATTGAAGATAAGGTGATCTCATGACTCAAAACTGAAAAATTAAAGATAATAAATCATGTAGAAAAAGGAACATACATAATGCTTGAGCAGCAGTAAGTCTTGTACGAGGATCTTTCACAAGCAACTTCTTTACAAAATCTTTGGCACTCGGGCTTATGTTTGACCATGGTTTGCGTCGGAAATCAGGTTTATTTCGTAGCACCTATAAATTCATGACAATATTGTAAAACTAATATATTTATTAATATAAGTTTTACTAAAAAGTAAAAAAGCAACTTACCTCTTTAAAAATCCCATTTTCAGATTTATCCCAAAAAGGACGACGCCCACATAATAGAATGTATGTGATAACGCCTATGCTCCAAACATCTGATTCGGGCCCTGATTTACGTTTCAGCACTTCAGGAGCAACATAGTATGCACTTCCAACCATATCAGTAAACTTCTTTCCTAAAAAAAAATTTCATATGAAAATACATCCGTGATTACTAAATACGTTGAAAATAACTCTTTGTCAATTTTACTAAATAAGGTATTAGAAGCTTAATTCTCGAAACGCCCCCATAGTGTTATTTTTGTGTTCCGCAAATCTTGGGTAACTACTAATAATAAATATAGGATCAAAGATTATACATTTACACTAACCTGGTCTTATAAAGTCTGATAGACCAAAATCTGTAGCCTTTAATTGTGAATCCTCGTCACGTGACTTGAAAAGAAAATTCTATTAAAAAGAAAAACAAGACACGGTTAGCATCATCCTAGAACGTCAGGTCAATGTAACACAGTCTGTATTATGTGTTCACGTACTTCTGGTTTCATATCACGGTGTACCAAACCATGTAAATGGCATTCTGCAGCAACCTTAAGCATTTGCCTTACGACGATCGCTGCATCTTTCTCTGAGTAACAGCTATCTTTCCTGGATAAAATCATAAAATAAACTAATGCTAAGTCGTAGAACCATACTTGCAAAATGAGGCGCATTTGACTTTTGTGGACACAAAGGAATAGCATTCGACTTGAAGATTGATAAAATCCCTAAGATTGATATCCGGTTACATTTTACCGGTAGTTAGCCACATATAGGTGCCGAATTCGTCATATGATCTGAATTAAAATTTAACTAAAAACTAATTGGCTTGACCAAAAAAGTCAACATTTATCTACAAGATAAGAGTTCTTACTTTCCTAAGATCCGGTCCAATAGCTCACCACCCTCGCATAACCTGAAAAACGTAATCATAAAGTCAAGTTCTTTCCAACTGAATCAAGCATTAAAAAAAAGTCAACAGTCAACACTATTACATACTCCATAACTATGTACACATAGGAGCTATCTTCATAAGCATTATAAAACTGAACCACATTTTCGTGACCGCTTAAAGCCTGCAATATCTTTACTTCTCTTTTAACATCTTCAACAGCCCCTGGATGAGTCATCTGTTTAAAAAGACATAACAAGTAACTTAAGATCATTAAAGTTGTATCAATTTTGTAACTTGTAAGTGACATTAAATATCATTTAACAAAATGAGGATCTTGTACAGCCTGCAGCCATGACTATGGTGATAAGTTTGCAGTTTTTGGTCAAAAAATTAATATCAAAGAGAAGTATGATTCAAGAAATTGGTCAACTGTTGCATCTTGCAACATGTGAATTAGTAAAGTAACAAAAAATAAATATCTAATCTGTATCACTCAATCATTCATACATTATCCTTTTAAGCTTCAAATGTTCTAAAACTAGAAAAAAAAAACATCTTTTCAGCTAGAATAGTGTTGCAAAAACGCGGTTTGGGCTTGTACTCAGCGACCCACCCTAGAGCGAGTACTCGGGGGTCAAATCGGCCTATGCAGGGAGTACTCGGAGTAGTCGGCCAACTCGACTATACTCGGCGACCTACCCTGGAGCGAGTACTCGGGGAGTAATCGGTCAACTCGGCTTTGTTTTGCAACATTGGCTAGAATCAAGAAATTAACCAAAGCCCTAAAACAAAAATCAGTCAAATCACATTTGGACCATACACTAGATGCTAGTACAACTGAAAGTACCAAATAATAATGCCCAAAAAAAAATACCTTATTTTTGTCAATTTTCTTGACAGCAACATGATCTCCATTACCTTTATGAATAGCAACATAAGTATACCCAAATTGCCCATGACCCAATAATTTCCCAATGGAATAGTCCTTATCAAAATCTTTAAGATACCCAAAATCTGTTCTTTTCCCACAACAACTCACCCCTTTTCTTGATTTAAACTTTTCTTTCCTTTTATGATCCTTAGCATTCCCATGTTTATTATTATCAATGTGTATCTCCTTTGGTTCATCATTCTTTCCATTACTACTGTTGGAAAAATTGATCTTGGTGGTTGACCAACAAGCACCCATATCATGTAAGTTGATGAAACTCAATCAAGATCAAATTTTTTTACAAGGGGTTTGTGGGAAATGATAATAAACTTGTTTTAGGATGTGGGTTTATTAAATAAGCACTAGGTGGAGAAGATGGAGTGAGAAAAGGGTGAATAATAAAAAAATCAAGAAAATGTGAGGTAACTAAGGCCTTGTGTAGTGGTAAGTTATGGGGGGGGCGTTATGAATTTTTTATTCCCCATAGCGCCCCGAACACCGCCCCCCGGGGCGCTATGGGGCGTTTTGGGGCAACGGGGTTTTGTACATAGCGGCGTTTTCAATTCCAAATCAATTTTATATTATTATTTTTTAAACAGTTTTATACCCCCTTTCTTTTACACCCAATCAAATAATAACACATCCAATAACATAATAATATTTTAATCCCCATAACCCCCTTCACCCACTACACCCTCTTTTTCCATAACCCCCACATAACCCAACTTCTATTACTTTTTAATATTTTAATACCACAACCCCCACATAACCCCCCACCACTACACATAATCTAAGGGAGGAGGGTAGACACATCACTGATGATTATTATTATTATGGTGGTGGTTGTCACACCCCAACCGATGGCGGAATACATCGGGGCGAGACTTGGGATAGATTGTTCAAAGACTTCATGATACTAGAATTTACGACAAATAATTTAAAGATTTCATTTCATAATACTAAAAACAAGTAGTACAAATTGTTCAAAAGAAATACAACATTCATGATTTCAAAGATTAAAGCGGTGCGTTTCTAAGTCCAATCCTAATGAGTTTCTTGAATCATTGCATCAAATTTTTCCTGTAACATGTATAAAATATCCGTCAACACATAAAGCATTGGTGAGCATACTAGTTTTGGTTTACATACGTAGTAATTAGAATGATTTACTCGAATCTCATACTATAGCATTGCACATACAAACCATACAAAGAACATAACTCAAACCCGCGAGTACCACTGCATATACCTAACATATTCATGCTAGGTCCGTTTCTTTCTTAACAATGACCCATAAAGGGGGCGGGGTGCTACTCCTATAGCGCTATACATGTTAAGTGGGCTAATAATAGTTAATGAATTATGTTTAAGTATCAAGAATCGTAAGCATGGCAAATAGCATATAAGTATGTTTAACAGATTGAGCATGTGTGATTATAAAAGAATTAGTGTGTTTTGCATACGATACATGTTGGTCCCAAAAGTGATAAAAGAAAAGGGGACAAGTATGACTCACCTTTGGGTGCGTTTTGATAGAGTTCCAAAAAGTAAGTCTTGGAAGATTAAGCTTTATCTCCGATTAACTAGAATTAAAGAATTAGAGGGTCTTAGGTTCGAGTTTAGATTATAGATTCACGAGAGTCATGCAAGCCTTTTAGGCAAACCAAGCACAAATTGCCTTTAGGGCAATCCGGATGGTCATGAGATTAAGTTAGACCAAGCACAAAATCATCATAGATGATTCGGATGGTATAAGGTTAGGAATGTGAATCCATTTGATAGGTTCATGTCATAACCACTTCGTTTATGGAATAAACGTGGGTTTTGGACACGGGATTTCCCCTTTCTAGTGTGGATAAATCCGTAGCACAAGAAGGGTCAAGAGAGTTGGTAAGGTAGGGTGTAACCACAAACCTTCCAAAGATTAATAATAGGACAATAAGATAGAAGATTGAAAGTAAGTTTATAATAATACATAGTATAACCAATACCATAGCACAAATCCATCTAACATTAGATTGTTAGTGGACTTGGTTGGTCCCTTTACATTAAACAACTTAGAACATAAAAACAAATCAGAAAAATAAACACCATTGAGACCTCTTTTATGTGCTCTACCCTTAACACATTTATGTAGATAAGCAAGGGGTAGATCCTAGAGGTTTCTCCAAGGAGTTTTGAGTATAAAAGAAGAAGAAAAATAGAAAATAAAGAAGGTTTGAGCTTGGAAAACTTACTGATGTATAATCAGGAAGTTTACTCAAAACTTGGAGGATTAGAGAGTGATTTGTGGAGAGATTATGGATGAAGAAAGGATTAAAGGGTGGAGAGGAGTGGTATTTATAAGTAGGGTGAGTTGGTTGGGCATTAATGGGAGTAATTAAGGTGGTTTAGGTGGGGGTTAAGAGTTTATGTGGTGGTGGTCTTGTTGTGTAAAGCTACTGTTGTTATTGACGTTCAAATAAAAGAAACGAATAACTTTGGTGACAACGAATTTTAAGGATAAAAAAATAAAAAAAAAACAAACGACATCCATATGATGTTGTTGTTGTTTTGGATTGAAAGTCAACAAAATCTATTAATTGGTCACAAAAGTCAAAGTGACTAATTTGTAAGTCACGTTTTTTTTTTCTGCTTTGTTTTCTTTTTTTTTTTTCAAACTTAATGTATTGTTATTATATATATATATATATATATATATATATATTAAGATCTTAACTAAATGAGTTTGTAGATTGATTAGATAAATTATAATGATGTCTCGTCACGAATTGGTAGGAGTAACATAGAACAAGCGAGTAGACGCGAACTTGGAATTTGTTAAATATATAATTTAAAATACAAGAAGATTAAAAATCACGCGATGTTACATAAAGTTCGCGTCACATAGAATTTATAGAGTAAATGAAATAGATTAAGATTAAATGCAATTGATAAAATACTTTTCCATTGATCATAGGCTCGGGTTTACAAGGGTATAAAATGACAAGTTACAAGAATACGACGACTAGAATGGAAAATACGAAAAATACGAATGTTACAGTTTCCCCTACTTTAGGAAATTTCGTCTCGAAATTTAATTAAAAGTCAGCGTTTTGAAAAATAGGTATGTGGTTTGATATGAGAACAAAGCTTGTTAGTTTATTATGTTTAAAGCGAATACGGTATCTAGTCACTGTGCGATAATTATGTTCGTAAGAGAAGTACTTTTAGAATTTTAACCCAATTTCGTAGGTGGAAATTTGAGAACTTAACCGACGTAAGCATTTTGTAAATAGTGAAATAAGGGGTATGTATAAATAGGTTTGTATACGCAGCAATTTTGAAGAAAAGTAAATATCTAATATATACATGAAATGATAAAAAGTTTTTGGAAAATAAGCATCTTCATAGTGTATATGAAGTAGCAATAGTAAGTATACCGTATGAAAAAACGAAAACCTTGTGAAGGTAAGTAAGTATATTTGTATAACATATAGAAATCTTTGGGAAAATAGATACTTGTACGTACAAAATAGTGAAAATTGAAGGTAGTTAAGTATATCGTACATTATATAGAAATTTTGGTAAAATAGGTAGTTATACGGTATATCATATATGATTTAGTAGAAATTGTTGGCTTGCAGAATACGTGTCTTGGGTAAGTGGGTGTAATAGTAAAAACATGAGTATAATGAGTGACTAGATGTGGGAATGAGTAGTAGTTAGTACTAGTTATTTGGTTTGCACGAGGTCGAAACTTTTAGTTAGAAAACTTGTAGAGGGGATTAAGTAAACGAGAAATTGGACTATATGGAAACAATATTTTGGCGAAATAAGTAGTTGTTATTTAGTTTTGGAAATCCAGCATATAGTTAGTCAGGGAGGTATGAGAGAGTGAGAGAAAATCTTGTTTTAGTTGTATAAGAGCTTTTAGAGTATGAGGCCAAAGTTTACGGGCCATAGAAAGCGACTTTTGAAAACGAAGGATTGATGATTAAGCAAGGAACGCATGAGGAAAGAGTGGAGTTTGATGTAGATTACAAGCATAGATTATTCATAGCATGGATGATGTTACATAGTGAAGAGTGTGGTTCAAATAAAGTTATGGTATGCCTAAGGAATAAGTGATACAAACATATTTAGACTAGTGAACTACAATTTAAGTGGTATTACCAAAAACAAATAATGTACGTGTTGATTAAAATTTTAATTCGAAACCCAACTTCTCATGACGCGAATAACTCTACTTTTGGTAGCATGACAGGACATTTACGTTGTAGGGCGTAGCATGTCGTTATCATACTCCATCCGCGTTGTTATTCGAGTCATGTTAGATTACACACACTAGGGCTCGTTATGTTTTCCATGCGGCCAATTATCGTAATTACGTGTGCACCCGTAATTAGTCCAGTTGTCGTATGGTCCAAATAATTTTGCCTTCGTCATGTGTGGGTCGCTAGTGAACACAAATACTTACACACCAAGGGCAAGAAATGAAACTAAAACATTTAAATAGTTTTAATGTTGTAAACATGGCAAGTAGCGTGACATGTAACACATAAAATGGAAAGGCATTTAAGCAAGTTTTCGATGTTGTGGTGCGTACGGGTTTTTGGCATAGGTATATGATATCGTGACATAGTGGTGTAGACTTGTGCATATGCGGTTACGTTTAGATGGTAAAATCAAACAAAAGGATGGACAATTGCATTCCTAATGAAAACGTGTAAAATGTTTTGACTATGGGCAACATAGAATTCGGGTTTATTACAAATTGAGTTTTATGGGTACGCGAGAAATTTTTAGCTTTTCAAGACTAAGGGTCAAGTTTGATGGTAGAAGAATTTAGTCCGTTGGATGTTAAAGAAAAATGGATTTAATTGAAGTGGGAAAATTTAGTGTAAAAGTTTTATCGAAGATGGTCGTTTGATTTATGAAAAATCCATTTTATTAAGCGAGAAAAATAGTTTATTGACAATTTTAGTTTGGCGTTGATGAATATTTTGACTCGTGATACGATTTCAAGAGAAAAAGTTTTGGGATTATAAAGAAGTAGATTATTTGATTTAGCGTGTCTTTGCTCACAAGTCTTGTTTACAAAAGATTTTTTTTAACACTTCTACCATTTAGAATCGTGTTTGTCATACAGACTCGACGCACACATTTGTTAGTGGTTTGAAAGTGAGGATTTTATAGAAGAATAGGCATCCTCTTAGAAATAGTAGAAAAAATTTTGTTCAAAATTTTTGAAAAAGATTGTGCGCGAGGAGAAAAGGGTTTTGCGATGTTTGAGTTTTGTTGATAAACTATGATTGTAAACTAAGATAACGATGGTATTTAATAATTCATAAAAGAAAATTTCACATCCGAACAATTTCTTGAAAACATTACATAAAGAAATTCCCATTTAAAAAAAAAAAAGAAAAATCAGTCTTCTTCAGTGTGGCGAGTGGGTCTTCCAGCATCGTAGATCACCATGGCAAGTCTTGGGCATTGGTTGGGTCTATGGGTTGGGTCGTTGCACTCGGAGCATATCCATTTATTGGTTTTAGTGGGTGAGGTGCTACTAGTAGGTTCATCGGGTCGTGGTTTAGCGGTACGGCGACATGTTTTGGCTAAATGACCATATGCACCACATTTGGCGCATATGTAGCATGGTGTGTGAGTGGGATGGTGGAATTTAGAACTCTTGCATAACGGATAGGTTCCACAATACTACTTTTTGTTGGGGATCGGAGTCTAGGGGTTGTCGAAGTGTGGCTTCGTTTGAGGTTTTTGTGTTTTCGGTTATCGTTTTTCGTTTGTTTGGTAGGGGTATGGGTGGATGGTTTAGTGTCTACATGGGTTGTGCTGTCCTGGATGGTATCGCCGGGGTTTGGAATCAGGCAATAAGACTCGCTAGTTGGTTGAGGTCGATGTTGTTGAGATGGGAAGACATCTACGAGGATTACGCATAAGAAATTTGCATAAGTGTTTTTTTTTTTTAACAAGGTGACTTTTGAATTTAGGAAATAAGTTACAAGAATTTTGGTTAACAATGAAAAGCTTGCGGGTAAAATTAGATCGGTGAAATTGATGCAATTTAGATAAACAAAATACATAAGCTCAAGTTATTCTCATAGATTTGGTATGCAAGTTCAAGTTACACGTATACGACGCAAGTTTCACATTGTTCAAATAGCGTAACACATAAGTATGAGCAAGTATAGTGCACTTAGTTAACATGAAGGAGTTTTGAATTATGTTGGTTTGCGATTATTAGTATTATTTGGAGATCGCTGGAGTAGCTTGAAATGCGAGTCTTGAGAGCCTTTGCGAGTAGTAAAAAAAAAAATTCGAATATATGTAGTGAAAACATAGCATGAAAACATCATTGAAAATAATATTAACATAAAATGAGAGGCTTGTTCTAAGCAAGCAATTGGAGTGTTCCGGAACGGAACTAAGACTAACCAAAGTGGTTCGAATTTACCTTTGAGTTTGAAAACATGCTTTGGCTTAATAGGTGGAAATACTCTCCCCGAACCTGCGGTTAACGGTATTCACCCTTCCAGTTACTACATGTTTATTGTCATTAGTAAATTTGAGACTTTAGCGAGATTAAAAAAAAATAAAATATCAAGGATTGAAACTAGTCGCTAAGTTGTGGATTTCACTCCTATCTTAGCGAGGTCGTTTCTTTGAGTGTGGTTTGTACACTTTGTCCAATGTGATAAGAAAATTAATTCCAACCTTCAATTGGTAAGTGTCCACTAGAACGGGAATTGTGAAATTTCCACCAAGGTGAGGATATCACTCCTATCTTGGTGTAGTTTCAAAACACAAAGATTTTACGCGGATTGAAAGTTATCACCAAAGTGAGGGTTTCACGCCTATTTCGGTGATTTCATTTCGTTTGTGTTATACGAGCGTCTTCGAGTGTAGAGTAATCCACAAATAGGAAGGTAAATTTTTAAGAGCAAAAGAATAAGGTAGAAGCAAGATAGGGAGAACAAGTATATTAAGCATGATAAAAGAAATGGTCAAAATGGTTCTTAACTATAGTCTAGGTCAAACATGGCAATTTTTCCTAATTCCCTATAGTCATGGCTCTGATACCAATCTGTCACACCCCAACCGATGGCGGAATACATCGGGGCGAGACTTGGGATAGATTGTTCAAAGACTTCATGATACTAGAATTTACGACAAATAATTTAAAGATTTCATTTCATAATACTAAAAACAAGTAGTACAAATTGTTCAAAAGAAATACAACATTCATGATTTCAAAGATTAAAGCGGTGCGTTTCTAAGTCCAATCCTAATGAGTTTCTTGAATCATTGCATCAAATTTTTCCTGCAACATGTATAAAATATCCGTCAACACATAAAGCATTGGTGAGCATACTAGTTTTGGTTTACATACGTAGTAATTAGAATGATTTACTCGAATCTCATACTATAGCATTGCACATACAAACCATACAAAGAACATAACTCAAACCCGCGAGTACCACTGCATATACCTAACATATTCATGCTAGGTCCGTTTCTTTCTTAACAATGACCCATAAAGGGGGCGGGGTGCTACTCCTATAGCGCTATACATGTTAAGTGGGCTAATAATAGTTAATGAATTATGTTTAAGTATCAAGAATCGTAAGCATGGCAAATAGCATATAAGTATGTTTAACAGATTGAGCATGTGTGATTATAAAAGAATTAGTGTGTTTTGCATACGATACATGTTGGTCCCAAAAGTGATAAAAGAAAAGGGGACAAGTATGACTCACCTTTGGGTGCGTTTTGATAGAGTTCCAAAAAGTAAGTCTTGGAAGATTAAGCTTTATCTCCGATTAACTAGAATTAAAGAATTAGAGGGTCTTAGGTTCGAGTTTAGATTATAGATTCACGAGAGTCATGCAAGCCTTTTAGGCAAACCAAGCACAAATTGCCTTTAGGGCAATCCGGATGGTCATGAGATTAAGTTAGACCAAGCACAAAATCATCATAGATGATTCGGATGGTATAAGGTTAGGAATGTGAATCCATTTGATAGGTTCATGTCATAACCACTTCGTTTATGGAATAAACGTGGGTTTTGGACACGGGATTTCCCCTTTCTAGTGTGGATAAATCCGTAGCACAAGAAGGGTCAAGAGAGTTGGTAAGGTAGGGTGTAACCACAAACCTTCCAAAGATTAATAATAGGACAATAAGATAGAAGATTGAAAGTAAGTTTATAATAATACATAGTATAACCAATACCATAGCACAAATCCATCTAACATTAGATTGTTAGTGGACTTGGTTGGTCCCTTTACATTAAACAACTTAGAACATAAAAACAAATCAGAAAAATAAACACCATTGAGACCTCTTTTATGTGCTCTACCCTTAACACATTTATGTAGATAAGCAAGGGGTAGATCCTAGAGGTTTCTCCAAGGAGTTTTGAGTATAAAAGAAGAAGAAAAATAGAAAATAAAGAAGGTTTGAGCTTGGAAAACTTACTGATGTATAATCAGGAAGTTTACTCAAAACTTGGAGGATTAGAGAGTGATTTGTGGAGAGATTATGGATGAAGAAAGGATTAAAGGGTGGAGAGGAGTGGTATTTATAAGTAGGGTGAGTTGGTTGGGCATTAATGGGAGTAATTAAGGTGGTTTAGGTGGGGGTTAAGAGTTTATGTGGTGGTGGTCTTGTTGTGTAAAGCTACTGTTGTTATTGACGTTCAAATAAAAGAAACGAATAACTTTGGTGACAACGAATTTTAAGGATAAAAAAATAAAAAAAAAACAAACGACATCCATATGATGTTGTTGTTGTTTTGGATTGAAAGTCAACAAAATCTATTAATTGGTCACAAAAGTCAAAGTGACTAATTTGTAAGTCACGTTTTTTTTTCTGCTTTGTTTTCTTTTTTTTTTCAAACTTAATGTATTGTTATTATATATATATATATATATATATATATATATATATTAAGATCTTAACTAAATGAGTTTGTAGATTGATTAGATAAATTATAATGATGTCTCGTCACGAATTGGTAGGAGTAACATAGAACAAGCGAGTAGACGCGAACTTGGAATTTGTTAAATATATAATTTAAAATACAAGAAGATTAAAAATCACGCGATGTTACATAAAGTTCGCGTCACATAGAATTTATAGAGTAAATGAAATAGATTAAGATTAAATGCAATTGATAAAATACTTTTCCATTGATCATAGGCTCGGGTTTACAAGGGTATAAAATGACAAGTTACAAGAATACGACGACTAGAATGGAAAATACGAAAAATACGAATGTTACAGTGGTGGTGGTCATAAAACATATTTTTTTATGAGGGTCCATAATTTGTTTGGTAAATTTTGCCTTTTTAATTTCCATGTTTGTAGTTTAGTTTGTTTAAAACAAAAGTTTGTTCACACTAAAAAAAAAGGTTTTACAAATTGTCAATGTCATTATTTCTACTAGGTCATGTTCTAATGATTTGCAGTGCATATTACACAAGATTTTGTGTTCAATAAAGGAAAGTGTTTTTCGGTTTTATGAAGGTATCAAGGGGATAATTTTTCTAGTTTTTTTTTATTTTATCACGTATTTAAGCTAGAGTTGGACTTATTGTCTAATTTTTCTACTTAATTACTGATGGAGGTCGAGCTTAACTCGTTTAACTTAACAAGGATTAAGATCTATATTCAAAAAATTTGTTTGGCTAATAGAAAGCTTGTGTCAAACTTGAGCTTGCCTAATAGTGTTATAATTTATTTAATTTTTCTATATTTATATAATTATATATAGTTATAATTCTACATATGTAACCTAATTTTAATATTTTTATCATATTTGTTATGCAATATATATTATTATATATAGGGTACGGATCCTAAGAGAACCAACCCCTATTTGAGAACTGAGAGAATCATTCTGGGCCACACATTTCATATAAAGGCAAAAAAAAAAAAAAAAAAAAATTTTTTTTTTTTTTTTTGCTTTAATCGCACATTTTTATGCAAGGAAAAAAAAAATTTTATTTTTTTTGAATTTTTTTTCATTTATACATATGTGTATATGTCAATTATACATATGTGTATATAGCAATTATACATATGTGTATATAGCATTTTTCAGCTATACATATGTGTATATTTCAGTTATACATATGTGTATATTGCATTATACATATGTGTATAATGCAATTATACACATGTGTATACTGAAAAAAAAAATACAAAAAAAATAAAAAAAAAATTCTTACATATAAAGCAGCGATTTTTGCAAAAAAAAAAAAAAAAAAAAAAAAAAAAAAAAATTTCCTTAGAGAAATGTGTGGCCCAGAATGGTTCTCTCGGTTCTCAATTTGAGGAAAGGTTCTCATTTGAACCAAATCCATTATATATATATAAAATATTTTTATCATATTTAGTATGTATATATATAAATATATTTTATTTATATATATACATACTAAATGTGTTTTATCTTACAAGATTAATAAAGATCGGTGTATAAAGCTCAAACTCATTTATTAAATGAATTTCAGTTTAAATTTGAGTTTGTTTACAACCTAAGTTTATTGATTTTTTAAAACAACCTATTGACGAGATTTATTTAAAAAATTTTACACATGAAAGACATAAATTCTTTTTGTGGTACATGAAATGTTACTCATTTATTAGACTTGCTAAGACCATGTGTAATGGGCATTATATGGGCATAAATAAATATGATAATGCCTCTAACACCATCCTCTTAGGCATTATATGGGCATTAAGAGGGAGGGGCATTTCTAGTATAATGCCCAAATATAATAAAAAATATGGAAAGTAATAACTAAAAAGGGCATTAAGTGGCTTTAACCATTACACAATTTTTTAAGGGGCATTATGATATTGATGTGGCGGAAAATGCCCCCTAAGGGGCATGAACCATTACTTATGGTCTAAGACATGGATTAAAGATCGCTCTACTCAATTATATCATGTTATACACCCCATAATAAATTCAACACGCTTTAGCACATTATCCTATAAGTTATTTGGATAAACTTATTAATTAAAATATTTTTCTTAAGTCACTCGTCTATTAGCTTAGTCTTGCTGAACCTAACATAACAAAACAAAATTTATTAGAATACTTTAAAATGATAAACTTATAAAGTTTTGTGAGCATTTCAGTATTAAATATCGAAAATACCGATACCGGTTGATTTTCGGTACCAAGTTTTTTGTGAAAATCGGTATCAGTATTTTCGGTTCAGTACAGTATCGGTCCGGTATTTTACTTTAAAATACAGATACCATACCGTACCCTATATTTTCGGTATTGGTATAGGTACTACGTTTTGACAAAAATCGATATCTGTATTTTCAGTATCGGGATCGATTCGATATCTAGCTCATCTGTACCTCTAAAGTTGTAAACTGGAAAAGCCAAGAATTTCTCAAAAATCATATGTTTTTTGTAAATCATAGTTTAACCTCCAAAAGCATAACTACTATTGTTTTATACTTTTATCACATAAAATCACATGTTTCTCGATAGGTGTCTTTTGGCTGCTTATCTCTCATCCTGTCATCTCCATTAACTTATTTAGATTGTTATTATTAGACCACGTATTACGTATATATAATGATTTTTTACCTTATAGAACTGATACAATATTATTTATTGGATTAAATAATCCATTTATTATTTATTGAGTTAATTGAAAAGACTCCACGTTTTTGTTACAAGAATATAATATACATCATTTAACATGCATCATTATGTTTATTGCCAGCCGTACTTCACGTCTATATTATCATATTTTATTTTATTTTTAGAGAGAATTACACAGATTGTCCTTTAGTTTTACCTGAAATTGCATCCTATGTCCTTTTTTTGAATTTTTAACTCCTTATGTCCTTTCTTTTATACACTTGTTACACCCTATGTCCTTTAGGCCAAACCAAGTTAAAAAACTCGGTTAAGCTGCTCACGTGCCCCTCACGTGAGGGGCAATCCTGTCTTTTCACCCTCAAAAGGACAATATGTGTAATAATAATAATAATAATAATAATAATAATAATTCAAGAACACAAAACACTTCAAATAAACCAAATCATTTCAAAACTTCAAATGATCAAATCCAATCCATCATAATAAAAACCAAACAAAAAAAAACCCAAGAACACTTACAGATTCACCACAGAAAACCCTAACCCTAATAAACCTAAAACTGCAGTTACTAAAACAGGACTAGTCTCCGGCGAGCTTCCAAAACTCATGACCTGAGACGACGACGGAGCCACGTCAGAATAAGAATTCTCCGGCGAAGCTGAAACAGCCGGAACCGGACTCGTGACCTCAACCATCATCTTAACACCTTGTTTACACAGATCAGCATCACCACTAATGAAGTACATTGTTCCTACGTCATCCAGATCGATGATGGTTGTTGTGGGGGTTTGGGGTGGATCTGATGAGGGGTTCGAATGGTGGTTGGGTGTATCTAAATGAGGGGTTTGGTGGTGGTTGATGGTTCGACGGTGGGGAGGTGGTGGTGGTCCGGGAACAGAGGGGTCGCCGCCGGAGACAGAGGGGTTTTATACCTAGTTTGATTCGGGAACAGAGGGGTCGCCGCCGGAGACCACCACATCTCCTCTTTCGTCTGTCTCTCTCTCCTACACTTTCTCTCTCTGTCCTCTGTTCTCTCGCTCTAGCTCATTATCTCTCTATCTCTTTCTAAAATAATAATAATAATATGGAAGGAGCAAGGTTGGGTGAGGGTGGGGGGTGAAGGAGACCCGACGGCCGGAGCTATCGCCGGAAGAGGAGTAGAGAGGGAGAGTGTGTGTTTGTGTCTGGTGTGTGTGTGTTTTTGAGAGATAAAGTGTTGTTGTTATTATTATTATTATTATTATTATTACACATATTGTCCTTTTGAGGGTGAAAAGACAGGATTGCCCCTCACGTGAGGGGCACGTGAGCAACTTAACCGAGTTTTTTAACTTGGTTTGGCCTAAAGGACATAGGGTGTAACAAGTGTATAAAAGAAAGGACATAAGGAGTTAAAAATTCAAAAAAAGGACATAGGATGCAATTTCAGGTAAAACTAAAGGACAAGCTGTGTAATTTTCTCTTATTTTTATTAGTTTAAGACATATTTAAATGTCATAATTGTACACGCGTATCCATTTCGAAGTCAAACGAAGAAATAAATTAGTGTACATTCTTTTAGAAAGTTAAACAAATAAAATAATTTATACATGCTAAAAATGGGAGTCAATTCATACTTTGAATTTTATACTGTTACAAAATATAAGTATTTATAAACAGAATATAAAGTAAACTTTCTTCATTCGGATATACATATAGGTAAAGGTTCCGATACAAAGGATAGAATTCGTAGGAAGGATAAGAAGGATTCTCATGCTGACACGTGGCAGTAGGGTAATTTAAGATTAAGGGTAATATTGTAATCACACATATATCATTTAATAATATATAATTGGTGGTTTTTAATTTTTGAGATTTTTTAGGGATTGATCTTTACCAGATCTACACTCCATTCTAAACAATTATCATAGGGATGTGTTTTATACTAATGTCTTATATGAACCTTTCAATAGAATAACAATCATAAACCAACTAACCCATCACTAAAAAACACATTTAGAACACAAAACACGCCAACAACCATAATGTGTTTTATATTCAATAACGTAACTCATTCGACTACAAAAAACGCAAACATCCATAATGTGTTTTATGTTCAACAAAGTACCCCATCAGTTCAGAAACACACTTACAATAATAATGTGTTTAACGTTCAACAAACCAACACTTTGATACATAAAACACGATAACAATCTGAATGTGTTTTATGTTCAACCGAAGCTTCTCCACCATCTTCTAACGCCTAAAAGCTGAAAATTTTCTTCAAGAAACAGGAAATCAAGCGACATGAACCTGAAGTAATATTGCACCAACAGTGTCCCCAAATAAAATACAAGTCCCTCTATCAGTCCATTCAACAAAAAAATCAATTTTTTGTAAACTTTAATGAAATCAAGAAATGGAAAATGATTTAATTAATATAGGGAAAAGCTTACCTCGGATCTGAGAACAAGAAAAGGAATAAAGGTTTTATAAGACTTCTAATATGGGTTTGGTTAGAGATAACGATTTTCATATTGACGGTGAAGCTAATGTTGTTTAATATTCATGATATCAACAATTTCTAGTTTTGCAGAAAGGGTTCGGGGTTGAAGAGATGATTTGCAGGTCTTTGTGTTTAAGTTTTGATGAGAGAGAAGGGAGAGAGAGAGGGAGGGAGAGTAAACCGTATAAAGGAGTGAGAGAAAGAGAGATAGAGATAAGGAAAGTCTCCTTGTAATAAGGAGGTGTTTAATGACTTTTCTTATGTGTTGACAATTATACCCTCATAAGCCTCTTTTTATTAATTAAATTATAATACTATTTACAATTTTGCCACTCATTTAATCTTAACCATCCATCATTATGATCTAATGGACACATTTCTTTCTTACATTTCTCACAAAACACACCTTTTGTATGTTAACCCCACCCTATACATATATACACAGACTTCACGTTTAGAATCGTGTATGCAATATTCCCGTTCAATCTATGAATTCCAAGTCGACTCATGGATGTGTGCCTGAAGAGGTGACTGGATGTAACTTGGTTTTCTCGTTATAGTCTAATGTGATAGTTTAATATATAAGTAAAACACGATACAAGTTTTTCTATTCAAATTTGATCAAGTTGGAAACAGTTTTAACTGTTGATTCCCTGGTTAACCGTCCATTAAAGTAGGTTGGAAACGTGAAACACCCCAAATTTTTTTTATTTTTTTTTTCGTACTTATTTATTTTGAACATGTTTTATGTCAGAGTTTAAGCGGAAGGTCCCAATTTAATTATACAAAACGTCAAACTTTTATCCGATAGAAAGTATTATTGTACAACCATTAGTCTGCCAAAACAAGTTTGACTGTCGTTCATGATATTTTATCAAAACACGTTCGATCCTTTAATAGCAAGACTTGATCTGGTCCAACCCTTCTGCTGATGGGAACCACCTGAAAGTATATACATATAACTACTAATTAGCTTTCGCTAAGTGAGTGTACATTAGATCACCATGTCACATAACCATCATAACAACACACAACAATTTATAATCATACAATTTCCATATGGTTTATATCGCAAAACTCCCATGCGATTATTCATTGGATCAGAAAACACCCATCTGAGTCCAATAATCCACCAAGATCGCCAACTTCCAGCGATCTCATGTTAAATTAGAAAACTCCCCATCTGATTCAACATATACTAATATCACATTCAAATGTATGTGATCAATTAAGACCTATAACACATGACCACAATAACGACACATAATAAATTAGAACCATAAAACTCCCATATGGTTTAAATTCGCGAAACTCCTTCGCTATTATTTATTGGATCAGAAAACACCCATCTGAATCCAATAATTCACCAAGATCGCTAACTCCCTGCGATCTCATGTTAAATCAGAAAACTCCTATCTGATTCAACATACACTACTATAATATTCAAATATAATTTATTGGATCAGAAAACGCCCATCTGAGTCCAATAATTCACCAAGATCGCTAACTCCCTGCGATCTCATGTTAAATCAGAAAACTCCTATCTGATTCAACATACACTACTATAATATTCAAATATAATTTATTGGATCAGAAAACACCCATCTGAGTCCAATAATTCACCAAGATCGCTAACTCCCTGCGATCTCATGTTAAATCAGAAAACTCCTATCTGACTCAACATACACTACTATAATATTCAAATATAATTTATTGGATCAGAAAACACCCTTCTGAGTCCAATAATTCACCAAGATCGCTAACTCCCTGCGATCTCATGTTAAATCAGAAAACTCCTATCTGATTCAACATATACTAATATACTAATATACACATCCAAATATATGTGATCAAATAAGAACTATATTAACACTCATACAGTTCTAACACATAATCAGCACATCATGTATATATATATATACTTCCAGAGGTATGTAACACTCACCTGTACGCATAACGCCACGCTATAACCGGTTTTCCTTAGAGCTTAACATATCCTAGCTCAAACTCGATCACCTAAAAATAATCGTAACGCCCACGATTATTCATATATTTATATAGGTTATTTAACCGGTTATTTTACTATATATTTGTATACTAAGTTTATTAGTCAACTCCCAGAATAAACAACCGGTACTTCAATTATTTGAGTTTACGGATTAATCAATGCAACCCCATGTTATTCATGGTTCTTTAAATTATTTCAACACTTTATCCTTTATTTTCTATTTCGACAAATTGCATCTAGAATTTTGGCTAAACTCTTTTAATATGTTGATTATGAAATCAACAGATTCAACATGTGACTACCATTAAGTTAAATGAGGTTTCATCCCAGTGGCGGATCTAGGCCACAAAATCAGTAGTAACGTTTTTTATTTTTTTCATTTTAGTAGCAACGTTTTCCAATTTTCGTAAAAAAAAACTAAATTTTCCACTAATTTTCCACTACACGCGCGAAGTTGAGCCGCAACGTCCGCAACCCCTGCTCATATATTATGTCCGCCCCTGTTTCATCCTTTAAATATGTCACTGTATATACCCAACCATTTGAAACAATCCATAGCTTAAAACCATTAAATTGTTCATCCATCTAATCCCCACCTTCTGTTGAAATTTAGATATACCTTTTTGTAGGTTAAACATTTAAACCAAAAATAACTTCACCGAATTAAATAAACCTACCTACAGCATCGATACAACTTGTCTCGGAACCGAGATCGATCACCACTGATCGTCCGCCAAATCTGTCATCTCGGTTCAAATCCGTTTCTGTTTTATTATTCCGGTACCGGCGTCACGCATCACCCGCCTAACCCACCTTAAAACTCCCCCACATGTCCACGAATTTTAACATAGTACCGGTGACCGTCACCGGTACTGGTCAGAACCAACCACCACCTGAACCGACTCAGAATCGCCGCTAGCTTACCGGAACCGCCACCGTCTTGGTTTCCGTTAACCGCTCAACCGGTGATTTAGAGATGCTAACCATTCTTCATTAATACTCAGACCCAATTACCTCTAGCTATCTTTGGTATAACCCATACACCATTGAAAAAAACTAGATAGAATATGATTAATATGTTGGCTGCTGTTTTCATTTGTGTTCACAATGTGGGTGTTTGTAATTCTACTCAATGTTGGTGGTGACTAATCTTAGCCACTGCTACGTGTATTCAAGTGTGGTATTCCACCACATACATTTTTTTGACATTTAGACAACAATAGCCCATCGAACTTATTTGATTTAAGAATACACCCTCTTAACTTTTAAAATTTTAAAGTTAGGATGTTACAAAACGAGAAACCATTGGTTGTCCTATTGAAGAACGAAAAACGGTCAAGAAATTTCTCACTGGTTTGCTAAGGTGTCTTATTCACATTGTGGCCTTGCTTGACCAAGTTTTGGACTTGAAGATGTAACACCCCAAAAATCTCTTTCGTATAATTATGCCTTTACCTATGTCTTCTAAACTCTCAATCAATGTTCCTATGGGTTCTGAGCTCAAAACCATAAACTACGTACAAACACACAGTAAGCAACCTAATCTGCATCGATACATGAAAGACATATACAAAGACGCATATGGAACAATCAAATGATCATAAGTTAGTCCTAAACAAGCATCATATAAGTTACAATCAAATTCTTTACTCTAATATTAAACCAGCAATAAATCCCAAAAACCAAGATAATATCCAAAATCATTATGTATTCATCATCCACACAGGTAATTAAAAGGTATAGCCAAAACATGTTTTTAAACTCTGAAAACACAAAGTAATTCAAAGATATTCGACTAACACGTTGCACCCATTTGATCCTTCGCTAATTCTTCAATCCAATCCAATTCTTCTCTTTGAAATCACATCTTAGCTCTCAATATGGCCTCTGGAAGTTGTGGAATACGAATTAGGGTCAACTGGGTTGAATTTATACTCGCATTAGATTTTTAGCCGACTTAAGGCTTCTTTGCGTGTAGCGAAGCTTAGAACATCATTCCCTCTCCTGACGCGAGGGATAAAACAGTCAAGACAGATTTTGAAGACACTCACGCGTCGCGAAGCTCCTTCAAGAGCTCTTCACGTGGTGCAAAAACATGAATTTCCATATTTTTAATTTATTTTGTATTTTTCCTCAACGGTTTCTGTCATGTGCTCGTTTCTTCATGATTTTAGCTCGTTTCCGCTCGTTTTACACACCAATACCTAAAAAAACCTAAAATATTAAAAGCCAAAAACTAATAAAAAAGACTACTATACTATACAAAAACTACACAAAATACATAAGTGGTTGTTAGGAGTCCAAACCCGTATGTCTAGTTTTAGATCGTCGTCTGCGTCCAAGATTGATCAGTTATATGAGATCTCTTATGTATCTGATGAATCTAAAATACCTATTACTAATATGCCCATGGTTAACCCCTACAGTGTCTTCTCCAAACCCCATGTGTCATTTTCCAGAAAAGTAAAACAATTAGTCAGTTCTACGTCAAACCCAGTCGTCAAGGAGTTTGTTCAAACCTCAAAGTTTGATTCACACCAACTCCCTGCCACAACCTCAGAACACCTAGTCACCCTCTCTCTCCCCCAAGATCTTCCAAGGATCTGTCTATCCCAAGGATATACACATATCCACTTCGGTGCAATAAGGTTAGCTCTTACCTTCCACGGAAGAAAAGGACTACCTGCGTTTGCTAGGATTGCCCTCGTCGATACTAGATTTGTGGAGTACCAGCACGCCTGCATCGGTACTATCCAAACCACGCTAAAAGCTGGAACAGTATTTGTCACTTTGTTCCCCAACTTCAACATGCCCCTGAACGATCCATCCTTGCTAACAGCCCTGTAAGCCCAGATCCAGATCGGTGGTACGCCACAAGTAAACACCTTTCAGGCTACCTTTCACTATCAGATGGCATAAAGAGTCCAAAATCACTCTTTAGACATCATGGTCCCTGGAAAAGACAACTTCGGTGACGCATTGTTCATAGAGATCGATTCAAACTCTACACCTACTTGCACATATGTCCCCATACAGTTAGGATAAATAGATGTTGTACTTAATTTCAGATACAATAACTGATTAACTAGGTTGCCAGTTTTGTTGTCTACTTAAACCCAACCACTAACAAATTAGGCCCTCATTCATGTTTAGCATTTAAGCTAATATGTCCAATTAATCTATGGGTCTCACACTCAAGATATACAACTTTACCTAATGCCACACAAAGCTTTCAAGGATCAGGAAACCAGGTAAAAAAACTTTGAGGGGTTTTCCACTTCCTAATATTCTTTGTTTTTGCGTGTCATATCAAGAGTATTTCACGGTTCCGAATCACCAAAACCAAGGAATTGAAACCGAACCGCTAGATCAAAACCATATTCGTGTATTAGGTCTGAGTCCGGTTCTTAAATTTTAATTAAAACAATTCCAAACCGAACCGGTAGGCTTTTATACGGTTCGGTTCCGATTCTTATATTTAACATTTTACTGATAAAGTTAATTAAAATGTCGTAATATTTCCGTAATTAAAAGTAACCGTGGGGCAGATCGAAACTTCTTAAAGAAGCAAAGTAGTTTTTCTTCTAACATCATACACCTTATGATATACTTACTATATACATTGTATCTAACAACTTAAGTAGGTAAGTTTATAATCAAAATCGTTAGCTTTTTGCAAGTTCAAAGTAAAATTCAAGTTAAACCATAAAAAGACACCAAACTTCATTATTTTTGCAAAAAAGTCCACGGTTAATTTTGATTATATTTGCATGAGGTGAGTAACCGCATTCCGTCTTAACTATAACTTTAATGTGAGTGTGCAAATCTCTTTAGTTATTGCAAGTATTTACTCATCCAAAATCATGCTCAACTGTTATGGTAATGTACACACAGGCGCGGCTGCTTACCAAATGGCGGTCACACATGATGTGTTCACCATTACCTGTGATTATAAATCAAAGAAATCATCATCGAAACGCTAACATACTTCTAATTAGTTAATAAATCAAAAGCTGCGAATCATAATCAGTCATAGTCAAGGTGAGTTTTAAGTTTGCATATGTACAACTCAAAAGCTAGCATTTATATCTACATATTGTATGCCTCTAGCCATGTTACTAAATTTAAAACCAGGGATGCCAGGTCGGATCCATCATGCATAAGTTTCTGGGAGTAAGAGCTGCTTCGACAAGTTCAGTTACACCTCTTTGCACAGACTGCGGTGGGTCCACAGAATTTTCGTCCTGAATCCCCATCAAATAAACATTAGTCGGAATATATATGGTTTAACAGATATATAGATTACATGGATGAATATATACCTCTTCTGATATGAACTGAGGTGCGATCCCATTAATCCGTCCAATTACTTCCTCCACATTCGTGGTGATCTTTTGTCTAAATTCAACAGGGTTCAAACTACCACCACCAACCACTGGGGCCAAAGGCATTCCAAGAGGTCTTCTCCACGACCATGATAACAGTTCATCACGGAAAAACATAGCTAAATGATGCCACAGATGTTGACTTTGCTGCAATTCACATGTAAAGCCAAGTTAGCGCCAAGGATCAGTGGTTTAAACTCAAGGCTGAATTTTTTTTAAAAAAAAGTTACAAGTCACCTTGGGAGAAACAACAGCTTGAGCTGATGCACACATGGCAGACACAATGAGACCCTCAACACCAAAATGAGAGAAAAACGCCTGCAAATTTCTTGTCAATCGAAATGGAACAGGTTCGTTAAACTCAATCATACCATTGGCATCATATGCTGGATGAAAATCTGTTTGGAATATTTTCCCAGTGTTCTTAGCAAATAATATTTTGTTCGGGGACCTTCCGCCAATTTGTAGCATGAAAGATGTGAAACTTGAAAGTGCCAGTTGGATAGCAAACTGCTTCTTGAAAGCCCACATATGATTTCCACTCAACAGCGTTTTGTACATGTATTGAGAGAATATATTGTCAAACACGTAATCTTTTGTGATGTGGTTGTAAGCTTGCAGACGAAGATCTACTACAGTTTCAGGTGATATTTGACCTGAAATTGCTTGGTTTAACTGTTCCTTAAAATAAGCAATTGGTTGGTCAGCCTCTTTATTGTTTCTTGAACAATGGTTTTCATATACCTCCAGAAAAGTACTGTATGTTAAGTCGTCTTCTACCATCCGAACCTGCAGAATGCACATACACCATTTTAAGTTTAAAAACTGGTAAATATAATTAAATATTTATTTCTGAACAAATATATACAGATGTCATACCTGAGACCAAACAGGGATGATGATTGGTGTGTGAATGTTGATGTGGCGACGTCTTGATTCTTTGTGCTTATCAAACATTCGATTCATCACACGGAAAAGTTGTAATATCCTTTCATCACTTCTTGCATTTGGGGTCAAAGATGTTTGGACAATAAAATGGCGTTGGGACCCATCAGAGCCTATGAGAGTCAACCGACGGAAACTGCTCCCATGCCTACGCACAATCGGGATATCGGCCCCCACCCTGTCTAGCTTCACAGTGTGGTCAGGGGCAACTTCCTGCAGTCAAACAAAAAAAGGTTTAAAGCACTATAAAATAACAGTAAGGATGAGTATATAATGCAGACGTCAAGTTTTTGACTTACTTGATCAGTAAAGTATTGTCCGGGAACCTCGACTTCAACCACATGGAAGTCACGCAACACTCGGCTTTCTTCCTCAAGTTTTAAAACAGCTGGGAAACGGTCTTCGACATTGCTTTGAAGAATGTTTTTCCAGTGTTTAAGTCTTTCAGTTAGATCAGATAAGGTGGCTGGGAATGTAGAAGCGCTTTCTGGATCAAGGTCACGTTCAAAATCCTGTTTGTATTCTCTCACAAATTCAACATGTTTGTTAACAGCATCTGCTGAAAAACACGCCCTGCAAACACCTGATAGCTCCTTTTTAAGAGACTGGGGTACCTCTGCGGTTGTCGCAGTTGGATACTTGTAACAACGGTGAAGTAGAGCATTAACTACAGCCAGAAGTCGCTCCTCTGGTAGGGTCACAAATCTTGAACCAATTTCTGTCAGTAAACTCTGTCAAAATGAGAAAAAATGATAGCAGTTAGCAAACAATAGAGTATTCATTTATAACTATTCTACAGATGTCTAGTTATACCTCAAGTTCACTAGCTAAGTTCGTGTGTTTGCTTCTAAGTGCTTCCATTATATCTTTTGCAGCATCAAAAGCACTAGCAGCAGAAGCAACTAAGCCCATAGCATAATTACGCCTCATCGCATTTTGACCACCATCATTACTGGAGGAAGGATTCTGCTGGTCATTACCACCAAGCGCATTGCCTTCAGAAACCGCCGACCGTTCAGGTTCTTGACCCTGAGAGTTACCACCTTCGTGTGACCCAACGGGACCAGCTGACTGGCTTCCCTGATGAATCTGATTGTCTGAAGCTGAAGACCCACCAGCTTGTCTGGCATTCCCGTCAACTCCACCGACCATGTTTTGTTGCAGCCTTTGCTGAGCCATCGCCATTCTACCAATTTCAGATTTATTTGCAACATCACGCCGCTCAAGCAAATATGTTCGTAGCCAGTAATACAGTGCCTAAAAGTACAATATGATAACTTAGTTACCTGATATAAACTATATAGAGTTCAAGAAGTAATATAATATATAACATATTTACCTGAGGATATACAGTTGCAACTTTTAGCAGAACGAGTTTGCAATGTGGGGCTTCAGATCTTTGTAAAGAGAGTAATAGTTGGGGAATCCAGGAAAGCCAGACCCAATGTGGTATTTGATCAACATATTTATCAAATGCTCTACCCACAGGCTCATTGGGAGTGTCGAAGCTGAGAAGGTATAAAACACGAGCAAGATGGCTTCTGGAATTGGGACTGCCAAATTTAATACCCTGAAGGAAACAACTCACAGCATACTCTAACCAAATCTCATCATGAGTCTCTTTAAAAGCCTGTATAAACAAAAAAAAAACAAATTATAAGAATTGATTAATGAATTGGCAAGATTGGCAGCACAGCAAAGTAGCAGACCAAATTAAAAAAAATAAAAGAATACCATGTCACAATAGTTTCCCCAGCTTATCCACCCTTTAGGCAGGTTTTTGAAAAGGCTGATGGCATTTGAATACGAAAGATTGGCTCCCTCACAATCATGTAACTTCAACAAAAAATCGCCTTTAATTCGATAAATTTCTGCTTTGTGTTTGACAGAAAAGTATTCCAGATTAGTACTGTTAATCAAATTAAGACCGCTTGTTAGCTCTCCCTTCATTTCTAGATATGCCTTTGCTTGCTCCCTTATCTTAACAAAAGCTTCCTGCAAACATACACAAAGAATGCAAAATTACATGTTAGCTTGATTCAATTTTCAGATTCCACTTCAGTAACAAGAAAAACTATAAACATAAAATTACAAGTCACTATACCTGCACTTCCATGGTAGAGTGGCCGTACATTTTTTCCAAAATGGTCACACAAACATCATGAAGACCTTGCTTGCGGACAATGTGGGCAAGTTTATTAACATTCCAAGCCTTGTCACGGTAACCAAGGTGATGAAGTTGAGAATTTGTGTTGGCAAGATCTTTAAATGCATCAATCACTGAGTTATACATTTCATTCCTCCACTGAAGCAAGTCATACCAAACAGACAGATTATCCCAGTCATTTGGAGTTCTAAGCCTCCATGTTTCAAGAATGTCTTTTAAATCTGCATAAAGACCACCATGTACACCAACGGACGGATTTCCACTTAATTTGCTACCATTAGCAATATCTAATATAACTCGAGCAGATTCTTGAACCTCAACTAACTGTTGGAATTGCTGCAATAGAGGTATTCTGGCATGAATAGACATCTCAGGCAACTGCCACCACTGCTCTAAAGCAAGGTCAACACCTTTACCGACTATGTTTTCAGCATCACCAACACCATTTGCATTTTTTTCATGTAGAGAAAAATATGCTTGGATTATACGAAGTTTTGGAGTTTCTTCAACTTGAGCCTTTGGAATTACATTTTCTTTCAAATATGCCCAATCAGGCTGTTTCCAGAGACTATCAAGTAATATTTCGTAATTATCAACAAGTTTACCGAAGTCTGTCAGCACGTCCCATTGACTGAGTTGACTCGCACAATGTAACCATTGTTCCTCCCAAAGACACATCTCAGCCTTGGGCACAGTGTTATTGTAAGTGCCTTGGGTTGCCTTAACCATGGCTTGGTAAAACAAACTTTGGGCCCGTTGCCAGTAACCATGCTGCACAAGTGATAGCCCGACCCGTGTTTCGGCAGTAATCGATCGTTTCTTCCACAATCCATATCTCATATCTTCCTCGTTTAGCAAACGGTAAAGTTCAGCAAGAGATTCGGAGCATTTTGTATCATTCTGAAACAGCATCACATGACTTTCTAGAAGATTTAATGCAATGTGCCATGCATTGTAAGTCTTTCCAATATATTTTATGAGTTCACTAGGCATTCGAGGTTGTGGGTGACTTAGTTGGAGTCCTTCTAAAAGAGCTTGCACTACATTTGGCCTGTTACCCTGCTGCTTTTTATGGTAATCTTTTGAGAAGAGAGAGATTATTGGCTTAGCAAGTTTGACTTGTTCATCCTTGCATAAGGTCACCCAAACAATGGGAAACACCAGCACCCATAAATGATAAGCAACATTTGCATCTGTATGAGCGAGCTCTCTCAGTGGAATGACAAGATCACCAACCTGCAACAAAATAAAAGCTAAACAAAATTCCAGGTATGAGATCATAAATTGCTACTTGTGAAGACACGATACCTGAAGACGGCTCATTTCACTCATAAACTTTGCATGCCTTAAGACAAGAGAATCGACTGTTAAGGGAACATCTTCAGCCACCTCAGATCCATCAGTAACCATAGATTGTGCTCCAGAATGTTCTGGAAGAGACCCTGCAGCCAGCAGAGAGGTAACTTTGGCAGAATTTGGAGGAAGTGTAATAGGCTTATTCTCAACTAAGATAGCAAGAAGAAGATCAAGCCCTTGTTTCAGCCAGAAGACATCACTCAAAGCTTCCCAGTCCTGAACTTGAATAATGTATTGCAACCGCGTGAACAGTGTTTTCTGAAGAGATTCGTGATAAAGGGAGAAAAATTTCATCCTCATTTCAGGATCTTTTGCCCTTAAGCCTAGTAAAAATTGCCTCTCTACCTTCTGAAACACTTCTTGGCGTAAGGTCAATGGATACCTGCAAATTTATCAAAGGATGTAAGCATTAACAGGTTTGTTCACCAATAATTTTTGTAAAAAAAAAATCATAAGTTTATGCTTTACTTATTAGCATCTGCACAAAGCCCATAGAGGAGCTCCAGATATTTCCGGTCCCACTCTTCAAGAGAACTTGTGGAGAAGTTCTGTTTATCAACTTGAGAAAGCTTTTGAAGGAAGGATACAACTTCTTTTGGAGTAAGAAAAGAACCAGAAGGCGTAGTCATTCCAGGCATACCAAAATCTTTATCAATCCAGCCCTTTATTACATCAAGGATGCAAAGAAGCACTGTATGATCGGTTCCTTTTTCAGAGAGCAAAGAACTTAGAATTTGTGTTATCGTCTTTTTGAAGTCAGGCACAAGCATGACCTTTTCACCAATGAGTTTCATGACAGATTTAAGATTAGCAATCACCACTCCAACATCAGCACCTTGACGAGAAGAACTAACAGCAGAGTCTGGATCTGCTCTTTGGCCCTGAAACAAGGAATTGTTACCAATTAGCCATATTTAAAAAAAATTAATAATAATAATAATAATAGTAATAATAATAAATAAATAAAACAGAGTTAAATAAGCTATCGGTTTTAGAAGGCATACTTGTCTAGCATATGATCCAGGTGAAGATGCCAAATCACGTGCCAGACGTTGGAGAATCCGAACTAAATTAAAAGCATCAATGACATTCTTTTGCACTTCTGCTAGGGTTTGTATAATATACAGCACAAAACTAATCATAGAAGCAGAGTTATCTTCACCAGCTGTTTGAGGAGCTGCAACAGACGCAAGGTGCTTCTGTATAAGCTCCTCAACTTTTTGGTACAATGCCTTAACATCCTGGGGGGTGCTAGAAGCTTCAGCCGGAAAAGCAACAAAAACCATTTTCAACAAAGAACACAACGATTTTCCGGCATCTAACATTTTATACTTGAAACAGGGCTCAAGAATCTGCAAAAAAGGAACATCATAGATAATTACTGTTAAGGAATTTAAGTATAAATTCACCAGATGGCATGTTAACATACTTGAGAAATATGAATGATATTATTGCGGATGAACAAGTGTGGCTGTTTCTCCAAAACTTTATTCATCACATCCAAACCCTGGGCCAGAGCAGTTGATGGGTCCTTCGACTGAGTTGGTGGAATGCTACTCAGAAGCTTCTCTAAATAGTTGAATTTTACATTAGCATTTGGCCACACTTCTAAAGCTTGTGATAAGAGCTCTAAAGCTTGTTTATACATGAGACTTGCTTCCTTGTCTTTAGGTTCTATCACCAATGCTACCTGTTAAGTATATATTAGTCAACTACCGACTGACCTTATAAAATTTCACAGAAGTTTATATTTTATAAAAAATAAACACTTACCCTTATCAAAAAGTTGATTATCATTTCCTCCATTGCAGCATTAGGCTTAAATTCCTCATCTGGTTGTCCAGTAGATCCTGGTGTCTCTATATTGGGAATTGAGGAGGCGCCACCAGGTGACATGACACCAAGAGACTGAAGACCAGACTCAACCTTTAATCGCTTTGTAGGATCTTCAGAAAATGAGGGTCCGTCAGTTGACCGTTTAGAGTCAGCACCAGTTGAACCAAGGTTTGACCCATCATTACTCTGACTAGTGCCTTCACCATCGTTGACTATTTTCATCTCATTTTGTCGCTGTCTCTCCCAATTGACAACCAACCCAGCAAGTTCAATTGCGAGTCGTCGGTTCTCTGTGGTGGTATTATATGGTAAACCAAGGCGACTGAGGGAATTGACCATTTGAGGTACAAACTGGGCCCTACAACTGTAGAAAAGATCTGAATGACGAACAATGAGCTGGAAAATATGGATAAGATTAGGAATCGAATGCCCTTCCTCCACAAGAATCTTTTTTGTGTAGCGTATCCAAATTGGCATACGAGAGTTATCACCAATTGGCAACCTTCGTGGAAGTGCTGGCATTAATATATCAAGGGCTTGTTTGACCAACATTTTATTCTCTGGTTGACATGTCCGAAGTAGGGCAACAAACACCTGAAAATATAGCAGCGCAATTAGCAAGTTTCCCATCTCAGTGTGTCTCATATTCATAAATTTACCTGCAATATGATCTTTTCAGGAGCTTGATAGGCCTCCAAAAAGTGGCATACATTGACAAAGGCCCACTGCTTACTAGCACTATCTTCGCGTTTTAGGTGATTCCACCCAAATTTAATTAGTTCCTTTCTATGATGTACAAGGTCAGTTTGGAGATATTTGAGAAGAAGAGTAGCAAGTTGTAGTAGCTCTATTCTCAAAGGCTCATCATAATCAGCAGAGATCTATGCAAGATAGAAGGATTAGTGGGGCCGTTATCAACTTGAAACAACATAATTACCACTAAGTTAAAAACATAGAAAACCAACTCGTGAGGGGTCGGTAATTCACCTCTTCAGGAGGGTCCAAAAGTTTGTCAACAATTGTTTTGATGATGGCAGTGTCTACAACCTCCCATGTTTGCTCATTCTGAAATGCATGAGCCAGCATTGGAAGAATCAGCATTTGCATGATGACCACCAAGTGATCATGACCCATTTGTTTTGATTGGAAGATGTTTAAAAAGTGCAAAAGAAGGGTTTTCTTCATACTCGGTGGGTAGCCCTCAGCAACCTAAAGGAAAATTATACAATCAGATTTGACAATTTACAAACATAAACTCTGATTTTATTTGGAAGATATACGAAGTTTCATACCTCAATGATGTAAAACTCCTTTAGAAAGGTAAAATCTATCCGAGTATGGTATAAGAAGATTGAAAGGATTTCGAACAGGACATTGACTTCAGTTTGATCATGGCGTAAATAGTTCAAGAAGCATTTGACCAGCCATTTGCTCTCTTTCACCTGCATTTTGTTATGACAAAAAAATTAGAGTATCGCCCATTATATGACAATGAGAAAACAAGGAAGAAGTTTGTTTTACTAGCTATCCAGAGTAAGCCTTAAATCCAGTGTTTCCAAGGTGCCGATAATACTTACTTGCACCAAACTCTGTTCCTGCTTATTCTGCAGACGAGATATTCTTGCAGGGGACTTCCACAAAAGAACCAATGAATCAAAAACAATGCGATTACTCTGCAACCATCCAGGAATGAGTTTGACCAATGTTTTTATAAGAGCAAGTCCTTGAAAATAAGCATCTGGCAAGACGTTAGGGGCAGTCGGATTAGATGGAGGCTGAGTGTTGTCATCAACTCCTAATGAAGAAGTTTCTAGAGATCCCTGAGGCGTTGATGACTCAGCCTTTGGGATGAACTCAGGGAATGCACTTGAGAGTATCTTCTCTGGTGACTTTGCAAGTTCTTCTCTCAAGGGCTGACCAGCATCTGACCGTATAATGTACATTAATCTGGATCATGCTCAAAATGAATTAGCTAAATGAGATTTTCACGGAAAAGGAGTTTAAACTCAAAGATTAAACATGGTTGAATCCTACCTCCGGAAATATTTTGGTTCACATAATCGAGCAAGGAAATAATCAACAGCAGCTTGTGGATAACGATTTAAAAACTTTGTCAGTGGAAGACGATAAGGACTGTTGATCTCACTATAAAACTGTCCAGGTGGAAGGGCTCCTTCTAAATCAATAGTCAAAGTTACAAGTTCATCTAGAAACTTCCCTGCTGCACTTGGGAGTAAGTGAAAAAGCTCGATGATAGCTGCATTAAAGTTAATAGAAGCGTATTTAAATATATTAAATTGATCCTTAATTTATCTAGGACAAAAAGATCATCTTTATTATCAAAAACACAACATACCAGCTGCTATTTTTGGTTCTTCACCGCTTTTCCAAGATTTTTGAATCTGTTGAAGCTTTTCTGGTTCCAACCATCTCTTCAAATGCTCCAACAGTTTGCTTCCCAACGCCACATTAAACCAATTTGATAAAAGTTCAAGGAGGCGGGCCAGACCCTGCAGTAGAGGCATATTGAGATTCTTGGTATGTGCCAAGTTAACTAGTATAGGCCTCAAGCTGCTTTGCAGAAGTTCTTTAGGCATTCGTTGCTGCTGAATAACCTAAATTGCAACAAACACCATATAAAAGGGAAGAATCAGTAGCTTAATAGGATAATTACTTACTAAATATAACACAATTTTATCAAATGCACAAAATCCTACTACATTGCAGTAATAACGACCATAAAGATATTAAAGAGTAAAGACATACCTGTCTCAATCCCTCTTTAGCAACGGCTACAATTTCTGGTGTCCTGCTTGTCAAGGACTTGAAAAACA
The DNA here is from genome assembly GCA_032199755.1 of Ambrosia artemisiifolia. Classification (NCBI taxonomy): domain Eukaryota; kingdom Viridiplantae; phylum Streptophyta; class Magnoliopsida; order Asterales; family Asteraceae; genus Ambrosia; species Ambrosia artemisiifolia. The sequence continues at coordinate 14,613,786 of CM063517.1, read as the reverse complement.
TGGAAATTATTTTTGCACGTAACTCAGAGTGATTTTGAGTCTTAAAATCTGCCCACGCCATTGCTGTACATAAAAGTTCGATGCAAGCTGTGCGGAGCTTAGTTAATGACATGGCAACTTTAGGGTTCATAAACTTTGCGACCCACACAGTCTCATCAGCCTCGGCAATCTGTAATGCCTCTTGAAGAAAGTTGACTAATTCTGGAGTCAACTTAAGAAGAGGAGGCCTCAAGGCAAGGCAAAAGTTTAAAGCTGTCACAGTCCCAACCTGTTTAATACACAAAGAAGGTTAGAAGCAGAAGCACAGAGAAACCATGATTAATTAATGACAGAGAAGGTGTTCACCTGTTGGTCAACATTCTTTGATCTTAGAGGGCGCATTAAAAGAGACTGAAGCAAAGGCTGGTATAATGGTTCAAGCAACTCAGACACTTCACTGCCAGTTCTACTAGCCAAAAGCGCCAAACAAGACTGCACTACTTTGCTGACTCTTACAGTTGCATTTGTGTTTAACAACTCTGAAGCAAGAAATTCAACAACTCCTTGAAAACTCTGTCTTCGGGCTTCATTGTTTGCTTCATCAACATTATTAACCACCCGCAGGACCTGAGTCAACACCTGACTAGTTTCTTCTTGTTCTTTTGCAGCATAAACAGGGAGCCTTTTAAGAACAAATACAAGCCCCCTTACAACTCGCATTTGGAAAACACATAAAGTTTCAACGGTAACTTTTCCCACTAAAGCACCAAGACCAATAACCCCACCCATTTGAGCTTGCCAAGTAGATCCATAACAGCAATGCAACAAACGAGGTAATAATTGATCAAAAATGGGAACCCTGACACTTGGAGGTGGTGAATAAACAGGACTCATTGATGGACTAGAAACAATCATAGGAGTACCAGGACCCCCTCTTGACATGAGCACATCAGCATGCTTGGATCGAGCTAGTAATAAAAGAGTTTCAGAAAATATATTTAGTGCATTAAGAGCGGCTTTGGCATGAAGTCTGTTTTCATCCGCGAGCACTTCCACCAGAGCATCTAGAAAGATCAGTGGGTCCAGTTCTTTCAGATTTGAACTGTTACCATTTCTTTGTTTCAAACTGTTGCTTGTGTTTGACGACAGTAAAGGACCACCAAGAGGAATGGCTGAAACAGGGGCATTGGTAGAAGAATTTTCCAAGTGAAATATGATTGCAAAATGGTGGCAGATATTAGCAACATATTCATCTTTAGGGTCAGCTAAATCAGGTTCTGCACTAGCAGCAATAATGGTCATGAGCAGAATCTTGAATACGGATTTTTCAGCCATTAGTTGTGTTTTGGTCTTGACTCCCAAGTCAGTCTGCAAAAGAAATTAATAAGCTTCAAACTCAAAATAAAAAATAACTACAACAATAAATATTAGTTGTGTTTCTAAAGTAAGAAAAGATGCTTATCAAAAGCATAATCAATATAAGACGAAAGAAAGTATAAGAGAAAGATTAAACCATCCTATTCAATCAATTCTATGACTGTAAAATATTCGGCTTACTACACTGGTTTTTAGGTTCCAGTGCTCCAGAGAGGAAGTATACCTAGATTTAGACAAAAATCAACTAATTTTTGACAGAATTTCTGCGGGAAGAGATTTAAATATCAAAGAATGAAATCAACTAAGTGGTTCAAGTGTGAATCTTCTATTAAGTAAAAGATAAAGCAAAAAAACTACCTGGACCTTATAAGGTGGCTAACAACAGTAAATATTGCATGAGCAATAAGTATACAAATGAGCAAGAGGGGAAAAGGCAAGATAGGAAAAACATTACATGTATACAAACCAACATATCTAATTTAATATATTTATAGATAATAAGATTTACCAAGAAGATTACCGTCTGTTCAAATTTTTGTTGCTTTACTAAAATTCATGATATCTAAGGTTTTTCATTGACCTTTCTTTGCTTCATTTTATTTATTAATATTATCCCCTTTTTTGTTAAATTTTGTTTTGAAATTCCAATACAGTTGTACAAAAATTTCTAGAAAATTTTTTTTGTATTACAATGATTTCCACATAAGTCCTGACCTACACAGATCATTAATATAATAAACAAAATTCAGTAAAAAATAAATGTAGGGTTAACATTTAGACACATCAGAGTTGACACATATGATGTAAATCATGTGTTCCTAAAACGACCCGTTTTGACCCAAACCTATTTTGTTGAGAATCCGTTCTGAGTCTTCTGACCTGGACCCAACTGAAGCTTTTTTTTCAATCAGCATGTTCCTCACTCGAACCCTTATGACCCGAACCCATATGAGTTATAACCCATCACCCAACCAGACCCGCCCGATCAGCCAGGGTTAGCAACAACAGATCGTAGACTAAATTGTAAAAGCTTAGACAACAAAAACAAAATATATAAGCTAAAACGGGTAACTAAAAAAATGAAGTTAAAAACGGGCAATCACACTAGTTTTGAACTAACAAACAAAAAAGAACCACCCAATTTTTTAAAGGACAAAAGCAAAAGAAAAACCTATATCTTGCATTAGTAACAAATTAAAATAGAACTTGTAGTTAAACCAACCTTTACATCAGACGCTTCCGGTCTTCTCCAAGATGGATCAACAGAGGAGACCAAAACGTTGGACAAGTGCCTAGAAATTAACCCATCATCAGTTACACGACCTGGCAAATCAAGCTGTGATGATAAGCATACTCTGAGAAACTTCAAAGCTTGTTTCCTATAAAACGCATCCATGCTACTGTTCTTGTTCATAACAGCTGCTATAGCAAGATTAATACATCGATCCAAAGGTACCAAAAACGGAGTTTCAGGCTCAAATGTAAGAATTAATCGAAGTCCGTGCTCTGGGTTTTCCTTGCACTCAAGTGCAAGCGGCTCTTTGAGAAACCTTCTGTTACGACCGCCTAACTTGCCAAGTAATTGTAAAGATTTTCCACCCCATGGATACGGTGCAGGCCTTAAGTGGGACCATAATGCTAAAATCACATCAGACATCACATTTGCCATACTAGGTTCAAGAAAATCAGGATTTAAGCTGTCAATCCAGAACTCAAGTGTTCTTAATCCTAAGCTGACTAGTTCATCACTTCCATTAAGACACATTACAAGTGGTTTCATCAATCGAGGAAGGTGAGGTAACAATGAACTTAACCGTGCAGGGAGTGTTAGGCAAAGCTCAAGTAAAAGGTCTCTCATTTCTTCAGCTGTGGGGCCCTCAAGCATTGCCAACAACATATTTAAGCATGGTTGTAGTGTGGGAATTAAGTCCCTTAATAAAAGCTCAAATTTTCCACCACCCAAGGCACGGAACATTGTTCTAAGAAGTTGTAAATAACCAAGTGGTCTCTCAACTTCACTGGTATTTTTCATGCAGGCTTCCACAATAACGGGAACATGAGGCTGCAAAATACGCTCACATTCTGCTGGGGCTTTGGCTACAGCACCAAATAAGAACCGGAAAAGATGAAGAACAAGTTTTGCTGCAGGGGAGTCTGGATGTTTCAAAACATCAAGTTTGCTGCTGACTAGGAAATTAACCAGGACGTCTGCAAATGGTTTAAAAACCTTGGGTGCTTGAAGAAGGGTAGAAAATATGTGCACAAGCTGTGTGTTGGATATCATGCATTCAAAAAGTTCTGGCATGCATAATGAGAACATGTCCATGAGATCTCGAGGTTCCATAATAGCCAAAATCTGGGAAAAAAGATGGATCATTTCTCTCTCTTCATCTTTCTCCTTGAAGAGAGCTAAGCAACGGACACCACTCTTCAAGACACCAGAAGCTCTCCATACCTACCCACATACATCTCTCAAATGAGTATCAAATATCAATAATCATGTTAGTCAGTAATAGCAACTATTGTAAGGAAAGGAAAATAAATACCTCTTCTTCTCTCAGCCCTTTAAATGGCTGGCCTGTGGACGAATTAGGTGGGGTTGTTGGAAGCATCTGTGGAGCTGTCCCATGGGTGGAAGGTGAGACCTGTGAGCGAGGTAGATGCGCGTGTGTGATACTCCATATTATTGTTTTCATTCCTGGAATTAAAAAAATAAAAATTATTAAGGATGAAGAGTTCTCATTTTGCAACGAACCCTTTTGCAATCTTTACAGGATATGACATCAACAGAAAAGAAGATGATCTTCAAATGGCAGATCAGCTATAAAAAGAATGGAAGAAATTTACCCATAACCAAGGTCTTGATCAAATGCTTACAGTCACTGACTTCTTTGGAGTGTTCTACCGGAACCTGAATGTTTAGAACAGCCTGCCAGATAATTTGCATGTTCAACATGGTGTAAGTGTGCCACATATTATCACAAAGACACAAACATGACTGAATAACATGATTCACCTAAGCTATGTGTGTAATAAGTAAATGTATTAAGTCTCCTTCCAATGTGTGTATTATAAAATTAAAAAAGATTAAGTGTGGTAACTACTAACTAGAAGTATTTGTATAATGGTATTCAGCACTATCAAACATTTTCATGGGGAAGAAAGGTTAGGATGATTAATATAACCTGCACTGGCAGCTCAAGCTTTGCCTTTAAGGTAGATCGGTCCTTTCCTTCCTCTCCATCCTCCAGAAGCTGTCATAGAAATTGATTACAATTAGTGGAACGATGCAAGAGTTATCGAAATGGAGAAGAGGCAACTAATAAAAATATCCTGTAAGACATGATTATCTACTTTATTTTTTATTTTCATTTATAATTTGTTAAGAAGCCTGTCATACAACAATTGATGGATAAACTTAAGCATTTAAGCATAATAATAAAACTCGTCATTTTATAGACCATTATAGCTAAGTTGAACAAATAATAATCCAGTTCTTACTTCTTATAAGTTGTAGACCATTTTCACCCCTCAAACGACTTCAAACAAATTACTGCTTTGTTATAAACCATTATTTTTCTAATTCCATTTACTTTTACTAGAAAAGCAGAATTAGGGTGAACCACACCATATACCACCGAAAAACCTCCATTAATTATTAATCACATTTTATTTCTATTTTCTATTTTTTTAGATATTCACCTCTTGGGAACCTAATCAATTTAGTCAAATCCAATGATTTCTCTAGTATCTGCACATTTAATCCACAGTTCACCTTTATTTTATTGATAAGACATCCCTACATTGTTTGGTTATACTGTGACAGTACATATAGAAAGTCTTTGAACTTTCATTTTGATAGGGAACTGCGAAGACATTCTATATATTATTTGCTTCTACTAATAACTAAAGGTAAGGGTGGCTAAAAGGAAATGAAGCAAGGCCCACCATGGTAGCAGAAATGAGAAGCTGTAATTTGTGAAGGATAATGGTACTAGATACTAGTTATGTCACTGTATAAACAGGTAGGAACTGAGCATAGCAAAATTAAGTATACCTGAGGGATGCTACGCTTGAAGGTACTAAACTTCCCAACAAAAGCATCCAATATTCGCCCCTACATATAAAATAAGAATCAGATATCATTATTCTGAAATAAAAAAGCATCATGAAATTGCCAATGTGGGTCATTGCAACTCTAGTAAGAATAGCAGATAAAGTCAAGAAACCAATAAAATCTTACCAATAAGATCCTTGCTTCATCCATGGATGGTAGATCAACGCCTTTCTCAAATATCGGCTCCACCTATACACACATTATTGAAATAGACTTCAGTGTCAAAGAAATACGAGGTTAAAATAACCTTTAAAGTTTAAACTTTAAACCGGGAGATCCAAGTTGTACCAGATTCAACATCAATCGTGCGCATGTGGTGTGGATGCTGAGAGATAATGAGGCATCATGCATATTACTCGAAAATAAGTAGATAATCCGTGACAACTGCAGAAAAATATTGATACACAGTAGTAAGACATAAAACGCATGAAATGATGAAAAGAGCACGTAAGAGCCCCCTATGTTATAAATGCATCTATATTGATAAGTATGACTGCTGTCAAACAAAAGTGGAAGAAATGAATGAAGTTAGAAACATGTTTGCAGCCTTATTTTACATATGGAAATAGAACAAACAAATTGAAAGAAGTACATATACGTCCAGCTATCAAGATAGTAAATGGGTTTTAATCAACTAGTTAATATAAGTTTTGCTTCATATTGAAGTTAATCAATTGGTTATTTCAAAGTACATATACCTTCCTCCTATGTATCTTGCATCACACATTGTAATAGTCTCTAATGTTTTATGTTTGCTTACATATGCATCACAAGGTCATAGTCTAAATATACATTAAGTAGATACCATTTCTACTACTTTGAACAGTGTTCTATCCATTGGTGTAATTACTATTTTGACATCTCTGTTTGCTGATAGACTAAAACAATTGACGAAACAATAATTTATTTGCTCGACCTAAAAAATGTGACACGACCCCAGAGCTGCTGGGTCAGAATGGGTCAGACCATAGTACCATACCCCAATTATTGCTGGATAGAGGGAAACGAGGTGGAAGGAAAGTATTCGAAAATTTAGGAGATGGAGGTGATCCATGAAATCAGTAAGTGGGGGAGCAATTCCTAACCGTTCCCACCAATTTTTAGCTTAAATCTTGTGTTTTCCTGCATTTTCTTTTGTCTTGTTATTTGGTTATCTAAGTTACTCTTGTAATTGGAGGCTAGCCCCTCTCGAATCGGACCAACAACCTTTTTTTTTCTTATTTCAGTCCAATCAGAATTTCAGATTCTATCAAAATGACAATGAAGTATGGCAATGGCCTCAGCCCTCGGTGTCTCAAAACAAGCTACAAACCTGGGACAGTGTGAGATCTCCCCGAACATGATGAACGATTTCTGCCAAGAGACTGTATGCCAAGGGCCTCAATGTCTCAAAACAAGCCCGGCCAATTCCCACAAGAACCCTAACATAGTTCACAAAATTGTCAAATGATGCTTTAGAAATTACGTTGAATCCAAAACACTATCTAAAGAAAACAAGAGCAAGTTATCTTTTTTAAAAACAGCATATATCTTTCACATATGTCTTGATCAGGGGCAGAACCAGGATTCCATGTTCGACCGTTCCTGATGCATTGGTTTCGCCTTTTATAAAAACTTTTCTTATTAAAGTTGTGCATTCTGAATCTCAAAAAAGTTGCAATACTATATTTTTTGGGTGTCAAGGAAATTTGCAACATTCTTCTTTCTAAAACATTTCCATTGCAATAATTTTAACCTATTCACCCATTATCATCATTACCATGAGTTGGTGCCTTGGTAGCACCGATTTGGGAATTCTAATCAGTTAACATGGAATCGAATTACAAGTGTCTAGTACAAAATTGCAATGCAATCATATTAAGACCAAATCGACCAATGGTGTACATGATTGCTTATTAGCAATCACTGTAAGTAGATTGACATTTGACAGTACTGGGGTCCTCAATAGAAACTTTGGTTTTATTAAAATGTATTTTAGATGCTTGATAAATAATAAGTATTAATTATTTAATAATTGTCTAGTCAACCTGTTCATAAGAAAAGAATATTCTATATTTCCGTTAATGTTTGTATAAAAAAAAGTAAGTCAGTATGAGAATTAGGTTTTATAGCTATATGTGAAAATCCCTTTGAGTTGAAGTGTCCGTATACAATTACATCATGGAACTTCAACGGCAAAGAAAAGCAGATAACGAAGTTTACAAGCTAACCATTTACAAAATATCGGTGTTACCTCTCTTCCAAGAGTGTATCTATCAGAGGAAATAAACCCCTCTTAAAATCCGTTCCAAGGACATGTTTCAATGCTATCAACAATTCCTGCACGAGATAAGGATAAGTATATATACCGGTTCACAAACAATATATAAAACACTGAAACAGTTAGGGACAAACAGATCTAGGTCATGCTATCACCTTTCTAATGGAAACAGAGTCTGAACAAGTCACAAGCAGGTTCACAATGCTTTTACATATGCTTTCTTCATGTGGCCTAATATAATCAGCAAAGCTCTTCAAAAGGTAAGTGAGGAATGAGACCGTCTGCAACAATAGGACCAGCAACAGATAAGTATACATTATAATGTGAGACCATGGTGGCTAAAGGTATTAGACTTTAGTATTTCACTAATTTCTATCATCTAGGTTGTATGTATAACGTGCAAAAAACATTGTTTAGATTTCTGCACACCAATATTTCAAAAGAATATCATAAATACGGCATGCTGAGCATCCTAAGTAGTTCCACAAACACTTAGCACGTGAGAAGGTATAATGCTTCAAATATGAGTTAGGAAAGATGAATACAAAAATAATCCCAATGAATTACCTTAACTTGAGCCCCTTTTAGCTCTGTGAAGTGGGTTTTTAAATGCGGTGGAACCTTGTCGGGACCCGGGACTGAGATAGCAGAAACCATCAACGGCAATAACTGAGGAATGTTAGTCTGAACAAGCCGGTTGTACAACTGAAAGAGAAACATTACCACCAATGGACTCTCCGTCACAATCTTAAATGACCTAGTACTAGGATTAAGTTGCCCCGACCCAGTGCTTGACGTAGTGGACGATCCAACTTGATCCGAAATCTCCATCGGCTTAACATCGTCACCGCCAAGAGACGGTAATGCTGACATCGATGAAGGCGGCGGCATCGCTGGAGCCACAAGTGCACCACTTTCAAAGAAATGGCTAACCGTAAGCCTAAAGTTCTGGTAAATTTTACACACAAAGTCAAGAAAAGGCTGCACTTCCGTCTCTTGTGTCGGTCTAAAATTCCTCAAAAGATCAAATATAATCCGAATGCAAATCAACCCGTTTTCCTCATTATCAGTAGTAAGAACATGCATTGCAACTTTCAGCAACTCTTGCACAAAAGGCCTTAACACTTCACTATGAGGTAGACGATTAAGAATCTCAATAATAATATTTCGCAGCTTATGCTCAGGATTGTCAGTAAACTGCGGCTTTGTTATCTGATACAGAATCACCGAAAACGGTCGAAAGTAACATTTCAGAAAGTTTAAATACTCCCCTGTATGTGTTATCTCTAAACTATCCCGGACCTCCATCGCCATTTGTAACCTGCTTTGAATAGCTGTCACACAAAAACACATACAAAAATCATCAACTAAAAAAAAAACTATCTAATCACATAACACAATCATCCTATAGAGCAATTTAACTCTTAGCTAGCATTTGTTTCGCGGAATGGAATGGAATGGAAATGGAATTAGCCCCGGAACTAGAATTTGATTTGAATTTAAATTCAATTCCGTATGTTATTGTTCAATTAAAAGTCTTTCTTTTGTTGAAACGAACAATATAAGACATGTAACATACAAATGTCATTCCATTCCGTGAAACGAAGGCTACCTTAGTGAAACTAGGTCTATAAAAACTCATTGTTAGTCACCGTTCAAAGTAGTACAGTAGTTAACTATATAGCAATTTAACTCTTAGTTAGCATTCGTTTCACATAATGTAATGGAATTGGAATTTAGAATTCATTCCGTATGGTGTTCGATATCAATTCCTTCTTTTGTTGAAACAAACAATATAAGAAATGAAACATACATTCCAATTCCATTCCGTGAAACGAACTAGCTAACTTAGTGAAACTAGGGCTATAAAAACTCATCACAGTTAAGTACAACGGTAATTAGCTATAATTACAACAACAATTAACATGTAAATTAAACAAGTAGTAATATGTGACGTGTGCTTGTGTAAAGAGAGAAGGATAGAAGAATAAGTACGGAGGTCGGGTTCCATGAGATGACGGGAATGTTGCTCGAAGTTCTGAATTGGACTCATGGCTTGATTGATGAAACCCTAACTTTACTCTGGAATATTATTATTATTAATATTATTATTATTATAGCGAACAGTAACAATCTTTGTAGTTGAAATAGAAGTTGAAGTGTTTTCTAGGGCTAAATTTAGTCGGTGGTAGTAAGATTAGAACTGTACGGAATTAGGTATTGAAGAAGAGGGAGACAGAAACCGATGCCTGAGTAGTTGAGTTACGTACGTGATCATTCATTTAAACAGAGGTTTGCTAGCCCTACTACTCACACAACACGGACATAGGCTTCGTAGGGCCTCTCGAGAAATATATAGAACCAGGTTTCAGTTTCGGGAAATGGTAGGATGATGGTGTGTGGAAAAGATCCTTCTACTTTGAAGGTTTTGTAACATTGTGTCATGAAGTTTGTTAGTTTTCTGTTTTGAAAACCAGACTGGGTCTCCGGACCCCAGCCGGTCCGATTTGATACAGCGGGCCGCTAGTGCATTGGACCGGGATTGGATCGGCGATCCGGCCGATCGGACCGGTGAATCGCCGGGACTCCGGTTCGACGTCCGGTCCATTTCTGAAAACATTTGGTTTTCTTAATTTTTTTGGGAAAGTTTTTTATTTGATGAAGTTTTTTATCGGTTTAAATACGTTGAATTGAATCCAGGGCTGTAAACGAACCAAATGTTCAGTGAATAGTTTGTTTGTGTTCGTTCATTTAATAAATGAAGAACATGAACAGATGTTGCGTTCGTTAATTTATGTTTGTGAACGTTCATAACATGTTCGTTTATGGTTATTTGTGTGCAATAATTATTCCAAATTCCCAGTAATATATTATTTAATAAATATTGCCATATTGGTGTATTACATATTAGGAGTAAAGATTAAATACAAATAAACTTAGCCTACTAACCATGAGAAGTTAAGGGGTTTTTTTTTTGAATTTTTTTTCCACCTGCTTAAACATGCTTTCTAGATGAATAATACAAAAAAAATAGCATAATTACGTCATTAGAGTAATTACAGTAGTTTACACTAGAGTAATTACGTAATTACTCTACAACAGTTAGTACGTAATTACTATACACCAAAAAAAAAATTAGATTTCAGTACTATAGTACATGTTTTACAACATGGAAAAAAAATTTCAAAAAAATAATACCCTCCTTCACTTCTCACATTAAGGACTATTTGTAGGATAAAAATCGTTTGTACAATAACTTTCCTCTACATATTAGTATTGAGTAAACTGTCATTTTAGCCTCTAAGGTTTGCCCAAAAATGCTTGTTTAGACACCAAACTTGATTTTTACCACTGGTAACCCTGACTTTTCATTTAGGTGCCATTTTTTACACTTTTTTTAACTCAGTTAAAAAAGTCAGTTAAGTTCAAGGGTAATTTGGTCATTTCATTGTAAAACTTAAAAAAACAAAGATTTTAACCATCTTCTTCACTTATATCCCTTTCTTCCCACAACTCATTAAAAAACCCTAAATCCCAAATCATCTTTGTGCACAGTATCTTCCACCATCACCTCCACCATCAAACCCTTCCATTTCAATTTGAAGCAAATCAACCAACAAAGACAAGATGAACCAGACTCACCACCATCAACCACCTCCACCATCAACCCCTCCATTTCAATTTGAAAGTAATCAGACAAGTCAAATTGAAGCACATGAGTACACTCCCTCCTCATAGAACTGTCATATCGCCCGTGCCAGGATACCTGTTAAAAATCCAATCAATCAAGAAATGGAATTGAACAACTTTACTAGATCATGATATGAGGTACAATTTAACCTACGGGTCATAGCTATACAAACAAACCTACAAAATCCTATGTCGTCAAACAAACCTGAGGTCCTGGTTTTAGTTGAGCAATGGCGGCGCGGTGGTTTATGGCTCGATAGTGGTCATGGTCGGAGGTGGTTGAGGTCGGGTTTTTGTGAATGTGGGTTTGGTGGTCTGATGGTGTGGGGTTTGTTGGGGTTGGACTGTGTCGAGTCAAATGGTGGTTGCATCAGGGTTGTGGTCTCGATCTATAGTGGTGACGGGTTATGGTGGTGTCGGCCGGTGGCTGGAGGCGATGATGAAGATGGTGGATGTTGGTTTTGGGTCGGTGCATGGTGATTCGGGTCGGGTTTATGGTAGCAGGTGGGGTAGCAACTTGGAACAACAATGAAGAATCAAGATCTGTTCTTTGACTTCTTTCTTCTCCCATGATTCATATTTCAAGATCTGTTGTTCTCCATGAATTTGTGTTAATCAGATATGTGTATTGGAAGCATGTTTTGTTTATAACTATTGTGTTTAATCTCGATCTATTGTATTGACAGAGGAAAAGGCAGGGATAAATAGGTTTTTTTTAAGTTTTAAAATGAAATAACCAAATTACCCTTGGACTTAACTAACTTTTTTAACTGAGTTAAAAAAAAGTGTCTAAAATGGCACCTAAATGAAAAGTCAGGGTTACCAGTGATAAAAATCTAGTTTGGAGTTTAAACAAGCATTTTTGGGCAAACCTCAAGGGCCAAAATGGCAGTTTACTCTATTAGTATCACTTCACATGTATTTGATTAAGGGGTTGTTTGGTAAGCCTCTTAATAACACTCTGAACCATTCAGCGCTGAATGATTTAACATTCAACGCGTTTGTTTCAGCTTCTGAATGGAATGGTTAAGGCTGAACCATTAAGACTTGGGATGTTGCTGAACCATTAAGCATTGAATTAGGTTGAACATTAATGAGGCTCTCCTACCAATGTAGGACAAGAAAACTAACCATTAAGAGGTCCAACTTAATGATTCAGCACTTAACCATTCAGACCTATTAACCATTCAGCACTTAATCAATCAAACAGCCCCTAACACTTATTTGGCTACATATATTTGATTAACAGTTATTTGGGTAGATTAAATAAAGATTTTGAGTTTATTTTGAGTGAGTTAGATAAGGACTTCAAGTTTATTATTATGATAATTTGTATTATTATTATTATTATTTGTTTGACATTATCTTATGGTAACTGGGTGATCAAGATTATATCAAGTATGTTTGGATAATTGAGTTAGAAAATTTTAGGCATGTCTATGGAATATTTGTGATGAAAGATGGCGATTTACTCGAAATTTAATATAAGTCCGCATCTATTCATGAACGTTTATTTGTGTTTGTTTATTTCCAACTTTTCGCTCAAGTTGACCAGACCTACTTTTCCAATTTTTGTTATACCCCAATGTGTGCGGCAGGACCCCAGGCTAAGCCCCATAACATGCCAAGGCAGTGCCATAGGCACAAGTGTTGAGGTTTTTCACTATCTTGATTGTTATTTGATTAGTGCACATACCCTCTCCCACACAACTCTAGCTACCTCCAATCATGTCCTTTTAACATGATGATTGTAATTCACATCACTGACCCATCAATATGACCAAAATCAACATACTTGCATAAATAGTCCAAATGCTCTTCTTGATAAACATGTGATTGGTGTCCGAAAACCAAATACAAACTGTAAACCGAACCGTAACCGAAAAAACCGATCCAAACAATGAATTTGGTGTTTGGTTTGGTTTTAACCGAAACCGAATTGCTAATTCGGTGTTTGGTTTGGTTTTTGTTCTACAATTTTTTTAATTTGGTTTATTTGGATAACCGAACAAACCGGTAAACTAATGAATTATTAAATAAAAATAATAAAATTTAATAAGCCATATATATAATATAAGCCTAAATATTAAATGTAAGCCCAACCCAAAATAAAGCCCATTTATTTTTTGATGTTTGTGTTTGTGTGCAAGACTATTTTCTGGATTTGTTTGTTTTATTTTGCTTTTAAACTTTATTTTACAATATATTGCGATGTTTGATTTTTTTGTTTATATTAATTGCTAACTTTGTATTTGGATTTCGGAACACAAAGGTATATAAGTTACAGGAAAAAATCTTTGGTTTAATTCAGTTGAATTTGGTTGAAATCGGTTTGTTTGCAGGGGCAAAAGGATATGAAGGGCCAGGGGTGGCCCTGCCCCCCTGTTTTCTGGCGCAGTGGTATAAATTTGCGATTTTCATAGGTAAATTGAGTCCAGGTTGAGTCCGGCCCCCACCGATTTGCCACTAGCGATCGAAAAAAATTGAGTTCGGCCCCCATCGATTCTGAAACCAAGCTTCGCCACTGTTTGTTTGGTTTTAAACCGAAACCAAACCAAATTCAATTTGGTTGAATTTGGTTTGATTTACATATTCCTAATTTGGTTTGGTTCTGTTTTTGGTAGTTGTAATAATAGATAGTTGAGGGACTATATTTGTAATATGTGAAATATGGTAGTTGATGACGGTTATAAAACTGAACAACCCCAAGCTATCTAGTTAAGCTTGATGTGGGTTTTTCCTCCTTCTCTGTGTTTTCTCACTTTAGGCTAACACAAGAACACAACTATTTTTGTTTCGTGCATTATAAAATAAAAGGTTTTAATTAACAATAACAACAATATACTAAATATAAAATAAAGAGAGAATTACACAGATTGTCCTTTAGTTTTACATCAAATTGCATCCTATGTCCTTTTATGGAAATTTTTCACTCCTTATGTCATTTGTTTTATACATTTGTTACACCCTATATCCTTTAGACCAAACTCAGTTAAAAATCTTAGTTAACTTGGTCACGTGCCCCTCACGTGAGGGGCAAATCTGTCAATTCACCGTAACTAAAGGACAATTTGTGTAATAATAATAAAACGAAATCAATCGTCATCAAGCAACACTCCCTTAATCAACACTATCGAACCATCGTCGCCCGGTACCTCAACCATAACCCATCACCATAATCTTCCACTGTAAACCATCGTGACCCATCACCATCACCACCGAACCACTGTCACCACTACTATAACCAACACTTCCACTAATCTAAGATTGTTGTCGATGGTGAAAGAGATGAGATAGGGGTTTTAACTTGGAAATCAGGTCTAACCCGATCGGAACCCACGTCACAGCTGTAGTCTTCCTCCTTTTCGACAGAACTGGCCGGCCGAAGGCCAAACTGATGACCTCTTTCTTCTCTATCTCTCTCCTCTCCGGGTTACTCTCTCTTTGTTCTATCTCTCTGCTTCTGTCCGATTTCATCTCCATCTAATGTTTAGATCTGGGTGTAGTCTGTATAAATGAGGTGAAGGTTGTGCGGTTTGCGGTTGGCTCCACCGTGCACTGCTGGCCGCCTGGAGACCCTCTGGTCTCCTATGTTTCCCTCTCTATATTATCATTAAATGTATGCGATGTGTGTATGTGTTATTAGGTATGTGAGAGGCAGGGGTTTATAAAAGAAGGAGAGAATTACACAGATGATTATTATTATTATTACACAGATTGTCCTTCATGGAGGGTGAAAAGACAGGATTGCCCCTCACGTGAGGGGCACTTGACCAAGTTAACCAAGATTTTTAACTGGGTTTGGTCTAAAGGACACAGAGTGTAACAAGTGTATAAAACAAAGGACATAAGTAGTGAAAAATTTTCGTAAAGGACATATGATGCAATTTGATGTATAACTAAAGGACAATCTATGTAATTATCTCTAAAATAAATAACATATATAACAAGTAACATTGTGCTTGAGGAACCGATTCATTCTCATTAAAACTCAAAATTAAACATGAGTATAAACCTGTTCATTGATATGCATCGGTAATACCAGATTTTCCACCAGTCCGAAAACTAACCCGACATCCTAATTAGACCGGACTCTATCGTAGTACGATAATACATCTGACAGCCGGTTCAACCAATAATACCAGCTAGTTTGAACCAATGTTTTAAAACCGGTTCAAACCGCCGATGCACCCAGTTAAAACATTTAAGAACCCAACTCAATGAAAACACTATTATTCAGCACTCAGCAATACGTTAAGCCCTAAAGTTGCAGAACAACAAAAAGGGTTTAACATCCGTCTGCCGCCTCTCAATAACCGCCGATTTTGCTGTTAAACTTCTCTATCTTCTTCCTTACATTCCACAGACCTTAAAACAATAATAATAATAATAATATCATCATCATCACCATGGAACACGACAACCAATCAGAACCAGACCTATGCACCTCAATCCTCACACGCTTCACCACCTCAACCGACCCACAACACCACCACCTCTGTTCCATAATCGCCGACATTTCCCAAACCCTTAAAGACCTCAACCACCCTTTAACACCCTTATCATACTTCGGTGCAACCTGCACTTCACTTGACAAATTATTATCTTCTGACCCTAACCCACCAACCCATCACATACATGCTCTTGTTACCATTCTGTCAATGGCTATTCCCACTGTCTCCCCTGCTGTTGTTAGGAAACAGTCGGATTATGTTTCGGGTTTGGTTGTTCGGGTTGTTGGGTTAAATGGCGTTGATGATGGGGTTGTGGTTGCTGGGTTGAAGTGTGTTTCGCATTTGTTGGTTGTTGGGTATAAGAGTAGTTGGTCTGATGGTGTTTCGCATTTGTTTGGAGTTGTTCTTGGGTTTGTTGCTGATTCGCGTGTTAAGGTGGTTTTTTAGTTTCGGTTATTTGTTGTGTTGTTGTTTGTTAATTTAAAATGATTAGTGTCTTAGCTTCCAATGCATTGTTTACTGGGCCTTGATGATGAGTTTTATTGCTTAACTTGATGACAGTCGAATACGGTCACTAGGAACAAGTCCTGTGATGTTTGAAGATTTTAAAGTAACTTCATTAGTCATGTGTAGCTATGTTGTCAAAGACACAAGGCGCACTTAATGCGAATAGGCTGCAAAAAGACGAAGGTTTGTTAGGCGAGTCGCATAGTATAAAAATACCATTTTTAGGGGTTCTAGACATGTTTTACGGTTGTTTAGGGCTACTTTAGGTTGTTTTAGTTAATTCCAGGCTTGTTTAGGGGTTTTAGACATGTTTAAGCTGGTCCAGAATCCAGATGATTTTTGGTGGTAACGCGCCCGTTCGCATGAATCTGTGGCTCACCTGGGGCTGGTGAGGCGCCACCCCTCCATCTAGTGCGCAACATAGATATGTAGTAGATGAATCAAGTTGTTATTGGCTATGCAACCTAGCTGCTTCAACTTTTGCCAAACTAATTATTCAACTGAATTTAGAATAAAAATTGAATATTGTTGCGCTAAATTTTTTTCGGATCCAGCATATACACTAAATTTCTGTACACCAGTTAATTGGAAACAACCAAAGGCGATCTACTTTACTGTTATGTCTTTTGCCCATTATATGTGACATACCTTCATTTTTACCATTCAATGTAACATGCTATTACGTTGCATCAGCCTTCAGGTGCTAAAAAAGTTGAACGTTTGTAGCATTTTGGTGCAAACATTCAAAATACAATTGCATCTAAATGCACTTATTAGACATACTGGCACGGTACATAACTTAACATTATGTGGTAGGACTGTAAGAGTAAAACTAAATTATATACAACGGAAAACATAATGACTTCTGGTGCAATTCACCCTAATTTAAATGACATAGTGATCTATTACAATCGAGTTATGTTATTTATATAAATAAAATAACCTGTCCTAACTTTTAGTTCCTTTATATCAGTAGTATTGTTTTTTTTATTTTCACATTTATGACCCTTTATCTTTTTACTTGTATTTATTTTAATTTTTATTCAAAGAATGAAAGAAGTCAATCGCTTATAGAATTGATTGATGACCACTATAGTTAAGCAATAATTTGAAGTATTTAATTGTTCAGTTTTTGGTTCATCTAAAATAAGTTAATCAGAGACTCCGAGTTTGGTAATGCGGTATCTTATATAAATTAAAAATTATTTTTATGTACATATTTAGCAAATCATGTGAGTTATTCACGGTATAACTGTATAAGATAGCAGGTTATTAACTATTTATCTGAAGGACTAAGATTGACAACTTTTAATTTCTAGTGTAATGCATAGCGTTACACCAAATTTGGTGTAAATTTAGCGTAAGGTTAGTGTGTGTTGGTTGGATATGGAGTTTTTGCACTTTTCCACTAAAGTTTAGACATTTAGTGTTTTAATGCTAAGTTTAGTGTTTCCTTCTTAAAAAAGTTATGTTCATTGATGCTGACTAATCATTGCATGTGATGATGTGATACAGGTAAGAAGACAGGCGCATATTTGTCTCCGTGATGTCATGCAAGGCTTCCAAGAAACGCCAGTGCTGTCCCCTGCCAGTGAAGCCATTGCAAGCACCTTTGAGAGATTTCTTCTGCTTGCTGGTGGGTCAAATACAAACACAAACCCAAACCCTAATGAAGGTTCTAGAGCTCAGGAGGTCCTATATGTGTTGGATTCATTGAAAGATAGTCTCTCACTTATGTCTGTCAAGTTCTCAACAAAAATTCTTAATTACTTCAAATCTCTTTTAGCACTGCATCAATCTGCAGCCACCCGGCGGATTACAGATGCTTTGTATTTACTTTGTCTCCAACCAACTGTAGATGTCTCTCCTGAAGCATTGGTAGATTTGTTATGCTCATTAGCTACCTCTGTTTCTTCAAATGAGATGTCTGGTGACAACTTGACTTTCACTGCTAGACTCTTAGACGCTGGGATGAAGAAAGTTTTTTCTCTTAACCGTCAAGCATGTGTGGTCAAGCTTCCAGTTGTTTTCAGTGCATTCAAAGGTTCGTTTTTTAAATTTTGTGCCATACTACCCTTCTTTGTAGGATTTAAGTAATTGTGTTTCTGACTTTGGGGTGACAGATATCTTAGCTTCCGAACATGAGGAGCCTTTATCGGTTGCAATGGAGGCATTAAAGAGCTTAATACATACATGCATTGATGAGAGTTTGATCAAACAGGGCGTGGATCAGATTATGGCAAGTGGGAGTGTGAGAAAATCTGCACCAACAATTATTGAGAAACTTTGTGCAACCGTTGAAAGTTTACTTGATTATAGCTTTGCTGCCGTTTGGGACATGTCCTTTCAAGTTGTGGCAGCAATGTTTGATAAACTAGGTAACTAATCCCAGCTTTGTTCTTGACTTTCATGTACAATAAAATCCATCCGAGTAATCTTAAGCCTTGACCTTGCCTTTTCAGGTGAATTCAGCTCATGCTTCCTAAAAGGTACCCTTAAGAGCTTGGAAGGCATACAAAAGCTGCCGGATGAAGATTTTCTCTACAGGAAACAGGTACGTTCTGTATGTGAAGAATGTTATCTTTTATTTGTTAGTTTTTTTGTTATTATCAGTGCATTAAGGTACTATCTGTTTCTTTGCAGTTGCATGATTGCATTGGTGTAGCTGTAGTTGCATTAGGGCCTGAAACATTCTTAAAGTTTCTACCTTTGAATGTCGAAGCTCAAGATCCCTCTGATGTCAATGTATGGCTTTTGCCTATCTTGAAGCAGAATATTGTTGGTGCTCGTTTAAGCTTTTTTAACGAATCGTTATTGGACAATATTCGAGTCTTGAAGCTGAAATCTGCAAAGGTACAAGTATTTTTGTACTTTTCGGTCTGTTTTTCTATATCCGGTGTATTTACATGCTTATGTGTATCAGCATGAGCAAGAAGGGCGAATTCATTCTGCCAGGAGTCTTGATGGACTTGTATATTCTTTATGGTCTTTATTGCCTTCATTTTGCAACTATCCTGTGGATACTGCTGAGAGTTTTAAGGATCTTGAAAAAGAATTATGCCGTTCTCTTCGCGAAGAACCTGATTTTCGTGGAGTAATATGCTCCAGTCTGCAGATTCTTGTTCAACAAAATAAAAGAACAATGGAAGGGGAAAATGAACCCTCTAGTAATGTCAGCATTAGTCAACAGCGAGCAGTTTCCCTGTACACTACAGAAGTTGCGGCTTGTAATTTGGATGTGTTAAGATCCTCTGCACGTGAGATTTTGTCCACACTATCAGGAGTTTTCATCAAATCTACCAAAGATGACGGTGGATCTTTGCAGGTAGCAAATTTGACTTGTATATATCGTGTGTTTTTTGATGTGTTATATTTATAAAATTCGTCTCTTAAGAGTTCATTAAATTACCATTTCGTAGAGAACAATTGGTGAGTATGCATCTATTGCTGACAAAAGTGTAGTCTCGAGGTTATTTAAGAGCACAATGCAGAAATTACTAAAGGCGACACAGGAAGCTGGCAAAATACAGAATACCAAAGGTTCTAGCTCGATGGAAATTGACAACTCGTCAAATGAAACTTCACTGTCACTAACGCGGTAAGCTTCTTTAATAAATCCCAGTTTTAGTAATCAACTTGATTTGAATGTTTTTAACATACTCTTATTTTTCATTTACAGGGCAAAGCTATATGACTTGGCTGTCGCGCTTTTACCAGGCTTTGGTACACAGGAGGTTGATGTTTTATTTTCTGCAGTTGAACCTGCATTGAAGGTTAGCTCAATTTCATGAGTCTAGTTGCTAAAAGTTATCCCGTTCTGTTTGACGAGTAAAGCTAACATAAGTGATGTATATATATGATTGAAGGATTCCGAAAGCTTGATTCAAAAGAAGGCTTACAAAGTTCTCTCAACAATCCTCGAGGTATTCTGTTTTGCATTCAAATGGTCTTTCTTTTGGCTGATTTTTTTTTTTAAATTGGCATTATACTTTAGTAGGCAGTAAACGCCCCACTTAAGGTGTGCGCATATAATGTATATATGTGTGGTCCTCGGGGGGCAAAAGTAAAATTGCACTAGTTTTAACGTTATTTTACTAATTTCGTGAAAATAACGTTAAGAATGACGGATGGTTAATCATGCATCATGTGGTGGCGTTGATAGCCAAAAGACAAAGGGGGTACATGCACCGATCGGGTTTGTCCCGATTGCTAAGTGTTTTGTGCCTTATGTCCAAGGCTTGATACCAAACCACATCGAGCCGGGGGTCTCACTGGAAGCAGCCTCTCTATTCTTAGGGGTAGAGGTAAGGCTGTCTACATCTTACCCTCCTCAGACCCTACCTTAGCTTTGCTATAGGTGGGATTAACTGAGTATGATGATGATGATGATGATGACTTTAGTAGGCAGTAAGTTTTGCTTTTATTGAAACTAGTACTACTTAAACCACTGCTATAATCTTGTCATTTATATTTAAACCTTATGCTTTTTTTTTGGATAGCATGATGAAGGTTTCATAGCAAGAAGGTTTGAAGAGCTGCTCAAACTGATGTTTGAAGTGATGCATTCATGTCATTTTTCAGCCAAGCGGCACAGACTTGATTGTTTATATTTTTTGATTTCACATGTGTCAAAGGTAACAAGCAACATAAACTTCATTTAGTCAAGAGTTCACACTTGCGTGCATAAACTAGAGAAAAGATGCAATAAAAGACTTCTTTTGCAGGATGAATCAGAACATATGAAACGTGAAATTGTTGCTTCTTTCTTGACTGAAATTGTACTCGGACTTAAAGAGGTAAGATACAAGTCATGTTAATGGAATTTTTGTAAACTTAACTAGTTAAGAAGCTTATTATAGCAGAATTATGAGCTTCATTTTACATTTGTTTGTTTTGTTCATTACATCTCAACCTATGATTTGCAGTCTAACAAAAAAACGAGAAATAGAGCATATGAGATTATTGTCCAAATTGGCCATGCCTGTGTGGATGAAGACAAGGGCGGAAACAAGGAGAACTTGTATAACTTTTTCAACATGGTATAGAAGCTTCCTGACAAAAACATTTTGGGTTGCTTTAATTATTGAGAAATAATATTCCTTTTGCTTTCTATGTTTTCGTGTAGGTGGCTGGTGGTCTTGCAGGCGAGACACCTCACATGATCAGTGCAGCGGTAAAGGGCATGGCTCGTTTGACATACGAGTTCAATGATCTTCTATCGAATGCATTCAATGTTCTTCCATCCACATTCCTCCTCCTCCAGAGGAAGAGCAGAGAAATAAATAAAGTAAATACATTTGATTAATAATCAAGATATTTATTTTTACTACATTTTATTTTATCTTCCAAAGATTCTAATTCCTTATTGCTGCAGGCCAGTTTAGGTTTTCTAAAGGTATTGGTTGCCAAGTCACAAGCTGAAGGGTTGCAAAGCCATATGAGGGACATGGTGGAGGCGTTGCTGAGCTGGCAAAGTAGCAACAAGAATCATTTCAAAGCAAAGGTTTGTTTGACTCATTTACATTACAAGTGTTTATTTTCATCAAGTGAAAACTAATTGCTGTTATTGGAATAACCTACAGGTGAAGCAACTCCTGGAAATGCTTGTAAAAAAATGTGGGCTTGATGCTGTTAAGGAAGCAATGCCTGAAGAACATATGAAGCTGCTCACAAATATAAGAAAGGTTTGTTGTGGATTAGTTTTTTTATTTAAAGTTAGTTTGAAGTTTGAACTAAACAGCATTAGTTACTGGTTATTGTTGGAATGCAGATAAATGAACGAAAAGAGCGAAAAAATTCCGCTAACACCGAGGAAACCAAATCTCGTCTAACGAAAGCAACTACCTCAAGGTTCTGTATGCTTTAACATGCATGTTACAAATACTCTTGACCTCGCATTATCGTTAGTTAATTATATAATACTTTTGGCTCTTGAACAGGTTGAGCAGATGGAATCATACAAAAATATTCTCTGATTTTGGTGATGAAGAAGAAACTGAAGATATGCTCAACTCCAAAAAGTCTTCGTTCAAGTTTGTGCTTTGACAGTTTGATACTATTATTTATCCTTCAGTAGAGAGATACAGATACACAAATTAAATTCGAATGTATAATGTGCAGGTCTAAACGAGCAAGGAAGAGGTTGGCTGAAGACAGTTATGAACAGCTAGACGATGAACCACTTGACCT
The DNA here is from genome assembly GCA_032199755.1 of Ambrosia artemisiifolia. Lineage (NCBI taxonomy): Eukaryota > Viridiplantae > Streptophyta > Magnoliopsida > Asterales > Asteraceae > Ambrosia > Ambrosia artemisiifolia. The sequence goes on along the minus strand of CM063517.1, from coordinate 14,591,213 downwards.
GCTTGACCGTGAAAAGACAAGATCGTCCCTTAGATCTTCCGACAGTCTGAAAAGGAAGCTACAGTCTGATGATGAGCCAGAGATAGATGCTGATGGAAGGCTGATCATTTCTGAGGACACAGGTTTCAAAAGAGAAGTTACGACGGGCAACGGGTCAGACTCTGATGTGAGGAGTGTAGCAGCATCTCGAAAAACAGAAAAGCGCAGGAAAACGGGTCAGTCTGGGTGGGCATATACGGGTTCAGAATACTCCAGCAAGAAGGCAGGTGGAGATTTGAAGAGGAAGGGGAAGTTTGAGCCTTATGCTTATTGGCCACTGGACCGCAAGATGGTTAGCCGAAGACCAGAGCATCGGGCGGCCGCAAGGAAGGGCATGTCTAGTGTGGTTAAGAAGATGGAGGGACAAACTGTCTCAAATGCTTTAGCCATGAAAACTAAAAGAATGAAAAAGAAAAGCAATCACAAGAAACATGGTTAAGAGGATCATCACATTTTTTATTTCAATTTTGTATATCATATTACTTTTTGATGTATACTGAAAGTTGGGAGTGCAGCCTGGTCTATTTATTATTATTATTATCGGCATCACGATTTTTTTTTTAAAAAAAACCCGGATTTGTACACCATCTAGAATCATAGAATATGCGAGTTTTGTTCGTTTTTTTGGTGTTGGCCTGTTGCATCAAACTAAAGTTTTTGTGGTGTCTGTCACACCCTTCATGGGTTTTGATTGTGCTGGTGATTCTGACATATATTGTTCAGAAAAGTCATCACTTTAATTTACAAACATATAGTTCCTTCACAATCACCAGTCATCGACTCATCGCTATCTCTGATAGCGGTGATGCTAACATATGGTTGATCCAGTCATCGGTATCTAACAGTGGAACTGTTCAGGTCATCATCTTCATCAACATGTGCATCTCAGCGTGGCAATTGTTAAAGACTCGCTTGGATTAGTTTTTATATTTTTCGTTTAATTATGTTTTGTAGTATGTTTTTTGGTTTAATTATGTAATATTTATGTTTGATATATACTAGTGTGTTTTTTTATCAAATTTTTACTTGTTTTAAAATGAAAAATGAACAAAAAAAACATATAGTTAGGCAAAGTACCATGAAATGCTGCTAGTGATTTGAGGGCTCCAGAGTAGTTTGCCTTTAAATTGACATGGCACTTCAGGAGTAGTCGGGACCAGGGTAAGTACCCTGAAGCGCCCTTCCCCACTAATAACATCATATGGTGTATGCAGAGAGTATAAAAATTGAATCAACCATCTCACCTTGTGGGTTCAAAGATAATAATTTAAACTTTGACTGGTCAACCGAAAGCCTTGCCTACATCATGCTAGCAACAATTCTGCCATCTAAGATAGCATATTCTGCTGACTCAACTCCTTCCTCACCCCATGTCATCTATAGATCCACCTCAACTCTAGCTTTTCGTCCACATCACTAAGATATGCTATGTTAGGTAGTGGATCCACCACAAACCATGAATCAATCCAAACATAGACCTTAAACAATTTAGTTTGATGTAGAGGTGAACAAGAAACGGGTTTATGGACCGGAGCCGGTATATTCTAGCCCGGTTTAGTATGTGTTTCAGACCGGCGATTCTGCATCGGTTCCCTCCCTAGCCCAAGAAACTGACCTGAACCGGTTTTTTTGCCAATCCATCCCAAACCGGTTTGAAAAACCCCAGCTTCAAACTGGGTAGAAAAATGGTCAATTTTATAAAAAAATACGATTTTATACCAAAAAACAATCATATATGGTTTCTACACTAACACATATATACCCAAACAAATTAATAAAATTATAAAAAATCAATGAAAGTTGAATTATATGTAACAAAAACCATTTTTTGTATTACTTTTTTTTAAGTGCAGAATCTATTTACCGAACCGAAACCGAAACCAACGCCGAATCGAACCGAAACCGGTTTTTCAAACCGAGCAAACTCTGTTCCTTATGGGCCTGTCCGGACATGAACACATATATTGGGCCGAAACCATAACTAATCTGTTGACCCATCTGCCCATCTGCTTTCCGTAGTCCCAACCACCGAAGAGACGACGGCGATACGGCGGAATCCGGCCAATAAAACCCTTATCCCTTCCAAAATTCAATGTGTTTTTATATTAATTGAAGAAGTCAGGTAGCGGAAAAAAGATATACCGGTCGCTTCTTCGTACGAAGCTTGCCAATGGCAGGTGAGTAACAAACAATAATAATATTAATGATCCGTTGAGTTTAAATCAAAACATGCCGGTTTGTTTAAGTTATTGATTTAATGGATTGAGTGTTTGTATACGTGTTGTGTGTAGGTGGACAAACGGATGGAGAAGACAAGGTGTCGTTGGAGCTTACAGAAGAAATTATTCAGAGCATGGAAGTAGGCATGGCGTTTCGTGATTATGTATACATCTCTATCTCTATCTCTATTTGAATTTCATTCCTATATGTAATTAATATGTAGCTTGATGCTTGCTTTATTCATTTACATATTTTGCCTGGAGGAACTATATGTTAGGATTTAGGAAATGCAGATGATGTTGTTAGTAGAGTATTTTATGCAAGGTAAATAAAGTATTAACATGTAGTTTAAGAATCCAGTTGACATTACTTTCCAGCAATAACACTACTGTTTATTGGCTTTCATCACTTTAAAACTCAGTATCTGTAAGAATCCAACAAGCAACCAAAAATAACCGTAACTGTGTTTAGCAGCTAAGTTCGAGTTTGTGACTTAAGCTTAGATTGGTGATAACATTTCTGCACATGTAACTATGCTGGTTTATGTTTTGGAAGGGGAATTTGTTTTCAGCATCGAGGGGTCTATGTGTAATCTTGTAAATTGCGGTGTGCGTCTTTTATTGTTGCATCACATACTGCTGCGAGGTGCTAACATTTCCAATGGATTTATTTTCAACCAATTTGACTTCAGGATTATAACTGAATTTGTATGCTTGGTATTCTCTGTCTTTTTTTTTCTGTTGCCTACTGAGGCTCAGGTTGAAATGGGTTAGGGCTTTTGAGGTGTATACTGTCAGTTTCATTTCCTGATCATGATCGGTATAGATATAACTTGATTTGTGGTCATGAAGTTGCACTAGGATTTTACGTGTCCAGATAATTGATAGTTTGATACAAAATTCTTTTCTATTGCAGAGTGGTAGGATAAGTTCAATGGATTTTCACAGGACTTCAAATTTTTTGGTGACAGCCAGTGATGATGAATCCATTCGGCTCTATGATGTGGCAAATGCAACGTATGTTTTTTGTCTGATAACTATAAATTTTCTGAAAAAAGGAAAAACTTATGTGGCAGGGCAGTATAGGAATGCTATTTTTTATTTCTGCTCTTCTTTTTGGACTAATGGTTATTCCATTTTATCAGATTATATGTTCATTTGATGCAGTTTGTTTTTTAGGCTTTTTTAAGGATAGGCCATATGTAATATTTCTATGTAGTGGTGTGATTTTTCACCCGGAAGAAACTAAAAAGAATGTAATTTTATTAACTATTTTCTAGGGTTTATTTTGGGCGCGGAGGTACTTGCAAGAGTAAATTATCATGGGATAGAAAGAGCATTCTAGAATGGTTTAGTGCAAGTTTGTATTTTGCTGTGAACGAACCTTGAGGTTGGAGACAATTACACAAATACATGATTTTAAGCAAAACGCATTAACTAACAGATTTATTAGTCATTTATGTTATCACTCAGCACAAACAACTTATAACAATGCTGACCTACTCTAGATGTACATGTTGAACTTTTTGACCTATGCTAGTACGATAAGTACGAGAGAAAGAGAATACCATGGGGGATCACATTAGTTGATTACTGCTGCAGTTGTGTATCATATATTTAGTGAATTTATATGTATAATTGTGTGTAGTCTTAATATCTAGTTGCTGATGCAGTAATTTCTTATTTGCAGATGTTTAAAGACAATTAATAGCAAAAAGTATGGGGTTGACTTGGTGTCCTTCACTTCACATCCCACAACTGTTATATACTCCTCTAAAAATGGATGGGACGGTTTGTATTTCATAATAATTTTGCATATGTGCATTTAATTAGTCTTTGTAATTAATTAGTCTTTATCCTTATTTTATTTCATTATGCAGAATCTTTGCGGCTTCTCTCATTGCATGACAACAAATACTTGCGCTACTTTAGAGGTCATCATGACAGGTTGGGAGTAGGGTCCCACATCATACGCCATTTTACGTGCATGCAGTTATAGTACTAAATTAACTGGTCAAAATTTTGTGTCATTTATTTTTATAGGGTTGTCTCCCTTAGTTTATGTGCACGAGCAGAACATTTTATCTCTGGCTCTCTTGATAGAACTGTTCTGCTTTGGGATCAAAGAGCGGATAAATGTCAGGTTGTCTTTTAGATTCTAGAACGTGTATGCGTATGTATATGTATGTCCGCATGTATATTCTATGAAGCCAGCTGATTATTTATGGATTTAGGGACTTTTACGTGTACAAGGAAGACCTGCAACAGCTTATGATGATCAAGGGCTTATCTTTGCAGTTGCTTTTGGAGGATCCATAAGGTTGTTTGATTCACGTAATTATGAAAAGGTTGTTAGTTCAAATCCATAAAAATCTTTATTATATATTTGTAATTAAAATTTGATCAAATATTAAATTCCTCAAGTTTGATCTCTTGAAGGGTCCTTTTGAAATATTTTCTGTTGGTGGAGATGTGTCGGATGCAAATGTTGTCAAATTCAGTAACGATGGTAGACTTATGTTGTTGACAACTAAGGATGGGCGTGTTCATGTTCTTGATTCCTTTCGTGGTACACTTGTGAGTATTTTAATAGTGCTTCTAATTGTCAACAATGATCTCAGTTCATACATAGAAATGTTTAAGGTGCGTTGATTTTTTGTGCAGCTAGGCACGTATAATGTAAAGCCAGTTTCAAGCAATTCCACTTTGGAGGCCTCTTTTAGTCCTGATGGAATGTTTGTTATATCAGGTAAAATACGATGCTCTACCCTCTTTTGTTAATTCATAAAGACAATACAATAAATGAACAAAAAGGCGCCTTGATATAGTTTTAACTTTTAAGCTTGCAGGCTCTAATTGGAATGTCATTTTGCAGGTTCAGGTGATGGTAGCGTTTATGTTTGGAACATTCGTAGTGGCAAAGAAGTATGGTTCACTAATTCATCTAAACTGCACCTTCCGATTCTCAAACCCATAATAAATATATAAAATAATATTATTTTTGGAATGTTTACAATAAGAGTGGTTATTTTAGGAAGTAAAACCTATAGTGATGGTTACAAACGCACAATCTTAAGTCACTCTTACTAACATGGTGTATTTTCATGATTCAGGGTGCTTGAGTTTTTATAAAAAGAAAACATTTGTTTTAACTTGTAGACTTTAAAATCCAATAGCTAGAGGTGACAGTTTTGACCCATATACTTATGAATGCCTGAATGGATCACATTTTTTTGGTTAGCTAAAACGAGAAGTCAAATAGGTCGAACATGATGCAAATTGCCTAAACTTTATTTTAAAAGCACAAAACCTCTTAATTCGGTTTTACTCAAAGATTAAGACTATTTGGTGTGCATTAGGGGAAAACATTCGGGGAGCTGACATGTCATTTTCCCCCAAGGGGAACCCACCCCCCCACCCCCCAAAAATTTTCAGTGAGTTGGGGGAATTTTCCCCTTTCTTCCCGTGCATCCTGATTGGCCCTTTTTTCTTTTTTTTAATTAAACTTTATATAATAAAAAAATAAAGGGGGAGTGGGGGGATTAGGGGAATACCATTTCCAAACTTTGGGGGAGAAAATGGGGGAAATGATGTGGCGCTAATGTGGCACTTGGGGGAGTTGGGGGAAAGGGGGAGCACACCATATAGCCTAAGAGTATTATTATAATTAATTCATTATTTGTTAATTTATTCAACTTTGTTATTTAAAGGAAGAAGTTTCTTTGTGTCCCCAACCTGACCTGTTAGGACCTTACTAAACATGGCTTGTTTAGATCTGAACCCGGATTGACCCACCGGGCTTACCACTTTTGTCAATATCATGCTTTTGACACTCAGTTGTTTGATTCAATATCATTATACTTTAGCTGTGTAATTTTTATTTCTTGATCTTCCGGACTTAGGATTTGGACATAAGACCTTATTTTTACTGTCTATCCAGGTGGCTAGTTGGTTAAGCACTGAAAACGAACCCCCTGTCATAAAATGGGCTCCAGGCAGTCTAATGTTTGTTACCGGTTCTTCTGAATTGTCGTTTTGGATCCCGGATCTGTCTAAACTCGCAGCATATGTTGGAAGAAAGTAGAAAATTTCGAGTCTTCAGACGCAGGTACCACCGTATTTATAGTCTCAAAATTCTGCCAACCTACTGTAAAAAACAATAACATTAATTAACCTGTTACCAATTTATTTGTCTTTGTAATCATATTTAATACATTAATTATTTGTAAAAAAACAAGAGAAAAGATGTTCATGCTTGGTCCAACCTGGCTTGGACCAGCCCGGTCCGGCCAGTATGGACCTATATGAGAAAATAACTAGAGGTACTGCACTTGATGTTTCTCAAGCTTAGACAGGTTTTTTGCGGGCCCGGCCCGACATATTTGGATCTATATGAGAAAATAATTTTGTATGGATTATGGAACGTATTGCACTTGATGTTTTCTAAGCTTACGTAAGGTAGACAAGTTGAAAGTAGAAAAGGCAGAAAGGAGTTGTGCATACAGCATACTTGATGTACTGTAAGTTTATATGAGAATAGCAACTTGTTAAGACGACATTACATGAAAAGGGTTTCAATGGTGATGCCATATGTTTTCTAGTATATGACTTATTGCATTAGCTACTTGTACTTCCATCTAACCCAAATAATATACTTCCATAACTAAAACATCGTATAATGTGGAGCAACTAAAACCTTGTATCATCATGTTACAAGTTTGGTCTTTGTTTTCGATTTTTGGTAAATTACATATATGGTCTTTTGATGTTTATCCATTAATAACGAGTTTGTTCATTTTCCGTAAATTACGTGTAGTTAAAACACACGGATCACCATCCTAGACTATGTGGCGGGTGGTCGAAGCCAGTGTTGCAAAAGTCGGCCTCCTCAGTCTCGGCTCCTAACCTTGGAGAGTAATTGCAAATCGGCCTTCATAAGTCAGACTCGGTCAACTTGGTGACTACTCGGCCTACTACTCAGAAAACTCGCTCGATTGTTCAACCAACTCGGAAAATAATTGTAAATAAGCTTATTTTGACACATACATGGTATCTAATAATTAATTTTATAACATTTATCATATTCGAGTACTCCACAAGTACTCTTAGTACTCTTAACTCCTCAATGGACAGACTAGAGTGTGCCTAGCGACTTCTGCAACACTAATACTCGGACCTCTTCGAATACAACTAAATTGTGTGATGATGGTGAGAAAACTTTTAGTACATTATCTCGCTAAATGATCATCCATATTCATCATGCATAAAACTAATTAGATAATCTTACTTAGCATATAAAAGTTGCATTATATTATCATTATATGTTTGTCAATATTATCATATAAATGGGTTTACCTCTTCAGAGGGTTCCCGCCCGGGCTTGGTCTTGAGTTCGAATCCTGCACACCACGAAAAAATTCCCTGTAACGGTTTGAGATAACTTCAAAGTGAACACCGGTGCGTGGGTAGTGATTCGAACTCGGGTCGAGGGGTTGTCTGTCGATTGGTTTCACCGCTGAAGTACACCTTCCAAAAAAAATGTTTGTCAATATTTAATGGATAATACCCAAGTTATTTATTAACTATGGTCTGTAAGCACTTGTAGTTCTATCACATTGGGTCATAGTGTGTTGTACTTTCCAATTATACGGTTACGAAGATGACATAATTAATTTACTCTACTTAAATACTTGTTTATCTTTTTACGATTGAATTAGCAAGCATAAAAAATAAGGTTCCTAAAATGTACGTGTATAAACAAAAGAGGTTTGTAATAAAAGTGAATAATAATAATAAAAAAGAAAAAAAGAAGAAAGAAAACGGCCGTAATAAAAGAAAAAACATTCCAAGGAATGATGATGATTTTGTTATAGGTGACAGAGGGAGGGAGGTATTTGTTTGTAAGGCGTCGCAATAACAATTTTCAAGACAATTCGAAATGATTAGCTTCCGTTGCCATATCTTATCAGCCCCTTAACATACGCCACCGTGCGTAGGATTGATTCCCTCTCTCTCTCTCTACCTTTCGGTCCCATCTAGAATATCTGTCTCACCCCTTCCCCACGCTCCGCCGTCTATCCTCTTCATTCACTAATAAAACGTCACATATTTATTTTTTTCATTTTTTCTTTTAGCTTGTATCATTGTATGTGTTTACACGGTCGATTGTTATGGGTACTAGTGTAAACAAGTAGGAGTTAGAGAGCTACTTAGGATCGAATTGGTAAAATACTTAAATAAGCCGAGTTTGAATCCGGGTTTGAGCCTGGAATATGACTTAATTAGGTGTTGTTTGTTTTTTCTGCAAGGAAAATGTCTGCAGTCTGTGGACCACATCTGCAGACATCTACATGAGAAGAGGTGGACCAAAGGTCTGCAGTCTGCAAAAAGAAGACTGTTTGTATGTTAACGTCTGCAGGCTGCTGAAATAAACTGAAATTTAAATAAACTGATTTTTTACAACAGTCTGGTGATAGACGGTGGTGGTGGTTGTGGACCGTGGTGGTGGTGGACGGTGGTGGTGGTGGATGGTGGTAGGTGGTGGTGGACCGTGGTAGACGATGGTGGTAGTGGACGGTGGTGGTGGTGGGTGAGGAGAAAAGAAGGGGAAAAGACCTTTAAAGACCTTAGAAGACTTTGGAACAAGTCTGCACCAAGAAGAGGTCAGGAGACCTTTTTGAGTGAAAGGTCTTCCAAAAAACAAACAATTTGCAGACCCAGACGTCTGCGCGCGTCTGTGTGGCGCAGACAAAAGATCAGAAGTGCTTCTGAGCAAAAAACAAACAACACCTTAGTTATCGAGTTTGAGCTCAAGCTTTACATACGAAGTTTGTTTAGGCTTTTGAGCCTAAAAGGGCCTAAAAAATGTTATATTGTTTTTTAATGTATGTGATTTTTTGTCTATTTGAACATGTTTAGTTTTAACTAACTAGTAGAGTACCTGTGCTATGCGGTGGGAAACACAAACACTGCTAGGGCGTGCATAGTTCGGTTGGTTCGGTTATTATATTCAATGGAAGTCGAAACCAAACTCTTCGATTACTTATTTTATTAACCAATCTGTTTTTTGTTAATCATTTCGGTTTATTCAGTTAGATTGAAGGTTTTTTTGGTTCAGTTAAGAGTCAAAACCAAATTTTGACTAAAAATTTTCCTTAAAAGAGACATAAGTATATATAGGAAGTGGATGTATAAATACATGAAATGTAAGTATAAACTATGAATGGTTCGGTTAATTTTGGTTAACCGAGGGTAAAATACAGGGTAAAATAAATTTGATAACCGACTTTGGTTAGTTTTGTTTTCGATTAATAGGTTTTGAGTGAATTCAGTTTTTGTTTGATAGTGATTCGGTTTTGCCTGTTTTCAGTTTGGCTTCACTTAACGATTCAATTGTTTGTCACTCTTAGACATTGTACTTACATAACCTATCAATTTTTTAATTAAAAAAACTATAGAAATGCTATACTCAAATTAAAAAGATTAAAATGTTGGCTTTTATGGTATATTAAAAAAATATATTAAAGTACGAAGGTATATTAAAAATTTTCGGCCGTTTAAAAATCGTGGGGTAGTTAGTATTTTATAAGAGGGATAAAGTGTAACTAGTAATTAATTATCTAGAATTTGGCTAAAGATGAGAGAATTAAAATGTAATTAAGATGAGGGGATCAGAGTGTAAAAGTGTTTGAAAGACTAATTACATCCATTTTAGTATTGTACCTTATGCATCAAAGGAAAAAAAGTTCATAACTTTTGTGTATCTTAAACCAATGTTTTTAAAACCGAACCGAACATCAAACCAGTGACTTTGCTGGTCCAGTGGTCCACTGGTCGAACCAGTCTGACCGGTTGAAGCAGATTTAAAAACCGGATGTCAAAATTAATTTAATTTTTTAAATATATCAAACAAGCCTTCCCTATAGCTACTTCCCTCCTACATGTTATATAAAAATTTAGACCACTTAATAGAAAAGTCCATTTTTAGGTTTATTCCAAGCCTTTTAAAAAGCCCAATGTTAGTAAAATAGTAATTAGTAATTTAGTACTAATACTTTTATCTAGGGTTAAAAAAACCCATTGTAAGTCGTCGTCACCATAAACCTCTTGAAGTAGTTTGTTGATGCTTACACATATATGCTACACCTATCTCATCTGTTAACAAGACTCAAGGGTTTATGTATGTAGAAAGAATTTTATATTTCATTAAATAAAAAAAAACATTACAAATTACATCAAGATAGCGGGAAGGCGGACAACAAGCTGCGCCGCCATCCTTTTCTAAATGGCAAACTCTAACCGACTAACAGGGAAGGTGAATTAAAAGCAGATACAACATGAGTCGTTCATCCTTCTTTTTTTTTTCCAACCTTTTACTTCTTGACCGACGCCATTGCAACAGAAGCATCTTTCATCTCAGATCTGATCTGACCGCCTCTGTTTACCGGTTTTCCTGTCCGACCGGCTGGCTAGTTGCAAAACGGTTCAACACCTAGAGCCAGACCGACAAGGGGAGCGGTCTCCGGTCCAGTTTTCACAACATTGTCTTAAACTACCATTATAAAATGCATTATATATAGCATAGATAAGCATTGGTGAGTTGAGCTCAAGCCGAGCTTTTAGCTCGTTTAAATGTCAATTCTATGCTTTATATGCTTGTTCTCTTTGTGAATTTGTTATATTAGTTGCCTTAACAAATTTGTATTAAAAATAAATTACATGAAATACATCACGCAACATACGCCAAAAAATTATAGATACCCACAGTAACGCGCGAACATTTCCACTAGTTGTAAAATAGGAAATGGCAAAAGTAGTAAAGACAATAAGCTTTTAGAGTTTGTATCAAAACTAGAATGTTTTTTCCATGCGTGTGTATAGTGTATACAAATATGTATCTATATATTAATGTATATATAAATATAAAAAAATTATTAGTATAATTTGGCTTCAAATTTTGAGCCTAAATGAATTCGAGTCGAGTTGAAGCTTGAAGTGTTTAGATCCAAATCAAATTTTGAGCATCCCTGTCGGATATCCTAAGGCTACGTGTAATAGCTCATTTATATATACTACAAAATGAACCACATCACCGTCACGTAGACACAATCACTTAGGTAGTGTTTGGAATGCAGCAATGAAAAGTGTTGTTAAATCCGGACTGGACCGGCCGGTCGGATTGGAAACCGGGACCTGGGCCGGTCCGGGTCAGTGGGTTGGACCGGCCAAGAATTGACCCTGCATCGAACCTGTAACACCCCAAAATCATCCCTTCGCCAAATTACGTCATTAGGCGTGATTAGCAAAATAATAAAATGAAACTCGAATAATGAGAACTTGGGCTATGTCCTATTATGGGAATAACACTAGTTTTGCTAAATGAGTTTTAACAACAAAAGACTTTGGGAAAAACTTGAGGGGGCCATAGTTGCCAATATAATAAAGTGGGTTTTATTAATAAAAATAAAACAATAAAAAAACACACACATTGTGTGTGTGTCGTGTAATGACCAGGAGAATCATCTCCTACACCAACCCAAACCCTAACTCAGGAATCTTGCTCAAATCCAAGCCAAATCAATGGGGTTTTCAGTGCATTAGCAAGAAACGGGTCATCTAAGGCCTACTGAACATCAAGGTACCTTTTTATTTGGTAGAAATTGACGTTATGCTCGTTTTGATCATGGTGAAAATATAGGGTTTTGTAAAAAACGTGAGATTCTAAGTTGTTGGTGGCTTATCTAGCTTTAGAAAGCCTCAATCATACCTAATTTGGTTACGAATCACATTCTATATATGTGTTTTATTCTAGTCATATGATTATGTAAATATGTGAAAATTGGGGTTTAACCTCTAGGTTGAAACCCTCTATGTTTAATGATTTAGTTAACTCTTAGGAGTTGTTGTAATGAGGAATTTAGGCTAAAAAGTCTAAATAGCATGATATGATGATTATTAGGTAAATGGGTATGTTTTGGCCAAACTTAAACTCATGAAAATCAATTGAATTTGGTGGGTGCACACCAAGTGTTTGATGAAACGCCTCAATAGTCTTGTTTGCAAATTGAGGTGATAACTTGATTTGGGTAATCATGGAATTACCCGCATATAAAATGTGAAACACATGTTTAAAAGATGGATCACACCATACATGAAAAATATAGCCAAATGATAATTGGGAAAGTGATATGATGGTGTGAATAAACTCATGAGATGTGTTAGTTATTGGATATGATGACTAACTTAACTAATCTTATGAGTATATTGAAGGTTGATGTTGTCAAGCTAGGTGCAAGCTTGGAAGGAATGGATCAAAGAACACAACGGTCAAGCGGGTATGAGCTTAAAGTGCAAGTAAATGAGAATGAATACAAGGTAAGTTTTACTTACACCATTAGACTATAACATAGCTTAATTGTTGTATACACTTGACTTAATTCTAGTGTATGTGATAAAGGTAAACCCCAAGGTGTGGAATCTATTAAATGGGTCGCTTTATGTGCACTCAAGTCAAAACGTGGTTTATGATCTTAATCGAGACAATGAGTTATGACCGAATGATGAAATCCATCAAACGGGTCAGTTAATAAAGGCATGTGAGAAATGATATTTTAATCCAAATGAAACCATTTGAATGAAGTCGTTAAGTAAGATGTTAAATGGGTCAAGTGTGTGTCACTTGAACCATTGGTAAAGAAACTTTGGTAACATAGTATCGTGAACTATGGGTCTAAACGGGTCAAATGGTGAAGTCCTCATCATTTGAGTCCAACACTTGATGCTTATATTCCAAGCATTAAGATTCTTGAGGTTAAACGGATCAAATGGCAAAGTATTATCATTTGAGTTTTGAGAAATTAATGTGTTTATCTAGAAAGCACGCAGGTAAATGCACTTGCGCATGCACGCTTGATGCTAAGAATCATGGAGGAGAAGCACAAGGTATGGATATGGGTCAAGGCCACCCGGTAAGTCCGTAGCTAATTAAATGCCTCCGGGAAAAGAAACATGGGTACTAAAACTACCCACATGAAGTGTGGGTGCAAATCAAGTAAGTCATTTCCATAACTATGTCTAATGCGCGCTAATGCGCTTAAAATTTTCTAAATAAAAGGAAACTTAAGAAAAGGTGAAAATCTAAGTCCAGAAGGACTTAGAGATTTTTAAACAAGTCAATGAGTCAAAAGCAATGGGTTGAATCAAAAGTGTCGCCATGGATGGCTAAATTTATGGATTTGGCTATAAAGGGGAATTTTGGGAATTTAAAGATTTACTAAAGGTTAAATCTAATAACCAAGTCATAGTGACACAAAACGGACAATGCTTTTAGTTGAACATGTGTCCAATGATTTCACAATATGATTTCTATGCCTTTGGTGTGATTAAAAAGTGTCTTGTAGAGTCCAAGGCCTTAACGGGTCGATTTGGGTAAAAATCGACATAAACATTTAAAACTGGGAACCGGGTCTTAATGACATAAACCGGATGATGTTTTTAGTTAAACAAGAGTCCAATGAGTTAACAAAATGATTATTATGCTTTTTGAATGGTCTAATGAGGTTTTGTATAACCTATGGCCTTAACGAGTCGTGGTTCCCCTTTTTGGATATAATCGAGAACCTCAGGCGGGATCCAGAACCAACAGCTGATGCACCAAAAAAGTGCAGCAGTTTATTCTCTTGATATGGGGCCGTTTGGCCTGTTTCGTTCCGTATCAATGTGTAACGATAATCATGCTAGTCTAAATGTATTATTGACTATACACTAACCATTCTTTGTGTAATGGTGCTAGGTAAATTTGTGATGGAAGTCCCGGAGCAAGGATCAAGTAGTGAAAAGAACCGAACACACCCGAGCACTCATCAAGCTTCCGCATTTGAAGTTCCCGATTAAAACGCAAGCTTTAGTACATTTTTTTAGTAATCCTAATTATAAAAAAAAAGAATTTGTAGAGGACCTATAATTTATAAATCATAATGGGTTGGATTTTCATAGATATCAAAGTTTTAAATTGGGAGTGTTATTCATTATGACCAAAGCCCGTAAGTTTTAAAGCTAATCGCGTGTTTACGGGTTATGTTCTTACAGAACCGGGAGGTCGGACCGGATTTTGAGGGGTTGAACCGTTTGATTTTTTATTTTTGTTGGGTTTTTTGGGCAGTTCGTTGAACTGGTCGGACCGGTGGTGGATCCGGTTAATTTGACGTCCGATCCGATTCTAAAAACATTTGGTAATGAGAGACAAAATGGAATGGGCAATTGTGAGGGAGTGGAAAAGGGTATTTAATTAGTCAATAGAATGAAATCACTTATTACACAAGACATTCAATTTTCTCAAAATCATTTCATCAATTCCCTTATTTTTTTCCATTCCCTTCGGCTATTCTTTCTTTCACCCTTCATTAACAACACAACACCACATCCCACCCCTATCGCCACCCACCTATCATTGCCACCACCCACCACAGCCACCACCCACCACTATCACCCATCCACATGCCTCCACAACCCATCTATGCCGCCGCCACCCACCACCACCGCCGCTAACACCGCCCCCTACCACCACAACTGACCACCACCAACTCAACACGTACTGCTGCTTATTACCGATTTTGTTCTTTCATCTTTTCCTGCCAACCCAAAAAACAGAAAGTAACAATTCATTCTATAGTCACATGATAACTAAACAAGATATAAAATGCTAATGATCCATTCTCTACATTGTTTGGAATATATGGTTTCACTTTCACTATCTCTCACCTATTAAAATAATGTTCAAATTAGATATGTTGAGAAGAAATGGAAAAAATGTTGTGATATGGTTTATGCACATGGTATGAGGCTATATATACACTTTTATCGAATTTTATCGAGGATTACCCACATATTCCGGAGCTCCTTGGGGAGTGTCCATATTAATACTTGCATTGAGCTAGCGCTTGGTTTTAGTATATATTAAGTAACTAACCAATCGAATCTTAGAATCTAACACAAGTGAAAAAGATTAGCTTAATTAACTTAAATCAAACATTTCTATTTCTATTACATGTTATAAACCATTCTAGTTTTTGAAAGTACGTTCCACCACCGTCAACACCTTTGCACCACCACTGTTGCTGCTGGCATTGTCATGATTGCCACCGCCGATTTTGATTAGAAGTTTAGAACCCCATTTAAACTTGATTTATTGCTTACTTCGATATATCAAAATGAGTTTTGCTAAATCCTAAATGATTTTAATTAAAAAGAAATGATGATGTCGTTAGAAAACAATCATGATAAATGTTTTCAATCAAGTCATTAGCTCTTGCATGTGTGCAAAATTTTCTGGAAGTATATTTATTGGAATTCATAAGAATCTTGATCTTGATTTCAGTTGGTTATTAAAGAAATTAAAAATATCCACACTTATATAAAATAATATTAAAGGAATTATACATTTTTTTAACAACTAACGATTATATATATATAAAGGCCCACCAAGATGGTGACAGCAAACATACAACCGCAAACCCCAAAAAACAACAAACGACTTGCAACATATCTAGAATATCAAATTCGACCCACTTATACATACATGATTAATATCCACACTTATATAGAATAATATATACAAGCCAATCCGGGCCAGCCCATTTGGTAGAATATATGCCTCTTAAAGGGGAAGTCTTAGATTCAATCCTAGGCAATAAGAGTTTGTTGTAATATTTGGTGTAAAATAGAGTAGAGTAACATTTGTCGTTCAAAAAAATATATAAAGATACAAGTGTGTGTATATATATATCATGTATGTGTATTTATGTATTGCACGATGCAATTTTTGTTTTTGAGCCGAACCGTTTAAATTTACACAAAAAGAAAATAGCATCAAAGTACTTGGTAAGATTATTTATACATAAAATATGTAATTGGTAAGATTATTTACCATTTATATTGTTCACTTTTAAGGGAGGAGGGAAAGGGAGGAGGGAGTTGTTTCAGACTCCTCAATTTCTATAACAGTCTGATCCTTTCTTTCTGCAACCCCGTTTTGCTATGGAGTATATGGAGCGGAAAACTCATGGTGAATTCCCTTTTCTGCCCATAACGCCTCCATAGCATGATTCTTGAATTCTGTGCCATTGTCACTGTGAATCCGACGGATCTTTAGCTGATAGATGTTTTAAAGTTTGGTGAACAGATTCTTCAAGTATTCGAAAGTCTCACTCTTGTGCTGCATACATACTACTTAAGAGAATCTTGAATAATAATCAGTGACAACTAGACAGTATAAGTCTCCATTCTTGCTTTTCTGATTGACTGGGCCAAACAGATCCATGTGCAATCGTTCGAGAGGAACACTGACTGAGTTGACCTTCTTGGGTTTGCGAGATTTCTTCTTCTGCTTCCCTTTCTTACATGAGGCACAAACGTCATTAAGATGAAAGTTCTTGACTGAGACACCTTCCATAAGTTTATTCCAAACCAAGTGATTCATTTTCCTCAAGTAAATGTGTCCCATCCGTCTGTGCCACATAATAGACTCCTTCTCTGTCGCCTTTGACAGAAAACAAGTGACCTGCCCCTGAGCGGTTATAGCTTGACTCATATCCAGAACATACAGATTGTTGACCCTTGGAGCAGAAATCATAACCCACTCTTTCGGAAACTTGAATCCCGGTTTCAGAATGAAGCGTGCGTTGTCATCAAAGAACATTGTGTATTTCTTATCACAGATTTGTGAGACACTCAGCAAGGTTGTGGTCTATCTGGTTCATAAAGCTTATCTTCTCAAAGCTAACGATACTGTTGCTCATACTACCTTCCTTAGTGATGTATCCCCCTTATTACCAGCAAAAGCAACATATCCCCCGTTGGTATTCTTAATGTCAAATATTAGGGATAATTCACGCGTCATGTGACTAGAAATTCCACTATCAACAATCCATAGGCTGCTGATAAGGCCCTGTGGAATTCCCTACACGAACATTTAAGGATTAGTGGTTAAGAGGGACCCAAGCCTTCACGGTCTTGGGTCTTCCATCTTCATCCAATGTCGGAAAACCAACCCACTTTCCATTTGGAGTTAGTGTTGTTTCCAATGGTCCTATAGTAGAAGTTGATGATTCCCTGGTTTTGGTTGGTGATTTTGGCCTCCAAACCTGTTCTGGTTCTTTGGCTTAGACTTCTTCTTCGCCTTATGGCTTGAAGGTCCTGCCTCCGATATCTTTGGTGGAATAGTGTTTGGAACTACTTCAGACTTAACTGTACGTGGATCAGACTTAGGGTTACCCTTAGGCTTAGCCACAGGCTTAGCTTGAAGCTTTGCTGGTGCTTCAGGAAAAGTTGGGACTGGGCTCCCCGTCATCTGGATAACCTTACCACCAGCGACTTTTGTTTCATAGCAATTTTGTTCCTGTTGTCATAAAAAACCTACTTCCCCTTTTGTTTTTCAGAAAGTTTTGGGGAGACGGGTTGTTTTGGTTTCCTAGAACTTGGAGTTTCATAAACTTCGATCCTTTTGCGTATAAGTTCAGGGCATGTAGCAACTAAATGCCCACGTTCACCGCACTTAAAACAAGATCTATATTCCTCAAATCTTGGAACTAAATGCCCACGTTCCCCGCACTTTCAGCTCAGGATCACACAATATGTGATTTTGAGGAGAAATATATTCATTCTTTACCGGTGCATCCCTCTGAGGCTCATCAAACTCATCATCAGACACGTCTGTCTCACAGACATTCACATTGTCAACAATCTCACTAGCACCAATTATTGGTTTCACATCAGGTTGATGTGGGTCACCAACATTTGCAGCATTAGCCGATATATCCACAACCTCCTCCTTTGGCAAGTCGTCAAATGTGTGATTTTCAAATCTCACTGGAGGTGGACATTGTGCATATACTGGGCTGGTGGGATTGCTTTCCTTTTATGGGTTGTCAATTTTGTGATCAAGAACATACTTGTAATTTAAGTAACTTTCAAGTTTTTTCTTGATCTTTTCATAATCACAATTAACAATGGCCAACTGTTTCTTGGTGTCTTCTAACTCATTAATGTAATTATTGATAACAACTTGTTTATTTGACAGAGTTTTAGACAATTCAGAAACATCCTTTTTATAATTTTTAATGGTATTCTTAAAACCCCTTTCATTGGATCTTAAGACACCATTTGACCATTTGCATTGTCCCAAATCAGCTTTAAGGTTCAGATTCTCATCAGTTAACACATCAATTCTGTACCTAAGCTTATCACACTTAGCACATTCAGATTTAGAATTGGAAGATGAACTTACCTTGGTTGACGATTCTGTGATAGCCAAACCTTTTAGCTCCAAAGAATTCAACAAGATTGGCCTTAGCACAGTCAACATCTACCAAGAAAAATCGCTTGCTGATGAACTCATCTGCTTCTACGAGTAGTTCCTCCAAATCCAAACCCACCTCAGATTCACAATCAGAAGAATCATTGTCTGGCACATTGACTTCTTATGCACTTGTGCAATTTTCAACTTCAACTGCTGCTTCAGAGACCTGTTGGACAAAATATGTTGCACCACCCTGCGGAGCATCTTCTCCCTCTAAGTGAAGGTTACAGTTAAATCCTTCATCTGCTTGTATTACTAGGGCATATCCTTGATTGGCGTTTGCAGGAGCACTCTGGTTCTGGTTGTGCATAGGGACGAGTGCTCGTTCAGTATTTTGGCTAGGTAGTGTCCGAGCTTGTTGTCTCTGGTTCTGATTGCCTCGGTTGTTGTTGAGGCGGGTTCTGATTTCCTTGCTGCTTCGGTCGATCACATTCCCTAGCAAAGTGTCCCTTAGTGCGTGAATTTGCTTTTATCAAACCCGAATCTGGTGTTGTTGTTGATCAGCACATCTCTTCTTCCAGCTCTAGACATAAACTCCTTTGCTCTTCTAACCATGCTTGCGAAATGCCACTGAATATTTATCAGGTGCATGTCATCCTTATCAATCTTGGCATAGTCTTCCCGAGTGAGGTAAGGATTACCTATCTGCCCCACAACTAAGCCACTATAGGAGTTGACCAATGTAGATAGTAGAGCCATATGTTCTTGGGCCAGCTCCATTGTCACCTTCTCGAACCCTAATGTGTTTAGTTGCTCAGCGATTGGATTAGAACGATAACCACCACCTTGACCCGAAGTGGAAGCACCACCGTATCCTGAAGGCGAGGCACCACCATACCCTGACGAAGAAGGTCCACCAAAGTTTGATGTTGCTTGTGTTGGTGCTGCCAGGTGAGAAAACGGGTTAACGCCAAACTGGTTAGCTGCATAAGATTGAGGACATTGATTTGCTTGCCCAAGTGGATACACGGGAGGATCAACATCTGGTGGAGGACCATAGTTGTCAAAAGCAAATACAGGATCTTGGTTAAGGACAAAAGCTGTCTATGGTTCGGATCCTACAACGTTGATATCTTGAGGTGCTGCCCCGTAGTAGATGCTGGGATTCTGAGGGATAAACGTCGTGTTTGCCCTTCTGATTTCATCAATTTCTTTGTTTTCGAGCTTAGTCACAAAGTCATTGATAGAGATGGTCTGATAGAGATTGTTGGATTTCTGGATGTCGAGCCACTGATGCCAGTGTGGAGGAAGTGCATCTGCAAAATGTTCAACAAGTTCAGCTGACGTATAAACAACCCCGTACTGATACATCTCCGACATCTAGTGATAGTATCATGTAGTCAGATCTCGCAGTGGTTCATTCCCAGTTGCAGCAAAATTCTTGAACTCTTTCCAGAGTTGATCCATCTTGATCTTCCTAGTCTTCTCTTTACCCTCATTCCTTTCTACCAACGCAAGCCAAAGCATCTGAGAGGTTGTACGTTGTGCAAACTGATGTAGGATGTCTTTATGAAGTGCTTATGCTAAAGCATCCATTGCCTTCTTCTCATAGTTGTACTTTCTTCTCTGATCATCTGTCATATCTTCTAAGGCAACTGGAATGTTAGAGTTCTCTATCATCGGCCTTGTATACCCATTCTCGACTGCTACCCAAACTAAACCATCTATGCCCTCAACATAAGTCTTGAATCACCCCTTCCAAGAGTGGCAGTCAGACATGAATTGCAACTTTGGAGCTCTGTTTGAACTACCAATTTCTAGATCACTAAGGAGCACTGAAGACAAATGCTGTGTTTGCTTAGTTGCAGCGGCTGCGAGTGCCCAAGGATTTCCATTCATCATACGTTGCTGCTGGGCATGTTGTTGAGCTGTTAGCGCCCACGGATTTGTTCTGGCAACATTAGCTTGTTGTTGCTGTTTTTGCATCCGTTGCGCGTTTTCTTCGGCCGATAATGCCCATGGATTGGTTGATACGTTCATTGAGTGTTCATGGGTTGGTTATACTGTTGTTTTGGTTGATTTAAGTGCCCCCACGGGTTAGCCATGTTATTCAGTCTGATAATAGTCCGATACTTAGATAACTTTTAAGTCCAAAATAGTTACAGATGACTGAGGTACAGCACACGACTAACTAGACACGATTAGGAAGAAAACGGGCGATTGAGAACCTACTCGTGTGAACAATGATGCGACTAAGAGTTTTGGGACGACTGAGGTTCAACAGGCGACTAGATACCTAGTCGTGTGTACTGTAGCATGATTAGGACTCTAGTCGTGTGAATAAGGAACGACTGAGGAAACCTATTCGCTTCTAACAATCCTACCTGCAGGTTTGTTGACTTGTATTGCACGAAAATCATCATTTTTGCTTCAAAATATATCCAAATCAATGTGTTTAATCCCCAAATGATTAGGAAAGTTGTAAAAACACTTTTGGAACAAACCATAATAAAAAACACATGTTTTTAGCCATTAAAACAACCTTAGATTTTGAAAAATGTTGGTTTTTCACAAAACATAAAGTTTCAAACTTTCAAAACATGTTTTTATACCAAAACACTGATTTTCAATCTAAAAACACCATGTCTTGAATCCGTTTTGTTATTAAACATCCGTGATAAGAGCCAAAGCTCTGATACCACTTGCAGGATCGTTTACGGACAACCCGACAATCACGAGCTGGTTCACCTAGTGTGCGGAATCTACTGGATAATGTTCGGATAACAAAAACGCCAACAAACACAATAACGAGATATCAAAAACACACACAAAATGGTTTAAAGGTTGTAATCGTATTAATAACAGAGCTCGAGTGTACAATACAATCACTAGACCTGAAAACCTATGAGACCAGACTTTGGAATGTGTGAAATGACAGCTGAAATGATTAGGGCAATCATTGGAAGTATTTATACCTGCTGCTAGTCGTCCCAGGTCCTAGGGGCGACTAGCTATTCACCACACGACTAGGTGGGGCGACTAGCTAGCTAGTCGTCTTGAGGCCCACACGACTAGCTAAGCTAGTCGTGCCCGTTGGACCTAGTCGAGTGCAGGCTTCCAAAAATTCCCTTTAACATATATAACACATCCAAACACTTACAAAACGTTAAACAACCATCTGTACTAGGCTAGGGACATATAACATACGTGTACTAAAAGTTTTAGATAGCGTTCTTGCGGTTCGCACGAAATATATATGTTTTCAAATTAACCTTCCCCTAATTATTTTATTGAGAGAACTTGAAAACTCCTAATTAAATGAAAAAAATTAATAAAAAAATCATAACTCATATTTTAAATAAACAACTAGAAAATTAGTTCGAAACTTCTTTTTCTGACGTCATCCCCGTTCAAAAAAATAAACAAATAAAAAAAAATAAAAAACCTAAAAAACACTACAACACATGTACTTTATAACCCAAAAACCTAAATCCCACACCAAAACCCTACCCCCACCCAAAAAACCTAATTGCACATCACCCACCCTACCCACACCCAAATACTTAAACTGCTCACCCAAAAATCTTAAACCTCTCATCCACCCCCACCAAAAACCTAAACCCACTCACCCACTGCTTACTTAAAAACCTAACCCACCACCCAACACAACCAAAAACCTAAACCCACCCTAACCACCCCCACCTACAAAACCTAATCCTGAGAAGCTAAACTCTAAAAAAACTAACACTAAAAGCTTAACTAAACCTAAAACTAAAACCTAAAGCTTAACCAGACATTTTTTACACATGTGCATTAGAATTCACATTTTTTTTTCTAAACGGGGATGACGTGGGAAAGAAAAGCTCTGAACGAATTTTCTAGTTTTTTTTACTGAAATTTTAAGTTATGATTTTTTTTATTTAAGTAGGAATTCTCGAGTTCTCTCTCTGACCATAAATTTTCTATTGAACATATATTGAACACTAGTTTTTATCCCGGGAGTGTCCCGGGGTTGAAATATCTAATATAACATAATAAAATATCTAATATGACAACATAATTAATAATTTGCCAATACATGATTAATGAATAATATTATTATTATTATTATTATTATTATTATTATTATTATTATTATTATTCATTTTAAACAAATTTCTGCCATAAGTTATTTCTTATCTTTTCCTAAAATAACTATAATATATGTAGATTTATTAAAAAAAACTCAAAAATTAAAAAATCCTACATGATGCCACGTGTCACATTCAAGAAGGGGTTAAGGCCTCCATTGAATGCCACATCTTGTGATTTATTAGTAAAGTAAAATATATTTGAAAACAAAACCCCACAAAAATAGTTGTTTTTTTCTCCGTTTTTTATATAGCACTATGGTACTCGTTGGAAAGATAATAACACGCTCGTTAATTTGGTGTAATTTTTTTTCTTTGAAGAATCTCGTATATAAAAGATATTAACGTTTAAAAGTTATGGGATGAAACATTAGAGAGAAAATTTAATTTTGTTTTTAAATTCTTATCTTTTCCTAAAATAACTATAATATATATAGATTTATTAAAAAAAACTCAAAAATTAAAAAATCCTACATGATGCCACGTGTCACATTCAAAAAGGGGTTAAGGCCTCCATTGAATGCCACATCATTAAAGTTCAATTATTTTATTATAAGTTATTATAGATAGATTCTTCTATATACTTACACCCACCTCTCTCTCTCTCTATATATGCATATATATTAAACATGGAAGATAGATGTATCGTTGCAACATGTTACACGCTTTTGTCCTTATCATTGGCGGATCTAGCATAAGTTTAGGCGTAGTGTGTACTACCACTTAATTTTATTGGTGAGTTACAAATTTGGTGTAGTTATTTTCTTCTTCTCGTTTTATGTATTGGTTGTTCCCAAAACCAATTAGCCTACGGCATCTCTTATTTATCATCTGAATCGTAACTTTTTTTTTGAACGGCCAACAAATTGGAATCACTCACGGAATACTGGAGTATCATCGTGCCACCAGTGTTGCCACGCGATCATATTCCACCACCAAGTCACAAATTCAGGAGGAAACTCATAATTATGAGAAAACCTCCTTTGTGAGATTCGAACCCAGGACCTTATAACTCTTAAGTCTTATCGCACCACCAAGATACCACTAGGCTATAATGCCTTGGGTAGTTACGATCTGAATCGTAACTAATATAGTAAAACTGCATCACACCTTTTAAAATTTCATTGCAAAAACTTAAAAAGCATAATTAAGAATTTCTAAAAGTAACCCTTATGAAAAGTCTATAGTATAATTATTTCGATCACGAAAATTGATGGAACAATTTTTTATTTAGATTAAACTAGACGTCTCATACGCATTACGACGGGATACCTTGATAACAGTTTAATGTCATTTGCATTAGGCCTAATAGGTTAGAACTAGTTTAAGTTTAAATATTAAATATAATAATTCGCCATACACCGTAATAATAAAATTTAAGTTTATAGGGTTAGGATCAAATACACAAGACATTTTTTCTAGGAAGGGTGAGAAGGATTGTGATCCATTGATCATATATTTGAAGGGTTGAGATTAGTTTTTTTGAAAAAAATAAATAATAAATTAGAGGAAGGGCATAAAAGGAAAACCATATTTGTTGACTTTCTCTCTCCACATGCAACGCACATGTCATTTCCCCCCATCATTTTAAAACGTCTATAACTTTTTCATACGATATTTTTTTTTCAAAAAAATTTCACCATATTAACGAGCGTTTTTTTATTTTTAATATGAGTACCACATTGCTACATTAAAATTGAAAAAAAAAAGTTCGTGTTAAATGGGTTTTATTCTCCGTTGTGTCTTCTTCTTGTTCATTGTGTTATAGTATGCACGTGTGCTTTACAAATACGTTATTTATGTTTTTTTAGTCTACACATGATTTAACTTTGTCCATTGTGTTTTTAGTATGCTTTTCATTGTGTTTTACGCAAATGATTCTTGTATTTAGGTGTACATTGTGTTTTATTATTTTGTTCATTGTGTTCAAGTCTATTTTTAATTGTGTTTTAGTCTTCTGTTCATTGTGTCTTTAGTATGTCGTCCATTGTGTTTTATTAGACTGTTCATTGTGTTTTATACCCTATTGTTCATTGCACATTTAATTGGTACTCATTGTGTTTTACGTTATCTCCATTGTTTCTTACGCAACTGGGTTTTCAAATTTTTTTTTAAAAGTATTCATTATGTTTTAGTCTTCTATTCATTGTGTTCTTATTATGTCATCCATTGTGTTTTACACAACTGGGTTTGTGACTTTTTTTCGAAAGTATTCATTGTATTTTAGTCTTATGTTCATTGTGTCTTTAGTATGTCGTCCATTGTGTCTTACGCAACTGGGTTTTCAACCTTTTTTTTCAAAAGTATTCATTGTGTTTTAGTCTTCTATTAATTGTGTCTTTGGTATGTCGTCCATTGTGTTTTATTATATTGTTGATTATGTTTTATACACTATATTTAATTGGTGCTCATTGTGTTTTACACTCCATTGTGTCTTACGCAAGTGGGTTTTTGACTTTTTTCCAAAAGTATAACAATATGGTACTCATATTAAAGATAAAAAGATGCTCGATTTTTTGGTATAATTTTTTTAAAAAAACATTGACGTATAAAAAAGTTACGGACATTTAAAAATGAAGGTGGAAATGGCATGTGACTTGCATGTGCATATTTTTTTTTGACCAAATTACCCCTCCCACTTATTTAATCCTTTGACACATGTCATTTTCTAGTGACTTCTCACCCTTCTCATTTTTTGTAGCATTTGTAGAATAACCCAACCCTACCTTTATAAAGCCATCAAGCACTCTAATTCTTATCAAACTATAACGGATTCGCATTGATATAAAATTCTCTTATTTAATTTACCAATTTTATATAGTCATTTGATTTTTTTTTTAGAAAAACACATAATCATTATTTATTAGCTTAGGGCCTTTAAAATGAAAGAATGTGACCCTTTAAAATAAAAATATCATTTGATTCAATTCTTGAATTAGCTCACTCTGAGTCTACTCTAAAAATGTTTCACCACACACGCTTCTTCTAGCGGGTTAGTGCGCACAAATTAGACGGACATATAAAACCTAGAAAAAATAACCACATAGGTCTAGGACGAGTTGCGACGGGGCCATTATACTGGAAAAATAGACTAAATATGTTGAACCCACGCATGTTACGATATGTTAGCTTGCAAATTTAGACCAAAAGTACACCCCTTTAATGTATAAAAGCTTTGCTAATTACTAATTTTTTTTTGAACGATCAACAAATTTATTTCACCAAAGCTAGCGGGATACTAGCGATACACCTTACATATAATATTACACCAAGTATACTACAACAATTACCAACCTACTCTTGAAACATTAAAATTGCACCAAAGATTCCAATCCAAACCCGGTTGTTTCGCCCTAGCCTTGATCCAAAATAAACTAACAGCTTTGATGTCACTTAGGACCTTCGAAAGATTGACTTGTTTTTGATTAAACACCAACCTACTCATTTTTGACCGTTGCCCAGCCCCCAAACCCACCCATCTGCAGCGCCTGCAGTGAGCTGTGGAACAGGAACAGACGCAAGCAACAGTTGCAGCTCCCGTCTTCTTCAGCAGATAGAACACTCCTTTTCCAGTCCCAACCCCAACCCAAGCCCGCTTGTGAAACCCGATCGGCAATGACCACCTGTTTGTGTTTCTCTAAAGCGAACAAGGCTGGAAAAACCACAGACAAGGGGGTGTCCATTGCCCAGCTGTCCAACCAAAAGTAAACACCCAACCCATTACCCACAACCCCTTTGATAGCCCAACCCACATCCAACCCAACCCGTTTCACCATTTGCATAGCAGCATGGACCTGCTTCCAAGGACCTGCAATAGAAAGTTTGGAGGGGATTGGATTCCAATCCCTGTTAGAGCTATGAATAGACCAGACGACTTTGCGCCATAAGGCGTTTGACTCTGTTTTGAACCTCCACCACCACTTCGCCATCATAGAGAGATTAGCATCGAGGAGAGAACCGAAGCCGAGACCACCAAACTCAACCGGAGCACTAACCCTTTGCCACGCCACCCAATTCATCTTCGCTTTTTCCTCGGAACCACCCCAAAAAAAGACCCG
The DNA here is from genome assembly GCA_032199755.1 of Ambrosia artemisiifolia. NCBI lineage: Eukaryota > Viridiplantae > Streptophyta > Magnoliopsida > Asterales > Asteraceae > Ambrosia > Ambrosia artemisiifolia. The sequence continues at coordinate 14,564,473 of CM063517.1, read as the reverse complement.
GCGCAGCTTATCCAACTCATCGATGATTTTTTGGGGTGCTCTAAAAAGGGAAAAATAATAGGTAGGTAAAGCATTTAGGACCGATTTTATGAGCGTCACCCTACCGCCAAACGATAAGGTTTTAGCCTTCCAAATAGATAATTTGTTCCTAAACGCGTCAACCACCGGCTTCCAATGTTTACTCAGATTCATATTAGCGCCCACCTGAAGACCCAAATACGTGAACGGGAAGGAACCAGGTCTACACAACAACACCTCAGCCATATTTTGGACATCGATAGCCGGCATCCCAACACCAAAAACGCAGCACTTCCCCAAATTCACTTTAAGACCCGAGGCTAAATAAAAGCATCTAAGGATACGTTTAAGATTCAATGCATTGGAGACAGACCATTCGCCAAGAAAAACCACATCATCGGCGTATAGTAAATGAGATAGGACTAACCCACCCGAACCACAATGCAAGCCACGGAATAAACCCGCACTCACGGCCCTCCTCATAACACCGGACAACGCCTCCATGGCTATAAGGAATAAGAAAGGCGACAAGGGATCACCCTGTCTAAGCCCGCGGCTGCAAGCAAATTCGTGCGTAGGAGAACCATTGACCAAAACGGATGCACGCGCGGAAGTTACAATCGCCATCACCCATTTACACCAACGAACCGGGAAGTTCATTTGTATCAAAATGGATTCTAAAAAGCCCCAATTCAGCGAGTCATAGGCCTTTTCGATGTCCACCTTGAAAATCAACCCCTCTCGCTTAGTCCTCTTTAACCACCCAATGACTTCATTAAGCATGAGGGGCCTGTCCGTGATATTCCTTTCAGACAAGAATGCGGACTGTTCCTTGGAAATTAACTTCCCCATAACAACTCTGAGCCTAGCAACTAAAACCTTGGATAATACCTTATTGACGCATCCCACTAGGCTTATCGGTCGATAATCGGAGATGAAATTATTTGCTAATTACTAATTAGAGGAATTTTTAGTACGAAGCAAAAGATGAAATTATTTGTCCTTTTGTTCTTTTACACGTACGTATTATATCTTAGATTCTTGTGATTACTATATATTAGTTTTCAAAGTAATTTGAATAGTGACACAAAATGAATAGTAAATATATTCATATTTTATTTATATTATTATTTTATTTAAAAACTTTATTATATTATATACTATTAATATATTATACCGATCCCGACAATACCGATACCGAACGGTATGGTATCGGTATGGTACCGGTATGGTATCGGTATTTTACCTTAAAATACTGATACCATACCGATCCCGTATCGATACCGATAACACCGAAACCGAAAATCCATAAATATAGGTACCGATACCGATCCCGAAACCACTCGGTTCGGTACGGTATCGGGATCGGGACGGGACGGGACGGGATCGGGACGGGACGGGATCGGTATTCGGCCTTGTATGCTCATCCCTAATTAATATATTATATACTATTATTTTATTCAAAAACTTTTTATACCGATCCCGACAATACCGATACCATACCGATCCCGTACCGATACCGATAATACCGAAAGCGAAAATCCATAAATATGGGTACCGATACTGATCGATCCCGAAACCACTCGGTTCGGTATCGGTTCGGTACGGTACGGTATCAGGATCGGGACGGGACGGGATCGGTATTCGGCTTTGTATGCTCATCCCTAATTAATATATTATATACTATTATTTTATTCATATTATTTTATTAAAAAATTTATTATATTATATACTATTAATATAAATAACATAATCTTATGTAATTTCATTACGAATTTCATGTGTTACCTTATGTGTAGATTTCTTTATTTTTTTTTTAGCTAATCTCGATTGTATAATTCATTGATTGATTAACACCTCATCTAAATCTCGATTGTAAAACGCGCAACGCGCGTGATTTTATACAACTAGTTAAATTAATTTTAGCAAGTACATTGTTGTAACCAGTGTTTATTAAAAGTTCTTTTACGCTTTCTTAAAGGAAACTTCTTATATAAATCCTTTTTAGGTTATATAGAAAAACTTTTTTATAATTCTTGATACATGTGTAATTATAGGTCGTATACGAATTGAACGTCAACGAATAATTCGTAAATCGTTTACGTTCATTCGTATACCTTCGTTTGTTTAGTACATGAAGTTAACAGACATGAACAAAAAAATTTCGTTTGATTAGTCAAATGAACGAACATAAATCAAGATTTTGTTCGTTTAAATGCGTTTGTGAACGTCTCATAATGCGTTCATGAATGTTTGTTCATTAAAGATTTATCTACATTTACTTATTTTATATAAACGATTTATATTCTTTAATTACTATTTATTTTATTATCCTAACAATTAATAGGAAACAATCTTCCCACCAGTTTGTTCATGCAACGTTCCTATTTCCTTACTTATTGTTTACATCACCGAATACTATCGACCTCCGTTTCACAAATAGGGCTTCTAATTCTAGTGTTGCTCCCTCCGCCAACCACCTCTAGCCTTCATTGTCACGGATTTTAATCGATTTCGTTAACCACTCGTGAACATGTTCATTTCCTTAATGAACGAATATGAGTATAAAGTCATGTTCGGTAATTGTTTATGAAACGTTTGTAAACACATTTTTTTTTGTAACGAATGAACACGAACAAAACCTTATATGTGTTTTTTCATTTTTTGTTTTTAGCCTTATGTGTAAACGTCAAGAAAAAGGTAAACGTGCATGCATTTTGCTCGTTATAAAGATAAACTTTACAAAGGCGTTTTTAGGGACATCCGGGGGAATCGATGTCGAGTTGCGGTTTTTAATGCTAGCTTGTGATTCGCGATGCTCTTAAAATATCTTAATATTTATTCTCAAGCAATTACTTCAAATAATTATGTTTATGTTTTTTTTTGAACGACCAACAAATTGGAATCACTCACAGAACATTGGAGTATCATCGTGCCACCAGTGTTGCCACGCGATCATATTCCACCACCTAGTCACCAATTCAGGAGGAAACTCATAATAATGAGAAAACCCCCTTTGTGAGATTCGAACCCAGGACCATATGACCCTTAAGTCTTATCTCACCACCAAGATACCACTAGGCTATAATGCCTTGGGTATTATGTTTATGTTGATTTTCAGTTTATAATTTATCTTTTTTTGGAAGCAGCCTCTCTATTCTTAGGTAGGGGTAGAGGTAAGACTGTCTACATCTTACTTTTCTCAGACCCTACCTTAGCTTTACTATAGGTGGGATTAACTGAGTATGATGATGAATTTATCTTTTTTTAATGGCGCAGTTTATAATTTATCTATATACTCAAATTGTGAAATTTTAAATAAAATTATGTAACAAAGAATTGTTTTATTAGGGGGGGGGGGGGCGTTTACCGTGTGGTTTTTCAACTTCATTGATTTCTACCACTCATGCACTGCCACATCGCTTTACTGAAACAATTTTTTAGAGATAGCACTTCACTGATTCTTTAACTAACAATCAATTATTTTCACACATAATAATAATAATAACTTTTCCCACGCTCTCTCCTCTCTCAATAATAATTGCACTATCACTCTCTCTCCTCACTCTTCCGTGAAGGATCCCGTTCACTACAAACACTACCGACGGCGGTGTTACCGTGGTAGTGGTGCCCCGTCCACCATTAACTTCTTATATATGATATATTATGTACAATATATTTATGAGAGAGAGAGAGAGATAATGAGATATGAGATCTTGATGATTTTGAGTGAAGAGATACGGGAAGTGAAAACTACACATCAAGGAGATGATTACCCTTAAGAAAAGGGGTATAGCATACATCAGCAACACTATATCCTACAGTACACTGCTCCTACTTAATTAGGGTTTATCTCCTTGCCTTCATTCTAACCGTTGGATCTTTCAATGACATGTGATAAGGTCCTTTCATCCAACGGCAAGCTTGCAAACCCTAATGAGGTAAGCTTTTAGGGTTAATGAGAGAGAGAGAGAGAGAGTACAGATTTTCTTGATCCCTCCTGCCATAATCCAATTTCATCAATACTTAAAAGACTTGACTGACATTCAATTACACACAAATTCTTTAACTTTAATTTACCCATGTCATGCATCTCCTTTTGTCCTAGATATAGATGATCAAGAACAAGTGCAAACAACAGTATTTATATATATATGTATGTACGTATGTATTCTAGAGAGAGAAAGACAGAAATGAATGCAAACAAATGCATGATAATGAGAGGGAAACTACTCATGATGGTAGCATCAAAGAAATAACCCAAATCATAAAAGCTGAAGTTGAGAGTGAGAGAAAGAGAGAGAATTGTTGGAAAATGGGGAATGAAACTGCAACAGAAAGCATTCAAGTGATGAAATTAATATTTCCATTTTCTTGAATAAAAATTGTACATCAATGCAAAGAAAGAGATGATATATTATTTTACAGTATGTGTTTTGAAAGTGTATTAATGAAACTTCTATTTATGTTTTCATCATCATTTTGCCGGTTAATTAAGTTATAATTCCCTTAAAATAACCTACCACTAGTTTCATGTTTTGAGTCCCATATTTGGATGTAGTCTAGTTGTAATTTATCAAATATACAAATAATAAAACATGTTCATGATTTATAAATAATAATCTTTAGACCAGGGCACATTGCTGCGGAGGTACATTACAAATATTATACAAATTATTCTAAGCGTTACGTGATGCATTAACTTTATGAAAACGTACATTTTATGGTATCCGATTTAACTATATTGCATTACAGTTGGATCAAAATATAAGTAATCGAATTTATACTGTACAATTATAGCGTATTTATATGTAACCTGACTCATATATAAGAATCATAAAAAACATATAGCGTATAATTAAAGGAAAAACTGATATGTGCAATCAAAAGACATATTCACAACAAGGGTTAATTTTAACCCTAGCATGTTGCGGCGGGGTTGAAACTTAGAGTACCTCGAATTTATAATGATACAAATAAATATACACACGTAAAAATAGTTTGTTTAGTTAAAAGGATGAAAGGGGTAAATTCGGAATTAGAAACTTGAGTATGTCAAAATGTTATTTTACATAGTTTTTAAACATAGTGATAAATTAGATTCTTAAAAAAATAAGCTAAAGTGGCAATTGTCAATAGTAATTTAGGTTGTAAAATGAAATAATACTGTAGGAATTAAAGCTGCATTTTTTTTTAAAATTGAGGGGTTGTATGATTAGTGGAAAATGAGAGACCGTTTTTGTTTAAAAAAAAAACTAAAAATTTCATTTTTTAAATGTTGGGCCATTTTTATAAATGCCATCAAATTTTGTAATTAAGATGTATAGAACGTGTGTTTTTTCTTGGTAAAAGAACAAGAATGTGAAAGCCTTGCCTTAAAAATAACACAAGAATAATAAGACATATAAGTAATTACCAAGTATACCCCTATGAAAATACTACAATATCCTCCTCATGTAAGTTCATGGTAGCCAATTAATGGATGCTTGGAATATTTATATCGGGCCGGCCTGCTGTCTATAAAAGGACTACGGGAATTTATAAAAAAATTGCATAGTGAAATCACCCCCATCCCATCCCATCCCATCCCATCCCTTCCCCTATACAATCGGCTTAACTATTTTTCATGACAATTCAAAACTTTTAAAAAGTCATCTAAGATCTAAACTTTAAGGTGCCATCATGCCTCATTGAATTGTAACTTGGGTTGGAAATCACGACGTTGATCTTGGAACGGAGAATTATAGATGCACAACGTCACATGAAGGAGAATTAAAGGGCTAGAGGAGTATAATGTGAATAGCCAACCATTTTTGAATTTATACATATAGGGCCGTCCGGTGACTAAGGAGGCCACCGGGCTACGGCTTGTAATTGTCGGGGCATATTTTTTCTATAAAATTATATATGTATTTTAAATAGAAAACCCAATTAACACTTAAATTGTGCTCAATAAAAATTTATTTATAACTGAAAACTTGTTAAGTTGTTAATCCATAACACATTTATAAGCCCAATACCCGTTATAATACTATGATTTTGCTATTTGCTATGTTTATAGCCATAACTTTCAGCGCCGTACATAAAATATAGTTTAATTATTTAATTCCTTAAAACATAAGTGTCACCTTTTTTAACGGTTCGGATAGGACACGTAAATTCTCAGAGACGTCTCTGTATACAAATCTCCCTCCTCTGAAAAGAAAAAACAGATTGTGAAATGCTTGTTAAAGATACTTTGCAATGATCTTTTAAATATGGTTTCTAGTATGGCCGATGATTCACATTCGTGTTTATACTTTGTCCTTCAATATGCTCTTTGATTAAATCTTTTTCCATGTCAGCTAAATAGTATAAACTTTTATATTTATATTTCTTTTGTAGAATGTCAATGACACAAACTATTTATAATTGCTAATAATGTAATATAAATAACTTCAGTTCCACCTCATAACCTGTTGACGTTTGCAATTCTTTTGTCTTGTAAATGATGTTATCACACGATCAATTTCTACATACTCATGTTGTTTATAGATGAGAGGTTTTGAACATAACTTTTAAACATTTATCATGAATTTAACAATAAATGTAGTGTTGTGTTTGTAGTTTAAGTTTGATCCAACGTTGATGACTTACTTAATCCACCCCATTTAGGCTAGGTTAAAATGAAATCAACATGAAAACATTACCCGGTAACAAAGAAAACTACACATGTATAACCTTACAAATTAAACAATACAAAGAATTGACCAGAAAGACATATACAAGCAAATCAAGCCCTAAAAATTATACTTGACCGTTTTAGGAAGAACTTAAAATGGTAGCTAATTTGCAACTGATGTAGTTTCGGTCGCAATTAGGATTCTAAATTTGCGACCATTTTAGGTCTCCAATGACCACTTTAAAATAGAGTTTCTAAAAAATAATAACCTGAACAATTTAATATGTGTGTGTTAAGATGTGAACATCTATTCTCGTTTTTTTTTTCTCGACAAGGCGGTAGGAGTTGTATTCGCAATATTTTTTGGTATCATAGGTATAGTGAGTGTTGGTATATGTAACCCGTACCATATTGGTGCTCGTATGAATTTTACTAATTTTGTACCCATATAGTATTGATACTCGTAATTATTTACCTACTTTATACTCGTACGAGTGCTAAAAAAATAAAAATAACAAAGAGGTAACAAAACATGTACTGTATCAAAGTACCGGTACCGATACCCGTACCATACCAATATTTTCGGTACGGTATTCGGTACCCACTTTTTTTTTTTTCAAATTCGGTGCTTGTATTTTTAGTACAGGTAAGCTACATGGGAATGGTACCGATTTCATCTCTACATAGTGTAGATAAAGATAAAGATTAACAATATTAGATATTAATAATTGTTACTAAATTAATGAAAGGAGAGACTAATCGGAATGCTTTATTATAACAGGGATATGAATCTTCTTCTATATATATATTGCAAAGCTAATAATCTTACATGTCATAATATTATGCAATCTCTTATTTGAGAGATGCCACATAGGATGTGATGTGGCAACTCTAGACCAATTAAAAAAAAGGAATAAATATGGTTTAACCTAATCTATCTATTAAATACCCAATTTACCAAATCTAAATATTAAACATTTATTATCTTCTCTCTCATGTTTCCTCCCATAACTTCTAAACGTTAATATCTTTTATAAACGGGATTTTTTAAAGCAAAAATTACACCAAATTAACGAACGTTTTATTATCTTTCCAACGAGTACCATAGTGCTATATAAAAAACGGAGAAAAAAAACGATTATTTTTTGTAACCCGACAGGTATTGTGTCAGGTTTGGGATTAGTTTAAAAAAAATTGTGGGTTTGGGTCAGGCTTGGGATTAGGTGATACCCGACCCAATTACCCAAAACCACGTACCCACCCAAATACCCGAACTATATACCCGATCATATACCCATGAATTTTTTAACGCATCACATAACCTTTAGACTAATGCGTTCGATATTTCAATAAATAACTTTTTTTTCTTATTTCATGTTAGTTCTTTTTAGAATGACCAATTACAAATTTCCGAATTCATTTGACATTATATAATATTTTGTAATGACACTAAATTTATACCCCGGCGCAGAGATTCATTTTTTTTATATTTGAATATGATAACTTATGACAGAGATTTGTTTAAAATAAATAATAATAATAATAATAATAATTATTATTATTAATAATATATTGGCAAGTCATTAATTATGTTGTCATATTAGATATTTTATTATGTCATATTAGATATTTCAACCCGGGACGCTCCCGGGATAAAAACTAATATAGATTATAAGACCGTCCGTTATGGGCCGCGAGCGAGCAGTCGCGAGCCACTGACTTCACTCTCAAGTAACCCGGTCACTTGACCCCGTTGTGGATAGGGGTGAGCCACAGGCCTGTTCGCGAGCGACCAAAGTCTATTTTCTCCGTTAATGCAGGCGAGCACCGTCGCGTGTGCTCGCGCCAGGGCTGATCGCGTGTGCTCGCGTGAGGCTGTTGTGGCTGTGGGTGAGCACCGGGCTGTTCACGTGTGCTCGCTCCCAGCCCACAACTAACAGCCTAAGTTATAAATATCAATCGATCTTGAAGATAAACAATGTAGGTATCTTTCGTCAATCTATTTTTTAAATCGAGTTAATTATCAAAACCGTCTCTATGGTTTGAGCAAATAGGCCGATCCAGCCTAAAACTTTAAAATTGTTTGAACACCCACCGCCACTAACCATCACCCACCAGTACTGCCAGTCACCACTGATTTTATTCCTTCGTCTTTTCCTGTCTATCCACATCACAACCAAACAAGACATAGAATGGTAATGATTCATTCCATTGTCTCGTTCATTACATTCTCTCATCCATTCCATTACCCATACCAAACAGACCCTCGGTCTCTCTGTCTCTCTATCTCGCTCTCATATCCTACATACAATAACATTTAAAAACACATCATTGTCACATACGGAGTATGATTTTGTAGCATTCATTCAATATAATTTCAGATCTCAAACATTGGGAATCTTAAATACTATTAAAAGTTATAAAGAATTGTGTACGGAAAAGCATCAAACAATCACATTAAGCCGGATTTCTACAGAAGAAGAATAGTTGGTTTGTTACATCATGAAAAATATGTACATAACATGCTATTGCCACAAGGGTTGTTTCTTGATTCTCAAAACTAGATTTCTTGATTATGTAGGTAGGTGACATTGCATCACATGTTGTGATAATCTGAATTATTAGAGATATACATTGATCTCAAGCAGGGATAGCCCTATAAAGTAATGAAATGAAATAAGTGACTGCTCACAAATTGGCTTTTCACCCAAGAAAAACCCTTGTGTGTAGCAACCTTTTTAGTCCCTCTTTTGTCCCTTCCTTTTTCTTAACATATCACTCTGTCAACTTCAATCCTTCTCTTCCAGATATCATCTCTCTCTCTCTCTCTCTCTCTCTCTCTCACACACACACACAGACACACACACTATGTATGTGTTAGTGCCATTGTGTGTCTGCATCTTCCATGTGCAAAACTCCTACCTTTTTTCTTATATAAGCAGCTGCAGTATACCACCATCTCCCTCATACACATACTTCAACTAAAGATCGATCACTACAACAACAACAACCACCATCCCCATACCCCCCCCCCCCCCCCTCTAGGGTTGCGATGGAAACTCAACAACAAGCGGATATTCAAGAATTTGGGAACAAAAGCAACTATGCATGCAGGCAAAGCAGTACAAGGTGGACACCAACAAGTGACCAGATCAGGATCCTGAAAGAGCTCTACTACAACAACGGAATCAGATCACCAACTGCTGATCAGATCCAGAGAATAGCTGCTCAACTCAGACAGTACGGAAAGATTGAAGGAAAGAATGTGTTTTATTGGTTTCAGAACCATAAAGCTCGTGAACGACAGAAGAAACGGTTCACACCTACTGCTCAACCACCGCCACAACCCATGCAGATTCCATCTCACCACCACCACCACTACCACCATCAAGATCAACCACCACATGTCTATGCTCATCCTCACAAACTCTACACCACCCATCACATTGGTAAGTACCTTTTATCAATCAATATTTTTCTTCTACTCTCTAGCTAGCTCTATGTTTGTTTCTCAATTAGGTTATGTGTCAATTATGCATAATTGCATATACCTATTACATTTTTTTTTTGTAAACTTAGTATTTTGTTTTTTCTAAATTTTTTTTTCTTGATGCATACCCATTACTAAATTTTAATTTTTTTTTTCGTAAAGGTAGGATTTTGTGTGTGTGTGTGTGTGTGTGTAAATTTTTGTTTCATTTAGCTAGCATACCCATTACTAATTTTAATCTCTTTTTTTTCGTAAAGGTAATGTTTTTTCTTCTAATTTTTCTTTTCTTTATGCATACAATTACCCATTGATAAATTTTATTAATTCCTTGTGTAAGGATAATATGTATATTGTTTTTACTAAATTTTATCTTTATGCATACCCATATGATCACCAAATTATGAAGTTTTCTTGAAAAGGTTGTATTTTTATTGTATATATTTGGCTAATTTTGAATTCTTGAAATCTTTTGTAGGGGTTGGTTCTTCTTCTTCACAAGGAGTTATGCCTGTAGGGTGTGGTTATGGATCTGTTGCCATGGAGAAGAGTTTCAGGGTACTACATATGTTATATTAATATAAACACACACACGTACACACTTCATCTAATAATAATCGAGATAATCCTTAAAATAATTAATTATTCTACTACTTATCAGAATATCACGTGGGAATATGACAATATGTACAATGTTACAAGGAATTAGGGTTTAATTATAGGATGTTTTAGATTGTGCTAGCAAACTTTATTCATGTTAATTTGGAGATATAAGATATCATATTTTAATGTTTGAACTACAAACTTTAATTATTTTCCAAATGATTAACATATATATCATCAAAATAAGAAAACAATATATTACCACATATCATCATGTCAAAAGAGTAACACTAAACAACCTTTGTGTACTTCCATATACAGAAGTGTTCAATATCACCACCTGGAGAGAGTAAGACCACAGGAGGAATTGACCGCAACATCGGTTCAAGATCACGAATAGGTGTTGATTCGTGTTCTTTCTTCGACAAAATCAAGCCAAAGAAATTTGAGATCTTTGAGACTCATGATCAAGATGAAGAACAAGAAGGAGAACCTTCAACGGAGATCGAAACACTTCCATTATTTCCAATTCATGATGGTACTCACCACGATTTCTTCGGCATGAAGACGGCTAATGTGCCATTGGAGCATGGTACCGGAGGTTACTACACTGGAGGAAGCTGGTACCGGTCTGATGACAGGGCTTCTCTTGAACTCAGTCTCAACTCATATGGTTATTATAACTAATGATCATTTTATGTGTTTATATTAGTTATGTAATTAATTAAGTACGTTGTGGTTTTATCATGTTCTAACTATGGGTGATGTCTGATTAGCTCTGGTATGAGCTTTCTAATTATTATATGAATATGAACTATTTAATGACGTTTAGTGTATATATATTTGGTTTTATTATTTATCTTTGCAAATGGTCCATGTTTGATTAGATAAGTGTGTTGTGGATGCATATATATTTGGTCATGCTCGTACGCTACAAGTTGAATGAAGGGTGTTTGCGCTTTGATTAAGAACATAAATCGCTCAAATAGATCAAGGTGCTTGGGATTGTGTTTTTAATATGATTTTTAGATTATTGCATTTTGAAAACGCAGAAATCAGTTTTTAGGCTACTAAAACGCAATAATTTATAAGCAGCTCCACCCCCACTTTTCCAAAACGCTTAATCTAATTTGAATAATCAATCCTAAACACGCCCAAAGAAAAACGTGAGACACATTGAAGCGATAGGGTGCCCGAAGCCACAACGTCTGGCATAAGGTGAATGTGCACACATTACATATGTGAGACACAAAATATTTATATAAATTTAATCATATTTCTCATTGGTTTCTAGCATCATATAGCAAAACTTAGATATAAATTACAACCTATATATGCTGTACTATATAAATAACCACTACGCACAACTAAAAGGCTACGTGTACAACTTGATACACAAAATCTGGGGCTCAAGATGTAGGCTGCTCATGCTCTTTGGACATGTATCACATGTGTACGTGTCTGATCATGTACGCTTGTCGCCTCAAGCAGCAAAAAAACACAACGCCTTGCTCTTGAGTGTGCCCCGCACGTAGGCGCAGTTACAAAAGATAACATGATATCTTATTGGTGATTTTAACATCATCAAATCATTTTAGTTAACTGGGATTTACTCAAGAAAAACGGGACAACAAATATGATTTCTAGTACTAACAAACCTTGGGTTTCATAGGGCTAGTGCTCGCAATGTCGCTCACAATGAACCAAATATCGATCACCATAGTTTAGAGCTTTTGCAATTAAATTGTGTTAATTTACCGAAAAAATAAGGGAATTGGTCCTTTAGTAGGAGCTGGTCCATCAATAGAAACTCATCCACCGATCAACAATTGTTGGTCCATTAAAGTAACTGAATTAGTACTAACATAAACCAACAGTTAAAAGCACCTAAGGTACTATTGACATCATCAGTAGCAACTAAGTTATTACTGATACAAGCATATCATCAATTGTAGCTAAGTTTACTAGACACCTTTGTTGTCAAATCCCACGCAGGCGCGCCCCTAGGCCACTTTTCAAGCCCAACGCAGTCTTCTCGCTTCGCTTCAAAAGCTCTACTTTAGGCCCTCAGGCGCATTTTTCACGCCAAATTCCAGCCAAGAATTGTTTGAATATGTCTGAAACAATTATAATAATCCTAAAAAAGTCTATAATCAACCTAAAACTACCTTAACTAACCTTAAAAAAAAGCCTAAAACATGTTTAAAACCCCTGAAAATGTAATTTTATACTGTTTGTCTTAAGCGCCTTGCACCGGGACCCAATGCTCACCCTTTGCGCCTTAAGTGCGCCTTTAACAACTATGCTAGACACTAACCGATCACCGGTTAACAACCGTAAAACCGCCACTCTTCCATGAAGCATGATGTTTTTTTCAACTTAACATTGTAATTATTCTCAACGTATAATACAAAATATCGGGCTACCAAAAATTGGCACGACAACACCGTTACCGTTGGCAGGGGTAGTGGCCTCGTGAAACAAAACACGGGTGGTTGGCAACGGCTCCAATTTTGGGGTTTTAATTCAACGGTCGTTTGACCGTTTGAATTAATGATTAAAAAAAAAAACTTTTCTATTTAATATATACATATTATATTTTATACGTTTTCAATCACAACAAATCAAATACTCTATTCTCAAATACTTCCAACCACAACCAAATCAAACACTTTCAACACAATCAAATAGATCTAAGAAAATTTAAGGATGTCGCAAACAAGGGAAGGGATCCTCTAAATCAAAAGGAGCGGTTCAAGTACTAGTAATGACGAGGACCCTTGTATTGTTGAGGAAAAGGCAATATGACCATGACTTAAACATGTATTCGAAACCACACGACCACCTCAAAGGTAAAGGCTTGAAATTAGCTTTGAAACGAAAAAATGAAATGCGGCGAAATATGTTTGGGATCGCTATTGGGAGGAAGAAGACGACGATGAGTAACTTATTTTTTACTTGTTTGTTTTTTTAGTACATGTTCTTGTATTTTTATTGTTTTAGTTTAGCTTAATGTACTTTTATTTTATTTAATATAATGTTATTTTTAGTTAATGTCTTTACTAAAAGAAAACAAAAGAAATTGTTGCCCCAAGGGCGGGAGAAAAGCCACTGGCGGGGGCGGGTGCGCTTGAAATTGAGGTGGTGGTTTGTGATTGACCCTTTTAAAAAAAAAATCTAACACACAAACTATAATAATAATAATATTATTCTCTTCACCGCTTTCCCCCCTTCCATTCCCCACAATTTTCACCATTGAAAAAGGGACCTCACATGTGCCACTTGGCGCATCATAGCCCTCTTTTCCCCGTCCACTCCCCATAGTTTTAGGGTATAGTGCTGCCTATAAATTGTATTTAATTTCAGTATAGTGAGTTAGTTAAGTGATGTAACAGTGCAAGATTGGTGAAACTCATGGTAGTTTAGTGAAGTCAAGTATTGCATCATCCCTCCCTTAGTTTGAAATATTTATTTTCTCGGTTTGAGGGCCTAAGTTTCCTATGGGAGGCTTGGGTTCAATTCTCACTAGCTACATTTGAAGGACATTAATGAGAAATGAGGAATGACTCATGATCTCGCCTGGGTTTTACCGGTTCTCCACAACGGGTCTTCGGACGGGTGGGGGATCGGGTTTCCCTCGGTTCGGGAACCACCTATCAGACAGGGCTCCCAGCAAGGGAAGCCAATTTGCCCGAGTGGCATTTATGTGTAAAAAAAGAAAATCAACTAGGCTTAAGTGGCATTTATGTGTAAAAAATCGTTATAAGCATTAGTGACATCCTCTCTCTTCATTCTTCATTTATGACATGATCAACTATGTCATCTGTCTCCATTCATTAGTGAGTTTATTTCTTCTGTCGTTGGTTGATCGTATAAAACTATATATGTAAATTTGACTCACATATTATGATTATTAATATTTATATAAGATCACAATATCTTATGGAATCTGGCCCATTTGGTTTGGACCACAGCAGAAGCAGCAGGATGCAACTGCCACTCAAATGAACCATATCTGTTTTAAGATGCTTTAACTGGACCACAACCCACATATGGGATTGCTCAATTTATTTGAAAACATAAGTCAAACGTTTCAGAATTCCATATTTCTTCCTTTGACCGATGTCATTTGTTTCACTTAAACAGGATTGATTCATGATGAACGATTTGATTTAAAACTTGTTTTTTGGAAGAAAAAAAAAAGATCAAAAAAATGTTAGCAACCTTTATTGTAGGACATGTTGATCGATGATGCGTAACAACTAACAAATAGTATAGTTTAGAAATATATACACAAAAACATCTATGGTCTTCCCTGCTCTCCTCTCCCTTACTGATTTCCGCCCCGTTAACATTGATCGATCACCTCTCCTTTACACGACAGCTGCCACTTCCACACGACGTCACAAGCCATCCTATCTCCCTAACTTAGTTCTCTCGTCCTGTCGCAAATGACCACTATCGACCACCTTTTGATCACCATCGCACCTCCGTCAACATGAGTGTAAACGGGCCAACACACTCACGAGATACTCGAGATGATGTCACCAAAAGCTCAAGCTTAGACGAGCTCAAGCCGAAATGGGAGTTAATGTAATAAAGGAGCTCAAACCCTAGCTTCATATATGTGCTTTAACTAGATCAAGACTAAATGAGCATATTATTCATATAAATTTATAAAAATCCAAACAATAAATTTTGTAACATATACATAACAAAAATAATACAAAGTTGTATAAATAAGATAACTGAATAGTCAAAAGTAATAAAGGTGTCAAGCTAATTAAACTGATTAAAGCTCGAACATAGACTAGGTAGAACTAAACTCATTTACAACTTAGGACCACAACCATGTCACCTTTACTCGTCCACCAACATCTACACTTAGATTTCAATGCAAACACCTGGTTCTCAGATTTAGAGTTTAATTTATGTGTGTGATCGATCTCGATCTTGAGGAGTCAAGGAACGGTGAGACACCGGCAGTTGCAGGTTGGTGAAATTGGCTTAGCTTTATCATGTTACTTGGCTGATAGCCTATGGGGTGAAAATAAATATCCAAAATACAACTGAAAAAACTGAATAAAAAATAATTAAACCAATTAAGAAACCAATGGTTTAGTTATTGTTTGATAGCCAAGCTATATAATTCGGTTATATATACATACAGATATAAACTACGAAATGCGCTTAATCAAATAAAATGAACTGAGACTCAGCATAAAACTGATAGTTAACGGAACCATCGTCCCTGTAACCAAATAACCAAACTGTATGTAACCAACACCGGTCGGTTGTGAAGTCATAACTGACTCGTATGCTTCCCTAAACCTTGTAAAGCATTAATGCAATTTACTGAAACAATAATAACATGTATATCTAATAGAAATGAGAAAATACTAATAAAGTAACCTTGTAAACTATTGAAAACTTTGTTGTGCATAACTGGATGATTAGGTTTATAAGTGAGTCATTTTAAGCATCAAGTATGAACTACAAAACGACTTGTACTGGTGGATATACAACAATAATTAATTGTGTTGACAAACTATAGCTCCAATCCATACAGACCACACTTTCTACCTTCAATTCCACATATACCCCTCCTCCTTTGTTGTAATTACGCAACACTTACAGCTTCCCTTTGTGTATTACACCTGCATATTATATGAACATCATGTCATATGGTTATGCCAAACATTTCTTTTAGATTGTGACTGGTCGAACGTTCATGAGACAAGAGGGAGTGTAGTACATTTGCCTCAAGAGTCAAGCCCTCAACATAAGGCTGTTCAAATTTCAAAATCCATTTAAATCTGATCAAACTGAAACAAGTCAGCGTGTTTTGACAGCTTGAGAATCAAACGGTTTGGTTCACGGCAAGGTTTTCATGTTTTCATGGTTTAACTGGTCGCGTTTGAAACTTGGAGCCATCCGGGTAAACCGAACCAACCGTTTAACCTTTGTCACATACACACACATATTTGGGAATACATAATTATGCATATGTATTATAATCATGAACCAATTTGATCATTTTAAAACTTTTAATACAAACTAATGATTGTGAAAAATCCATTGAACCACCAAACCCCAACCATTGTATTGTAATCATGAACCAATTTGATCATTTTAAAACTTTTAATACAAACTAATGATTGTTAAAAAACCATAAACCACCAAACCCCAACCATTAAACTGCCAACACAAGGTCCGGCCGATTCACCTAACCAGGCCAGTTTACATCGTCCTTTTTCGAAATCGTAATTAGTGGTCAGACCCAAAAGTTTCGTCAAAACTGCCCAACCGGACAGTGAACACCCCTACTAGCACATCAGCTAGATAATAAATAGATGAAATTCTAAATGTATACTTACTTATTGCAGTGAGATCGAGATGCATAGTTGTGATTGTCACAATTGGTACACATCCAATCTCCATCACGCCATTGCTTCGCCCTGAAATCACAGCATGATGTAAGCGTTACAAGACTCTTCAAAGAATACATTAGACAGTCTTCATAACTCAAGGTGTTGACTGTTGATTTAAGATACATGCAGAAATAATATAAGCTTTAATTCTTTAAAAAGCTACCCTTTTCCAGGAAGTGTCGGCATAGCCATGATCTGAGGCAATTGCAGGTTGTGTTGTGAATGTTGCACTGCTGGTGAGGTTCCATCAGGATAGAGCTGAAAGAGACCAGCTGTTTGATTTGCAGCAGAACTCACCATCTGCAAAGGTGTTAAATATGATGAACTTGATATCTGCCCAGGTGGAGGATAAGCCTGCTGCGGGCCCAAAGTCTATATATTGTCGGTAAACAAAAGTTATCTCACACCTATACAGCAGAATACATTTGGAATCGCGTCTCATAAAGTTGAATATTACCTGGCCGGCATTCAATCGTTTGTTATCCCAATCTTGAACGAGGTCTTCAGATGCCAACCGTTTCGTTCCCAATGCTATAGAATTAATAAGTAAAATATAATAACTGGTAAGTGATTTACTCTAGAAACGTGTCTCATCGGTCAAGCTAAATGCTAACACTACCAAATTGTAGGCAGCCAACACTAAGCTGAAAGATATCACCTAATCACATCTACGGTAGCTCTGCCAACAGCTAATCCATAAATAACCAATGCATAAGTAGTAGAGGTGGCCCTTTCGACACATCTACTTAAGAATGAGTCAAATCGGGTAGTGTATTATCTTAAATAGATGAATTACTTTAAAAAATGTTGCTAAAAGGACAACTGTTCAAATGGGTCATATACATACAGATACACTTGTGTAAATCACTATTCCAAGATTCAGATTATTATTCTAATAACATTGCTTATGTATTTACAATCAATGCATTTTATAACTATGTACTTCTCATGAGCAAGACAAAAATGTATTTACAGGTCAACCCACCCCGTACAGAACACTTTCTCCTAATTAAAATAAGAATTTTGCAAAATCTCCATGAAACAAGAACACGTTTGATCATTCCTACTGAATTGTACTTTGAACTTGAATCTTTTTAGACATAAACATCACTGAATAAACACAGTTAGGTATAGTTATAAGAATAGAGTCTACAAAGATATGTAGTTATCACCTGGAGGCATAGAAGCATTGCATTTTTTGCACTGTAGGTTAAACAAAAGCTAAATCAGAAAGATAATAACAGCAATATGTATTCATTTAGCAAGAAATCTTCACTTTTGTACCTGTGCTCGAGAAGAATAATTGTGGAAACCACAGGTACAGATCCAGTCACCATTGCGCCATCCTTTCGGGACAACAACCTGGTTGACTTGGTTTGCATACGGGACTGTATTCGTGGGACCCAGAGGCCAGGCAGAAGCCGGTTGACCTACAAACTTATCTGGGCCTCCTAAAAGCCAATTAGGAGTCAAAGGCAGGGGGTGCTGAAGAGCTCCATTTCCTAGTGATCCAAGATTCAACCTTTTGTGTTGTAGTTGTACACCTTGTACCCTGGCAAAATAATGTGGATGAGTTTGCAGAGAAGCCCCAGGGATTGCAAGTGCTGGCATAGCTGCTAACTCCTTTGGTTGTCCACACTTTTTGCACTTTTCTCGTGAGGCATAATTGTTGTTAGTGCAGCCTATTTTGATCCATCGCCACACACACCAACCCATAATGCAGCCAAGTAGAGAAATAGAAACCCAAGGTTACGCACGCCAATCACATACCAAACACACACAAAAACACTGCCTTTGTTTTAATCTATATTGAAATCAACACAAGATAATACAACTTGACAAGCAATCTACATGTACAAACAGATACTTATTGCTTGCCAGTTGCCCGTTCACCAGTGAAGTCGTGCATCAAATAATCCATCCCATATAATAAATAAATTCACTTCTCAAAGCCTCAATAATGTCAAACAAAATGACATTAGGTTGTTCTAGCATCTTATCTTAAGTACTGAAACATGCTGATTTAGTTATTTAAATTCATTTTATTTACGTATTTATTATTATTTTAATTGTTCATCGGATGTTTATTTATATATTTGTAATATTACCTTGCAGCTGACGGTCTCTCTGGAAGCAACCTCTCTATTCTCAAGGATACACGTAAGGCTTGCCTATATCCCCCCTATCCCAGACCTAGCTAATAGCTTTGCTATTAGGGAGATTTTACCAGGTACGATTGTCGTTATTGTTTCATAACATACACTAAAAGTTTTATAAATAAAAAAACACAAAACTCAATTATTATCACAACTAAAGCATAACAGTGTACAAAACATACATCTAGTCCTATTCTCATAAGCTCTAACTTAACACAACTAATCCAAACCTAAACCTAAACCTAATCACTTCCAAATACAGATATCCAAACTAATCAGTATTCAAACAAATAATCATATACCGTTAATAACCTAGAATCGTAATTAAACATCCACACAAACGAAACGAAACGTACCAGTACAGATCCAGTCACCAATCCTGGGGAGCCATTTGGAATCAGCAGGTGTTTTGGAATCAACGAGCAATCGAGGCTGCTTACACCTGTTACAGAACGATCTAAAGGCGTAGTTTCTGTTTGCACAGCCACTGCACTCCCAGTCTCCTTCTTTACCTTCACCTCCTCCCATTGGTTTAGCCTGAATATGTAATTATGTGTGTGTGTGTTGTTATATGAACTGTGTTACCGGCATCGGAATTTATCGCCGGAAAAAGGTTCAGGTTTCCCGCATTGTCGTCGTCGGCGCAAAAGAGTGGGGTTTTGAGGGATGGTGATGGTGGGTTTTTGGAAAGGATTAGTATGATCCTTTAGTTTAGAAAGTTTGCTGTTTTGGTACTTTAACTTACAAAGTTGTATATTATTTTAGTTTTTATGTTACAACTAGGTTTAACACCCGCGCTTCACCGCGGGACAAATCGATTTTTAACAAAATTTATACGAACCAATATTACGTATTGCGACGGTTCGGTTGAACCACCTGACAAACCCGGTTGAACCGTCCGGTATGGCCGGTTGAACCAATATTCCTAACCATTCATACCGGCCGATTAAACCGGTTGAACCACCCGACATACCCGGTTGAACCAATATTCCTAACCTATTTCTAAGCCTACTACATATGTTCAACCGGTTGAACCACCTCCTACGACCGGTTGAACCACCCAACATACCCGGTTGAACCGTCCGGTATAGCCGGTTGAACCAATATTCCTAACCTATTTCTAAGCCTACTACATATAAAGATAAAAAAACATATAAAGACAAAACTCACAAAAAGACAAAAAAAACCTATATAATAATAATTTGAACTAATGGCATAACCGTAAATACCATAAAAAATCTGTCCTATTCGTATACTATTCATAAGCTTAACAAGAATTGTTATATTAATAATGTTAATATTACGGTGATTGATCTTCCTCCCCTGGAAACGTTGGCCAAGAAGAAGTGGGCTTGGAAGTCCTTGATAGGTGAAATCAAAGAGTTAAAATATTTGGAAAACCTTGATGACATCATGTCTGCTGACGAATTTCACGGTGTCGAAGTTAGATACATGGGTGGGATGAAAGTTCTTCTTACGTTCCCATCTGTCCAAGATGCGGATGAGTTCCTCAGAAACCAGGTTAATATCTGGTCAGAATGGTTTAGTAGGCTTTACGTTTGGGAAGGTTCAATTCCGGTGTTTGAAAGAGTGGCCTGGTTGAATGTTATCGGTGTTCCTATTCCTCTCTGGGATAGACACGTTTTTAACCGTATAGGAGAGAGGTGTGGTCGTCTGATTGGCAGATCAGTGGCAGAGGTGGAAAACGGCAACATCTTCGTTGACAAGGTGGCGGTGTTGGTTAGCTCGGGGAACCGTATTGAGAGGCAAATGTGGTTGAAATGGAAGGACCAGCTGATTAAGATTTGGGTGAGAGAATCAGATGAAAACTGGTCTCCGGCATTTCTGAAAGGCGGGTCCTCTGTGTTGTCGGATTTGGAGTCGGATTTTGGATCGGAGCTGGAGTCTCCGGCGTCTTCGGAGTCAGCAGGGAGTAGTCGAAAGGGTGGTCATGGAGATGAAAGGTCGGTTGATGTATCACCTTGCATGGGAAATAACATGCATTCATTATCCCCCAAAAGGATGTCTAACCCTGCCCCGAGGCACGCGCCGTCTGAGGTGGAGGCGGCCCCACAACATCCCATTGCTTGTGATTCGGTGGACCAGATCCAAGTGGAGGAGCCCATTATGACACCCCCTGTGGCTCAACTTGACAATAATGAGAAGGGCCCCAGTTATGTTACCAGGAGGAAAAATAAGGCTAATAAAGATTCTTCTTTTAGTGAGGCCCACAAGATAGATAAATTTTTAACCCCTGACCTTAACACTACTGGTGAACCCGAAGACACAGATCCCTTTGGTCTGGACGAGATAACTAGACAAGACTCTGAAAGAAGAAGGCTCAGTGCTAGGGATAATAACAGAGGGGTCGATGGCCAAGTTTCGGAACTCGGATGTGGTGAAGGTTGTGCTAGAACTGAGGAAGCTGATATTCCAAGGGTGGTTGACTTTGAGGAGGAGGTTGAGGCCACCATGGGATTCGGATTAGGGTTGGGGATTGATGTGTCTGGGATGGAAAATCAAGTGAAGAAATTGGTGAAGGGTGATTTGGAGATGAACCGTTTAACATGAATTTTATTTCTATCAACCTAAGGGGGATTATTGGCCTTGAAAAGGCTAGTTGGGTTCGAAGGCTTAAACAGGAGCAGAAATTTTCGTTCTTGGCGGTCCAGGAGTCTCACAAGACTGGTCTCTTAGTTTCGGATGTTAATCGTTTCTGGGATAATTCGGAGTTGGGATTCGATAGTGTGGATGCTATTGGCCGTTCTGGTGGGTTGTTTTCAGTTTGGGATGCTGAGTGTTTTGCTGTGGATAGTGTGGTCAAGGATCAAAATTTTCTTCTGGTCTCTGGCAGCCTGGATAATGGTGACTTGAGGCTCAATGTGATGAATGTTTACGCTCCTAACGACCCGGCTAGTCGAAGAAGGTTGTGGTAGGCCATTCTTAACGTCAAGGCTAATTTCAGTGGGTTGTGGGTGGTGATGGGGGATTTTAACGACGTTCGGCTGCCTGAGGAGAGGGTAAACTCTGTTTTTGATTCCACTGCTGCGTTTGCTTTTATGATTTTATTGGTAGAGCAGGTCTTTTGGAATATAGTATGAGCGGTGGGAAGTTTACCTATATTTCGGATAATGGACAGAAACTTAGTAAGCTTGATCGGGTTTTTGTTTGTGAGGAATTTATGAACAAGTGGCCGGCTGCTACCCTTGAAGTTTTGCCCAGGGGGGTCTCGGATCACTGTCCTGTGATTTTGAAATGCTCCGTTAGAGACTTTTGGCCCTCTCCGTTTAAATTTTTCAACAGCTGGATTGGGGCTCAGCGTCTTGATGACATTGGTGCTGCTGCTATTGAGTCGCTGGAGCCGTCTACTAGTGGGGTCAAGAGCCTGGTTTGTTTGCTAAAGAAGATAAAGGTGGATATTAAAGATTGGAGAGCCATAGTGAGGGTTCAGGAGGGTCTCGAGGCCACTCAGCTTTCCAACGCAATTCTGGAGCTGGAGCAAAAAGCTGAAAACCACTGTCTTAGTCCTGACTAATGTAAACTAAGGGCGGTCCTATAATCTAAATTGAAATCCTTAGAAGTGACGAAGGCCCGGGATGCCAAACAGAAAGCTAGGATGAACTAGATTAAGCTGGGCGACGAGAATTCTGCTTTTTTTCCACAGGTGCGTGAATATTAATTTGGCTAAAAAGAGGATTAACAGGCTTTTGATTAATGGGGTCTGGTGTTCGGACCTATCCAGCTTAAGGAGGAGATTAAAAGGTGGTTTAAGAAATTGTTTGGGGAACCGATGAGAAGGCGTCCTGGGTATGTGAATGATGGGCTGCCTAAGATTTCGACAGTCCAGGCTGATGCTCTTGTTGTTCCATTCTCGGTAGATGAGGTGAAAAAAGCAGTCTTCGATTGCGAAAGTGGAAAGACCCCTGGGCCTGATGGCTTTACTCTGAAATTTTTTAAACACTTCTGGTCTTCTCTAAACCCGGTTGTTATGAAGATGATGACTGATTTCTATGACTCGGGGAACCTCAATGTCGGCTGTGGCGCTTCCTTTATAGCCTTAATTCCGAAGATCAAGGACACTCAGATGATTAACGATTATAGACCTATTTCGTTGGTGGGCCCAGCTTACAAGATTATTGCTAAAGTGCTCGCTAACCGTTTAAAACCGGTGATGGACTCTCTTATTTCCCCGACTCAGGCAGCTTTTGTTGGGGGCAGGAACACTATCGATAACCCACTGATTATTAGCGAGTTGATTTCGTGGGCTAAAAAAAGTAAACAGAAGATGCTGATTTTTAAAGTGGATTTTCATAAGGCGTATGATTCGCTAAACTGGAAATTCCTTCTAACTACTCTCGTGAACATGGGCTTCCCTAACCGTTGGGTGGACTGGATTAAAGGCTGCTTGCATTCGGGAACCGGGTCGGTACTTGTCAATGGTTCCCCAACCGGTGAGTTTTCGTTTAAACGGGGCTTGAGGCAAGGGGACCCGATGTCTCCTTTCTTGTTCATTTTAGCTATGGAAGTGCTGGTTATGTTCATTAATAGAGCGGTCAACCGAGGGATGTTTCATGGTTTTCGGTGTCCTAATGGTGGTCCGTGCATCTCATATCTTTGCTATGCGGATGACGTCCTTTTTGTGGGTGAATGGAGCGAAAGTAATGTGCGTAGCCTCAGCCGCTTCTTGAGGTGTTTGCACCGTGTTACGGGGCTTAAGGTTAATAATGATAAATGTAGCTTATTCGGCATTGGGGTAGAGGAGGACGAAGTTACTCGAATGGCCAACATTTTGAATTGTCGGATTGGTTTGCTTCCGTTTAATTACTTGGGGATACCCATAGGTGCCAATATGAAACGAGTCGCTCACTGAAAACCGGTTTTAGACAAATTCCATAGCAGGCTATCTTCCTGGAAGACCAAAACTTTATCGTTTGCCGGGCGTGTTACATTGGCCAAAGCGGTTTTAGGAAGTCTGCCCTCTTCTTTCCTTTCGATTTTTAAGGCTCCCGTTAGTATCATTAAGAAGCTTGAGTCTATTAGGAGGGATTTTATCTGGGGGAAGGTTGGTACGAGAAGTAAAATCCGGTGGGTTGGATGGAGTAAGATGCTCAAGCCGAAAGCTTTAGGTGGTATTGGGGTTGGGAGTATCAAAGACTTCAACACGGCCATGTTGGCTAAATGGTGGTGGAGGATCAAAGAAGTGCCTAACCAACTTTGGTCCTTAGTGGTATCCTCCATTCATCGGTCCAAAGCTGCCAACAAAATTGTTCCGAGTAAGAAGACGGTTTCGGGGGTTTGGAAGGATATTAGCTCGATTGATGCGGAGCTTCTCAAGGATGGGATTAATGTTGTCGAGCAGCTTCGGGTCACTGTGGGAGACGGGTACAGTACTAAATACTGGATAGACTGCTGGCTGGGACTTGAACCGATCAAGTCCTTGTTCCCAGACTTGTTTCGAATCGCCAAACTGAAGGAGGGTTCGGTGGCTGACCACATATGCTATAGAGGGGAGGTTATTTTCTGGGGGTGGCCGTGGATTCGTGACCCGAATACTGCGGAGGAATGGGAGTCAGTAGGGAGATTAATGTGGGCCCTCCATAGCATGAAGCTTAATAACGGAAAGGATAAGTGGGTTTGGAAAAATGAGGAGGGTTCGAGTTTTTCGGTCAAATGCCTTAGACTCGATCTGGCTAAGGCTCGGGCTGGAAGTGAAGATGCGGACGCGTTTACCTGGAATAACTGGGCTTCTTTGAAGGCGAATTATTTGGCTTGGAGAGGGTGTATGGGCCGAGTGGCTGCTAAACAAGCTCTTCTTAGGCGTGGTGTCCAGATTAATTATCCCTTATGTGATCGTTGTGGCTGCATAGAGGAATCCTCGGATCATGTTTTCGCTTCTTGCCTTTTCGCTAAGAGCATATGGTGGAATGTCTTTCGGTGGATTAGAGTCTCCTGGCCAAACGACTTTGGTTCACTCCGTGAGGTCTTTGAGTATCTTAAAAGGGAACCAGGGAGTAAGCAGTGGAAGAAGGTGATTTTGATGATAGTTATGGCCACGGTTTGGCGAATCTGGGCAGCTAGGAACGCGAAGGTGTCGAAGGGGTGTTCATACCGGTGTCCAAGACCACGGAACTTATCAAGGAGGATTCTTTCTTATGGTTGACCCATAGAGCTAATGGGCTGAGCCCATCTTGGGAATCTTGGATTTATTTTGATATTTCTGCTCTAGTTTGAGTCTGTCCTGTTGTGTCTTTGTTTGGGGCTGTGGTGTGGCTGTTTAGCCGGTTTGTTTTTCGTGGTTGTATTGTGCTTTCCTGCGGCTTGCTGGCTCTATATATTTATATAGTTGTTTTGCCGGTCAAAAAAAATATTACGGAATTTGTTTTGACTGGCGAAATTACCTCATTCTCATATCTACTGCATCACTTTGATGGGATTAACACCTTCTGTCACTAGGCCAAATTTGACAAGCTCCCAAACTCTTAATTTAATGTAGATTTTAAAGAACTACCGATCGATTCAACTGCTATCTAATGTTTCAAGGTGGCTACCTTGGGCGAGTTAGTGACATTCCTCTTGTCGTCTCTCATACAACGATTCAAAAGCTAGATATTAGACCTTGTGGATTGCTCATGTAGCATCGATGAACTGGTTATGTTCAGCCAGACCCTCTAAGTTTTTTTTTCTTTGGTTCGTTTACTGAATATGTATTGAATGTTTTTTGCCACAAAATATAACCAACTTATTAGCCATGAGATGATATAGTTGGAAAGGAGTTGAGTATGAACTCAATTTGTAGCTCAGTATAGATTTCAAGCACATCCCACTCGTATAGTTACATGCTTGAAAACTTGAATCGGTCATAGCTAGCTAGAATAAGCTCACTTGTTGTATCAATCGTATAAAACAAATTATTATTTTAAGTAAAACTCACCTATAAGTAATAAAGTTTTCTAGTGTTTCAATAAATTCGTTCAAATTTGTTTGATTAGGTATTTAAATTGTAGATTTTATTCCTGATTTTTTTTTTCAACTCAAAGTAATGTTCGGGTTTTTTTTTAGTTTATCATTTTGCTAATTAATTGGTTGGATTCTTTTGGTTTAAAAATTTAAAACTTTTAGCAGCAAATCCAAATTAATATTTATGTGAATCATGAGAATAGACATGTTGACTAAGCTTGTGGTCGACAAAAATGACTTATTTTAAATAAGTCATTAGGGTCATCCATATGTTGCTGCTCTTAACCTTATTTTGCGGTGATTTTCTCATACATGGAATCCTGATACATTCTTTAAATGTTGTGAAAGACCTCAAACTTCAAAAAAAAAAAAGAGAGGATCAAATATCAAGGTGAGTTCGTATTCGGGCTTAAACACTGCAACCCCAAATATCTACCACGTCTCTTGTTTTCTGGAAATAGGATGCTGCTTATTCAAAATTGCTTTTCGATCACTTAAAAAAGTTTGTGTGCACCATCAATACAGTCTATTAGAATGGGGAAATTTCAAAGGGTCGGAAATACCTACTCATTTACAACGCAATACCAATACATCATAAAACATTAAGTTAGGGATATACAAAACTAATGAGTAGTGGATGATTGATGGTCCACCATCGCTACCTCTCTCCTTTACCCTCATGAAATGAGTAGTACCTTTAAACCATTACCCTCCGCCGCTACCCTTGATACCGATAGTAGTGTACACATGAGCATAGTGATACCATCATCACCCTCCACCCGACCACCCTGAACACCCTTGGTAATACATCGGAAAATTTGGATTCTTCTCTGACCAAAATAACTAAGACCGAATTCCTTAATTTTTTAAATATTAACCTTCTTCATTAATATGTCTTTATACGATCAAATAACTATATTTTTGTTAGTGTTTTATTACTATTATTATCGTTAATTATTAACTTTATTATATACATATTTTTAAATACCCACAAATTTTATTATCTCTCTCCCCCCCCCCCCCCCCCCACGCACACGCATGCACGCACGCACGCACAAAAATGTTTGATTATTTGCTTTTGTAACCCCTACACTATTACTTAACCTTTATACCCCCTCAACTCATGAAATAAACTAATACTTCATTTTACAACTTCTTCATCCATTTTACAACTTTTAAAAATAACAATTTTATCCCATAAAACTACGTGTCCATTTTACAAGTTTTACAATTTTGACCCGTTGGTCTCTAAAGTTGCGTGTTTTCCCCTCTCGTCCCTTTAGTTAGAAAAACTTTTTTTACGTGCATATATTTATGTCATGTCGGTCTACCTTTTGACGTAAACTTTTTTTTTTGAAACAAATCAGTTTAAATACAATACGTTTCATACATATTTTATGTATGGTTTCCAGTTGGTCTACAATTCGGCGTATATTTAGTTCTGAATCAAGTGGGGTCGAATAAAGGTGAACATATCGTTTTTTTTTTCGCATACCCGATTCAGTTTGGACCCTTATGACTTTGAACGGTTCCAAACCAAACTAGTCCATTCCTCCCTAGTTTGGTCGGTTGAGAACCGGTTTTGGTTCGGTTTCGTTTCATGTACGCACCTTTTAAAATAATATAAACTACATAAAATTTAACTTTTATTAACTTTTAGGTTTTTTAAACAAAAAAGAAACTGAAATCAATACAAAGAAAACGTAATTTTATTTTTGTTTATGGCCAAAATCGTCTATTTCCTAAACAGGTTTTGGTTAAGTTTGGTTTTTTGGTTCCAACCGGTTTACAGCGGCACCTGTATCATTTTGGTTCGGTTCCGGTTCTTTTGGTCGGTTTTAGCCCGATTTTCAGTTCCGTTTGGGATATTTGGTACCGGTTTGTGGTGAAATCGATTTTTACCGGTTTCGATTCGGGTCGGTTTTATCGGTTTCAGTTTGCAAACCGGTTTTTTGTTCATCTCTAGGGTCGCATATAATATGTTTTCAAATTCTAGTTACTCTACTTTTCAATTCCGCTGTAATACGTTGCAGAAAATGGCGACCTTCGATGTGATTGTGTCTTTTAAATGCACGAGTCGTTTTTCACTTTATACACGATTTATTCTTTTTTTTTGTATGATTCCTGTGTAACAGTCTGGTCACAAAAAGATATGTTTTGATCAGCTGCTAGAAAATGGCAACTCTTGATGTGATTGTGTCTTTTGATTACACGAGTCACTTTTCACTTTATATGACTTACATATTCGAAAACATTGAAATGTTCAGTTGACATAATATTTTTCCAAGGGTGCTCACACCAGCATAAGAGAAAAACAGAAGAATTAGAATGATTTGTGCGGAAAAAAAAATCATAATCAAACGATAGAAACTTATGATCGATGGAAAGGTAATTTCATCCCATGAGGGAGAAGAGAGACAGGAAATCATCTTTATGACAAGGAATGATTAGCCCCATACCGTGGTCGAACCCAAACTCTTCTTCGGCTTGTTGTAGTAAGCTTTGGAAGCCCTTGTGATGTAGCCATGATATTCTTAGCAGCCGATATTGTTAGATATATTAGGAATAGATTATGTTTGTTATTTAGAGATAATCTTGTATTTATTTGTGTATATCGTTTCCTATCTTATTGGTTGTACTCATCCCTATATAAAGGGCCTTTGTTTATGAATAATATATATAGAAAACATTACAACCATTAAACTCTTTTATGGTATCACAGCCATAATACTCGATCCCTAACCCTAATTCTTTTTCTTTTTTCGTTTTTTTTCTCTTCCACCCGGACTCGTTCGGTCTTCGCCATAATGACGAAGGATGATGTTGCTGCTGAACCGTCTTCCAAACCTGCCCCTCTTCACCCTGCTTACTCAGTGTCGAATATACAATCCAAAATCCGGACTCTGGACGGATCGAAGGTTACATATTCGCAATGGGTTAAGCTTTTTCGCCTTCATGCTGTTGCATACAAAGTTGAAAATCACATAGACGGTTCAGCCACTCCTGCCGCCAACTCCCCAGAATATGACCAATGGAAAGAACTAGACGCATTGGTCTTGCAATGGATCTACAGCACCGTTTCAGATGACAATCTGAAACGCCTTATGGATACAACTGTAGCACGAGAGGCTTGGCTCAAACTCGAGAAAAAATTCTTGAGTAACAAAAAGGCTCGCGCTGCGGCGCTTGAGACAAGGTTTTGTAACCTTACCTTGACCGCTTGTTCTTCGGTTGAGGATTATTGCCAACAACTTTCTGATTTGGCAAACCAGTTGGGTGACGTTGATCAACCCGTCTCTGAATCCCGTCTCGTCCTTCAGCTTGTTCGTGGTCTTCCGGCCGAATACAACACCACTGCCTCTTTGATCAATCAGCAGGGTGTTGATTGGGACGAAGCCATAGCGATGCTTAATGACGAGGTGATCCGGATCGAAGCGCAAAAGGGTACTCAGAACACGGTGCTCGCTGCCACTGCTCCGTCGCAGCCCTCTTCTTCTGGTGGTTCTGCTGCCCCAATTCAGCAGCAACAGGATGCTTCGACTCCTTATTCCAACCGGCGCGGAAATCGTGGTCGTGGAAATTCGTCCAATCGCAGGGGCCGTGGCCGGGGCCGCTCACAGCAGCCGGCCTGGAACTCGTACCAGGGTGCTCCACCGGCGCTCCCACAGTGGGCTTGGTGGACACCTCCACCGTGCCCTTATCCAACTCAGCAGTCCCAATGGACCAGCAAGCAGGCCGCCCCACAATCTGATGCACAGGCCCACTTTTCGGCCTATTCTCCGGCCCACTTCAGCCCCTACCCGCCGGGTTTTCAGCAGCCCACTTATAACCCAATGTGCCCAACTGATTTAGCTGCTGCCATGGCCAATTTACACGTTAATTCCCAGAATTCGGGCTGGACTTCGGATGTTATGGACACAGGAGCTGAAACCCACGTCACCAATGAAAAAGGTAAAATTCACATCCCTGACTCGTTTCCTGTTTGTCGTAATATTTTGGTAGGCAATGGCATGACTTTACCAGTTAAAGGATCAGGTACGGGCTTTCACCCATTACCAAACCGCACCTATATCCTACCACATATCCTTTACAGCCCCCAAATAATTAAAAATCTTATTTCCGTTAGACGTTTTACTCGTGATAATTTAGTGTCTGTCAAATTTGACCCTTTTGGTTTTACTTTGAAGGACCTCAAAACTAAGAAGACACTTTCTCGCCATAATAGCAACGGGACTCTCTATACGTTCACGCCTTCTCAACTACCACCTCAAGCCACCTTCATTGCATCCATCCACTTACCTTGGCATGATCGTCTAGGACATCCCGGGGCGCAAGTTTTAGATATTTTAAATCGCAATTTTAATTTTCAATGTAATAAGGACAAAAGTCATCTTTGCAATTCTTGTCAACTTTCGAATAGTAAAAGATTGCCTTTTCATTTATCAAATACATTTACTTTTGCTCCTTTTGATATTGTTCATTGCGATTTATGGACTTCGCCAATCACGAGTAAAACAGGATATAAGTACTACATGGTGCTAATTGACAATTTCTCACACTTCGTGTGGGTTTACCCCCTAAAATATAAATCCGAAACCTTTCCCACCTTTGCCAAATTCCACCAATTAATTTTCACCCAATTTAACCGCAAAATAAAAACCTTTCAATGTGACTTAGGGGGTGAATTTGACAATTTAGCATTTAAAAATTTTGCTCATCAAAACGGTTTACTTTTCCGTTTCGCCTGCCCCCAAACATCTTCCCAAAACGGTAGGGCAGAACGCATGATCCGACGCCTTAACGACATTATTAGGGCTCTTTTAATTCATGCGAATCTCCCTCCTTCGTTTTGGGTTGAGGCTTTACACACCGCCACCTACCTCCATAATATCCTACCAACCAAACGGCTCAATTTTTACACACCTACTTTTGCCCTTTACCTCCGCCACCCAGATTATGAACACTTACGAGTGTTCGGCTGCGCGTGTTACCCAAACACTTCAGCCACTCAGCCTCATAAACTACACCATAGGTCCGTGCGTTGTATTTTTCTCGGGTATCCACCCGATTTTCGTGGCTACCGTTGCTTTGATCCTACTACAGGCAAGGTCCACATTTCACGCCACGTGACATTTGATGAGCATGTGTTTCCTTACACCATTCCACAACCAACCTCATCCTACAATTTTTTGGATGACTCCTTCCCACCCGGATTTACTTTCCACAGACCGCTCACTCAAGTCCATCAGCCCGTGCCAAACCAACCGGCCCAACCCAATCCTCCGGCCCATCCCGTAACAGCCCCGTACCCATTTACGTACTCTCGCCGTCCTCGCCAATTACCTATCCCACAGCCCATACCAGCCCCTAGCCCATTACCTACTAGCCCGGCCCATTCAGCTACCCACCCGGCTGCCCCATTTTTAAACCAACACCCGATGACAACCAGGTCCAAATCCCGTGCCAACCTATCGTCCATTCACCACACCACCTCTCTCTCACCTATTCCTACCCCTTATGCCAAAGCCCTGACTGATCCAAATTGGTTGCATGCCATGCAAACCGAGTATTCTGCTTTACAGGACAATGAGACATGGGAACTCGTTCCCCGCCCACACGATCACCCTGTTATCCGCTGCATGTGGTTGTTTAGGCACAAATTTAAATCGGATGGGACTTTGGAACGCTATAAAGCCCGGTTAGTGGTCAATGGTAATTCTCAAACGGTAGGTGTGGATTGTGATGAAACGTTTAGTCCGGTTGTTAAACCCGCCACTATACGTACAGTTTTGTCATTAGCTGTGTCGCGGGCTTGGTCTGTTCATCAACTGGATGTCAAGAATGCTTTTTTACACGGGGAACTCAATGAGACGGTCTTTATGCATCAACCACCGGGGTTCTATGATAAACGGTTTCCTAATCACGTTTGCCGCTTAAAGAAATCGTTGTATGGTTTGAAACAGGCTCCACGGGCATGGTACACCCGTTTTGCAAATTTTATTACTTCCAAAGGGTTTCGTAGCAGCACATGCGATCAGTCCCTATTTGTTTATCATCAGGATGCTTCGAACATTGCCTATCTTTTATTATATGTGGATGACATTGTTCTTACAGCTTCTAGTGATCAACTTTTGAATGATATTATTGCCGCCCTCTCACGAGAGTTCGCTATGACGGATTTGGGCCGTTTACATCATTTTTTGGGGATTAAAGTCACTCAGCAGAAACACGGCATGTTCTTGTCTCAATCACAGTATGCTAAGGATATCATCGCCCGTGCGTCTATGTCTGAATGCAAACCTTGTGCTACACCTGTTGATCTCTCATCTAAGCTTAGTGCAACTGATGGTCCCTTATTCTCTGACCCGACTTTGTATCGTAGTCTTGCGGGTGCGTTGCAGTACTTGACTTTTACTCGGCCGGATATTTCATATGCGGTTCAACAGGTTTGCCTCTTTATGCATGAACCTCACGAACCCCACTTTGCATTCATGAAACGCATAATTCGGTATTTACAAGGCACACTTGAGTATGGTTTACGAATTGTCAAGTGCGGTTCACAAGAATTAGTGGCCTATTCAGATGCGGATTGGGGTGGATGTCCAGATTCAAGACGGTCTACATCGGGTTATTGTGTTTTTCTTGGTGACAATCTGATTTCTTGGTCAGCTAAACGACAGCCCACAGTCTCGCGATCTAGTGCCGAAGCCGAATACCGAGGTGTAGCTAATGCAGTCGCTAAAACGTCATGGATTCGGAATTTGCTTCTCGAACTCCATACTCCATTACAGCGTGCTTCAATCGTGTTTTGTGACAATGTTTCAGCAGTTTATTTATCCAACAATCCGGTTCAACATCAAAGAACAAAACACATAGAGATTGACATTCACTTCGTTCGAGAAAAGGTTCGCCTTGGCCACATCAAGGTTCTACATGTTCCTGCTGCCTTACAGTACGCGGATATTTTCACAAAAGGATTATCTCGGGAGCTATTCCAGTCTTTTCGGTCCAGCTTGAGCGTCTGTCCTCCGCCCGCTCAAACTGAGGGGGTGTCTTAGCAGCCGATATTGTT
Organism: Ambrosia artemisiifolia; assembly: GCA_032199755.1. Classification (NCBI taxonomy): domain Eukaryota; kingdom Viridiplantae; phylum Streptophyta; class Magnoliopsida; order Asterales; family Asteraceae; genus Ambrosia; species Ambrosia artemisiifolia. The sequence continues at coordinate 14,531,088 of CM063517.1, read as the reverse complement.
AGATATATTAGGAATAGATTATGTTTGTTATTTAGAGATAATCTTGTATTTATTTGTGTATATCGTTTCCTATCTTATTGGTTGTACTCATCCCTATATAAAGGGCCTTTGTTTATGAATAATATATACAGAAAACATTACAACCATTAAACTCTTTTAGATATGGGTATAACGTATCGGCTTCTTGTTTCTCCAACATAAACTACAAAGTGTCCTTTAGGGACGTCGTTTGGGTAGGCATTGTCATCTCTAAAATTCGAGTTTTTCTTAAGCGCTAGTATTTGTGTTAGTTTGTTGTGTGATTTTCTAAGACCCATATTAGGGATATGTATTGTTGATATATGAGAGAGTGGTTATAGTGAAGGATTGAAGATCATAAAGTGCAAGAGGAGCTAGATGTGGAGTGAGTACATGAATGGGGAGTTTTTATAAGAGGGGTTGAGAGGCAAATGCATGTGGCAGGACCGCAGGTGATAACTAAGCAATTAAGGTACCTAGTTTCATGAGAAGATAATCATATGTTCATATCCATTTGGGCTAACCGTACTGTGCTACATATGTCTAGGACCCTAGGATCCATTCCATTTATGTCCTAAAATATCATTTGAAGATCGACCTAATATATAACGAGACTACTATCGTCAATGGCGGATCTAGAATTTTTTTAGGAGTAACGTTTAAAAAGATTTTTTACCACAGTTGTTTCATATAATCTTTGTTTTAAAAAAGCGTGCCTCAGTGCGCCTTATCGCCTTATATGACCTGAGGCGCACGACGTACATGAAGCGCAGCTGAGGAGCGCTTTGTGGCAAAAATTGGCCTGAGGCGCGTGCCTCATGTACGCTGCCCTTATTTGCGCAGTAGAATGTTGTACAACAAGCTTTTAAGGTTGTACAACATACACTTCACTTAGGCATTTTATCAAACAGTTTGAGTGTATTACTGAATCAATCAAACATAATACATTTTGTTGTTTATTTCAACCCCAAATTGACAAGTTATACACCATGGTAGAATTAACTTATACTAGCCAAACTATGTCACAGTCTATTATAAGTGTAAATGCCAAATCAGCCTAACTAAATTGTGGAGAAAAGAATACCAAAATAGAAGCAAAAAAGATAGTATATGTAAAGCTTTAAGATGGTTTTCAAACCTGAAGTGCATTCAACAGTTCCAACATGTCTTTTTATCCTTTGCGAACATGAATCTTCACCATGTCTAACTCAACCTACAGATAATCAAGAAAAATTGCAACAAAGGTATTTAGACAAAATATGATTAAAATTAGAGGAGAAAAGTGGAAAACTAAGGCGAACATTTTATCAAACACTTGGTATGCATATATTCTAAACATTATAAACAGCTAATAAAAGCAGAGATTTACCCACAACATACTCATATAGTCATATGCATTTACTGGACAATTAATCAAAAACAATATAATCAATTTTAACATTCAAAACCCAATTTATAATTACTAAATTCCTAAAACACATAGACTTTGTAAGCTTCGGTTAAACTCGTTTATATCTTCAGAATCCTTCATTTCAGCTCCAGTATTTGCAACACACCAAAATACAAACAATTAACTAATTCTAGGTGTATTTGCGATAAAACAACTATAGGGATTTGGAAATAAAAATACATGTGTCTCAAACAAATCGATGAGCTAAATCCACTACAACAAAACAGAGCAATAGCGGTGACTTAAGTCACCGCTAAAGCTAACGCGGGTCGTCTCTAATTGTCTGGTCTTTATTGCCTGGACGCTATTGCTCCTTGTGTGGCCGCTATTGCTTTTAGTCGCCGCTATTGCTCAACATCAATAGCGGTGACAGTCGCCGCTATTGCTTACCGAAATTAGTATCAGTTCTTATTTTTACGTTTTTCAACAGTCTTAAAACACCGCGTATCACTATCTTTTTGGACCTGTCACAACTTTACTTTTTTTTTGTTACATAAGACAAGTTTTTCTTGATTAAATTGTAATGCACATAATTTTACCAAATCAAATTGAACCAATACCTCCCGAGCAACATCGGTGGCGGTAACAATATTCATTTTTATGTATTTTTGTTTTACGAGCCGATTTCGATATTTATGCACCACCATACAGGGTGGTAACGCACCGCAGTCGACCAAACAACGTTGATACCCGCCTCGAAATTTGTTTATATGGTTTGGACCGTCATAAAACACACGTCGCTATCATTTTGGGCATATCACGACTTGACTTTTATAGGTTACAACTTTTGCATTATTAAACGGTAATGCTAATAAGCTTTTACCAAAGTCGATACCACCCGGGCAACATTAGTACCAGTACCGGCATTTCATTTAATTTTTTTTGTTTCGATATGAGTCATTTTTTATACTTTTTTACCACTCGTACATATTACGTAATATTAATATATATATCACAACTTTTTATTTTAACTTTTTCATTAGATTGATTACTGTAAACATCATTTTATTTTTCTTGCGGGAAATCTCACTAGTTTCTATACAAAATGTAAGTTTATCAGTGGTGCTAGCGTGAGTTAAATAAAAACTTGCATGGAATATGTGGTGCTGTCATGCTAATTTTACTAGTTGAAAGCACTTTGTTACTTATATATAATCTATTTCCGGCCTAGTGATGTTTAATAATAGTTTCATGATCAATATGCATAAGAGAAACACTTAATTATATATAATATATGCCATTCATATATATATATGACATAAAAAAAACACTGAACTCTTGATCCGTGGCATAGTTTTATATATTTTTCCATTAAGGGTATTCTAACACCAGCAAATGAGAAAAATATATAAATGCTACCGAACTACAAAGATTCTGCTCAAAGAAGTTCATATTACTCGTATTAACTAAGACGACATATCTAATGAATACAGTAAAACTTAACATCGAGGTCTGATTGGGTTGATATTTCACCCCATAACTGAGAAGAGAGACTGGAAGTCCACTTCATGACAAGGAATGGTTAACCCCATTCCATGGTTGAACCCAAACTCTTCCTCAGCTTGTCGTAGCAAGCTTTGGAAGCCTTTATGGTGTAGCCATGAAATAGGGACAATGTATCGGCTTCTTGTTTCTCCAACGTAGATGACAAAGTGTCCTTTAGGGACGTCGGTTGGGTAGCCGTTGTTGTTGTCGTCTCTCAGGTTTGAGTCTTTCTGGATGATATTCTTGAGGGCTAGTGCTTGTGTTTGTTTGTTGTGTGATTTTGTAAGGCCCATTATGGTTATGTGGTGACGGTTATTGTTTGAAGGAGATCAAAGGTTTTATAAAGGGGGGGTTGAGGGACAAATGCATGTGGAACAGTGGAGGTGCACTATGCAGTCGGGCAGGACCGTATGACGTGGTAAGTTAAGGTGTGATTACGGAATCGTGTATATTTTTATACCCTTTGTCAAGTACCCTACCTAGCTATATCTAAAGAACAACACCAGACCCACCCGCCCCTTTCATTGTGTCATAAAATATCATTCTAACGATTGACCGATGGTTAAGCGCAACCAATAAAATCTTGTCATCGGTGGAACTTGAAAGGCCTCTCATTTGTTGTTTGAAACGCGAGGCAAAATTTATCAAAACAGACGAGTAGAGAGAAAACAACTAAGCAATATGTCAAAATTTCATCTGTTGTCTATATTTAAGATGATGTTTTTGTTGAGAATGGACAGATTATAAACAACAAACACACAGACTGATATGCGAATATAATTGAGAGAGATTGAGAAACAATGTGGGAAACCGAATGAATTATTATTACTGATTCTGGTCCTTTAAATACAGATTGTACCGGTGCCTTTGTGCAGTTATCCGGTGGTTAAAGAGACACAACTTATCACAAACGGTTCCTATGTAACTGCTGGATAATTACCTAGATAACTGCCTAGACTTAGGACATAATATTATACTTAGACTTGTCCTACAAATGTGACTTTATTTAATATATACACACTGTCACATATTATTATATACTAGATATTAATTGGCTGCACATATATTTGATATTGAAGAGATTATACTTCTAACAATTTCCCCCTAATCTCTTAATATCAAATCTTTGTTCTTCAACCCTCTCGGCTGCTGCTGCATTTGGTCTTTTTCTTAGGTGAGGCTGTAGGCACTTGTTTTTTCTGTTTGATGATGAGACCACCCAGTTCTTCGTTTGTTTCAACTTTGATTTCCTTCTCCTTGAACCTTAGGTGATACCAATTCAGCATTTCCAAGTGAGTGCTGTAAATGATCCTTAAACATTTTACTATATCATCATCTTTCTTCAATCTCATTAAGCCTAAGCCATATCCCATTCTCACTGCCACTTGTGTCCACAAATCATGTTTGTTTACTGCTTCAAAACCACCGAATCTCTCAACGGTCATGTAGAGATCCATTAGATCTACTTTTCTTCCTAGGTGATCCACAGGTGGGATGGGCATGCGTCCACTGAAGTTGAGGAAACCATTTAAAAACCAAGAGATCATTCTTTCAAATTCTTCTTTGATCTTGATCCTGTGCAACTTAATTTGTGTGGACTGGTAAATCATATCCATGAGTAACATGCAGTTTTCCATAAGGTCTTCTCCCTTTGGATATATCATGTTATCTTCCTCTTCAAAGGATGGGTCGGTTTGATCATCACTTTTTATTTTCTCATCTTCTGAATTCTCTGAAGAGTGTTTAACAAACTCACTTTGTCCCTCTACACTTGCAGCCTTCTTTCTCTTCAGATTTTCACTTACAAACTTCTTCTTTGTTGGAACTTCATCAACATCTTTTGCACTATATGGACAGTTATAACCCGGATGATGATCATTGCATGTCCAACAATGGATAATCGGTTCACTGATGGGATCATACTCAATTTGTTTCTCTTTTCCTTTCCATAAAGGATTCCTCTTTATATGGCATATATCTCCCTCAAATGTCATCTTAAAACCTTGGCCTTCCAATTTTCCCACACTAAGTACATTCCTTTTCAAAGTGGGAATGTAATAAACATTGTTTATTGTGTGAGTCTCTCCTGAACTATAAAGTTCTACGGCCCCTTTTCCCTTATAAAGATCCCTTTTGAACCCTTCTATATTCCCTTCAATTCCAAAAGTTCTTTCTAACTTCTGGAACATATTCTTATAACCAGTAGCATGTTGAGTCCTATTGTGACTCACATACCATATGTTGTTCCAATTTCCACCGTCTGTCCCCTTTACCATGTACTCGATTTTACCAATTCTTTCGGGACAATTACGTCTATAGTGGAATGGTTCCTTACAATATGAACAACACATACCTTTAGGGAATTCTGACTCGGTTTCTCTCGCATCAGAAGTGTTGTTTTCTGCCCTGTTTGTATCACACAAACTGTTCTTGAAAGTTTCTTTGGAAGACATGCCTTGGTTGCTGTCCCTATTTTTGAAATTCCACTCATAACCGCCATGGTTATTATCAACAAACTGCATCAATTCTTTCCCTTTCCTTTGGGTGATGCCTTGGAATAAGGGTGACTTCACACACCCATAGGACTTCCTGGAACCGCTGTCTTCTTCTTCTTTAACCGCTGGAAACGACGGTCTTCCTAGCCAAATCACTCGGCCCTTTCTTTCTTCACAAGTCTTTGGATCTGATGGTTCATAACTCTTGTATGAATAACCGCCAGACCTTTGATGTTCTCGTTCTTTCTGCAACAAATAACTTCTTGATGAATCCATAAACGGGGAACGATAGAAATTCTTATGATCATCACGATCAAACACTTTCTCTTTGCCACAGGTCTTTGGATCTTGCTCTGATGCCATGTTGAGAATGGACAGATTATAAACAACAAACACACAGACTGATATGCGAATATAATTGAGAGAGATTGAGAAACAATGTGGGAAACCGAATGAATTATTATTACTGATTCTGGTCCTTTAAATACAGATTGTACCGGTGCCTTTGTGCAGTTATCCGGTGGTTAAAGAGACACAACTTATCACAAACGGTTCCTATGTAACTGCTGGATAATTACCTAGATAACTGCCTAGACTTAGGACATAATATTATACTTAGACTTGTCCTACAAATGTGACTTTATTTAATATATACACACTGTCACATATTATTATATACTAGATATTAATTGGCTGCACATATATTTGATATTGAAGAGATTATACTTCTAACAGTTTTAGCGATATGTAATATTGCTTGTATTACTGTGATCAATGACCAAGTTTTTTTTTTTTTGTCACAAGTTAATAAAGTTAATGGATATCATATAAGGAAATCCATAAAGTTTCGATTTTAAAAATCTAAATCTAATAAAGAAAGGGTCTGAGAAATGATCAGCCATCGAAAGGGTCTAATTAAAAATTCAAGGCTTGTCTGCAATCGTCAATGGTGGGGCATTGGGGGCTCTAATAGGACAGATTCCTCGAAGGTGATCATCATTCAGGAGGTCGACTCTAGGCTTGAAACAAGCGACAGCGACACCTAACTGCAGCAAAAACAGTCCCCTAAACTCAAATTCAATGTCGACTTGCACACAAATCAATTATATAATCACTCTTACCCTTAATTCGACTTTCCAAGTATATACTTATTTTCACATCTGAGTTGAAAACTCAATTTTGTCTAGAGAGCATGAAAATCCATATATTCGGATTTTGCCCTATAGTAGAGCCAAAATTTAGTAATGACTAACAAGGGTAAAAAAAAAAAGCTAAAGATTGTATATTGGGGCATTGGGCCCTTCATTCCATATATGGAAGCTTTTAGGCCGACTTTTCTTCCAAATTCAATTTTGAATTCTAATGGAGTATGTATTTTCAATAACACAAAGACACGAAAAACATTTGTATCGTAAACACGAAAATGCAAAACTTAAAAAAGGGTGTAACTTAGGACTTAGGAGTAAAGTTAAATACTGTGTGAGTTGCGGTTTAAAAAACAAAGCTATGTATCATAAACAAGCGGTATAGAAGTCTGTGACTCCAAAGAGACTTGTTTTGTTCTTATTAATATAAATTCAAATTAGTTTGATGGATTTTAATAAATAAGGCAAGTCATATTTGGATAGTGGGTAAGAGGCAACAAGCTATACCGTTATCTCATTTTGAATCTCAAAGCCTATTTTGCTAAATACAAAACCTTAATTGGTTTTTACTTTTTAGAGCTCTGCGAAATACTGTGGATCACCTTCTGCACTCATTTCAAGAAACGAGTTTATTATTGTAAGATGATGATTCCACTTCTTAAACGAGTTTATTATTGTAGTTATGGTGTCATAAAACATAAATAATTATATATATACTCGTTTCATATGTCAAGATTTCTGTAATATCGACAGGATGCAAAATAGGAATGAGTATAAATCATGTAATGCCCCCACGCCCCACCCTTGTGGTGGAGTGGCGTGGGAAGCGAAGGATAGGACTTGGGACTGAAAGGTCTCAGGTTCAATTCCTGATCCCGCTCGGGTTTTACTGAGTCTTCACTGTCATGCCTTTAGGCAGGTGTGCGTCGGGTTTTTCCCTGGATCTGATGATTATGTGGGTTCTAGCTACCTAGCACTACTTGCGGACGGACACATAAGACGTGTCTTTACCCAAGGACATATGAGTGCTTTCACAATGATAAGTGTTCCAGGTAGAATAGTCGGGACATCAATTTGTTACCTCTTAAAGAAAAGTATAAATGATGAAACAATCTGAAGACATCTTTGTTCGTTTTAAAAGGGGTGGGGCTGCATGATTTAATTATTTTGTCCACCAGGTATTGGTTGGTTGTTTGGATAGATTACAAAAATTGCACAGTGTAGCATTAGCATACATAGAAACGGTCTTAACATTTCTAGAACTATTAACCATAACAAAAGGGTAATATTGTCCATCATAATTATTGACTTTTTTCAAATTTTACCCTCATTTTTATAACGGCAATAATTTTTTCATATGACATTATTTAACAAAAAACACCATAAATACAAACTTTTTATCCTCTTTTATTTACATACCATATTGCCATAGTTTAAAAAAAATCGTTGGGTTGATAGCTTGCGTTTTGTTGAGGGTGCCTCATACCCTCATGCCCCTCATTCCATTGAAAACCACAAACGAATCCTTCTGTTCATCGCGTTTGGATACCCGGAAATCAAACATGTTTGCTCGTGCTCTGTTCTTCATTTTTTCCTCACTACTGGTATGTTATAATCCAATTATTTCATCCAGATTAGTCGATTAGATTTAGGTTTTAAAACCCCTAAGACAAATCATGGATTGATCGTTGTTATGATGGGTTATTTGTGTGATTATTGGGACATGTCCGGGTTGAGTATTAATCGAATTAGTTTATATTTTTTTCCGGTCAGATAATCAACCAAATGGTCACTTAGACCAGCTGGTTTCTGTCTTCGTTTAACAACTCAAAGACCTAGGTCTGACAAACGCAATTTATACCTGATAAAACGCAAGTTATTCATGATAAAACACAAGTTATACCTGATAAAACACAAGTTATACCTAATAAAAAAGTTGCAAGCTATATCTGACAAAAGACGCAAGTTGCACTTGATAAAACGCAAGTTGTACATGATAAAACACAAGTTATACCTGATAAAAAGATGTAAGTTATATCTGACAAAAAAAAAAAACGCAAGTTGTATCATGATAAAACGCAAGTTATCAACCCAACAATTTTTTTTAAAGTATAGCAATAGGGTATGCAAATGAAAAAAGATAAAAATGTTGTTTTTACGGTATATTTTTTTTAAATAATGTCGTATATGGACATTTAAAAAATGAGGGTGAAACTCAACAATTGTAGGTTATACCCATTTTACATTTTCTCTCTCTCTTTTAGAAAATCAACGTATATGTTCTACATTTTAATTCATCCATTAATTCATTTAGATTAAAAGCCCAAAATCCTTCTTATCATTTACCGTAAACTTTCTCAAAATTTACCTTTGGATTAATCACACACTTCAATGGATTTACATATCCAACCTAAGCTCCGTCAATTTCTTAACATTGCAAAATAGCTTACTTTAACGTGTTTAGGTTCACAGCTTGGCACCCAATGCGCTGAGTGGGGTTCGAAAATGGTGTTTTTATATCGTTCAGGAATAATACTTTTTCTCTTCTAAATACAAATAAATGCAAATGTTTCATTGACTCAAGATAAGATAATATCAATAATCTATAATCTATAACTTATAATAAAAGAATTAAACTTTGATGATGTGACATTTAATGGAGGCCTCAACCCCTCCTTGAATGTGCCACGTGGCATCATGTAGGATTTTTTAGTTTTTGAGTTTTTTTAATAAATCTATATATATTATAATTATTTTAGGAAAAGATAAGAATTTAAAAACAAAATTAAATTTCCTCTCTAATGTTTCCTCCCATAACTTTTAAACGTTAATATCTTTTATATACGAGATTTTTTTAAAGAAAAAAATTACACCAAATTAATGAACGTTTTATTATCTTTCCAACGAGTACCATAGTGCTATATAAAAAACGGAGAAAAAAAAAACTATTTTTGTGGGGTTTTGTTTTCAAATATATTTTACTCTACTAATAAATCACAAACGATAAACATAACTTCATAGGCAGAGATTCCTTTTTTTATATTTGAATATGATAACTTATGGCAGAAATTTGTTTAAAATAAATAATATTATTATTATTATTATTATTATTATTATTATTATTATTATGATTCATTAATCATGTATTGACAAATCATTAATTATGTTGTCATATTAGATATTTTATTATGTTATATTAGATATTTCAACCCGGGACACTCCCGGGATAAAAGCTAGTGAAATATATACCGATTTAAAAAAGAAAAACTTAAAAACTATCTAAAATGCACAACTTAAAATGTTAAATCACAGTTACGTAAGGGGCCATATGAAAGCCCATTCGACTAGCATTATCTTAACAAGTTTCAACATTATATTGATTTACCTGTAAACATTTTATAGTCAAACTAGATTATACCCCGGGAACGTCTCGGGGTTGAGAAATCTATTATGATAGCTTTTATCCCGGAAGCATCTCGGGGTTGAAAAATATAACAATTCTAATAATACTAATACTAATAGTAATAATTATTACTCTTGTAATTAATTAAATAAAAAATAACATTGGTATAAGGTGACACCATGTGTTGCAGTGTTGCGCAATTCTTTCTCCTAGCTTCTCTTGATGAAGTATACCTATATATCTTTAAAAGAGTAAAATTCCAATGATAGCATGGCGATTGGGCTGAATTTCAACATCATAAATAAGAACATGGTTTAAAAAAAAACATGATTAATGAATAACCTGAACACTTTGTGTTTTTTTTTTCCTGTATGAACGAAACCTCACAAAAAATAGTCATTTTTTTCACCGTTTTTTTATATAGCACTATGGTACTCGTTGGAAAGATAATAAAACGCTCGTTAATTTGGTGTAATTTTTTTCTTTAAAAAATCTCGTATATAAAAGATATCAACATTTAAAAATTATAGGAGGAAACATAAAAGAGAAAAATTATAGGAGGAAACATAAAAGAGAAAAATTTTAATTTGTTTTTAATTTTTTTTTCCTAAAATAACTCAATTTAATTTTAGGGGTTGTTTGGTTGATTAAGTGCTGAATCATTAAGAGGTCTGAATGGTTAAGAGGTCTGAATGGTTAAGCGCTGAATCATTAAGTTGGACCTCTTAATGATTAGTTTTCTTGTCCCACGTTGGTAGGGGAGCATCATTAAGGTTCAGCCTAGTTCAGTGCTTAATAGTTCAGTGCTTAATGGTTCAGCAACATCCCAAATCTTAATGATTCAGACTTAACCATTTCATTCAGAAGCTGAAACAAACGCGCTGAATGCTGAATCATTCAGCGCTGAATGGTTAAGAGCCTCGTTAAGAGGCTACCAAACAGCCCCTTAGTAGATTAGATTTTATATTATTATTTGTTTTTTTTAATTTGCCACATGGCATGACACATGGCACATTCAAGGGAGAGAATGCCTCTTAGAATGCCATGTCATTAAAATTGCTTTCTTTTATTATATATATAGATATAGATTAAATGATGATTTATAAGAAGTGTACCAAATATTAAACAAGTAGCTGATTACGAATTCACCAAAATGAATATTTGTCAAACTTACAAACTTTTGGTTTGACATAGGGAATTACCCGATGACATATTTTTCACTGTTACCCGCTAGTGTATTGTGCATTGTGACCTCTCATAAAAATCTGTTGGCTTATTGTGCACACAGTTGGTTAGGTAGGGATCGATATGCCAGCTTAGTGCCGGTTCAATTTGTACCATCGGCGTAATTGCCCACTATTTATAAATAAATTTTTTTATTCTATTTTTTTTTCATTTCTTAAAACTTGGCAAGTTACACCAAAATAGAAGGTAGACTGACAACAAGCTGCGCCGGCACTCCTTTCTGAATTCATTTTTCGTTTTGTTGAATTTCTATTAACCGAAACATGAAAGATAGATCGACTTTATCAAAGTACTCTCAAACATGCATGCATCCTCAATTAATTAATAAAAAAAATTACCGCAATAACATAAGTAGTTTTTTTTTGTGAAAGTTAGCCATTCCAACTTTGGCTTGGTAGAAGACGTTTGCCTCTTAGGAATACCTTTGTGCACTTTAGGAGGAGTAAAAGTAACATTCGCCGTTTTTAGTTTTTGTAAACATTAACATAATAAGTATATAATAAAATCAAAAATAGAAGAAGCGTTTGTTGGTGTATGGGATAAAAATCACCATATGACTCGATACATGTTAACCAGCCTCATAGGCCCACCCGAGGCATAATGGTGCAAAACAACCTGAGCTACTTTTGGAAAAAAAGATATAAAATTTGGCAGTCTTAAGGATATTCCAATCTTAGAACATAAATGAACACATCAACACAGCAATTCGGCAAATGGTTGATAGAGAATGCACTTGTCATTATATGATTTAGTAGGGACTAATAAATATCTTGAATATGAAAGGGAACTGTTACCAAATAAGGTGCAACATCTAAGTTATTTTCACATGCTAGTGTCACAAAGGACGTTCAAGGACACGCGAACTTGAAAACAAACTTTTAACAAAAAGCGCAAAAGCGAAGCCCAAAGATACTACCTTTAACGCTTTTACAAATATCTAACGCAGTGCGGCTTCAGATATTATCTAGCATACTCATTCGCCTTCTTAACTTCACAATGTGATTTTGTACCTGCTGGCGGGCCTCTGCTAGTTTTAACAGCTCATCTGCCTCGGAAAATTTATTGAACCATTGAACATGTGGGTGATCTTTAGTGTCACCTCTTCTGTTGTCACGCTTGTTGTCTTCCAATGGTGCTATAATAATCAAATTTTACGCCAATGTTAAATAATTAATATATAAAAAAAAATAAGAAAAAACACTACTGTGATTGAATTTTACCATGAGGCAAGTTCATAGTGGGTGGAAGGCGTGGGACGATTACAGATGGATGATCATGTACACGCGCAAGAAACTTATCTGAAGGGTTTGGAAAAACAATTTCATCATAAGATTCAACAATTACAGGTTTCTTGGTAGATAAAGGACCATGCTCCACTTCAGAGTATAACTTTAGAGGATGAAACCTGAATATAAAAATGTAAGCATTACATTTGAACTACAAGATAATGAAGGGCATAAAGGTAAAAAAGATGATATCTTTGACTCACAAGTCTAACTGTTTATCACAAACATCATCGTGGAAGAATATTGAAATGGCTATTTCGAATTCACCCCATCCGCGTTCTGTAAGCTCAAAAGGAGGTGATTCTACCACTCTCCTAGCATTACTGAAACTTGGATGCAATTGAAATACAACTTTTTTTATGACCGCGCCCAAGTCCTCGTTTGTGGCCCCACGCACAAAAACTGTCCACACATGAGATTGAGTTCTAGCACACATTAACAGAAAATTATTTAATCTTTCACTTAAATATAGACTACAAATATAGTTAACAAAAAAAAAGAATCTTCTAATTGGATTTCACTTACTCGGTGGCCTTCTTTCCAAGCCAAAATGAGATAGTTCCATATGCAATGGGGACACAGATTTCAAAGTCTTTAATCTTCTTAGTTGAACTCTTACGAACCCGAAAAGGCAACACAACATATGGAACCATAAGCAAAGGTTATTAATGTCACCACGTTCGATCTCATTATCATATATCTATCTCCCTTTAAAAGTCTAGATGACAAATAATTCATGACTTATTTATAAACTTAAGATCATAAATCCTCAGGTTTGTCTTAATGAACCCACCATCAAATTTAAAATTCACTATTTTCTATTCTACATATTGTAACTTTCTATTTTATTTTCCCTCGCATCAGATAAAGAGGTACGCAATTGTATCTAACTTCTTTTATGATTATATACTAATAACACGTCCTATAAAAATTTAAAACAACCAAATTGAGCAGGAACAACATTTACATTCGATTGTTAAAGTATTTCATTTCTAAACATCTAATAGAAGGGCAATAATAATTCTGACTTGTCATGTGTATTTTAAGTCTACAGCTTATTTCTGTATTCAAGCAAGCTCAAACATATGTTCAAAATTCGAACTCGAAAAGGGTGAAGTTATTCCAAGTGTTAAAATTTTATTCCTAGCTCAAATCAGTCCAAACTCAAGCTGAATCCAAACTACAATTTTAGGCTCGTCTGGTTTGCAGGCTCTAATATGTGTAAGTTCGATAGCAGACCTAAGTGTGACTTGGTATTACTACCTAAAAAGCGTTATATGGTCTATGCATTGGACTTGGGTTTCATTGGCACAACTCATATATGGTTGGTTAGCTTTGGATAGAGGTAGCAATAAGAACTGAGTCAAGCGGGTTAGGTAATTGGTTAAACAGTAAACCAGCTCGGAACGACCCCCTCGTTGCATTTGGGTGATTCACACAATCTACTTCAACTTTCAAACTAGTGTAGGTTTGAGAATTCGTAGGGTCTCTATATCTCTTATAAATCGTGATAATTCAACGAAAAACAAGAACAAATATGCCAAACTCTATTACCACCGTTTACAGTTGTTCCTTTTTTTTACTAGTAGCGTATTCGGACTCAGTGGCATGCCTCTTCATAGCCCAGGTATATATCCATACCTCAAACGGAATTAAAACCATCCATTGTTAGTTAGACGCTCAAGGATGGCGCCAAACCGTTGCGCCAAACGGAGTACCGCAATTGTCAATGATCAGTAAGTTACTATTGATCACACATAACACTAACTATTAATAAATAATTAGTTCCCAACAGGCTCTAACACTTGGACCCCACCGAAATCATAACAGCATTAAATAAATCTATTCTAAATTCATATTTCTTCTGGCATTAATAAATCCCTATTAACATACATTACACTAAAATCACAAACAATTAGAATATTAAAACTTTTTAAAATAAAAATACTACGCTTATGTCAAAAGACTCAAAACTGATCTGGGAATGCTGCAAGTTGTGATTTTTAAATACGTATTAGACAATATGAAGCTACATGTATAATATTAAGAGATTTATTTTTTTTTTACAAAAACAAGTACCTTGTTTTCTTCATCATCAATGTCGATCATCTGATGCTGTGTTGAATCAGATTCTTCTACCGCATGAGAAACCATGGGTTCCTATAATTTAGGGGAAATTTGATGTGTTCGTGTGTGTGTGTTTTATGAGTGTAATTAGGGTTTCAAATGTTGAATTGATAATGATATAATTTAGGGTTGGGTAAGGTGCAAACCCGTTTTTCATCAACGTTAGTACGATCACAACCCGCCTTTTTTCCAGATAAATACATTTTTTCGGTTACTTATATATGATTTTTTTTTAAAGGCCAATTAAATATCATCAAAACCGTTAGTGGGTTAGCACTAGATAAATGACTACCCAATTGACAGCCCAAATCTACCAATCAACCAATTCGAGAAAAAACTCACCACCCGAAAACTTACTGTGGTAAAACCCTTCTGGATCAGATTCGAACTTAAGAACAAATTGTTTCGAGCTCTTATTTTCTTTTTCCTATACTACTCCCTCAAATAGTGGGTGGTTATTATATATGGTTAATTAATAATATTTTAACATTGAATTAGTTATTATTTTATTCTCTTAAAGATTCAATGTTACTGTTTGTGATTTTGTGATTTTGTGAGTTTGTGGGATCTTATAGCATGTAATAAAGTTTTAAGAAATAATATTTAGCATTTTTTATTTTTATTGTTAGAATTTAGTTTTGCTATACTTTTAAGTTTTTCTCTCTTTGTATGTTCATAAGCGGAAGTTATTTAAAAAAATATATCCTATAATTCCGAGGGAAAAAAAATAATAAATCACAAATATGACACAATAATAAAAATAAAAATAAAAAGACACAGTACTACATAAAAGACACAATGATATAACGTAAATTTTAAAAACTACAAGCCACTTGAAATGAGTTTAATCGGAGTTCGTTTGATATCCTTCCTACGACTTCCTATTTTTCTTTCACCGTGTATTTAATCCTAAACCTAAGAATAAATTGAATTTCAGGATATTTTCCTAATAACTAATAAGAATCTACTGTTTGCATATGTTTTAACCTTTTACTAACTGAGTTAAAATGGATAACCTTTATGTTTTCACTTTATTTTTATTTTTTTACAGACGGTGGCCTTTTACAGTAACCCATAGTTTTTAGCTTTAATAAAAGCTCACTCATATGGTTGGTGTAAAATACTAATGGTTGGCACTCGCAACTTTTCTGTATGGTACGTATACCTAGAGGTGCACAAAAAAACCGGAACTGAAACCAGAAAAAAAACCTGAAACGAGGTATTAAAAAAACTGGTTTCTTATACCCGGAACTATACATGACCCTACCCGCCGGGTATGCATAGAGTATAAATTTCTATGTTAAAAACCAGACACGATTTATACCCGGTTGTACCTGGGTTTTTAATACTCGGAACCGGGTTTTCCTAATACCCGGAATTGGTTTTTCCTAATACCTGAAACCGGATTTTCTGAATACCCAAAAAGTATATGTCAAGCAACGAGACTATTTGGCATTTTGATGTTGAGGCGATCCCGGAAGGAATGGGTCACTTCGTGATTCAAGAGGGATTGTCATTTGACCACTTTGACAACCCAATATTGACGTGTCTATCCAAAAAACTCTACCACCGCTTTATAATCATCTAAGTCGCACTATCGTTTGACGTGATTGTATAAAAAAAAATTCAATGCCCAGCATACCTGGTGTACCCGGGGTTTTTTCAATACCCGGTATAACCGGAACCGGGTATACCAGGTATGGTTTTCATGCTGGGAACCTGAACCGGTTTTTTCAATACCCGGTTAACATGATATCCAACCCTACCCAAAACCGGTTCTATATCCAAAACCAGGTATTAAAAAAACCCGATTTGTACACCTCTACCTGTAACATAACATCTCACCATAATAACCTTTTTCTCTGGCAGCCCACTACCAACAATAAAAGCCCAATAAGGCCCAACAAGCCTTAAATCACCATCCTCTACACACTATCAATCTGTCCAAAGGATCTGTTGACGCACCAATCAACCAAACAACCACTCTAAAACCACCACCGCAACAACGGAACCACCACCACCACCACCCAAACCCGCAACCATAGAGTCCGATCGCAAGAGAAAAGATCCATCTGCCACTGCAGCCGGAGACCATCACAAAACTCACCACAAACACCGTCACGATAAAAAGACCAAAATGTCCTCATCATCATCTGATAAAGTCAGGGCTTCACACATATTAATAAAACACGAAGGATCTAGACGTAAGGCTTCCTGGAAGGATCCAGAAGGTCGTATTATTACCAACACCACTAGAGACGCTGCTGTCTCTCAGCTTAAAGCAATCCGAGACGACATCGTTTCGGGCAAGGCCAAGTTTGAAGATGTTGCCTCTCGGTTTTCTGATTGTAGCTCTGCTAAACGCGGTGGAGATCTCGGTTTGTTCTTATTTTTAACCTTCTAGGGTTTTGGTTTTATGATATTTGATGATTTGTAGATGTTTAGAATCTTATTATATAAGTATTTTATTAATTATTATTAGTCTAATTCACTGATTGCTGTGGTTGTACCGACTGATTAGGTTAAGAATTGTGGATTAGGTTAAGAATTGTGTGTTGTCAAGTAAATCACAAAGTAATTAGTATAAATTGGCTATAGTGTTAATCATCGATCTATTCGGTACGGATAGAGTAGTTTTCAGCGAGTGTGTGATTGATTTAACTTGTCAAATTAACAAAGACTTGTAAACTATTAGTGCCTTGATTGCTGTTGTTCTTTAGGAAAAATGCATGCTTAAGCTTTGTTTATTGAGTATTCCATATACAGTTAAGATTCATTTTTGTATGGCAGTTATCGTGTGTGTACGATTTTATTCGTCTAGTCTTTTGCTGCTTATGGTTATGAAACCACTGGATGCTTAAACTGCTGTAATGCTGTTAGGAAATACCTTGGCTAGTGCAATTGCTGCACCTCAGTTATGGACTTATGGCTAACTTCTAAATCCTAATAGTGCAACAAGCTGGTCGTGATAGTAACAACTGGAACCACTGACCCAGATGATATTCAACTGTACAATCTTAATGTAATATGATCTTAGTGACCGGGTTGCACATTCACAATTATTGCTTGAAGAAGTGTCATTAGGTCAAGTTAATTGATTTGATGCTCGGACGAGGACCACAATCTTGTTCATGGTTCATTGTAATATGAGATGCTTGTACTATTGTATGAGCGCTTTTCTTTATATATAGAACCGTCAAATGTTTTGGTTGATTCTGCTTTATTCGTTATCCTTGATGTCAGTATTTTATTTGAAAGTCACTTTGGATAGTTGGTAACAAAATTCACTTTTCATTCTTATGAAGAAAAGATGGCCCAATTAAAAAAGATGTTTTTGCTTAACTTTGATGCAGGTTCGTTTGGAAGGAAGCAGATGCAGAAGCCGTTTGAGGACGCGACATATGCATTGAAAGTGGGGGAGATTAGTGACATTGTGGATACTGATAGCGGTGTTCACATCATCAAGAGAACTGGTTAACTAAGTGGTAAGGACAAATATGAACTTTCCTGTTGCTATTTCTTCTTCGACTTCTATTATGAATTCTGTTGTAACTCGAGTTGGGTGATTCCACATGTATTGTTTTGATGGTATTCATTTAGAATACTAATGACATGTTTTGAGTAATAATTTTGTGAGATTGATTGAACTTTTGGGCATGTTTAACTTAGAAATTTAACCCATGGTACTTCTTAAAAATTTTGTGAGATTGGTTTAGCAATGACAGTAGTTCTTGATAAATTCATCCGATTGAACTGAATAAGTTGGTTATACATCATCAGTCACTAAAGTCACCTGGGTTCTTGATACGTTGCCACTAATGGGCTCAATAATAGGCCCAAGAAGACACTTAAGAACCTACGGTTATTGCATGATTGTTTGTCAACTTTATCTTTATAAATATTGAATGTAAAATTGGTCATCATGCACCAGTTATGTTTTCAGTTTTGGCATTAATAGGTTAGTGGGGCATGCATTCCTCAAAAGTAGGAACATGGGTAGTAGTAATGGTAGTTCTTTGCATATTTATTTTCGTGTAATATCATTCAAAGAGAAGATATGAATAAAATTATAGAAAGCTTTTGGCTTGATCCCTCTTTCATCTTGATTTCTTGGAAGTTTTGTAGGTTTTTCTTTGTAAAACCTATCAGTTCTTCTGTTATGGATGACAGAAAAACCAGAACCAGGAAGGAAAAACTGAAACCTGAGACATTCGGGACGGGTGTATGGGTTTGTCGTCCATGGACAATTCCTTAGAGCATTCACATTTGGATCTCCATCTTCACTCTATAATTACACTAAAAATCACTACATTTTCCCTCCTCTTTTCAATTAAGTAATATCTTTTTTATACTTTTATCATTATACTAAAAATCTCTTTCACTCACACCTACTTTCAAAAAATATTAAAAAAATATAAAGGTGAACAGGGTCTTGATGCTCTTAGTATTTTTAGGCTCAAGCATCTTCGGAGTCGGTTTGACTTAATTAGAAAGTTGCAACTTTAATAGGTTTATTGGTTGATGAAATCACTTTTTAAAGATATGGGTCTTTGCCTTTTGTAAAAGATGACTTATATTTTTGTTTAAGCCTTTGGAGTTTATGGAATCACACTTTGTGGCTAATACTGGAATCGTTTTAGAAAAGAGTTTCTGGGTTGGCAGAAAGCAACTATTCCAGGGATAGCATTTAGTTTGAATATAGAAAAAAATACCGAATGATTGAGAAAATAAATGTGGTAATGATTTTCTGATTATCGAATTTATGGTTGTTTGTGGATAAATAAGCAAAAAACTGAATATTAGATCTTATATTGAAACCAATTTTTATATTTTAGTAAATTACAGGGCAAAAATTCTTGTGATGTTTTTATAAATTATATAATCGTTGTTGCTTATTCTCATTTATAATTTAAAAAGATCGACAATCTCAAACTCAGTGTCTAAGTGACCGTTAACTGAAATAACCAACCAATTTTTTCAATAGCGGAATTAACCGAGTAGTAGAAGGATAGATTACCGGCTCTCACGGCCTAGACTAGGAGAAATATCAATGTGGATCAGGTGACGTGCAGATTGTGTGGGGAAGGAGATGAAAACTGTGATCGTTTGTTCACTGTGTCACTTTTTGTTGGTCGTTTGGCAATTCGTTTGTAAGTGGTTCGGTGTTCTGAATATCGTTGCTTTCTCTGTTCGGGATTTGATTGGGATGCTTAACAACATGATGTTATACAGAAGAAACAAGGTGGTTTGAAGCTATCATTTGTAAGCTTCTTGTGTTTGGCTCTAGCGTCTTGCTAGGTAACAACGTTAATGAAATCGGTTGTCCCCCCTAAGAAAAGAACTACCAAACCATTTATAACCAAAATAATTGGTTATGAAAAAGCTTAAAAAATCAAAATATCAATCAAAACATCGATCCATACTCGGTTCTAGTCATCAAGCTATCTAGGACCAAATCTCAGAGGAAGTTCATCAGATCTCCAGGATTTGAATGAAATGAAATTTAAATTTTCTTTATTTATTATAATGAAACATATGTTGGATTTTAGGTTTTTTTAAATAAAATTGTTATTAATGAAAAAAATAGCGAAGAAGCACATCTACGCATCTGGATTCTTTTCTAGCAACGTTTTAGTGCTCAGTGCTCCAACTTCACCTTTCGGTTTCTGGCCTTTTGTCCATTCTGTCGAAGTCTTTTTTGAGTTGTGACGTAATTTTCATGCAGCAAGCTGAGCCAACGGCCAACGGGCATTGAGATTGAGTGGTCTTCACTCTTTAGAGCACAACAATGCACATTCTATGAATCCATGCCCTATGGTACTGTAACGCCCCAAAACCCGAATTTTAATTTTAGTGGAATGTTTTAGTATGTTATGGCATGAGGTGAAATAACTAAGCACCTACCCTAGTTAGGTGCACAAGTTATGTAGAATTTTGAGAGGTTTGAGTCAATGTTGGAAGGGTAGCAAATTAGAAGGGCTTAATGTGGGAAGAACCAAACTTAAACACAACCCACTCTTGGTGGGATATATGTATACGACACACACACACACACTTCAAGAGAATGTGTGTGTTGTGTGTGTGTGTGTGCCTTGTGAATGCTCTCTACCTCCATATGATCAAGGGGAAAGGAAAGTGCATGTAGGATCTGAGAATTGAGAGGTGTTCATCACCTTCTAAGCACCAAGTAAGTATCCATTCTCTATTATGAAACCTCTTGGTTGAAGTATTGGTGGGTTTTGGATGAACCAACCCTAAAATGGGTAAATTGTAAGCACTAGATGGCTAAATTCATGTTTTGATGCACTAATCTAGTGTCATCAATGATTGTGGTAATCTCTAGTGGCATTTGATGTAGGGTTCATGTTCAAGGAAAATGGGGGTTTTTACCCATGATCATCCTTGAACAAAATTGATAGATAGAATGAAAGAATTTATATTTTTGCTATGTTGATATCTATTCAAAGAAGGGTATGTGATGTAGGTAAATAATATGATGATTGATGTTATGAGTTGTGGAAGTAGGCATGAAATACATGTACATTGAGCTTAGAATGTTGTACGCACACCATGTGTTTGATGAAATGTCTAGATGAACTTGCATGCAAGTATTTGATGGAAGATGAATGGAATATGATGATTTTAGGAAGTTAATATGAAGGATGTGTTTTGATGGAAAACCATGTGTGAATTATAATGGATTGTATGTAGGTATGTGTGTATGCACATAAGTGATCTTGTGGTTGTATGTGTGTTCTATAATGTGTGAATTTGTATGCAAGACTCGACAAATATGAAAGTAATGTGATAGTTGGTGCAAGTGATAGTAGGTTAACATGGGGACCCCGTCTTAGGGAGAGATCATGTGGGAAATAGTTGATTGTATGAATTAGTAAGAAGTACGCATTAGTAGTATGTACACTATGCTTAAATATTATGATGTACACGATGTGTTGATTAATTCGTGTGACGAATGATCTTGTATCTTAAATGAGATGTGAATATGATGTCTATGGTAAATCTTGTATGATCTAGTACATCAATATGAACATATGTTTTTAAGTAGGATATTGGCATAGTTGGAAGTTGACTTTCTGGAAAGTCAACAATGTAGAATAACATGGTTAGGCTCCCAAACTTGATTGTGTGATTAGAACACTATGCGACGCCTAATATGTTAGAACTATGAGACATATATGATAGTAGTGGTATTACATGATGTGAGAATAAATGTGGTTGTGAATGTATGTTCTAGACATGATAGAAGTTGACTAATGAAAGTCAATGGGAGATTTGATTAAGAATGGTTGTTAGTGTGATATGATCACGTATGCTAACAATGATGTGAACATGGTGATATCAAAGGATAGGAATAATGGACTCAAGCATGGGAAGCTAATGGGTCAAGACGGAACGATTAAACACACATGAACTTGGAGGACTTGAGGTAAGTGATTCTTATTCCATTTAGGATAATGAATCTTAACGTGTATTTTATGTGTGCAAGTAAAATGGGAATCATGAAATGATGGAATGTTAGTAAGTGACTTATGAACTAAACTCTTAGTTTAGTAAATGCATGTTTATGTATTAATTTAGAATGGGAAATAAGAATGAAATGGTAATTTATAGTAAGACAAGTGAATGAACATTAATAGCGAACAAGCATAGTTCACCATACGGTAATGAAGGTAGTTGGGATAAATGAGTAGAGGATATTTGTCCAGACCAGAGGATTCTCCCTCTGGTGACCAGAGGATTCCTCATCTGATGACCAGAGGATTCTCCCTCTGGTGACCAGAGGATTCCTCATCTGATGACCAGAGGATTCTCCATCTGAAGACCAGAGGATTCTCCCTCTGGTGACCAGAGGATTCTACATTTGAGTGACTAGAGGATAGTTTAGACCAGAGGAAGAATGAGCAGAGGATGTTTCCTCAGACTTGTAAGGCTATGTAAGGGTGTAGTATGTAATAGTAATGTCGGATTTGCAAATATGATCCTAGTACGGAATGATACATGTGCAGGTAGTTTAATAGATACGTTGTTTGATGGTTACAAATACGGTAAGTAGATTGTCATGATTATGTAGATTGAAGATGTGATGTACATATGGGTACTCATGCTCGGGTTAGGAAGGGAGAGTTTCATGTATGTAAGGGTTGGAAAGTATGCGTAGATTGAGTATAGGAATGGAACGTTATAATCGTCTTAGAGATCGGAGAAGAAAGAGTAGCATGACGGGTCAAGTAAGATATATAAGTGAAATTTTATACTTGTATGTATTGTATGTATTGTAGTAACGCATGTGGGAGTTTATACTTGTAAGTATTGTATGTATTGTAGTAACACATGTGGGAGTTTTATACTTGTATGTATTGTATGTATTGTAGTAACACATGTGGGAGTTTTATACTTGTATGTATTGTATGTATTGTAGTAACGCATGTGGGAGTTTATACTTGTAAGTATTGTATGTATTGTAGTAACACATGTGGGAGTTCATACTTGTATGTAATGTTTGTATTGAGGCAATACACGTGGGAAATTATACTTGTATGTATTGTAGAATTGCATGTAGGGGATTATATCCTTGGATGTATATATATATATATTGCGAGGTTAATAACCCTTGTTATGAGAATGATAAGAGAAGCAGGTATGTAAGTACGATTGCAAGAGACTTGGAGGTTCGGATCGGGTTAACCCACCCGAACTTGAGAGAAGGACTTTTAGACAGGATCACAGAGTATCGTGGGATGTTACCTCGTGACATGAGTAGATTACATGAGGTCACTTATTGAACTAACGTACTGGTTATGTGGTGGATGCAGGTTGTCGGGTTTACCTAATAAAGCAAGGGAAGGATGGAGATCGAGCGAGGAGGCGGATTGTACGCGGTCACGGATACATAACCAATAGAGTTGAGTCACGTTGGATGTATTATGAAATAATTTAAGATGTAAGATGTAACACCAAAATCCTTAGTAGAACCGGTTTTCCAAACGATTAAGCTTGTTTTATAAATGAATTTTTCGGTTGGTATTTTTCCGCTGCGAGTTTTCTGTAAAACAGTTTTAGGGTGTTACAGGTACTATTTATTTTATTAACCCATTCAGCCCAATCCACGTCCAAGTCCAAATAACGTAATATTTTTTGGCATGAAACTCTTGCCATCATGTCAAGCTCACTGGGTTGGCACTGCTACCCTTCCCACATGCACCATGATCATGCCGCTTCTCAGAGCGTCCCTGAAGATTTAGGTACCCTATCCGATTCATTTAACAATATGCCTTTTATACCTTAAGTTTTGATATTTGAATGAGTACTGGACTTATAAATTGGCTAATAAGTTTTTGTGTTTTAAATAAGTTTTCAATTGGCCCAACTTCTAAGTTTAAATTGGGGTTTGCTATTAAAATACACACACACAACATATGTATATACGCATTTTATAAAAACAAAATGTGTCCCCGAATGAAACAGGACCTAGCCATGGGTCTTCCCCGGCCACGCTAAGAGCCTCCGATGATGTCTTTCACCTCTTCTCACAACCATGCAGTGTCATCGTCTTACGTCTACGACTCTATGTGACAACACCAACCCACCTCTTATGTTGTCGATTGCAACCTACCTGTCCTACTTATTTGTTAGACGTAGTGTTCTTATACGGTGTTTTATTAAAAGAAAAGTTATTAGATCTAAGGCTGTGTTTCCGAGTCTCATTAAACGAAAGAAAATAAAGAAAAAGGAAGGAAAAGAGGAAAAAACCTTATTCCAGAGTTTTTTAAGAGAGAAAAAAAAGGGAAAAGAATGGAAAAGGGAGGAAAATTTGGCCAATTTATCATTCTCCCAAATTGGGAGGATTTGAAGGGAAAGAATTCTTTTAAATTTACTAAATTACCCTCAAACTTCTCATATTTTATATTTATTAAGGGGATGTTTGTTAGCTTATTAATAAAATTCTTAATCATTAAGTATTAAGAGTGTTTGTTTCAACTAAAAAAACCATCTGAATGGTTCCATTTAGCTATTAACCATTCAGTTAATAAGGGGTGATGAACCATTCGGACCCTCTTAATGATTTAGCACTTAATGAGACAGATCCTACCAAACAACCCCTAAGGGTATAATTGTAAAAAATGTAATTTTTCTTTCTTTTCCTCTCCACTTGGGAACACACCAAATGTTTACTTTCATTTCATTTTCTTTCCTTATAAGTTTTAACTTTTCTTTTTCTTTCTTTTCTCTCCTTAACATCCTTTTTTTTCTCCTCTTAATTAAACGCGAGAACACAACAGTAATTTTTATAAAGACATAATTTAAATCCTCACAAAAAAGTAGCGACGTAAGCGACACATTTCTTTTGGAAATTATAGGAAGCATGTAAAGTTTTTATTTACCTTTTGCCTTTGGATTTCAACTTGAGATTAATATTTTTTATTACAAATTCAAGTCTTTTTTTTTAACGGCAAGAAATGACGTACCAATCATTATGATACCGGGCGTCGTAACAAAGTCAACTACTTGACCGCCGCCAGTGGCTCTTCAGATGCGCGAAAACTCGACCTTCACCCACCCAAAGGCAAGGCAGTGGAATAATCAGTAACCCCCCCCCCCCATCCGAGTCGAACCACGCCCCCCATAATGGAGAGTGTAGAAATCAGTGGCGCAGCTCTTAAGGGGCGGCCGACCCCCCCCCCCCCCCGAATTTTTGCTGAGAAGTTCCGATTATATAGTATTCGTATAGAAATTTTTTGGTATATAAGGTATCGACCCCCCGAAACTAGTAACTTCCGACCCCTCGAAGTTTCGGGTCAAGCTTCGTCACTGATAGAAATTGAACCTAGGTCACAAATAACACCAAATCTTTCTTCAACCACTCTACCACTACCTAATTCTTTTTATTAAAACATGTTTTTAATCGGTTCAACTTTTATGTGACACGTGGTGATGGATGATGATCGTCATGAACCTATTAAGGGAAGAAAAGAATAATATTTGGAGAGAGACCAAGCATGCAGAAGAAGAACCACGGTTTGTATGGGGCATGCTGGACAAGTTATGGTCCCACTTAACTCTGCTTAGTGCTCACCTTTTTCTGAGTTTCCTATTGGATAGGAGGCCTATCCGGATTCAAACCGTCCCACATTCCAAACTTTTATGCTTTCATTCTTTCTTTAATCGGTTAAATTACTTTTTTTTTTAACCGCTAATTTCCTCCTTTTTATTACATTCTTTTTTCTTTTTCAACTATGAAAGTTGAACTTCCAACCTCTCCTTTACAACCCCAACATCTTTACTATCACACTACAAGAGGTGAGGCTAATAGTTAAATTACTTGTTAGTCGGTATTGAACCCATAAACTCTATCTTTATGCATCAAGTTAGTTACCACCACACCATAAGAAGTGAGGCTTTATGATTTAATTAATAGTAGATAGTCAGATCTATGGATGCAAATGGTACCGGGTATCAAAACGAAACCGATCCCGGTATTGACATTTTGCGCTTTTCGAGATCAGTATTTTTTGTTCGGTAGATACCGGTATCCTGGGTGCGTATTTACTTTTAAATACCGTACCAAGCACTTTCGATATCGATACTACCAAGCTCATCCCTATTTTGATCCGTAATTTACTTTATAGTGTGTTATTTATTTACAATTAGTTTATCCATTATGATTTCACCAGTTTTTGTAGTCACGCAAAAAAGTGATCGTCACATCACTTGGGGGGGGGGGGGGGGGGGTAGCTCACTTATTTTCACTATCCAATACAATGGCCCACACCAACGTTTCCTCTTCACTAGTGTGAGGCATAGAACGCCTCGCCAGTCACCATCTTAGGGCGGTGTTGGACCATGAACCTTAACACATGGCTTTATATGCATAACTTGATGATGAGAGAGTCTTATTCCATTTTATCAAGCCAAATTCATTCAATTTAGGATTCGTAGATTGTTTCTAATGACGACTAGCCCGCATACATTCTAAACCTACTTTTAAATCGAGATTTTTTTCTACTACGGGAATGTCCTCGCCACTTGATAAGAGACACATTTTTTCAACACACTGGTCCCACACTACCACAAAGATTACTAATATCTCTCTTTTGGACGTTTTTAAGTCGCATGGATGAGAGGAGTAGAAATATGGAAGTGAGGGAGGAGAGTCGCTCTTGCTAAGAAATGTAAAGAAACGGATTATGTATAGGTAGAAGAGCTAGATATTTTTTCGTGAGGGTCAGAATAAATTATATTGATTAGGGGGCGAGAATTGCGTTTTAATTTAGATTAATATTTTTATTTATATTAAAATAGATTTCTTTTCTATAGTCCATATTGATGATTTGAAAATATATAGACTCAAATTACTCTTTCGATATTAGGTCAATAACAATATATCTACATCATTCCATGTCCATGAAAATGGAATTTTTCAAATTGAATAATTAAGAAATGTTATAAAAAGTAGAGTTACTTCTTTTTTCCTGACCAGGTCAATAAAATTATATAAGATTTTGATTTATTTATCTCTTATTTTAATACATAATGGATTTACCTGGACTAATACATGATTTTCTTTTAGTCTTTCTGGGATTGGGTCTTATATTAGGGGGTCTGGGAGTAGTATTACTTGACACTCCCATTTATTCTGCCTTTTCGTTGGGATTTGTTTTTGTTTGTATATCGTTATTCTATATTCTATCGAACTCTCATTTTGTAGCTGCTGCGCAGCTCCTTATTTACGTAGGAGCCAAAAATGTTTTAATCATTTTTGCTGTGATGTTCATAAATGGTTTAGAATATTCCAAAGATTTCCATCTTTTGACCATGGGAGATAGAGTAACTTCCGTGGTCTGTACAAGTCTTTTTGTTTCACTAATTACTACTATTCTAGATACGTTATGGTACGAGATTATTTGGACTACAAAAGCAAACCAAATTATAGAACAAGATCTTATAAGTATTAGTCAGCAAATTGGGATTCATTTATCAACAGATCTTTTATTCAGTTTGAATTCATTTCAATAATTTTTTAGTTGCATTAATAGGCGCAATTACTGTAGCTCGTCAATAATAACTCTTTAGAACCGAAAAAACCTTGTTATGAGCTATCACATTTATTTTTTTATGGTGGTTTGTCTATAGCTAGATATTCAAGTCTTTTTTGTTCGGGTTGGGTCATATAATCCACTAATTCATAATTTGCTCAAAATATAAGTACTAAAATAACTATTGCATAAAACTTTCAAAATAATATTTTGAATTGAGGATTTGTAGCATGTTTAGATTTGGATTTGGGACTCCTGATAGTGAATCATATTTAGTTTACTCATGTTCATCTTCTTCATAGCCCGATAAAAACACAAACTCATACGCTTTTTGCCTCAAACGTTCTAATATACTTATTAATTATATAACTTTGTGGTTTTTGGTTGAAATAGCTTACCACTTGAGAAGATACACAAATACTTGATGAAACCTTAGGTAGATAACAGGCGATAATAGGCGTCTTGACAAAATCTTCGATAGAGATTTTAGTTTGAAAAGTCGACTTGTGGGTGGGGTGGGGGTTAATAAAAAATTGCAGCTTGCTCATTTTTTTGATTTCATTAATTTTTGATTTAATTACGAGTATTAAACATGGGTGGGCTATATGGTATTTGGGCGTATTTTTTAAAAGGTTATCAAGTATTTGGGTTTAATGGTTAATGGATTTAGTATAAGATAGGCTTACATATTTTTTTTAGAGTAAAGGCTTAACCTATTAAATATGAGAAATGAAGAGGGAGAGGCTGTTTGGTAGCCTCTTAATGAGGCTCTTAACCATTCAGTGCTGAATGATTCAGCATTCAGCGCGTTTGTTTCAGCCTCTGAATGGAATGGTTAAGTCTGAATCATTAAGACTTGGGATGTTGCCGAACCATTAAGCACTGAATCATTAAGCACTGAATTAGGCTAAACCTTAATGAAACTCTCATACCAATGTGATACAAGAAAACTAACCATTAAGAGGTCCAACTTAATGATTCAGCACTTAATCATACAGACCTCTTAACCATTCAGACCTCTTAATGATTCAGCACTTAATCAACCAAACAGCCCCGGAATTTTTTTCCATCTACTTAAACATGCTTTCTAAATGAATAATATAAAAAAATAAAATAAAACAATTTTAGCGTAATCACGTCATTAGAGTAATTACAGTAGTTTACACTAAAGTACTTACGTAATTACTCTACAACAGTAATTACATAATTACTCTACAACAGTAATTACGTAATTACTCTACACTAATTTTTTTTAGATTTCATTATTAAAGTACATGTTTAACAACATGGAATTTTTTTTTTTCAAAAAATAAAAATTAAAAAGATACTCTCTTTCACTTCTCACGTTAAAGGCTGTTTGTAGGATAAGGACCATCTATACAAGAACCTTCCTGTATATGTTTAATTGTATAAAATGGCTTAATATTTTATAGTAGGTTAGTATGTGGTAAAAAATTTCTTGGGGCGTCTTGGAATGAATCCCATATACATTAAATAAAAATCATGCGGTGTAGTTGCACCCCATTTGCCCCACCTAGGTTCGCTAATAACTATGTGAGAGGGGAGGAGAGAGTTGGTGGCTTTTACTGTGAGAGGTAGCAAGGGTGACGCGACGAAGATTTTGAAGCTTCCCGTTGTATTGCTCTAAGATCAGCTGTAATGGCGCAGTTTTACACTTACATACAAGGATGGGGCCGCACCTAGGTTCGATAATAACCATGTGAGAAGGGACGAGAGAGGTGGCGGCTTTTACTTTGAAAGGTAGCAAGGGTGACGTGACGGAGATGTTGAAGCTTCCCATCGTGTATACTCTAAGATCAGCTGCAATGACACATTTTTACACTTACATACAAGGATGGGGCACTCGTGGGCGAACAAGACTTCAAAGGTCTCCGTGTTTTTTGTGAGAGCACATGTGTGGCTAGGACGAGCCTGCGAAAAAGTTAGTCCCCCCCCCCCCTCCCCCTCTTTGTTTTTAAATATTTTTTCTTAAAAAAAATGTAACGGTATATTTAAATTTTGTTTGTTGATGTTAGGTCTGATGCATATCGTATCCTTAGAAAAAAAACTTAAACACAATAAGCAATGAATAAATAGTTATTATCTTATATTAATCAAGTTAAGCTCTCATATAATATGGCTATCTTTATTATAAAATTAGTTGATAATTTGCCTCTTTTAGTTTAATAATTGACGGTGTCTCATTTTTCTTTTTTGATGATGA